>CM077664.1:182310947-183540947 GCA_039707655.1 Elymus sibiricus | reverse complement strand
CATTCCACTATTTTTGTATGGAAAAGGGTGAGACCCCCAAGCATCTTCTTGAGCGTCTCATGACTCTTGCCACCGACATTGAGTCCTATGGTTGTGACAAGACCCAATATGGATTCAACTTGACCAAGCGATTCCATGAGGATAGATTGCTCAATGCTCTTGCTCCTTATCATCATCAAATGGTGTGGGACATAAGCTACCAATATGGTTTTAAGGAAATGTCTCCCGATGATATCATCTCCACATTCCAATTGTTTAAGGAATCCAAGGCTAATGCTACAAAACGTCTTGCCATGCATGGTAGCTCATCACAAAAGACAATCTTGCCTTGAAGGCCAAACACATGTGTGAGAAAGAGCAAAGAAGAAGAAGAAGAAGAAGAAGAAGAAGAAGGAGAAGGAGAAGGAGAAGGAGAAGGAGAAGGAGAAGGAGAAGGAGAAGGAGAAGGAGAAGGAGAAGGAGAAGGAGAAGGAGAAGGAGAAGAAGAAGGAGAATAAGAAGAGGAAGAAGGAGGAGAAGAAGAGGAAGAAGGAGGAGAAGAAGAAGGAGGAGGAGAAGAAGAAGAAGGAGAAGAAGAAGAAGAAGAAGAAGAAGAAGAAGAAGAAGAAGAAGAAGAAGAAGAAGAAGAAGCCATCATATGAACATATTGCTCTCTTTGTCAAGAAGTTTAACGCGGGAAAATTCAAGGGAAGATTCCCAAAGAAGGAAGTGAGAAGTTGCTACAACTGTGAAGAGACCAACCACTTCTCCAACGAGTGTCCCTATGAGAAGAGAGAATATAGACCAAGGTTTCCCAAGACCTTTGTGAATAAGAAGGTGGCAAACCCCTTGAACTCCAAGCTCAATAAGAGAGATGTGAAGGCAATGGTTGCTCAAGAAGAGTCTGATCCGGATGATGTTGGTGGTGTTGCCGGAGTATCCCAAGGCTCCGAAACCACTTTGAGGCTCGTCAACAAGAGTGGTGATGTTTTCACCTACAACTACATGAAGGATCACAAGGACAATGCTCACAAGTGTCTAATGGCTACACTGGTGCAGCACATGCTATACAAACGGTTTTTACCCCCTTTCCGCGACGGAGTTTTAAATCGTCGCTTTGCATGTGTGTGCGATAGGGGGGGTCCATCCCACACGACCCAGAAACCGTCGGCGATAGTGACCCATGATGTAGATGCTCTGCCAAATGTATTCGTATGCGATGCAGGAACATATCGCACACACTATATTCTGGCACACGTGTGGGATTGGGAATCAATCACACATGTCTCTCACGAGTCAAACGTTTCTAATTACGTAGGGAAACCAAATGGTGTTTGACACTAGACCGTTTGCGAAATATTACCTAAGCCACACGGGCCATCATAGAAACTGTGCGCGATATGTGGCCCATCGCACACGAGTATTCTATGGCAAGCGTCTGCCTTGCATGATATCAGCGCACACGTTTCCTAAACAATTTACGAGTGGGATTGCATTTTGCAATGGGAACGGTTTCCTCTAGGCTCACGTGTGTGATAATGTGCTATCACAAACGGTTGAGGAGCCCCTACACACTACTACTTGTGAGCTGCGTTGGGATTTTCCCCGAAGAGGAAGGGTGAAGCAATACAGTAGCGGATAAGTATTTCCCTCAGTAGAGAACCAAGGTTATCGAACCAATAGGAGAACCACGCAAACAAAGGTCGACAGTACCTGTACACAAAAGAGCAAATACTTGCATCCAACGCGGGCAAGAGGGTTGTCAATCCCCTTGTACTCGTTAATTTCAAGGATCAAATCTGATAGTGGTAGGTTTATAAATTACAAACGGAATTAAAACTAAATAAATTGTAGCAAGGAAATTATGGTTTTAGTAAATATGGTGAATTGCCCGGGGGCCATAGTTTTCACTAGAGGCATCTCTCTCATAAACATAACATACGGTGGGTAAACAAATTACTGTTGGGCAATTGATAGAAAAGCGCATAGTTATGACGTTATTCATGGCATGATCAGTACATAAGCATTACGTCCGTGACAAGTAGACCGACTCCTGCCTGCATCTACTACTATTACTCCACCACTCGACCGCTATCCATCATGCATCTTAAGGTATTAAGTTCATAACAAATAGAGTAATGCTTGGAGCATGATGACATAATGTAGACAGAATAAAACCAAGCAATATGATTGAGCCCCATCATTTTACTCTTAGTAGCAACAATACAAATACGTGCCTCGCTACTCCTCCTGTCACAGAGTGAGGACACCGCAAGATTGAACCTACCACAAAGCACCTCTCCCACTGAAGATAAATCAATCTAGTTGGCCAAACCAAATGGATAGATCAGAGAGAAATACAAAGCTATAACAATCACACATAATAAAGTTCAAAAAAGACTCAATTACCTTTCAATGAATAATTTGATCATAAATCCACAATTCATCAGATCCCAATAAACACATCGTAAAACAAGATTACATCGAATCGATCTCCGAAGAGAACATTGTATTGATGATCAAAGAGAGAGAGAGAGAGAAAGCCATCTAGCTAATAACTATGGACCTGTAGGTCTGTGGGAACTACTCACACATCATCGGAAGGGCAGCAAGGTTGATGTAGAACCCCTCCATGATCAATACCCCCTCCGGCAGAGTACCGGCGGAGGCCTCCAGATGGGATCGCGGAAGAACAAAGGCTTGCAGTGGCGAAATAATTGTTTCGGGTCTCGCTCTGGTGGTTTTGGTATTTATGGGAATTTACAGAAGTGGAATTAGGTCAAAGGGACCTATGAGGGCCCCACAAGCTCAGGTGGCGCCCCTAGGGGGAGCGCCGTGTGAGTTTGTCGCTCCCTCGTCTGTCTTCTAGACTCCTTCCGATGCTCCTAGGGTCCCTTCTGGTCCAGAAAAAATCACCGTAAAGTTTCATCGTGTTTGGACTTCATTTGGTATAGTTTTTCCGTGAAACAATAAAATAGGCAAAAACAGAAACTGGCACATGGCACTAGGTTAATAGGTTAGTTCCCAAAAATGATATAATATGATGTATAAAGTATATAAAATTGGTAATATAATAGCATGAAACAATCAAAAATTATAGATATGTTGGAGACGTATCAGCATCCCTAAGCTTAATTCCTGCTCGTCCTCGAGTAGGTAAATGATAAAAACAGAATTTTTGATGTTGAATGCTACCTAGCATGTCTTATCATGTAATCTCTTTACGGTATGAATGTTGAGAAACGATGAAGTAATTGATATCAACTTAACAATATCATGAATACTAGTAAACAATCATTACTTTTCAAAGTATACGATGCTTAACGAATGTTATCCCTACTCATTGAATTATGTAAGCATGGCATGACTCCGTCTTCCTAACATAAGTACAAAATATGAGCACCCCAGTGTCAATCCAAGCAATTGTATCATACTTTTTCATGCGCTTCAGCATTTTCAACTTCACTCAATATATGAGCATGAGGCATGGACTTGGCACTACGAGTGGAATAGAATATATATGTTGGTACAGGTTTATAAGGGAAGACAAAAATTGAGAAAGTCTCGCATCAACTCAGCGGATCGTTAGGAAATGGAGAGGCCTTTCAATCGATGTCAATGCGAGGAGTAGGGATTGCCATGCAACGGATGCACTAGAGCTATAAGCGTATGAAAGCTCACAACTGAAACTAAGTGGGTGTGCATCCAACTTGCTTGCTCATGAAGACCTCAGGCATTTGAGGAAGCCTGTCATCGGAATATACAAGCCAAGTTCTATAATGTAAAAGTTCCCACTAGTATATGAAAGTGACAAATCATGGAGACTCTCTGTATGAAGAACATGGTGCTACTTTGAAGCACAAGTGTGGTAAAAGGATAGTAACATTGCCCCTTCTCTCTTTTTCTCTCATTTTTCTTTTTTTTCTTGTTCCCTTTTTTAGAACAATATCATGAACCTCATCCCCACTTTTTGGAGGACTCATCAGTCTCCATCATTTTTTACCTCACTAGGACAATGCTCTAATAATGATGATCATCACACTTTTATTTACTTACAACTCGATAAATTGAAACAATATGACTCTATATGAATGCCTCTGGCAGTGTACCAGGATGTGCAATGATCTAGCTTAACATGTATAACAATGATGAATGGTGGCTTTGCCACAAATACCATGTCAGCTCTATATGATCATACAAAGCAATATGACGATGAACACACAAGTCATGTGGATAGTAGCGGTGGAAGTTGCATGGCAATATATCTCGGAATGGCTATGGAAATGCCATGATAGGTAGGTATGGTGGTTGTTTTGAGGAAGGATATAATAAGGCTTATGTGTGATAGAGCGTATCATATCACAGGATTTGGATGCATCGGCGAAGTTTGTACCGACTCTTGAGATGAGGAAGGGCAATGCACGGTACCGAAGAGGCTAGCAATATGTGGATAGGTGGGAGTGCCGTATTAGTCCATGAACTCACATTAGTCATAAAGAACTCATATACTTATTGTGAAAGTTTTATTAGCCCTCGAAGCAAAGTACTACTCGCATGCCCCTAGGGAGGAGGTTGGTAGGAGTTAACCATCACGCGCCCCTGATTCAAACAGCACAAATGATTTCATAGAGGAATAAATATGCTCCAACATCCCCGTCATGCCATGTCGGACACTTAAATGAGTAATACATAACAAGATTTAATATCGATATCTTTACTAACCAATGATTATGAACTAATACCCTTTCATATTATTACATTGATATAATGAAATCACATGTTTCATATTCAGTGATCTCGCATGAATTTTTTTATTATACCCCTCTTATATACCTACCATTTTCAAACTAGTCATATAATCCGTGCACATTGTCACTTCCTATTTAGACTCTCAAAAAGATTTAAGTAAAGCATGAGAGTAATTAATTTCTTTAAAATATAACCATCACCGTGCTCTAAAGATATAAGTAAAGCACATGAGCAACTGCCTAACTCAAAAGATATAAGTGAAGCACATGGAGTATTCTAACAAATTATGATGAATGTGTGTCTCTCTCCAAAGGTGTGTACAGCAAACAATGATTGTGGCAAACTAACAAGCAAACAAAATAAAACTATGGCAGAAGACGCTCCAAGTAAAACTCATATCATGTGATGAATAAAAATACAGCTCCAAGTAACATACCGATGAATTGTGGACGAAAGAGGGGATGCTATCCGGGGCATCCCCAAGCTTAGATGCTTGGTTCTTCCTTGAATATTACCTTGGGGTGCCTTGGGAATCCCCAAGCTTAGGTTCTTGCCACTCCTTATTCTTTACTCATCGTGATCTCACCCAAAACTTGAAAACTTCAGCACACAAAACTCAACAGAAACTTCGTGAGATCCGTTAGTATAATAAATCAATCATCCACTTTAGGTATCGTTAAAAATTGATTCATAATTGTTCTTGCATAATATCTAATGTATTCTAACTTCTCCATGACTTATACCCCCCCGATATAATCCATAGTATCATCAAAATAAGCACACTATGCAATACAAACAGAATCTGTCTAAAACAGAATAGTCTGTAATGATCTGAATTAAAGTCATACTTCTATAACTCCAAAAATTCTAAAAAATTAGGACAATGTAAAAATTTTGTATCCCAATATTGTGTAAACAATGCAGAATTTTATCACGTTCGAGTATAGAATAGAAATTCCAAAACTGGGCGCAAAAGTTTCTATTTTCAAACATCATCAATTATACTATCATCTAAATCATCCCAAAGGCATTACTTGGCACAAACACTAATTATAATATAAAACATAATCATTACAGTAGCAACAATTATGTTTGCACACAAAAACATAAATGATAACTATTGGGTTGGCTCCCAACAAGCTCTTCCTTTATAGCCATTAAGATAGGCTTTGAGATTTCAATGATGCTCACATTAAAGACAAGAATTGAAGCACAAAGAGAGCATCATAAAACATGTGACTAACACATTTAAGTCTAACAAACTTCCTATGCATAGGCATTTTATAGGAGAACAAATTATCAAGACAAGCAATATCTAGCATATGCAAATAGGAAGAATGAAGCATTAATAATTTCAACACAAAGAGAGGTAATTTAGTGACATGAGATTTTTATAACCATATTTGTCTCTCCCAAAATAATTGCATGTAGGATCATAATAAAACTCAACAATATAACTATCATGCAAAACATTCTCTTTATGATCCATATGCATGCAAATCTTATAATCTTCCAAGATAGTGGGATTAACATCAACTAAAGTCATGACCTCTCCAAACCCACTTTTATCAAAAATTTCATAAGATTGATTGATCTCCAAGATAGTGGGATTTTCTAAAGTTGACACTCTTCCAGACCCACTTTTAATATTCATAGCATTATGACCATCACCCCAATCATGATCATTATAATAAGTATCAGGCATAACAAAATAATAAAAAGTGCCTACTAAGATAGCGTAGATAGTTTCTTGTAATTTTATTGTATTAGAAACATAGAAAGGTGGAGACACGCCCCCCCCCCCCCCTCATAATAATTGCAAGTAGGGGCAGCAAGCACATGCATATTATATCCATTAAAATCATCATGTATAATGGTGAGACGCGAGCCATCAATATAATCCTCAATAAGTGCAAACTTCTCTGATATAGTGTTATTGGGAGAATTTAAAAAGATAATAGGACTATCAAGTGTGGGTGCAATAGCAATAATTTCATTTTTAACATAAGGAACAATAACAAGTTCATCTCCATAAGCATAATTAATATTGGCATCATGGCCATAAGAATAACAAGCATCACTTTCATCAAGAGGAGATATTTCAATCGAATGAATGGGATCATAACAATCGTCTATAGATTCCTGCAAAGTATCAATCTCTTCTTAGACAGCAGAGATTTGCTTAATATAATCTTTAATATAGGCATTAGAATCATAATTTTCATAGCAATCTTTAAGTATGGCAAATTTTTCAGATTTGTAAAGAGGGGCATCATACTTTTCAATCAAAGAAGCAATTTCATAGGCACCCTTAAAAGTGACAAATTTTTCAATTTGTTCAATATCATAATAACTATAAACACCCTTGGCATAAGAAGATAAGATTTCATTATCATTAAACTCACATTGGAAGGGAAGGTGTTTTTTAGGGTTCTCATAGCAACAAGTAAAATCAAGTATTTCACATAAATTCAACGCATAGCATTGCAATCTAGGTATTTGATCCCATAAGTGTCTCCCCTCTTGAGACAAGCGGTGACACACAAAATAAGCATGCTCATCTAATGATTTTCCCTCAACTAAGCTAGTTGGGGTTTCAACACGAGCACAAATGGATCGAAGATGACCCAAGTAGAAATTTTTAAGGTGATCCATATTTTAGCAAGCGAAGATGCAAGCACATAGGAGGCACATGTCAACACAAGCACACATGTTTTTGGTATTTTTGATTTTTTTAACGAGACTAATAAAAGCAAATAAAAAGTAGAACAAGTAAATGATAATGTGTATAAAGGGACCTTGCTTTGTTTGATGATATCTCCCCGGCAACGGCGCATGAATTTCTTTCTGATACTTGTGAGCTACGTTGGCATTTTCCCCGAAGAGGAAGGGTGAAGCAATATAGTAGCGGATAAGTATTTTCCTCAGTAGAGAACCAAGGTTATCGAACCAATAGGAGAACCACGCAAACAAAGGTCGACAGTACCTGCACACACAAGAGCAAATACTTGCACCCAACGCGGGCAAGAGGGTTGTCAATCCCCTTGTACTCGTTAATGACAAGGATCAAATCTGATAGTGGTAGGTTTATAAATTGCAAACGGAATTAAAACTAAATAAATTGCAGCAAGGTAATTAGGGTTTTAGTAAATATGGTGAATGGACCCGGGGGCCATAGTTTTACTAGAGGCATCTCTCTCATAAGCATAGCATACGGTGGGTAAACAAATTACTGTTGGGAAATTGATAGAAAAGCGCATAGTTATGACGTTATTCATGGCATGATTAGTACATAGGCATTACGTCCTTGACAAGTAGACCTACTCCTGCCTGCATCTACTACTATTACTCCACCCCTCGACCGCTATCCAGCATGCATCTTAAGTATTAAGTTCATAACAAACAGAGTAATGCTTGGAGCATGATGACATAATGTAGACAGAATAAAACCAAGCAATATGATTGAACCCCGTCGTTTTACCCTTAGTAGCAACAATACAAATACGTGCCTCGCTACTCCTCCTGTCCCAGAGTGAGGACACCGCAAGATTGAACCTACCACTAAGCACCTCTCCCACTGAAGATAAATCAATCTAGTTTGCCAAACCAAACGGATAGATCGGAGAGAAATACAAAGCTATAACAATCACACATAATAAAGTTCAGAAAAGACTCAATTACTTTCAATGAATAATCTGATCATAAACCCACAATTCATCGGATCCGAACAAACACACTGCAAGAGAAGATTACATCGAATCGATCTCCGAAGAGAACATTGTATTGAAGATCAAAGAGAGAGAGAGAAAGCCATCTAGCTAATAACTATGGATCCGTAGATCCTGTGGGAACTACTCAAACATCATCGGAAGGGCAGCAAGGTTGATGTAGAACCCCTCCGTGATTGATCCCCCCTCCGGCAGAGTACCGACGGAGGCCTCTAGATGGGATCGCGGAAGATCAGAGGCTTACGGCGGCGGCGGGTCTCGCTCTGGTGGTTTTTGGATTTATGGGATTTATAGAAGTGGAATTAGGTCAAGGGGACCCACGAGGGGCCCACATGCTCAGGAGGCTCCCCCCTGGGGGTGCGCCGTGTGAGCTTGTCGCTCCCTCGTCTGTCTTCAGGACTCCACCCGATGCTCCTAGGTTCCCTTCTGGTCCAGAGAAAATCACCATAAAGTTTCACTGTGTTTGGACTTCGTTTGGTATAGTTTTTCCGCGAAACAATAAAATAGGCAAAAAACAGAAACTAGCACTGGGCACTAGGTTAATAGGTTAGTTCCCAAAAATGATATAAAATGATGTATAAAGTATTAAAAATTGGTAATATAATAGCATGAAACAATCAATAATTATAGATACATTGGAGACGTATCACACACACGTAGAAATGCTGCAAATCGTCTGCGATTTGTTGTGTATCACGGACGGTTCAGTTCATATCCTATGTGCTTTTCCTGTAGATCACAGGCGGTTGCGCTATGAGTGACGTGTGCTTTCCGTTCTGGATCCCACACACTTAGTTAGTTGAACCATGTGCGCTTTAATGGCCAGGTTAATGCAAAATATCGCATTTGAATCGCCCTGCAAAATGCAAATTCGCCACAATATGCAATTGAAAAAATAGTGTCCATAGGAAGAACATTCATCAAAATTTGCCACAATATGCAATTGAACAAATGCTAGCTAAATTCCACTGATTTATCGACATATGCAATACATAGTCATAGTGTACGAAATACGAAGACCTCATCACATGGAAAACAATGCGTCCATGCGTATATGTTTAGCTGCTAACACTAGCTGAATGCATACTCATTGTTGGAGGAAAAGGCATGTTGAAATTTTCATCATATTCAGTGGGCTTGATGTAGTGATTCAGGAAGAAGTTGCTGATAAATCTCCTAACAACCAGCAATTCACCAGCGGGGAGCGGTTCAGGGGTCATCGGTTTAAAGATGAGCTGCAGGATTTTTAGATCAGAATGTGTCATACGTGTGGAGTAGAAGATAGTAATTAAGATACAGACTTACTGGTATTAAAGCGACAACATCATTACAACAATCAACAGATTTGCAGATGGAGATCATGTGTCTACAAACATAGTATCCACAAAGGTTGGTCCCTTCCTGTTGTTGAGGACACTGAATTTTTTTGTATAGAATTAGTCATGTATTTGCCTTGTTTGGAACAACCTAACCAGTGTAAGATGTTTATTTTTTTTCTTTGGAGAGAAATAGAAAGAGGTTTATTTAAAAACTTGAACACTTGACTAGCATAAGAAAAGGTATTTGCAAACCTTTGGATACATTTTCTGAAAATAACGGATTTCGTTGTCTTACCGAAGAAACGATCTCGTGCTGCAGAGCTAGTTGATTGTTGAACTTGGACCCTCCTTTAGTTATGTACCTTGACAATACATTGCAAATGAAGATGAATTTTCACATACTCAATTATTGAACAAGATATGAATACAAATTTCAACATCGAAGAATTCAATACCCATCCATGAATTCCCGAAGATGCGTCAGATCCTGAGGCTTTTTTGACTCTCTGAGAGAATCCAGGTAGTAAACTGTGTTGTACTTTGGAACAATGACTACCAAGATCCAGTGATTGCTACAGATTAAGAAAACCATGAACTACGAACTATGTCGAAAACTGAAAGACGATCAATGTATGCGTGGTTGTATATTGAACTTACCCTTCATGATATGGCCAGAGAAAGAATTCTGCATAGTGCATGAAATTCAAGATACTGGCGACCTGTTCCATGGCCTTCCCCCATTGATGATTGGTCCTTTGTAATAATGTGCCATTTGCTACATCAGGATCTATGAAATACACTTTCTCCCTTATTGTTCTCTGCGTGATCAATCCCCTGAGAGGAATACCATATAGTTAGATTTTTTTGTTTACAACCTTGTATGGAGAAGTTGATCAGAGTTTGTGAAGTACTTACAACATCAAGCATTTAACAAGAGTGGCAGCGAGCACATCAAAGTTGAAGAAGAGATGAAAATCCTCGAATTCCACACTGATAGTACCCTGAGCGTGACAGAAATGCTTTCTGTCGTAGTGGACTGATGACCCACAAGTATAGGGGATCAATCATAGGCCTTTCGATAAGTAAGAGTATCGAACCCAACGAGGAGCAGAAGGAAATGACAAGCGGTTTTCAGCAAGGTATTCTCTACAAGTACTGAAAGTAGCGGTGACAGATAGTTTCGATAGCAAGATAATTCGTAACAAGTAACAAGTAACAAGTATAATAAAGTGCAGTAAGGTGGCCCAATCCTTTTTGTAGAAAAGGACAAGCCGGAACGATATCTTATATAAAGCAAAGAGTTCTGGAGGACACATGGGAATTCTCATCTAGTCACTTGCATCATGCTTGTTTGATTCGCGTTCGCTACTTTGAAAATTTGATATGTGGGTGGACTGGTGCTTGGGTGCTGTTCTTACTTGAACAAGCCTCCCACTTATGATTACCCCCTCTCGCAAGCTTCCGCAACTATGAAAGAAGAATTAAGATAAATCTAACCATAGCATGAAACATATGGATCCAAATCAACCCCTTACGGAATAGCACGTAAACTAGGGTTTAAGCTTCTGTCACTCTAGCAACCCATCATCTAATTACTACTCCACAATGCCTTCCCTTAGGCCCAAAGATGGTGAAGTGTCATGTAGTCGACGTTCACACGACACCACTAAAGGAAGCAACAACATACATATCATCAAAATATCGAACGAATACCAAATTCACATGATTACTTATGACAAGACTTCTCCCATGTCCTCAAGAACAAAAGTAACTACTCACAAATCATATTCATGTTCAAGATCAGAGGGGTATTGAATAGCATTAAGGATCTGAACATATAATCTTCCACCAAATAAACCAACTAGCATCAACTACAAGATGTAATCAACACTACTAGCAACCCACAGGTACTAATCTGAGGTTTTGAGACAAAGATTGAATACAAGAGATGAACTAGGGTTTGAGATGAGATGGTGCTGGTGAAGATGTTGATGAAGATTGGTCCTTCCATGATGAGAGGATCGTTGGTGATGTCGATGGCTTCGATTTCCCCCTCCCGGAGGGAAGTATCCCCGGCGGAATCGCTCCTGCCCAAGTTCCGCCTTGAGACGGCGGCGCTTCGTCCCGAAAGTCTTCTCTCTATTTTTTCTAGGGCAAATAGCCTTATATAGCAGAAGATGGGCCCTGGAGGCCTGCCAGGGGCGCCACAAGCTTGGGGGCGCGCCCCCCAGGCTTGTCGCCTCCTGGTGGGTCCCCCTCTGGTATTTCTTCAACCAATATTTTTTATAAATTCCAAAAAAATTCTCCGTAAATTTTCAGGTCATTTGGAGGTGTGCAGAATAGCTATCTCTGTTGCACCCCTTTCCGGTCCAGAATTCCAGCTGCCGACAATCTCCCTCTTCATGTGAAACTTGCAAAATAAGAGAGAAAAGGCATAAGAATTGTATCATAAAGTGAAATAATGGCCCAAAACATAATAAATAACAGTGGGAAAACATGATGCAAAATGGACGTATCAACTCCCCGAAGCTTAGACCTCGCTTGTCCTCAAGCGAAAAATCGAAATCGATAATCATGACCACATGTTTAGAGAGAGAGGTGTCGATAAAACAAAATACGAACATGAAGGCATCATGATCTTTATTATAACAGCAATACATTATCATAAAACATCTCATGACAAAGTGACAGCTCATCCACAAGATAAAGTATGAACTACAAACCTTATTGAAAACTAACAAACTATGATCTCAGTCACTGAAGCAATTGCAATTCATCATATTATCAGAAAGAGTCTATGTAAGAGCTTTTGTTTAGCAAGTTCACATACTCAACTATCATTTAGTCTTCTATGACTGCTGACACTCACGTCATACTTATAGAGCAAAAGTTTCAGTCAGACACACAGAAAGATAGGGGCCTATAATTTCGCCTCCCAACGTAATTACCTCAAGGGTAATTTCAACAATAATAACTCATGATCACCTACATTCAACTGGATATATATGTCTGGATCTTTCCCCACCACATGATGCTTGGCAAGAGAGAAAAATAAAAACGGAATAGAGGAGAATACTATTGACTCTTGCATGAAAGTAAATACATAAAACTAAAAGATAGGCCCTTCACAGAGGGAAGCAGAGGTTGTCATGCGCTTTTTATTTTTGGATGTGCAAGCTCTTAATGTAAAGGAACGTCACTTTATATTGCCCCTTGTGATAGCGACCTTTATTATGCAGTCTGTCGCTTTTATTTCTTCACCATCACAAGATCGTACAAAGCTTATTTTCCCTTACAATAAAAGATCATACATATTTAGGAGCAATTTTTATTGCTTTTGCACCGATGACAACTTACTTGAAGGATCTTATTCAATCCATAGGTAGATACAATGGACTCTCATGACATGAAACTGGGTTCAAGGGCTTTTGGATGCACAAGTAGTATCTCTACTTAGTACAGAATTTTGGCTAGCAAAAGATAGGGGCAAGCACCACATGTTAGAGGATCCAAAACAATATAACTTCTATGTGAATATAAGCAAACATAACTCATTACGTTGTCTTCCTTGTCCAACGCTGACTATTTGACATAGAATATTTAATGGGGGCTCACAATCATAAAAGATGTCCAAGATAGTATATTTATATGTGAGACCTCTCTTCCTTTATTACTTTTGCATGAATTGCAACAATGACCAATGCTATGTTTGTCAACTTCCAACAAGTTTTATCAATTATACTTCTTTTATGTGAAGTCAGCACTCCCCACGGGATTAGCATATGATCTCTCTTTTCTTTATTCTTTATATTTTATTTCTAGGATTGGATCAACAAAAGTAAAACAACTCAACTCAACTACACTTTATTATATAACTCTCACACTCGATTACATAGATAGATAGATCACAAAGCAAGCACTAGAGACTAAATCATTCTAAAACTTTATTCTTCTGAATCACGAAATAACTAAAGATCGAACTAAGATAGATAATTACGATAAAAGTGATGGTGATACGATACTGGGGCACCTCCCCCAAGCTTGGCACAAGCCAAGGGTGGTGCCCATACCCGTGTACTCAAGTCTCCTTCTTCGGTGATGGTGGTGTTGCTGAGGTAGGCTTGTCCTTTAACTTCGGTAAGTACTCCAAATTTCCATTGATCCACTGAAGGGCATGATTCTGCTCTTCTAACACAATAACTTCATGGGTAAGTGACATATTCTGAGCACAAATTGCTTCAAAAACCTTTAGTGTATCAATTTCAGATGGGGGGAGGTTATGATAAAGAGTTTGCCATGTATCTCCCTTTTCTGGTGCTTCCCTTGTGCGCGTGGCTTGATCTTCTTCTCCTTGAATCTGGTCCTCCATGACCTTTCCTGGTCCCTCCTTCATCGCGATATCCTCCTCTCCGGACGACCACTCATAATAGACTTCGCTGAAAGGACATTTGCCGGGTGAAGGTTGCACAATCCGGAGCTTTGTGCGGAGCCTTCGGGGAGCCATGGCGATCTAGATCTGTCAAAAAATAGACCGAAACAAGAACATAGGAGAAACTTGTGATATGGTGTGGTCAAAATATCCGAGAGTATATATAATGAATTTTTTTCATGCAGGACAAGTAATATGGAAGAAAAACGGAGTCAGGAAAGTCCACGGGGGAGCCACAAGCTCGGTAGGGGCGCCCTGGGGGTAGGGCGCGCCCCCCAGGCTTGTCGCTCCCTCGTGCACTTTTCGGACTGTTTATTATTTTCCTAATTTTTTATATATTCCAAAATGAACAAAAAGTACTTTTATGGAGTTTTTGGAGTTGGTTTACTTACCGTACCACATACCCACTCCTTTTCAGGGTTCTGGAGCGTTCTGGAAGGTTTCTTCTATGTGCTCTTCCGGTGTCATTGTTTGAATAATATTGGTTTCAACATTAATGGGAGTACCTGAGATATATTGTTTAATTCTTTGCCCATTAACCACTCTCGGATTAGTGCCTTCGGAGTTGTTTATTTTGATGGCTCCGGAGCGATAAACTTCTTCGATGATGTATGGTCCTTCCCATTTAGAGAGAAGTTTTCCTGCAAAGAATCTTAAATGAGAATTGTATAATAGAACATGATCACCTACTTTGAATTCCCGTTTTTGAATTCTCTTATCATGCCATCTTTTAAATTTTTCTTTAAACAACTTGGCATTTTCATAAGCTTGTGTTCTCCATTCATCTAGAGAGCTAATATCAAACAACCTCTTCTCACCAGCAAGTTTAAAATCATAATTGAGTTCTTTAATTGCCCAATATGCCTTATGTTCTAGTTCAAGAGGTAAATGACATGCTTTTCCATAGACCATTTTATATGGAGACATACCCATAGAATTTTTATAAGCAGTTCTGTAAGCCCATAATGCATCATCAAGTTCCTTCGACCAATTCTTTCTGGATCTATTAACGGTCTTTTGCAGGATTAATTTTATTTCTCTATTAGTTAGTTCAACTTGACCACTAGACTGAGGATGATATGGAGATGCAATTCTCTGATTAACATCATATTTAGCAAGCAATTTACGGAAAGCACCATGAATAAAATGTGAACCACCATCAGTCATCAAATATCTAGGGACTCCAAACCTCGAAAATATAACTTCTTTAAGCATTTTAATAGAAGTGTTATGATCAACACCACTGGTTGGAATAGCTTCTAGCCACTTAGTAACGTAATCAACATCAACTAAGATATGTGTATACCCATTAGAAGAAGGAAAATGTCCCATATAATCAAAACCCCAAACATCAAATGGTTCAATAACAAGTGAATAGTTCATAGGCATTTCCTGACGTCTACCAACATTACCAATTCTTTGACATTCATCACAAGAGAGGACAAACTTACGTGCATCTTTGAAAAGAGTAGGCCAATAAAAACCAGATTGTAATACCTTATGTGCAGTTCTGTCTCCCGCATGGTGTCCTCCGTATGCCTCGGAGTGAAACTTCCGTAAGATTTGTTCCTATTCATGCTCAAGTACACAACGTCTAATAACACCATCTACTCCTTCTTTATATAAATGTGGGTCATCCCAAAAGTAATGTCTTAAATCAAAGAAGAACTTTTTCTTTTGTTGGTATGTGAAACTAGGTGGTATATATTTAGCAACAATATAATTAGCATAGTCTGCATACCAGGGAGTATTACAAGAAGCATTTATAATAGCTAATTGTTCATCAGGAAAACTATCATCAATAGGCAGTGGGTCATCAAGAACATTTTCCATTCTAGACAAATTATAAGCTACGGGATTCTCAGCTCCCTTTCTATCAATAATATGCAAATCAAATTCTTGTAGTAAAAGAACCCACCTAATAAGTCTAGGTTTAGCATCTTTCTTTTCCATAAGGTATTTAATAGCAACTTGATCGGTGTGAATAGTTACTTTAGAATCAACAATGTAAGATATGAATTTATCACATGCAAACACAACTGCTAAAAATTCTTTCTCAGTAGTAGCATAGTTTCTTTGAGCAGTGTCTACACTACAAAAAAAACACTTCCGTGATGATACGTCTTTGTCACAGTAGGTCAAGTTTTCTGTCATGCATGTACATCCATGACTTTTATGACAGAATCAAGATAGTCATACCTGTGCTGTCGTAGAAGTGTTCCATGACAATACTCAAATTATCATCACGGAAGTGTCCACTTCCATGACGATAAATGTCGTGTCATGGAAGTGTTTTCGTCAAGGGTAACCGACACGTGGCATCCACCGTAACGGGTCGCCGTTAAGCTATCGGGTTTCGGTTTGGATCTGATAACCCGTTAACAGCCCTGACCAATGGGGATTTTCCATGTGTAAAATTCTCATTGGCCAACTGATCCACGTGTCAGGTCGGTGTTGCGACAGATGTCGCCCATTCATTGCACGAGACGTGCCTATGGAACAGTGACACATGGCACGGCCCAACAGTGGCCCATTTAGGTTATAAAGGTCGGCCCGTTTGACTTGGTCAAAAGTTAACGGGCCGGCCCATGGAAAGCCTGTTACCGGCCTGTCCGCATACAACCCATTTACGGCCCGGGTACTCACGGCCCGTTATGGCCTTTAAAATTCGACCCAGTAGCGTCATGTGGGTCGTCCCATATGATTCCAGCCCGTTGTCACTTTCGGCCCATCTATGGCCTGTGAAGTATTTCGGCCCATATGAGGCCTTTTGTATCTCTGGGCCCATTGACAGCCCGTGGTGAATCAGGCCCATCATGAACAGTGAACAGCTTTGAGCCCATTTAAGGGCCCATGATTCAGTTGGGCCGTTTCCAACCCGTGTTCTCTTTCGGCCTTCTAAGGGCCCATAAATTCTTGGGCTCATTTCCGGCCCTCGATTACTTACGGTACGTTACTGGCCTGTTATGGTAATGGGCCAAATTCAGCCCGTGGTTACAATCGGCCCATTTGTGGTTTGTTAACCCATTGGGCCATTTTCAACCCGTCATGTATTCCAGCCCATTAACAACCCGTTATACCTGTCGATATAATTAGGCCTGTGATGACTTTCGGCATGTTAACGGCCCATTATGCTATGGGCCCTTAAACCGACCGTTCCCAAATTGGCTCGTTTACGACCCATATTGTGCTCCGGTTTTAGCCCACGAACATTACGACCCATGGATCATACGGCACGTAGGAGGCCCATGGATCCTATGGCCCGTAGGAGGCCCATGGATCCTACGGCCTGTATTTGCCCATGGTCATTGCGGGCACTAGCAAACCGAGGAAAAAGAACTGCAGTGACTACAAGCAATAAACATGACTAAGTAAATAAATAAGCAAGCAACTAACGCTAGGATATTATGGCAATTACATACATTACATCCACTGGGCATCAAAGTTCGCCACCAGTGCAAATAAAGGGAACAACAAAACAACATATTACAAACACCGGGCGACTAAGTTGGCCACCGGTGCAAATAAATGCGGCAGTAAAACAAGTCCAGAAATGAAACCACTTCAGAAGAGCTCAAGAAACGATATCTTGGGGACCCACCATGCTGGCAAGAAGCTTAGCAAGCTTATTAGCTTTCTCTTGTTTGGCGCTAAACTCCTCCAACTCTTGCTGTTGCACCAGAAAGTGTGCATTTGAATTTTGCAGGGACTTCCTCAGTCCTTCGGTTTCTTGTCGCAGCACAGCTGATCGTTGTCTTTCAACTTGCAGCTGAGACTCAAGAAGCCGAACTGATTCAGGCAACGAGTTCGAAGAGCTTGTGCCAGCGGTAGTGGCCAGTAACTCGAACACTACATCAAGGCAGGACTTTGGGGTTGTCTCACTATCTTGAATATGGTTTTTATCAGCTTTCTTGGAGACCAACAGGGTTGTCTCACTATCTTAAACCTTGTCTGCATTACTTCCTTTACCGTTGCATAATGGGGTACTCTTCTCCAATATTCTGCCGGCATTCTAAAAGAGGAACAAGCAGACACGTCACATGTTTAGCATGTAGTATATGAAACTCATTTTGGTAAACCAGTTCATTAGTAATGTCGACAGGATAACAACATGAAACAAACATATATTTATGTACTATGGTCACTGTATTGTCTATATCATCCTAGTTTATGTTGCCAAATCAAGATAGAGACGCAGTTCAAATCATACATGTTTAAGACAAAGCGGCATAGACTGAATATAAGTGTGGGAAACTAACAGCACTAACAACACTTGTAATGTGCATGACATGAGAATATAACTGTTTATACAATTGAAACTGAAATCAACATAGAGCAAGAAGTTACAACAGCAAACCAGTTAAAGAAACATGTTTAAAACATACCTGTTGTGCCATTGGAGTTTCAATTGGATCTTTCAAATGTGAAATAGTTGGTATGAGTAAATACAGTGATGCAAGAGCAACGGAGTATGCACCATAGCTACGGAATCTGACCTGAGAACAACTATTCTTCTGCTTTAAGCGTTGAGTTGGGGTTCGCAGTGCTGGTCCTCGTGCTTTGGGCACTGCAGTTGCCTTACTAACTGCTCGTGCTTGGGTGCTTTGTGGTGGAGATGGTGCTGTGTCAAGTGGAACTGGGTTACTATCTGCTGGGGTTGGGGTTAGATGGGGGTGTAGCTGGTTCTCTGTCCAACTGGGTAGGGGTACAATCTATGTGTGGTGGGGCTGGTTCTTGGGCAAGTACAATCGTGGTTCTATCTGCATCGACGGGTAGCACTGTCTAGCACTGTCTTCTCTGAAGACCATGTTTTTACTCCCTTAGATACTGTCATCACCTCGTCCAATTCAAATGGCTGATAAACAAGAAAAGTAATTGAATGTACAGACATTGTATGATAGACAGGTGCAATGAATAGTGGGGAATAAAAGAGGGCATGAAATAATTCACATATATGTTGTCTAACCAAACAGGATAGCATGACACAATTTCACATATATGATGGCTAACTAAACAGGATAGAATGGCATAATTCAAATATGATGACTTTATTAAATAGGTTGGCATGCCATAATTCACATACATGCTGTCTATGGAAACATGATGGCATGATATAATTCATGGATAGAATGACATAATTCAAAATATGATGACTATGTAAACAGGATGAGATGATATAACTACATGATGTCTTTATTAAATAGATTGGCATGCCATAATTCACATACATGCTGTCTATGTAAACATGATGGCATGATATAATTCACATATATGATTTATATACTAAGCAAGTAAGCAGATGGCAATCGCATAAGCAGATGGCAATCGCATATATGATGTCTAAACTAAGCAGATGGCATTCAATATTGTGTATATGATGACTAAACTAAGCAATGCAAGACAACATATGCATGATATGAGTAATATAACCCTGCCAAGTTTGAACATACACCTCATGGGGAAAATAGGACTGGTCATCTGTCTCTGAATCCTCCTCTGAGGAGCTATCTGTAACCAGCAAGATATCTGCTTCAGTAGGTAGCATTGTCTGCTCTGAAGACCTTGTTTTCACTCCAGATTTTTCCACCACCGATTCAAATGGTTGATGCACAAGAAGAGTAGTTGAATAAACAAACATTGTCGACAAATGGAATACGTAATACAAAAAAAGGATGGCATGATATAATTCACACTTATGATGCCTGGCTAAACATCATGGCATTGCATAATTCACATATATAATGCCTTGCAACAAGATGGCATTGCATAATTCACATATATGGTAATTAGACAATAAACAGGTGGCATTCACACAAAGCATGTCTAAACTAAGCAAATGACATAGCAATGCAAGACACCATATGCATGATATGAGCAATATAACCCTGCCAAGTTAGAGCATACACCTTGGGGGGGGGGGGGGAATACGACTGGTCATCTGTCTCTGAATCCTCCTCTGAGGAGCTATCTGTAACCGGCAAGATATGCACTTCGTCAAATAGCACTGTCTGCTCTGAAGACCTTGTTTTCACTCTAGATTTTTCCATCACCGTGTCAAATGGCTGATGCACAGGAAGAGTAGTTGAATGTACTAACATTGTTGCAAATGTAATACATAATGAAAAAAAGGATGGCATGATATAATTCACATATATGATGACTGGCTAAGCAGGATGGAATTGCAAAATTCCCATATATGATGCCTGGCTAAACAAGATGGCATTGCATAATTCACATATATGATATAGAAACTAAATAGATGGCATTCACACAAAACATGTCTAAACTAAGCAGATGACATATATGATGTGTAAAGTAAGCAATGCAAGGCGCCATATGCATGATATGACGAACATCAGCATGCCAAGTGAGGGCAAAGACCTCAGGGTGTAAATAGGAGTGGTCTGCTCCCTCTGAATCCCCCTCTGAACAGTTATCTTCCTCTTGATTACAATCTGGAATGGGGGGAGGGGGGCTGCCATTGCGGCCACCATGGAGCGACGTCTGCATGACATTATATTGCCATGCAAGGCTCTTCTCTTTTGCTCTACATGTTCAGTACCATTGTGTACAATAACTGACATGCATAGGAATAAAACATAGTGAAATTATGTAAGGAATGCATGCAGAAATCCAGAGTGATGGTAGCAACCGGTGGATAGACCCAAACCAATGATAGCAGGCAGATAATAGCTTCAGTTAAAAAATATAGGTAATGGCTCCTTTACTGTTTGTTTACCACCCAACATGAAACACATAGTAGACACCCGAGATTAAGCAGATAGTAGACAGAGATACTATTCGTTGCTGCCCGGATTTGTACCCCACAACCATTTAAAAACTCAAGTTTGATTATTAGTTTGGACCTGACTCGGAGTCTAAGAGGTGAACAGGACGATAAAGTAGCAGGTAATATTAAGCGATGCATAATGTAAGCAGACACGAAAGAGTGCAACCTCTCTTGCGGACCCGTGTAGTCCTCAATGTCATCTCCTCAGTTGATGATGGTAATGCAGTGGTGGTGGCTGCCGACAGCGGGGAAGAAGATCTGAGGTGGCGAAAGATGGTCTGGAGGGGGGATCTCTGCTGCGGTGGACGCTTCCGTCGTGGGAGCAGCTTAGCTGGGGCGGACGATGGCGCGGCAGGAGCGGGACAAACCACACAAAGTTTTCTTTGACACCTATCTATATCAGAAGTATAATTCTGTAAAGGCTCAGTTGAATTGGATGATTCTAACAACGCAGGGATAGGAAATACACAGGAATAGGATAGGAATGCATGTGCAAAATAGAGCAATTGCTAACACAGGATTTCTGTCAATCTGGGTGTTTGGTTTACAAGAATTGAAAGATCACAGAAATGCAAAGAAGCATGGTCATATTAAAGTCAAACCACATGAAAATGTACAGTTATAATGCGATTATGCTACTATCACTTAGTCTTGTTCTTAATGAATAGGAATTTGAAAAGGAGGGCCAAGTGGATATTAAAAATCCTACGGTTTTTCTTTGAAAGAGACACTAAAGGAAAAAATCCTACAGTTTTCCCTTGCTCCATTCCTTTGAACCAAATGAATGAATAGTAGTACCATAGGAAACTTTCCAATTCCTATGTCTTTCCTTCACATTTCCTTTCAACCAGTGGCCATTCTAGTAGGCAGGCTTGAACAGGCAAAAGCCTACACTCCAAAAATGTTTTTGTACTACTTCTACTACTTTGGACCCAACCCACTGCCCTACTAGCTCAACTCCCAGGCCCATCTACACATGCACAGTTCCAACGCGCAGAAATAAATAACGATGTCTTTCGAGAGAGTCCATCACGGATAGCTAACTTGCCTAGTACCTCACTGCTTGTCATATAGGAAAAACTATTCGTATTTCTCATTACTACGTGTGCTCAGTGGACAATATAAATTACATGTAGAGTAAAAAAGCGATGTGACAAGTGTACAACCTCTTTGGCAAAGCCATGTCGATCTCAGCATCATTGGGTTGGTCGCTGAGGATGCTGCGGCTGATGTGGCTGTCGGAGGCGGGGAAGAAGATCTTAGGCGTCTGGAGATGAAGCCGAGGGTACTGCTTCGCTGTGATGGACGGTTTTGTCATTGGACCAGCTCTGGTGAGGTGTACGATGGCGAGGTTAAAGTAGGACAAGAGAGATAACATTAACCTAAAGTGGGACTCTAATAGCATCTCGAATAGATGATGTAAAATACATCACCAAAAAGTGCTAGATGTAAAAGACATCAACCGGTCGTCTCTGAACTTAACTGTCGAAACTAAATTTAACTATCAAAACTGAATTTTACTGTCAAAACTGAAATGTACTCTTGATACTGAATTTTGCTGTCGAAACTGAATTTTACTGTCAGAACTGAGCGCAGTAGTAGCAGAGAAGCAATGCACTTGTAGTTTTGGCCGCTCGAGCACTAGTGGCAGAGAAGCAGTGATCTAAATTGGCAGCCGCTCCAGTAGGGAACGTACTACCAGAGAGTAGCCGGGGCAGCTGGTCGTGCAGTAGTAGCTGTGCCCGGAGCATCAGCGCGTGCGAGAGCCATAGTACCAGCAGGAGCGCGAGCGAGTGCCGGAGCTGCTGCTCGTGCAGCAGCAGTGCGAGCAAGAGCAAGAGCAGAGCAGCAACGCGAGTGAGAGCTGGAGCAGCTGTAGCACGGCCAGCGACAGCCGGAGCCGCAGCAGCAGCAGCTCCTGTTGATGTGGGCGTCGCCGCCGAGGAAGCAATGCCATGGCGGAGAGACGCCATGGAGGAAGTGGCCGGTGACGCCACCGTCGATGGAGCTGTGCCATGGCGGCTTGGGATCGAGCAGCGGCAACACCGTGAGATCAAATAAAGAAGAAAATGCAGTGATTAGTGTAGAACCTCTTTGGTGGTGCCTACTAGGCCTCAGCTTCATTCGAGGAATCGGTGATGGTGCTGCGGTTCCGATGGTGCAGGTGAAGACGGTGCTGTGGGAATGGAGGTGGTGCGATAGATGAGGCAAACGCCGGGGCAACTCCTTGGAGGTGGAGGACGGGGCGGCTGAACCGGCGGGACGACAAGATCGACAACGGATCCTCATCCAGTGCGGTGGATGAGGGACATCGAGCTATTGCAGCGGACGATGTCGTCGGGGAAGAGGCTCCGGCTGGGCGGCGGTCGGGTGGCGGACGGAGGAGCGTGGGGTTTCGTGGGTTTTGGCGGCCTCGGTGTACGAATGGGGGGGGGGGGGCGGAGGAGGTGGGAGGGTGGAAACCATGGCTAAGGGACGCACTTGTCCTAAATGTGGGGTAAGTTATGAAAGTACCCCTACCCGTTTGGACCATGGGACGTCGAGGCGGGATTTTCGGCTGAGGGATAGAAGGGGGATTTCGCGTGTCGGGGCGGCGTGACCGATTTCGGAGGAGGGGGGAGTTTTCGCGCGTGTTGAAATTTCGGGATAACAAGGCGTGGGTTGAAGGGGCGTGAGTTTCGCAGCACAAGAGACAAAGAGATAGCTTGAAATTTCGGGATAACAAGGCGCGGCTTGAAATTTCGGGAGAACAAGCTTAACGTGTAAAAAAAACAAAAACAAAAAACAATTCGCACCACACAAGAGAGAGTCATGTCCCATTTTACTATATGAATTACTACAAATGCCATTCAAAAACAACAATGAACAACTTAAAAATTTGGGAGAACAAGCTTACCGTGTACGGTACCATATCAATTCGTACTTCCCTCAACAACAAAAAAAAACAATTTGTACCATCTACCGTATGGACTAAAATTGAGTCCATTTTCCGTATTTGAATGGGATTGTTGTTAGGTTAGTTATACCATCATCTAAATATTATCTTCACAACACACGACATGAATATAGTACTAAATTCCCATTTAAATATGAACTACATGTACCATATGATCTCGAATTCAAATATGTGTATCCATTTTATGTTGAATTCAAATCATAGTACATGTATGCTCTAGCTAGATGTTCGGAATCTAAACGATGTTTGATATGTATAATGTGTTTAATACACAACACACACACACACAACATTTAGATGTTAGCTGCCAAAGCCACCCATTATCTCCCATTTGAATAGTTCTGTCCATGCATGGATGAAATGTGGTCAAACGATGCCTACCAACGGTATATCAAATTCAAATCAATTTGGCCTTGTTCGATGTGTATATAGTATAGCATGCTCGATTCAAAACCACACCACATATCTCCATTATATCATGCATGCATGGGTTTCAAACATCATGCTCTTATTCAAATATTTTAATTCACTTTTATGTTGATTATGATCTCACCAAGTCTTTTACACCCACACAGTCGTTTTCTCTTTATAGTTGTACCACTAACTTTCTCTCGTGCATGCATGCACACACAGTCCCACTCGGCATTATCCATCGCACACACACACACACAATATCTTTCTTCAGGTCTGTCTACCACGATCTCTCAAGCTAGGTAGATCTCTCCATCGCCCTCTCTTTCCCACACACACACCGATCAATATACCCCTCTAGCTAGCAGGTCTGCCTACCACACACACATGTACACATAGTCCCTTCCCGCTCTCACCATCCATCCCTCACGCCCTAGTTATGAGGCACGCAAGCCCACACACACGCGCGCGCGCGAGCGCGCTCTCGTCCCCTCATCTCTTATTATCGATCACGCACTCGTACAATACCTCTAACTAGTAGGACTCTCGCACCCACCCACACACACACACACCTCCCCCTCTTCGTCACTTCGGGCCTTCTTTAATTATCTCTCACATACATGCGCACCGATCGGTATTCCTCCCTGTATATATATAGCTAGGTCTTTCCCTGTTTTCCACACAAAGCAATCGATCTATATCTAGTTAGGTCTCGCCCTTTTTCCCACGTACACATCGATCAATCTACCTCTCTAGATAGGACTACCTAGCTACCACACACACATTGTCTATCCATCGTCTCACCTCTCATCATCCATGCCTTCCGCTTCATCTCTCAGACGCGCGCAACCGCGCACGTTCTCGCCCCCTCTCTTTAAATATCGATCTCACACTTGTACACTCCTTCCGAGTCTCCGTCCAGTTGGCCTCTCGCACCATCTCCCAACACCCCCCTCTCCCAGTGCTTCTAGGCTCGTAGAGTTCTTCCCTCCATCTGTCTCTATTGATATATCGTGCAGACGTCCCCTCCCCTCCCTTCTCGTGTATCACCCCCATGCACATACATATATGTATAATATAGGCCTCTCTTTCACACAAATTGCATCATTGACACATACTCCATCTATATTTCCCTCCCCCTCCCCCACCCACACACAAATTCACGAATCTCCCGTGATTTCTTGCACACACCATCTCTCTCTCTCTCAGACACACAGACTATGTGTACGAAAGAGAAGAGGTGCACGCACACACTCGTTCCCACATACAAACACGCGGGTACACGGTGGAGCACATTTGTATAAGAAATGTTCGTGTGTAGAAAGGCTTTAGATGATGTGGCACTAGTACTTCCAGTATGTGCAAAAGCACGTAAGTTAGAATTCCAATGGCACGCTACAAAATGTCTCTTTTTTTCAGTCATTATATTATGATTAAAATGATGTGGGTGCATCCATGAGGCCACGTGGCACATGGGGGAGGGGTTGTTGCGAGCTTCTTCTGTGGATTGATCACAGTGACGTGCTGCTGGTTCTAGAAGAATGTTGTAGACACAACAGGGTACACACGTGAACGATTGAAAATTACAAAGCTGATTATATAGAAAATAGCTAGCAGCGGGCTCCTCGCTATCGCTACGAGAGGTTGGCGGGCGTCCGGCTCCTCCGCGTACGCATTCGAGAACGCGGGCCCACGTATGCATCCGACAAGCGTAGTAGTACTACCCACCGCTTTGACTTTTGCAGTGCCGGGTCCATCCCATTGTAAAAAAAACTACCATGCCTCCCGCGTGGCAAAAACGCCGCCCTACCCTTTCTTAATCGGGATTTGTATCGACCAATCTCGTCAAGGAGTAGGCGGTAAACTTACAGCCTGACGCCTTCGCGTCGCACCAACACACGGTCGGTCCGGCCCGCCGCTCACCGAAGGGACGCGCATCGACTTGGTACATCACTGACATGTGCGACCGCATGTGAGCAAACTGACAGTCCAAGCTCCCCGCCTACCGCCAAAATTCCGGCCTATCGGGATTTCTAGCAAACCGACAGTTGCGAACGATCACATGGCTGTTTCATGTGCAGGGGAGGGGCGTGGTGTGGCAGTAAAAAAATGCCATGGCATTTCTTTTTTAGTGCTGTTTTCATCCAATAACTTCCACCGTCGGATGCAAATCTTACGGTTATTGGGGCGTTCGCCGGGAATAGTCTCGTGGCGAACTATTGACTAGCCTCTTTTTCACATGCACCGCGTTGACACATAAGTATCATCTCTCTCCCTCCTCCCCATGCACACACCTACACTGACGACTCTCTCGGGACTTCTGGCACACACCATCTCTCTATAGGTCGATGTCACACACATACACTTGTACTCTAGGTTTAGTACGCACACAAAGAGGAGAGGTGCACGCATGCACTCGTCCTCTCTCACACTGTCACACACACGCGCGGGTACTCTTTCTGACACACACCATCTCTCTCTTTTTTGCAGGGACACACCATCTCTCTCTAGGTCTATGTATACCACTCTCTCTCTCTCTCTCTCCCCCCCCACACACTGGTGGAGTACGTGCATGAAGAGAAGATGTGCACGCATGCACTCATTCCCTCGCACACACACGCGGGTACACGGTGGAACGCATTTTTGTACGAAGAGCCACCCCATGTGATAATTTGACGCGTGTAGAGTCGTTCACTTAATGGATGGTCAATTAATACAGCGCATGCAAATTGAGTGGCGTGACCACGTGAGGGAGGAAGTACTAGTTGAGAATGACATTAATATCATCCATTGCATGCATGCAAGTAGTTAAATCATGGGTTGCTAGTACTACGAGGCAACGTCATCAATTTTTGCCTCGGTTACCGTTGGTGGCCTTTGTATTTAAAAATGGACGGAGTGGAGTAGTACGCTCGCTTACTAGGGCTCTCTCACCGCCTACGCTCGCCTCCCCACCTCGACCATCCAATTCTGCCATGGATAATCCCTTAGATCCCAGCATCCCGCGGGCTTCCCTCTCCCTGCTGCCCGCAGCACTGCCGCCTTTGAGCGAAACCCAAATGTGTTTCAAAGGGGATCCATTGCTCTGGAATCACAGATCGGTGGTGCCAGAGGACATGCCGGGGCTGCGTTTCAGGTGGTGGGCAACAAGGGCAAATCGGATCGAGGAAGCGTCGCATCGATTGGAGAGAAGTTCGAAGGAGCTGCTCCTGGCGAAGCACAAGGCGGAGGCGCATGTCGATCTCAGGGGTGAGATGCTGAGGGATGTCAGCATCTGGCAGCGTCGCGTTGATTTCGAGCTGGGGCTAATGGTAGAGATCATATTCACGGAGTCGACTGCGGAGGAGAGAACGCGCATGCCTGTGGAATGGCATGAGAACCTGGTGCAACTGTTCAAATGGGCGGTAGGAGAAGCCAAATCGCTCAACCAGCGGCGGCGGTGGTGCTGGGGATGCATCATAGGCGAGGTGACCTGCCCTCCTTCCCCACCAGCGATGGACTGACCTGCTCAGTTGCTGCTGCAGTGAACACGCGGCGCCATGGCGGTTTGCAACCGTGACAATCACTCCATCTATGTATTTTATTTCTATGAAAATACTCCATCTATATGTGTTGTATTTCTATGAAAATAGTTGGTCATTTGGAAAAAGATGGTCATTGATTTATCACGAGTTTTTGAATGCTTGGTCATGAGAACTCGTCGGGAGCCATTCCGGGCTTCGAAGCCAAAACCATCAATAAATTTTGAGCTTGTTTCCCGTCACATTCCAAAGTACCATGCTATAATTAATTGCAAACCTGTTCACACCGATCAAACCTAAACGTGTTTCCACTTTGCAGCATATTAGTACTAGGTTATAAAAAGGGAAACTAACTACTCGAATATTACTGCACATTCCTCCTCATAAGCCTTTCTTGTTCGTCATTCCTTGTGTCTGCCATGGCCGGTAGGAAGAGCTCTGGGCCGAGAAATAACAATGGAGCGACGACCAAGGCCGCGGAAAAAAAAGAGAGGGCCCGCCGCGCTGCGGAGGCCTCGAAAAATCTCTCATGGGCAGGAGAGGGCTCTCAGAAGCGCATTCGCCATGGAGGCAAACATGCCGAGCGGGCAATGCTGAAGTTGTTAGCCCGCGACGACATGCCCGCTCAGCTCAACAAGCAGAAGGAGTTGATCGCTGGCTTGCTAAAGCTGGTGAAGGAGAGCAATGCCTCGGTTGATAAGGTGACCGGTGAAATCGTGGAACTTCGGGAGGATAAAGTGAAGCTCTGTGACGAGCTCGACCTGCTGAAGGAGGAGATCGCCGGCTGGGAGAAGTTGCGAGAGAAGAGCAGTGCCTCGGTGAAGATGCTAACCACCGTCATCAGGGAACTTAGGGATGACATGGTGAAGCTGCGCACCGAGAACGTGGCTGCTGTCAAGCAACATCATGCGGACATGAAAGAGATCATCCACGCTCGCCTCGAGAAATCCCGTGCCATGGAAGCAATGAAGAAGATGGCGGACGAGAGGCGAGAGGAGATGAAGGTCGTGGAGGCGATGAAGAAGCAGTTAGAACTCCGCGCCCAGCAACCCTTCATGAAGTAGAGAGCTGCACCCAGACCGTTGTCTGCGTCTTCCTTCTTTTTTTTTGCGGGTAATCTTCCTTCTTCTTTTGCCCCCGTGTCTTCTTCTTTTTCCACTGTGTCTTTCGGGCGTTTCCGCATGTGTCCTTCTAAATTATCCTGAATAGCCAAGACAATTATTATCCGTTGCCATTGTCATCATATTATTTCGTTTGTACTAGGCTGCGAGGCATGACTAAAACAATGCTAACGTTGAGCGGTGCCGTGGGATCACAAGCAAACTATATCATTTTTTATCGCCATATCACACTGGGCTGCCGTGTTTCGCACTCCTCCGCGTCGGGCTAGTACTCCAGTGGAAAACTAGAGTATACCACACGGTTCTTTGCTCCTCCTTAGGTCGTCGGCAACAATTATACCTCCTTTCGCTGACATGTGGGACAGCCAGCATCCGGGTCAACGTGTCATACACCAGATTAGAGTGGGGAACGGAAGGGGAGACTTACCCCTCGCAGTAATAATGACTATAACGAGTAGTCAAATCACAAGGCCCCACCTTCCAGCAATAATGAGCCGTCAAATCACAAAGCCACACCTTTCCCTCAGTAAGTTGAATCCGCTACTCCCTCGTCCTCCTCGCCTCTCTGTCAAACCGACCAGGCGAAACTTGCCCCGCCCTCGCCTTTTAAATATAGTTTTGTAAGTATCGATGGATTGCGCCATGGAGCAAAACTAACAAGCTCAAATTAAAGAAAAAGGTGGGACATATACAGCACGCTCCTCACATTCGCGTCGCACCTACATGGTTGGTCCGGCACGCCGCTCACGGAATGGAATGCGCATCGGCTGAGTTACTACTAAAGTAGAAAAGAGAGAACAATGATACTAGTACAATACGTACGTAGTACTACTATACTAGTATATGATGCTGGATGTGGGACAGCCAACATCTGGATCGACGTTTCATGCACCAAATTATGCATAGTACTACGTACTTAGATGGGGTGCTAAAGTCTTTCTTTGAAAACTAAACTCCTTCATGCGTTGCCTAAACTTCTCTCATTTAAGTGTTTTGCATAGGTCCACGCGCTTTGCATTCGTTCTTCCTGGGGTCACCAAACTCCTCTCTCTTCTCTTTACTCCTACCTTATCACATCAGACTTTTTTGCATATGTGGCATGCTTAGGACCTGTACACCATGGAGGGGGAGACTCACCCCGGTCATAGCGCCGCAGTAATAATGACTATAATGAGCAGTCAAATCACAAGGCCCCACCTTTCCATCAGTAACGAGCCATCAAATCACACAGCCCCACCTTTCCAGCAGTAAGTTGAATCTGCTACTCCCTCGTCCTCCTTGCCTTTCTGTCGAACCGACTAGGCGAAACTACCCCGCCTAACGCGTGGGAAAATCCCCGCCCTCCACTTTTAAATATAATTTTGTATCGATGGATTGCGCCATGGAGCAAAAAAGAAAAGAAAATGGTGGTACTACATGTATACAACACGCACGTCGCGTTTGCATCGCACCCCACACGGTCGGTCGGTCCGGCACGCCGCTCACGGAATGGAACGCGAGTCATCTTGCGTTTGCACTCACATGTGGGACCGCAATTGAGCAGCCGACCATAGGCACACTCTCCCCTATCCCGCAGGCCCCACGCGTCGGCTGAGTTGTACTAGAAGAGAGACACCAGCGAGAGTACTAGAGTAGTGCTATACACACGTCGTTGCCTGGACGATCCCTGCATGACAGGGGAGATCAGTTCGTCCATCTATGTGACCAGAGTCCAGCAGACGGCTGGATTGGCTATCATGTACATATCATGCAGGCTGTGTCGTACTAACATACGACCGTAGTTCTGTTGATAAATCTAAAAAAAGTAGGAGCACTAAGTATATTGCAATACCAATAAAATTTGAATCCATTCTCGGTATGAATACAAATCTAGTCCACTCACCCTAGGCGGCTAGGGCAACCTCTCCCCTCCCTGCTTCAACGATGAGCCGGTGGATTCACCCCTCCCCTCTTCCCACCGCTCCATCGACTGGTGGCAGGGAGGGGAATCCTGGTGCCTATGCTCCGGTTATTAGTTATGTTAGGGGTTTTAGTGCTCGCACGCGCAACGCTCAGGCGGACGATGTCGGCGCTTCTTATTCCGAGTCTGTCTTCCGAGCTCCAATCCTCCTTGAGTTCATTCATCTAGACATAGTCGATGGAGCTCCAGCGTAGATTCTTGCCGTCTCCTTTGGGGCGGTGAGGTTAAGGTTTCTTGTCATCCGGCGAGATTTGGTGTCATGTGCTTCGGATCAATGCGAGGGTTAGACAATGACAACTGCGTTCCTCCAGGGTGCTGGTTATTAGGGGCACATGCACGAAGACTACTCGGTTGCCATCAAGAAGGTGAAGCCGGCTACGTTAGGGCATCAGCAACATCGATTGATGCCTTTTCTATAGTTTGCTCTTTGAGCTTTGATCCTCGTCGAGTTTGTCTGTCGGGACATAGTCGATGGAGCTCCGGCGTAGATTCATGTTGTCTCCTTGGGGCAGTGAGGTTAGCGTTTCTTGTCATATGGGAAAATTTGGTGTTATATTAATTAGGTGCCTTAGATCAATGATGACAACTATGCCTCCGGGGCACTGCTCCTTAGGGGCATGTGCACGAAGACTCCTCGACAGTCATTGATGAGGTCAAGCCGGCTCCGGTAGGATAGCAGTGAGAATGACGTGTCGATGGCTCTTTCTGACTGCAGTTGGTTGTTCGCTGGTCTAGGAATTTGGATGTATTTTTTATCAGAGATGCTATGTACTTGCAAACATTTACAATAGACCTGGTTTCAAAAAAGGTTGCATATAGTTTATGTTCAAAATCAGAACAAAGATTGATGTCTCTTACATTTTTTTTGCAAATGCTAAGATCATGAATTTTCAGAAATTTGATTTCCCTTTATGTTGGAAACAATACATTTCAAGCTCTAGCTAGCTATTCGAAATGTAAATTGTGCATGTTTTATAAGTATAGCGTGGTAAGAAAACAAAATGTATGGTGTGCCCCCATTTAGATGTGAACTGCAAAAGCCACACATTACCTCATATTCAAACTACATAGTCCATGGATGCAATGTGTTCAAACGGTGCCATCAACATCTCAAATTCAAAAGAGTTCGAGCTTGTTCGTTCTATATTTTCACCCGTGATAATTTGACCCGTGTGGTTGTTCAATTAATGGAGGGCCGGGGACCAGAAGTGAACAATACAAAGTGTGACCTGGCTCGTACGCAATTTTAAATGATTGTTTTTATGGAGAGAAAAAAAGAAAACTACTCCACTATATGTATATAAGCAGGAGCCTCCGCTCTTTCTTGCTAGGGTTGCTCTCTTCACACACTCATCCTCTCCAGATCTAAACACGACAGCGGTGGCCACACTCTCTCTCTGCTCATCGCTGGTCACAGATCCGGCCGGATCCCCTCCATCGGGGAAGGGGTGAAGGTGCAACGTTCACGCGGTCCTCGTCGGCGACGGAGCAAACCCACTGCCAGCGCGTCCCGATACGCGTGCCTTGCCATTCTCTCCCACATAGCGCCGGCTAGGGAGGGCCTTCGACCCAGTCTTCCTCGCTGCCGTGGTGTGGGCAGTTCCGGCCTCCCGCCGCCCACCTAGCCAAATCCCGACGAACCTCAGGTATAACTTCCTTCGAAACCGGCCTTGCTCTACTGCCCTAGGTCCACATGTCGATGCATGTGAATCTTTTTCTACTTCTCAGCCCCCCTCGTAGATTGGCTCGATCGGCTGTTCCAAAGCCACCTAAATTATTACTATTAGAGGTAAAGCTACTTCATGCAGTCGAATCTACGACTTGGTTCAAAGCGGGAAGAACGGGGGAAAAGTTTTAGCATGACTCTAGGACTTGGTTCAAAGAGGAAAGATTGGGGGGGGGGGTGGGGGTAGTAGAGACTGGCTACCCAACCGGTCTCTTGGTTGAAAAGGGAAATAAAGGGAAAACAAAGTACAAACTGGATATAGAACCGATCTACTGGTTGAAAAAGGAAAGAAAGTGGGGACTGGGGGACAAGTCAACAGAGTATTTCCAGCACTAGATTTGCTGCCCTCACATAGTAAAAGGTGGCTATAGTGTAGAAAAATGGGACCAATCCAGATATCCTGTTTGGATTTTTGTTTGGATCACCACTTTATGCATTGGTGGAGGTACATGGTGCTGGTGCGCCCACTGTCCGATGGCCTTATGGCAATTTTTTGTTGTTGTTAATCTAATGCCGCTGGTAAAATGTAGCAATCTCACTGTTAAAGTAAGGACATGTTTAACCAATGTTGTTTTTTAATGTAATGCCCCCAGTAATATGAAGCAATGGCCGTGTTTTAATGTCCTGCTATATTTCCCGTTAAGATAAGTAAGTTGCTTCTTTTCATTATAAATGCAACTGTTCTGGTCTGCCTACTGCAACATGCCCTTATACCAACTCTTTAGCACCTGTTAATCTAATGTAGCTGGTAGAATCAAGCAATGGCACCATTAAAGTAATGTCAAATTTAACAGTTGTCATTGTTAATCTTAATGCCCCCGGTAGTACGAAGCAATGCTGCAGCTTTAGAAATTGCTACTGTCCTTCTATGATTGCCATTAAGATAAGGACGATGCTTCTTTTCATTTGACGTATGTTTGATCACTTGTTATTCACCCGCCTTTCTACCTATTTGTGCAAACAGAGATATACATTTCACCTTGTTGCTATTGCGACCTTTTGGTGAACTGCACAAAACACTTCTTTTTTGGAAAGAGTGTCTTGTGCAGTTCTACTAAAATGTCACACGGGCAACGTCTCTTGATTTTAGTGGAACCGCACAAAGGGTGATTGGAGTTCCTAACCTTCTCATTGAACTCTGTGGTTAATCTCCTCCAATAGTTAATTAGCCTTTGCAAGATTAGCTGTCACTGTCACCACAATGGCACTTTGCACATATTTGTGTAACGAACATGGACGCTTGATTTTAGTTGAACTGCACAAAAGCATATCCAAATTATAGTTGCACATTCCACGAGCTTGACGACCAACCTTGATGTTGCTCAGTTTTAGTGCAACTAATGAAGAAGCTGCCAGCTCATGGGACCAAGTATTTCTTGCTAACTGCATGATGCAAACATTGCTTCATTTTAGGTGAACTGCACAAAAAGGTCGCATGAATATAATCATCCATGTTGGTGACTGGTGTCAAGCCATCTACTATGACTGCAGATATGGTTCCCATGATGAGGTATGTTCCTTTTTGGTACTACCCTTTGCTAGAACGATCCTGCATGTTGACTCTGCATGCAGCTAGTGATCTTGTCCTAATGTTTTGGCACTGCCATGAGAAAGCAATAATGATATGTATTATTTCGCACCTTAATCTAATGCCACTAATAATTTGAGGCAATGTTTTGGCACCGCTAGTGCCACTGATAAAATGAAGTAATAATACAGTTAAAATAGAGCTACTGTCTTCGCTATCATTTCATTTCCAATGTAGATAATGGAAGTGCTTCTTTTTGATAGTATATGTTTCATCAAATAGTCCCATTCTTAAAGTAATGACACGTTTAAGTATCTCTGCAAATAGGGATGCTTAATTTTAGTTGAACTACAAAAAAAGTGATTGGAATGACACAAGGCCCTTCCTGGTTCATCACTTGTAGAAGGTGTATCCGGGAGAATTGGGTCAATGTGCCCTATGAGGCCTACCATTGAGTCCACTTATCAGTCCCTATGGCGCCTACCGTCCAGGCGGCGCAGGGCCCCTCTCTCCCTCGCAGCACGGCGGGCGCCATAGTTTTAGTTGAACTGCACAAAAAAGGAGATTGGAATGACTCAAGGCCCCTCCTACTGCCACACTGAATTTGTTCATAGTTTTCAACGAATTGCCTTCATGGCAAGATATGACGACCTTAAGAATAACTTGATCTCACTAAGTCATCTCACACAGGTCAGTCCTGTCCTTCATCCACATCATCGTGCTTTGTCATACTGTGCTACTATTGTATTTTCTTTTAATAAACTTATTGTATCGCAATCTTTTCCCATTAAGAAAATGAAGTTGCTTCTATTTATTTGTTTATGTTTCATCAACTAGTGCCACTATTATATTAATCACGCTTTTTCATTATCTGTGTAAATAGGGTTATTCAGCTACATTTTAGTGGAACTGCACAAATGTTTGGATGGAACCCGCATATGCAGAGTGTGAGTGCCACCTTCTAAAATAACGTGGCTTCGAACGACACAGATTGTGTGGATGGTTCCACAAGTTCTTGGCGACCTGCTTACGCAGAACATGTTAATCTGCCGGTGTTTGACATGCGTGCCCATAAACTGGACTGGTTTCAGTATTGCAGCAAATCCTTGTATCAAATAGCTTACATGAATTAGTTTTATGGTTTGCTGGATATATTGGCACTTCTCCAGGGATTACTCTTTTCTCAGAGAAGCATCAATCAATTTTTCTTTACATGTACACATTCTCACAACTTTGTTTTAGTTTTAAAGTTAATATTGGCTCTGATCTATGAATCAATGAGATGCATAGGCATCTTTGTTGTACTTATTATGGGAATCTTATGAGTTGGTTGTGAATCTTGGAAGTTGTGAAACACAGCATGATGATGCAGGCGACATCAACCCTATCAAGCTCTTCAATACTCCCTCCGTTTCTTTTGGCTTTGACCAAATTTATATAAAAAAAGATCAACATCTACAATACCAAAGTTATATGGTATATGAAAGTTAATTTCGTGATGCATCTTATAATATTGATTTCATATTGTGAATGTTGGTATTTTTTTCCTATCAAGTTAGTCCAACATTACAAAGTTTGACTTTGACCAAATTATATATGCAAACTAAAAATAAAGTTTTAGGGTGGTAGGCATTTTTGTAAGCCTTCCGTTGGTCTAGATCTAACGGTAGATAAGGGTAGTACTAGGTAACGTGGGGTCAATACTCAAGTTTATGTGGAGTCGCTTCGTAAGTGAGGGGTAAATTAGTTATTAGGATGGATCCACTGACAGCGCGCCACTGCTCTCGTCCAATCCAAAACCGCTGCCCGCCGCTCCTCTTGCATTCCAAGACCACCGCCGCTCCTCTCCTCTTCCATTCCAAGACCGCCGCCACTCCTCTTCCATTCCAAAACCACCATCGGCGAGTGAAGGTGCTGTGGAGAAGTAGATCGATGGAGGAGTACAACCGATATGTGATGATCGCAGATGGCGACCCTGTGAAGCTAGCCAGGATGATGGAGATACAGTCTTGGTTTGATAACCAGCGGCAATTAGCGGCGACGGTGATGGCGATGGCCAAATATCTGAAAAAGAGCAAAAAGGCGGCGATCCACCCGAATGTTGTCGCGCGGGAGTCCATAGAGCTGCTCCTCTGGGCCATGGAGCAGACAGATTCGCCGAATCCGGTCGTGAGGCGGAGGTGGTGGGAGTATCGATCCAAGATCAAGCATCTAGAGGATCAAGGATCAAGCATCCACACGGTGCCGTTTGTGAGGGTGCCGTGTCAGAGCGAGCCGGTGGAGTCTTCGTCGACCGTACCCAACTGCAAGAGGAGAAAAGCAGTTGGCGCGACGACGCTTCCCCGCCATTCTCCAAGGCTCCCGCGCCATTCACCTCATCTCATGGGGTGGTGGTCTGCCGCCGAGGAATAGGAGGGGAGTGCCCCGACGAATAATCATAGGAGGAGCTTAGGGTTATCAGTATTTGCAGGTTGTGAATTGTGTATTTTGGGTACTTTCAGATATGAATGTCTTTTGAATTTCAGATCTTTGTAGTATTGAGCATATGAAGTATTTTCTGAATTCTAGAGATCTATTTTTAGTACTTTCAAAAATGTAGTTTCATATAAAAGTGCAGACCATGTAATTTTCAGAGAAGAAACTGCAAGTTTCAGTTTCAGATAAGAAACATCAAGTTTCAGAGGCAGAGCATTTATATCAACATGCCCTTTTCAAACAGGGATAACAACATGTTCCAAATTTTATTCATGGTCGAAAATGGAACTAATAGCAAGCTAACATCATGCTGATCAACATTCATGTATAGCACATCTTCATATGATGCACAGTCAAAAAGATATGCTATTTTCAAAATGCCCAGACAATGTTGAGAGTGCGAAAAACAGAGAAAACTAGGGACGAAATTCCGGCTAGTGTTGGAGGTGGTGTGTGTGGATGACAAGGGGAGACTCACATGTCAGTAATAGCATAGGCAGAAAAATTGGGAATATTGCAACTGCAGCAAGGGTAATCGATCCAGAGTCGAGCAGGTGCGGGTAAGGGGGTATAGCTACTGGGCTACTGCGGCGTACTCAACAGAAAGAAGGTGCGCAAACTACTACTACACTGCCCCGTCTTCCCTGGCTCTGGTTCGTTCCCGTCCTGTACGTGAAGAGGCTGACAGTCGGGACCCACAAGGTCCATGGCCCTACGCAAGCAAGTGCCTCATTGGAAAAAAAGCTTTCTCTCGGAAATTGACATTTGTTTCTCCTAATGGTATACTGACGTTGGGGCCCACGGGTATGTCAATGTAGTCAATAAATGAGATAAATTTACAACGAAGACTGTCATCGGGGAGCTAGTAGGTATAATTTTTTCAGAGGGTGAAAGTATCAGCTGGGTTGTGGCCTGCCCAGCATAGGTTTTGTTTTTTAACATGCGCAGGGCACAGCCCACGACATGCCGACACAGTGTTTTAAACTTATTGTTTTGAGCTCCAGCATGTATCTACTGGCCCATGGGCCTCCCAGCCTAGGTTTTATTTTGTCTTAAACATCCGCAGCCCAACTTATGTTTTTTTGAAGAAAACGCATAACTCTTTTCTATTTTTCTATATATAAGAATAAGAATGCCAGGTCCAACTTATGTTTTCCCTTCTAACTATATTATATATATTTAAATTATTTTATGTTATTATATATTGTTATTATCATATATATATATATATATATATATATATATATATCCAACGTCTTATTAACTTATAAAAAATAAATGTTTAACAGAAGTTCAAAAGGAAAATCCTGGTTTTTTTTACAACGAAAATCCTGGTGATTGTGTACAAAACCTTGCTCGGATTTAAGGACCAATGTAATAATAACACGCTCATTTTTGAGCAATAACGTGCTAATTATCTAATTTTATATATAATAAAATGCCCAGCCCCGGTTTATTTTTGATAACATTGCTCCGTCCAATCCAACATTATATTTACAACAAGCCCAGCAAATTCGTGTATTTCGAGAAAGTGCAAATGGGCTGTGATTTCTTAGAAAAAAATTAAATGGACCGCATAGATGCTACATTATTTGTTCACCCATCCCAACAAATGGACTGTAAATTCTAAAAAACATGGGTTGAATATGTGCCACATTTTTGCTGGCTGATATGTGGGCCAATAGGTCGAAGCCCATGCAAGGCGTTGTCAACTTGGTCAATAAATGATTTTGACATCCATAGCCATTGGATTTACATCCAACGGCCGGCATGCATCTTCAATCTGTCGTCTTCTTCCTCCAGCGCTGCCGGGAATGCCCGCTTCCGCCTCTGGTGGCTAGCGGTTCTGCTTAGCATGCCTCGCTGCGAAGCACTACCCCACCGCCGGCCAGGCCATCCCTCCAACCCTCCACACCTCTTGTTATTCTCCGCCGACTACAGCCCCACGCTGCACCAGAACCAGTTAACCCTCGTAGTCCTCTCCGACTGCGACTCCACTGCCGTGTCTTCCCCATCTCCTGGTCGTTCCCGTCCGGGGCCTTGCCGTCGTCCACCGCCTTGGTGCGCTCGTCACGGCATGGTCAACGTGGTCAACAAACGAGAGTCATCGGAAGAGGACTGTATGTGGAGAGGCTGATAGTGGGGACGCACCAGGTCCATGGACGCACGCATGCAACTGCCTCCTTATTACACGTTGTCAACTTAGTCAACAAATGATTCTGACATCTGTAGTCGTTGGATGTACATCCAACGGCCGTCATGCATCTTCAATCTCTCATCTTCTTCCTCCAGCGCCGGCGGGACCTCCTGCTCCCGCCTCCGGCGGCCAGCGCCGCTGCTTCGCACGCCTCGCTGCAAAGCGCTACCCCGGCCAGGCCATCCCTCCACCCCTCTGTTATTCTCCGCCGACTGCAGCCCCAGGTCGCACCAAACTAGTCAACCCTCGTACATCGTACTCCTCTCCGTCTGCGACTTCACTACCGCATCTTCCCCATCTCCTGGTCGTTCCCGTCCGGGGCCTTGCCGTCGTCCACCGCCTTCGTGCGCTCGGCGTGGCGTGGTCAACAAACAAGAGTCATCGGAAGAGGACTGTACGTGGAGAGGTTGACAGCTGGGACCCACGAGGTCCATGGTCGCACGCAAGGAAAGTGCCTCCTTATTACGCTGGAAAAAGTTTCCTCCCCTTGACAGCCGGGACCCACCAGCTACATCTTCGCACGCAAGGAAGTGCCTCCTTATTGTGCGAAAAAAATGATTCCTCCTCATGACAGCTGGGACCCACCAGCTATATCTTCGCACGCAAGGAAGTGCCTCCTTATCCCCCAGACAGCTGGGACCCACTAGGTCGAAGCGTACGTATCGTTATCTGTCTGGTCGCAAGTGTGTACATACATACTGGTCGATCGGTCTCTCTGCCACGATGAACTGTGGCCGTGTAAGGAGCGGCGCGTGTCGTAGTAGAGCTCCCGACGTAGCAGTTCAGGTAGCCCCGTCTAAATCGTGTACACGTACGTACAGCCACACGACAAAAAATATGGTGACGTATGTACATATACGAGCGGGGTCTCGAACGCGTACTCGCATAGATGTACGGCCAGGGCTCGTGTACATGGAGAGAGGCAACGGACGGCATCAACGGCCTCCTGTTCATCGGCAGCCAACCGGCTGGGTCGAAATGGAGGAAACAACGTCGTGTTCATCGGGAGCCAAGCGACTGGGTCAGAACACGTCCTGTTCATCGGGAGCCAACCTGCTTGGACGAAACAGCCGAAACGGGGTCCTATTCATCGACTCGGGGTCTGGCGTACCGCAAAATGGAGGAAACGACCTTCTGTTCGACCGTCTATGGTTGAAACGGGGTCCTGTTCATCGGCTGGGGGTCTGGCGTACCGCAAAACGAAGGAAACTGACTTCTGTTCAACCGCCTACGGTCGAAACGGGGTCTTGTTGATCGGGAGGGGTATGGCGTACCGCAAAACGGAGGAAACAGACTTCTACCCAACTGCCTATGGTCGAAACGGAGTCATGTTCATCGGGACGGGTGTGGCGTACCGCAAAACGGGACTCCACGGGCTACTGTTCATCCACCGTCGACTTCCTCCAGCCTCCATCGGCTACTGTTCATCCAGCCTCCACGGGGTCCTGTTCATCCACCCCCAACCGGCTGGGGTATGGCGTACCGCGGCACGGCCTCCTCGGGTCCTGTTCATCCAGTGCCAACCGCCTACACGGCCGGGGTCCTGTTCATCCAACCCCCACCGGCTGGGGTGGGGCGTACGAGCGGGCGGCAGCAACGGGAACTATTCATCTACAGCCAACCAACCGGCTCGATCGATGCATCTCAACTCGTGTCTACGTGTATCGCGCGCGCGGCAGCAACGGGCACTGTTCATCGAGAGGCAACCCAACCGGCTAGCTACGTCTCGCACGGGGGCTCGATTGGCTTCAGTAAACAGTGAGAAGGATCGATCGGGTTCAGTTAGCAGTGAAGGAATCGCTCAGGTTCAGTTAGCAGCGAAGGGATCGTTCAGCTTCAGTTAGCAGCGAAGGGATCGATCAGGTTCAGTACGTAGTGCGAGGGATCGATTGCTCGTGTTCAGTACATAGTGGGAGGGCGATCGATCGCTCGGGTTCAGTAAGCGAATGTACGCCTCGCTCGGGTTCAGTTAGCAAGCGCCTTGCACACACGCGCGCGTATGAGAGAGAAACGCGCAAAACCACACTGCATCGCTCGGCCCGACCACCCGCCGTAACCGGGAACTCCAAGAAAATTTCCTCGCCCTCACTTCTACCATGATTTTTTACGTCATGGACGGCCCAAAGAATGTCATGCAGGTGCGTCTCCGGCCCGCCCAGGACGAAAAGCCCATTTTTGTCAAATTTTTTTGTCATAGAAGTAGGAGCCCACCACATCTATGATGATACGTGTTTTTGTCACAATTATTGTCATAGAAGTGTCACAACCATGACAGAAAAAGTTTTCGTTCGGGCCATAATATCACGGATGTGTCTTATTTTTGTAGTGCTAGAGTTTTACTAGCATAATGAATAACATTCAATTTCTTATCAACTCTTTGTCCTAGAACAGCACCAACAGCATAATCACTAGCATCACACATAATTTCAAAGGGTAGGTTCCAATCAGGTGGTTGAACAATAGGTGCAGATATTAAGGCTTTCTTAAGTATTTCAAAGGCTTCTACGCAATCATCATCAAAAACAAATGGCACATCTTTTTACAAGAGATTAGTAAGAGGCCTAGAAATTTTAGAGAAGTATTTTATAAACCTTCTATAGAAACCAACATGACCAAGGAAACTTCTTATACCTTTGATATCCTTAGGACATGTCATTTTCTCAATTGCATCAACTTTAGCTTTATCAACTTCAATACCTCTTTCAAAAAATTTATGCCAAAGGACTATACCTTCATTTACCATAAAGTGGCACTTCTCCAAATTCAAGACAAGATTAGTTTCTTCACATCTCTGCAAAACTCGATCAAGGTTGCTTAAGCAATCATCAAAAGAAGTTCTGTAAACAGAGAAATCATCCATGAAAACCTCAACAATCTTTTCACAAAAGTCAGAGAATATAGCAGTCATACATCTTTGAAAGGTAGCAGGTGCATTACATAAACCAAAAGGCATATGATGATAAGCATAAGTTCCAAAAGTACAAGTAAATGTGGTTTTCTCTTGATCTTCTGGTGATACATGTATTTGAGAGAAACCAAAATAACCATCTAGGAAGCAAAAGTGTGTATGCTTAGATAATCTTTCTAACATTTGATCAACAAAAGGCAAGGGGTAATGATCTTTTCTAGTAGCTTTATTTAATTTTTTGAAATCAATTACCATTCTATAACCGGTTACAATTCTTTGTGGGATAAGTTCATTTTTATCATTAGGAAGAACAGTAATACCTCCTTTCTTAGGAACACAATGAACAGGACTTACCCATCTACTATCAGTTATGGGATAAATTATACCTACCTCCAGAAGCTTTAATATTTCAATTCTTACCACATCCTTCATTTTAGGATTTAATCTTCTTTGATGATCAACAACTGGTTTAGCATCTGGCTCCATATGAATTTTATGCTGACATAGAGTGGGACTAATGCCTTTAAGATCATCAAGAGTATATCCAATAGCAGCACGGTGCTTCCTCAGAGTTTTAAGTAATCTTTTTTTTTCATGCTCTGAAAGGTTAGCACTAATAATAATAGGATATATCTTCTTTTCATCAAGATAAGTATATTTAAGTGTTTGAGGAAATTGCTTTAAATCAAACACAGGATCACTCTTTGGTGGAAGAGGGTCTCCCAAAGTTTCAATAGGCAAGTTATGTTTAAGAATAGGTGCTTGTTTAAAGAACAACTCATCTATTTCATTTCTTTCATTCATATGCATATCATTTTCATGGTCTAGCAAGTATTGTTCTAAAGGATCAGTAGGAGGCACAACAATAGAAGCAAGACCAATAATTTCATCTTTAGTAGGCAATTCTTCATCATGAGGTTGTCTACTAAACTTAGAGAAATTAAATTCATGAGATATATCACCAAACTTAACTCTAACCTTTTATTTAACAGAATCAATTTCAGCGTTAACGGTATTCAGGAAAGGTCTACCAAAAATAATGGGACAAAAATTATCTTGTTGTGAACCAAGTACTAAGAAATCAGTAGGGTATTTGACTTCAACATCTCTAACAATCCCAAGTGGTGTAATAGTATCTCTATTTGCAAGCTTAATAGTAACATCAATATCTTTGATCTCAACAGGTGCAATATCATTCATTACTTCTTGATATAAAGAGAAAGGAATGGCACTCACACTAGCACCCATATCACATAAACCATGATAGCAATGATCTCCAATCTTAGCAGAAAGAACAGGCATGCCAACTACGGGCTTGTTCTTGTCTAACATGTCTCATTTATTTCTAACGGGTTTAGCAATTCTAGCAGCTTCATCACAAAAATATATGACATGTCCATCAATATTATCAACCAAAAGATCTTTAACCATTGCAATATTAGGTTCAACTTTAATTTGTTCAGAAGTTCTAGGTGCTCTAATTTTACTTTTGTTAACCACAGTTGAAGCTTTAACATGTTCCTTAATCCTAACAGGGAAAGGAGGTTTCTCAATATAAGCAGTAGGCACAACTGGATCAACATTGTAAACAATTGTTTCTTCTTTAACACTAATAGTTTCTTCATTTAATTCAATAGGTGGATGAAACTTAAACCATTTCTCCTTAGGGAGATTAACATGAGCAGCAAAAGATTCACAAAAAGTGGCTACTATCTCAGAGTCAAGTCCATATTTAGTACAAAACATCTGAAAAGCATTAGTTTCCATAAAAGATTTAACACAATCAAACTTAAGATTTATACCTGACTCTTTACCTTTGTCGATTTCCCAATCTTCAGAGTTGCGTCTAATTCTTTCCAGAAGATCCCATTTGAATTCAATAGTCCTCTTCATAAAGGAACCAACAGAAGAAGCATCGAGCATGGATTGATCATTATGAGAAAGCCGAGCATAAAAGTTTTGAATAATTATTTCTCTTGAGAGCTCATGATTAGGGCATGTATGCAACATATACTTAAGCCTCCCCCAAGCTTGAGCAATACTTTCTCCTTCATGAGGCCAAAAATTATATATATATATATATATATATATATATATATATATATATATATATATATATATATATATATATAATTCCGATCACGATGAACCAAATGCATATGATAAAATTTCTGGTGAAATTCCAGCTTTAACCGGTTCTAATCAATGTTCCCGTATCATCACATAGCCTATACCATGTCAATGCCTTTCCCTCCAAAGATAAAGGGAATACCTTCCTCTTAACTCCATCCTCGGATAAACCTGCAAGCTTAAACAATCCACAAATTTCATCTATATATATCAAGTGCATATCAGGATGTACCTTTCCATCTCCTGCATAAGGATTAGCTAGCAGTTTCTCTATCATACCCGAAGGAATTTCATAATAAATATTTTCACTAGGTTCAGTAGGTTGAGGGGCAACTCTCAATGCTTCCGTTCGAGGTGAAGATACCCCGAACAAACCCCTCAAAGGATTACTTTCCATAGTGACAAGTGACAGTAAATTTCAGCACGTAATATAAATGTTTCCTTACCAAATTCCACTCACCAAAGGCGCTTCACTCCCCGGCAACGGCGCCAGAAAAGAGTCTTGATGACCCAAAAGTATAGCGGATCAATCGTAGTCCTTTCGATAAGTAAGAGTGTCAAACCCAACGAGGAGCAGAAGGAAATGACAAGCGGTTTTCAGCAAGGTATTCTCTGCAAGTACTGAAAGTAGCGGTAACAGACAGTTTCGATAGCAAGATAATTCATACCAAGTAACAAGTAACAAGTATAATAAAGTGCAGCAAGGTGGCCCAAGCCTTTTTGTAGCAATGGACAAGCCGGAACGATCTCTTATATAAAGCAAAGAGTTCTCGAGGACACATGGGAATTCTCATCTAGTCACTTTCATCATGCTTGTTTGATTCACGTTCGCTACTTTGATAATTTGATATGTGGGTGGACCGGTGCTTGGGTGCTGTTCTTACTTGAACAAGCCTCCCAATTATGATTACCCCCTCTCACAAGCATCCGCAACTACGAAAGAAGAATTAAGATAAATCTAACCATAGCATGAAACATATGGATCCAAATTAGCCCCTTACGAAATAGCGCATAAACTAGGGTTTAAGCTTCTGTCACTCTAGCAACCCATCATGTAATTACTACTCCACAATGCCTTCCCTTAGGCCCAAAGATGGTGAAGTGTCATGTAGTCGACGTTCACATGACACCACTAAAGGAAGCAACAACATACATATCATCAAAATATCGAACGAATACCAAATTCACATGATTACTTATGACAAGACTTCTCCCATGTCCTCAAGAACAAAAGTAACTACTCACAAATCATATTCATGATCGAGATCAGAGGGGTATTGAATAGCATTAAGGATCTGAACATATAATCTTCCGCCAAATAAACCAACTAGCATCAGCTACAAGATGTAATCAACACTATTAGCAACCCACAGGTACCAATCTGAGGTTTTGAGACAAAGATTGAATATAAGAGATGAACTAGGGTTTGAGATGAGATGGTGCTGGTGAAGATGTTGATGAAGATTGGCCCTCCCACGATGAGAGGATCGTTGGTGATGTCGATGGCTTCGATTTCCCCCTCCCGAAGGGAAGTATCCCCGGCGGAATTGCTCCGCCGGAGAGCAAAATTGCTCCTGCCCAGGTTCCGCCTCGAGACGGCGGCGCTTCGTCCCGAAAGTCTTCTCTCTACTTTTTCTAGGGCAAATAGCCATATATAGCAGAAGATGGGCCCTGGAGGCCTGCCAGGGGCGCCACTAGCTCGGGGGCGCTCCCAGGGGGGTAGGGCGCGCCCCCAGGCTTGTCGCCTCCTGGTGGGCCCCCCTCTGGTATTTCTTCAACCAATATTTTTTATATATTCCAAAACAATTCTCCATAAATTTTCAGGTCATTGGAGGTGTGCAGAATAGCTATCTCTGTTGCACCCCTTTCCGGTCCAGAATTCCAGCTGTCGGCAATCTCCCTCTTCATGTGAAACTTGCAAAATAAGAGAGAAAAGGCATAAGAATTGTATCATAAAGTGAAATAATGGCCCAAAACATAATAAATAACAGTGGGAAAACATGATGCAAAATGGACATATCATGGACTTGCAGAATGTTATTACCTTCTAACATTTCCTCCATGCAATATGTATGTAACTTGCGGAAACTGGAACTGCACTCCTCATAGTATTCGCCAACAAGAAATGGCTGGCCATGGACGTACTTGCATGCTTCAGGTACGTATTTTTTATTATTAGAAAGTATCCTCTCCAATAGTTCATCGGGCAAGCTGTCAGAACCAGTATTACTCACCGATTCGAGCAACTTGCTGGTAATTTGGTTATGGGCGAAGAGCCTTTTTAGTATGAGTCTATCGTTCTCATCCCTCCTCGGTTTCGGGGGCCGCTTCCTTGCAAGTGCGACTGTGCCTGCTTTCTTCTTGTTACTTGAAGCACTTCTGGTGTGAGGTCTAAATGAATGAACGACGGATTGCTGAGCAGACAGTGAAGCTACAAAGGACTGCTGAGCAGACGGAGTAGCTACGCCGGACTGCGTAGCTGGCAGTGCTACTGTTACGGACTACTGAGCTGTAGGAGCAGAGGCATCGGACTGCTGACCAGGCGTTGAAGCTATGTCGGGCTTCTGCGCAGGTGGTGCCAACACGTCGGTGTGCCGAGGAGGCTGTGCCAATGCGTTAGTTTGCTGAGTAGGCAGTACCGACACATCGGTATGCTGATCATGCGGCTGCGAACCGCCGGACTGATGAACAGGCGGTTCCGGACCTTCGGACTGCTTATCAGGCGGTTCCAAACCATCTGACTACTGAGCAGGGGGTTCCAAAGCATTGGACTGCTTAGCAGTCCGTTCCACCGGGTTGGTCTACTGAGCATGCGGTGCCGCTGTGTCTCCCCCTGCTACTTTAGTGGCCGACATCTGAACCGGTGGTGCATCCTCTACAGTTGTCGGCCTTGCCACAGGCTGCTCAGGAGAGGACGATGACATGGCATGTAGGCAGGAAGTCGGGCGGGCTGATCGTAGGTTGATGCATCAGTCGTCGGATTACGATTATTAGGTTCCTCGGGGCAAGCACGCAAGAGCTACTGGGGTGAGGAGAGAGTCACCGGTTGAAGGGCAACATTAGTTACTCTTGGCGGGGCTTGCGGGATCTCATCCATGAAGTCTATTTCCTTTCGTGGCCACTGGATATGATTTAACAGAGTTTCTCCCAAGGTCCTCTGCTCATCATAGTCCCCTAGGACATTCTTCAGGGCAAATTCACTGAATCCAAGCTTTACATCAGTCACGTAGCACTTCACACAGCCCGGCTTCAATGGCACATTGTCCAACAAGCGCCCCCGTCCAAGAGGGAGGCAAACCCAGGCTGTTGCACATTTTAACATACCTTCATAATGTGTAAGCACTCCCTCAGTCTGCCTGTCATTCCATATAGATCAGATATAGCATCATCATGGGTAGCTATAGTCTCAGTGTCACTGGGGTCAGCTGATGCACAGCTACTCTTGTGCGGTGTTGTTGCGCAATAAGAAACATCCTCCATGCGCGCATCCCCTTGCTTCTGCTGGCTATCTCTCAGTGTTAGAGTCTTTTGCATCATCATTGACTCCTCAATTTCCTGCCGAACTGTCGGATACATGTCCCTCCTCAACCTATCAAACAATGCATTCTGCTTTATTTTGCTCCTCACTTTTTTCATGGTGAGCCTCTCTTCTTTGCTGAGTGTGAAAGCCCTCTTGTGCGGGACATTGACCCCTATACCCGTTGTATGGCCGGGGGGCTCTTTGCTTTTCAGAGCCTCGGACAGAATGTCACATGGCCCTGAGTTCTTGTAGAACCTTCCAGGGGTGTTGGAAGCCTTTAACATCTCGAGATACAGTGCTTGGTCTTGTGAGTTTTGAAAGTAATAAGAACCGTCATCACGCCTCCTTCCATGTGCCTGCAAGTAGTCTCTAGCGCGATCGCCCCTAATTTGACTAAAGGCTAGTTTGCCACCCGCAACTTCTACTTCTTTGTCCTCCTAGTCCCATATCGGTTTCATGCCGTAGTATCTGCTACTTGTGAACTGCATTGGGATTTCCCTCAGTTTAGAACCAAGGTTATCAATCCAGTAGGAGAACCACACAGAACCTCGTAAGCAGCACCTACACACACAAAAGCAAACACTTGCACCCAACGCAAATAAGAGGGTTGTCAATCCCCTTAGCGGTTACTTGCAAGGATTAATCCTGATAGTGATAGATAGAAAAGTAAATTGCAAAAGAAAATAAAAGTAAATAAATTGCAGCTTGGATTTTAATATATGATAAAAGTAGACCCGGGGGCCATAGTTTTCACTAGAGGCTTCTCTCTCGAGCGCAGAACATACGATGGGTAAACAAATTACTGTTGGGCAATTGATAGAAAAGCAAATAATTATGACGGATTCATGGCAATGGTCATGTATATAGGCATCACGTCCAAGACAAGTAGACCGACTCCTGCCTGCATCTACTACTATTACTCCACCCATCGACCGCTATCCAGCATGCATCTAGGGTATTAAGTATGAAACAGAGTAACGCCTTAAGCAAGATGACATGATGTAGACAAAGTAAACTCAAGCAATATGATTAAACCCCATCTTTTTTATCCTTAATGGCAACAATACAAATACGTGTCATGTCCCTTTCTGTCACTGGGATTGAGCACCGCAAGATTGAACCCATCACAAAGCACCTCTCCCATTGCAAGATAAACCAATCTAGTTGGCCAAACCAAATCAATAGATCGGAGAGAAATACAAAGCTATAACAATCATGCATAAAAGAGTTCAGAGAAGACTCAAATATTTCTCATGAATAGTCTGATCATAAACTCACAATTCATCGAATTCCAACAAACACACCGCAAAAGAAGATTACATCGGATAGAACTCCAAGAACATCGAGGAGAACATGGTATTGAAGATCAAAGAGAGAGAGAAGAAGCCATCTAGCTACTAGCTATGGACCCGTAGGTCGGTGGTAAACTACTCACACATCATCGGAAGGGCAGCAAGGTTGATGTAGAAGCCCTCCGTGATCGATTCCCCCTCCGGCAGAGTACCGGAAAAGGCCTCCAGATGGGATCGCGGAAGAATAGAGGCTTGCGGCGGCGGAAAGGTTTTCTCTTCTGTCTTTCTGGTATATTGGGAATATTTGGGAATTTATAGCGCTGGAATTAGGTCAAGAGGTGCCACGAGGGGCCCACAAGCCTGGGGGGCGTACCCTCCGGGCTTGTCGCTCCCTCGTGACTCTTCTGGTCTTCTCCCAAAGCTTCTAGGGTCCCTTCTGGTCCAGAAAAATTAATCCAAAGTTTTTTCTTCGTTTGGACTCCGTTTGATAATGATTTTCTGAAAAGGCAAAAACAGGCAAAAAATAGCAACTGACACTGGGCACTAGGTTAATAGGTTAGTCCCAAAAAATGATATATAATTGCATATAAAACATCCAAGATTGATACTAAAATAGCATGGAACAATCAAAAATTATAGATACGTTGGTGACGTATCAGTATCCTGCCACACTCATACGGTGGGGGTGTGTGTTCCTCTTCTGAAGTTCCGATTGCTTGGCACTCTTCTCAATAAACTCCTTAGTGGCGCTGACCCTTTTGAATTCTGCCCAGTCTGCAATTGTAATTTGTGGGTATACGGGGATAGGGTCCTTGCCTTGACTCAAGTACTTCTTGTACAACACGTGCTTCCAGTTTCTCTAAGCATCCCTGGCCTTCTTCAGTGCAGCGTGTTCCACCTGGATTCTCCACTCCTCTGGAACGTTGAAGTGATCCATGATCTCCCAGACTATTCTGCGCCGCGTTTCTGTGTGAGCCTTCCGAAACTCCAGTAGATTATTGTTGAGCCTTGCCCTGCCAACAAATCCACACACACTCTTGAACCTCGTGCATGCTTTATCTAGTTTAGTTGGAGCCCAAGACTTTAAATCGATGTTGGTTACTTCATATAAACCTTTAGGCTGGTGTGTGTGGGCTTTCTTGGAGCATTCTTCCATGTCCTAACCGAAAGAGTGATTGCGGTAGCTCTATCCCATTCCAGATTATTTGATCCCAGATCATCTGCTGGAGACCTAGGGTTGTCGGACTCAGATGTAGATACATCACCTAAAGTATGAGTGTTGTCGCTGCTACTCGGCATCTACAGAGAGAACATGCAAAATTCAGAAAAGGGGGATAAGCATAAAGCTAACAACTTGGTAGCAAGTTGTGTAAACATGGCATGTAATAATTTGGAAAATGTACGACTAATTTGCTCATTTTGTGTGACTCAGGCGCCCATGATCTATAAATCGACAATAACTAATTGGTACAAATACAACTTATATGTACTAGTTAGGAAGGTTGATAATGAACATATATACGCTCTCCATTGTTTTATAACCAATTTGGGAACATATCGAACCAAATAGGAAAAGGGATCGCGAGGAAATAGGCCTCACCGCGATGGAGAACAGTAACTGGCAGGTTTTTGTGCAAACCCGACAGGAGAGGCGAGGGTTACATGATCGATATGCTCGAGGGCAGCTGGCGAGCAAATGAAGATGGCGAGGAACGGGCAACCGTGTGTTGGGAACAACAGTGAAGGTAGGGTTGACGCCAAAGAGTGGGCACACGGCCGGCTTGAGCACGACGGCGCCGGAAAGGGTTCTGGTGTGGATCTGGGGGAGGGGGAGCTGGCGATGGAGTTTGGGTAGAATATGCGGACCGCTGAGTGAAACGGGGGCGGGTGGGGGGGATGTTGGTGGCTTCGGTGAAAAAAGTGAAAAAAGAGCGCCGTTCGCCGCGTGGAAAGGCCTATCCAAAGGTTGCATCTACGAACCCGTTTGCACAAACTGCATAATTTCATTTGAAATGAAGACAAGCAATTTTGAAATGAAGACGTGGCCTCATCGTTGCGCCTCGATTTTTTTTCCATGGTACGCAATCACCATTATACTCTAGTATTGATTTTTTGTCACATTTCAGGTCTCGTTTGCTATATTTAAGCCATTTTTGCATTTACCATGCATTTAGTGCATATAAATCAAATCCCAACTGCAACTACATATGTATTGGCAAAGAAGGTCAAAAAATCATTTGTGTGTCGCCTTGCAAGTTTTCATTCATTGTCCAAGGAACAGGAAGAATTTTCAAACATTTCGGCTGCGAGATGCAACCACCGGCGTAGGCCTTGTTGGTAATTCAATTACAGGAAATGCAGATGGACTCCAAAAATCAAGAAAATCAGTGTGTCACTATGGCGTGATCTCTAGACCCAGTGGAAATTTTTTGGTAAAGTTTGGCACAAGTTACGATGATCGCTCCATGGAAACCGGAGCATCTCACAAGAAGGATCATAGTTTCCAAAAGGAGATGTGGCAATTCGAACTCCAATCATCGGTGACTTCATCGCTTCACCTCGAAATTTTTTCCACGGTACGCAATCACCATTATACCCTAGGTTTGATTTTCCGGCGCATTTTAGGGCTCGTTTCCTATATTTAAGCCATTTTTTGCATTTACCATGCATTTAGTGCATATAAATCAAATCCTAACTGCAACTACATGTGGGTGTTGGCAAAGAAGGTCTAAAAAATCATTTGTGTGTCACTTTGCGTGTTTTCATTCATTGTCTGGGAAGAATTTTCAAACATTTCAGCTGCGAGATGCGGCTACCGGCATAGGGCTTGTTGGTATTTTAATTACAGGAAATGAAGATGGAGTCCGAAAATCACGAAAATCGATGTGTCACCGTGGCGTGATCTCAAGACCCCGTAGAATTTTTTTGGTAAAGTTTGGCACAAGTTGCGATGATTGCTCCTTTGAAACCAGAGCATCTCACAAGAAGAATCATAGTTTCCAAAAAGGAGACGTGGCAATTCAAACTCCAATCGGCGGTGACTTCATCGTTTCTCCTCGAAAATTTTCCCACAGTAGGCAATCACCATTATACGCTAGGTTTGATTTTCTTGCGCATTTCAGGGCTCGTTTGCTATATTTAAGCCATTTTTTGCATTTACTGGGCATTTAATGCATATAAATCAAATCCCAACTGCAACTGCATGTACTGATGAAAGGGATAAGGATTGCCGTTCGATCTGGGTGCATCCTACGGTGCAGACGTACAATCCGTGGGGCTTGGGTTCTGGCCAATCAGAGCGCACGACTCACATCGCGCACATTAGGGGTCATCGGCCACGGTTTGGTAGGCACACGGCTTTCCTTAGTGAACCCTGTGATATTGGTCAACATTTGCATCAAGGAACAACATAGTTTCGTTTGAAATGAAGACGTTGCAATTTCGAAATGAAGACGTGACTTCATCGTTTTGCCTCGAATTTTTTCCATGGTACGCAATTGCCATTATACCCTACTATTGATTCTCTGTCGTGTTTCAGATCTCATTTGCTATATATAAGCCATTTTTTGCATTTACTGGGCATTTGGTGCATATAAATCAAATGCCAACTTCAACTACATGTGGGTGTTGGCAAAGTAGGTCTAAAAAATCATTTGTGTGTCCCTTTGCGTGTTTTTAGTCATTGTCCAAGGAACAGGAAGAATTTTCAGATATTTCGGCTACGAGATGCGGCCACCGACGTAGGTCTTGTTAGTAATTTAATTACAGGAAATGCAGATGGAGTCCGAAAATCATGAAAATCGGTGTGCCACTGTGGCGTGATCTCAAGACCCTGTGGAATTTTTTTGGTAAAGTTTGGCACAAGTTGCGATGATCGCTCCTTGGAAACCGGAGCATCTCACAAGAAGGACTATAGTTTCCAAACGGAGACGTGGCAATTCAAACTCCAATCGTCGGTGACTTCATCGTTTCGCCTCAAAAAAATTTCCACGGTACACAATCACCATTATACTCTAGGTTTGATTTTCTGTCGCATTTTAGGGCTCATTTGCTATATTTAATCCATTTTTTGCATTTACCATGCATTTGGTGCATATAAATCAAATCCCAACTGCAACTACATGTGGGTGTTGGCAAAGAAGGTCTAAAAAATCATGTGTGTGTCGCTTTGTGTGTTTTCATTCATTGTCCAAGGAAAGGAAGAATTTTCAAACATTTTGGCTGCGAGATGCGGCCAACGGCGTAAGGCTTATTGGTATTTTAATTACATGAAATGCAGATGGAGTCCGAAAATCACGAAAATCGGTGTGTCACCGTGGCGTGATCTCAAGACGCCGTGGATTTTTTTTGGTAAAGTTTGGCACAAGTACGACGATCGCACCTTGGAAACCGGAGCATCTCACAAGAAGGATCATAGTTTTGAAAAGGGGACGTGGCAATTCGAACTCCAATCGGCGGTGACTTCACCGTTTCTCCTCGAATTTTTTCGCACTATAGGCAATCACCATTATACACTAGGTTTGATTTTCTGGCGCATTTCAGGGCTCGTTTACTATATTTAAGCCATTTTTTGCATTTACCGGGCAGTTAGTGCATATAAATCAAATCTTCGTCTACAGTTAGGCATTCTATTCGAACAGAGCTGTTCTAATATGAGGTCTTCTCATCACATTTCTTAGTGTAGAACGTGTTGCCAATTATGTCATACGCTTGGTCCCTCATAACCGTAGGTGGTGGCTTTTGTGCCAACCACGTTGCAAGGTCATCCATGGATCTGCATGCCAAACGAGCCTTCAGCCATCTGACATAGTCCTTATTGTGCGCATTGATCTCGGCAGCTAATGGATGCACATTGGGTAAGGAGCTTCGTCGTATCACCTCCATGTGTTCTTCAGCATAAGCACCAAGATTTGGGCTGTTAAGCAGTACCGTCAAATGGGCTTTATCGGTGTGATCTCCAGGTGCACTAAATGGCGCGCCAGTAAGGACCGTCTTACCAGCCATTCATCCCTCATGGCGAGAGAGGGGAAAACCTATAGGTATTTGTTTCATGTATTCGGTGCAAAACTAAACAACCTCCTCCGCGGTATAACCTTGTAGGATGCTTGCCTCTGGATGACATCATTTCTGACAATAGCGCTTCAATATTGCCATGAACCGCTCGAAGGGATACATGTTGCGAAGAAACACAGGACCACAATACTTTATCTCATTGACAACGTGCACAGTGAGATGGACCATGGCATCAAAGAATGACGGTGGGAAAAACATCTCTAGGTTTGACAATATTCTTGCAATATCCGCTTGCATAAAATCCAGCTCTTCACAATCTACCACCTTCTGCCATAGTTTGTTGAAGAAATCACAGAGATCAATGAGTGTGTTTCTTATGTCTGTGTCCATCATATTCCTGATGGCCACCAGGAGGATTTGTGTCAACATTACGTGGCAATCATGCAACTTCATGTACGCCAACTTATTTTTACCTGAGCTCACATCCACGAGACTTCTGATGTTTGCGCAGTAGGAACAGGGTGTCTTAATTGACAACAAATAGTCGAAGAACTCTTATGCTTCTTTTGGAGTGAAATTGTAACTCTGGTGTACCTCTTTTTTTATCCCCTCGAACAAATTGAAATGATTGAAGTTTTTCTATTTGGAATCGTCTTAGGCCTAATTCCTATTACTTTAGCGGGATTATTCATGACTGCGTATTTGCAATACAGGGAATGTGGAGCAATTTGTCCTCATCTTCTGCTTCAGTCATGCGGTTTGGTTGATCACCAAGCATATCGAGTCGTGCACCATCACCATCCTTTTTTTTGCCTTTAATCCTGAGAAGAGTACCAAGGATGCTTTCACAGACGTTCTTCTCTATGTGCATGACATCGATGCAGTGACGTACACTTAGAAACTCCTAGTAAGGTAATTGCCAGAACACTGATTTTTTCTTAAACACTTGCTCCTTGGGTGTTAGTTTCGACGACAAACCGGGTCCCTTGCCAAGCACAACATTAATTTTTTTAGCCATGCGGTGGACCTCCTTCCCAGAATAAGGTCTTGGGCCCCAAGTTGCCACTATTGTACCATCAAATTCTGCTTTCATTTTTCGGTATGGGTGACTTTTATGTAAGTACCTACGATGACGCAAATACAAGGTTTTGCGCGAGTTGGGAAGAAATCTACTCACTGTCCTATCCATGCATGTGACACATCCTACTTCTCCCTTTGTTTTCTGCCCTGACGTGTTGCCTAATGCCAGCATATCTTGAATGGTGTGCAGCAGCAACGCATGTAGCTGGAAAAACTATTTTTTTGTAAGCATCATAACTTGTTACACCAGACTCTTTCCACAATGTCAGCAGTTCTTCTACCAGTAGCTGAAAGTAAATGTCGATGTCATTTCCAGGTTGCTTTGGGCCTTGGATAATCATTGACATCATGATGTATTTTTTCTTCATGCAACCAAGGAGCAAGGTTATATACGCACAGAAGCACCGGCCATGTGCTGTGTTGGGTGCTCATATCGCCAAATGGATTCACTCCGTCAGTACACTCCCCGAGCCTTATATTTCTAGGATCCTTGGCAAAGTCTTCAAAATTGTTGTCGATTAATTCCCACTGAGCCGCATCTTTGGGGTGCCTCATATATTTATCCACAGTTCACTCATCATGATGCCACCGCAACCTCTTTGCCTCTCTGGGGTTTGCAAACAAATGCTTCAACCTTGGAATAATAGGCAAGTACCAAACAACCTTGAACGGGATTCCTGTCTTGATCTCGTCGTCCGTTTTGTACTTGTCTTTTGCTCTCATGCGCTTGTATCATGGATGCTTGCATATGCGACATGAACGCAAATCTTTGTAGTCACCGCGGTCCAACATACAATCATTCACACAAGCGTGTATCTTCTGGACTTCAAGTTCCAACGGGAAACCAACTTTCGTCGCTTCGTTCATGCTTTCGGGGAGCACATTATGTTTTGGAAGAATGTCTTTGAAAAGACCTAACAAATCTATGAAGCCCTTGTTTGATAGACCACTTTCTGCTTTAAATCCGAGAAGCACCAGTGTGGCACTCAACTTGGAATATTTCTTTTTGCAACCTGCATACAAATCTTTCTTGGAGTCCGCCTTAATGGTTGGCAGATCCTTGTACCCAACCATTTCTTTATCTGGGCCGTGGAAATCTGCAATCATAGAAGCAAAATTTGGCATACCATCAAGGTTGTCGGTGTCATCTGCATCGCAACCTTGGTTTTTCTGTGGGGGTTTCGGCATGTCTTTGTTCCGTTGGTAGCTTGACGTCTGAGCCCCGAGGTTAAATTCAACATCCATGTGACTCTAATCGGGGTTTGGCATCTCGCCGCCCTGGTTACCTTCATCCATGACCGACTCTTCACCGTGTCTAGTCCAACGTGTATATCCATCCATGAATCCCCACTTGTATAAGTGGTAATCGACCTACATAATTGGATGTGACTCTGTAATGGTACAATCCAAGCATGGACAGAGGTGCTACTTGTGAGCTGCGTTGGGATTTTCCCCGAAGAGGAAGGGTGAAGCAGTATAGTAGAGATAAGTATTACCCTCAGTGAGAACCAAGGTTTATCGAACCAAAAGGAGAATCATGCAAATCCTAGTGAACAACACCTGCACACACAAAAGTAATTACTTGCACCCAACGCGGAGAAGAGGGTTGTCAATCCCCTTGAACTCGTTACTTGCAAGGATCAAAATCTTGTATAGGTAGATAGATAAATTGCAAAACAAAATAAAAGTAAATAAATTGCATCAAGGTATTTTTGGTTTTTATAATATGTTTAAAGTAGACCCGGGGGCCATAGTTTTCACTAGAGGCTTCTCTCTCGAACACATAGCATACGGTGGGTAAACAAATTACTGTTGGGCAATTGATAGAAAAATGCATAGTTATGACGTATTCATGGCAATGATCACACATATAGGCATCGCGTCCGTGACAATTAGACCGACTCCTGCCTGCATCTACTACTATTACTCCACCAATCCACCGCCATCCAGCATGCATCTATGGTATTAAGTTCATGACAAACAGAGTAATGCCTTAAACAAGATGACATGATGTAGACAAAGTAAACTCAATCAATATGAATAAACCCCATCGTTTTATCCTTAGTAGCAAAAATACAATACGTGCCTCGTCCCCTTCTGTCACTGGGTGAGGACACAGCAAGATTGAACCCACTACAAAGCACTTCTCCCACTGAAGATAAATCAATCTAGTTGGCCAAACCAAACGGATAGATCGGAGAGAAATACAAAGCTATCATAATCATGCATAATAAAGTTCAGAAAAGACTCAATTACTTTCAACGAATAATCTGATCATAAACCCACAATTCATCGGATCCCAACAAACACACCGCAAAAGATGATTACATCGAATAGAACTCCAAGAAGATCGAGGAGAACATTGTATTCAAGATCAAAGAGAGAGAGAGAGAGAGAGAGAGAGAGAGAAGAAGCCATCTAGCTACTAGCTATGGACCCATAGGTCTGTGGTGAACTACTCACACATCATCGGTAGGGCAGCAAGGTTGATGTAGAAGCCCAACGTGATCGATTCCCCCTCCGGTAGAGTACCGGAAAAGGCCTCCCGATGGGATCACGGAAGAACAAAAGCTTGCAACGGTTGAAAAGTTATTTTGGATGGCTCTCTGTTGGTTTGGGAATATTTGGAAATTTATAGAGGTGGAATTAGGTCAATCGGAGTTGCGTGGGGCCCACGAGCTCAGGGGGCGTGCCCTACGAGCTCGTGGCTCTCTTGTAGCTCTTCTGGCCTCCTCCAGAACCTTCTAGGGCCCCTTCTGGTCCAGAAAAAATCATTTTAAAGATTTTATTCTGTTTGGACTTCGTTTGGTATTGATTTTCTGAAAAGCCAAAAACAAGCAAAAAAGCAGGAACTGGCAGGTTAATAGGTTAGTACCAAAAAATGATATAAAATAGCATAAAAATGCATATAAAGTATCCAAGATTGATAATATAATAGCATGAAACAATAAAAAATTATAGATACATTGGAGACGTATCAAGAGGATGTAATATTCTTCAGCAACTCTCCGCTTTGTCCGTTCAGCCAAAGTCACGAACTCCTGAATGCCACCCCTAAACTGTAAGGATGTTCGATCCTTCATCCATTGAGATTGTTCCATCTGCACACATGAGGGGTAATTAAAAAACTTTAATAAATGGATTAATAGATGCCCAAAGATGCATGAATAAATCACAAGATTTTATTTTCATAATTTACGAAGGTCACTCCATATTGTCACTTCATAATTTACGAATAGTCTTTTGGCTCACATATATGATTGTGATGCTAGCATCCATATGATAGAGAACCCGGGTCTACATGACAAATCGTAAACCAAGGTGGCACAAACTTACAGGGACATGCATACATGACCCAGCAATTAAGCCGGTGGGGCCCGACTGTCATTGACCCGGGGTTTAATTAGCGGGGCTGTTAGCGGCTAATGACGTGCCAAATCATCTCGCCGGAGTTAAACACCGGCGAGCGCACAGACGCGGCGGCGACGCCCAGGAACACGCTATGGGGCACGGTTCGAGGCGCGGTTTGCGGCTGCGGGTAGCTGGGACTGCGGCGCATCCGGTGCAGCAAGCAGCAGCAGCTGGGGTGGCCGGAGCTCACCGGAAACGAGCTCGAGGCGGCGACCGGAGCTCGGATGTGCTCCGGAACGGGGCTGTGGTGCACGACAGGACGAGCTGTGGGTCTCCACGGGTTGATGCAGACGCGCTGAGCACGGTGACGCGCTCATAAGCGGCGTGGGTGGGCTCTAGCCACGGCAGCGACATGGCCGGCGGCGAGGGGTCCTCGGCCTCAGTGACTTATGCGGCTAGAGGACGAGATGTACCGCGGGGAGATAGGGGGAAAACGCAGCGGCTCATGTTGGTTCGAATGGAGCATACGACGAGCTCGGGGAGGCGCTAACGACGACGAATCGGAGACGGCGGTCGTCGGATGCAGGGGACAGAAACGGGCGAGGGAGAGAGCAGGGGGGGCAAGTGAGAGGTCAACTCGGTTGGGACGGCACCTGGGGGAGTCGTCCACGCGTCCAGACTCGGCGGCAAGCAGGAGGTGGCCTGGCGCGTGCTGGCGCGCCACGGGCACACGCCCTCATGCCTTCTGGCACGAGGTTGAAGACGGTGGCGGCTCTGGTGGGCTGGGCCAGGTAAGTGGGCTGCCAGGTTTGCTTTGTCTCTCTCTGTGTTATTTCCATTTTATTTACTGTTTTTCTTTTGTTTGAATCTGTTTTGATTTAGTAAAAATACTAAATCATTCCCAAAACTCCTAAAAATATTTTTGGGCACTATTTGGATTATTACCAACAGCCCTCAATGGTTTTCAAAATTATTGGAGCATCTAAAATATTTATAGTAATTAAATGCTCCAATTCAAATACATTATGATTTAATTCAAAAATCCATAAATGTTCCAAAAATGTGTACATCATTTTTGGCAGAGGTTTGCACCTTTTCCAAAAATCATGAACTTTTCTGAAGGGCATTTTGGATTCATTGAAAATATTTTTAGTTAATCCTAGTAGAATTTCATTTAGTGCTAGGGTTTGAACATTCCCCATTTCAAATTCATTTGAATTTTAACATGATGCATGGATGCTGATGCAACTAATTACAAGCAATTTCTAGGGCTGTGACAACTCACCCCCACTAAACAAGAATCTCGTCCCGAGATTCAAGACGTGAGGTGAGAGGAAGGGGGGTCACGAAACTAATACAGTCTTCATGATCCATTTGCCCTCCTCAAAAATGCGGATTCATGGCATCATGTTGATCTTGACATCTTTGCCTTCGAGAGCTTCACCCAACACGATGACGACAGAAGGAACTCTACAGAAATCGATCTTCTCGAAGATCAAACAACTCATGATCAACTCATGGAATGAGACATAATAACATCTCTCGAGCTGAGGCACAAAACACACATCAGGAATGATGGAGGAGAGCAGATAACGAAGGTTCAATTTGGTAGGCAACAATTCCACGCTTATGTAAGATGGTGCATGGTTTCAATGTATTGCAGAGTTAGTTGCCATGATTCCATGACGGGGCACCTTAGGGAAGGTGACTCGTAGAATTATTCCCTTAAGTGACGAAAAGAATTACTTTTGATACATAGATCATTGAAACTCTCTATACCAGCCTAAGGCAATTCACAACCAATCGTTTGAAGGAGTTCGAAAGAATGGCATACTCGGACTAGAATGGATGATGTGGACTACCTTGTTGAAGACAACGCAATGGATGATTTTTGCTTGTCATTGGAAATGGATAGGACCCATGGTAAGACCACTTTTGAAAATGATCCTGAACAACAATTACTGAGAAGGGCAGCCCATGAAAAAATGGCACAATGGCGGGTGCAAGCTGGGAACAAAATGCAAATGCTGGGAATGATTCTAGTAACTGAGGAGAAGGCTCAACAGTAGAGAGTGATTCCACTATTTGAATGACTATAGAATAATAAAAAAAAAACTAAGGGTACATTCCAATTAATGCCGACGATAAAACCTAGTGCCTGAGCGTGCCCTCAAGAAGTTGAGCATTCCATATTCGTTAGGGTTTTACCAGCAACTATGCCAAGGATTCTGGTAACACCTCATATTACCACGATGGATATAGATGGAGGATGCGGATGCAAAGGAAGACAACACTTTCTCAGATTTCACCTTAGCGAAGCCAAGGGAACAAAATTTGGATGATCGAGCGAGAGACATTTAGCACTCCGCTTCTAATGTTCTCCTTGATGTACTTGATACCACGATCATGCTTAAAATCATCATCAATAAGGTCATCAAGTAAAGGTCAGACTTCGGAAACATAAAGGATCCATAAGGAACAACTTCTGGAATAAGTCGCACGGAATCCTCATGGAGAAGATGGTCCAATTGCTCAATCAAGACATTACAATAATAGATCTTCCGGCTAGGTGTGTTGGCCAAAACATCAACCTTGTCGGAACCTACCTCATAGATCTTGGGAAAGTTACAACCATCATATCTGCCTGAGATTCAGATCTGGTTGGTGATAGGATACTTCAGACTCAGCATGTCTGAAAAAGAAAGTCTGTAACACAGATCGACGAGATGACGTTGCGAGAATCTCGGGAAATGAGCTACGGAAACAACTCCAAACATGAGTTGGATTGCAAGACGCATGTGAACACACTGTCCAAGACAATCATATGGCCACATAGCAGTCTTACAACAGAATGCAACCGAGCTCTTGTTGGGAACCATCATTCAAGATATCAAAGTCTCTGCGCAAGTCCAAGGATTAGCTCTCAAGCATAGACTTCTCTTTCTTTGAACAAATCAATCATTGGCTTGGTGTGCTAGGAGATACGTCTGGAATGGAGGTTGCAAATCTACCAAACCATAGTATACTTCACACGTGCATGACTGACTTGGGGTGATTCCAAAGGAAGCAAGAACACGCTTTCTCGAATTCACGGCGGCAACTTGCATCAAATGCACGTGAAATTAGAGAAAGTCACTTCTTACATCAAACATATACCTCATGGCTAGCACGAAGGTAATGTTTACAAAAGTTTCCAACACTAGCATAATGTCCATCACAAATCATGGACATGATAATGATGTTGCCGATGGGTTCAACAACAATTCACCAAAATTCCAATGAGATGGAATTCCACAATTATGTGAACAGGGTGATAGTATTGGTCAGATCCAAAGGCATATAATGATGTATGCTCGAGAGATCAACCATGAGTAAAACAACATTACGAAGATCGTTGGTTCTGATTTTGATTTGATGATAGCCCATACTCAAATCAAAGCTTGGATAAGACAATAGATCCAACAATGGACCACGAAGGTCAATCGATGAAGATATCATCTTGCTTCAGCACACACACAGAAGATATCCCTTTGGAATGAACTAAGTCAGATAAGCTTTTATCTTCCAACTCTCCAAGTTGTTGTTTAGCTCACCCAACCAGCTCAGGGGTATCCAACACAGATCCTTGGGGAAGGGTCGTTTATTGGGAAAGCCAACTTGATCACAAGCTCAACATAATGGTCAGGGGAACCTGGTGATACCTCCGAGAAGATGTTCGGAAAATCACGAACCACCGATATGTTATTAATCTTGAGAACAATCTTGCTTTTCAGGGAAAGACGATATGATCAAGAGAGTGAGGGATTGGCACAATCCTAACTCGTTGATCGAAGAGTGCACCAGGAATAATGGACTAGGTAGCACGATCAATCTTAGAATGATAATTCAATAACCAACACGCTAAGAATGAAATTATTGTCCATTAAATACCAGGCAACGGGGTTGCTAGGAGTATTGATTTCACACATCACGATTCACTTGTCGGTATTCCGGTTACAACAATACGGAGACCGAGGAATGAATAATGATGGCGAGAAGTATCACTGTATCAAGAATTCATAAGAGGTGGTGCAATTCTCACGACATTCCTGACATAAAGAGTGTAATACTCCAAGGTAGAACAGACTAGAAGCTGGATGGCCTCTTGATCTGCGTGCGGATTACAACTGCTTTGACCCAATCCAAGAAATGGATAAGGTGCTGGAGTTTGTTTCTCCTAGTCATTCCGAACTAGAATGGCTTGACGGACCACAAGAGTAATAGGCATCGTGAATGCATGACATACTCTTGACTATCAATTGATAGACAAAGGTCGGAATACAGCTGAAGAGAGACAACTCAAAGGAACATATGATTTTTCTGGGTTGTGGATGTGTAGATTAGCATGTCGAATAAGACTCAACATATTTCTTCCGGATAACCCATGCTAAAAAGTAGGATTGACAGGGTCACAATTATGGAATGGAGAACTCATCAGAAGCACTCTCATTGTGATCTTTCGTTCAAGGAGAACGTCTGCCATGGCTGGTTCATGGTATTGGAAGAAGGAAATACCACAGACCTTGAGGACTAAGCAAGGTTACTAACCAACCTAAAGGAGCTACAATCTCCATCAGCATGAAATAAGTAGAGTGAATCTTGGGTTCAGGAACCCAGGGATGGAATACCTACTAATTAAAGGGCATCACGAGATGCTTTTGAAAAGGATGGCCAGAATCGTCACACTGAGAACACAACACAAGGTTGAACCTCTGGGTGGTTCTCTAGGATATCCTAGTTTCCTACTAACTTTCGCATATACGTCGAGGCAATGGAGTACCTCAACACAATGATTAGTGTGGTTATTCTGGCCCAAAAGGACATCGGGAACAAGGAGGGAAGAAGTTGCAAATGCATCAGATTATTTAGAAGCCTGAGATAACTCGGACAGCATAACGGCTGTACGGCCATGAAATATGAGACAACCTGCAAGACAACTGACGAATCAACAACTGAATTATTATGGAAACACCGATCCAAGAAGACAACACCTTTCCTATAAGTCTCCAGCATAGTAACTCGTCATCCTGGTAAATAGACGAGAAGCCTAGTTCTTAAACCCTGTAGAAAAGAAGAGGGTGACTCAGAATCAGAAGGACACATGATAAGGAGTAAAAAGAGCCTTACGTTCCCTTCCACAATCAATTCCCTTATATAACTAAAGCATTTCTAGACTCGACTTTGACCACTTTGGCTTGGTAATCCTACAGGCAGTCAGGCTCTGATACCAAAGCTGTTGGGACCCCGATCCTAAGTCACACCGATCTAGCATAAGACACATCATATCACTTTGCGGCCTCACGCACGGTAACCCATGGCTGCCACTTTTACCTTGGCCAGGACCGTTTGCGTCTTTTGGCTCACGTATATGATTGTGATGCTAGCATCCTTATGCCAGAGAACTCGGGTCGACATGACTAGTCGTAAACCAAGGTGGCACAAACTTACAGGGACAGTCATACGTGACCCAGCAATGCACGTGTCGGTCAGCAGCAAGTGTAACCGGGCTGTAGCAAGCTATCAGGACTCCGGTAAACACCGCATGACATTTCCCCGTAGGGACAGACACAGGAGCAAAGAAGGACACATGCCGGTCAATCCATGTGTTCCGGATGGAAGCACTAGGAGGCATTTCCCCATAAGGAAGGTTACCAAGAATAAACAACTAGGTGTCGAATCCCACACATACCAAAGCATTTCAATAACATACACACAATATGCTCGATATGTGTAGATACAACATGGCATCACAACATAACTCTACAACTCGAAGTATTTATTTAAGAGGCTTCGAGGAGCCATACATAGCATGATATTACAAACATGGGTCTCATGACCCAACATTCAAGTCATACAATCAACAAGCGGAAGCATAACCTGTCTGAGTACAGACAACTAAAAGAAAGAAGGCTAGAAAGCCTGACTATCTACAAGACCCTCCATAGGAACCAGACCTCTGTCTGTGATTCCCAAGCTAATCGGTCAACGTCAAACTCATCGCAAAAAACACTAGCGAGACTGAAGTCTCCTCTGCAAAAACATAAATTAAGCAACCGTGAGTACAAAGGTACTCAGCAAGACTTACATCAGAACTAACTGCATATGTATCAGTATCAACAAGGGGGTTGTGGGGTTTAACTGCAGCAAGCCAACTTTGACTCAGTGGCTATCATGTACTACGACTACCAGTATTTTCCCTGAGGTGAGAAAGCGCACACGAGTCCACATATTGACCATAACAATACACCACTATGGATCCGCTCCCGTCTCCCTACGAGAAGGCCATCCGTAGCACTCACACTTATCTTGCGCATTTTAGAGTATCCATTTCAACTTGTCTATGAACAATGTAAGCTTCCAAGTAGTCCATATCCGCGGACGCGGCTATTCGAATAGATCATTAACCCTGCAGGGGTGTACTTCTTCACACACGCTCTCACCACTTACCACCATGTAAACGTCATGTATCTCGGCAACCTTCAAGCGGAAGCCTGGCGAGGGTGTCGGCCACGACCTGACTAACCGCACAAGACTCTAGTCCAGGTTTATCACCTATTTGAGTCCAACCCGCAAGGAAGTCCGGCCGAGGTTTCCACTACGGCCCCAAATGATGAGTGCAGGGTTCCCAAGAGCAACATTCGGGAGTCACTTGGTACACCGTGCCTCGGTGTCTCTACCACATCATAGCCCACCCCTGGGGTCAGCGCTATGCACGGCCGCCAACACATATCCTACAAACACCAGAAACTAGTTGCAACTCCTGGACAGAGATCAAGGCGATTAATAAGTCGGAAGGGGTCGAGTTACCGGAACCCAATGTGTGGTAGTAACTGTCTTGGATCACAAACACAGAACTCAGCTCCTGAGGACGGTCCCAATGAGACAACCCACCATGTACTCCTACATGGCCTCTCATCGCTACATTTACCAAATTGTGTTCACACACTTAGCCCTCAACAGTAGGACATGTTCACCACCATTCCAATCCATCCCAGATGAATCAGACCTGACACAACTCTAAGCATAGCAGGCATAACAAGCAAGCATGAATGAGTAGGCACATCATGGCTCAAACAACTCCTACTCATGCTAGTGGGTTTCAACTATTTACTGTGGCAAAGACAGGTCATGCAGAGGAATGGGTTCAACTATCGCAACATGTAACAGTTGAATCGTTGTTGTCCTAATGCAGTAAAAGAGAGCAAGAGCGAGAGAGTGGGATTGTATCGGAATGTTCAATGGGGGTTGCTTACCAGGCACTTTTGAAGATAGTATAGCTATTAGTTCTTCATCGGTGTCAACGATCACAACGTCGGAACCGTCTTCTACCGAGAGGGAACAACACCGGCAAACAGGAAAGGAATACAATCAATGCAATGCAACAATATAATGCATGATCATGACATGGCAATATGATGTGGATTGTGCTAATGCAACTAGCAACAATTTAAATGAAGTTGGTTTGAACACAAGGTTCAAATTCAAACTCCATATAAGACATTTCAAATGCCATTTATTCAAATTGTCATGTATAGCAACTTTAAGTTGTTCAAACATGCATGAGAATGCCATAAACAGATTCTTCATATTTTTCTGGTAATTTTTCATATATAAATTATTTCATTTGGACTTACGGTTGAATTTCTATGATTTTTCAAAGTTTTGAGTATTTTCTGAAATTAACAAATCATTTCTGATTTATTTCAAATCCAGGAAACATTTATGATGTTAACACTGCATCATGCTTACATCATCTGGTAAACAGGGCCGGTCCAGGTCAAACCTGACCAGTGGGTCCCACTGGTCAGTGCCACAGTGCTGGCTAGGGTCACAGACAGGTGGGCCCTGTCAACGGCCACGTCAGCAAAGTCAATGCTGGCGCATGGGTCCACTGGAATTAAATTAACTTTAACTAATTTCGTTAGCTGGTTAATTAAGCCGGTGGGGCCTGGCTGTCATTGACCCGGGGGTTAATTAGCGGCTAATGACGTGCCATGTCATCTCGCCAGAGTTAAACGCCGGCGAGCGCACAGACGCGGCGGCGATGCCCGGGAACGCGCTACGGGGCACGGTTCGAGGCGCGGTTTGCGGCTGCGGGTAGCTGGGAGCGCGGCGCATCCGGTGCAGCAAGCAGCAGCAGCTGGGGTGGCCGGAGCTCACCAGAAACGAGCTCGAGGCGGCGACCGGAGCTCGGATGTGCTCGGGAACGGGGCTGTGGTACACGACATGACGAGCTGTGGGTCGTTACGGGTTGATGCAAACGCGCTGAGCATGGTGACGCGCTCATAAGCGGCGTAGGTGGGCTCTAGCCATGGCGGCGACATGGCCGGCGGTGAGGGGTCCTCGGCCTCAGTGACTTACGCGGCTAGAGGACGAGATGTACCGCGGGGAGAGAGGGGGAAAATGCAGCGGCTCACGTTGGTTCGAATGGAGCATACGGCGAGCTCGGGGAGGCGCTAACGACGACGAATCGGAGACGGTGGCCATCGGATGCAGGGGACGGAAACGGGCGAGGGAGAGAGCAGGGGGATGGGGCAAGTGAGAGGTCGACTCGGTCGGGACGGCGCCTGGGGGAGTCGTCCACGCGTCCAGACTCGGCGGCAAGCAGGAGGTGGCCTGGCGCATGCTGGCGCGCCGCAGGCACACACCCTCGTGCCTTCTGGCAGGAGGTTGAAGACTGTGGCGGCTCTGGTGGGCTGGGCCAGGTAAGTGGGCTACCAGGTTTGCTTTCTCTCTCTCTCTCTCTCTATGACTTCCATTTTATTTACTATTTTTCTTTTGTTTGAATCTGTTTTGATTTAGTAAAAATACTAAATCATTTCCAAAACTCCTGAAAATATTTTTGGGCACTATTTGGATTATTTCCAACAACCCTCAATGGTTTTCAGAATTATTGGAGCATCTAAAATATTTATAGTAATTAAATGCTCCAATTCAAATACATTATGATTTAATTCAAAAATCCATAAATGTTCCAAAAATGTGTACATCATTTTTGGCAGAGGTTTGCACCTTTTCCAAAAATCATGAACTTTTCTGAAGGGCATTTTGGATTCATTGAAAATATTTTTAGTTAATCCTAGTAGAATTTCATTTAGTGCTAGGGTTTGAACATTCCCCATTTCAAATTCATTTGAATTTTAACATGATGCATGGATGCTGATGCAACTAATTACAAGCAATTTCTAGGGCTGTGACAATGACAAACCTGCTTTGGGCCGACCAAACGCTACTTCGTAACTGGATAGTTATAAATGTAGGTTTCGCAAGATGGGATTTGCCCCTCCGATCAGGAGAGATATACTCTGGGCCCCTCGTGTGATCCGACCAAGATAAGCATGGCCATGTGACAAGGATTATGAGATAATCCGGTTTGTGGTCGGCATCACTGGAACGAGAAAGAGGTCGGGCTAGCACAAGGATGACAGACTCGCCTTGAGCCCGACAACATATATCGTGTGGCAAAGGAAACAGAAGTGTGACATGTTGTACAGGTTCGCCAACCGGCTTCATTGTCTACTTGGTGGTCGGCATGCCTTGCTAGAGGCCGCTACCAGCCGAGCAGGTCGGAGGTGATCTGACCTGCAACCAAGAAGACTTGAACCTAAGGGGTCGCGTGCTTAAGGGAAGGAACCTACAAGGTCGGATCCGAGGACACTGGTCGGATGTGATCCGAGCTGGACTTGGATCGTGACCGAGTAGACTTTGGGCTTTAGGATCCGTGCGAGGCCCAAGAGTTGAGCCCACGACAGATGCCTATATATAGTGGAGGTGAGGCACACTCATGCAGTTGATCGCTTCGACGCTGTCACTAGGGCTTTGCATGTGTTGCAAGTAGCCACCTCCAGTCGCCGCCGGTTGTGTGATCGGACCTAGTAGTCCGCCGCACGACGTTCCTCCTGCATGCGCGGATGCCGTTAGAGGCGGTGCACTTGCGCCGCTCTGGCGAACCTGTCCGTAGGATCCGATCGGCTACGTGGGAGACCGATGAGGAGGAGATGACTCCGGAGACGCACTGCCTCAACTCTACTTCCGCTGCATGGCACCGTGCGTCTAGTGGTAACGATCCATGGTCCATTCCCGTAGCATGTTCCTAGTTGTTCTACGCGTAGGAAAATTTTAATTTGCAGTTGACGCACCCTAAAGTAGAACCCAACACTATCTGGTAGCCGCTGCCTGGGCCGCCGCCCCCATCTCTATCCGCAGAGCGGCTGTTTTTATTTTTTTTGACGGGTATCCGCAGAGCGGCTGTTTACCCTAAGTATTAATTCAATTATTACATAGTACATCACATACGGTTATGTTACGAGAACCGTGTCTCACGCACATTGTCATCTCACATGATTTGGTGTGGAAATCGTGTGTGAAGTTGTAATATCGAACACGCACGATATGTACAAACCGCGTGATACGTCTCCAACGTATCTATAATTTTTGATTGTTCCATGCTATTATAGTATCAATCTTGGATGTTTTATATGCAATTATATATCACGTTTTTTGGGACTAACCTATTAACCTAGTGCCCAGTGCCAGTTGCTATTATTTTTGCTTGTTTTTGCCTTTTGAGAAAATCATTATCAAACGGAGTCCAAAGGAAGAAAAAACTTTGGATTAATTTTTTCTGGACCAGAAGGGACCCTAGAAGCTTCAGGAGAAGACCAGACGAGTCACGAGGGAGCGATAAGCCCGGGAGGCGCGCCCCCCAGGCTTGTGGGCCCCTCGTGGCACATCTTGACCTAATTCCAGCGCTATAAATTCCCAAATATTCCCAATATACCAGAGAGATAGACAAGGAAACTTTTCCGCCGCCGCAAGCTTCTGTTCTTCCGCGATCCCATCTGGAGGCCTTTTCCGGCACTCTGCCGGAGGGGGAATCGATCACGGAGGGCTTCTACATCAACCTTGTTGCCCTTCCGATGATGTGTGAGTAGTTTACCACGGACCTACGGGTCCATAGCTAGTAGCTGGATGACTTCTTCTCCCTCTTTGATCTTCAATACCATGTTCTCCTCGATGTTCATGGTGTTCTATTCGATGTAATCTTCTTTTGCGGTGTGTTTGTTGGGATCCAATGAATTGTGGGTTTATGATCAGATTTTTCATGTGAAATATTTGAGTCTTCTCTGAACTCTTTTATGCATGATTGTTATAGCTTTGTATTTCTCTCCAATCTATCTGTTTGGTTTGGCCAACTAGATTGATTTATCTTGCAATGGGAGAGGTGCTTTGTGATGGGTTCAATCTTGCGGTGCTCTATCCCAGTGACAGAAAGGGACAAGACACGTATTTGTATTGTTGCCATTAGTGATAAAACGATGGGGTTTATTCATATTGTTTGAGTTTACGTTGTCTACATCATGTCATCTTGCTTAAGGTGTTACTCTATTTTTATTAACTTAATACCCTAGATGCATGTTGGATAGCGGTCGATGGGTGGAGTAATAGTAGTAGATGCAGGCAGGAGTCGGTCTACTTGTCTTGGACGTGATGCCTATATACATGATCAGTGCCATGAATCCGTCATAACTATGCGCTTTTCTATCAATTTCCCAACAGTAATTTGTTTACCCACCGTATGCTTTGTGTTCGAGAGAGAAGCCTCTAGTGAAAAATATGGCCCCCGGGTCATTTATCTATCATATATAAAATCAAAAATACCTTGCTGCAATTTATTTATCTTTATTTTTATTTTATAATTTAGTATCTATCTATCACTATCAGAATTAATCCTTGCAAGTAACCGCCAAGGGGATTGACAACCCTCTTGTTCGCGTTGGGTGCAAGTATTTGCTTTTGTGTGTGTAGGTGCTGCTAACGAGGTTCTGTGTGGTTCTCCTACTGGATTGATAACCTTGGTTCTTAACTGAGGGAAATACTTATCTATACTGTACTGCATCATCCTCTCCTCTTCGAGGAAATCCCAACGCAGCTCACAAGTAGCAGGAAGAATTTCTCGCGCCGTTGCCGGGGAGACATCACCAAAACCTATCAAGTACCTTCGCATAAACTATCATCTACTTGCTCTTATTTTCATCGCCCCCACTTCTAAAACAAAATTACAAAAACACAAAAATATTTTGTTTGCTCGTTTGCTTGCTTTGTCGCTATGTCTCAAGAAAACACCAAGTTGTGTGACTTTTCAAATACTAATAATAATTATTTTATTAGTACTCCAATTGCTCCTCCCGCCGCTAGTTTGGATTCTTATGATATTAATGCTGCTTTGCTAAATGTTGTTATAAGAACAATTTTCTGGAACTCCTAATGAGGATGCTGCTTCCCATCTTAATACTTTCGTTGAATTATGCGATATGCAAAAAAAAATGTGGATAATGATATTATTAAGTTGAATTTATTTCCGTTCTCACTAAGAGATCGTGCTAAAACTTGGTTTTCATCCTTGTCTCGCAATAGTATTGATTCTTGGGATAAGTGTAAGGATGCTTTTATTGCCAAGTATTTTCCTCCCGCTAAAATTATTTCTTTAAGAAATCATATTATGAATTTCAAGCAACCTAAGAAAGAACATGTTGCACAAGCATGGGAGAGAATGAAATTAATGTTTAGAAATTGTCCCACTCATAGTTTAAGTTTATGGATGATCATACAAAAAAATTATGCGGGACTAAACTTTGTTTCTAGAAATCTTCTAGACTCTGCTGTAGGTGGTACTTTTATGGAAATTACATTAGAAGAAGTTACAAAACTCCTTGATAATATTATGACAAATTATTCTCAATCGCACAGGTAAATTCTGTTGTGGAAATCTCTACTTTGGTTGATAAAATGGATGCTATTATGAAAATGCTTGCTAGTAAAAATGCTCATGTTGATCCGAATGATGTGCCATTATCTACTTTGATTGAGCAAAATAATGATGCCATTGATGTGAATTTTTTCTCTCGAAATAATTTCAACAACAATGCTTATAGAGGGAATTTCAAATCTAGACCGTTTCCCGGAAATACATCTAATAATTATGGTAATTCTTATAATAATAATAATAGGATACCCTATGATCCTGAGAACAGTATTAAAGAATTTATAAATTCTCAAAAGATTTTTAATGCCATGGTAGAAGAAAAATTGAATAAAGTTGATGACATGGCTAGGAAGATGGATAGAATTGCTCATGATGTAGAAAAATCTTACAATTAAAATTTTGCCACCCAAGCATGATATTAATGAATCTATTAAAGCTATCTATGTGTCCATTAATGAAAGTAAAGAGAGAACCGCTAGGTTGAGAGCTAAGCGAGAATTCCTAGAAAAAGCTATTCCACCCGGTTTTTATTCTAGTAACGATGAAGTTATTAAAATGATTGGCGTCTCACCTATTGAATCCCTATTTAGTAATATAAAACTTGATGAAAAAGGGACTGAAGATGAGTCAACTTTAGCTAGAAGTCATCCAAAATATTTGGAGGGTGAAGATCTTAACGATAAAAATGACAAAAGTGGGTTTGGAGAGGTCAAAACTTTAAATAGTGATGTGCCCACTACTTTGGATTACAAGGACTTTATTTATGATAATAGCTCTTTAATTGAATGTATTTCCTTGTTGCAATCCATGATTAATTCACCTAATGCTTATGGACAATACAAAGCTTTTACTAAACATATTGTAGAAGCTATGATAAAAGCTCATGAAGAAAAACTTGAGTTGGAAGTTTCAATACCTAGAAAATTACATGATGAATGGGAACCAACTATTAAGTTTAAAATTAAAGATTATGAATGTAATGCTTTGTGTGATCTAGGTGCTAGCTTCTCTACTATACCAAAATCCTTATGTGACGTGCTAGGTCTCACCGATACGGATGCGTGTTCCCTTAATTTACATTTAGCGGATTCCACTATTAAAAAACCATTGGGTAGAATAAAACAGAAACTTTTGAGTACAGTGCAGAGTTTTTATGATTTTACTGGAGCACTATAAAATCCTGAATTTTTTACACAGTATTGGAATATGAATTGCCTACGTTTTCCTAATTTTTCAGAATTTTTGGAGTTACATAAGTATGACTTTTATTCAGATCTTTACAGACTGTTCTGTTTTAGACAGATTCTGTTGTTGTTGCATAGTTTGCTTATTTTGATGAATCTATGGATTGTATCGGGGGGTATAACCCATGGGGAAGTTGGAGTACATTAGAATTATGCCAATATTAAATATTAATCAATTTATAACAGTACCTAAAGTTTAAGATTTATTTATTATACTAATGGATCTCACGAGGTTTCTGATGAGTTTTGTGTGCTGAAGTTTTCAAGTTTTGGGTGAGATCACGATGGATGAAGGAATAAGGGGCGGCAAGAGCCTAAGCTTGGGGATGCCCAAGGCACCACAAGGTAATATTCAAGTAAGACTCAAGCGTCTAAGCTTGGGGATGCCCCGGATGGCATCCCCTCTTTCATCTACAATCTATCGGTATATCACTTGGAGCTATATTTTTATTCATCACATGATATGTGTTTTACTTGGAGCGTCTTGTGCTGTAGTTTTATTTTCTTTGTTTGCTTTTTAGTTTGCCACAATCATCTTTGCTGAACACACCTTTTTGAGAGGGACACACATTATTCGTGATTTGTTAGAATACTCTATGTGCTTCACTTATATCTTTTGAGCTAGGCAGTTGCTCTAGTGCTTCACTTATATCTTTTAGAGCACGGCGGTGGTTATATTTTAAAGAAATAGTTGCACTCTCATGCTTCACTTATATCTTTTTGAGAGTCTAATAAATAGTAATGGTAATATGCACGGGTTATGAATTTGGTCCTAACATGATAGGTATTCAAGAGGGATATAATAAAAACTTTCATGTAGATCACTGAATATGATAAGTTCGATTCCTTGCAATAGTTTTGCGATATTAACATGGTAATATGTGGGAGGTACTAGTAGATAATTGTGGTTTAGTAAGAATATTAGTGTTAAGATTTGTGATTCCCGAATCATGCACGTATGGTCTGTCGTTATGCTAAGAAGTTGGAGCATGATTTATTATTGATTGTCAACCTTATGAGTGGCGGTCGGGGACGAGCGATGGTCTTTTCCTACCAATCTATCCCCCTAGGGGCATGCGTAGTAGTACTTTGATTCAAGGGCTAATAAACTTTCGCAATAAGTATGTGAGTTCTTTATGACTAATGTGAGTCCATGGATTATACGCGCTCTCACCTTTCCGCAATTTGCTAGCCTCTTCGGTACCGTGCATTGCCCTTTCTCACCTCGAGAGTCAGTGCAAACTTTGCCGGTGCATCCAAACCCCGTGATATGATACGCTCTATCACACGTAAGCCTCCTTATATCTTCCTCAAAACAGCCACCATACCCACGTATTATGGCATTTCCATAGCTATTCCGAGATATATTGCCATGCAACTTCCACCGTTCCGTTTATATGACACACATTATCATTGTCATATTGCTTTGCATGATCATATAGCTGACATTGTATTCGTGGCTCAGCCACCGTTCATCATTTTCATACATGTTACGCTAGCATCATTGCACATCCTAGTACACTGCCAGAGGCATTCATATAGAGTCATATTTGTTCTAGTATTGAGTTGTAATTTTGAGTTGTAAGTACATAGAAGTATGATGATCATCATTATTAGAGCATTGTCCCAGTGAGGAATTATAAAAAAAGAAAATAAAAAAAGAGGCCAAAAAGAGCCCACAAAAAAGAGAGAAAAAAAGATTAAAAAATGAGAGAAAAAGAGAGAGGGGGCAGTGTTACTATCCTTTTCCATACTTGTGCTTCAAAGTAGCACCATGTTTTTCATATAGAGAGTCTCCTATGTTGTCACTTTCATATACTAGTGGGAATTTTTCATTATAGAACTTGGCTTGTATATTCCGATGATGGGCTTCCTCAAATGCCGGAGGTCTTCATGAGCAAGCAAGTTGGATGCACACCTGTCGGTGTAAAAACTGGCAGACCTCGGGGTAGGGGGTCCCGAGCTGTGGATCTCGGATCGGTGGTAACAAGGACAAGGGAGACGATGTTTACCCAGGTTCGGGCCCTCTTGATGGAGGTAAAACCCTACGTCCTGCTTCTGTTTATACTGATGGAGATGTATCAAATACAGAGTTGATCTACCTCGAGATCGTAATGTGTGTCTAACTTCTAGGGCTAGGTGAGCGATATTGCGTTGATGTCCCCCTGACAGGCTAAACCCTCTGGCTTATATACACGCCAGGGAGGGTATCTAGGGTTACAAGGTCGGTATCTAGGAGAAAGGCGGCAGGAGAGATATTGGAGTATACGTCAAGTCTTCGGTAGAGACAGTCTCGATCACGCTTCCTGTGTACGGCCTCCGGAGTCCATCTTGATCATGTACGGGGGCCCATCGGCCCAACTGAGGAGACGGTCCAGCTAGGTTAGCACCCCCTAATCCAGGACACCGTTAGTAGCCCCCGAACTGGTCTTCTACGCCGAGGACGACTTTCAGAAAACATCACCTTGGATCCGGAGTCCTTGGCTTGACAGACGAGTCCCCCTTCATATTTTACTCTTTATAGTAGAGCAATGATATCTGAGGTACATCCAAGCTCGCACCCTGTCCGAAGAGGATAGATATCTTAGCCTCTAAGGCCTGTTGTTCAAGTATGAACAGTCCAATCCGGCCAGATAACTTTATCGAAGAGGCTTGCCCCACGACAGGTTGAGCAGTTACTGCCTCCCCCTCAAATTGTGGTTCGAGGCATCCTTTTTACTTGCACATCCCCTCGAGGCAGAGATTGTGCCCGCTTTTTTAGGGATATCATCAAGATTTTGTTTCCCCCCATATGCTCAACGGCATTTTTGATGGCAATAGCGAGTTTATCGGCGCAGCGAGGGGGACTCTTGGCCTTTCATAGGCTTATAAGAGCAAAAAGGAGGACAGCGCAATCAACCACGCTCTCATTCTCCCCCCTACTGCTTCGTCTAGCTCTAGCGCCCAGATCCATCCTGCTTGCCTTTTCCTTTCACGAGTCCAACTTCCACCACCAGCCATGGCCGACACCCTCAAGGGGCACTGGGGTGGCTCCATCGTGATGGTCGCGACCATCTTGGAGCTGCGCAGCGCGGGGTATCTGACCCCCGCCATCGCCGCCCGCGCTCCGGCGGCTGGCCAGCTGGTGCCCGCTCCCAACGCCGGGGAGCGGGTAGTCTTCGTTCCCCACCTCATCCGAGGCCTAGGGTTCCCGCTGCACCCCTTTGTGCGCGGGGTAATGTACTACTACGGGCTGGATTTCCACCACATGGCCCCCAACACCCTTCTTCACCTCGCTGCCTTTATCACGGTCTGCGAGGCCTTCCTCCGCTGCGAGCCGCACTTCGGATTGTGGCTGAAGCTCTTCGGGATTAAACCGAAGTCCAGTGGCTCGTATCTCGCGGAGTGCGGAGGAGCCATGATCAGCAAAAACCAGGGGGCCACCTAGTTCAAGGGCACCTTCATTGAAACAGTGAAGGAGTGGCAGAAAGAGTGGTTTTACGTCACTGAGCCACTCGCCCTGGTCAAACCGAGGTCCCGGCTTTCTCAGGCGGGCCTCCCAAGAAGCTCAAATCCTGGAAGGAGAAGGGCGTCGCCTGGGGGAAGCCAGAAGAGGTGGAGACCCTGATCGACAGGATCTTGTGGTGGTCCACCACGTGGAAGGTTGAGCTTGCCGACGTCATCAACGTCATGCTCAACCGCCGCATACTCCCTCTCCAACTTCGGGCTACCCCGATGTGGGCACAAAAGCCCGAGAACATGGACACCATCACCTCTTTCTTCCGCTACACCTTGGCTGCCATGTGGACGAGACTCATGAAGCTGGCCAAGGACAAGATCCCCAAGGAAGGGGAGGACCATGGCCTCGAACATGGCTATGAGCCCCCCCCCCCGGTGAGTGGTTCCGCCCCTCAATCTTTATTCTTTACCCATCGTACCGAGGAGTAAAATTTTGCTTGAATCGTCGTGTTTGATGTTTTGCAGAAGTGGTTGGCCTGGGTACAAGGAGTACGATTCCCGGCCCCACTGCCAGAGCAGCCTCCGACTTCCCTGCTCTCGGCGCTCCTGACCGAGGAGCCACACATGGTGGCCCCCAAAGGGACGAAGTCCCAGAGGGGAGGTCAAGTGCCCGGACCTGGGGGACTTCGGTCACCCGGTCCGAAGAGACCCACACCTGCTCCTCCCAAGACGGTGACGCAGAGGAGGGTGAGGAGGAGGAGGTCCCCCCCCCCCAAGGGGAAAAGGTCGGCGTTAGAAGACCCTGACATGGGCATGCCACCGAAGGGCCCAAAGAGGCCGAGGCGAACCTCATCCGGGGCTGCCAACAAGTCGTCGGAGAGAGCCGAATTCTCCGGTGACTCATAAGAAGACCTCCTCGCTGTGGGGAGGAAGAAGCCGGCACCCCGAGGGTAAGCCGTCGTCTTTGCATCCCGTCTCTTAATTTGACAAGTTATTTCTAGGCAAGGGGAAACTTACAAAGGCGTCTTTATGCAGTCCATCGAGGGTAATCCTCAGTGGTTCCTCAAGCGGGTTGCCATCCGCCAGCGGGACTCCAGAGCTCGCTGATCCTCCCCCGGCGCATGACGGGCTAGGGGAGGCTACATCCACCTTGGTCCCTGTCGTTAACACGATGGGGGCCGACGAGGTGGCCATCATGGCCGAGGTCGACACCTCGGCCCAATAGGACTCGAGGGAGAAGCGCCCCGCAGTCATCGAAGAAGGGCTGGGCCAGTCATCGGCCCAGCCGACATCTACCTCATCTCCGCCACCCCAGGTGGAGGCTACCTGGGTAGATGTATCAGAGGTCATCCCTCCACCCCAGCCATCTGCTAACGGACGGGCTGGCGCGGGGTGGACCGAGGAGATGGAGGATGCCCTAAAGGGCTCCTCCATCAAAGAAGATCACCGTGCCTTGATAGGCACGGCGCTACAGGGCTACTGGTCCACAGGGGCTAGCCTGCATGAGGTTTTCAAGAACCTCGTAGCAGGTTTCGAGGTACACTTTCCATCTGCGCATCCAGTCTTAATTTGTTAGTTTGAGCTTTTTTGAGTTATGAGCTTGTTCGAGGACATAAGAGTACAACCTGCTAAACGGCTTAGTGAGTGAGTAGCCCCCGAGTCCGAAGTCGGTTTCAAGAAACCGGCATTGGGGTCGTTTGATTAAGTACCCCCCGGGCACTGCTTGAGGCAGCCGTCCCGGATCCTTTTAGTGATTTAACTGTTCCCTTTGTAATAAGGATCTTTTTTTTTGTGCCAGGTTTCAACCTCGGTTCCGGACTCCGTCTCCGAGGAGATTGCGGAGATGAATCGGAAACTTGAGAGGTCCCAGGAGGAGCTCATCCTGGCGAACCAGAAACTAGAGCAGTCTCAAGGTAAGCAAGTTTAAACTTGCCCTATACTTTGAATGGAGGAGGCATGGTATGTTTTGTTAGAGAAAACAACTAAGGACGAACTGTTTTGACAACAGCAGCGTTAGCGGAGCTGGAGACGCTCAAGGCCGAGCTCGAAAGGGCTCGGCAGGAGGTGCGGCAGCAGGAGGCTACTGTCCCCGCGGCAGAGAAGGCCCGGGCCGCCAAGAAGGCGACCGGGGAGAAGCACCAAGCGCGGGTGCTAGAGGTTGAGGATACCTTGAAGGGCGTGTTTGAATCACGCGACAAGCTTCAGGAGGAGGGGTAACGAATGAAGGAGGAGCTCGAGAAGCTTCAACTTGCCCACTCTGAGCTCAAGACCTCGGCCCGAGCTGATCACGAGGTGCTCCAGCAAGTGGAGCAAATCGCCTCGGGTAAGCTATTTTTGCTACAGTGTTCGTTTGGCAGCAAAGGGTCTGTCGAGCTCACCCAGTTATGGCGTTGCGCAGAGGTCTTTGCGGATCTTCCGCAGAGCGCGGCGGATGCGGTAGCGTACTTCAGCCAGCTAGCGGGCCACGAGGCGGGGAAGGCCTTCTGGGGGCAGTTCCCGGGGTTGCCGTCCGCACAGCTACTGAATCATCGAGTGAAGCAGCTGGTGGAGTTGTTTCGCATGATGAGACCGGCGCTCCAGCACCTCTGCATCGCGCTGTGGCCTGCCGAAGCCATGCCGAAGAGCCTCTTCAGCCTTACGGCCCGTCTCCGAGACGTCGTGCCTTGCGTGGATCGCTGGAAGAGGTCCGCATGCTTTGAAGGAGTGCGGAGGGCGTACGCCTACGTGAAGATGCACTTCCGAAAGGTTGATGCGGTGACATGTGCCACGGGCCCTCCTGCCGACAAGCCGTGCACCGCCGAACAGTTCTTTGCCGAGGTGGAGGCGGGAGCTCGGACCACAGAAGCCATGTGTCCAAAGGACACTATGTACTTCTAGATAGTACTTCGGAATGCTGGAGTGTATGATGTATAAAACTTTATCTTTTGTTTGAATGAAGATGGCTTTAAATTCCATGTGTGTTGTTTTATAATTAATTTTTCCTTCGTTATGACTGTTTTAAAATGAGAGTGGCCAGTCATCGGCTTCAGCCCCAGTGTAGGTCATACAAAGGGTGTTCCCTAAGGCACACTTGACCCTTAGCCGACGTCTCGGTACCCGGAGGTGGTCGGTGCTTTATAGGAACTAGGCAATCAGACTATAGTGGCTTTATACCTTTCACTTAGTCATAGGAGTTTGACTGTGGGGGCTAATGACCAACCCCCGGTGTGGGAAGTGTTCGGCCAGGTCGGCCAAGGTCTAGGCCATGACACCCTTCGGCTAGGAATGAAAGCCCTTCGTTTAACACGGGTGATCTCTATCGTCACATCGCTTAACGCGGTCTACGGATGGCGGACCAGTTTACGCATACCTAGATAGTCAGTTTTTGGCTTTCTCCACTGAGGCGCTATGCCAATTGACCTGGCAGCGCAATCACAGTGGTTCTCCCATTACGCCCTTAGCCGAATTCATTGAAAACATAAGGGGTACATATAGGAGCCGGGCAACCCAACTATTGACCAAAATCCAGGTTCGAAACTGATGCATATAAGGCCAAAATCTGAGACGCTGAATACTTCAGACTTGTTATACAATTGTATCTTTTTTAGAGAATTTCTTCGTCCCACAGGGGCCATGCTGATAAAGAAATATGAGAGAGACCTTGAAGGGGAACAGTTTCTTTATTTCATAATTTCAAGCGTGTACATGCCCAGCTGCAGCGAGAGGAATTGAAAGAATACAATGTAAAAAGTAAAGAAGAAAGCGGAAGAAACAGGGAGGATAATTGCTAACAGATTTTGAAGAATCCGGGCTGCTACCTGCCGCATGTCTGCATTTCCGAGCTGTTGACCAGATGTTCACCATTGATGGTGATGAATTTGTGAAGGTTGATGCCCTTCCGGCCCTTTATACACTTCAAGTGTTTGATTGACCGAGCTCCTTTAGAGGAGGCGTTGCCGAAGTCCGTTCCGCGGTTGAAACCACATGGATGTAGTCATGTTTGGCTGTTTCTTTTATAGAAACTTGCCTGTGCAGGGGCTCGAAGCCACGTCTTTGCCTGGTTGAACCGTGCCGACGTTTGAGTAAGTGCTTGGCTCCTCGACGGCCCAGGGAATCTTCAGTGCGAAATTATGCACTCTGGGGACGTAGTGCCCATTCCAGAGAGGGAACGAGAGGAGCCCGCATCCCTATTTCGGGTGCGGGGGTACCTGGCCGAGGTCGATTTGTGCAGCCCGGGCGCGCTTCAAAGAGCGGGCGGCGCGTTTATCGCTGCGTGCTGCCTCCTCAGATGCCTGTACCTCGGCTGCGAAAGCCGCGGTCTGTTCCTTTGTCCGGAGTGAACGTTCGGTGTTACCATTGACTATGATAATGCCGTTGGGTCCCGGCATTTTGAGCTTGAGGTAGGTGTACTGCGGGACTGTGTTGAAACGCACAAAGGCTGTGCGCCCTAAGAGCGCATGGTATCCACTACGGAAAGGTACGATGTCGAAGATTAACTCCTCACTTCTGAAGTTCTCAGGCAAGCCGAAGACTACCTCTAGGGTGACCGTTCTGGTACAGTGGGCTTCGACGCCCGGAATGACACCTTTAAAGGTGGTGGAGCTCGGCTTCATCCGAGATGAGTCGATGCCCATCTTTCGAACTGTGTCCTCGTAGATGAGGTTGAGGCACCTTCCTCCGTCCATCAGGACGCGTGTTAGATGATAACCATCAACAATAGGGTCCAGGACGAGTGCCGCTGATCTGCCATCCCTGATGTTGGTCGGATGATTGTGCTTGTCAAACATGATCGAGTAAGCCGACCATTGCGTATACATCCCAAAGCACACACTTCCTCTCCCTTTTAAGGATGTGGGTGGCATAGATCATATTGACCTCTGTTACCTCGTCAGGAAACTTCTTTTGGCCTCCATTATTGGGCCACCGAGGTTCGTCCTCGTCTTCGCTGCGGTGTTGGGTTTTACTCTAACCCTCTGCCGCTATCTTGCTGGCTTGTTTAAACACCCAGCAATTCCTGTTAGTGTGGGTTGCTGGTTTTTCCTAAGTGCCGTGAATTCCACATGGGCGGTCTAGGAGCCTATCAAGCTGGCTAGGTCCATCTTTGTTCCCTTTAAAGGGTTTTCTTTTCTGTCCGGATTTAGGTCCGGTGAACCCTGCGTTGACCGCGGCGTCTTCAGTGTCGCTTCCGCCATTTTTATACCTGCGCTTATTTTTGTTGCGCTTGGGTTTTCCATTGGCGTCGTGAGTTTTCAAGGTGCCTGCCTTGCCGTTATGAGTACTACGGGCGAGCCAGCTGTCTTCTCCTAGACAAAAGCGAGTCATCAGCGAGGTCAGGGCCGCCATAGTCCTCGGCTTATCCTGGCCGAGTTGACAAGCCAACCATTCATCTTGGATATTGTTTTTAAAGGCGGCGATGGCCTCGGCTTTGGAGCAGTCTATGATTTGGTTTCTCTTGGTGAGGAACCTGTTCCAAAATTTCCGGGCTGATTCGCCTGGCTGCTGAGTGACACGGCTGAGGTTGTCGGCGTCCGGAGGTCGGACATATGTGCCCTGGAAGTTTGCTCGAAAAGCGTCTTCTAGGGCCTCCCAGCTGCTGATAGAGTGAGGAGGGAGGCTGTTAAGCCAATGCCTCGCCGGACCCTTTAGCTTGAGCGGCAGATATTTAATGGCGTGGAGATCATCTCCGTTGGCCATGTGTATGTGTAGGAGGAAATCCTCGATCCAAACTGCTGGGTCCGTGGTGCCATCGTACGACTCTATATTGATGGGCTTAAATACTTCCGGGAATTGATGTTCCATCACCCTGTTTGTGAAGCAGATTGGGTGAGCCGGACCTCGGAACCGAGGAGAATCTCGTCGGAGGTCGGGAGAGAGCCATGAGTAAGCTTGATCTCGAGCACGGCCGTTCCTGTCCACCCAGGCATCATAGCCGTCGAGCCCAGCGGGCGCGCATCCCCTGGATCCATAGATGGACCGAGGGGGAGCCCTGTTTTTCTCAATGCGACGTCTAGCGTCATGAGGATCTAAGTAATCCATGGGGTCCTTGCCATAACGGCGTGGAGGTGGCCGTTCACTGAGGTCTTCTCGTCTTGGCCTGTCCCGGCCTCTTGGGGTCGGTCGAGGTCGTCAGCGAGCTCCTCGTCGAACTCCGGCAAGAGACGCCTACGTGGGTATGATTTCGACACACTATGGTGCCGGTTCTCCATGTCTTGCTTGGCGGAGAGCACTTCGATCCACTTTTCATTTAGTTCATCGGTATTGGCCTGTAGCTACTGCTGCTTGCGCTTTATGCTCCGGGCCGTTGCAACGAGGCGCCGCCGGAAGCGCTCTTGTTCAAAATGGTCTTCGGGGACGATGTAGTCCTCGGTACCGAGGCTCTCGTTCTCCTCGGATTCCAGCATGTAGTTGTCTTCGGCCCCTTCAAAGAGGTCATCGGGATCTGAGTCCCTGAGAAGTCGGTCCGGTGTGCCGTTCCTTACTGGGGAGGCTTGAACGTCCTCTTCATGGTTACCGGCATCGCCGTCCTCCGTGTCGCCGTTATTGGCTGTCACGTCATTACCAGTGGGTTCCCCATTATTACCCCTTCAGCGCCTTCACCGACGTCTTGGAGGGGATTTGGGGGTGTCCACCATGTAAACATCATAGGTGGACGTGGCGGTCCACCTGCCTGCGTTTACCGGGGGCAAGGTGTTCTCGATGGGGCCATCAGCATCTTCCTCCATGTCTGAAGTCTCGGCATAGCCCAGCACGTCGGTTAAATCATCGACCGTGTCGACTAGGTGGGTGGTGGGTGGGATGTAAATTTCCCTATCGTCGGCTTTAAGTCCGTTCTGGTTGTAAACCAAAGTCTTGCTGTCCGAGATGGACATGCTCCGGATGCGGTCAAGCATCTCATCGAGGTGAGATAACTCTTCGGTATTCATTGATGTGCCATAGGCAGGGCTGACTCGAAGTACGCCCGGCGTGTAGCCGGATGCGTTTTCAGTGTGAAGGGAATCTGAACACAATTCCAAGTTCTGCGCCGGAGTCAGTTCTAGCACTGGCGTAATTTCGGGAGTGGGAGCTGGATCTATCTCTGGACTGGCGATCGGAAGGAAACTGGCCGGAGTGGTGGCGTCAACGGTCTCAAGAGGCACCGCGACAGAGTTCGGTTCCAGAGTCGAGCCTCCAGAACCGGTCGAGCTCTCAATCCGGTCGGGAGTCCATCCCGATAGGATGAGTTCACCACGGGAATCAGCAGTGTATTCAAGGCCACCGAAGGTTACGATCTGACCTGGGGCGTAGTTCTCGACAGAGGTCAGATGGCCCATCGAGTCAGCGCAAAATACCATGCTGCCGAAGACAAAAAACTGGTCGGGGGCGAAAACGTCCCCGTGGCCGTTGGCGCAGTTGATCTGCAGGTGAGCCATCGATCCTTCTAGTGATCGCGCAGCGGAACTCTCAATGAAAGCACCAGTGTCGGTGTAAAAACCGGCAGACCTTGGGGTAGGGGGTCCCGAGCTGTGGATCTCGGATCGGTGGTACAAGGACAAGGGAGACGATGTTTACCCAGGTTCGGGCCCTCTTGATGGAGCTAAAACCCTACATCCTGCTTCTGTTTATACTGATGGAGATGTATAAAATACAGAGTTGATCTACCTCGAGATTATAATGTGTGTCTAACTTCTAGGGCTAGGTGAGCGATATTGCGTTGATGTCCCCCTTACGGGCTAAACCCTATGGCTTATATACACGCCAGGGAGGGTATCTAGGGTTACAAGGTCGGTATCTAGGAGAAAGGCGGCAGGAGAGATCTTGGAGGAGACGTCAAGTCTTCGGTAGAGACAGTCTTGATCACGCTTCCTGTGTACGGCCTCCGGAGTCCATCTTGATCACGTACGAGGGCCCATCGGCCCAACCGAGGAGACGGGCCAGCTAGGTTAGCACCCCCTAATCCAGGACACCGTCAACACCCACTTAGTTTTTATTTTGAGCTTTCATACACTTATAGCTCTTAGTGCATCTGTTGCATGGCAATCCCTACTCCTCGCATTGACATCAATTGATGGGCATCTCCATAGCCCGTTGATTAGCCACGTCTATGTGAGACTATCTTCTTCTTTTTGACTTCCCCTTATTAATCTCTATCATTATATTCTATTCCACCCATGGTGCTATATCCATGGCTTGCGCTCATGTATTGCGTGGGGGTTGAAAAATTAAAAAGTATGAACCAATTGCTCGGCTTGTCATCGGGGTAGTGCATGATAAATACTTTATGTTAAGAAGATGGAGCATGACATGATTATATGATTTTATAGGGATAACTTTCTTTAGCATCTTTATTTTGAAAGACATGATTGTTTGTTAGTATGCCTGAGTATTGATGTCTTTATATCAAATTATAGACTATTGCTTTGAATCATTCGGATCTTAATATTCATACCGTAAAAGAGAATTACATGATGAAACATGTTAGCTAGCATTCCACATCAAAAATTCTGTTTTTATCATTTACCTACTCGAGGACAAGCAGGAATTAAGCTTGGGGATGCTTGATACGTCTCCAATGTATCTATAATTTTTGATTGTTCCATGCTATTATAGTATCAATCTTGGATGTTTTATAAGCAATTATATATCATTTTTTGGGACTAACCTATTAACCTAGTGCCCAGTGCCAGTTGCTATTTTTTTTTCTTGTTTTTGCCTTTTTAGAAAATCATTATCAAATGGAGTCCAAACGAAGAAAAAATTTGGATTAATTTTTTCTGGACCAGAAGGAACCCTAGAGGATTCAGGAGAAGACCAGACGAGTCACGAGGGAGCGACAAGCCCGGGAGGCATGCCCAGGGGAGGTAGGCGCACCCCCAGGCTTGTGGGCCCCTCATGGCACATCTTGACTTAATTCAAGCGCTATAAATTCCCAAATATTCCAAATATACCAGAGAGACAGACGAGAAAACTTTTCCGCCGCCTCCAGCTTCTGTTCTTCCGCGATCCCATCTGGAGGCCTTTTCCGGAACTCTGCCGAACGGGGAATCAATCACGGAGGGCTTCTACATAAACCTTGCTGCCCTTTCGATGATGTGTGAGTAGTTTACCATAGACCTACGGGTCCATAGTTAGTAGCTAGATGGCTTCTTCTCTCTCTTTGATCTTCAATACCATGTTCTCCTCGATGTTCTTGGAGTTCTATCCGATGTAATCTTCTTTTACGGTGTGTTTGTTGGGATCCGGTGAATTGTGGGTTTATGATCAGATTATTCATGAGAAATATTTGAGTCTTCTCTGAACTCTTTTATGCATGATTGTTATAGCTTTGTATTTCTCTCCGATCTATCCATTTGGTTTGGCCGACTAGATTGATTTATCTTGCAATGGGAGAGGTGCTTTGTGATGGGTTCAATCTTGCGGTGCTCTATCCCAGTGACAGAATGGGACAAGACACGTATTTGTATTGTTGCCATTAGGGATAAAACGATGGGGTTTATTCATATTGTTTGAGTTTACTTTGTCTACATCATGTCATCTTGCTTAAGGCGTTACTCTGTTTTTATTAACTTAATACCCTAGATGCATACTGGATAGCGGTCGATGGGTGGAGTAATAGTAGTAGATGCAGGCAGGAGTCAGTCTACTTGTCTCGGACGTGATGCCTATATACTGTAACACCCTGGTTTTCACTCCTTGATTTTTTTCCTTCACGGGATTTGACTCCCGTATTTTTTTCGATGTTATTGTTTTTTCTCTCGCTCTTGGGTATATGAAGATGGTCATTTAGCCTTGCCTTTCCTATCCAACTAGAGATTCTCTCCAGTCCAACCTTGCCACCCGAGATATTTTCTCAAGATTTTGCCGCTGAAACCCTACTTTCCGAGCTGCCGGAAGGGAAACCCTAATTCCTTCCGTTACAAAGGAACCCTAATTTCCTTTGATCTGTGGCCTCCCAAACTTTTCCCAGTGATCATCCTATCTCTGTAAACCCTGGATATGCAAAAATATAGACAAGTCATTTGCAATATTTTTCATTTAAAATTAACTCCTTTTTTCTGCTGTTTAAAGGAATTAAATCCAGGAAAATATCTATCCATCTCCAAGGTTCATGAAAACTTGTGGAGATATTCTTTGTGATCATATTGAGCTCCCATAAAAATATTGACCATAATTAAATAGGGGAAATTGCATTTTCCTATTTAAAGCCAATATTGCACTTTGGGAACTTTCCAAAGGAACTACCATTTTGGTAGCCAGGAAAAATACCAATTAATTTGTGGAGCTTCTCCTATCCATATATTCACCATTTCCATCAAGAACCCAAGTTCCATAGTTCAAATTTTGAGTACATCATCCAATTCTTGTTTCTGGACTTATTTTGAGGTTGTGAAGCAACTATATTTTATATTGCTTAAAAATTCTTGAAATTAATCCAGGACCTTACATTCCTTATATGGCGTGAGCATGCAAAAATTCACATCATTTTATCTAGCCAATTTCTCTCAACAATTCCATCTAGTTTCTGTCCAGCAAAAAGCTCTGTGAAGGAAGTACCACTTTGGCACTTCAAAATGAGCTGAAAATTTTCCAGTATCTCCATATATCCAGATCATCACTCTCCACCAAAATTCAGCTCATTTCATTGACCCATTTGAGCACAACATCAAGATTTAGTTTCTGGACCAGATTTGGCATTCCAATGGAAGTGCATGCAAACAAGGTCCAAATGACCTCAAATTTTGCCAGCATTTACTCCTTCCTACCACATCTCATTTTGACAAAGATCCAGCTCCTCTCCTTCATCCATTTCTCCAGAAAAGTCCATCTAAGTTTGCTGTTAGAATCTGTTTCAGCAAGTTTTTCTCACCTCAGAGCCACCTAGCTAGTTCTAGGCACTTCGTTCATCTATTTGAGCAACGAGAGATGGGTTGGACAAGCTATGGCAAGCAGACACACGCCAGGGCATGCTATGGCCGTGGTGACCACGCCACAGACACGGCCAAACATGCGCTCTGCGCGCTGGCGACATCTGGTCGCATCGGGCAGGCTGGCTCTGGCCACCTTGGCTTGTCCCTGCGTGCCGACTGCCTCCCCGCCGTCCACGCACCCCCTCTCCCACAGCTTCCCCCTCTCCTTTCTCTCTCGTTGCGCCACAACGAGCGCCGCTGCGGCACTGTACCCCTGTGACCTCCCTCTGTCGCCTTCGTCCACTGGCTTCTTCCTCCCGAGCCATCGTATCTCGTCAGATCGGCAGCTCCCCGATGCCGGGAACTGGCCAGCCACGTTGCCTGCGGGCTCTAGAACTCCGGCCAGCTCCCCGAGCGGCCAAGCTTATCCGGCGAGCTCCCGTGGCTATAAATAGCCCATCCCCGCACCTCTTGAGCTCACACCACTTCCCTCTCCCTCCCTAGAACCTCTCCGCTTGCGTGTTCGAGCTCCTCTGCTCAAATCGCCACCGCATCGCCGCCATGTCCGGCGCTCGGCCCCAGTTAAATTCGGCCATCCCCGGCCCCCATTGCTCCACCTCGCCACACCAGCCAACCACCACCACCACCAGAGGCTCTCCCCGCCCTCCATTTCATGCCGGAGCAGGCCGTTGCCTCAAGCCCAAGATCACCGGAGCCGCCGTCTGCCTCTCACCCCGTCCGGCTGCTACGGGCCAACCCCCGCCTCCACCACGGGTACGGGCTGGTGCGGCGTTGACCGGCGCGTCCATCCCCACCTTCGGTCGGAGCCCTCGCCCACCGGAGCCGCAGCAACGCCGGCGACCGGCCACCCTCTGCTGCTGGTCGAGGGAAACAGAGGACGAGGTAGGAGAAGAAGAGGGAGGAGAGAGAAAGGCCGCGTGGGACCCACCTATCGGCGTCCAAAGAGGTGGCCCCGCTCACCAACTCAGATTAAGTGGAAACGGCTTCTGTGGAAATCGCCTCCCCATGCTGAAAGCGCATTTTCGCAAATACGCCATCTGTTTTCAGCCGCTGGCGCCGAAACCCTTAAATAGTGAACGTTTGTCGGCTAAGGGCAAAAATGAACAGTTTCTGTTTATTTTTCTGCCTAACGAACGAACGGCCGTTTCTCTTCAACCGTAACTCTGATTCAGGTGATTCCAAAGCCCGTTCCGATGGTATCATTTTCATGAGGTTGACACTTTCTGAAAATGCCCATTTCCCCCCTGCCCTATACCCCGCCCCTCCGAGAGGGAATCTTCTCCGGCGAATTTTTCGCGAGGTGATCGCACTTCTCTCCGGTGAATCCGTCGACCCCCAGGCAAGCCGACCATCTGATATATGCCCTAAAGCATTGCTTCTGTGTTATTCTTGTATGTTTGAATTAATGAACATGCCTGTGTTAGAAATAATTAAACTCTTGCTAAGTTGAACTTGCTATTTACATTACTTGCTAGTACTCATCATATTATCGCACTAGTGACTCATAAGTGACAACATGGAGATAGGTTGTTATGTTTTCATCATGCATTATTGTTGTTATCGCAATGATAAAGAATGTGACTTAATAATGACAACCTCCTCCGTCGCCTGGATCAAGTCATAGTGCCACTGAATCGAACTCATCAGTGCAGCCACACTTGCCTTTATGGGAAGGCCCTAGCTTGGTCTATTGTCTTGCCTCTTGCCGGTACCTCCAAAGAGGGTAGGTTATGCGTGCGTGCTACCCTGATCAGGTAGGCGGCGATAACCTTGTGAGCCCAGGTTATTTGCGCGCGGTCCCTGTCGTGGTGTTCTCGCGGGGGGTGCCGCATCATGGCAGATGCCATGGGATGGCTTGAAGAGGTGAGGGCAAGGCTACAATGGAGATCCGGGACGGGTTTGGGCAACTGTACACGATGGTTTACCCAGGTTTGGGGCCCTCCGTGGGAGGTAACACCCCTACTCCTGCATATCTGATGTATATGTGGAGTATATGGTAGTACATGGTCGCTCCTGGAGCTGTTTGGAGGAGGAAGAAGGAGGCACTGGGCTCTCCACTTCTCCTGTGAGTGTGTGTGAGAATGAGGGAGAGTGAGAGCATGGCTGTGAGTGAGCATGCTCACGAGAGAGCTCCCTGGGTCACCTTATAAAGGGGTGCCCAGGGGACAAGAGGTGGCCCACATGGCCTAACTACACTATTTGAGGTGACACACGACATATGAACAGTGCCTGCTGCTCATCTACAGTGCTCCACTGTAGAGCATGGCCGTCTCGTCCACGCAGTCCGACGGGACGTTGTGGTTGACTTCGTGTGGCAGGCCAGCTGGCTCCAGGTGGCCAGCCGGACGAGTTGCAGGGTTGCCAGCTGGACGGGTTGCAGGGCTGCCAGCCGGAGGAGTTGCAGGGTTGCCAGCCGGACGAGTTGCAGGGTTGCCAGCCGGACGAGTTGCAGGGTTGCCAGCCAGCCGTGTTTCGGGCTCAAGCCGGCCGGCCGTGTTCCGGGCTCAAGCCGGCCGACCGTCTTCCGGGCTCAAGCCGGCTGGCCGTCTTCCGGGCTCAAGCCGGCCGGCCGTCTTCCGGGCTCAAGCCAGCTAGGGGCCGCTCCCCTTGCAAAGTTTTGAAATGGTGACTTATCCTCTTGAGCCTACCCGGGGGTCATCCCCCCGACAGTAGCCTCCGAGCCTCCGGGCGACTCGAACAGTCGAGCGGAGGGTGTTCGCTGGTGTTGAAGCAGAGATTGTCGATGACAGCCGGCCACGGGTCGCAGGCGGCGCGGCTCGCTTCCAGTGGGGGCGCGTTAGCGCACCCACTGGGTGTAGCCTCCGAGCCTCCGGGCGACTCGAAGAGTCGGGAAGAGGGTCTGTGCAGCTTGTTGAAGCAGATGGGTGCGAGGCACCGCCGGGCGCGGAGCTGAGTCCGCCGGCAGGTGGGCGCGAGGCGCTGCCGGGCGCGGAGCGGAGTCCGCCGGTAGGTGGGCGCGGAGCTTTGCTGACTCTCCAGTGGGGGCGCGCCAGCGCACCCACTGGGTCTAGCCTCCGAGCCTCTGTGCGACTTGAAGAGTCGGGTGGAGGGTCTTCGCTGTCGTTGGAGCACACGGCGGCGTCGAGCATGCCGGTGGCAGCCGGCGGCGGGCCTGCAACCGGCGTGGCGTTTTCCGAGCGGGGCGCGCCGGCGCACCCACTGGGTGTAGCCTCCGAGCCGGGCGAGGAGGGGGGGGGTTCCCCACGGAAATGATCATGCGAAAGACAAAGTTAGTCAGTGCAGATATATTAAATATTTAGCTTAGGCAGCGCAAGTTTTATGCAGAGGGTGCCGACTCGGTTTCGTCCGAGCCCCCTTCAGTCTTTTTCATGTCCCCTCCGCTCTTTGGCTTTTGCTCTTGCTAGCCGGACAGCCGGGAACCGGTCTGTAGCTGAGGCGAACAGTGGGCCGCGAAGTAGAGTGTACAGTACTCGGACTCTGGGAGCAGATACTCATAAAGGAAACGACCGGGTCGCTCAAGCCATTTTCTCCCCCGGACGTTTTTCGTGTGGGGTGACATCCAGCTTGTGCTCTCGCTAACCGGACAGCCGGGAGCCGGTCTGTAGCAGAGACGAAGAGTGGGCCTTCGGTACCGTGCACAATACTAAGCCGTCTGCAGGGAAGAACGTATCGGGCCAAACGGCCAGCCCCCGGGTCGAGACTAGCAGGCGCCAGGGTAAACAACAAAGTTACTTGAGAAATGCAGCGACACACCCCGAGGGTCGCTCGGGGTTATCCGTTTGTGTTCACGGTGCAAAGATACGTGGACGGGGGCTCACATTTCTTTTGAAGCAGACGGGGCGGAGGTGTCCCCCGGCAGACGGCCCGAGCCTTCGGGTGGTCGAGGGGCGCCCCAGCCGGTCGGGCCCGACCGGCCAGGCGTTGTGGCGGATGGGCAGCCGGGACGGCTCCCCAGCCGGGCGTCGAAGCGGGCAGGCAGCCGGCCCGGCTCCCCACCCGGCCTGGCGCAGCCGGCCGGGCGGCGAATCGGGCAGGCGGCCGGGTCGGCTCGCCAGCCGGCCGGGCGTTGGAGCGGGCAGGCGGCCGGGCCGGGTCACCAGCCGGCCGGGCGTCGGAGCGGGCAGGCGGCCGGGCCGGGTCGCCAGCCGGCCTGGCGCAGCCGGCCGGGCGTCAAAGCCGGCGCAGCTGCTGGTCTTCTTTTCGTTTTATCCGGCAGCAAACTCTTTTTTTTTCAGCCGGCTGGCAAGCCGACCCTTATTCTCTTTTTCTTTCAGCCGGCCCCAACTTTTCTCCTTTTTTTTGCGGCGCGGGCAGCCGGCCCTTGACTTTTCCTGGGCAGCCGGCCCACCTCTTCTTCCAGGCGGCCCCCACCCTTCTCTTTTGAGTTGCCGGCAGGAGAAAACACGCGCGGCGCAGCCGGCCGCGGCGCGCGGAGCAGGAGCCGGCAGAGCAGCCGGCTGATGCGGGAGGGAGCGGCGTGGGCGCGCGGCGCGGCACTCGGGGCCGGAGCAGCGCGGGCGCGCGGAGCGGCAGCGAAGCAGGTCGGGCGCGGGGACGGCCGGGTGTGGAGGGGGGGGGGGCAGAGGCGACGCAGCAGGCGGGAGGGCATGGCGAGCCGCGATGCGGGGAGCCGAGCGAGGGGCAGCAGAGGCGACGCAGCCGGCGGGAGGGCGCGGCGAGCCGCGATGCAGGCGCGAAGCGGGGGGCCGAGCACGACCGGAACTGCGCGCAGGGGGAGCCGGCGCGGCGCAGGCGGAGTGGGAGAGCCGGCGCGCAAGAGAGGAGCATCCGGCGCGGCCCGGCGGGGCGGAGCCGGCGTGTGGGCGGCTCGGGAGATGGGCGCGCGGGCGCGGCGGTCGGGGCGGGGCGGAGCCCGCGGGCAAGGCGGGAAGCGGTGACGCGCGGAAGTGGGCGCGGGGACGGGGCGAGGCCGGGCCGGTAGCGTGGCGGAAGGCGACGGCCGGAGACCCGCACGGGGTGGCAGAGAGCCTGCTGGCGCACTAGGCACGGCAACGCCCGAGGCGTTGGGGCCGGCCGCGGAGCAGCAGAGATAGAGGTGAGTCCGCGGGCCGACCGCCGGAGAGGAGGTGGGGCTGCACCCGGCGACCTGCGGGGGAGGACCCGGGCCCGAGCACGGCGGTGGGCCAGCAACAGCAGCGGTGGCGGCTTGGCAAGTTGCAGGGCAGCAGCCATGGTCGGTGGTGGGCGCACATGGAGGAGGAGGAGCCGCTCGGGAGGAGGCCGCGCGCGAGGCAGAGCAGGTGCAGCAGCAGGGCGACTTTTTTGTGTGTGGAGAAGAGCGAGCGCTCGGGGACGACGATGAGGTAGTTGGGAGTTGCCGGCGCGAGCGGCGTGGAGCGGGACTGCGCCGCGGAGGAGAAAGCCGCAGGAGACGGGCGCGAGGATGGGGCGGGCGCTGACGACCAGGGAGACGGCCGAGGGCATAGCAGCGTGCGCGATGGCGACGAGGCCGGGCACGGGCGGAGCAACGTAGGAGCCGCGACGGGCGCCCGGCGTCGCGGTGGTGGTGGTGAAAAGGGTCCCGTCCGGACCGCGATTCCAGCAGCAGCTCGCCCCACGGTGGGCGCCAACTGTCGTGGTGTTCTCGCGGGGGGTGCCGCATCACGGCAGATTCCATGGGATGGCTTGAAGAGGTGAGGCAAGGCTACAGTGGAGATCCGGACGGGTTTGGGCAACTGTACACGATGGTTTACCCAGGTTCGGGGCGCTCCGTGGGAGGTAACACCCCTACTCCTGCATATCTGATGTATATGTGGAGTATATGGTAGTACATGGTCGCTCCTGGAGCTGTTTGGAGGAGGAAGAAGGAGGCACTGTGCTCTCCACTTCTCCTGTGAGTGTGTCTGAGAATGAGGGAGAGTGAGAGCATGGCTGTGAGTGAGCATGCTCACGAGAGAGCTCCCTGGGTCACCTTATAAAGGGGTGCCCAGGGGACAAGAGGTGGCCCACATGGCCTAACTACACTATTTGAGGTGACACACGACATATGAACAGTGCCTGCTGCTCATCTACAGTGCTCAACTGTAGAGCATGGCCGTCTCGTCCGCGTAGTCCGACGGGACGTTGTGGTTGACTTCGTGTGGCAGGCCAGCTGGCTCCAGGTGGCCAGCCGGACGAGTTGCAGGGTTGCCAGCCGGACGAGTCGCAGGGCGGCCAGCCGGACGATTTGCAGGTTTGCCAGCCGGACGAGTTGCAGAATTGCCAGCCGGACGAGTTGCAGGGTTGCCAGCCGGCCGTGTTTCAGGCTCAAGCCGGCCGGCCGTGTTCCGGGCTGAAGCCGGCCGGCCGTGTTCCGGGCTCAAGCCAGCCGGCCGTCTTCCGAGCTCAAGCCAGCCGGCCGTCTTCCGGGCTCAAGCCAGCCAGGGGCCGCTCCCCTTGCAAAGTTTCGAAATGGTGACTTGTCCTCTTGAGCCTACCCGGGGGTTATCCCCCCGACAGTCCCCGTTTGGGACAGTTTTGTTTGGCTACGACGGTGGCAGGTGTCAGGAGTGACACAGGGGCCACCCAGGAGATGACCCTGGGAGGGTATGATTATCGGTGGGACCGTTAGAGTGCCAGGCAATAGACAAGTTCTGTTGGAGCAGCACCGGTCCACCCGAATGGGAGCACGAGGCCAGGAGCTCCATACTGTGGGTAAAGTGTGCAACCTCTGCAGAGTGTAAATCTATTCGAGTAGCCGTGTCCTCGGTCATGGGACACAATTCGTACTAGGTCACACTATTTGGTCTGTGTCGAGTCTAGAGGAACCAACTATATAATGTTATTGTTAATAATGAACCAGAGAAAGGTATGATTCGTCAGATTTATAGTGCAGATGCAGGGACATCGGATGATGTTAGATATATGGGATGTTCGCCATGCAATGGCTATGAGAGGAGTGGTCGGATGACCGCATGACTTGGATTTGATTTGGATTGGGTTTGGATTGGATCCTAAGATTATTCGGAGTATGGATTAATTACTTGATATGCTGTATCTTCGTCGTACTACAGTTACTTTGATAGTTAACATGCTAGATAATCCTGTTATGATATGATATTGCTAGATAATCCTGCTATGACATGATGATTAATGCTGCTAGATGATTAATCTTGCTAGATAATCCGGTCATAATGTGATGGTTAATACTATTAAGATAACAAGTGCATGCTTGAATGCCATGGATTGCATTGCTTGGTGTATATGTTGGTTTGGTTTGCTTGCGAGTACATTCAAAAGTACTCAGCGGCCTTCAATGTGGCCAGGTTTACCTAAGGATTCGACGACCGCTAGCAGGGAGCCGAAATGTTCGCGGGCTAGAAGAGTAACCCAGTCAGATCCCTGTGGATTGGAGCCGCACCAAGACCATGATGCCTTAGATAGAGCTTTTCTGCTGCCAGCACCCCTGTAAAATATCATGTAAGACTTATATATCCATTAATAAAAATGCCTGTGTTCATGCTACATGTTGTAAACGCGCATGCCAGAGTGATTTCCTGGGCTGGTGTGTGCAGCGACCGTCTGGCTACAGTGGTATTCAGGCAGGACGCCACATATACATGATCATTGCCATGAATCCGTCATAACTATGCGCTTTTCTATCAATTGCCCAACAGTAATTTGTTTACCCACCGTATGCTTTGTGTTCGAGAGAGAAGCCTCTAGTGAAAACTATGGCCCCCGGGTCATTTATCTATCATATATAAAATCAAAAATACCTTGCTTGAATTTATTTAACTTATTTTTATTTTGTATTTATTATCTATCTATAACTATCAGAATTAATCCTTGCAAGTAACCGCCAAGTGGATTGACAACCCTCTTGTTCGCGTTGGGTGCTAGTATTTGCTTTTGTGTGTGTAGGTGCTGCTAACGAGGTTATGTGTGGTTCTCCTACTGGATAGATAACCTTGATTCTTAACTGAGGGAAATATTTATCTCTACTTGAAAGCACATTTGCTCCCTTGGTGGTTTTGGTAATCAATGTCAACATACATGTTGTTGGACTAACACTTTTATCTAGTGTAATTCAGACAAGTTCAACAATGGCATGGCAAGGATAAGAAGATGTGGAACCCTTCAAAATGTCAAGGACAAGTTTGGCATCCACAAGACTCTTCTTTTTCATTTTAGTGATCCAAGATCACATTGAGTCCCTTCGGAAAGCAATACTATTAAAAGGGGATGAGGTGTTAATGATGAGGTTGTTGCTCAAAGTGCTTAGTGGTATTTCTCCAAAACCCTCAGTCATTCTCCCACAATCACATCTGTCCAAACCCTAAATTTCTATCTCGGTCCCACCGAAACTGTTTCATCCGGACTCACCGAGACCATCACTCATATTGCCACAGCCAAACCCTAGCAATTAGGTTTCAACGAAAAGGGTCTCGGTCCCACCGAGATGGCATGACCAAGTTGCTGTAAAGACATTATTTCACTTCGGAAGTACCGAGTTGAAATAATCAGAATTTCCAAAACTGGGTCTGCCCTAGCCATTGCACTTTCGGTCTCACCAACATGTTCCACTTCAATCCCACTGAAAAGCCTAAAGTTCACATCTTTTACACTAGTCGGTCTCACTGAGTTTACAGTCGGTCTCACCGACTTGGGTCAAAAGTGTGTAACGGTTGGATTTTTGGTGAAGGCTATATATACCTCTCCACCACCACTTACTCTCTGAGAGAGCCATCAGAACATGCCTACACTTCCACCATACAATTTCTGAGAGAGAACCACCTACTCATGTGTTGAGATCAAGAGATTCCAATCCAACCATTTGAACCTTGATTTCTAGCCTCTTCAAGTTGCTTTCCACTCCAATTCTTCTCCTACCCAAGCCAAATCTGTGAGACAGAGATTGAGTGTTGAGGAGACTATCATTTGAAGCACAAGAGCAATGAGTTCATCATTAACACACCATCTATTACCTTTTGGAGAGTGGTGTCTCCTAGATTGGTTAGGTGTCACTTGGGAGCCTCCATGATCATGTGGAGTTGAACCAAGGATTTTGTAAGGGCAAGGAGATCACCTACTTCGTGAAGATTTACCCTGAGTGAGGCTAGTCCTTCGTGGGCGGAAGCCATGGTGGAATAGGCAAGGTTGCTTCTTCGTGGACCCTTCGTGGGTGGAGCCCTCCGTGGACTCGCGCAACCGTTACCCTTCGTGGGTTGAAGTCTCCATCAACGTGGACGTACGATAGCACCACCTATCGGAACCATGCCAAAAACAACCGTGTGTCTTCATTGCATTTGATCTTCTTTTCTCTACCCCTTTACTTTCCACACATTTACATGCTTTACTACTTCCACTGCTCTATCTCTAGATATGCATGTGTAGAAAGTTTTGGTGATATCTTAACTAGTGCTAAAATCTGCCTAAATTCAAACAAAAGTAAATGCTGCACCTTTGGTTAGTTAAAGTGTCTATTCACCCCCCTCTAGACCTATCTCCTCGACCCTACAATTGGTATCAGAGCTTTGGTCTCCATTACTTTGGTTTAATCACCATTGGAGGGAGATGGAAGTGTTTACTTTGGGGAGTCTTAGACGTAGAGTGCCTATTCTCAATAGGGAGTATTATCACTTTTGGAAGGATGAGATGCTTGATATCTTTGATGAATTTAACTTGAGCAAGTACATTCATAATCCTTATGTGCCTCCCATTGATCCCTTGCATCCCACTCATGAAGAGGAAATTGACATGCTTCGTAATCTTAGAACCATCAATCTTATAATTAGAGGATTACCAAAAATTGTGCTTGGTTGTATGCAAAACTTTGAGTGTGCCTACACTCTATGGAATGACTTGGAAAAGCGATATCCCAACTATTCTTTAAAGAATCTTGATGAGATTCTTCATAAGACTATTGCTTTTTCACAAGATAAAGCCTAGTGATTCTAACTTTGATGATTGCTTATTTGAGCTTCGTGATCTTATGCGTGCTAAAGGAGATGTCAGAACTATTAGTAACATTACCACGCAAGCCATTAGAATTCATAAACTTGAACATTGTCATGATCATGAAACTAACGAATCCATTACCCTAGGTGATGATCACATACATGTTTATGATGATGTTAAGCATGGCTATTATGATGAGGATGAGGAATTCGACATCGAATATGAGAAGACTATGAGGAATCTTAGTCTCATGGCAAATATTAGAGATTACATGGCCAGAGGAAAAGAGTGGATTCTCGATAGTGGATGTACGGATCACATGACCAGAGATAGAGACATGTTTCGTGAGCTTGCAAAAAATGATGGTCCACGCAAGTATGTGACTTTTGGATTCAACTCCAAGGGTAAGGTACTTGGCCTTGGTAAGGTCGCCATATCCAATGATAGCTCCATTCAAAATGTTATGCTTGTTGAATCTCTTGGTTACAATCTTCTTTCCGTATCTAGACTAGCCGAGTTTGGTTTCAATGTTCTATTTACCGAAGTAGATTGCCAAGTGTTTCGTCGAGATAATTATAATATAGTCTTTACCGGCATTCGTAGAGGTGATCTATACATTGTTGATTTCACTAAGAGAGCCCAACCTCGTACATGTTTAATTTCTAAATCTTCTAAAGGTTGGTTATGGCATAGAAGGCTTGGACATGTTGGCATGTGTAATCTTGATAAACTTGTTAAGGGAGATCATATTCTTGGTGTGAAAGATGTTATCTTTGACAAGGATAGACTTTCTAGTGCTTGCCAAGCAGGAAAACAAGTTGGAGGAAGTCATCCCATGAAGAACATCAAGACCACAAGGAGACCACTTGAACTACTTCGTATGGATCTCTTCGGTCCCAATGCATATAAAAGTCTTGGTGGTAACTCCTTTGGTTTGGTCATTGTTGATGATTTTTCTAGATTTACGTGGGTGTTCTTTCTCGATGACAAATTACAGGTACAAAAGATCTTCAAGAACTTCGCTAGGAAGGCCCAAAATCAATTTGAAGTAAAGATCAAGAAGGTTCGAAGTGACAACGGAACGGAGTTCAAGAATGCCAATGTGGATACCTTTCTTGATGAAGAAGGCATTTCACATGAGTTCTCGGCTATGTACACACCTCAACAAAATGGAGTTGTTGAGAGGAAGAACCGGACTCTTATTGAGATGGCAAGGACAATGCTAGATGAATACAAGATGCCAAAACACTTTTGGGCGGAAGCGGTTGAGACGGCTTGTCATGCTACAAATCGACTTTATCTTCACAAGCTTCTTGGAAAAACGGCGTATGAGCTACTCACCGTTAACATGCCACAAGTTGGATACTTTTGAGTATTTGGTTCAAAATGTTACATTCTTGAGAAGCATCGTCGTTCAAAATTTGCTCCCAAATCTCATGAAGGATTCCTACTTGGTTACGGATCGAACTCTCACACTTACCGTGTCTACAACAACTTCACTCAAAAAGTTGAAGAGACGGTAGATGTGAAGTTTGATGAGACTAACGGCTCACAAGTCGAGCAATTGCCAATTGATGTAGGAGATCAAGAACCATCAGAAGCAATCCAAGACTTGTCTATTGGCAAGATTCGTCCCATGGAGGTAAAGGAGAGTACTTCGTCCATTCAAGTGGAAGCCCCAACTTCACATCAAGGTGAACCACAAGTTGACATGGAGGCATCCACAAGTGAAACACGTCAAGACGAAGGAAATGAGGAAGGACAACAAGATGATCCACCTCAACCTCCTTCTCCACCTCCACAAGCGAACAACGACAACAACAACTATGAGGAAGACAATGATGATGATGATGAGGAAGCCACACCACAACCCAAGCAAAGGCTACCTCGAGTTAGAGCAAGAATTGTCAAGAATCATCCCGTCGAACAAATTCTTGGCGACATCAAATCCGGGAGAATCACTCGCTCTAAATCTCATTTAGCTAACTTTTGTGAGCATTACTCATTTATCTCTAGTGTTGAACTTATGAAGGTAGAAGAATCTCTCAAGGACCCCGATTGGGTAAATGCAATGCATGAAGAGCTACACAACTTTGAGAGAAATCAAGTTTGGACGTTGGTTGAGAAGCCCAAGGATGGGCAAAACATCATTGGAACCAAATGGATGTTTTGGAACAAGCAAGATGAAGATGGACAAGTCGTACGCAACAAGGCTCGTCTCTTAGCACAAGTTTACACACAAGTCAAAGGTATGGACTATGGTGAGACCTATGCCCCCGTTGCTAGACTTGAGTCCATTCGAATTTTACTTACTTATGCCAATCACCATGATATCACTCTTTACCAAATGGATATTAAAAGTGCTTTCTTAAATGGTGAAATTGAGGAGTAAGTTTATGTTAAACAACCTCCCGGCTTTGTTAATCACAAGAAACCTAACCACGTTTACAAACTTTGTAAAGCTCTTTATGGTCTCAAACAAGCCCCTAGAGCTTGGTACAAATGCTTGACAAAGTTTCTTTTTGAAAAATGTTTTGAAATTGGGAAAATTGATTCAACCTTGTTCACTAAGAGGGTTAATGGAGAGCTATTCATATGCCAAATATATGTTGATGATATTATCTTTGGATCTACTAATCCCTCTTTTAGTGAAAAGTTTGGAAGATTGATGTCGGAAAAGTATGAGATGTCTATGATGTGTGAACTCAAATTCTTTCTTGGTTTGTAAATCAAGCAAACTAACGAGGGTACCTTTGTTTCTCAAACAAAATATACCAAGGACTTATTCAAGAAGTTCAACATGCAAGAAAGCAAAGGTATGAAAACTCCCATGCCCACAAGTGGACATCTTGACTTGACTAAGGATGCCAAACCGGCTGATCAAAAGGTTTATCGATCTATGATTGGTTCATTGCTATATCTATGTGCCTCCCGTCCTGACATTATGCTAAGTGTGTGCATGTGTGCACGATACCAAGCGGCACCAAAAGAGTGTCACCTTAAGGCCGTGAAAAGAATTGTGAGATACTTGTTACATACACCAAACTTTGGCATTTGATATCCCAAAGGATCTTCTCTCAATCTTGTTGGCTATTCTGATTCGGACTATGCCGGAGACAAGGTTGATAGAAAATCCACTTCGGGTACATGTCAATTTCTTGGTAGATCTCTTGTGTCTTGGTCCTCCAAGAAACAAAACTCGGTATCTCTATCTACTGCCGAAGCAGAATACATTGCCGCGCGATCATGTTGTGCTCAATTACTATGGATGACACAAACTCTTAAAGACTATGGTGTGCATGTGAGACATGTTCCATTACAATGAGAGTGCTATTAAGATTGCACACAATCACGTGCAACATTCTCGAACTAAGCATATTGAGGTTCGTTACCATTTCATTCGAGATCATGTTGCTAAAGGTGACATTGACATCAAGCATGTTCGCACCGACAAGCAATTGGCGGATATCTTCACTAAACCTCTTGATGAGAAGGTATTTTGTCACTTGAGGAGTGAGCTGAATATCATTGATGCTTCAAACGTGAACTAGAGACTCACTTGGATGCATGCAAGGGCATGAGCATTCTTGACTAATCCTTGATACTTCTATGATTATATTATATCTTGGACACTTTGCTCCCTTGTACTGTATCTAACCTCTTGTAGGTACTTGGTTGAACATCACTCCATAAGGTTCCTCACAAACTCCTATTTTGAGCAAGAAAATTGGACCAAGTATCTAAATCTTTGGTGTGCCAAGGAACAAGACAACTCAAACATATCCTTTGACAACATTTGTTTCTATACTTCATTCTTGTCATCTTGGATACACATGTTGTTCCTTGCAAATCTAACCCATGTAGGAAGATGGACTACAAATGATAGGATTGCTCCCAACTTCACTCCATGAGCATCCACTTCAAGTTCAACTACATGATGGACATCACCACCAAAACCCCAATGAAAGTTCTCACATCTTAGAGAAGCTTTACTCAAAGAGATGAGCTATAGCAACTCAACAAGGTGTGAATACATTGAAATGCTTAAAGGAAAATTGGCAACCCCATTTTGAGCTTAACGATGAGTATGACCTATGATCAAGTGTTCTCACTTGACTCCTAAGTCAATATACTCTAACATAGGTGACATAGTCGCCGACCCCTCTAGATGAAGTTCTCTAGTGTTTCTCTTTTGTCTTTTTCTTGCTAGAGTGTTTCTTTTTTTGGATGTTTCTTTGTTTCTTTCTTTTCTGTGTTCTTTTTTCTTAGCTAGTTTCTTAGTAAATTCATTGCAAATCCTTGTATTAATTCGTTGCCTAGTGAGCTGAGTTGACATAATTTTTCTCTTTGCACTACACTCGGTCACACCGAATTCCAACTCGGAGTCACCGACTTTATTGCTCAAAGGAATTTTTTGTCAAATATTTTTCCGTATTTTCTGCTCCAGCTCCACTCAATGATTCTTTCCCTCTACTTGCATCTGGAACTACTCAATGGCTAGTTGTGTTTCTCAAGGACCACACCCACTTGACCCATAACCTTGAAGCTATCCCTTCTTGGAAATTGATGTCAAAGGGGGAGAGAGAGATGCGCATCAAAGCTTATCACCATAACCTCTTCCATGTCAAAAGGTATATCCTAAGGGAGAGTGATGCATTTTACAAGGAGAGATAATGCTACATGTTTCTAAGAGGGGAGAAACATGAAACATGATCTATTTTCTGGTTGCTTTAGTTTACTCACCCTACCAACTCCCAATATCCAATGCTAGATTTAGGGGGAGAGGAAGTTCCTTTAGGGGAGTCAACTAATTCTATTTGTTCTTTCTTTTGGGGACATGTCTGCTTCAGGTAGAAGTATTCACTTAGTGATACTCTCTTCTACATGTCTTCCCAATCTTGGTCTTCTTGTTGATCTTGTGTCTTTTCTTGGAAAAATTATCTTGTGTTATCTAACCCTGTTTTCTCAAGTGTATTTCTTTAGGTATATGATCAAGAACTTCAAGGTAAGTATGTGCATCATACTCATGTGCATGATGACTTCTTGCTTTTGTGCATATTGTTTGCAAGAAAATAGTCATGGACATGAGGGTACTTAAACTTCATTTTTCTATTATTGCTCTGATGCATATAGCCAAGATACATGTTACATGTGCATTTCCTTCACTTTGTGCTTCTACGTTTCATTAGCTATCATCATCTACTTGTAGCACATCTATAGGGGGAGCTCATACATGTTACATGTTTCCTTCAAAGCTTTCATACAATCTTCTATTACATCTTTATTTTAAGCTTTGATGTATGTTGTCATCAATTACCAAAAAGGGGGAGATTGAAAGCACATTTGCTCCCTTGGTAGTTTTGGTAATAAATGTCAACATACATGTTGTTGGACTAATACTTTTATCTAGTGTATTTCAGACAAGTTCAACAATGGCATGGCAAGGACAAGAAGATGTGGAACCCTTCAAAATGTCAAGGACAAGTTTGGCATCCACAAGACTCTTCTTTTTCATTTTAGTGATCCAAGATCACATTGAGTCCCTTAGCAAAGCCAATACTATTAAAAGGGGATGAGGTGTTAATGATGAGATTGTTGCTCAAAGTGCATAGTGGTATTGCTCCAAAACCCTCAGTCATTCTCCCACAATCACATCTGTCCAAACCCTAAATTTCTATCTCGGTCCCACCGAAACTATTTCATCCGGACTCACCGAGACCATCACTCATATTGCCACAGCCAAACCCTAGCAATTCGGTTTCACCAAAAAGGATCTCGGTCCCACCGAGATGGCATGACCAAGTTGTTGTACAGATATTATTTCACTTCAGAATCACCAAGTTGAAATAATCAGAATTTCCGAAACTGGGTCTGCCCTAGCCATTGCACTTTTGGTCTCACTGAGTTGTTCCACTTCGGTCCCACCGAAAAGCCTAAAGTTCACATCATTTACACTAGTCGGTCCCACCGAGTTTACAGTCGGTCTTACCGACTTCGATCAAAAGTGTGTAACGGTTGGATTTTTGGTGAAGGCCATTGATACGTCTCCAACATATCTATAATTTTTTATTGTTCCATGCTATTATAGTATCAATCTTGGATGTTTTTATATGCAATTATATGCAATTACATATCAATTTTTGGGACTAACCTATTAACCTAGTGCCCAGTGCCAGTTGTTGTTTTCTGCTTGTTTTTGGTTTTTCAGGAAATCAGTACCAAATGAAGTCCAAATGCCACGAAACTTTTTGATGATTTTTTTCTGGACAAAAGAGACCCTGGAAGCTTTGGGAGGATGCCAGAAGCCTCATGAGGAGGCCACAAGGCAACAGAGTGCGGCCCCAGGGGGCGCGCCCTGATGCCTTGTGGGCCCCTCGTGGCTTCTTTTGACCTAATTACACTTCTATAAATTCTCGAATATTCAGAAACCATCAGAGAGCCAGATGAGAAAACCCCACCGCCGCCGCAAGCCTCTATTCTTCCGCGATCCCATGTGGAGGCCTTTTGTGGTACTCTGCCGGAGGGGAAATCGATCATGGAGGGCTTCTTCATCAACCTTGCTGCCCTTCCGATGATGTGTGAGTAGTTTACCACCGACCTACGGGTCCATAGCTAGTAGCTAGATGGCTTTTCTCTCTCTTTGATCTTCAATACCATGTTCTCCTCGATGTTCTTGGAGTTCTATGCAATGTCTTCTTCTTTTGCGGTGTGTTTGTTGGGATCCGATGAATTGTGAGTTTATGATCAGACTATTCATGAGAAATATTTGAGTCTTCTCTGAACTCTTTTATGCATGATTGTTATAGCTTTGTATTTCTCTCTGATCTATCGATTTGGTTTGGCCAACTAGATTGGTTTATCTTGCAATGGGAGAGGTGCTTTGTGATGGGTTCAATCTTGCGGTGCTCAATCCAAGTGACAGAAAGGGACATGACACGTATTTGTATTGTGGCCATTAAGAATAAAAAGACGGGGTTTAATCATATTGCTTGAGTTTACTTTGTCTACATCATGTCATCTTGCTTAAGGTGTTACTCTGTTTCATACTTAATACCCTAGATGCATGCTGGATAGAGGTCGATGGGTGGAGTAATAGTAGTAGATGCAGGCAGGAGTCGGTCTACTTGTCTCGGACGTGATGCCTATATACATGATCATTGCCATGAATCCGTCATAATTATTTGCTTTTCTATCAATTGCCCAACAGTAATTTGTTTACCCACCGTATGTTCTACGCTCGAGAGAGAAGCCTCTAGTGAAAACTATGGCCCCCGGGTCTATCTTTATCATATATTAAAATCCAAAAATACCTTGCTGTAATTTATTAACTTTTATTTTATTTAGTATTTTACTTTATCTATCTATCACTATCAGAATTAATCCTTGCAAATAACCGCTAAGAGGATTGACAACCCTCTTATTTGCGTTGGGTGCAAGTGTTTGCTTTTGTGTGTGTAGGTGCTGCTAAAGGGGTTATGTGTGGTTCTCCTACTGGATTGATAATCTTGATTCTTAACTGAGGGAAATACTTATTGGTACTTGTAGCTTGCGTTGGTATTATCCCCGAAGAGGAAGGGACGATGCAGCACAGCAGAGGTAAGTATTTCCCTCAGTTATGAAAACAAGGTTATCAATCCAGTAGGAGAACCACGCAACACCTCGTTAGCAGAACCTGCACACAAACAACAAATCGTTGCACCCAACGCAAACGAGGGGTTGTCAATCCCTCGGCGGTCAATTGCAAGATTAAATTTTATATGATAGATAGATAGATTGAAACAAAAGCAAAATAAAATAAATAAAAGAAAAGTCTAGCAATATTTTTAGGGTTTTAGTAATATGATTTAGATAGACTCGGGGGCCATAGTTTTCACTAGAGGCTTCTCTCAAGAAAATAGCATACGGTGGGTAGACAAATTACTGTTGGGCAATTGATAGAAAAGCAAATAATCATGACGATATCCAAGGCAATGATCATGTATATAGGCATCATGTCCGAGACAAGTAGACCGACTCCTGCCTGCATCTACTACTATTACTCCACACATCGACCGCTATCTAGCATGCATCTAGTGTATTAAGTCCATAAAGAACGGAGTAACGCCTTAAGAATGATGACATGATGTAGACAAGATAAACTCATGCATGAATAAACCCCATCTTATTACCCTTAATAGCAACGATACATACGTTTCATGTCCCTTTCTGTCACTGGGATCGAGCACCGCAAGATCAAACCCATTACAAAGCACCTCTTCCCATGGCAAGATAAATCAATCTAGTTGGCCAAACCAAATCAATAGACCGGAGAAGAAATACGAAGCTATAATAATCATGCATAAAAGAGACCAGAGAAGACTCAAATAATATTCATGGATAATCTGATCATAAACTCACAATTCATCGGATCCCAACAAACACACCGCAAAAAGTGATTACATCGGATAGAACTCCAAGAACATCGAGGAGAACATTGTATTGAAGATCAAAAAGAGAGAAGAAGCCATCTAGCTACTAGCTATGGACCCGAAGGTCTGTGGTAAACTACTCACGCATCATCGGAAGGGCAGCAAGGTTGATGTAGAGCCCCTCCGTGATCGATTCCCCCTTCGGCGGAGTACCGGAGAAGGCCTCCAGATGGGATCTCTCGAGAACAGAAACTTGCGGCGGCGGAAAAAGTATTTCGTGGACTCTCCTGAGGGTTTCTGATTTTTTGGGAATTTATAGTGGTGGAATTAGGTCAAACGGAGCTCTGTGGGCCCCACGAGGTACCAGGGCATGCCTGCCCCCCCCAGGCGTGCCCTGGTGCCTCGTGGGCACCCCCTGGGGCTTCTGGCATTCTCCCGAAGCTTCTAGTGTTTATCTTGTCCAGAAAAAAATCTCCAAAAAGTTTCGTGGCATTTGGACTTCGTTTGGTATTGATTTTCTATTAAAACAAAAACAGGGCAGAAAACAGCAACTGGCACTGGGCACTAAGTTAATAGGTTAGTCTCAAAAAATGATATATAATTGTTGTAAATGTATATAAAAACATCCAAGATTGATAATATAACAGCATGGAAAAATCAAAAATTACAGATACGTTGGAGACGTATCAGCATCCCCAAGCTTAATTCCGGCTCGTCCTCGAGTAGGTAAATGATAAAAACAGAATTTTTGATGTGGAATGCTGCCTATCATATTCATCACATATTCTTTTCTTTTATAGTATGGACATTGGACTTGAATGATTCAAAGCAATAGCCTATAGTTTGACATGAATATATAAATACTCAAGCATGCTAACAAGCAACCATGTCTTTCAAAATATCAACGCTAAAGAAAGTTATCCCTAGCCCATTATGCTCAATCATTGATCCATTCATGAAACACACTCAAATATTATCTACATCCAATGCACAAGTATGACAATAGTGCTCTCTAGTTGGTGCTTTTGTAAGAGAAGATGGAGACTCAACTAAAAATAAAAATTGCATAAAAGTAAATAGATAGGCCCTTCGTAGAGGGAAGCAGAGATTTGTCAAATGTGCCAGAGATCAAGATTGAAATTAAAGAGATAAAATATTTTGAGAGGCATGCTTTTCCTGTCAACGAAAACGACCGAGAATTCCCATTATTTTCCATGCTAGACACATCATAGGCGGTTCCCAAACAGAAAGTAAAGTTTATTTCCTTTCCACCATTCTTTCACAATCCATGGCTAGCCGTATCCACGGGTGCCCTCCATACCAACACTTTCCAAGGAATTTTGTTGTTATTACTTTTTGATTCATTGTGGGACTGGGGATCCCTATTACCAACCATTCTCTCGTGCAATGACAAGTGAATAAACACTCATCGTGAGAATAACACACCTAGCATGGAAAATAATGGCCACCCCCTGCCGCTTCACGAGCAGTACGGGCACACAAAACGGAAAAATTATTTTGAAAATTAGAGTTGGCACACGCAAATTTACTTAGAACGGCATTGAAATACCGCATATAGGTAGATATAGTGGACTCATTTGGCACAACTTGGGTTTAAAAAGTTTGGATGCACAAGCAGTATTTCCGCTTAGTACAAATGAAGGCTAGCAAATAGATTGAGAAGCAACCAACCAAAAAGCGAAAACGGTCATAAACATGCATTCAACATAACTAACACCGAATAATGCACCATAAGTAGGATATAACTTCTTTGCATAACTATTGACTTGATGTGCATGCATCGGGAATCACAAACCTTAACACTAATATTCTTACTAAATCACAATTACTCACTAACATGACTCACATATTATCATTTCCATATCGCAAAACTATTGCAAGGAATCACACTTATCATATCCAATGATCTATATGAAAGTTTTTATTATATCCCTCTTGAATATTCATCACTTTGGGACCAAATTCATATCTTGTGCAAATTACCGTTACTATTATCAACTCTCAAAAAGATATAAGTGAAGCATGAGAGTTCATTTCTTCAAAATATAGCCACCGCCGTGCTCAAAAAGATTTAAGTGAAGCACTAGAGCAACTGCCTAGCTCAAAAAATTTAAGTGAAGCACATAGAGTATTCTAACAAATTATGATGAACGTGTGGCTCTCTCAAAAAAGGTGTGTTCAGAAAGGATGATTGTGACAAACTAAAAAGCAAACAAAGCAAAGACTCATATAATACAAGACGCTCCAAGTAAAACACATATCATGTGACGAATAAAAATATAGCTCCAAGTAAAATTACCGATGGTTGGTAGAAGAAAGAGGGGATGCCTTCCGGGGCATCCCCAAGCTTAGACGCTTGAGTCTTCCTTGAATATTACTTTGGGATGCCTCGGGCATCCCCAGGCTTAGGCTCTTGCTACTCCTTATTCCTTCATCCATCGTGATCTCACCCAAAACTTGAAAACTTCAATCACACAAAACTCAACAAAACCTTCGTGAGATCCGTTAGTATAACAAAATAAATCACTACTTTAAGTACTGTTGCAAACCCTTTCATATTTTATTTTTGCATCATACCTACTGTACTCTAACTTCACCATGGCTTATACCCCCCGATACAATCCATAGATTCATCAAAACAAGCAAGTAGTGCATCAAAAACAGAATCTGTCAAAAACAGAATAGTCTGTAGCAATCTATTTAAAAGCCATACTTCTGTAACTCCAAAAATTCTGAAAACTTAGGACAACGTGGGAAATTCATATACAAATACTGTGTAAAAATTTCATATTTTTCTTATGCTCCAGTACAGAAACAAAATTCCAGCACTGGACGCAAAACTTTCTGTTTTCCAAACAGCATCAATTATACTATCTTCCAAATCATCCTAAAGGTATTACTTGGCACAAACACTAATTAAAAACACAAAAAAACAATCATACCAGTAGAATAATCGTGAAAACACACAATAACATAAACAAAAAGGTAAAAATTTATTTTATTCATTGGGTTGCCTCCCAACAAGCGCTATTGTTTTATGCCCCTAGCTAGGCATAAGATTTCAATGATGCTTACATGAAAGATAATAATTGAAACACAAAGAGAGCATCATAATACATGTGACAAACACATTTAAGTCTAACATAATTCCTATGCATAGGCATTTTATATGCAAACAAATTATCAAGACGAGAAATATCTAGCATATGCAAAGGAGAGGAATAAAACATTGACAATCTCAACATAACGAGAGGTAATTTAGTAACATGAAAATTTATACAGCCATATTTTCCTCTCTCATAATAATTATATGTAGGATCATAATCAAATTCAACAATATAGCTATCATATAAAATTTTCTCTCCATGATCCACATGCATAAAATTATTATAGTCTTCCAAAATAGTGGGATTAACATCAACTAAAGTCATGACCTCTCCAAACCCACTTTCAATATTATTTCAAACATTATTATCAATAGCATATTCATCATGAGGCTTAAATAAATTTTCAAGATCATAAGAAGCATTATCACGCCAATCATGATCATTGCAATAAGTAGTGGATATAACAAAATTATCATCCCCAAGCTCGTAGTTTTGCATATTATTAGCACAATTGACATTAATAGAATTTATAATACCATTATTGCAATCATGCTTTTCATTCAAGGAGCAATCATGAATCACTTTATAAATTTCTTCTTCCAACACTTCATCACAATTTTCAGATTCATGATTTTCAAGCAAAACTTCATAGAGATAATCAAGTGCACTCAAATCACTAGCAATTGGTTCATCATAATTGGATCTTTTAAAAAGATTAGAAAGTGGATGAGGATCCATATCAATAGATTTCTAGCAAGCGAAGATGCAAGCAAATAGAAGGCACATGGCACACAAGCAAAAAGGCAAACGGAAAATATTTTTGTATTTTTGTAAAAACTTTTTAGAAGTGGGGGAGATGAAAACGAGAGGCAAATAAAATAAATGCAATGAGATGAGAGTTTATGCAAAGGTACATATTTTTAGAGTTTTAGTAATATGATTTAGATAGACCCGGGGGCCATAGTTTTCACTAGAGGCTTCTCGCAAGAAAATAGCATATGGTGGGTCGACAAATTACTGTTGGGCAATTGGTAGAAAAGCAAATAATCATGACGATATCCAAGGCAATGGTCATGTATATAGGCATCATGTCCGAGACAAGTAGACCGACTCCTGCCTGCAGCTACTACTATTACTCCACACATCGACCACTATCCAGCATGCATCTAGTGTATTAAGTCCATAAAGAACGGAGTAACGCCTTAAGAACGATGACATGATGTAGACAAGATAAACTCACGCATGAATAAACCCCATCTTTTTACCCTTAATAGCAACGATACATACGTGTCATGTCCCTTTCTGTCACTGGGATTGAGCACCGCAAGATCAAACCCATTACAAAGCACCTCTTCCCATGGCAAGATAAATCAATCTAGTTGGCCAAACCAAATCAATAGATCGGAGAAGAAATACGAAGCTATAATAATCATGCATAGAACTCCAAAAAGTGATTACATCGGATAGAACTCCAAGAACATCGAGGAGAACATTGTATTGAAGATCAAAAAGAGAGAAGAAGCCATCTAGCTACTAACTATGGACCCGAAGGTCTGTGGTAAACTACTCACGCATCATCGGAAGGGCAGCAAGGTTGATGTAGAGCCCCTCCGTGATCGATTCCGCCTCCGACGAGTACCGAAGAAGGCCTCCAGATGGGATCTCTCGAGAACAGAAACTTGCGGTGGCGGAAAAAGTATTTCGTGGACTCTCCTGAGGGTTTCTGATTTTTTGGGAATTTATAGTGGTGGAATTAGGTCAAACGGAGCTCTGTGGGCCCCACGAGGTACCAGGGCGCGCCTGCCCCCCAGGCGTGCCCTGGTGCCTCGTGGGCACCCCCTGGGGCTTCTGACCTTCTCCCGAAGCTTCTAGTGTTTATCTTGTCCAGAAAAAATCTCCAAAAAGTTTCGTGCCATTTGGACTTCGTTTGGTATTGATTTTCTATAAAACAAAAACAGGGCAGAAAACAACAACTAGCACTGGGCACTAAGTTAATAGGTTAGTCCCAAAAAATGAAATATAATTGCTGTAAATGTATATAAAAACATCCAAGATTGATAATATAACAGCATGGAACAATCAAAAATTATAGATACGTTGGAGACGTATCACTTATCTCTACTATACTGCATCATCCTCTCCTCTTCGGGGAAATACCAACGTAGTCTACAAGTAGCAGGAAGAATTTCTTGCGCCGTTGCCGGGGAGACATCACCAAAATTTATCAAGTACCTTCGCATAAACTATCATCCACTTGCATTTATTTTATTTGCCTTTTTATTTGCATTTGCCTCTCGTTTTCATCTCCCTCACTTCTAAAACAATTTTTCAAAAACACAAAAATATTTTTGTTGCTTGTTTGCTAGTCTGCTTGCTCTGTCACTACATGCTAGAGGAATTTTGTGATATTTCTTATAACAAAAGATTGTCTGAGATTGAAAATGCCACTAAGAGTTTTATGTCTTCACAATATGAGCATAATAAATTCTTTTTCGAAGAGCGTAAGGAACATTCTATCTTGTTAGATGCTATTAATAAACAGCTTGAAGATGTTAATCTAGAAGTATCCAACCTTCAGTCTCAACTTGCTAGTACTAAAAATTTGCTTGGAAAGATTTCGGATAAACAAACAACTTTAGTGAATAAAATGGCTGATAAACCCGAGTCACAATCTAGTAATGATGAAGATATTAAAATGATTGGTGTCTCACTTATTGAATCCCTATTTAGTAATATAAAACTTGATGAAAAAGGGACTGAAGATGAGTCAACTTTAGCTAGAAGGCGTCCCAATTGTTTGGAGGGTGATAATCTTAATGATAAAAATGACAAAAGTGGGTTTGGAGAGGTCAAAACTTTAAATAGTGATGCACCCACTACTTTGGATTATGAGGACTTTAATTATGAAAATTGTTCTTTATTTGAATGTATTTCCTTGTTACAATCCATGATTAATTCACCTAATGCATATGAACAAAATAAAGCTTTTACTAAACATATTGTAGAAGCTATGATAAAAGTTCATGAAGAAAAACTTGAGTTGGAAGTTTCAATTCCTAGAAAATTACATGATGAATGGGAACCTACTATTAAAGTTAAAATTAAAGATTATGAATGTAAAGCCTTGTGTGATCTAGGTGCTAGCATCTCTACTATACCAAAGTCTTTATGTGACGTGCTAGGTCTCACCGATATGGATGCTTGTTCCCTTAATCTACATCTTGCGGATTCCACTATTAAAAACCATTGGGTAGAATAAATGATGTGCTTATTCTTGCTAATAGAAATTATGTGCCTTTGGATTTTATTGTGCTTGATATTGAATGCAATCCTTCTTGCCCTATAATACTTGGTAGGCCCTTCCTAAGAACCATAGGTGCTATTATTGATATGAAAGAAGGTAATATAAGATTTCAATTTCCATTAAAGAAAGGGATGGAACACTTCCCTAGAAAGAAAATTAAGCCACCATATGAATCTATTATGAGGGCCACCTATGGAATTAATTTGAAGGATGACAACACTTGAAACTATGCATTATGCCTAGCTAGGGGCATAAAACATTAGCGCTTGTTGGGAGGCAACCCAATGAATAAAATAAATTTTTTGTTTTACTTTCAGTTTTTGTGTGTTTACACAATTATAGCCTCTGCTATGCTTGTGTTTTTATATTTTAATTAGTGTTTGTGCCAAGAAATGCCTTTGGGATGATTTGGAACATAGTATAATTGTTGCTGTTTGAAAACAGAAACTTTTGTGTCCAGTGCTGGAATTTTAATTTTTTGCTGGAGCATCATAACCTTCTACATTTTTTACACAATATTTATATATGAATTTTCCCATGTTTTCCTAATTTTTCAGAAATTTGGGAGTTACAGAAGTATGACTTTAATTCAGATCTGTACAGACTGTTATGTTTTAGGAAGATTCTGTTTTTGTTGCATAGTTTGCTTATTTTGATGAATCTATGGATCGTATCGGGGGGTATGAGTCATGGATAAGTTGGAGTACAGTATCATTATGCCAATATTAAATAAGAATCAATTTAGAACAGTACCTAAAGTTTAAGATTTGTTTGTTATACTAACGGATCTCACAAGGTTTTTGTTGAGTTTTGTGTGCTGAAGTTTTCAGTTTTGGGTGAGACTACGATGGATAAAGGAATAAGGAGCGGCAAGAGCCTAAGCTTGGGGATGCCCATGGCACCCCAAGGTAATATTGAAGGAAGAATCAAGCGTCTAAGCTTGGGAATGCCTCGGAAGGCATCCCCTCTTTCGTCTACAATCTATCGGTAACTCACTTGGAGCTATATTTTTATTCATCACATGATATGTGTTTTACTTGGAGCGTCTTGTGCTATAGTTTGTTTTCTTTTGTTTGCCTTTTAGTTTGTCACAATCATCTTTGCTGAACACACCTTTTTTAGAGGGACACACATTATCCGTGATTTGTTAGAATACTCTATGTGCTTCACTTATATCTTTTGAGCTAGGCAGTCGCTCTAGTGCTTCACTTATATCTTTTAGAGCACGGCGGTGGTTATATTTTAAAGAAATAGTTGCACTCTCATGCTTCACTTATATCTTTTTGAGAGTCTAATGAATAGCAATGGTAATATTCACGGGTTATGAATTTGGTCCTAATATGATAGGTATTCAAGAGGGATATAATAAAAACTTTCATGTAGATCACTGAATATGATAAGTTTGATTCCTTGCAATAGTTTTGCGATATTAAGATGATAATATGTGGGAGGTGCTAGTAGATAATTGTGGTTTAGTAAGAATATTGTTGTTAAGGTTTGTGATTCCCGAAGTGTGCATGTATGATCTGTCGTTATGCTAAGAAGTTGGAGCATGATTTATTATTGATTGTCTTCCTTTGTGTGGCAGTCGGGGGCGCGCGATGGTTAACTCCTACCAACCTCCCCCCTAGGAGCATGCGTAGTAGTACTTTGCTTCAAGGGCTAATAAAATTTCGCAATAAGTATGTGAGTTCTTTATGACTAATATGAGTCCATGGATTATACGCACTCTCACCTTTCCGCAATTTGCTAGCCTCTTCGGTACCGTGCATTGCCCTTTCTCACAACGAGAGTCAGTGCAAACTTCACCGGTGCATCTAAACCCCGTGATATGATACGCTCTATCACACATAAGCCTCCTTATATCTTCCTCAAAACAGCCACCGTACCTACCTATCATGGCATTTCCATAGCCATTCCGAGATATATTGCCATGCAACTTCCACCGTTCCATTTTTATGACACACATCCTCATTGTCATATTGCTTTGCATGATCATATAGCTAACATAGTATTTGTGGCTCAGCCACCGTTCATCATTTTTTATACATGTTATGCTAGTATCATTGCACATCCTGGTACACCGCCAGAGGCATTCATATAGAGTCATATTTTTGTTCTAGTTTCGAGTTGTAATTTTCTTTTGAGTTGTAAATAAATAGAAGTATGATGATCATCATTATTGGAGCATTGTCCCAGTGAGGAAATAAAAAAAGAAAAAAATGGCCAAAAAGAGCCCATGAGAAAAGAAAAAAAGAAAGAAAAAAAAGAAGAAAAAAATAAATGAGAGAAAAAGAGAGAGGGGGCAGTGTTACTATCTTTTTCCATACTTGTGCTTCAAAGTAGCACCATGTTTTTCATATAGAGAGTCTCCTATTTTGTCACTTTCATATACTAGTGGGAATTTTTCATTAAAGAACTTGGCTTGTATATTCCGATGATGGGCTTCCTCAAATGCCCAAGGTCTTCATGAGCAAGCAAGTTGGATGCACACCCACTTAGTTTTCATGTTGAGCTTTCATACACTTATAGCTCTTAGTGCATCCGTTGCATGGCAATCCCTACTCCTCGCATTGACATCAATTGATGGGCATCTCCATAGCCCGTTGATTAGCCGCGTCGATGTGAGACTATCTTCATATTTTTTACTTTCCCTTATTAATCCCTACCACCACATTCCATTCCACCCATAGTGCTATATCCATGGCTTGCGCTCATGTATTGCGTGGGGGTTGAAAAAGCTGAAGCGCGTTAAAAAGTATGAACCAGTTGCTTGGCTAAAACCGGGGTTGTGCATGATAAATACTTTGTGTTAAGAAGATGGAGCATGACAGGATTATATGATATGGTAGGGATAACTTTCTTTAGCATTTTTATTTTGAAAGGCATGATTGTTTGTTAGTATGCCTGAGTATTGATGTCTTCATATCACATTATAGACTATTGCTTTGAATCACTCGGATCTTATTATTCATACCGTAATAAAGATTACATGATGAAACATGTTAGGTAGCATTCCACATCAAAAATTCTATTTTTATCATTTACCTACTCGAGGACGAGCAGGAATTAAGCTTGGTGTCGGTGTAAAAACCGGCAGACCTCGGGGTAGGGGTCCCAAGCTGTGGATCTCGGATCGGTGGTAACAAGGACATGGGAGACAATATTTACCCAGGTTCATGCCCTCTTGATGGAGGTAAAACCCTACGTCCTGCTTCTGTTTATATTAATGGAGATGTATCGAATACAGAGTTGATCTACCTCGAGATCGTAATGTGTGTCTAACTTCTAGGGCTAGATGAGCGATATTGTGTCGATCTCCCCCTTACGGGATAAACCCTATGGCTTATATACACGCCAGGGAGGGTACCTAGGGTTACAAAGTCGGTATCTAGGAGAGAGGCAGCAGGAGAGATCTTGGAGTATACGTCAAGTCTTCGGTAGAGACAGTCTCGATCACGCTTCCCGTGTATGGCCTCCGGAGTCCATCTTGATCACGTACGAGGGCCCATCGGCCCAACCGAGGAGATGGGCCAGCTAGGTTAGCACCCCCTAATCTAGGACACCGTCAGTAGCCCCCGAACTACTCGTCTATGCCTAGGACGACTCTCAACAAACATCACCTCGGATCCGGAGTCCTTGGCTTGACAGACGAGTTCCCCTTCATATTTTACTCTTTATAGTAGAGCGGTGATATCCGAGGTCCAACCGAGCTCGTACCCTATCCGAGGTGGACAAATATCTTAGCCTCAAAGGCCTGTTATTCAGGTATGAACGGTCCAATCCGGCCTGACAACTTTATCGAAGAGACTTGCCCCACGACAGGTTGAGCAGTTACTGTTTCCCCCTTAAATCGTGGTTCGAGTCAGCCTTTTTACTAGCACGTCCGCTCGAGGCAGAGATCGTGCCCGTTTTCTTAGGGATATCATCAAGATTTTGTTTCCCCCCCCCATATGCTCAACGGCATTTTTGATGGGAATAGCGAGTTTATCGGTGCAGCGAGGGGGACTCTTGGCCTTTCACAGGCTTATAAGAGCAAAAAGGAGGACAACGCAATCAACCATGCTCCCATTGCCCCCCCTACTGCTTCATCTAGCTCCAGTGCCCAGATCCATCCTGCCAGCTTTTCCCTTTAGCGAGTCCAACCTCCACCACCAGCCATGGCCGACACCCTCAAGGGGCACTGGGGCGGCTCCATCGTGATGGCCGCGACCATCTCGGAGCTGCGCAGCGCGGGGTATCTGACTCCCGCCATCGCCGCCCGCGCTCTGGCGGCTGGCCAGCTGGTGCCCGCTCCCAACGCCGGGGAGCGGGTAGTCTTCGTCCCCCACCTCATCCGAGGCCTGGGGTTCCCGCTGCACCCCTTTGTGCGTGGGGTAATGTACTACTACGGGCTGGATTTCCACCACATGGCCCCCAACTCAATTCTTCACCTCACCGCTTTTATCACGGTCTGCGAGGCCTTCCTCCGCTGCGAGCCGCACTTCGGCTTGTGGCTGAAGCTCTTCGGGATTAAACCGAAGTCCAGCGGCTCGGATCTTGCGGAGTGCGGAGGAGCCATGATCTGCAAAACCAGGGGGCCACCTGGTTCAAGGGCACCTTCATCGAAACGGTGAAGGAGTGGCAGAAAGAGTGGTTTTACATCACTAAGCCGCTCGCCCTGGTCAAACCGAGGTCCCGGCCTTCTCAGCCGGGCCCCCCAAGAAGCTCAAATCTTGGAAGGAGAAAGGCGTTGCCTGGGGGAAGCCAGAAGAGGTGGAGACCCTGATCGACAGGATCTTGTGGTGGTCCGCCACGGGGAAGGTTTACCTTGCCGACGTCATCAACGTCATGCTCAACCGCCGCATACTCCCTCTTCAACTTTGGGCTACCCCGATGTGGGTACAAAAGCCCGAGGACATGGACACCATCACCACCTTCTTCCGCTCTACCTTGGCCGCCATGTGGACGAGACTCATGAAGCTGGCCAAGGACAAGATCCCCAAGGAAGGGGAGGACCGCGGCCTCGAACATGACTATGAAGCCCCCCCGGTGAGTGGTTCTGCCCCTCAATCGTTATTCTTTGCCCATCGTACCAAGGAGTAAAATTTTGCTTGAATCATCGTGTTTGATGTTTTGCAGAAGTGGTTGGCCTGGGTACAAGGAGTACGATGCCCGGCCCCACTGCCAGAGCAGCCTCCGACTCCCCTGCTCTCGGCTCTCCTGACCGAGGAGCCGCATGTGGTGGCCCCCAAAGGGATGAAGTCCCAGAGGGGGAGGTCCAGTGCTCGGACTCGGGGGACTTCGGTCACCCAGTCCGAAGAGACCCACACCTCCGCCGCCCATGACGGCGATGCAGAGGAGGGTGAGGAGGAGGAGGTCCCCCCCCTCGAAGGGGAAGAGGTCGGTGTTAGAAGACGCCGACATGGGCATGCCGCCGATGGACTCGAAGAGGCCGAGGCGAACCTCGTCTAGGGCTGCCAACAAGTTGTCGGAGAGAGCCGAACTCTCCGGTGACTCAGAAGAAGACCTCCTCGTCGTGGGGAGGAAGAAGCCGGTGCCCCGAGGGTAAGCCGTCGTCTTTGCATCCCGTCTCTTAATTTGACAAGTTATTTCTAGGCAAGGGGGAACTTACGAAGGTGTCTTTTCTTATGTAGTCCACCGAGGGTAATCCCCAGTGGTTCCTCAAGCGGGTTGCCATCCGCCAGCGGGACTCCAGAGCCCGCTGATCCTCCCTCGGCGCATGACGGGCTAGGGGAAGCAACATCCACCTTGGTCCCTGACGTTAACACGACGGGGGCCGATGAGGTGGCCATCATGGCCGAGGTCGACACCTCGGCCCAACAGGACCCGGGGGAGAAGCGCCCCGTGGTCATCGAAGAAGGGTTGGGCCAGTCATCGGCCCAGCCGACATCTACCTCGGCTCCGCCGCCCCAGGTGGAGGCCACCCGGATAGATGTATCCGAGGTCTTCCCTCCACCCCAGCCAACTGCCCAAGGACGGGCTGGCGCGGGGTGGATCGAGGAGATGGAGGACGCCCTGAAGGGTTCCTCCATCAAGGAAGAGCACCGTGCCTTGATAGGCATGGCGCTGCAGGGCTACATGTCCGCAGGGGCCGGCCTGCATGAGGCTTTCAAGAACCTCGTAGCAGGTTTCGAGGTACGCTTTCTATTTGCGCATCCACTCTAATTTGTTTATTTCAGCTTTTTTGAGTTATGAGTTTGTCCGAGGACATAAGAGTACAGCTTGCTAAACGGCTTAGTGAGTGAGTAGCCCCCGAGCCCGAAGTCAGTTTTAAGAAACCGGCATTGGGGTCGTTTGATTAAGTAGTAGCCCGTTAAGTAGCCGCCAGGGCGCTGCTTGAGGCAGCCGTCCTGGAGCCATTTAGTGATTTAATTGTTCCCTTTGTAATAAGGATCTTTTTTTTGTGCCAGGTTTCAACCTCGGTTCCGGACTCCATCTCCGAGGAGATTGCGGAGATGAACCGGAAACTCGAGAGGTCCTAGGAGGAGCTCATCCTGGCGAACCAGAAACTCGAGCAGTCTCAAGGTAAGCAAGTTTAAACTTGCCCTGTATTTTGGACGAAGGAGGTATGATATGTTTTGTTACAGAAAACAACTAAGGCCGAACTATTTTGACAACAGCAGCATTAGCAGAGCTGGACCGAGCTCGAAAGGGCTCGGCAGGAGATGCGGCAGCAGGAGGCTGCTGCCGCCGCAGCAGAGAAGGCCTGGGCCGCCGAGAAGGCGGCCGGGGAGAAGCACCAAGCGCTGGTGCTAGAGGTTGAGGAGACCCTGAAGGGCGTGTTTGAAGCACGCGACAAGCTTCAGGAGGAGGGGCCACGAACAAAGGAGGAGCTCTAGAAGCTTCAACTTGCCCACTCCGAGCTCAAGACCTCGGCCCGAGCTGACCGCGAGGTGCTCTAGCAGGTGGAGCAAATCGCCTCGGGTAAGCTATTTTTGCCGCAGCGTTCGTTTGGCAGCAAAGGGTGTGTCGCGCTCACCCAGTTATGGCATTCCGCAGAGGTCTTTGTGGATCTTCCACAAAGTGCGGCGGATGCGGTGGCGTACTTCGGCTAGCTAGCGGGCCACGAGGCGGAGAAGGCCTTCTGGGGGCAGTTCCCGGGGTCGCCGTCCGCACAGCTGCTGAATCATCGAGTGAAGCAGCTGGTGGAGTTGTTTCGCATGATGAGACCGGCGCTCTAGGACCCCTGCATCGCGTTGTGGCCTGCCGAAGCCATGCCGAAGAGCCTCTTCGGCCTGATGGCCCGTCTCCGAGATGCCGTGCCTTGCGTGAACCGCTGGAAGAGGTCCGCGTGCTTTGAAGGAGTGCGGAGGGCGTACGCCTGCATGAAGACGCACTTCCGAAAGGTTGATGCGGTGACATGTACCACGGGCCCTCCTGCCGAGAAGCCGCGCACCGCCGAACAATTCTTCGCCGAGGTGGAGGTGGGAGCTCGTACCATAGAAGCCATGTGTCCAAAGGACACTATGTATTTCTAGACAGTACTTCGGAATGCCGGAGTGTGTGATGTATAAAACTTTATCTTTTGGTTGAATGAAGATGTCTTTAAATTCCATGTGTGTTGTTTTATGATTAATTTTTCCTCCGATATGACTGTTTAAAAATGAGAGTGGCCAGTCGTCGGCTTCAGCCCCAGTGTAGGTCATACAAAGGGTGTTTCTTAAGGCACACTTGACCCTTAGCCGACGTCTCGGTACCCGGAGGTGGTCGGTGCTTTATAGGAACTAGGCAATCAGACTATAGTGGCCTTATGCCTTTCACTTAGTCATAGGAGTTTAACTGTGGGGGCTGATGACCAGCCCCCGGTGAGGGAAGTGTTCGGCCAGGTCGGCCGCGGTCTAGGCCATGACACACTTTGGCTAGGAATGAAAGCCCTTCGTTTAACATGGGTGATCTCTATCGTCACATCGCTTGACGCGGTCTTCGGATGGCAGACCAGTTTACGCATACCAGATAGTCAGTTTTCGGCTTTCTCCACTAAGGCGCTCTGCCAATTGACCTGGTAGCGCAATCGCAGTGGTTCTCCCGTTACACCCTTAGCCAAATTCATCGGAAACATAAGGGGTACACATAGGAGCCGGGCAACCCAACTATTGACCAAAATCTAGGTTCGAAACTGATGCATATAAGGCCAAAATCCGAGACACCGAATACTTCGGACTTGTTATACAATTGTATCTTTTGTAGAGAACTTCTTCGTCCCACAGGGGCTATGCTGATAAAGAAATATGATAGAGACCTTGAAGGGGTACAGTTTCTTTATTTCATAATTTCAAGCGTGTACATGCCTAGCTGCAGCGAGAGGAGTTGAAAGAATACAATGTAAAAAGTAAAGAAGAAAGCGGAAGAAATAGGGCGGATAATAGCTAACGGATTTTGAAGAATCTGGGCCGCTACCTGCCGCACGTCTGCGTTTCCGAGCTGTTGACCAGATGTTTACCATTGATGGTGAGGAATTTGTGAAGGTTGATGCCCATCCGGCCCTTTATACACTTCAAGTGTTTGATTGACCGAGCTCCTTTAGAGGAGGCATTGCCGAAGTCCGCTCTGCGGTTGAAACCACATGGGCGTAGTCATGTTTGGCTATTTCTTTTACAGAGACTTGCCTGTGCAGGGGCTCGAAGCCACGTCTTTGCTTGGTTGAACCGTGCCGACGTTTGAGTAAATGTTTGCCTCCTCGACGGCCCAGGGAATTTTCAGTGCGAAATTATGCACTCTGGGAACGTAGTGCCCACTCCAGAGAGGGCACACGAGGAGCCCGTATCCCTATTTCGGGTGCGGTGGTACCCGGCCGAGGTCGATTTGTGCAGCCCGGGCACGCTTCGAAGAGCGGGCGGCGCGTTTATCGCTGCGGGCTGCCTCCTCGGACACATGTACCTCGACTGCGAAAGCCGCGGTCTGTTCTTCTGTCCGGAGTGAACGTTCGGTGTTACCATTGACTGTGATTACGCCGTTAGGTCCCGGCATTTTGAGCTTGAGGTAGGCGTATTGCGGGACTGCGTTGAAACACGCGAAGGCTGTGCGCCCTAAGAGCGCATGGTATCCACTGCGGAAAGGTACGATATCGAAGATTAACACCTCACTTCTGAAGTTCTCGGGCGAGCCGAAGACTACCTCTAGGGTGACCGTTCCGGTACAGCGGGCTTCGATGCCCGGAATGACACCTTTAAAGGTGGTGGAGCTCGGCTTGATCCGAGATGAGTCGATGCCCATCTTCCGAACTGTGTCCTCGTAAATGAGGTTGAGGCTGCTTCCTCCATCCATCAGGATGCGTGTTAGATGATAACCATCAACAATATTGTCCAGGATGAGTGACGCCGATCCGCCATGCCTGATGCTGGTCGGATAATCGTGCTTGTCAAACGTGATCGGGTAAGCCGACCATGGGTTATACTTCGGGGCGACGGGCTCCAGCGCGTATACATCCCGAAGCACACGCTTCCTCTCCCTTTTAGGGATGTGGGTGGCATAGATCATATTGACCTCTGTTACCTCGTCGGGAAACTTCTTTTGGCCTCCATTATTGGGCCGCCGAGGTTCATCCTCGTCTTCGCTGCGGTGTTGGGTTTTACTCTGACCCTCTGCCGCTATCTTGCCGGCTTGTTTAAAGACCCAGCAATTCTGTTAGTGTGGGTTGCTGGTTTTTCCTGAGTGTCATGAATTCCACATGGGTGGTCCAGGAGCCTATCAAGCTGGCTAGGTCCATCTTTGTTCCCTTTAAAGGGTTTTCTTTTCTGCCCGGATTTAGGTCCGGTGAACCCTGCGTTGACCGCAGCGTCTTTAGTGTCGCTTCCGCCATTTTTATACCTGCGCTTATTTTTGTTGCGCTTGGGTTTTCCATTGGCGTCGCGAGTTTCTGAGGTGCCTTCCTCGCCGTTATGAGTACTACGGGCGAGCCAGCTATCTTCTCCCACACAAAAGCGAGTCATCGGTGAGGTTAGGGCCGCCATAGTCCTCGGCTTATCCTGGCCGAGTTGACGAGCCAACCATTCATCTCGGATATTGTTTTTGAATGCAGCGATGGCCTCGGCTTCAGAGCAGTCTATGATCTGGATCTTCTTGGTGAGGAACCTGTTCCAGAATTTCCAGGCTGATTCGCCTGGTTGCTGGGTGACACGGCTGAGGTCGTCAGCGTCCGGAGGTCGGACATATGTGCCCTGGAAGTTTGCTCGAAAAGCGTCTTCTAGGGCCTCCCAGCTGCCGATAGAGTGAGGAGGGAGGCTGTTAAGCCAATGCCTTGCCGGACCCTTTAGCTTGAGCGACAGATATTTAATGGCGTGGAGATCATCTCCGTTGGCCATGTGTATGTGTAGGAGGAAATCCTCGATCCAAACAGGTGGGTCCGTGGTGCCATCGTATGACTCTATATTGATGGGCTTAAATCCTTCCGGGAATTCATGTTCCATCACCCTCTCTGTGAAGTAGATTGGGTGAGCCAGACCTCGGAACCGAGGAGCATCTCGTCGGAGGTCGGGAGAAAGCCGTGAGTAGGCTTGATCTCGGGCACGGCCGTTCCTGTTCACCCAGGCATCGTAGCCGTCGAGCCCAGTGGGCGCGCGTCCCCTTGATCCATAGATGGGCCGAGGGGGAGCCCTGTTTTCCTCAATGCGACGTCTGGTGTCATGGGGATCTAAGTAATCCACGGGGTCCTTGCCATAACGGCGTAGAGGTGGCCGTTCACTTGGGTCTTCTCGTCTTGGCCTGTCCCGGCCTCTAGGGGGTCGGTCGAGGTCGTCAGCGAGCTCCTCGTCGAACTCTGGCAAGCGACGCCTACGTGGGTATGATTTCGGTGCACTAAGGCGCCGGTTCTCCATGTCTTGCTCGGCGGAGAGCACTTCGATCCACTTTTCATTTAGTGCATCGGTATCGGCCTACAGCTGCTGCTGCTTGCGTTTCATGCTCCGAGCGGTCACAACAAGGCGCCGCCGGAAGCGCTCTTGTTCAAAAGGGTCTTCGGGGATTATGTAGTCCTCGGTACCGAGGCTCTCATCCTCCTCGGATTCCGGCATGTAGTTGTCGTCGGCCCCGTCGAAGAGGTCATTGGGATCTGAGTCCCTGAGAAGTCGGTCCGGTGTGCCATTCCTTACTGGGGAGGCTTGAACGTCCTCTTCATGGTTGCCGGCATCGACGTCCTCCGCGTTGCTGTTATTGGCTGTCACATCATTACCACTGGGTTCCCCATTATTACCCCTTCGGCGCCTTCGCCAACGTCTTGGAGGGGATTTGTGGGTGTCCACCATGTAAACATCGTAGGTGGACGTGGCGGTCCATCTGCCCGCGTTTACCGGGGGCAAGGTTTTCTCGATGGGGCCATCAGCATCTTCCTCCATGTCTGAGGCCTCACCATAGTCCAGCACGTCAGTTAAATCGTCGATCATGGCCACTAGGTGGGTGGTGGGTGGGATGTAAATTTCCCTATCATCGGCTTTAAGTCCGATCTGATTGTAAACCGAAGGCTTGCCGTCCGAGATGGACATGCTCCGGATGCGGTCAAGCATCTCATCGAGGTGAGATAACTCTTCGGGATTCATTGATGCGCCATAGGCATGGCTGACTCGAAGTTCGCCCGGCGTGTAACCGGATGCGTTTTCGGTGCGAAGGGAATCCAAACATAATTCCGAGTTCTGCGCCGGAGTCAGTTCTAGCACTGGCGTAATTTCGGGAGTGGGAGCCGGATCTATCTCCGGACTGGCGATTGGAAGGAAACTTGATGGAGTGGTGGCATCAGCGGTCTCTAGAGGTGCCGCGACAGGGTTCGGTTCCGGAGTCGAGCCTCCAGAGCCGGCCGAGCTCTCAATCTGGCCGGGAGTCCATCCCGATAGGATGAGTTCACCACGGGAATCCGCGGTGTATTCGAGGCCACCGAAGGTCACGATCCGACCTGGGGCGTAGTTCTCGACAGAGGTCAGATGACCCGTCGAGTCGTCACAAAATACCATGCTGCCGAAGACAAAAAGCTGGCCGGGGGCGTAAACGTCCCCGTGGCCGTTGGCCCAGTTGATCTGCAGGTGAGCCATCGATCCTTCTGGTGATCGCGCAGCAGAACTCTCAATGAAAGCACCAGTGTCGGTGTAAAAACCGGCAGACCTCGGGGTAGGGGGTCCCGAGCTGTGGATCTCGGATCGGTGGTAACATGGACAAGGGAGACGATATTTACCCAGGTTCGGGCCCTCTTGATGGAGGTGAAACCCTATGTCCTGCTTCTGTTTATATTGATGGAGATGTATCGAATACAGAGTTGATCCACCTCGAGATCGTAATGTGTGTCTAACTTCTAGGGCTAGATGAGCGATATTGTGTTGATCTCCCCCTTACGGGCTAAACCCTATGGCTTATATACACGCCAGGGAGGGTACCTAGGGTTACGAAGTCGGTATCTAGGAGAGAGGCAGCAGGAGAGATCTTGGAGTATACGTCAAGTCTTCGGTAGAGACAGTCTCGATCACGCTTCCCGTGTATGGCCTCCGGAGTCCATCTTGATCACGTACGAGGGCCCATCGGCCCAACCGAGGAGATGGGCCGGCTAGGTTAGCACCCCCTAATCCAGGACACCGTCACTTGGGGATGCTTGATACGTCTCCAACGTATCTATAATTTTTTATTGTTCCATGCTATTATAATATCAATCTTGGATGTTTTTATATGCAATTATATATCATTTTTTGGGACTAACCTATTAACCTAGTGCCCAGTGCCAGATGTTGTTTTCTGCTTGTTTTTGGTTTTTCAGGAAATCAGTACCAAACGAAGTCCAAATGCCACGAAACTTTTTGATGATTTTTTTCTGGACAAAAAGACCCTGGAAGCTTCGGGAGGATGCCAGAAGCCTCACAAGGAGGCCACAAGGCAACAGGGTGCGGCCCCAGGGGGCGCGCCCTGATGCCTTGTGGGTCCCTCGTGGCTCCTTTTGACCTAATTCCACTTCTATAAATTCTCAAATATTCGGAAACCATCAGAGAGCCAGACGAGAAAACCCTACCGCCGCTGCAAGTCTCTGTTCTTCCGCGATCACATCTGGAGGGCTTTTCTGGTACTCTACCGGAGCGGGAATCGATCACGGAGGGCTTCTTCATCAACCTTGCTGCCCTTCCAATGATGTGTGAGTAGTTTACCACCGACCTACGGGTCCATAGCTAGTAGCTAGACGGCTTCTTCTCTCTCTTTGATCTTCAATACCATGTTCTCCTCGATGTTCTTGGAGTTCTATCCGATGTAATCTTCTTTTGCGGTGTGTTTGTTGGGATCCGATGAATTGTGAGTTTATGATCAGACTATTCATGATAAATATTTGAGTCTTCTCTGAACTCTTTTATGCATGATTGTTATAGCTTTGTATTTCTCTCTGATCTATCGATTTGGTTTGGCCAACTAGATTGGTTTATCTTGCAATGGGAGAGGTGCTTTGTGATGGGTTCAATCTTGCGGTGCTCAATCCCAGTTGCAGAAAGGGACATGACACGTATTTGTATTGTTGCCATTAAGGATAAAAAGACGGGGTTTAATCATATTGCTTGAGTTTACTTTGTCTACATCATGTCATCTTGCTTAAGGCGTTACTCTGTTTCATACTTAATACCCTAGATGCATGCTGGATAGCGGTCGATGGGTGGAGTAATAGTAGTAGATGCAGGCAGGAGTCGGTCTACTTGTCTCGGACGTGATGCCTATATACATGATCATTGCCAGGAATCCGTCATAATTATTTGCTTTTCTATCAATTGCCCAACAGTAATTTGTTTACCCACCGTATGTTCTGCGCTCGAGAGAGAATCCTCTAGTGAAAACTATGGCCCCCGAGTCTATCTTTATCATTTATTAAAATCCAAAAATACCTTGCTGCAATTTATTTACTTTTATTTTATTTAGTATTTTACTTTATCTATCTATCACTATCAGAATTAATCCTTGCAAATAACCGCTAAGACGATTGACAACCCTCTTATTTGCGTTGGGTGCAAGTGTTTGCTTTTGTGTGTGTAGGTGCTACTAAAGGGGTTTTGTGTGGTTCTCCTACTGGATTGATAACCTTGGTTCTTAACTGAGGAAATACTTATCTCTACTATACTGCATCATCCTCTCCTCTTCGGGGAAATACCAACGCAGTCTACAAGTAGCAGCTATATATACCCCTCCACCACCACTTACTCTCTGAGAGAGCCATCAGAACGTGCCTACACTTCCACCATACATTTTCTGAGAGAGAACCACCTACTCATGTGTTGAGATCAAGAGATTCCAATCCAACCATTTGAACCTTGATTTCTAGCCTCTTCAAGTTGCTTTCCACTCCAATTCTTCTCCTTCCCAAGCCAAATCTGTGAGACAGAGATTGACTGTTGAGGAGACTATCATTTGAAGCACAAGATCAAGGAGTTCATCATCAACACACCGTCTATTACCTTTTGGAGAGTGGTGTCTCCTAGATTGGTTAGGTGTCACTTGGGAGCCTCCATGATCATGTGGAGTTGAACCAAGGAGTTTGTAAGGGCAAGGAGATCGCCTACTTCGTGAAGATCTACCCCGAGTGAGGCTAGTCCTTCGTGGGCGGAAGCCATGGTGGAATAGGCTAGGTTGCTTCTTTATGGACCCTTCGTGGGTGGAGCCCTCCATGGACTCGCACAACCATTACCCTTCGTGGGTTGAAGTCTCCATCAACGTGGACGTACGATAGCACCACCTATCGGAACCACGCCAAAAACCACCATGTCTTCATTGCGTTTGATCTTCTTTTCTCTACCCCTTTACTTTCTGCACATTTGCATGCTTTACTACTTCTGCTGCTCTATCTCTAGATATGCATGTCTAGAAAGTCTTGGTGATATCTTAACCTGTGCCAAAATCTGCCTAAATTCAAAGAAAACTAAATATTGCACCTTTGGTTGGTTAAGTGTCTATTCACCCCCCCTCTAGACCTATCTCCTCGACCCTACACTACTGTACTGCATCATCCTCTCCTCTTTGAGGAAATCCCAACGCAGCTCACAAGTAGCACCGTGTGCCGTATACAACAAAGTGCGATAAGTAGTTCCCCGATTGTTATCAGATCCCCATAGTTTCCCCATTTCCCCCAAATCTCTAGATAGCCTCCAAATCCATAGCCCCCAAATTCCCTCGCCTGGCGCTAACATTGGGGGAATGCGGACGAGTGGTGCTGATGGTTTCGGTGCGGCTGCTCCGGCTCGTATTGTCGCTCTCGACAGCGCGATGGGCGGCGCTGCCACGACGGCGGTCACCGCCGAAGCACTTGCCTAAGGTCGTCAGAAGGCCGGTGTATTACGGATTCGAATCGTCTTGTCAGGTTCCAATCAATCCTGATCTTTTTAGTATGTCCAAAGTAGCTCCCTCAATCCGTCCTGAATGCCCCCCTAGGAAAGCAATCAACTGCCGGATCCGGAGAATGACTCGAGTCTCCCGCAACATGAGTTCGAATCCGAGTTTTGCACCACCGAGAAGTATCAAAAGCTGAGTTGTGTGCACGGACACACTCTCGCTCGACATGTATGCACGGAGGGATTCGACATTGGCAGATTGTTTCTCAGTTGCCCCTTAGACGTTAGTGCTAAGTTCATCCTTTAAGTTGAGTTAATGCCCGCACTCATCCTGAATATTAACATTCGCAAGGTTATGAGGCTTGTGCATTTGTTAACTGTTTGGATGATGAATGGCATGGCAGGGCTTGAAGTGTTATCACCAAGCTTGCAAAAGATAATGTAAAGCTGAAGAAGAAACTGACTGGTCTGGAGTGTGCAATCACTACGATGAAGCAAGAAAGAATCAATCACAGGCAACAGATGAAAGCAAGAGACAAGAAGGAACTAGCATGTGTAGTTGTAGTTATCGCATTAGCCATATTCTATGCGCTGTTTGCAATGATGATTAGGGGTTTTGTTTGATTATTACTGGCTACATCAATAAGCAGAGCTCATCTATTGCTTGCCAACTGTCCTATGTTAAATGCTTGTTTCACATTTGGACACTCCAACCCGTGTGCGTAATTATCACATTGAGAACTGCGCAACCGTGGGAATTTTGAGCGACTGGGTACTAATAATTGCGGTTGATTATCTCAGAATTCTAACCACCTTCCAAGGCTCCAATATAATCCGTCAATCCCCCGCTTCAATTGCCATTCCTCTTTTCTTCATACCCTGCTTCAGTCACCACCATCTTCATCCCCGCGCCACACACTTACACACACTCCACAATCTCGCTTTCTTGTGGTTTGTATACGCAGCGCAGCCATGTTAAGCGATAGCGAGGACGATAGTTCCGCCAGTCTGGTGCCTGATCTATCAACCAAGGAATCATCGCGCTCGTCTTCCATGAGTCCGGCGTCGATCCCTGACCTCAATTATATCCGGCTCATGGAAGGGCCGCCGCCGCCCGAGTCGTCAGACGACGACCAGACAGACGAGGAGCTGCCAAAGGACGAAGAAGACGACGATGATGATGATGATGAGGAGGAGGAGGAATGGTCAAACGAGGAGGACGACGACGAGGACATCAACGACGATGATGATGACGACGACGACGGTGGCGATGAAAAGCCAACGGTCAGTGGCAAGAAGCGTCATCGCCAAGATGATGTCGCAGGGACATCGAACAACAACAACAAGAAGGACTAAATTAAGCAGACTGTATATCTCTATTGTCGTTCACTCATATTAATTCCTTATCTCTGTTTCCCCTGTCGATCTCATCACAAACGGTTAGCAATACGGATTCAACAATGATCTTTCACAATATCTCACACAGTTTGTTTCTTCAATTGTGTGCCCTGTCGAGCACACAATTCACAACAAAAAATTGTATGCGTTGTCTAGAATTATCGCACACAATTCTGATTACTGACATGTTTGCTGCATATCACACACATCTTCTTAAATCGAATCATTTGTGTTGTTTTGGCTCATCGCAAACAGTTCATCCGAGTGACCTGTATGCCGTCTATCGCACACATCTTTTCCTGGATAATCGTTTGTGTTCTTTTGGATCATCGCAAACAGTTCTTCTGAGTGACCTGTATGCCGTATATCGCACACATCTGGATTTGGGTAATCGTCCGTGTTATTTTGTCTCGTCGCAAATAGTTTGTATGGGTCAACTGTATGCCACGTATCGCACACGCAACTCTTTTCTGAATCATATTTGATGGATCCACCATCGCACACTATTCATTTTATTCACTACTGCAGGAAGGTCCTAACGCGACACATCAATCAGAGACCCCGCGACCAAACTGTGTGCGATGCATTAATCACAAACGGTGTCGTACTAAAACCGTCGCCAATAAGATGAACTGTTTGCGATGCCGGAGACATCAAAAATGATTTAGATTAGAGACGCGTGTGCGATACGTGGCAGACAGTTGATCCATACGAACTATTTGCGATAAGACAGAACAACAAACACGATTCAGATTAGAGATGCGTGTGCGATATGTGGCATACAGTTGATCCATACGAACTATTTGTGATAAGACAGAACAACAAACACGGTCAGCCAAATCAAGGTGTGTGCGATACACGGCATACAGTTCACTCGGATGAACTATTTGCTATTACCCAACACAACAGAAACGGTCTGGCAGATCAAGGTGTGTGCGATATACGGCATGCGGTTCGCTCGGATGAACTGTTTGCGATTACCCAACACAACAGAAACGGTCAGCCAGATCAAGGAGTCTGTGATATACGGGCACACATTCTAATTAAAAGAATTGTGCATGATGGTAATAACAAGCGCACACGGTTGATGGAACAGGTCGTGTGCTGACATCGCCGATTGCGGTGCACACGCCACGTACGCATCCGAGAATGCTTGCCCACGTTAATTACACCATCCGGGAATCGTGCCGCACTTTGAAACCGGAACCGTTAAATAATTTTGAGCTTCTTTCCCGTCACATTCCAAATTACTCCAATTCACACCGATATGTAATTGCAAACCTGTTCACACCGATGAAAACCTAAACGTTTCCCCACTTAGCAGCTTATTACTAGGTTATAAATACCACCTACTCAAAAATGACTGCACATTCCTCCTCAATTCCTCATCAACAAACAAACAAGTCTTCGTCCTTCCTTGCGTCTGCCATGGCCCGTGGGAGGAGTTCTTGGTCGAGAAATGACCACGGAGTGGCGAGCGAAGTAGCAGAGATATCCCGCCTCGCCGTGATATTAGCCGAGAGGTCCCGCCACGCCGCCGAAGTAGCACGGAGGTCCCGCCGCGCCGCCGTAGCAGCATTGAGGTCCCGCCATGCCGCCGAAGCAGCAGATTGGTCCGGCCATGCCGCGAAACCGGCACAGATGTCCTGCCGCACCGCGGAAGCAGCAGAGAGGTCCTGCCGCGTCGCGGTGTCCTGGATGGATCTATCGCGGGCACTCGAGGGCTCTCACAGGCGCATGCGCGCTATGCTCAATAAGCTGATGGACAATGACATCCCTCGCTGGGCGAAGCTGCAGAAGGAGAGCTATGCCGCATTGGATAAGTCCACCGGCGTCATCCGGGGACTACGGGGTGACAAGGTGAGGCTCCGCACCGAGTGCGACCTACTGAGGGCGAAGATTGCCGGCAGGGCGAAGCAGCACTAGGAGACAACTGCCGTGTTGGAGAAGACGTCCGTCATGGTCAGGAAACTTTTGGAAGAGAATGCTAATCTCCGCATCGAGCGTGACATGCTCCTGGAGGAATCAGTGGTTGCTCGCAAGCGACGGATTGAGGACGTGAAGGAGATCAAGGTGGACGAAATGATGGAGATGGCATAGTAGATCGAGGTGAAGTAGAGAGCAGCGACCCAGATTGTTGTCTGTGTCTTCCTTCTTTTGCCCTTGTGTCTTTCGGGCGTTGCCACATGTGGCATCTTTAATTATCTTCCTGAATATGTAAGACAATTATTATTATCCATTGCCATCGTCTTCATATATATCAGTCTTGCTAAGTCTCAGTCGATGATATGTCTGTGAGATCTTACATCAAGGTTCGTGCAAAATTTTCTTTTCATATTTTCTTTTCTCTCTCTTAAATCTCAGTCGACTGAGGCCTAGCCATGCCATTAAAACTGGGGCTCATGCGCCATTAATGGAGAAGTTGGGAGCGAGGTGGGCGGCTGATGGAGGTCAAAGGGCTCGCCTCCCGGTGAGCCTGCGCAGCGGTCTGCTCCACGCCTCCCGTCTACTCAAATAGCTACCCCGCACGTCGCCTCCTAGCAAATAAAAATGGGGACGCGTGGCAGCATGTAAATGGTTAGTACAACGCCCACGGTTTGAATAGCACTAGTGTTTTCGATTGTAACGTGGCAGCTCTTTGTTCAAAAATGACTTTGTTGCTTGTTAATCTATGCGCCTTCAAAAAAATCGGATTTTTTTTTACCACAGCATGTTGGTGCCATGTCAAGGCAACATGCCAAGTTTCATGATTTTCAGGCAAGTTTTGGATTTACAGGAATTTAAAAATCAAGTTTGTCAATGTTTTCGGCCGAGCCACGACGCCCAGATGTTTGAAATTCATTCCCATTTCTTGCATGGGACCTAAACATTCACCCAAGGACACATATACGATTTTTCAACCCATTTTGGTGCACTGGAGCATGTGCCTGTAGTTCAAATTTGAATTATGCACATTAAATGCCTAGAAAACTCAATTAATGTATAAAAATGACAAACGAACCCGAAATAATTCCAACTTTAGCACCATACTCCTATTGGTCTTTGTTGCCTCTGTAAAAAAAATCAAGGCAGGAAGAGGCAGCATATGTCGTTTCGCCCACAAAGGTGACACATCCCCCCTATCGGAACCATGAGCCTTCTTGAGAGAAGCTCCGGTTTGTAAGAAGCTTATACCAAAACTTATCCCAAATCGAACAAATTTTTTACCACAACATGTTGGTGCCATGTCAAGACACCATGCCAAGTTCCGTGATTTTTAGGCAATTTTTGGATTTACAGGAATTTAAAAACCAAGTTTCTCAATGTTTTCGGCCGAGCCACGATGGCCAGATGTTTGAAATTCATTCCCATTTCTTGTATGGGACCTAAACATTCACCCAAGGACACATATACGATTTTTCAACCCATTTTGGTGCACTGGAGCATGTGCATGTAGTTCAAATTTGAATTATGCACATTAAATGCCTAGAAACTCAATAAATGTATAAAAAAGGCCAAACGAACCCGGAATAATTCCAAATTTTAGCACGACACTCCTATTGGTCTTTGTTGCCTCTGTAAAAAAATCAAGGAAGGAAGAGGCAGCGTATGTCGTTTCGCCCACAAAGGTGACACATCCACTATCGGAACCATGAGCCTTCTTGAGAGAAGCTCCGGTTTGTAAGAAGCTTATACCAAAACTTGTCTCAAATCGAACAAAAATTTTACCACAGCGTGTTGGCTGCTTTAAACGACAGTTCATGGTGTTTTCTAAAGGCTGCCTCCGGTTCCTTCTAGTGAATTGTCTTCTGTTATGTTAATATGCAATTTGATCTTCTGAAATGTGATGTTCAGTTAACAGTTTGGTTCATTTGTTGTGATGTTCAGTTAACTGTTTGGTTCAATTCTGAAATGTGATTTTCAATTCCTGTGGGTACAATTTTTTTATTGTTATGCATGTGAGGAATAAAATCGAATTTGGATGTACTCTATACATGAGAAACATACACAAATGCCATATTTCCTAGTAGTTCTTAAGCACGCTAGGCTTGGTTAACCGTATGATCTTCTAGTATATGTTCTATTCTGCAATGTGGTTCTCAGTTAACTGCTTGCTTCATTTGTTGTGGTGTCCAGTTAACTTTTTGGTACAATTCTGCAGTGTGATGTTCATTTGTTGTGGGTATAAGTTTTCATTAATATATTCTACTGATAGTATGCCAACTCTCACTTAAACTGATCAATATCTGCCTTATATGTGTTGCAGGGAAACAATGGGAGGCACTGAGGTTTACCATCGAGGTTTGCACATGCATGGTCCTTTGGCTAATAGCACATTATTGTGCAATTGCAGGAACCATTCTAATATTTAGGATTTTAAAATTTTGGTCTTGCACATGTAGGTCCTGCTGTCAGAGGTTTAGACCCACGGTTCGATCCATTTTGCATATGGGGAAATGAGATGGACATGAATATCAGTCAAGTCAAGAAACTCAGAAAGATTGTTAGGATAAAGAAACTAGCGTTGAATAACAACAAGATCTTTGTTTGCACAATGAAGAAGACATCAGTCAACTATAGGATGGTACTAACTCTTTTACCTTGTATTTTTTCCTATGTGCCATTTCAAAATTTAGAACAGATATTTATGCATATCTTTGTTTTCAGTCCTTTCCAAAGCAGTTCACCGATGATTACCTCTCAAACCACATCCATGGTCAAGAGGCGAGGAAGGTACTCATTCAACACCCATGGTACAATATTGAAGTCTCCCTCAAGAGGACGAAGGTTGGGCGGGCAATCATCTCCAGCCACTGGCGTAAAGTTGCAAGGACATTCAACATCATTGAAGGCTCAATATTCGCCTTCAGATTCAGCAGTTTTCAGATGAGATTCATCTCTCTATATACCGTATATGATGCTACTTTCCAAAGGTTTTAGATGTTGCATGTGAAACTTCGTTCTGTTGTGTAATTGCGTAGCTAGCTATATGCCTATATGGTGTAACTGAGTGCTGAAGCTATGTGATGTTGTACTCTGATGTAATTCAGCTATGAAATCCTGGTTGCTGTAATACGGCTATGAAACATATGGTGTGTTTGATATGAAATGTCAATTTGATTACTAAATGCATTATCAATAATAGGCCAATTAGCCTGCTTATTGGGTTTTTGAATTGCAGAGGGTTTCTCAGACAACACCGTGGGCGATGACCTCAAACAACGCACACAGTTTCTAGAAAGTAGCCGTGTTGGATCAATGACCAATCACACACGCCTTCCGCCCGACAAATGTTTGCGTTAGGCCACCTTGCACAAACGTTTCCACATAAAAATTGTGTGTGATGTAAATATGAACGGAAACGTTTTTCTGAGATTCACTGTGTGGGATGAACATATGAACAGAAACGATTGGGCCAGTATAATTGTCTGCGATGGCTCGCCCGATCGCACACGAGCTCTTTTTGCCCCGTGTGTGTGACCAGAGGCCCTATCGCCGACGGTTTCTGGGTCGTGTGGGAAGGACCCCCCTATCGCACACACAGGCAAGGCTACGGTTTAAAACTCCGTCGCGGAAAGGGGTTAAAAACCGTTTGTATAGCAGCTCGTTGTACCAGTGATTGATGACGGTTTTATTACCATACCGTTTGCGATTCATGCATCACACATAGTTTGGTCGAAGGGTCTCCTATAAATGTGTCGTCTTAGGACCTTCCTGCAGTAATGCTAAGGCCGTGGTTGAGGACGGTGAGCAACAAACTTCTTCGGACAAGGTCAAGGTAACTCCTCGTTCAAATCCACCTCTCTTCACTCCTCCTTCCTATAGTGATGAATATCTTGATGCGGAGGATAACAATGATGATGATGATATGAATGATCCTATGTTTGCCAAAATAGATAAGGTTATGTACTCCCTTAAAGGAAAAAAGCTTGCTATGTTTCGTATGCTTATGGAGATGGTGAGTAAGCACACCATCACCATTAAGGAACTCGAAACCATCATTACCGAGGAAAACGAAAAATATGAAATCCTTGAGCGGAAAGTCCAATATGAGGAAGCACGGAATGATGAATTGTGCTTAAAAATTGGTGCAAACATTGACATACATGCTAAGAAACTTGCCTCCATGAAAAAGGCTAAAAGCTCTTGCAAGGAGTTGATGAATGCTAAGAGTAAGATTGAAGAGTCTCATGCTACTCTCTCTAAGGATTTTGAACTTCTAAACTTGTCTCTAAAAACTAAGGAAGAAGAGCTCACTATTCTTACAAAGAGTTTTGAGAAACTTAAACTTACTTATCTCGAGACTCTCGCCAAGGCTTAATCCTCACCTATTATAAATGTTGATGCTTGTACTACTAACTCTAGTGGTGATATAGCAACTATTCTTGAGGAGAACCGCTCTCTAAAAGCTCAACTTGAGAGAGGGCTCATGACTTGTGCCCAAGGACAAAAGAACCTCAATGAGGTGCTGAGCTAACACAAAGAGGTGGTTGCCAAGGAAGGGCTTGTGTTTGACCCAAGCACAAGCAAGAAGAAGATGACTTCTCAAAAGTGCACCACTCCTATCAAGGAGACATTTGTGCGTGAAGGGCATAAGGAGAAAGGAAAGGGCAAAGTTGACAAGGTTGTGACTGGGAATGCCACTAGGGGCATGCCCACTCCCAACAAGTCAAACGAGTTCATGCCTCCATCCTATGTGCTTCGTAAGACAAAGGATGGAGAGGTCTATGCTCAATTTGTTGGTCCTCGAAATGCTTTTCGCTTCTATGCTATTTGGGTTCCTAAGACACTTGTTACTAACTTGAGAGGTCCCATTGCAAAATGGGTACCTCTAACCAAGACTTAAATTGTGTGTAGGATGCCTTCTCCGGTGGAGTCAAATGGGTGATCGATAGTGGATGCACCAACCATATGACCGGGGATAGTAAATTGCTCACGGACTTCATGTAAGCTATTCGACCATTTATGAGCATTGTGTTTGGTGGAGGATCAAAAGGACGAGTACTTGGGTTGGGCAAGATGGCTATCACTAATGACATGTCTCTTGCAAATGCCATGCTTGTACAATCCCTTAAATATCATTTGCTTTCAGTTCGCCAATTGGCTTTCGTTGGTTATGATACACTATTTGGACTAACGAATGTGAAAGTCTTTAAGAGAGATACTCTCGAAGTGGCCTTTGTTGGAGAGTTGATGGAAACCTTTACACGGTTGATTTCTCGAAAGAGAGCACTTTCCATGCAACTTGTCTAATGGCCAAGGCTGACAAGGGGTGGCTATGGCATCGCCGACTAGCCCATGTTGGCATGAGAAATCTTCAAGATCTCTTAAAGGGTGAACACATCCTTGGACAAACCGATGTTTCTTTTGAGAAAGATCATGTGTGTAGTGTGTGCATAGCCAGGAAGCAACATCAATCAAAGCATCCACCCAAGAATATCGTATCAACGTCAAGGCCGTTGTAGCTCCTTTATGTGGATCTCTTTGGGCCTCCATCATGGGATAGTCTTGGTGGAAAGAAGTATGGTCTTGTCATTGTTGATGATTACTCAAGATACACATGGGTGTTTTTCCTCAAGTCCAAGGACGAGACGAAGATCACCTTCATTGATTTTGTCAAGCAAGATCAACAAAAGTTTGACAAAGAGATCTTGGCAATAAGAAGCGAAAATGGCTCTGAGTTCAAGAACTACACCTTGGAAGAATTCCTTAGTGATGAGAGGATTGAGCATCAATATTCCACACCTTACACTCCTCAACAAAATGGTGTAGCCGAGAGGAAGAACCGTACCCTTGTGGAGATGGCAAGGTCCATGTTGGATGAGTAGAAGTCACCACATAGCTTTTGGGTCGAGGCCGTCAACACCGCATGTCATGCATCAAACCGGCTCTTCCTTCGCAAGATCTTGGAGAAGACCCCATATGAGCTCCTAACCGGGAACAAGCCAAACGTCAAGTACTTTCGTGTATTCGTATGCAAGTGCTTCATTCTCAACAAGAGAGAACGGTTAGGAAAATTTCAATCCAAGACAATTGAGGGTATATTTGTTGGTTATGGGTCAAACTCTCACGCCTATAGGGTCTACAACAAATCCAACGGAAGTGTTGTAGAAACTTGTGACATGGTGTTTGATGAATTTAATGGCTCCCATGGGGAGCAAGTTGATCTAAGTGGTGTAGGTGATGAAGATCCTTCGCAAGATATCTTTGTAGGAGATATGCCCTAGAGGCAATAATAACAGTTATTTTTTATCTCCAAGTTTGTAATTAATGTATATGTTCTATGTTATAACTGCAATGGTTCTTGAGCCCGTATATCCACAAAGGATCAGAGGAAAACCCATGTGCATGTGTGGAATAATAAACAGTAAAATATATTCCTAGTCGTGCCTCTAAGACTAGCTCAAGTGATGCAAGATGGTCACGTTTTCCTGATCATGGGCATGACTATGCCAACAACTTTGAGGACACACATGTTAGAAGAACATTTGTGTTGAATTAACCAAATTGATGTTATGTTGTGAGATACTTTTGTCACGAGTTAATGGCTATAACACAAACGAATAACAAGAACAAGACCCTCACCAAGATCAACCTCAAGAACAAGATCCTCATCATGAGCAACAACAAGAACATGCAACTATTGATGATGATGTGCCTTATGACGATGGTGAACCTCAACAAATGGAATATGAAGAAGAAGAACTTCCTCCACACATTAACGATCCATATGTTGAAGATGTTGATGATGGAAATGAAGTTGAACCCAATGAAACATTAACCTCCATCATGCCTCGAGTGGCTAGACGCGTGGACGTTGATCAAATTCTAACTGGCATATCGGAAGGTAGAGTCACTCGTAAACAATTGACTAACTTTTGTGCTCACTTCTCGTTTGTGTCTAGTATTGAGCCTCTCAAGGTCCAAGATGCATTGATGGATACTGATTGGCTTAATGCCATGCAAGAAGAGTTGAACAACTTCGAATGCAACAAGGTATGGACGTTGGTTGAACGGCCAAACAAGGAACACAATGTCATTGGAACAAAGTGGATCTTCAAGAACAAGCAAGATGAACATGGTACCATCATTAGAAACAAGGTAAGGTTAGTGGCACAAGGGTACTCTCAAGTTGAAGGTTTGGACTTTGATAATACCTTTGCTCCCGTAGCCCATCTTGAATCTATTCGCATCTTGCTTGTTTATGCCGCTTTCAATGGTTTTACATTACATCAAATAGACATGAAGAGTGTTTTTCTTAATGGTCCTCTACAAGAGGAGGTAAATGTATCACAACCACTCGGGTTCCTTGATCCTGATCACAAAGACTATGTTTATAAACTTCATAAGGCTTTGTATGGCCTCAAACAAGCACCATGTGCTTGGTATGATCATTTCAAGAAGTTTTTAATCGATGATGGTTTTGTGAGAGGAGTGATTGATCCCACTCTTTTTTACTAATAGGGGAAAAGCTGATTTGATCTTATGCCTAATCTATGTAGATGACATCATTTTTGGTTCACCCAACATCCATCTTTGCAAGAAGTTTGCGGCGTCCATGACCAAGAATTTTGAGATGTCACTCAACGCGAATTTGAAGTTCTTTCTTGGATTTAAAATTCAACAATGTCAAGAGGGAATTTTCCTCTCTCAAACCAAGTACACCAAGGACATTCTTGAGAAGTTTGGAATGACAAATGCCAAGCCAGTCAAGACACCCATGGCAACCAAAGTTGTTATTAATGCCGACGAAAATGGTACACCTTTTGACACAACTACTTACCGCTCTATGACTGGTTCCTTGCTTTATCTTTGTGCATCTAGACCGGATATCATGTTAAGTGTAGGCATATGTGCACGATATCAAGCTGCCCCTAAGGAAAGCCATCATTTGGCGGTTAAGCACATTCTTAGATACCTTGTTCACACCCTAACGTTGGGTCTATGGTACTCCAAGGATGCCAAGTTTGATCTCATTGGGTAGTCCGATGCGGATTGGGCCGGAGACAAGGTGGAGCGGAAGTCTACCTCCGGTACATGTTAGTTTCTTGGATGCTCCTTGGTAAGTTGGTCCTCGAAGAAGCAAAACCATGTCTCCCTGTCCATTGCGGAAGCTGAGTATATTGCCGCCGGAAGTTGTGCAACAGAATTGCTATGGATGAGGCAAACTTTAAAGGATTATGTCATTACCTATAAGCATGTGCCTCTTCTATGTGACAATGAAAGTGCAATCAAGATCACCAAAACCTGGTTCAACACATTCGCACCAAGCACATCGACATTTTCCATCACTTCATAAGGGATCATGTGCAAAAAGGAGACATTGAGATAGCCCATGTTCGAACGGATATGCAACTTGCCGACATCTTCACCAAGCCATTGGACGAAGCACGGTTTTGCCAACTAAGGTGTGAACTTGGTATCTTGGAACTTGCTAATATAGTCGTATGATATCATGTACCCATGCATACATTTACTTCATGTCTTGTCTAGATGTAGGCATGTATTTAGGGGGATAAATTCAATTCATGAATCTTCTTCTCTCTATATGATGCATAAATAGAACAAACACCCTCAAAGCTATTATGTCCATGTGACCATGGCGCTTTAAATGATGGAGTAGTGATCTTGGGCCCAAGCTTAAAATCTTCGCGGTGTGTCGTGGTTTTAACACGGCAGATGCCCTTGTGAAAGGACTTAGAGATGAGGCCATCGCACTAGTGTGGAAGCTTAACGGGGTTGATCGGGAACGAGAAGACGCCAGGTTACCCAGGTTCGGCCCCTCACGGTGGAGGTAAAGCCTACGTCCTGCTTGTGTATATTGCTGTGGTTCTCGATTACAAGGATGCGGATTCGCTAACCTAGCTCTCGATGAGATTGCAACTTAGTCTTTTTCGTATAGGTGCTCCCCTTTGTATATACAGGTGGAACCCTAGATTACACGAGAGTCCGGGTTGTTCTTTGACCCGCCTCCTACTCTTTCCTACTTGTTCTCCAAGACGGTCTTCTTGCCATCTATCTTCTCGTGAGCCGGCCCACTGCTTAAGCCGGCCTATCCTTGCCAGGCCTCATTAAGCCGTCCCACACAGAGTCTTCAGCCCCGCGGTAAGTTGACCCGCAAGCTTGCGTTATGGCCGGGTTAACACCCTGCCGGGTCTCCATGCTGGTAAACATCCCCAACATTAGCCCTCAGTTTGACTTGAATTTATTCACGTTAAACTTCAACCTGAAAAGAAAAACATCAGTAATATACTCTCCAAGTGCTTCCCAAGCCGGTCTTTTAGAACACCATCCTAGGCCGGTTCAATTTGCCGGGTTAAATGGATCGGCGGGTCTCCCCTTCAGGTTCAGACTTGGCATTTTTAGCTCTTTCTCCCTCATGACGTCACAATCCACTTCCGCAAAATCTGGGATGACATCACCTCGAATCTTTGAGTGGGTATGTATCGTCTTGTCAGGCGCAAAAATCGAGGAGCCCACAGCCAAAAATTACTGCGCCGCCTGGGGTTCCGCCCCTGCCGTTTCAATTTTTTACTGCACCTATAAAGAGGCCAGCTCACCCCAACTAGTATTTTTTACCTCTCGCTCGTCTTCCTCCTCGTGGCTGCCTCTTCTCGCAACCGAAACGCCGCCACCTTCGAGCTCTCCGGCCACTCCGACCGCGCCCTCTCCGTCGCCCCAGTCGCCGCCGGAGCTCATCCAAGACCCTCCGGCCATCTTCGCCGGGCTCAGGTATGCCCAAATCCTTCGCTTTAAATCTGTATCGCCCCCATTTCCTGCGCAGTTCATCGTGTTCATCCATATTCATCCTTCTCCTCTCATTTAGTAGATCTAAAATCAGTGAGATGATCCGCGTAGGCACTTTATTCACTGCGGCAATGCCATTTTTTGCATCTAGATCTCTGTATTACCCTCCACAGACCCGCATTAACCACGGGCCCAAGTATCCATCCATGCTTAGGTCTTTAAATTTTCTTTTTCGAAGCATTTTTAGATCCGTAACAGCAACCGCTCCGTCGGATTCTTGTTCACAGCTAGCTCAACACTTAGGGAAAATCCAATGCACCGCTGCACCACTAGTGCCGGCTCATTTGTCACGCCGGCTTATCCTTGCTTTCGGCGGCTTGTACAAATCCGGGTTATGACTTGTAGCACCATGATCGCCTCATTACTTTGCCAGGTTACACCTCATGAGCTTAACACTCCGGCTTACCACTATTGTCTTTGCAGTTAAAATCTAAACTCGCCATGGCCCCCAAGACTGACAAATCCTGCAACTGGGTCAGATCTCAGGTCTCAACCCTGATGTTGAACGAACTCGTGGGGCAAGGCCTTTTGCCGGCTCAAGCCACAATTAGCTGGCGGGCGCCTGAAGAAGAAAGCACCCCCCAGCCCAGGCAAGATGAAGTGGTGGTCTTCGCAGATCATCTTCATAAGGGGTTTCGGCCGCCCGGGTCAAAATTCTTCCGTGACATCCTTAACTTTTTTGACCTCCGACTGCAAGATCTTGGCCCCAATTCAATCACAAATCTATGCCAATTTCAAGTCTTCTGCGAAGTGTATCTCCAAACAGCGCCAACTGTCCTTCTCTTTCGAGATTTTTTCTACATCAACCATCAGACCGAGTTCACCGATGGCCCTAGCATTGAACTTGGTGGCGTTTCCATTCAAAGGCGAAGAAGCACCCCCTTTCCCGAGGCTAAGCTGGTGAGTCATCCCAAGGGTTGGAATAAGACTTGGTTCTATTGCAAGAACACTGCCCCTCAAAATGAAAACCCCTTGCCGGGTTACAGATTGGACCGGCTCAATGCCACCCTTGCCTTCCCGGGTTGTCCATCAGCCGAGGAGCGGAAACAGATTGCTCCAATTTATTCCAAAATAAGAGCTTTGGATGCTAATGGCCTCACCGGGGTCGACCTGACCCGGTGTTGGGTAAGTTGGCGAATTCAGCCCCTTAGCCACAGGGGCGACTTGATGTGCAACTACACCGGTGAGCCGGCTGACATTCAACGCTTCAGCCAAGTTAATCTATCTGTGAGTGACATCAACAAAGTCACCAAGAGGTTGCTAGGAGAGCCCCAAGATAAATGCAACAAAACTGGGCTAGCTCCCTTCTGCTTGACCAATCATGTGCCTTCAGTAAGTACCCATACCCTCTTACTCTGTTGTTTGACTTGCTTTTTTTTATCTCAATCATAATCACCGACTCATCTCAAACGCAGGCAAATGACAAGTTTTGGAAGAGGAAGAAGCCTCGACAACCCGCCTTTGGTCCAACGGAGCAGCAAGATGAGCCGGCCGATGCTGATGAGCCAGCTGCAGAAGGCGAGGCTGAGGTAGAACTTGACTCGCTTGGTCGTCTTTTTATTCAACTTGTTGATGCCTCTTTTCTTCAGGATGAAGCCGAAATTAGCCACACCAATGAGCCGGAGGTAACCTTGATTTCTTCTGATTCTGATTCTCCAATTCATATTCGGAAGAAAACCCGGGCTGTGATCCGCAAGGTTCGAAGGAAGCCCCGGGTTGCCGTCCGTAAGGTCCCTTTTTCCCACCAGGATGCTCATTTGGATCCCAAATTTGTTTTGAAGACTCGTCAAATCGGGACCTCCAAAAGGAAGACCCGGGGCAGTGAAGGCGAGTTAAGCGGCGGGCTTCCATATGAACCGCCATCCCGTAAGGCGCGAGCTGAGGTGCTTCTTAGTCCAACTTCCTCTTTTCCTCTAGCTGGCCATTTTAAGGAGCCCTTACATTTAAATGACTCGGCATATCAGACGTCCCATTCCTCGGGCGAGTCAAGCGTGACGCAGGCGCCGGCTTTCAACATCAACCTTGGGTAAGTAAATACTGGCACAGCAGTTCCTTAATTCTTCCCCCCTTCAAATGAATAACTCATTTGTTTTTTGCACAGTGCCAAAGCTATCAAGAAGAAAGCACCTGCCGGGTCATCTGACCCAATCATTCAACCAGGCCCTGAGGCCACCTTGGTCCCCGAGGATGAGCCGGCCTATCAGACTGACCCGCCACGTCAAGACGCCGCCAGCCCGGCTCGCGCTCCCTCGCCTGTTGTACAAGAACGAGAAAATCCAACTGAGGAACAGCGCGAAGAGCCGCCCGTAGCACCGGCTCAGGATGATGTGGTGGTGACCGGAGAACAGCAGGCAACTCCAGAAGCCTCTACCGCTCTAACCAAAATCCCTGCCAAGCCTGAGCCGGCCTCGAAGGACAAGGGCAAGACAGCTCTTAACTTCCCTTCATTCGAAGACCAGGATGCCAGTACTCTGCACCAGGCTGTGCTGACCCGGCTGTCTGAAAGCCGGGACACAGAGATCGCCATGATAACTTCGTTGAAACGGAAATATGAGGTAATTTGCACCCTTCATTTTGTACCATATATATATGTAGCCCCCAAGGGCCGGGTCATTATGGAATGATGAACCGGGACTTCAAAAGTAAACTTGTATGCATAACTTCAATCGGTATCCCCAAAGGCCGGCTCACCATTCATGGCGGGCGGGTCTTCATAAATTGTAAGCCGGATAGATCAATTTATTTATTAGCCCCCAAGTGCCATGGAGAGTGCTTGCAGCTGCATGGAACTTGCCTTACGGGTTTTGAAGCTTGAAAGCATGTAGCCCCCATGGGCCGGGTTGTCCTTTTAGGGCGGCTCGGGTCATACATGTACATATGATGTATAACATACTGCTCTGCAGGAAATGCTGGATCAAGTAGAAGCCCAGGCCTCCTGCTTCCGAAAGGAGGCCAAGAAGGAGAAAAAATTGCGCCAAGAATATGAAGAAGCCGCTGCTGAAGCGAAGAAGTCTTTGGTCATTGTAAGGAACACCTTGCAAGAGACAGAGGCCGCAAGAGCCGCCCAAGCCGCTCGAGCTGAAGAGGCTGAAGCCAAACTTGAGCCGGCAACGCAAGAGCTGACGACTCTAAAAGGCCAGATCACCGCCATGTGCCGGGCTATCTTTGGTAAGCAAACAGACCGCCATGCCCCAACAGCTCCGGCTTAAATACGCCAGGCCGGCTTGACTGATGATGTATACTTATGTTTGCAGGCCGAAAAAAATCAAACTCTTGTCCAGCAGCCGGTGGTGAAACTCAAGGCGGTCTACACCTTGGTAGAACAACTGTACATAGGCGGCTGCCGCTGCATAATGGCCGCCAAGAACACCAAGGCGCCGCCTCAGCTGATTGCCGATATGCTGAAAGAACTATCAGTCGTGCCCAAGTGGTTCGAGGACTGGAAAAGGGCATGCTGCCGCACTGGGGCTCTGACCGCACTTGCTCGAGCCAAGGCGTACGTGCCGGAACTTGATCCGGCTCAAGTGGCGGGCGGGTATCCAGAATTCAATGTGGATGACTCGCCATTTACCAAGAGGGACTTCCAGCGCTGTATCAAAGAAACCCGGGTTGCCGCCACTAACATCGCAGAAGAGGCTGATCTGACCCGGTACCAGGCACCTTACTCCAAGGAGAATGAGCGGATAGAGCCGCCCAATCATGAGCCGGTGGCCCTAACCCGTACGCGTAAGCCATCCTTTGCTCCTGAAGTCGACCCTTCCTCCCTGATATCCGATGATGCTCTATTTGAGGCGTTACACTCAATTCAGTGGTCGACCAGCGACTCAAGCCAAGAAGAAGAGGATGACGACGGCCGCGAAGAGTCGGCTCATGGTGCTCCATCAGGCGCCGGTGCCAGCTCTGACCCGGCGATATAAATGTTGGCTTATCTTAGTACGCCCAACTTGTAAATTTTTTGCCATGGCCGCAGCTGATGGGCGGCTTGTAATAGTGTATCATAAAACTCTTGGTGTTGATGCCAGTGTCATCGTGTACTGAGCTTGCAGATTGCTTGTATAAACACCTTGCGCTTCTGCGAATCCTCTTATGGGCTGTGAGAGCCGTTGTTTGCAATAGAGTGATTCCGCTGAAATAATAACAATGGCATGTGATGGTTACTGATGAAATCATATTGAACAAGTAATCTTTGTTACTGTTTGCAATGAATCAAGAATATTATATGGAACTAAGTAAATGCTATGTATGGATGTATGCATGTATGCAGAGATGAGTGCAACAAAAGAACATAATCGTAAGTCGGAACATGCTTGGACCGGCCGGCTTATAATCGTAAGCCGGCTGCTGAACACAACTTGAAATGGCTGGCTCATAGGGCGCAAGCCGGAATATGCTTTCATGAAGCTCGCACCTTGGCCTATTGGTTTGTCCTCACTCTGTGAAAGCCGGCTCTCACACAACCAATTGGACGTTTTAACTCTAACGAATTCAGGGCCACCTCTGTGATTGACTCGTCAGACGTACGCCGGGTCATTTTTTAGGGAGTAGCATCTTGCTAACAGGCAGGTTTAACCAACTTTGTGGCATCTCGCCGGGTTAAAAGGGTTTTATAAGCTAAACTCAATGGAGTTGGAAGCCCCCAAGTAACCAAGATCAACAAATAAAGATCTAGCACACGAATTTTGAGGCAAAACACCTTCACACAGTGCTGCTGGTCGCTATTTTATTTGATCAAAAAAGAGGTATATACATGATAGAAGGTATGTACAAAGATGTGACCTAGTCAATGACTTAGGTGTAGTATGGCCGGAGCTGGGCAATGTTCCAAGGCCAGCTTATTTCCTCCTCAGAGGTACGTGAGTTATCTGCCTCGCGTATATCAATCAGGTAATATGACCCGTTGTTGAGATTCTTGCTGACCACAAAGGGTCCTTCCCAAGGTGGTGAAAGCTTATGCATGCCTGTCTGGTCTTGTATCAGACGGAGCACTAAGTCACCTTCCTGAAAAGTACGGCTTCGAACTCTACGGCTGTGGTAGCGACGTAGGTCTTGCTGATAGATTGCTGATCTGGATGCGGCAAGGTCACGCTCTTCCTCCAAAGCATCAAGAGCATCTTGGCGAGCTAGCTCATTATCTGATTCCACATAAGCCGCCACTCGAGGGGAGTCATGCCGAATATCGCTCGGAAGCACAGCTTTTGCACCATAGACTAGGAAAAACGGCGTATAGCCTGTTGACCTGTTGGGAGTAGTCCGTATGCTCCAAAGTACTGAAGGTAGTTCTTCTTCCTAGCAACCCGGCGTGCGCTGCAAAGGCACCATGAGCCGGGGTTTGATACCGTGCAATATTTCCTGATTGGCCCTTTCTGCCTGTCCGTTGGACTGAGGATGCGCAACCGATGCTAGATCAAGCCGGATGTGTTCCTGTTGACAGAACTGTTCCATAACTCCCTTGGACAGATTAATTCCATTATCGGTAATGATACTGTGCGGGTAGCCAAATCGGAATATCAGCTTTTTCAGAAACTTGACAGCTGTAGCCGCGTCGCAGTTGCTGGCCAGCTCTGCTTCCACCCACTTGGTAAACTTGTCCACAGCCACCAGTAGGTGTGCATGTTTGTTCTTAGAACGTTTGAAGGGCCCCACCATGTCAAGCCCCCAGACCGCGAACGGCCAAGTGATCGGGATCATCCTCAATTCTTGAGCTGGCACATGGGCCTGGCGAGCATATTTCTGGCAACCATCACACTTACGGACAATGTCCTCTGCGTCAGCATGAGCCGTGAGCCAGTAAAACCCGTGCCGGAAAGCCTTCACGACCAGTGATCTTGAGCCGGCATGGTGTCCACAATCGCCAGAGTGGATATCATTGAGGATTGCGCGGCCTTCTTCAGGTGAAACACAACACTGAAAAACACCAGTGACGCTCCGTCGGTGCAACTCGCCATTTACAATATTCACAGACTTGGACCGTCTAATGATCTGCCGAGCAAGCAGTTCCTCTGTTGGTAGTTCTCCCCGGCTTAGATAAGCCAAGTAGGGGACCGTCCAATCAGGGATTGCATGGATAGCAGCCACTAGAGCCGCCTCCGAGTCAGGAACAGCTAAATCCTCTTCTGTTGGTAACTTGACAGACGGGTTGTGCAAAACGTCCAGGAACACATTGGGTGGCACCGGCTTGCGCTGCGAGCCCAAGCGAGAGAGTGCGTCTGCCTCCTCATTCTGCCTGCGATCAATGTGATCAACTTGATAACCTTTGAAGTGTCCAGCAATATTCGTGACCGCGTGCCAATAAGCCGTCATAAGGGGATCCTTGGAATCCCAAGTACCAGAAACTTGTTGGGCCACCAAGTCTGAATCGCCCAAGCACCTGACCCGGCTCAAGTTCATCTCCTTAGCCATCCGGAGCCCATGAAGCAAGGCCTCATATTCCGCTGCATTGTTAGTACAGGGGAACATAAGTCTCAGAACATAACAGAACTTGTCTCCTCGTGGGGAAGTAATCACAACTCCAGCCCCCGAGCCTTCAAGCTGCCTTGAGCCGTCAAAGTGTATGGACCAGTATGTTGTGTCGGGCTTCTCTTCGGGAGCCTGCAACTCTGTCCAATCATTAATAAAGTCCACCAACGCCTGAGATTTGATTGCTGTGCGAGGCACGTATTTGAGATGATGCGGACCGAGCTCGATAGTCCACTTAGCAACCCGTCCTGTCGCCTCCCGGTTCTGGATTATATCCCCAAGAGGTGCTAAGCTGACTACAGTGATCGGATGCTCATGGAAGTAATGCTTCAGCTTGCGGCTAGCCATAAATACTCCGTAGACCAGCTTCTGCCAATGTGGATACCGCTGCTTGGACTCGGTTAACACCTCACTGGTATAATACACAGGGTGCTGGACTGGATACTCCTTGCCATCTTCCTTGCGCTCCACTACGACTGCCATGCTTACCGCCTTGTTATTAGTAACAATATATAGTAACATTGGCTCCTTCTCACGAGGGGCAGCAAGGACTAGCGGCTCAGACAACTGCTTCTTGAGGGCCTCAAAAGCCTGATCTGCAGCATCACTCCAGACGAAGTCATCTAATTTCTTAAGCAACTGGTATAACGGAATGGCCTTTTCTCCAAGCCGGCTTATGAAGCGACTTAACGCCGCGACTCGCCCAGCCAGCCTCTGCACATCATTCAGTCTGGCCGGCTTAGCCAGAGTTGTGATTGCCTTAATCTTTTCCGGGTTAGCTTCAATGCCACGCTCGGAAACAAGAAATCCCAGAAGTTTTCCTGCAGGGACACCAAAAACACACTTCTCCGGGTTAAGCTTCATCTGGTAGATGCGGAGGTTGTCAAACGTTTCCTTGAGATCCTCCAATAGAGTTTCTTTCTTCCGGGATTTGACCACAATGTCATCAACATAAGCATGAACGTTCCACCCGATCTGTTTGTGAAAGCACCTCTGGACACAACGCTGGTAAGTTGCTTGTGCACACTTCAGACCAAACGGCATGATCGTATAGCAGAAGGCCCCAAAGGGTGTGATGAAAGCCGTCTTTTCCTGGTTTTCCAGCTTCATTTTAATCTGATGATAGCCTGAGTAAGCATCCAGGAAGCATAGACTCTCACAACCAGTCGTAGCATCGATGATCTGGTCAATACGGGGCAAGGCAAAGGGGTCACTAGGACAGGCCTTATTCAGGTCTGTGTAATCAACACACATCTGCCAAGTCCCATTTTTCTTCAGAACAAGCACCGGGTTAGCTAGCCATTCAGGATGGAAGACTTCGACAATGAACCCGGCAGCTAGGAGCCGGGCCACTTCTTCACCAATAGCTTTCCGCCTTTCCTCATTAAAGCGACGGAGATACTGGCGAACTGGCTGAAACTTGGGATCCACATTAAGGGAGTGCTCAGCAAGTTCTCTCGGTACACCTGGCATGTCAGAAGGTTTCCATGCAAAAATGTCCCGGTTCTCACGGATGAACTCGATGAGCGCGCTTTCTTATTTGGGATCCATATTTGCACCAATGGTGAACTGCTCAGATGAATTGCCTGGGGTGAAATCAAATTGCTTTGTGTCTCTGGCCGACTTAAACTTGAGCAGAGGGTCAGACTCCGTGGTGGGCTTCTTTAGGGATGTCGTGTCAGACGGGTCAACATTGTCCTTATAATACCGCAACTCCTCTGCAGCACAAGCCGTCTCAGCATAAGCTGCATCTCCTTCCTCGCACTCGAGTGCAATCTTGCGGTTTCCTTCCACTATGATAGTTCCCCTCAGTCCTGGCATCTTCATCTTCAGGTAGACGTAACATGGCCGCGCCATGAACCGCGCATAAGCCGGCCGGCCAAACAAGGCGTGGTATGGGCTCTTAAGCTTAACCACCTCAAAGGACGGGAACTCAAAACACCAGTTATCCTCTGAGCCAAAGGCCACCTCAAGGGAAATTCTTCCCATGGGATAGGCCGACTTGCCAGGAACAATGTCGTCAAAGACTGTAGAGGATGGAGTTAACTGCTTATCAGACAGATTCATCCGCCTGAACATGTCGTAGTACAGAATGTTGATGCTGCTGCCTCCGTCCATGAGCACCTTAGTCAGGGTGTAACCGCCGACTTGTGGCGCAACCACCAGGGCCAGGTGGCCAGGGTGATCGACAAGGACAGGATGATCTTCCCTGCTCTAGGTAACTGGCTATTCAGACCAGTTGAGGTAGTAAGGAGCCGCCGGCTCAACCACGTGGGTGGCTCGTCGCTGTACCTTCCGATCCCGTTTGTAGGTGCTAGTGGTGAAAACGTGATACTGTCCGCTGTTTAGCTGTTTTGGGTTACTCTGAAACCCTGCCGCACCAGCCTGATGCTGATTTCCCTGGTTGTTTCGCTGATTGCCGCCTTCAGTGTGACCAGCCCCCTGGAACCCGCCGCCTTGACCATTGTTCCCTTGGAAGCCGGGTCCTGCGAAGGGCCCTTGTAAGCCGGCGCCCGAGAAGCCGGGTCCCTGGTTGGCGGGTTGTCCGCCGTTGCCGCCTCCATTATGATGATTCTGGAAGACCCGTTTGGCAAACTCTTGCATGAGATAGCAATTTTCCCAGGAGTGACTGGACGACTTACCATTGTAACTGTGCTTCGGACAAGGAGCCTTGAAAGCTTCCTCGTAAGTGAGAGGGCGATTTCCGGACTGCCTCCTTGAACCGTCATTTTGCCGCTGACCTTTATTCTCCGTGTTTGTGTTTGCCACCAGATCGGAACTACCGTCATGACCCTTGCGTTTACCACCATTGTTGCTCTGACCATTACTATTGTTCTGCTGCTGACCCTTGCCACCAGCCTTCTTCCCCTTGTCCGACTTCTCCTCGTTTGACAGCGGATCCTTGGTGTTATCTGACTCCGCATACCGGGTTAAGACATCCATGAGGTCTCCCATGTCCTGGACCTTTCGCTTGAGTCGCCCAAGCTTCTGGACCAGGGGCTGGAACTTGCACGTTCGCTCTAGAACGAGCACTGCCTGAGCCGCCGAGATACTGTCTGAACTGTGTATGACCTCCGCCACCCGGCGAGCCCAGTGATGCGTCGACTCATTCTCGCGCTGGACACAACGCTCTAGATCCACAATTGTGGTTGGTCTTTTACAGGTTCCCTGGAAATTCTTGATGAAGCGCTCCTTCAGCTCCTGCCATGTGTTGACCGAATCCGCCGGTAGGTTTTTCATCCAGGTGCATGCAGGTCCTTCCAACATCAGAGGGAGGTAACGCGCGCATACTGACTCACTTGCGCCCAACAAGTCCATTGCCAGCTCATAACTCTCGATCCACTCGGTGGGCTCCAGATTCGCTGTATAATTAGGGACCTTGCGAGGCCCTTTGAAATCGGGGGGGGGGGGGGGGATGCGCGCTTCTCGCAACGCTGGTACCAAACAGGGAGTTCCAATCATGCGGCTAGAAGAGCTCCCAAGTCGGCCATCTGTCTGGGTCGCGACAGGTGAGTTAACATTCGGCGGCGGGTTGATATCCAGAGGCGGGTTAACCCGCGCCGGCGGGTTGTGCCCTGCACGCGCGTTTGCTACTTCCCAAGCTCGCAGAATCCGAGCAGCGTCTGCAACGTCTTGCGGGATTCCGGGCTGGCGCTGCTCCGCCAGCGGCTGGGCGGCTCTCCTACGGTGTGCGCTGCTGGAGACCACTGGCGATTCAGGGCGCTGACTCCTGGTGCGGCTCTGATGAGGGGTCGAGTGAAGCCGATGCTGTCTATGCGAGTAGTTGGCTTGCTGCACTACGGCTGTCTTGAGCATTGCAATGGCGTTCCTGGCCTCGGTCTGAATCGGGCCGTCCCCCTCGATCGGAATAGCTGCCAAGTTGTGGGTCGTTACCAACACGTTATCCACCGGGTTAGAGTAGTGTCCAATTGGGGTCTGGAACAGGTGAGACGGTGGCTGTTGCTGCTGCTCCGGCGTGTGATGCTGTGCCGGCTCCCGCTGCTGGACCGGCTGTTGCAAAGGCGGCTCTCCCGTGGGGACGACTCCAGCCCCCGGGTTCATCGGAGCCGGCGGTGTGGTGAAAAGCTGAGTCAGCTCAAGATTGGCCGAAAGCCGGCTCTGATGACGCCTCCTGTGAACGAGCTCCGACTCGGCCTGCCGGCGGTTCAGGTAATGTGCCTCCTCTTCCAGGCGCTGCCTCTCATTGGCAATCCGGGCCTGTTCCTGCATCATGCGAGCGTTCTCCGCGTTGATGTCCTCTTGGATCTTTGCCATCTACTCGCGACACTTTGTGATCTCCGTGTTGCGCGCTGCCACGTTCTCCGCGGTGACCGGCTCGGCCAACAGGGCTACCAGTGTAGTCATCAAGTCCGCGAGCGCCTGAGCCCCGGTTTTCTGAGAGCCGGCGGCCGACGCGCCGGCTCCTCCTGAGCCGGCAAGGATGTTATTCTGCCCCACCGTTGGATTGGCCGGGTCTCGCACCGGATCTTGCCTTCCCGCCATGTACACCGCCGCAAAGCGAGGCGGATCAGGGCTCTCCGGAAAGACGTCGTCCGTGTGCCTGAGCCCTCCATCATGCGGCGGAAGAATTGACTCGGTTTCCCCTATCGAGGACTCGCCGTCAGATTGAACGAGCGTGTCATGCTGGGACAGGGAGTTCTCCGATAAGGCCACCCCTTGGGTGAAACCGACGAAGGCATGGTTTGGGCCGGCTTGACGCGGGCCGGGTCTCGCCTGGCGCTGGCCAGCGCGGCGTGCCGACTCAACTCCGGCGACGCTCTCCAACCCAGCGGCCGGCTCGCCGACCACGCCGATGAAGGTATGGATCTTGCCGAAGGGGACCCGGTACCCGTACTCGATCGAGTCGGCGTCGGGGCCCCAGTATGAATCATCGATGTAGAATTTCCCGCGGCGGCTCTTTGTCATCATGCCAACTGCGTACTTCCCGAACCCTGGGAGAGATCCTGCTAAGAACTCAACTCCACCGTGCGTGTGCCCCACGGTGGGCGCCAACTGTCGTGGTTTTAACACGGCAGATGCCCTTGTGAAAGGACTTAGAGATGAGGCCATCGCACTAGTGTGGAAGCTTAACGGGGTTGATCGGGAACGAGAAGACGCCGGGTTACCCAGGTTCGGCCCCTCACGGTGGAGGTAAAGCCTACGTCCTGCTTGTGTATATTGTTGTGGTTCTCGATTACAAGGATGCGGATTCGCTAACCTAGCTCTCGATGAGATTGCAACTTAGTATTTTTCGTATAGGTGCTCCCCTTTATATATACAGGTGGAACCCTAGATTACACGAGAGTCCGGGTCGTTCTTTGACCCGCCTCCTACTCTTTCCTACTTGTTCTCCAAGACGGTCTTCTTGCCATCTATCTTCTCGTGAGCCGGCCCACTGCTTAAGCCGGCCTATCCTTTCCAGGCCTCGTTAAGCCGGCCCACACAGAGTCTTCAGCCCCACGGTAAGTTGACCCACAAGCTTGCGTTATGGCCGGGTTAACACCCTGCCGGGTCTCCATGCTGGTAAACATCCCCAACACGGAGACAATTCACATATGCTCAAACATGGTGGCATTGGTCACCACCCTCCTCTTTGTGAGGTTTGCATTGCTTGGATTGATCTTTGTGCTTGACTATGTGTGTTGTGTGTATCTAGGCCTTATTTACATTTGTGTTGATCGATATCTTACGTATCACTCTCATGATGAACTAGTGCATTGTCCCCGCTACTCTCATCCATCGTTGCCTTCCTGTGCGGATTTCACCCTTCTAAGACTCCATAACCATTTTCTTCTTCAAAATCGTCCGTTCCTCTTTATATTATCCGCGCTCTGCCGGATTTCCGGGCGCTGATGTTCTTCGGCTGGTGCTTTCGACGCCAGTATTCAGAGCGACCGGATATCCGAGCTGGCCCCAGATGTCCGGCCCGGTCCCCCCTGCGACTTAAAATAGGGGGCCGGGGGATTTGGGGGCAGTTCCCCTCGCCTCCCCCACGACTCCCCTCGTCGCCAGCGCCGCCGACGGGCCTTGTCCCGCCGCTCACCGCCATCTCCTCCGCCCCCGGCCCCCGATCTCCCTCCCACACCTTCCTCTCCCTCCAATCTTCCTTCTCACCTAAGATTTTCTTCGATTGGCGGTGGGATTTGACCGGGAGGAGCTTGCTTTGGTGCCGGGTCGTTCGTGGGTCTCCGGGCATCCGTGATGGCGAGGACCAAAACCACCGGCAAGCAATCCGTCGAGGGACAGTCGTCCCATGGTATGCCCATCTTCTTTATCCCTCAACATCCTGTGAATTTTTTCCATCCCTAGGCTTATTGATATCCATCTATGTGCATGCTCATATGATGCGTGTTCAACTCTTCCCGATCATTCTTCACATATCCTTGTTGTCATTCCACTCTATGCACTTGGCCACGGAAATTTGCATTGGTCATGTTGAAATTTTTGCCCTAGAACTAGGGTCTTGCCCTATGTTCATGGAGAAATTGTCAACATTTCCATTTGTTCATTTTTGTTCACCATGTACTTTTCATATCTTACTCTTCTTCTCATCGGTGTCCCAATCTCCTGTCTTTTTTCCAGTCGCTCGCTGACAGGGCTCCACCGACTCTGAGAAGAATGTCTGTCCAAAGTAGAAGACATCTCATCGCACCACGGAGCCTAGTGGCAGCCGTATGAAAATGTAAACTCGTCTTTTCTGCTAACCTAGCCTTCAATGTGGTGGGTTTGTGCAATTTATTCGTCAGACTCTACCAGGTCACAAGTGCAAGGGGCCAAAATGGACGCGAGGAACCAAACACGCCTAGGTGCTCATCCTAGAACTTATCTGCTGATTTGTCGTGTGTCAGATTTTCTCGTGTGGAGCTGATGATATATGTAATCTTCTTATTACCCTTGGTCCTAATTGGTCGACAGTAGCGACATCAAATAGTAAACGTGCGAATATTAGCAAGCAAACAAGGGAATGGAGTGGAGCTCAAGTGGAGTCCAGTAAACAGTCCCCCTAACCTTGGTTGGTTTCATTGGCACAAGGAGGAATCTTGATCTTGGTTTCATTGGCCAAGTGCTGTCTGACAGTTTATTCGCAAGAAGCCTGCGTCTGACTGACTTGTCCTAGTACAGTATTTCTCAAAGATGGCTGACTTGACTTATTTTATCTAGGAACTCCCATGCCAGTTTGGCTAGATCCACTAGTTATAAAAATTCAAGCGAATCACAGCGCATAACCCAGCTGTCTAGAGTATTATAGGGATGATCAGCAGCGCGAGAGTCTGCGATGAAGCTGGTAAGAAGCTTCAGAGAAAGAATCTCACCACTCACGTCCCCGTTCTCTTTGTCTTGGATGAATGGACCAATACGGGCCACTCAACTCAAGTCAGTTGATTCAAATCGCGCGATCAACTGATCTTGTCAGAGATTGATCCCCCGGGCATCTCAAAAACGTGGATGGATGATTGATCTGATTCTGCACTCGAGGGTGGAGTGGCAGTACATGTCGTTTCTCTGAAACTGAGACGAGGACAGAAGACTGAAGAGAACCTCGCCATTCAAATGGAAAGACAATTCCACGAATGGCTATGCCATATTCAAGCCAATTTGCAAATACTATACTACTCCTTTGTGAACAGTTTGTTGACACGCACAGTTTCTGATGCGCCACTTGGACTTCTAATATCTGTCATAATCACAAGGCAATTAGTATTCTCCTCTGAATCCAAAGATTAAAAATGTAGAAGTAAGAAGCGTCCTGCCATCCTATCAACTGGCTGGACGCATCTTTTCTGACATGGCCACAAGCTGACTTCTGGATCCTTGATCACTCATTTCATGTGCACGTTCCTTGCTTCTTTGCTTAAATTATTAAACTAATTACACTTGCTTTGCTTGATCCCATGGCAGACCGGAGAGTGCACAAAAATTGACTTAAGATCCCCACTGTGTTTGTCGTCACTGAGACACTGATCACCGAGGAGTGAACACCAAGACTGCTGCTAGAACTAGCTGCCCGCTCGCTGCTTTGTCGAGCCAAGGCTCTTCTTTTGATGCTCTCGCGCCTCCCCGGGTATGATGAAGCGACACAACTCTGCCGCCCTGCCGCCGTCGACGGGCGGCGAGATGCACGAGGAGACGACGGGCAAAGCGGACAAGTCATACAAGCGGCCTAGCCGCTGCTCCCGCCTCTGCTCCTTCCTCATCATCGCCGCCGCCTTCTCGATGCTGGCACGCCACTGCTACGATTACGCCCACGGCGGCGTCGCGCGCGTCGAGCACGGCCGTGCGTCCTCGCGACGCCACGGCAGGTCGCCCTTCTCCGACCCTGCCGTCCCGCCTCGGCGTGACACCGGCGACCGGAAGGTTTCGGCCGACAACGAAGTGCGCGCGCTCGCTGCGGCGGACGAGAGGCGGAGGCGAGAGCTGTGCAGCGGCCAGTACATCTACGTCCAGGAGCTGCCTTCCCGCTTCAACACGGACATGGTCTGGGACTGCGAGGACCTCTCCCCGTCCAAGGACAAGTGCAAGTACACGGCCAACGGCGGCTTCGGCCCGCGGCTCAGCGGCGGCGACGGCGGCGTGCTCCAGGAGACCGGGTGGTACGACTCCGACGAGCTCGCCCTGGACGTCATCTTCCACGACCGGATCAAGCGGTACGAGTGCCTCACCAACGACTCCTCGCTCGCGTCCGCCGTCTTCGTCCCGTTCTACGCGGGCCTCGACGTGGCGCGGCACCTCTGGGGGCACAACGTCTCCATGCGGGACGCGATGGCGCTGGAGATGGTGGATCTGGTCACCGCGCGCCCCGAGTGGCGCGCCATGGGCGGTCGTGACCATTTTTTCATCGCCGGCCGCACCACGTGGGACTTCCGGCGGCAGGGCGACGTTGACGCTGAGTGGGGAAGCAAGCTTTTCCGCCTGCCGGCCGTCCGGAACATGACCGCGCTCGTCGTGGAGGCCAGCCCGTGGCACCGGAACGACGCCGCCATCCCGTACCCGACCGCATTCCACCCGGCGACCGACGAGGCCATGTTCTTCTGGCAGGACCGGGTGCGCGGGCTGGAGCGCCAGTGGCTCTTCTCATTCGCCGGCGCCCACGCCGAGGACAACAAGTCCATCACAAGCAACCTCGCCGAGCAGTGCAGGGCGTCCGCCGCCTGCTCGCTGATGGAGTGCAGCAAGAAGGGGCCGAGCAACGAGTGCGATTCCCCGGCCAGCGTCATGAAACTCTTCCAGAGCTCGACGTTCTGCCTCCAGCCGCGGGGCGACAGGTACACGCGCAGGCTGGCCTTCGACGCCGTGCTCGCCGGTTGCATCCCGGTCTTCTTCCACCCCGGCACGGCGTACGTGCAGTACACCTGGCACCTGCCCAAGAACCACACCGATTACTCGGTGTACATCTCGGAGGAGGACGTGCGCAGAAACGTGAGCGTGGAGGATAGGCTGCGGCGGATACCGCCGGACGCCGTCGAGAGGATGAGGGACGCGATCGTGGGCCTCATCCCGGCGGTGACCTACAGCGACACGTCAACGAAGCTTGCGTCGACGGTGAATGACGCGTTCGACGTGGCGCTGTGGGCCGTCATTCGGAAGGTGGCGAAGACGAGGAAACGCATCGCGGAGGGCCGTGCGGAGGATGAGAAGCCAGAGATGTATAGTTGGAAGTACCCATTGTTGGGACAAGGGCAGAAGGCTGAGGATCCCCATGAATGGGATCCCTTGTTTGCCTTCAATTAGCTTAGCTCCTTGTTGTTGGATTATGTGGTTTTGAAGTGTATTTTTTTTTTGAACTTAGCTCATGGGTAATCATTGATTGTCATTTAAACTTTATGTAGCACATGTGCCATTTAGTTTTCAGACAGCGCAAGTAAGTTTGATTCAGCGCCAGGCTATGCATACATCCAATTTTCTGTTGAGGCGACGATCGAGGCCTCGATGCAAAAATGGCAAAAGCCGCAAAAAATGATATCGCTAGCATCGGGAAGAAAACCTATCACCGCCTGTGTGTAGACGGAACAGAGAGGGAGCGGTGTAATGCGATGGATGTATTATTGAGTCTCGAGGGCAAGTATATATAGACTTGGAGGGCAAGAAGCCGACTCCGTCCCCGCCTCCCAGCGGGCCTCGCCGCCGGTTTCGCGCCTCGCCTTGGTCGGCAGCAACACCGGTGCGCCTGCCGCGGTGCCCCCATCTGGTGACGCTCCTCCGGCCGGATGCCAGCAGGCTCGCGGTGCCCCTCCCCCGCCAGTGGCGGCCATCCAGCCCGCGCCCGTCCTGGACATCTTCGTCCCCCACGGCCTCGTCCACGACGTCAGCCTTTGCGCTCGCCCACGTCAACACCGCCATGCTGGACACGCACGAGTTCATCCGCCTGCTCTTCGACAGCCGCCTTGCCTCGGCCACCTTCCACTTCGCGGCCGTCTCGGGGTGCGCCACTCTCCTTGTGTTCGACGACGAGGCGGGCCGTGCGGAGGCGCTCGACCTCTTCCCCATGGACTTCCTTGGGATCCACGTCGAGCTTCTCCGCCCGGAGGACGCGGACAACCGATCAACCACTACTTACGACCGCCTCGTCGAGCTCGACGCGTCCGACTACCCACTAGAGCCGTGGCACCACCAAGGTGCTAACTTCGTCTTCGGCCACCTTGGGCTCCTATGCTGCGTCGATCGCTGCTGCCTCCACCCCGGCGATTTCTCCACCATGCGAGCCTTTGTCCAAGTGGAGTCAGGCGTCAACCTCCCCGACCGCTGCATCCTGCGACTCCTTCCCAACCAAGTCGTTGACGTGCGCCTGGCCGTGATCAAGACCTGGGCCCTCGTCGACGGCTTCACCATCCCGATCGACGGCGACGACGACGACGACTCCGATACGCCACCAGAGCTCGTCCCGCACATCCATGGGGTGTGGGCGAACAACACGACCCAACCCTGTCCCTGCAATGGAGTGCACCATGACAACGACTTCATGCCGCTTCCTTCTCCATCGCCATCCACCCAGCCCCCTGCTGCGCCCTCCACTCCCACCATGTCGTTGCTGTTCGCCGAGGAGACTGTGCCGCTCCACGGCCTGGTTGACATCAGCAGCGACGACGATTCGGACTCGGTGGTTGACGTCACCGCTGAGTTCTTCGGCTCCAACTCCTTTGCCGCACTGGACGTCCACGAGCCCGAGCTCGACCCCCTTGCTGGTATGGACGTGCCCCACCCCCCTCTCCGAAAATTTCATCTCCACTACTGTCCACTCCTCTCACTAACGCTCTGGCTCCTCCTTGCTACTTGTAGACTGCGTTGGTATTTCCCCGATGTGATAGCCTGGCTTAATAGGGATGATAGACTACTCATATCAATAAGGAATTCCTTCTTTTTCGGGAGCCCATTCAGAAAGAACTCCAAAGTTAAGCGTGCTCAGCTTGGAGTAATTTCAGGATGGGTGACCGACCGGAAAGTTGGTCCCGGGTGCGCACGAGTGAGGACAAAGTGCGCAGGAAAGACTAGTATTGATCTGTGGGGCCAGTCTAGATCCCGCCAGGAGTAACGACCACCGGCGGGTGTGTCCGGGGCGTTACAAGTTGGTATCAGAGCCGACCCTCGCGGTTACACGGATGTTTGCGGACAGGTGCGCGGTCATGTTGTTCATGACGTTTGTGACCCGTCGTGGCACACGGCATGTCACATGTACCGGACTGGATGCACAGACGTATGTGCCAAGAGGGTACGTTCTTGTGGCCCGACGAGGACGTCGGTTCCTCTGAGTGGGGGTGTATGTGATAGCCTGGCTTAATAGGGATGATAGACTACTCATATCAATAAGGAATTCCTTCTTTTCCGGGAGCCCATTCAGAAAGAACTCCAAAGTTAAGCGTGCTCAGCTTGGAGTAATTTCAGGATGGGTGACCGACCGGGAAGTTGGTCCCGGGTGCGCACGAGTGAGGACAAAGTGCGCAGGAAAGACTAGTATTGATCTGTGGGGCCAGTCTAAATCCCGCCAGGAGTAACGACCACCGGTGGGTGTGTCCGGGGAGTTACACCCGAAGAGGAGAGGATGATGCAGTATAGTAGAGATAAGTATTTCCCTCAGTTAAGAACCAAGGTTATCAATCCAGTAGGAGAACCAAGCAAAATTCCGTTAAACGTACCTGCACACACAAAAGCAAACACTTGCACCCAACGCAAAATAAGAGGGTTGTCAATCCTCTTAGCGGTTATTTGCAAGGATTAATTCTGATAGTGATAGATAGATAAACTAAAATACTAAATAAAATAAAAGTAAATAAATTGCAGCAAGCTATTTTTGATTTTAATATATGGTAAAAGTAGACCCGGGGGCCATAGTTTTCACTAGAGGCTTCTCTCTCGAACACATAGCATACGGTGGGTAAACAAATTACTGTTGGGCAATTGATAGAAAAGCAAATAATTATGACGGATTCATGGCAATGATCATGTATATAGGCATCAAGTCTGAGACAAGTAGACCGACTCCTGCCTGCATCTACTACTATTACTCCACCCATCGACCGCTATCCAGCATGCATCTAGGGTATTAAGTATGAAACAGAGTAACGCCTTAAGCAAGATGACATGATGTAGACAAAGTAAACTCAAGCAATATGATTAAATCCCATATTTTTATCCTTAATGGCAACAATACAAATACGTGTCATGTCCCTTTCTGTCACTGGGATTGAGCACCGCAAGATTGAACCCATCACAAAGCACCTCTCCCATTGCAAGATAAACCAAGCTAGTTGGCCAAACTAAATCAATAGATCGGAGAGAAATACAAAGCTATAATAATCATGCATAAAACAGTTCAGAGAAGACTCAAATATTTCTCATGAATAATCTGATCATAAACTCACAATTCATCGGATCCCAACAAACACACCGCAAAAAAAGATTACATCGAATAGAACTCCAAGAACATCGAGGAGAACATGGTATTGAAGATCAAAGAGAGAGAACAAGCCATCTAGCTACTAGCTATGGACCCGTAGGTCTGTGGTAAACTACTCACACATCATCGGAAGGGCAGCAGGGTTGATGAAGAAGCCCTCCGTGATCGATTCCCCTTCCGGCAGAGTACCGGAAAAGACCTCCAGATGGGATCACGGAAGAACAGAGGCTTGCGGCGGTGGAAAGGTTTTCTCTTCTGTCTCTCTGGTATATTGGGAATATTTGGGAATTTATAGCGCTGGAATTAGGTCAGGAGGGGCTACGAGGGGCCCACAAGCCTAGGGGGCGCGCCTACCCCCCTGGTCGTGCCCTCCAGGCTTGTCGTCTCCTCCTGGCTCTTCTGGTCTTGTCCCGAAGCTTCGTGGGTCTCTTCTGGTCCAGAAAAAATTAATCCAAAGCTTTTTTCTCATTTGGACTCTTTTTGATAATGATTTTCTGAAAAAACAAAAACAAGCAAAAAACAACAACTGGCACTGGGCACTGGGTTAATATGTTAGTCCCAAAAAATGATATATAATGGCATATAAAACATTCAATATTGATACTATAATAGCATGAAACAATCAAAAATTATAGATACGTTGGAGACATATCACTCCTTCAGAGGACCTCCCCGACCATGACGACACTCACGAGGTGGTGGCGCGTCACGCTCGGGCCCATGACAAGCGCGTCGCCGACTCAACCCTTGGCCTCCGTCGTAGCAGCCGTCTTGCAGGCAAGGAAGGGCCTCCCTTCCTGGAAATGCGACCAAGGCAATCCGTGCGCGTGCACGCAAGTTCGACCTGTCTGCCGCCTCTAGTGGTCTCGCTGATGCCATTGATGCGGCTGGCCTGGCCGACTCCCCTGAGGTGCCATCCGAGGATGTGGCGGCTCTGTCACTCGTTGCTCTGCAGTGCGGCGCTACTGTAGATGACGTGCGTGAGATCGTCATGGTGATATCCCCGGAGCCATGATTAGCTACTTGCCCGCCTCCGGCCGATCGCCGCTCTCCGACTCCGCTTTAGTTCTCTGCACTAGTTTAGGCCAACATCTTGCTAGCTTTTTTTGCGTTGCCGAACTGTGGCAGCAGTGGTCTCTGCATGTGTTCTCTCCATGCGTAGTTTGTGCTAACTGTCGCTTTGTTAGGCCTATTTTAATTTCCTTGTACTCCATCCGCCACTTTTATTTATGCAAGATGCGATCGGTTCCATGCTACTGCTACTTCTGCCTAATCTCTAGAGGTGTTTTTCAGTTTCAATGAATCGATCTTCCCTCTCCCTCTGTTGCTGGAACGTTAGAGGCTTAGGTCAGCCCCAAAAATGTACCGATGTTCTTGCTGAGCTCCTTTCGATTCGGCCAAATGCATGCTTCCTTCAAGAAACAAAATTATCTTCTCCGGATGCTTTTAAACTAAGGTCTTTCATCCCTAGACAGCTTGACCTGGTCTAACTAAAAGATGCCGCTGGCTCCTCTGGGGGCATCCTCTCAGCCCTGTCCTCAGCCCATTTTACCATATGTACTTCAATGCAAACTAGGTTTACACTTACGGTTGTGGTCACTACATTAGCTTCCCCCTTACAGCTGCATATTACTAACGTATATGCACCCACAGATCACTCCCTTAAACCAATCTTTCTCGATGAACTAGCCTCAATTTCACCACCACCAAACACACCATGGATCGTTCTCGGTGACTTCAATCTCATGCGTCTCGCGCAGGATAAAAATAATGACGCCTTCCGTCAAAACGAGGCTGACATGTTTAATCTTTGTGTAAACAACCTATCCCTTATTGAACTACCTCTACTAGATAGAGCGTTCACTTGGTCCAATAAACGTGATAAACCCACTCTAGAAAAGCTGGATCGTGTTTTTATTAACACTGCCTGGGATCAGTCTTTCCCTGACTCAACTGTGTCCAGCCTAACGCGGTATGTTTCTGACCATGTCCCTCTAATTATCTCCATCAACACCTCAATCCCTGATACGTCTCCAACGTATCTATAATTTATGAAGTATTCATGCCATGTTTATTATAGTTTTGTATGATTTTGGTGCACTTTTATATGGCTTTTATATGATTTTTATGGACTAACATATTGACCTAGTGCCCAGTGCTAGTTGCTGTTTTGTGCTTGTTTTTGGTTTTCCAGAAAATCCATATCAAATGAAGTCCAAATGCAGCAAAACTTTTTGACGATTTTTTCTGGAAGGGAACAAACCCAAGAAGCTTCGGAGGAGCAGCAGAAGAGCCACAGGGGCCCCACGAGCCACCTGTGCGCGCCTGCCCCCCAGGCGCGCCCTGGTGCCTCGTGGGCCCCCTGTGGCACCTCTTTGCGTGATTCCAATGCTGAAAAATCATATATATTCAGAAACCCCCGAAAGTTAACCTAGATGAGTTTTTACGCCGCCGCAAGCCTCTGTTCCGAAGCGATCTCATCTGGAGCTCCGTTCCGGCACCCTGCCGGAGGGGGGAATCATCACCGGAGGCCATCTTCATCATCCCGGCGGTCTCCATGACGAGGAGGGAGTAGTTCACCCTCGGGGCTGAGGGTATGTACTAGTAGCCATGTGTTTGATCTCTCTCTCTCGTGTTCTTGATTTGGCACGATCTTGATGTACCGCGAGCTTTGTTAATATAGTTGGATCATATGGCGTTTCTTCCCTCTCTATCCTTGTTGTGATGAATCGAATCTTTTCCCTTTGAGGTTTCGTTATTGCCCGATTGAATATTTCAGATTTGAGAACACTTGATGTATGTCTTGCATATGAATACCCGTGGTGACAATGGGGTATTTTATTGATTCACTTGATATATGTTTTGGCACTCAACTCGCGGATTCCCGCGGTGACATTGGGGTAATCTATGCATATGAGTTGATGCACGTTTTCATTATCTTTTCTCCGATAGAAACTTTGGGGTGCTCCTTGAAGTTCTTTGTGTGGATTGAATATTATGATTATGAACTTGTTTGATGCATATCGTATAATCAACTCACGGATACTTGTGGTGACATTGGAGTATCTAGGTGACATTAGAGTTGGTTGATGTGTATCATATGGTGTTATTTTAGTATGAACTCTAGGGCTGTTTGTGACACTTATAGGAATGGCTCAATAGATCGATCGGAAAGGATAACTTTGAGGTGGTTTCATACCCTACAAACAATTTCTATCTTATGTTCTCCGCTAATAGGAACTTTGGAGTGATTCTTTATCGCACGTTGAGGCATGGTTATATGATCCAATTATGTTAGCATTGTTGAGAGATTGCACTAGTGAAAGTATGAACCCTAGGCCTTGTTTCTAAGCATTGCAATACCGTTTGTGCTCCATTTTATCACTTGCTACCTTGCTGTTTTTATATTTTCAAATTACAAAAACCTATATCTACTACCCATACTACACTTGTATCACCATCTCTTTGCCGAACTAGTGCACCTATACAATTTGCCATTGTATTGGGTGTGTTGGGGACACAAGAGATTTCTTGTATTTGGTTGCAGGGTTGTTTGAGAGATACCATCTTCATCCTATGCTTCCCACGGATTGATAAACCTTAGGTCATCCACTTGAGGGAAAATTGCTACTGTCCTACAAAACTCTGCGCTTGGAGGCCCAACACGAGTCTACAAGAATAAGTTGTGTAGTAGACATCAAGCTCTTTTCTGGCGCCGTTGCCGGGGAGGTGAGTGCTTGAAGGTATATCTTTAGATCTTGCAATTGAATCTTTTAGTTTCTTGTTTTATCACTAGGTTGGTTTATAAAAGAAAACTACAAAAAAATGGAATTGAGGTTGCCTCATATTATTCGTCTTTATAATGTTTTTCTTGAAAATGATGGAGCGGAAAATTGTGCTCAATTGATAGAAAAAGAATTCAATAAAATGTTTGGCATAAAATCTTTGAATGATGAGCATGATTGCAATGTTGTTAGTATGAATACTATGAATATCCAAAATACTAATGATGATTTCACTAGTCATGACAAAAATGTTTCTTATAAGCATGTCAATTTTTGTGGAGTGCATAAAGTTTGTGAAGACATGCCTTATAGGGATGATAGATTTTGTAAGAAGCATAAACATGATAGAACCAATTTTTTGCTCAAAGTGATAGATGAATTTGCTACAAAATTATGTTCTCTTTATCCTATTACTTGTGAACTCTACAATAAAGTTGGTCGCCTTAATTTTCAATGCATACTTTTTCATGATCGAATCATGGCTAAATATTGTAATGACTTGACCGCCCTTGAACTATATAATGAGCTTTATCTATTTTTGGGATGTGAGGAATTGTCACATAAAAATAGTTGGTTTGAAGTATTCATTCTCACGGATGACATTGAAACTAATCTAAAGGAAATATATATGTTTTGTATGGTAAATTGCAATGAGAATGCTTATATTGCCAACTATAGAAAGACGGGAAAACCAATAGAATATAGAAGGAACACTAATGAAAGGGTAAAGATTTCCACTTTCCCTCCTATTGTCTCTCATGATGAAATAGGTGACGAGGAGGAGCTTCCTATTCAACCAATCTCATTAATAAGAAGCTCAGAAAAATTGATTAAACCCACACATGATGTGGTGAAGAAGAAGAAAAGAAGAAAGAGTAGAGGTAAAAAGGTATCCCTCCCAAATAATGTTGCTCCTATTATTGTTGTGCCTCATGAGAGTGAATCAAAAATAATTGTGGAAGATGATATACTTGATGATGATATTGCTTCTTTATCTTATGGTACAATGTCCGAAGGAACTATTGAGGATAATTTTATTATGCCTATTACTCATTATGATGATTATGATTGGGAAAATAATGATACTTCTTATAATCTTGAAAATCTTTTTGGCACCAACTTAGAAAATTGTGATGATAATAATTGTTATACTATTGGTGCTATTCATACTATTGATGATAATAGTGATTATGCTAATGATATGCCAAGCCACAAGCTTGGGGATGCTATGTTTGATGAGAATGACATGTTTGAGAATTTATTTGCTGCAATTAATATTTTTCCCAAGCTTGGGGATGCTATGCTTAATGAAAATAATCTTTTTATTCCCCCTACTTTTGATGAGCAAATTTATTATGATGATGGCATGCCTCCTATCTATGATGATTATTGTGATGATACTTATGTCATAAAAAGTAGTGATGATTATATTTATAAAACTAGTCATAATTATGATTACACTTTTTCTGAACATTACTCTTTTAATGTGGAAACAATTTATAGTATTCGAGTTTCATATGATACTCCCACTCCTATTGATGAGAAGAAATGTGCTTATATGGAGAGTAATAAAAATTCTATGCTTGTGGATCATGAAAAGAATACTTTACCTGATAGCTATATTGATGAATCCATTCATGATACTACTGAAAATTATTATGAGAGAGGAACATATGATTCATGATGCTCCCGTTATGTTTCAATTCTATACTTCTATGCGAGCATCATTGAAATCATCATGCCTAGCTAAAAGGCATTAAAGAATAGCGCTTGTTGGGAGACAACCCAATATTTGTACCTAATGTTTTTTTTGTTTTCACATGATTAAGCTACTGTGGTAATCATGTTTTATATGTTTTGTTTCAATAATGTACCAAGTAAAGCCTTTGGGATAGTGTGGATGCTTGTTGATTTGATTCTGTGCAAAAACAGAAACTTTTGCGTCCAGTGCTGAAATTTCTATTCTGTACTGGAGCGTGAGAAAATTCTGAAATTTTTACACATTATTGGGTTACAATTTTTTTTACGTATTCCTAATTTTTCGGAATTTTTGGAGGTACATAAGTATGGTTTTTAAATCGCCTACTACACGCTGTTCTGTTTTTGATAGATTCTGTTTTCGGAGCATAGTTTGCTTGTTTTAGTGTTTCCATAGCTTATATTATGAGATATAAATTGTGGAAATGATAGACTACAGTAGGAATTATGTGAGAACAATTATGAATCTTGTCTTGACAGTACCTAAGTGGATGATTTATTTTTATCATACTAACCTATCTCACAAGTTCCGTTAAGTTTTGTGTGATTGAAGTTTTCAAGTTTTGGGTGAGATCGATATGAGGAGAATAAGGAGTGGCAATAACCTAAGATTGTGGATGCCCAAGGCACCCCAAGGTAATATTCAAGGAAGACCCAAGCAACCAGGCATCCCCTCTTTCGTCTTCAACACTATCGGTAACCTCACTTGGAGCTATATTTTTATTTGTCACATGATATGTGTTTTGCTTGGAGCGTCATTTTATTTTGTTGAGATTTTCTTGATGTTATTTAGAATCATGTTTTGTATCTTTTAGTTCAATAAAATGCCAATTATAGCCTTTACCATGCTCAGTTTGCAAGTTTATGTGTTGCTGTTTGAAAACAGAAACTTTTCTGTTATGTTCAGAATATTCCTGAATAGTCAGAACATGATAAAATCTTACACAGTAAGCATGCATGAGTTCTCTGTCACGTGGTAATTTTTCAGAATTTTTGGAGTTAGGGAAGTATGGATTCTTATTCCCCTTTTACAGACTGTTCTGTCTTGGCAGATTGCTGTTATGGTTGCATTGTTTGCATATGTTTGCTTGTTTAATGTTTCTATTTGTGGATAGGAGTATTAAATATGCAGAGGAATTTAGTATGCAATGTTTAATTATAATTTTAGAGATTTGCTACAGTACAGAATGTTAAGGTTTTGAGTTGATTTATACTAACTTATCTCACGAGTTCTTGTCGAGTTTTGTGTGGATGAAGTTTTTAAAATTTAGGAGAAGCGACGATATAAGAGGAATTAAGGAGACACGAGAGCTCAAGCTTGGGGATGCCCAAGGCATCCCAAGTTATTATTCCAAGAATTCTCAAGCATCTAAGCTTGGGGATACCCCGGTAGGCATCCCACCTTTCTTCTTCAACAACTATCAGTCAGTTTTGGTTGAGCCTAAGTTTTTGCTTCTTCACATGATATGTGCTATCCTTGGAATGTCATTTTATTTTGTTTTCTTTGCTGTTTGAATAAAATACTTAAGATCTGAATTTTTTTAATGAGAGGGAGTCCTCACATAGCTACCTATTTACTTAACTACTCATTCGGTCTTCACTTATATCCTTTTGGAGTAGTTTGTCATTTACTCTTGTTCTCAACTCATATCCTATGAGAAAATTGTTGAAATGAATTGAATATCATAAAGTTGAAATTTATATGCTTCATATGTGTGTCCCATGGGGAGTAGTGACTTCACATACAAGAAGTATAAGTGGCAAAATTTATTGAAAGTTAACAAACATAGCATTGGTCACTTGAACAATTCATGAAAGAATTTTGAAGGAAGAGAAATTTCACATATAAATATACTATCTTGGACATATTCTATGATTGTGAGCCCCCATTAATTATTTTCAAGCTTGATCAAGTAGTTGACGTTGGACCAGGAAGACAACGTAATGAGTTATGTTTGTTTATATTAACAAAGAAGTTATATTGTCATGGATCCTCTAACATGTGGTGCTTGCTTAGGATCTTTTGCTAGCCAAAAATTCGCACTAAGTAGAAATACTACTTGTGCACCCAAAAACCCTTAAACCCAGTTTCTTGCCATGAGTGTCCACCATATCTACCTATGGATTGAATAAGATCCTTCAAGTAAGTTGTCATCGGTGCAAAAAGCAATAAAAATTGCTCCAAAAATATGTATGATCTTTTATTGCAAGGGAAAATAAGCGTTGTATGAACTAGTGATGGTAAAGAAATAAAAGCGACGGACTGCATAATAAAGGTTGCTATCACAAGGGGCAATATAACGTGACGTTCCTTTGCATTAAGGGCTTGTGCATCCAACAACAATTATCGGTTAGTCTTGGTTGAGCCTAAGTTTTTGCTTCTTCACATGAGTTGTGCTATTCTTGGATGTCATTTTATTTTGTTTTCTTTGCTGTTTGAATAAAATACTTAAGATCTGAAATTTTTAAATGAGAGAGAGTCCTCACATAGCTACCTATTTACTTAACTACTCATTTGGTCTTCACTTATATCTTTTTGGAGTAGTTTATCATTTACTCTTGTTCTTCACTTACATCCTATGAGTAAATTGTTAAAATGAGTTGAATATCATAAAGTTGAAATTTATATGCTTCATATGCTTGTCCCATGGGGAGTAGTGACTTCACATACAAGAAGTATAAGTGGTAAAATTTATTGAAAGTTAACAAACATAGCATTGGTCACTTGAACAATTCATGAAAGAATTTTGAAGGAAGAGAAATTTCACATATAAATATACTATCTTGGACATCTTCTATGATTGTGCGCCCCCATTAATTATTTTCAAGCTTGATCAAGTAGTTGACGTTGGACAAGGAAGACAACGTAATGAGTTATGTTTGTTTATATTCACATAGAAGTTATATTGTCATGGATCCTCTAACATGTGGTGCTTGCTTAGGATCTTTTGCTAGCCAAAAATTCGTACTAAGTAGAGATACTACTTGTGCATCCAAAAACCCTTAAACCCAGTTTCTTGCCATGAGTGTCCACCATATCTATCTATGGATTGAATAAGATCCTTCAAGTAAGTTGTCATCGGTGCAAAAAGCAATAAAAATTGCTCCTAAAATATGTATGATCTTTTATTGCAAGGGAAAATAAGCGTTGTACGAACTTGTGACGGTAAAGAAATAAAAGCGATGGACTACATAATAAAGGTTGCTATCACAAGGGGCAATATAACATGACATTCCTTTGCATTAAGGGCTTGCACATCCAAAAATAAAAAGCGCATGACAACCTCTGCTTCCCTCTGCGAAGGGCCTATCTTTTACTTTTCTGTATTTACTTTTATGCAAGAGTCATTAATGTTCATCCCTATTCCGCTCTATTTATTCTTTAGTTGGCAAGCATTATGTGGTAGGGAAAGATCCAGGCACATATATCCAGTTGAATATAGGTGATCATGAGTTATTATTGTTGACATTATCCCTGAGATAAATAAGTTGGGAGGCGAAACATTAAGCCCCTATCTTCCTATGTGTTTGACTGAAACGGTTTGTTCTAAAAAATATGCTTTGAGTGCCAGCAATCATGGAAGACTAAAAGATGGTTGAGTATGTGGAATTTGCTAGATCAAAGCTCTTACATAGACCCTTCCTGAAAATAAGATGAATTGCAATTGTTTGATGACTGAGAACATAGTTTGTTAGTTTTCAAGAAAGTTTATGGCCTATACTTTAAACATGTGAATAGCTTGCTACTTGATCATGAGAAGTTTTATGAGATGAGCTTCTTATTATGATATATATTGATGCTAGAAAAAGTGATTGAAATTATCATTGATAAAACTTATGCACTATGCTAGCATTCACACTTCATAAATTATTTCTTTTATCATTTACCTGCTCGAGGACGAGAAGGAATTAAGCTTAGGGATGCTGATACGTCTCCAACGTATCTATAATTTATGAAGTATTCATGCCATGTTTATTATAGTTCTGTATGATTTTGGTGCACTTTTATATGGCTTTTATATGATTTTTATGGACTAACATATTGACCTAGTGCCCAGTGCCAGTTGCTGTTTTCTGCTTGTTTTTGGTTTTCCAGAAAATCCATATCAAATGAAGTCCAAATGCAGCGAAACTTTTTTCTGGAAGGGAACAGACCCAGGAAGCTTCGGAGGAGCAGCAGAAGAGCCACGGGGGCCCCACGAGCCACCTGGGCGCGCCTGCCCCCCCAGGCGCGCCCTGGTGCCTCGTGGGCCCCCTGTGGCACCTCTTTGTGTGATTCCAACGCTGAACAATCATATATATTTAGAAACCCCCAAAAGTTAACCTAGATGAGTTTTTACGCCGCCACAAGCCTCTGTTCCGAAGCGATCTCATCTGGAGCTCCATTCCGGCACCCTGCCGGAGGGGGGAATCATCACCGGAGGCCATCTTCATCATCCCGGCGGTCTCCATGACGAGGAGGGAGTAGTTCACCCTCGGGGCTGAGGGTATGTACTAGTAGCTATGTGTTTGATCTCTCTCTCTCTCTCTCTCGTGTTCTTGATTCGGCACGATCTTGATGTACCGCGAACTTTGTTAATATAGTTGGATCATATGGTGTTTCTTCCCTCTCTATCCCTGTTGTGATGAATCGAATCTTTTCCCTTTGAGGTTTCGTTATTGTCGGATTGAATATTTCAGATTTGAGAACACTTGATGTATGTCTTGCATATGAATACCCGTGGTGACAATGTGGTATTTTATTGATTCACTTGATATATGTTTTGGCACTCAACTCGCGGATTCCCGCGGTGACATTGGGGTAATATATGCATATGGGTTGATGCATGTTTTCATTATCTTTTCTCCGATAGAAACTTTGGGGTGCTCCTTGAAGTTCTTTGTGTGGATTGAATATTATGATTATGAACTTGTTTGATGCATATCGTATAATCAACTCACGGATACTTGTGGTGACATTGGAGTATCTAGGTGACATTAGAGTTGGTTGATGTGTATCATATGGTGTTATTTTAGTACGAACTCTAGGGCTGTTTGTGATACTTATAGGAATGGCTCAATAGATCGATCGGAAAGGATAACTTTGAGGTGGTTTCGTACCCTATAACAAGTTATATCTTATGTTCTCCGCTAATAGGAACTTTGGAGTAATTCTTTATCGCACGTTGAGGGATGGTTATATGATCGAATTATGTTAGCATTGTTGAGAGATTGCACTAGTGAAAGTATGAACCCTAGGCCTTGTTTCTAAGCATTGCAAGACCGTTTGTGCTCCGTTTTATCACTTGCTACCTTGCTGTTTTTATATTTTCAGATTACAAAAACCTATATCTACTATCCATACTACACTTGTATCACCATCTCTTCGCCGAACTAGTGCACCTATACAATTTGCCATTGTACTGGGTGTGTTGGGGACACAAGAGATTTCTTGTATTTGGTTGCAGGGTTGTTTGAGAGATACCATCTTCATCCTACGCCTCCCACTGATTGATAAACCTTAGGTCATCCACTTGAGGGAAAATTTCTACTGTCCTACAAAACTCTGCGCTTGGAGGCCCAACACGAGTCTACAAGAATAAGTTGTGTAGTAGACATCAATCCCCCGTCCCGCGCTTTTTCGTTTTGAACTAGGTTGGGCCCAAACACCGGCCTATCGGGGCGTGGTCCAATCTTCATGGGCCGCTGCCCCACAGCTCTCAAATTCCCCCTTTCCCTAGCCCGCATGTTAAAGAAATGTCGTTTTGCCCTACGATCATGGCGAAAGTCAATTCTTCTGATCTCTGTGCGGGAAATGAACTGCAAAACTGTCATAAACCTTCTAGACTGGATCGAAGAGACTCATTTTCTCTCTCAGCCCGAGCTTGCCCTGCGTAGAGTAGTTATTAAGGTCCTATACCGCATCACCCGTGAAAAAAATTATTTATTGGCGGCTTCGATCGAAAATTAAATCGGCTATCGCTGGGGATGAGAACTCCAGATTTTTCCACGCCTCTGCCTCTCACAGACATCGTCATAACAAAATCCCCATGATATTGCATGATAACCAGGAATTCACCTCACACGAATCAAAAGTGGAAATCCTTTCCTCTTTCTTTTCCGCCATTCTCGGAGTATCTTCTTCTCCAACGTGGAATTTCTCGCTCCAAAACCTATACCCCTCATGCACACCTCATTTGCTACACCTAGACTCCCCTTTCTCGGGGCAGGAAGTTTATGACGCCTTTGCGGACATGAACCTCATGGCTAGCCCTGGTCCTGATGGCTTTCGGCCGGGTTTTTATCGGAAATTTTGGTCGATCCTTAAACAGAAAGTCTCGGATCCCTTTAACAGCTTCTACAATCACTCTGCCGATATCTCCTGTATTAACCGAGCATTCATTGTCCTCCTTCCAAAAGGGGATGCCCCCCTTCTCCTGGCGCTTTTCGCCCTATCTCGCTCCAAAATTGCCCGGACAAAGCACTCGCTAAGCTTCTCACAAACCGCCTCAAACATGTTATCCCTCTGCTCGTCCACCCTGATCAAACCGGTTTCCTTTCTGGGAGGACAATCTCAGAAAATTTTCTATACGCCGTAGATGTTCTCAACGTATGTGCCAGAACCAAAGTTTCCACACTTGTGATTAAGCTAGATTTCTCGAAAGCTTTCAACTCGGTCAGTTGGCCCTCTCTCCTCTTTATTCTCAGGGTCAGAGGCTTCTCGGAAAAATGGATTCTCTGGATTGACACCTTGCTCCAGTCTGGAAAAACCGCGATCCTACTAAATAGCTCACCAGGACCCTAGATCCAATGTAAAAATGGCTTAAGACAGGGCGACCCTCTCTCCCCCTTTCTATTTATCATTGTTGTGGACGTTCTCCAATGAATGATTATTGATGCCTGTGATCACCACCTCATTGCACACCTTGTCACAACCTCCATGCCCTGCCCTGTTCTGCAATACGCAGACGACACGCTAATTTTTATCAAAGCTGAAACGAATGCAGTAGCCCACCTCAAACGCATCCTTGACGACTTCTCGCTTGCCACTGGCCTCTCGATCAATTTCCAAAAAACCACGGTAGTCCCTATTAACGTCGACCCTGACCTTGCCTCTCAAATGGAAAACACTATGGGCGCCGAAATTGCAGCTTTCCCCCAAAAATACCTCGGCCTCCCTCTCTCCCTCCATAAACTCCAATCGTCAGCTTTCCAGCCAATTATAGACCACTGTGATATTTACCTAGCCGGATGGCGCGCTTTCTTGCTGTCTCGCGGAGGTCGTCTTGTCCTTCTATCGGCTGTCCTTGATAGCCTGCCGACCTACTTTATGATGTGTTTCTCCCTGCCCATGAGTGTCCTCGAGGAGATAGACAAGCGTAGGAGGATTTTCTTCTGGTCTAATGATGACTCCTTCTCTGGGGCTAAGTGTCTGGTGGCGTGGGACCAAGTCTGTATGCCCAAACTTGCTGGTGGTCTTGGGGTCAAAAACTTGCGAGCACAAAACTTTTGCCTTATGTTGAAATTTGCATTCAAATTCTTGCATTCCCCTCCTTTTCCTTAGAAGGATTGGATCCTCAACCATTCTCCGATGCATATAGGGTTAGGCAAAAATGCCTCCTTCCTTGGTCGTGCTATTTTTAGACACCTTAATTCTCTTCGTGAGATATCATGTGTAACCATTGGGGACGGCTTATCCACCTTCTTCTGGTTAGATCGTTGGGTTCTCCCTGAACCCCTGTGCATTGCTTTCCCAGCCCTGTTTACACACCATATAAAGCCTAATGCACTTGTAGCCACTATAATGATGGATGGGATTGATCTGGGCTTGCGTAGCCGGCTAACCTTAACTGATTCCAATGAACTTGCTTCCTTGATATTACTGTTACAGGATGTTAGTCTGTCAGGTGCCCCCAACGTCAGGACCCTGCTTAATGGCGCCGCCTTCACCACCAAGGGCGCCTACGACACGATGGCTTCTCAGTTGGCCGACCCTACTCTTGCTCATATATGGGACTCGCGTGTCCCTAGCCGAGTGCGGGTGTTCGGCTGGCTTTTCTACCTTGACCGGCTCAACACCCGGGCAAACCTGCACCGCAAGTCCATCATTGACTCTGCCGCCTGCCCCCGATGCGCGGCCGCGCCCGAAGACCGGGCACACCTTTTCTTCCATTGTTCGGCAGCTCGTGCCATTTGGGATGCCATTGATCTACACCCTTGCTCAGCCCCCTTTGCAGATGTTTGGATCTCCCATGGGCGCCCGGGTCTCCCTGAGTCAGTGTGGCCTTTCATTCTTCTTCTTATCATTTGGAAAATTTGGGACACTCGTAATGCTAAAACCTTTAGGAATTTAGATGTCTCACCCCATGATGTTATCAGGGGTATCATCGCGGATCTCACACTGTGGTCTCATCGCCTTAAGAAGGTGGAGGACAAAGTTCACGCCGGCTTGTGGCGGGACTATTTTACTTCTTGCCTTGTCTAGTTTGTAACAAAATACTTTTTGAAATATATTCAGGTGGGGAGTCTCCCCCCCTCGATGACAGTTTCAAAAAAAATGTAGGAATCGTATAGAAAAGAATACAATCAATCTTACATATCCTAATCTACCATAATCTGTACTCCAATCGCCACCCCCCTCCCCCACGCAGTCATAGTGGTAGCGTCGCGGACGGTTAGACTGGAGAGAAACCAAAGGTAGAAACCGACCAGCAGTCATAGCGGGAGCGTCGTGGACGATGTCGCGTCGCGGACGCGTTGACTGTAGAGGAAGCCGACGAGTTGATCAAACGAGGTGATAACCTTTTGTGCCGATGTCGAGGTAGCCGAGAGCGTAGGGTGGTGTAGCTGTGGTCGAGGTAGCCGTGCGAGGGACGCCATGGTCGATGTTGAGTCGTGGTGGCCGGTGTCGAGGGAGTCGCCGTGGAGCCGCAGGCGCAAGGAGGGGCCGAGTTAGTCAAGGGTGTAGTGGTGTCGATGTAGTGATGCGTCCGGAAGAAGACGGCATTGACGAGGTGTCGCGTTGGGTTTGACAAGCTCGGGAACACATCGTGGACGAAGGCACGCATCATTGTTGCCAGCACCGAGCATGCGTATACGGACGAAGACAATGTTGACGAGGCGCCACACCAGTCTTGCCAGGTCCGGGGACACGTCGTGGACGAAGGCACGCGTCGGTGTTGCCATCACCGGACATGCGTAGACGGGGACCAGCACGAGTTGTACGCCATGACGAGGGGGCTAGCAGAGAAGGACTCGACGACGGTTGCGGCGCCAATCGACGTGGGGCCGATGCCGCTCGCGATTGTCGGAGTAGATGAGGTGTTCGGGGAAGATGACGGCGACGCTGGCGATGAGCTGGTGCTGGACCGAGACTAAGAGGTGGACGACGGCAGCGGCGGCTACCGGGGTAGCGGCGGCGGTGGCGGAAGAAGAGCGGCGGCGGCGGTGGCTAGGTTAGGAGCGCGGCGACGGTGCTCGAAGTAGGCAAGGAACCCGACAGCGTGACGAAGACCGGGTGCGGACGGTGACGTTCCCGCGCCTAAGGAGGCAGCGCGGCGCATGCCACGTATAAGTCGACGCACGGGGACGGCGGAGTGGACCACGTGCCACGGCGCTACGGCCCAAAGGGGTGACGCAGCGGCGGCGCGGGTCGGGGCGACGGCGGGGACCATGTGCCGCGGCGCTACGGCCCGAAGGGACGACGCAGCAGCAGCGTGCGGATCGGTGCAGCCACGGGGACGGCCTCGAGGCGGCGGCGTTGACCGCGTGCCGCGGCACTAAGGCCCGAAGGGGCGACGCAGCGATGGTGCGCGGGTCGGTGCAGCCACGGGGAGAACCACGGGGCGACGCAGCGGCAACCCATTGCTCAATCGGTGGAGGGTGATGGCCTGCAAGTGCACAGGGCTATGTAGCAATTTCGTGATAAGTAAGGTTTGTCGATCCCACAGGGAGCGAATAGGACGGCACCACAATCTCCACAGCTGTTTTGTCACTAACACAACCATGCTCACACCCAAACCGAAGTTTGAAAATAGATTACTTAAGTAAGTTGCAAGGGAAAGGTAAAAGGAAGAATCTATAATGCCTAAATAGTTCATTCCCACTATACTATTTCTCTTGACATGCAGCCTATCCACCTCATTACTGTGCCACATCAGCTTTTTCAAATTATTTTTCCTTTCCTATTTTTAAGACCCTCAGCTGGGCTGTACGAAGCCTCTTCCGTCGATTGATTGGGTTGTATTCTTCTTTGGTCGTTTGAAGCCAGCAAGCTCACCGACCTCTTAGGGCATCTCCAACGGCAACCCGCAAAAATCCTCCCGCATCCGTCCACGAACAGGGGGGACCAGTCCGCGGACACGGATGCGAGAGGACGCCATCCAACCATAGCCGCATACATCCGTCCTTTCTTATTTTTTTGAAGTCCGCACGATCCAATAGCCGCATGCAAAGGATACAAACGTTCAAATAACTGCATGCATCACTAGTTCAATTTTAAAAAAGTTCAAATTTTACATCCCAACATTGTTGTCCCCTTTCACCGTCCACTGATGCTCAATCAGATCTTCCTTCAGCTGCTCGTGAGTTGGTCAATGCCGAATTTGTTGATGCATTTGAATAAACTCTTCAAATGTGGCCGGATTCTAGTCCGGAAGTTGGATAGGATCACCCATGTTCTCAAATTCCAGAGCTGCGGCAGCATCATCACACTCATCCTTAACAATCATGTTGTGCATGATCACACAACATGTCATCACCTCCCACAAGGTCTCAGGATCCCATTGTTTTGCAGGTCCACGAACAACTGCAAAACGGGCTGAAGAACTCCAAATGCCCTCTCAACATCCTTTCTTGTTGCTTCTTGTCTTTGGGCAAAGTGAGCCTTTTTCTGGCCAACTGGGTTTGGGATGGTGCTGACAAAGGTAGCCCACGGAGGATAGATACCGTCAACCAGATAGTAGCCCATGTTGTACTCATGTCCATTGACAGTATAGTGGCAAGGAGGAGCTTTTCCTTCAGTTAGCATCGCAAACAACGACGATCGTTGCAGCACATTGATGTCATTGTGAGACCCGGGCATGCCAAAGAAAGCATGCCAAATTCAAAGATCCTGTGATGCAACTGCTTCAAGAATGATGGTGGGCTTCTTAACATGACTCTGATATTGCCCTTGTAAAGCCTTCGGGCAGTTCTTCTATTTGCAATGCATGAAGTCAAGGACCGCCTGCATCATCACCGTCTCATAGGAGTACTCCTCCTTGTCCGACGAGCCGTCGAACGACTCAACATACTACTCGTATATGTACTCCAAATCAGAATCCATTGCTAAAAAGAAGAAGGGACAACTGTTTTCAGCTCCGGTGATTCATCGAACAGTTGCCGGGCACGGTAGAGGGTGGTACCTGGCGGAGCGGTCGGAGGACAGGGGTTGAACGGAGATGGGGAAGAAGCGGAGGGGAGCCCTGGTGGAGCGCCGGAGGTGACGGAGACGCAGAGTTGCGGCAGGGGTGTGGCGTGGTGGCCGGGGTGCTGGAGCGGCAGCGAAGGCAAGAGAGAAAGAAGGAAGGAGAGAAAATGAGGGAGTAAATTGCAAAAAACCACCACAATTGGGGACCTTAATTCAGAAAACCACCACCATTCGTTTTTTTTCAAAAAACCGCCACCATTGTGCTGACAGTTTGCAAAAAGCACTAATCGATCACTAAACACATGTTGACAGAGCTTCTGACGATGGGGCCCGCTGTAAGTGTTGATGTGGCAAAAAAAATGACGCTGTTGACCTGGGCGTTAAAGTAGACTATCCTTCCACACATCTCGTCTCGTTGGTGGCCCGAGACCACGGCCCAGCCATGGATATAGCCATGCCGCCGGCGGTCGCTCTTGTTCCGCCGCCGCTGGAGAGTCCCCGGCGACCACTTCCTTCCCCGCCATGCCTCCAGGCAGCGCCCGGCGACAATCCCTCCTCCCGCCGCCTTCCTTCCCCTGGGGCGCTTGACGCCCATGACGCCCGCCGCTAGCTCCTGCCCGCCGTGGTCGGAGGGGAGCTTCTGGCGTCGGCTGTCGAGCGGCGATGGTCTGGCGTCGCCAGATCCCGGCGCTGGCCTGGGTTAGGTGACGCGGCTGCTGGCAGCGTGCCCTGAGCTGGAGCGGGATCCGGTGACCCCGGTGCTCCCCGGAGCTGGAGCGGCGCCGCATCTCCAGATCGAGCGCCCGCTTGACGCCCACGAGCCAGCCGCGTCTCCAGATCGAGCGCCTCGTCTCCAGTGCCAAAGATTCGGTCGCAGGCGAGGAGGGGCACGCCGCATCCGACCGCTCCTGGCGCGCCAGCGTCGACTAGTGCGCGTCCCTGAGCGCCCTGGCGTAGCTGCCTGGTAGCATCGTGTGCAAGCCCCTACTTTGTGCGTGCACCGTGGGCGCAAGGTCGGGCGGTGGGCTGGGTTAGCCAGAGCTCCCGGCGTCTGGCGACTCGGCCAGGAGCAGATGATGGCGGCGCACGCCAGGGGAAGGGAGGCGGCGGCGATGGCGACGGGAGACGGGAGACCAGAGGAGGAAGAGGATGACGGTGAGAGGATGACGGGTGGGCCCTACGCCAACTTAATATTTGAGTCAAACGGTGTCAAAGTTTCGTTGCCACATCAGCAACGACAGCGGCCCCCATCTGTCAGATCCAGCGTCAACACACAATTAGTGATCGAATAGTGCTTTTTGCAAACTGTCAGCACAATGGTGACGGTTTTTTGAAAAAAAAAACTGAATGGTGGTGGTTTTCAGAAATAGGGTCCCCAATTGTGGTGGTTTTTTGCAATTTACTCAAAATAAGGATGGAGTCGCGGGTCCGGGAAGGGTTTTGGGTGGGCAGGAGGTGTCGGATTCGTATGTTTCGCGTGTCCAGACTCCCGCAAACCTCCCGCACTTTTGTGTCCGTTTTGCGGGAGAAATCACGTCCGGACCGCCCCGCGGATCGATACAGGTCGGCGTTGGATGGCTCACGCGGTCCGGACAGCGCCATCCGGACGGATGCGGGCGGTTTGCGGGTCAGCCTTGGAGTTGCTCTTAGCCCACACACAGTCACAGCCATTCATTGTCTTTCCCACGGCTGTTCTGTTCCAATTCCTCAATGCCATGTCCACTATTGCTCAACCATACCTGCACAGCAGTCCATGATCATGACTCCTATAAATACATGCCTCCACTTTGCTTTCCCACACTTGCGCACTCCTGACCAAATCCCTATCTCAGATTCATCTTGGCCTCTAGCCTTGCCGCTGCTGCAAGTTCTGCCACTTGGTATTGCCATCAAAAGGCTCCTTGGGTCTCGCGTCCACAAACCATGCTGAAGGCAGCGGGAAATCACCAGTTAGGCGCCTGGTGCTGCCATCTATTACCCTTACTTTTTTTCTACTAACGATGTTCCTCTTCCTCTTTTTTGGGTGTATCTATATGGGTGGAGTATATAAGATTTTGTAGGTGACCAGTTCACCACATCTACACATCTAATCTGAAAACTGGGAATGAAATTTTCTGGACTGCTTCTGTATATGCTGCAATTGAGCCTCTCATACAGGTCAGCAGTTGTCATTGTGCCAAAGTTCCTGCCCTTTACATGTTTTAATTTTGCTTTCTGTTGATAATTGAACAAGAGTACCTAGATTCCCATTATGTGTCTTTTCTGAAGCACCTACACGGATAGGCAGGAGAGCAAGAACAGCTATCTTCCCACTGCATCTTTTCTGAAGCTCCTACACGGATTGGCAATAGAAAAAACATCATTATATTTTTCTGCATTTTTGTTTCATGCAGCTGCAGTGAAGAGATTTCGTATCAAGTCTTTCCGTTCAATGAATTAGCAAACTTACTACTTCTGTTAACAAGTACTTATAATATGTAAAAGACAAGTTTTTATCGTGATTATGTAGATTATACAGTACCATTTTGACGGCTTTGATAGTCGTATGTCATGCTACCTTTTTCGGACAAGTATTTATCGTGATTATGTATATTATACAGTACCATTTTGATGGCTTCGATAGTCGTATGTCCTGCTACCTTTTGTTTATATGAAGTTGCATATCCTAAGGGCTCCTTTGATTCAAAGGAATTCTATAGGATTTCTGGAGGATTGAAACCCTTAGGAATTTTTCCTATGTTGGCCCTTTGATTCATAGGATTGGATTCCATAGGAATTTTTTCTATGGAATCTTTTGTACTACATTTTATAGGAAATCTAACATGCACTCCAACCTCTTTTACAATTCCTTTGTTTTTCATGTGGCATCAAACACTCCTTGCTAATCCTATAGGATTCAAGTTGGCATGCCACTCCAATCCTATACTTTTCCTATTCCTACATTTTCAAAATCCTGCGAATCAAAGAGGCCATAAAGAAGAGACTGACATCATTGTGTGTATGTAAATATGTTGTAAGGTCAAATTAACCTACATCAAACGATGTGCCATGCCTACAGTCACATGGCCTTTCCCTCCCACCTACAGTTAGTGAAAATGAACAGATTTAATGATTGTTGGTAAATTGGATTTTTTTTTTGAGAATCAGAGTAGGTAAGTTACTCAGAAGGACTAGTACATTCGCTACTCACGAGAGAATGAAGGGATAATTAGATTTATGCCCCTAGTTGGGTCTCACTCGTCTGTTTTACCCCTAACTTCAGAAACTCACCTGTTCTGTACAAGCCACTTTGCAATTCTTATGCTTTTTCCCTTTGACTCTTTGACCGTCACTTTGAAAAAATCATAACAAATTCATACTAACTCAGAAAAATGCAAATAAGATATCAAAATGTTCACAAAAACATCACCTATATGTGCATGTCATTTTCATTCTTGACAAAAGTGTTGGAAAGTCCTCATCTCAGTTTTAGCTCGTATGACCTTAGCATGAACAGTACAATCTAAAAAAATTCAAAAAATTCTAAGTTTTTTTGGTGGCAAACATTGACCAATGTTTTGAGTGCTTGCCAAGTTTCATAACAGAATGACATTCGAGGAAGTCGTGGCAAAAAAAATAAAATCAATGCTTCAAAATTTTGTTTTTTTGCCACGACTTCCACGAATGTCATTCTGTTATGAAACTTGGCAAGCACTCAAAACATTGGTCAATGTTTGCCACCAAAAAAAAATTAGATTTTTTTGATTTTTTTTAGATTGTACTGTTCATGCTAAGGTCATATGAGCTAAAACTGAGATGAGGACTTTCCAACACTTTTGTTAAGAATTAAAATGACATGCACATATAGGTGATGTTTTTGTGAACATTTTGATATCTTATTTGCATTTTTCTGAGTTAGTATGATTTTTTCAAAGTGACGGTCAAAGGGTCAAAGGGCAAAAGCATAAGAATTGCAAAGTGGCTTGTACAGAACAGGTGAGTTTCTGAAGTTAGGGGTAAAACAGACGAGTGAGACCCAACTAGGGGCATAAAATTAATTATCCCGAGAATGAAGTCTGTCCGGTACGTCCGCAAGCATCAGGCTGTCTCCAGAATGCCTAGCCTCTGCCGCCAGGCCATGAGCCAGGGCGTTGCCACTTCTTCTAATACTGCTGATGGTGCAAGTTTGGAAGGCTGCCATAGCATTTTTTATGTCCACGAGCAGGCCATAGCAAGCCAAACGCGATTGCCAATCGACAGACAGGTCTTTCGCAATTGCTTGGCAGTCAGTTTCAAGTACGATCGGCCCTCTATAGTAGTCAGCCAGTGCCAGCAGGCCGACCAGGATTGCACGGCCTTCTGCCTCCTCCACACTACTGCAGGTTGGCAGCATCTTACAGACCGAGACAGATACATGGCCTCTGGAATCCCGCGCGATCGCACCTGCAGAACTGCTTCCTGTTTCTGCAATAAAAGATGCATCTGTGTTGATTTTGATTGTGCCCAGATCAGGGGGAGTCCACTGATTGTTTGGCTCCGTTGTGGGTAGATTCTGGACAATGATGACCCACAAGTATTGGGCATCAATCGTAGTCCTTTCGATAAGTAAGAGTGTCGAACCCAATGAGAAGCAGAAGAAAATGACAAGCGGGTTTCAGTAAGGTATTTTCTGCAAGCACTGAAATTATCGGAAACGAATAGTTTGATAGCAAGATAATTTGTAACAAGTGACAAGTAGCAATAGTAACAAAGAGTGCAGCAAGGTGGCCCAATCCTTTTTATAACAAAGGACAAGCCGGAACGATCTCTTATAGTAAGTAAAGCATTCTCGAGGACACATGGGAATTTCATCTAGTCACTTTCATCATGTTTGTTTGATTCGCGTTCGCTACTTTGATAATTTGATATGTGGGTGGACCGGTGCTTGGGTGCTGTTCTTACTTGAACAAGCCTCCCACTTATGATTACCCCCTCTCGCAAGCATCCGCAACTATAAAAGAAGAATTAAGATAACTCTAACCATAGCATTAAACGTATGGATCCAAATCAACCCCTTACGGAGTAGCGCATAAACTAGAGTTTAAGCTTCTGTCACTCTAGCAACCCATCATTTAATTACTCCTCCACAATGCATTCCCTTAGGCCCAAAGATGGTGAAGTGTCATGTACTCGACGTTCACACGACACCACTAAGGGAATCAACAACATACATATCATCAAAATATCGAACGAATACCAAATTCACATGATTACTTATGACAAGACTTCTCTCATGTCCTCAAGAACAAAAGTAACTACTCACAAATCATATTCATGTCCAAGATCAGAGAAGTGTTGAATAGCATAATAATAGATCTGAACATATAATTTTCCACCAAATAAACCAACTAGCATCAACTACAAGGTGTAATCAACACTACTAGCAACCCACAGGTACCAATCTGAGGTTTTGAGACAAAGATTGAATACAAGAGATGAACTAGGGTTTGAAAAGAGATGGTGCTGGTGAAGATGTTGATGAAGATTAGTCCTCCCATGATGAGAGGATCGCTGGTGATGTCGATGGCGACGATTTCCCCCTCCCGGAGGGAAGTATCCTCGGCAGAATCTCTCCGTCGGAGAGCAAAAGTGCTCCTGCCCAAGTTCCGCCTCGAGACGGCGGCGCGCCGTCCCGAAAGTCTTCTCTCTATTTTTTCTAGGGCAAATGGGCTTATATACCAGAAAATGGGGGCCAGAGGCTGGCCAGGGGCCGCACGAGGTACAAGGGCGCGCCTGGGGGGGGTGGCGCGCCCTGGTGCCTCGTGGGCACCTGGGTGGCCCCCTCTGGTGCTTCTTGCTTCCAGTATTTTTTATTTATTGTAAAATAAATCTCCGTAAAATTTCAGCTAATTTGGAGATGTGCAGAATAGGTATCTCTGACATAGCTTTTTCAGGTCCAGAATTCCAGCTGCCGGCAATCTCCCTCCTTGTGTAAATCTTGCATATTAAGAGGGAAAGGCATTAGAATTGCTCCACAAAGTGTTATATTGATTAAAAACACTATAAATGACAGTAGCAAAACATGATGCAAAATGGACGTATCAACTCCCCCAAGCTTAGACCTCGCTTGTCCTCAAGCGAAAGCCGATATCGATAATCATGTCCACATGTTTAGAGAGAGAGAGGTGTCGATAAAAACAAAATACGGACATAGTAGCGTCATGATCATTATTATAACTGCAATATTTATTATCATAAAACTTCTCATGAGTAAGTAACAATTCATCACAACAATGGAGTATAAGGCATAAACTTTCTTGAAAACTAACAAACTATGTTCTCAGTCAACAATGCAATTGCAATTCATCATATTTTCAGGACGGGTCTCATGTAGGAGCTATTTAGCAAGTCCACATACTCAACCATCATTTAGTCTTCTATGATTGCTAACACTCACGACATATATATGGAGCAAAAAGTTTCAGCCAGACACATAGAAAGATAGGGGCTTGTGATTCCGCCTCCCAACTTATTCACCTCAAGGGTGATGTCAACAATAATAACTCATGATCACTCATATCCAACTGGATATATATGCCTAGATCGTTCCCCACCACATGATGCTTGCAAAAGATAAAAATAAAAAGGAAGTAGAGGAGAACACTATTGACTCTTGCATAAAAAGTAAATACATAAAAGTAAAGGATAGGCCCTTTGCAGAGGGAAGCAGAGGTTGTCATGCGCTTTTTGTTGTTGGATGCAAGAGCTCTTAATGCAAAGGAACGTCACTTTATATTGCCCCTTGTGATAGCAACCTTTATTATGCAGTCTGTTGCTTTTATTTCTTTACCATCACAAGTTCGTACAAAGCTTATTTCCCTTACAATAAAAGTTCAGACATATTTAGAGGCAATTTTTATTGCTTTTTGCACCGATGACAACTTACTTGAAGGATCTTATTCAATCCATAGGTAGATATAGTGTACTCTCATGACATGAAACTGGGTTTAAGGGTTTTGGATGCACAAGTAGTATCTCTACTTGGTGCGGATTTTTGGCTAGCAAAGATATTGGGCAAGCACCACATGTTGGAGGATCTATAACAATATAACTTCTATGTGAATATGAACAAACATAATTCATTACATTATCTTCCTTGTCCAACGTCAACAATTTGACATAAAATACTTAATGGGGGCTCACAATCATAAAAGATGTCCAAGATAGTATATTTGCATGTGAATCTTCTCTTCCCTTATTAACTTTTTCATGAATTGCATCATTGACTAATGCTATGTTTGTTAACTTCCAATAAATTTTACCACTTATACTTTTCTTCATGTAATGTCATTACTTTTCATAAGAATAGCATATGATCTTTTTCATTATTTTCATTGCTAAAATTGGAACATGAAAGTAAAGAAGCAAAAACTCAAACTACTCTTTATTATATAACTCTCAACTCGATTACATAGATAGATAGATCACGAAGCTAACACTCGAAAATAGATCATACTAAACTTTTATTCAACTAGATCATGAAATAACTAAGGATCGAACTAAAAATAGGCAATGATAATAAAAGTGATGGTGATACGATACCGGGGCACCTCCCCCAAGCTTGGCACAAGACAAGGGGAGTGCCCATACCCATGTGCTCAAATTTCCTTCTTCGGTGATGGTGGTGGTGATGAAGTAGTGAGCTTGTCCTTCAGCTCAAGCAGATACATCAATCTGCGGTTGATGCTCCGAAGGGCGATGTTTTGCTCTTCCAACAAAATAACTTCACGAGTGAGAGATGTATTCTGAGCACTAACTATTTAAAAGACTCTTAGGGCTTGAATTACGGATGGGGAGAGATGATCATATAAAGGTTGAAGGATATCTCCCTTCTCTACGGTTTCCTCCATGGGGATGGCTTGCCCTCCTTCCGGAGCCTGGGCTCCTGCAACTTCCTCGACCTTCTCCGCCTTGCCATTGTCTTCTTCTCCCAACGACAACTCGTAGTAAACCTCGCTGTAGGGGCGTTTGCCCGGCGATGGTTGCACAATGTGGTGCTTGGCACGGAGCTTTTGGGGAGCCATGACGATCTAGATCTGTCAGAAAAATAGCACGAAACAAGAACAGAGGAGATTTCTGCGATACGGTGGTCAAAACATACGGGAGTATATATAAAGATTTTTTATCTTGCAAAACAAGTAATCCAGGAGAAAACGGAGTCGGGAAGGCTCACGTGAGGCCCACGAGCCACCAAGGCGCGCCTGGGGGGGTGGCGCGCCCTGGTGCCTCATGGGCACCAGGTGGGTCCCCTCGGCTATTTCTTATTTTTGTATTTTTTCTAATATTCCAAAACTGACAGAAAGTATTTTTATGGAATTTTTGGAGTCGGTTTACTTACCGTATCACGTACCTCTTCATTTTCAGGGTTCTTGCGTGTTCCGGAAGGTCTCTCTTATGTATTCCTCCGGTGTAATTGTTTCAATAACATTAGTTTCAACATTAATGGGAGTACCTGAAATATAGTGCTTAATTCTTTGCCCATTCAACACTCTCGGATTAGTGCCTTCGGAGTTGTTTATTTAGATGGCTCCGGAGCGGTAAACTTCTTCGATGATATACGGTCCTTCCCATTTAGAGAGAAGTTTTCCTGCAAAGAATCTCAAACGAGAATTGTACAATAGAACTTGCTCACCTACTTTAAATTCCTGTTTTTGAATTCTTCTATCATGCCATCTTTTAACTTTTTCTTTAAACATTTTGGCATTTTCATAAGCTTGGGTTCTCCATTCATCTAATGAGCTAATATCAAATAACCTCTTTTCACCGGCAAGTTTAAAATCATAATTGAGTTCTTTAATTGCCCAATATGCTTTATGTTCTAACTCAAGAGGTAAAAGACATGATTTTCCATAAATCATTTTATAAGGAGACATACCCATAGGATTTTTATAAGCAGTTCTATAAGCCCATAATGCATCGTCAAGTTTCTTAGACCAATTCTTTCTAGATCTATTGACGGTTTTCTGCAGAATTAATTTTATTTCTCTATTGCTCAATTCAACTTGACCACTAGTTTGAGGATGATAGGGAGATGCAATTCTATGGTTGACATCATATTTAGCAAGCAATTTACGGAATGCACCATGAATAAACTGTGAACCACCATCAGTCATTAAATATCTAGGGACTCCGAACCTTGGGAAAATAACTTCTTTAAGCATTTTAATAGAAGTGTTATGATCAGCACTACTAGTTGGAATAGCTTCTACCCACTTAGTAACGTAATCAACAGCAACTAAAATATGAGTATACCCATTGGATTTAGAAAAAGGTCCCATATAATCAAATCCCCAAACATCAAATGGTTCAACAGCAAGTGAATAATTCATAGGCATTTCCTGACGACTACCAACATTACCAATTCTTTGACATAAATCACAGGATAGGACAAACTTGCGAGCATCCTTGAAAAGAGTAGGCCAATAAAAACTAGATTGTAATACCTTGTGTGCAGTTCTGTCTCCCGCATGGTGTCCTCCTTAAGCCTCGGAATGACACTTCCGTAGGATTTGTTCCTGTTCATGCTCAGGTACACAACGTCTAATAATACCATCTACTCCTTCTTTGTAAAGATGTGGGTCATCCCAGAAGTAATGCCTTAAATCAAAGAAGAACTTTTTCTTTTGTTGATATGTGAAACTAGGTGGTATGTATTTAGCAACAATGTAATTAGCATAGTCTGCATACCAAGGAGTATTACGGGAAGCATTTATGACAGCTAATTGATCATCAGGAAAATCATCATTAATAGGTAGTGGGTCATCAAGAACATTTTCCATTCTAGACAAATTATCTGCTACGGGATTCTCAGCTCCCTTCCTATCAATAATATGCAAGTCAAATTCTTGTAGCAATAAAACCCACCTAATGAGTCTAGGTTTAGCATCTTTATTTTCCATAAGATATTTAATAGCAGCATGATCGGTGTGAACAGTTACTTCAGAATCAACTATGTAAGATCTGAATTTATCACATGCAAACACAACTGCTAGAAATTCTTTTTCAGTAGTAGCATAATTTCTTTGGGCACTGTCTAGAGTTTTACTAGCATAATGGATAACATTTAATTTCTTATCAACTCTTTTTCCTAGAATAGCACCAACAGCATAATCACTAGCATCACACATAATTTCAAAAGGCAAGTTCCAATCAGGTGGTTGGACAATAGGTGTAGTGGTTAAGGCTTTCTTAAGTGTTTCAAAGGCTTCTAGACAATCATCATCAAAAACAAATGGAACATCTTTTTGCAAAAGATTGGTAAGAGGCCTAGAAATTTTAGAGAAGTCTTTAATAAATCTCCTATAGAAACCAGCATGACCAAGGAAACTTCTTACACCTTTAATATCTTTAGGACATGGCATTTTCTCAATAGCATCAACCTTAGCTTTATCAACTTCAATACCTCTTTCAGAAATTTTATGCCCCAAGACAATGCCTTCATTCACCATAAAGTGGCACTTCTCCCAATTCAAGACAAGATTACTTTCTTCACATCTCTGCAAAACTCGATCAAGGTTGCTTAAGCAATCATCAAAAGAAGTTTCGTAAACGAAGAAATCATCCATGAACACCTCAACAATCTTTTCACAAAAGTCAGAGAATATAACAGTCATACATCTTTGAAAGGTAGCAGGTGCATTGCTTAAACCAAAAGGCATACGTCTATAAGCATAAGTTACAAAAGGACAAGTAAAGGTGGTTTTCTCTTGATCGGGTTGTGATACGGGTATTTGAGAAAAACCAGAATAACCATCTAGAAAACAAAAGTGTGTATGCTTAGATAATCTTTCTAACATTTGATCAATAAAAGGAAAGGGGTAATGATCTTTTCTAGTGGCTTTATTTAATTTTCTAAAATCAATTACCATCCTATAACCAGTTACAATTCTTTGTGGAATGAGTTCATTTTTATCATTAGGAACAACGGTAATACCTCCTTTCTTAGGGACACAATGAACGGGACTTACCCATCTACTATCATCTATGGGATAGATTATACCAGCTTCCAGAAGTTTTAATATTTCGGTTCTTACTACCTCTTTCATCTTAGGATTTAATCGTCGTTGGTGGTCGACAACTGGTTTAGCATCAGGCTCCATATTAATTTTGTGCTGACATAGAGTGGGACTAATGCCCTTAAGATCATCAAGAGTATATCCAATAGCAGCTCGGTGCTTCCTTAGAGTTTTTAGTAATCTCTTTTCTTCATGCGCTGAAAGGTTAGCACTAATAATAACAGGATATATCTTCTTTTCATCAATGTAAGCATATTTCAATGTATCAGGCAATTGCTTCAAATCAAACACAGGATCACCTTTAGGTGGAGGAGGTCCTCCAAGAGTTTCAACAGGCAAATTATGTTTAAGGATAGGTGGTTGATCAAAGAACATATTATCTATTTCATTTCTTTCATTCATCTGCATATCGTTTTCATGGTCTAACAAATATTGTTCTAACGGATCAGTCGGAGGTACGGCAATAGAAGCAAGACCAATAATTTCATCTTTACTAGCCAATTCTTTATCATGAGGTTGTCTACGAAACTTGGAGAAATTTAACTCATGAGATATATCACCAAACTTAACTCGAACCTTTGTTTTAACACAATCAATTTCAGCATTAACGGTATTCAAGAAAGGTCTACCAAACAAAATGGGACAAAAATTATCTTGTTGTGAGCCAAGTACTAAGAAATCAGTAGGGTATTTGATTTTCCACACAAGACTTCAACATCTCTAACAATCCCAAGTGGTGTAATAGTATCTCTATTCGCAAGCTTAATAGTAACATCAATATCCTCAATCTCAACAGGTGCAATATCATGCATTACTTCTTGATATAAAGAAAATGGAATAGCACTCACACTAGCACCCATATCACACAAACCATGATAGCAATGATCTCCAATCTTAACAGAAATAATAGGCATGCCAACTACGGGCTTGTTCTTGTCTAACATATTTCGTTCATTTCTAACAGGTTTAGCAATTATAGCAGCCTCCTCACAAAAGTAAATAACATGCCCATCTATATTATCGACTAAGAGATCCTTAACCATAGCAACATCAGGTTCAACTTTAATTTGTTCAGAGGGTCTAGGTGCTCTAATATTACTTTTGTTAACCACAATTGAAGCTTTAGCATGTTCCTTAATCCTAACAGGAAAAGGTGGTTTCTCAATATAAGCAGTAGGCACAACTGGATCAACATGGTAAACAATTGTTTCTTCTTTAATACTAACAGGTTCCTCAATCTTTTCTTTAACAGGGGGATGATATTTAAACCACTTCTCCTTAGGGAGATCAACATGAGTAGCAAATGATTCACAAAAGGAAGCTACTATCTCAGGGTCAAGTCCATATTTAGTGCTAAACTTATGAAAAGCATCGGTGGCCATAAAAGATTTAACACAATTGAACTCAAGTATTATACCTGACTCATTACCTTTGTCGAGTTCCCAATCTTCAGAGTTGCATTTAATTCTTTCCAGAAGATCCCATCTGAATTCAATAGTTTTCTTCATAAAGGAGCCAGTCGAAGAAGAATCGAGCGTAGTTTGATTATCATGAGAAAGCCGAGCATAAAAATTATGTAAGATAGTTTCTTTTGAGAGCTCATGATTGGGGCATGTGTACATCATGTATTTAAGCCTCCCCCAAGCTTGAGCGATGCTTTCTCCTTCACGAGGCCAAAGATTATATATATAATTCCGATCACGATGAACCAAATGCATAGGATAAAATTTCTGATGGAATTCTAGTTTCAATCGGTTCCAGTCCCATGTATCAGTATCATCACATAGCCTATACCACATCAATGCTTTTCCCTCCAAAGATAAAGGGAATACTTTATTCTTAACTCCATCTCCGGATAAACCTGCAAGCTTAAACAATCCACAAATTTCATCCACATAGATCAAGTGCATATCAGGATGTACCGTTCCATCTCCTGCATAAGGATTAGCTAGTAGTTTCTCTATCATACCCAGAGGAATCTCATAATAAATATTTTCAGTAGGTGCAGTAGGTTGAGGAGCAACTATTTGTGTTTCCGGTCGAGGTGAAGATACCCCGAGCAAACCCCTCAAAGGATTACTTTCCATAGTGATAAGTGACAGTAAATTTCAGCGCGTAATATAAATATTTACTTACCAAATTCCACTCACCAAAGGCGCTTCACTCCCCGACAACGGTGCCAGAAAAGAGTCTTGATGACCCACAAGTATAGGGGATCAATCGTAGTCCTTTCGATAAGTAAGAGTGTCAAACCCAACGAGGAGCAAAAGGAAATGACAAGCGGGTTTCAGCAAGGTATTTTCTACAAGCACTGAAATTATCGGTAACGAGTAGTTTGATAGCAAGATAATTTGTAATAAGTGACAAGTAGCAATAGTAACAAAGAGTGCAGCAAGGTGGCCCAATCCTTTTTATAGCAAAGGACAAGCCGGAACGATCTCTTATAGTAAGTAAAGCGTTCTCGAGGACACATGGGAATTTCATCTAGTCACTTTCATCATGTTTGTTTGATTCGCGTTCGCTACTTTGATAATTTGATATGTGGGTGGACCGGTGCTTGGGTGCTGTTCTTACTTGAACAAGCCTCCCACTTATGATTATCCCCTCTCTCAAGCATCCGCAACTACGAAAGAAGAATTAAGATAACTCTAACCATAGCATTAAACGTATGGATCCAAATCAGCCCCTTACGGAGTAGCGCATAAACTAGAGTTTAAGCTTCTGTCACTCTAGCAACCCATCATCTAATTACTACTCCACAATGCATTCCCTTAGGCCCAAAGATGGTGAAGTGTCATGTAGTCGACGTTCACACGACACCACTAAGGGAATCAACAACATACATATCATCAAAATATCGAACGAATACCAAATTCACATGATTACTTATGACAAGACTTCTCCCATGTCCTCAAGAACAAAAGTAACTACTCACAAATCATATTCATGTCCAAGATCAGAGAGGTGTTGAATAGCATAATAGATCTGAACATATAATCTTCCACCAAATAAACCAACTAGCATCAACTACAAGGTGTAATCAACACTACTAGCAACCCACAGGTACCAATCTGAGTTTTTGAGACAAAGATTGAATACAAGAGATGAACTAGGGCTTGAGATGAGATGGTGCTGGTGAAGATGTTGATGAAGATTAGTCCTCCCACGATGAGAGGATCGCTGTTGATGTCGATGGCGACGATTTCCCCCTCCAGGAGGGAAGTATCCCCGACAGAATCTCTCCGCCGGAGAGCAAAAGTGCTCCTGCCCAAGTTCCGCCTCGAGACGGCGGCGCACCATCCCGAAAGTCTTCTCTTTATTTTTTCTAGGGAAAATGGGCTTATATACCAGAAAATGGGGGCCAGAGGCTGGCCAGGGGCCCCACGAGGTACCAGGGCGCGCCTGGGGGGTGGCGCGCCCTGGTGCCTCGTGGGCACCTAGTTGGCCCCCTCTGGTACTTCTTGCTTCCAGTATTTTTTATTTATTCCAAAATAAATCTCCGTAAAATTTCAGCTCATTTGGAGATGTGCAGAATAGGTATCTCTGACATAGCTTTTTTAGGTCCAGAATTCCAGCTGCCGGCAATCTCCCTCCTTGTGTAAATCTTGCATATTAAGAGAGAAAAGGCATTATAATTGCTCCACAAAGTGTTATATTGATTAAAAACACTATAAATAATAGTAGCAAAACATGATGCAAAATGGACGTATCAGGCAGCTATCAGGCCAGTTGCACACTTCCCCTGGCGTGATTCAACTGTCAGTCCACAGGATCATAACTCCTCCTCGTGCTTTCTCAAGAACTGTACTGAAGCCGAGATAGATTCCCTGCCCGGGCCCCTGATGCAGTCCTCTCTTAAGTGCCAGCAGCGCCATAGCAACAGGAGGAATTTTGCACGCATCTCTTCGGATTCAGTGTCAAGCATTACTTGCAGCCAATCATCTCCTGTGTATCTGAACCTCTCCTCTGCAGGTAATCTCCATTCCTTCCGTAAGGAGAAGCGCAAAGCTCTACTCTTTGTGCACGCTACGATAGCATGATATTCATCCTCCACTCCATTGCCACAAATACTACATGTGGCATCTAGCTCAAGGGTTCTCTTCCATTTGTTCATCCTGGTAGCTAAAGTGTTTGTGGAAATCCGCCAACCAAAGATGCGCACCTTCCCAGGCACCTTAGCTTTCCAGATTAAATCCCAGATACTACGATCATTCGAATCTCTAGATGAACTGGATGGGTTGTCGCTGTCTTTTTGCTTTAACTCCATAGCAAGCTTGTATGCACTCTTGACCAAGAACATTCCGTTCTTTTCGTAGTGCCACGCAATACAGTCCCTTACATCCGAAGACAGAATGGACAATTTACAAATTTCATCGGCATCAAAATCGTGGAAGATCTGTCTAATTAGCACCTCATTCCACTCTTTTCTATCTGGGAGCATGAGCTGGTTAACCCAACGAATTCTTGACCTTCTGATAAACGATGCTGTCATGAGTCCCTCTTTTCTAGGGATCCATTGATCACGCTGAATTTGTATACTTTTACCGTCACCCACCCTCCAGATAAGACCTTTTTTTAGTAGTTCCAGCCCAAATTCAATAGCCCTCCACACCGGAGACGCATCCGACGCAAATACCGTATCAAGCAAGCTCCCATTAGGGCAGTACTTGGATTTCAGCACTCTCGCACATAGACTCTCAGGGTTTTGGATCAATCTCCAAGCTTGTTTAGCCAGCAACGCCTGGTTGAAAAGATGCATATCTCGAAAACCGATACCTCCTGCTCTTTTTGCCTTAGTCAATCTTTCCCATGACATCCAATGCACTTTCCTATGGCCCTCTTCTTCTCCCCACCAGAATTCTCTGATTATTCGTTCATACTTTTCACAGAAACCTTTTGATAGCATGAACACACTCACCGTATACACAGGAAGGGCCTAGACTATAGATTTAACATGGACCTCCTTTGCCACATAAGACATAAATTTTTCCGACCATGCACTGCATCTCTTTCCAAATCTGTCCATGATAGGCTGAAACTTGCCATCCTTCATTCTCCCCTCCGGTGTGGGTAGCCCGAGGTACTTACTTTCAAATGAATCCAATTGTACCCCCAGAATTTTCTTAATTCCTTCTCTTGTTTCTGTTGGGCATACTTCACTAAAAAGAAGAGAGCATTTGTTCTCACTAAGAAGCTGACCCATGCTTTTTTGAAACGATTCCAAAACTCTCTTAATTGCTGCAGCTTGCTCCAAGGTGGCCTTAAAGAAAATTAAGCTATCATCAGCAAACAAGAGATTTGAGATACCAGGGGCGTTTCTAGCAATTTTCAAGGGGGTCAAGTTGTTCTTAGCCATTTCCTTCTTCAGTAGATGCACTAGGCCGACGGCAACAAAAAGAAATAGATATGGGCTTAGGGGATCTCCCCGTCGAAGCCCTCTGGAGGGGCTAAAAGGTTCTAATAATTCCCCATTGCATCTCACCGAGTATCGCACTGACCTTACACACTGCATGACCCAATTGGTCCATCTCCTGCGAAAACCAAGTTTCAGGAGCATTTCTTCCATGAAGGTCCAGTCAACCCTATCATAGGCTTTGGCCAAATCGAGTTTGTAGGCACAGTAGTTATCTCTCCCATTCTTGCTATGCTGGATCTTGTGAAAGCACTCAAAAGCGATAATGGCGTTGTCCGTTATCATCCTGCCCGGGATAAAGGCACTTTGACTCTCTGAGATTATTCCGTCCAGAAGGGGTCGAAGCCGGTTGACAAGGCACTTAGATACCACCTTATATATAACGTTGCATAGACTAATGGGTATGTAGTCCTTTACTGTTTGGGGATCATTTCCTTTTGGTATAAGGACTATCACCGTTTCGTTTACTCCTGCAGGCATTACACCTGATTCAAAAAACTCCATTACTCCCTTCACCACATCGTCCTTGAGCTCACCCCAGTTTCTCTGATAAAAGCGGGCTGGAAAACCGTCTGGCCCCGGCGCTTTGAGGGCACCAATTTGAAACAGAGCGTCGCTGATCTCCTGGGCAGTGTAAGGTTTTGTAAGTGACTCATTCATCTCATTATTCACCCGTTCGACCACAAGGTCTAGGATTCCACTTGGGTCAACACCCTGCTCTTTTTGTATACAGATTTTTAAAGTATGAACTCGTCATGTCATGTATACCTTTGATGTCCTCAACCCAGCCACCATTGTTGTCTTTCAGTCTCGAGATGGTGCTCTTCTTCTTTCTCCAAGTAGCCTTCTGCTGAAACCACTTCGTGTTTCGGTCCCCCTCTCTTAGGCAAGTTGCCCGTGAGTGCTGTCTCCACATAAGTTCCTCCCTAAGCAACATTTCATCAAGCTCCTTGCTGATTTTAGCGACTTCTCTCTCTTGTCCGGGCGAGCCGAGAGAGCTCCATAATGTGCTCAGTTTTCTCATGATCTCCGCTGTCCTCTTGAGTACCGAGCCAAAATCACGTTCCGCACATGCCCTCAACTCTTCCTGCATTGCCTTTAGTTTCTCACTCACCTTCTGAAGGTTTCGAGCCAGGCCTTCCCTTCTCCAAGAATTCGTGACAATGGCTTGTAGTGTGTCCTGTCGTTCCCACATATGTTCATATCTGAATATCCTTTTCTTTCTCTCCCCAACTGGTTCCATTCTTTTCTGCTACCAAGCCGCAACAGGATGGGAAGATGATCTGAACGTGATGAACAAATATGTTCAACCCTAGCCTCCTTGTAGTAGTCCAATCACGCAGGGGAGGCAACTCCTCTGTCCAAGCGGGCACGTACGTTGTTATACCCTTCCTGTTTATTGTTATAGGTCCAAGCCGGCCCCTTGAAACCCACATCAAAGAGATTGCAGTCTGAAAGCACACTCCTGAAGTTTTCCATATGTTTCTCTAACCTTTTCGAAGCAGAGACATGCTCAGATTGCCACATAGTCTCGTTGAAATCACCAATCATAAGCCACGGCAGACTGGAGGTATCTTTTATCCTTCTTAACAGAGTCCACATATGGTGGCGTTCATGTGCCTTGGGCTCACCATAGACAAAGGTAGCCTGCCATTGGAGGCCTTGAGGATTCATACGAACTAACACATCGATGTATCTCGCCCCCACAACAATCTTTTTTATTTCAATACTCTCATCATAAAAGAGGGCAATGCCGGCACCCTTACCAATGCCGGGTTGCGTGATACAGTGACGGAGGCCTAGCCTCTACTTCAGATTGCTGACATATTTATTCTTTTGCCGTGTTTCAGAGAGGAAGACGAGCTGGGGCTTGTACGTGTGCATGAGGCACACGAGTTCTTGAACTGTGCGAGGCTGCCCGAGGCCTCGACAGTTCCATGCTAGGACCGTCATGGCTCCTGGTGGGCACCCTCATTGGCACCCACCAGTAGACCGGGAGCCCCTGGCCTGGTTGCTTCCTTGTTGTCATCCCTCCCTTTGCTTTCCATACCCTCTGCCTTTCCCCCTCCACAAACCTTCTTGTTCTGCTTTGAGTTCTCACCTGCAGCTGAAGTTTCTGTAGCCTTCTTGGCCCCCTCCTCTCGCCCTCCTCTTTTACCCAGCACCGAGGCGACCTGCACAGAGACCATCATACTGCCCCTATCAGTTTTCAGGTTCCTCTTCTTCAGGCGCCCATGAGCTGTCTCGCTCTCGGTACCAGCAGCGCCAGTGCCCACCGTAGTAGGAGGCAGATCAGCAGGATTTGGAGCAGCCTTCTCGTTCGCTCCATTCCCAGCAACATCCTCGCGCTGCAGCACAGTCTGTGTATCAGGAGTGGCGAGGTTACTCTCTTGATCAATCCCAGGTGCGGGCATGTGATCAGGCAGCTTCGCTCCCGCCGCGTTCCAACCAGGCTCAAAGCCCGGCGGGAACTCCAGAGACCCGTCGCTGGTTTCTGCAGTACTGTTCTCTGCCGTTATGCCCAAGGGAGGGGTTTTGTCAGTATAGTCCCCCTCCCCCACGCACACCTCTGTCCCAGCTGCCACTGTCTTCGCATCCAAAGGGTTCGGGCCATGCTTGTCCTCCCTCTCAGGGCCAAGTTTGATGGTCCCAACAGCTGTGATAGCCTCCTGTACCAGCGGGTCTGCGAGGACATCCTCCGGCACCTCTCTGAATTTCTGTGCAGCAAGTTTGGGTGGTGCAGATCTTGCCTCGGCCCTGATCTCTGAATCAAAGTGGAGGAATCGTCTGGCGCTGGCTGTCTCTGGCACTACAAATCCTCCTCTACTGCTATTTCTCTTAAAAGGGGAGGCACGCATTGCCGCCGAGAACCTCATCTCTTGGAGGTCTGCGGGCAGCTTACACTCGCGTTGTCCATGCCCCAGGTGACCACAGAAGCTACAGAAGCGGGGAAGCCTCTCATATTTTACATTGAGGCGATACACTACGTTTACAGCATAATCATGGAACTCTAGCTTGCTACGTAGGGGTTCGTCAACGTCATGATTAACCCTAACCCTGATGGATTCACCCCAAATTCTGCCCTCCTCATGTGCATCGACCTCCAGAACTTCTCCTAGCTCCCCACCCAACTTACGGGCGACGGGTTCGAAGAACATGATTGGGGGAGCATCAAAAATGCGTGCCCAGATCGGCATGTAGGCGACCTCCACGTCGCCTGGCCTAGCGCTCCCATCCACTGCAACCATCAGGAACGGGTCCCCCCGGTGAGTCCAGGGGCCGTTGTTGAGGATGAACCGGCGATATCCTTCGCCCTCGAACTCAAGGAGGAACCTATTGTTCTTGAGCGGCAAGTAGTTGAGGTGGCCTCGCAACCCCCACTTGTGCTTCAGTTCCTGGAAGAGCCCGCTGACGCTAAACAGCTGCACAGAGAAGAACAAACTGATGGCTATCCATCTTCCATCGTGACCTCATGGCCGCCCTTTCCTTTGACAGGTCCATGGCAACCACATTGGGAGTCCGCCTCCCCATGCTGACGGGAAACACCGGGGCAACCACATTACCAGCATCCCCGTACCTCTCTTGCTGCGTCGACGTCACCCGTGCCGCTGGTGTGCGGTACAGGTCACCACGGTCACGGGAGGAGCCACCGTGCACCAGCATCCTTTCGCCCATCCCGTTCTTGCTGCTGGACGCCACCTCCTGTTCCTGGTTTAGGATTGCCTTGTCCTTGCGGGGCACCTGATTCGCCATGCTTGGGGTTTGGAGCGCGGAAGCAGTGAGATGATACTGTATGCATAACATCTCCTCATGTTGATCCTTTATACCCATAGGCTCATCCTTCAGAGGTAGCGCACCTGATTTGATTTCCTTCTCCTGTTGATTTCCTTCCACTTCTTGGCCCTTCGGATCTTCCCCAATTGGACTCAATCCTCCTCCTTCATCAGGTGGATCGGCAAGCTGAGATACTCTGGTGATTCTTTCCTTTCCTTCCCGATCTCTTTCCTGCAACCTATTATTCAAATCCTCTCTCAATTGCCTCATCTTACTTCTGATCGAACATAGCCCACGGCGGAAAAAAATCCTATGAGACCAGGTCTCACAGGCGAGGACGTGAGACCCAATTGGATGAGCGACACGTGGCGGCGACAATCTCAAAGCAACCCATTCCCACTTGTCGTCAATTCTCAACTCCAATAGCTCATTCCCGATTCCAAAACGCACGTACTTCATCATGCTGCAAAGACTGGGTTCTCTTTTTCTCTCTAGCATCAATGGCGGCCACACCGAAGGGCCTCGACGGCAGGTCGACAGCGGCCGAACAACACGACGCATCGACGACCTCTTGTCCATGGCCTCGCCGAAGGAGCTCGTTGCCACCAGCCTGTCGGTCCGTTGCCGGCTGAGCGAACTCGACGTTCATAGCGGCCAGGCGCCAAGATGTCATCGCGGACGGCCGGACCAACTCGCCGTAGATGGCGGCCAGGCGCCAATACGCGTGGAACTGTTCTTGTCGGTGCACTCGCTCGTTGCCGTCGTCGCGGCGAGACGGACTGCTCGCCTATGGCCACCATACGCCATGATTGCTGACTGGCCAGACTCCACGATCATGCCGCCGCGCGCCAAGATGCCGTGAGTGGTCGTATCAACTCGTTGTGGACAGCAGAGTACTGGAATTGATCAACCAAGCTAGCACATGACTATTCACATGCATATTATATGCTGGAATGCATCTCTCGCTCACCGTGGACCATGGACGGAATAGTCCTCGACAAGGACTACGGCCAGCCACCGGCATCGGAGTCCGGTATGGTCGCTGTCGTCGTACGGCTGCCGTCTCGTACGGCCGCCGTCCACGGGGAGTTGGTCTGGCCGTCGGCGACGACGCCTTGGCGCACGGCCGCCGTGAACATGTTGTCCGCCTAGCCAACAGCGTGGCGTGGATTCGCCATGGCCGAGCCGTCCAACAGGCCGGCGGCGACGAGCTCCTATGGCAAGGCCATGGACGAGAGGGCATCGGTGCGTCGTGTTGTTCGGCCGCCGCCATCGAGGCCCTTTGGTGTGGCCGCCATTAACCAAGCGAGAATAAGAGAAGCCTAATTAGACGTATCTGTTAGAGCATGATGAAGTATGTGCGTTTTGGAATCGGGAATGAGCTATTGGAATTGAGAATTGACGCAAGTGGAAATGGGATGCTTTGAGATTGTCGCAGCCACGTGTCCCTCGTCCAATTGGGTCTCACGTCCTCGCCTATGAGACCTGGTCTCATAGGATATTTTTCCGCCCACGGCCTCGCTGATCCATATCGACGGTGTGTTTATTTCCTTTGTTCACCTACCAGTTCACCATATACCTCTGGATCACACTCCTAATTTTGATCCAGTATTCCCTCGATTCCACTGGGTACTCCCAGCTGTGGAGATCCCAAACCTCATCGTCGAAATTACCATCACGCTCCTCCCCTCGAGATCCCGCCGGAGATCCGCTCAGATCGGGTCTGGCCAGCGATCGCCTCTGGATCGCCCCGACATGGGCTCCGTGATTCCCGGGTACCATGTTCCCACTAACTTTCTTTCTTAAATTTTATACCCAAAAACCCCAACAACACATAATTGGCCTTAAGTTCGCATTTACATTGTTTGTGTTTTCCACTTAGAAGTTGAACTAATCCCCAAATCATTCAGTACATTTTAGGGTCTAATCTTTTTTTATTTAGCGAGAGAGTTTTTGATCTATTTGAGCATCCATCTACCCCAACCGTATTATTGATCCAATTATCATGTCTCCTTAATTTTAGATACAAGTATCATGTCTGCTTGATACATAATGTCGCTCATGTATAGCTAACCATCTCCCGCAGCAACACGCGGGGTGTCATCTAGTTAGACTAAGCTAGAGAGAACGGAAAATAAATACTAAACTAAGCAGAAGAAATAAACTAAGAGAAGTATGTCATGTTTTAGATGAGATTGCTGGCATCTAGGTACGGCCTCGTTCGGTACGGGCGCGGAATGGAATTCGGGTTTTATGACTATGCCACGTTGTGACTAAGTCAGTACCTGCATTATAGGATACAGTGATCTACTTCTGGTGGGCGGTCCCTCTCATAACATTATCTCCCAAGACGAGCTATATTAAGATAACTCACTCATCCTACTTCTTGTACCATACTTGAGGCGGCTAACGCAAAGATATTAAGGCCCTCGTGGTTTGAGGACCGGACGAAGGCATTAGGTTCTATGGACAACCGTGCTCCTAGAATAATTGTGTTCCCCTCAAGATATCTGCACCATCACGTCATAGGTCAATCGGTTTCCACAACCATCTATATACTTCATGTGTGGCCTGAGTAGTTGGATATCTCCAACTACGCCAATGGATAGGACATCTCCCATCACTAAATTACCAAGGGTAAATAAGCAACACAGATCAACACACATAATTAGACAACACATATCAAATAACCACTTACTAATCGACCGACCCATAGCCAACAATTACTCAAATAACATCACATATAAAGGGGTTCAAGAGTTGTTACAACCCATCACGGAGACCGTGATGGAGGAGGAAGAAGGGATGGTGATGGTGGTGATGTTGGCAGCGGCGTGGATGATGATTGTGATGATGGTAGCGCGGTGGCGGCAGCCCACCGTGGCGGCTCCCTTCCGGTCTCCTTCAAGGATGCAACAATGGTGTTCTTGAGGTGGATGGTGGCTGGACTTGGAGATGAGATGATGAATGAGACGTGATGAGATGTGATGGCGGCGGCTAGTGTTTAAGGTGAATATATAAGAGCTCTCCCATAGCCTCCAACGTTGATGTAGCATCTCTCCTTTGATCCAAGGGCTCTAGATGAGCTTTATCCTCTCCCAATCCCTTCATTAAGAGCAAAGGATCCCGTGGGAACAATTGGGGACGAAATTGGTGAAGAATCTCATCTGAAAGGGCAACTTTCGAAGCTGTCTGCATGTCAAACGACCGCCGAAACGACCGCGCGCGGTCGTTCGAAAGGCCGTCTTTTGGTCTGTCCTCCTCCGGTAAAACGGTCGCCATTTCTTCATACGAATTCAAAATTTGACGTTCTTGGGCTCGTTGGATTCATATGAACGACGCAGATCCATTTCTTGTTTTAGATCTTGATTTGGAGCACTTTGAAAAAATGACTTTTTCCACCTTCGAAATGGCTTAGTCTGGGGTCTTGGGTGTCTACCGTTTGAACTCCTTTCATCGTGCTAAGTACTTGGGAAGTCCATCTCACCTACAAGACACACAAAGACAAAGAAAACTAATAAAAACTAACAAAGAATAAAGATTATGCAATGCTCGCGGTGAAAAGGATAAAAACTGGAAATCATGCATATGGACATATAATTGGCTCAATGGAACATGATATGACTTGATATACAGAGATAATGTGCAACAAATGAGCTCTAAAGATGCGTAAAATATGGAGCCATATACCTCCCCAAGCTTAAACCTTGCTCGTCCTTGAGTAAGAAGGTTGACTATCTAAGCTCATTGTTGCTAACTCTAAGCACACATTGAAAACCAAAGTCCAAAAGTGTTATACATGTTTATCGTGCAAGCTTGCAAGAGTTAGCTAGCATGGGAGTAATACCTGCAATCCTCTTAGTTCCATTGCCATGGAGGTCAAGAAAGAGGAAATATTTTTGGGGAGTCCAAATTCCCATTGCCAAATGTTTAGAGAGGATGTCAATATTATGTTTGAAATATAGCAATGACTATCATAGACAAAGAAATCATGCATCAGCGATCACTTCAAAAACACCAACCCGAGGCATACCAAGTACAATAGCAAGATCGTTTGTCTGCGTTATTAAACCACTCAACTACCTATGCAGAGCTGAGCACAAGCCTATGCCTCACACTTAAAGGGAAAATAGAATAATGATTGGGGTTTAAGAAGACAAAAACAAAGAAAGTCTTTCATCAACGTAGCTGACCATTACGCAATGGAGAAGGCCTTATGATCCATGTCAACGCAAGGAGTAGGGATCGCCATGCAACGGATGCACTAGAGCTATAAGTGTATGAAAGCTCTCCTAATGCAGCTAAGTGGGTGTGCATCCAACTTGCTTCCTCATGAAGACCTCGAGCATTTGAGGAAGCTCATCATCGAAATATACAAGCCATGTTCTATAATGTAAAGATCCCACTAGCATAGTCATGAAGTATATGAAAACTCTCTATATGAAGTACATGGTGCTACTCTGAAGCACAAGTGTGGTAAAAGGATAGTAGCATGCCCCTTCTCTCTTTTTTCCTTATTTTTTCTTATTTTTCTTTTTTTCTCTTTTTTTTGTAGAACAATCTCATGGACCTCATCCCCACATTTTCGAGGACTCCTAGGTCTCCATCATTCTTTTCCTCACTAGGGAATACTCTAATAATGATGATCATCACACTTTTATTTACTTACAACTCGATAAACTGAAAAAGATGACTACATATGAATGCCTGTGGCGGTGTACCAGGATGTGCAATGATCTAGCGTAACATGTATAACAATGATGAACGGTGGTTGCGCCACAAATATCATGTCAGCTCTATATGATCATGCAAAGCAATATGACAATGAATGCTCAAGTCATGTGAATAGTAACGGTGGAGGTTGCATGGTAATATATCTCGGAATGGCTATGAAAATGCCATGGTAGGTAGGTATGGTGGCTGTTTTGAGGAGATGGGGTGTTTTATGTATAGGAGAACAAGAGGAAGTCCTCCCATGGGTTTGGACGTACCTGCGAAGTATGCGCCAAGTCTCAATGTGAGAGTGGGCAATGCACGGTACCGTAGAGGCTAGCAAAATAAGATGAAACGGAAGTGCAAAGGCTTTGAACTCGCATTAATTATAAAGAACTCAAACACTACACAAGAGCGTCGCGGTGTCATGTTGCATAAGACTCAAAAGCTAAGTACCCCAAGGGGATAGTTTGGCGGAGATAAACCCCATTGCGCGTCCCGGATCAACCAAAGATGTTGGGTTCATCAGCAAAAAGCCTCTATAATCATTCAATCTCTACTCAAGTCACCACTAGAGTCCCGAACTTAAGTTATTAGGTGAAAGAAAGGCAATAGTTCAAAGGAATCCTTTTTTGTTTTCGATAAAGAACATGGCAATGTATTTCAGAGGGTCACAAGATTTCATCATGCTAGGTGAAACTAGAGCAAAACCAACATGTCAAAACAGCGGGACACACGATTGCACGAAAACCCTATGATAATGAACATTGCATAAGACCCTACACATGCAAACATAACCTCCCCAAGCTTAGAACTTGGCAATACCAAACTCGGGAAAATTACAAAAGAAAAGAGAAAATGCAGTTTTTAAAGGAGAGTGCGAGAAGCGGTTACCTCCCCAAGCTTAAGTTAAAGCAAGGGTTAAACGCTTCTACCGTTGAGGTTCAAATAACCTCTCCTTTAATGGACATGGACCTTGCTTCAACGATTTCCTTGTTGTGGTCCGGTGGCTGCCCTCCGATAGAACCTGCTGAAACAAACTAAAAGGGAAACGAAATATTTTTGTGCTCTTGAAGTTTTTTTTTTCATTTTTTTAGCACAAGGGATTAGCAACACAAGTGATAAAAAACATTTGCCTCAATAAAGATCGGTTCATCAACCTAAGCACCTCTCTTAAGTCAACAAACTATGTCCAAGAGCAACGTTACACTCTCATATTTGCATGAAGTGTACATGAGACAAAGCGTGAAACAAAAGTGTGCAACTCCTATGTGCCTAATTTAAAAAAGAGTTCACACTTAAGGTGAGAAACTTACTACTAACAACTTTTATTCGGGCAAGGTTCAAATTGGAAAGCATTACCGGGCACTTGAAGTTGAAACTTATCGAAATGAAACAACCAAGTGGCTTGTGTGGATCTTCATACGGTTGGCACCATACCGTACACATCACCACATAAAGGTTCAAGTCCCTGTGAAAATAACACACAAAATAAAAGCATCGATTCGGTATACGAGCGGAGTTCGTATACCCAACCGGAAAAGAAAAGAAAAGAAAACATAGGTTGCTAAATATTTATTGGTCAAGGAGTTTCGAAGGTAATTTAAATGAAATAACAAAGCAAATAATCAGTTAGAAAATACCGCACCGACCTCAAACGTCGAAAATGAATCAAATGGGGGTATTTTTGCCCTCATACGACCATACGTACGACCGAGTGCGGTCGTTTGGTACGCCGTCTTTCGCTCTGGAACTCCTTGCCCAGCATCACCCTCTCATACGGGCGTGCATACGAGCGCAAGCGCTCATATGGAACGCCGTCTTTTGCTCTGTAGGGTTGCTCTTCGTGGCCACCAGGTCATACGACCGCGCATACAAGCGCGAGCGCTCGTATGGTAGGCCGTCTTTCGTTCTGGTCCCCTTGTTACTCGCGGCCACGAGCTGATACGAGCGCCTATACGACCGTAGCGTTCGTATGATACACCGTCTTTTTCGCTGGAGCTGCAGAACTTCACGAAATTTTTTGTGCTTCCTCCTCACGTTAGTAACATAGCATATTTGCATCAAAAATAAGAGGAGGTGTGCAGCAAAACATTGGGCTACCGATACGCTAAATTTTTACCAACAAATATTATTACAACACCAATTCTAATAGCAACTATGCAAAACAAAATAAAAGTGCCAATGCAAATATGAATGCAACTAGACTCAAAGACACAAATCTAAGAAAGACACCTACTTACTTTCAGGTTGCCTCCTAAGCAGTGCTTTCTTTATAGCCATGTAGCTAGGCTTCGGTGCTCCATAAGGTCATCCACCCGGATCCCCAGGGATATCAACCCCGAGTTGGATGCCTACCTCCGACCGTGGTTTGGAGCACCTCAGAGCAGAGCTCGGTCGGATGCGCACTCGCTTACGGTGCATCGGCATCATATAAGTAAATTCATACTTGCTCTTTGGCGAGTACCGACGCACCGAGCTTATTGACCATGTCTCTCATCTGTCTACAATGAGAGGGTTAGAGAGATATATAAATTTAAATTTTTACCATGGCTATCATTGTGGGTGAACACTTCATGATTTTCTGTTAAATCCAGTGATCCACCCGTTGAAGATTGCAACTCTAGCTCATCATTGTGACGCCCCCGACTTAATCGTGCACTAATCATACACGCAAATGCACACGATCAAGCCTAAGGACTCACGGGAAGATATCACAACACAACTCTAGACACAAAATAAAATAATACAAGCTTTATATTACAAGCCAGGGGCCTCGAGGGCTCGAATACATAAGCTCGAGTCATACAAGCATCAGCGGAAACAAAGGTATCTGAGGACAGACACAAGTTAAACAAGATGCCTTAAGAAGGCTAGCACAACAGCGACACTGATCGAAAAGGCGAAGGCCTCCTGCCTAGGGCCTCCGAACTACTCCTGGTCGGCGGGCTCAACGTAGTAGTAGGTGCCTCCGGGGATCTCCTGCTCCTGGACTCTGGCATCTGAATGCAGCAATCGGGTATGGGGAAAAGAAGTAGCAAAGCAACCGTGATTACTCATCCAAAGTACTCGCAAGACTGACATCAGAACTATACTAAATATGCATCGGTATCAAAGGAATGGGGCTATATCTTTGGACTAAACTGCAGAAATGCCAGATCAGAGGGGGGAGAGGCCTAGCCTATCAAAGACTAGCATCTTGAAGCATTTCTTGCAGCATTAGAAGAGAGTAGAGCAAGATAATATATAATCAATCATATTTTAGTAACGCCCTGAGATCCTTCCTCGACTACCCTGTGAGAAAGTGATCCCGAGAGCAGTAGTAATAGTTTATCATTGTATCAGTATCCATTTGTAGTTGTAGCAGATCAGGATACAACTCCGAGCGTCCTGTTACCGTGGACACGGCTTTTCGAATAGATCACTTCCCTGTAGGGGTGCACTACTGTCACCCAACACACTCGATTAACTCTGGCCGGACACACTTTTTTGGGTCATGCCCGGCCTCGGCTGATCGACACACCGCAGCCCTACCTAGGGTCAACAGCGGGTCCCCGTCGGTCTACATCCTAAGCGCTCAGGGGTCTTGGGCCATCGCCCTGTGCACTCCGGGTCGTTGTGTGCAGGGTGGATACCAGCGCCAACGGCACGATCCGACCCGGCCACAATGCTGAACTGGACATCTGACAAAGCTTTCGGCTGATACATACGGCGCCGAGGGTCCCATAACCATTATCCCACGTGGTGGTAGTGCGTATAGGCCCAACGACCCACTCAGATCAAATACCCAAATCCGTTAAGCATGTTTAGTAACTCGCAGAGACGAACAGGGTTCCTGTCGCTCCGACTTGGTAAAACATATCGCGCGGGTGCTCTTGGAGCCGACCCGTCTTTAATATTGTTCTCTCGCGGGCACCCTTGGGGCCGGCCCGACTTTAGCAATTTAAGTATGACAGAATTGTAAGCATTTCCGTGATCATCACCCAGAGTGATCACGGCCCGATATCAAGCATGGCAACCGGACAAGGGTGCTGGGCCACCGATGAATCAATAGTAAAACTAACTAAACATCATGGGACAGCAGGTAGAGTATTAATAGCAGACGACAAAATCAGGCTATGCATCAGAATAGGAGCTATCAGAATAACAACAGAAGCAATTCTAATGCAAGCATAAGGGAGAGAGAGAGTGGGTGATATCTGGATGATCAAGGGGGTTTTGCTTGCCTGGAAGCTCTGCTGAAAGGGGAAGAAGGATCGTCGGCGACGTAGTCGATCACAGGTACGGCATCGGTCTCGGAGTCTACCGGAGAGAAGAGGGGGAAGAAACAGTAAATATAAAGCAAACAATTGCACACAGATGATTGGCATGACAATAGGCTGTGCTAGGGTGTGACCTAACGCGGTGCTACATGTGGCAGACGAAGCGGGAAATTAACTGGAACGTTTTCCCGGTTTCGGACGTCTGTCAGACAGATGAACCGGAGGGGATGGTTCCATGTTCAGGTAGTTGGGGGCACCTGACAGATGAACGGAGTGCATATTCGGAATCGTCATATTTTTCTGATCGTTTTACATATATAAATTATTTTAATCCGAGTTACGGTTTAATTTATATGATTTTTCAAAGTTTTAAACATTTTCTCGAATTAAATTAATTATTTAAATTAGAATTATCCGAAACAGTACTTGCTGACGTCAGCATGACGTCACTGTGACGTCAGCAGTCAACTCTGACTGGTCAAAGTCAACCTGACATGCGGGTCCCGCCTGTCAGTGTCTAATTAGGCTAATTAGGGTTTAATTAATATAATTACAGATTAATTAGGTTGATTAATAATTAGTTTAATTGAACAGAATTAATTAAGTTAATTAATTAATTAGTTAGTTAATTAATTAATTATTATTTATTTATTTTAACTCTTTAATTTTTTTATTTTTATTATCTATTTATTTATTATTTATTATTTATTATTTTCTTTTTCTTTTTCGTTCTAAACAGTGGCTGGGCCCCTGTGGTCAGTGGGCAGGCCGGACATGTCCGCGCCGTGCCCATTCGGGGCCGGACATGTCCAGGCCACGCGAGTGCGCGCGGGCACAGACGGCCGGGCACGTCCGCGGCAGAGATGCAGCCAGCGGCGGCGAGCTGCGCACGGGCGGGCGCGAGAGGAGGCGCAGGCGACGGCAGCGGAGGCAGCGGTGGCGGCGATGCGCGGTGACGAGCGGCTGCGGGCGCGGGCGGCAGCGAGCGGCAGGCTCGGGCGAGCGCGCGCGGGTGGACGGGCGCGGCAGCGGGCGGAGGCGGGCGACGGCGGCGAGGCACGGACAGCGGCAGGCGATGCGGGCGGCGGCGAACGACGGGACGGCGACGGCGAGCGGCGCGGCCAGAGGGGGGGAGAGGGGAAACGGGGCCCTCACCCCCGTTGCAGGTGAACGCCGGCGAGGCTCGATGGAGCCGGCATGGAGGAGGACGAGGACGCGACGACGGCGGCGAGGTCGAGGCGGCGACGGCGTGGCGGCGGTGTCGGGCGCGGCGACGGTGAGAAGGGGATCGGGAGGAGGGGATTTGGGGTTAGGGTTACGGGGGGGTGGCGAGGAGGCCTAAATAGGCCAGGGGGCAGCGTGGGCCGGCTTGGGCCGGCCACTGTGGCCGAGGCCCAGGGGGGATTTTCCTTTTCTTTTTATTTTCTGTTTTCTCTTTTCTAGTTTCTTTTCTTTTATAAAATGTTTAGACACAAATTCAGTTTTGTAAAATAAGTGACTAGGCCCAAAATTTACAGTGCAATTTTATGTACTAGCAGAAAATGGTTTGGAGTCAATACGATTTCATATGAATTTTAATTAAATAAAAATGTATTAATTATTACTGATTTGGTTCTGTTTTAGGATGTTAGGGTCATTTAACTAATTCAATAAATGTTGATTATATTTTTATAAATGCCTCTGAATTATTTGCAGCATTATGAACATTTTGGTTTTCAAATTTGAACAACTTTTATTTTCACTTCATAATTGAATTTGCAATTTGAATTGGAATTTGAATTGAGATATGATGAAATGATGATCAAGCACTGTTAATAATGATGACCTGGCATTATCAAAAGGTGATCACTGTAGCTATTACATGGGGATGTTTACAAGTGATTGAATATTCTTCGCATATTAGTGATGACCACTTGTCTAATTTTTGGAGCCATTCTTTTATCTTCTTATCATCAATAGCCAATGGTGGGCTTATGTCCCTCTTGTCCTCCATCACAGTTTTCATCTGTCCATTAAGAGAAATCTCGGAAGACATGATTAGTAGATTTTTGCAACAAACAAAACCAAACTAAATGTGAACGGGAAAAAATAGCCAAGCGCTATGCTCCCCGGCAACGGCGCCAGAAAAAGCTTTGATGGCCTGCAAGTGCACAGGGCTATGTAGCAATTTCGTGAGAAGTAAGGTTTGTCGATCCCACAGGGAGCGAATAGGATGGTGATGACCCACAATTATAGGGGATCAATTGTAGTCCTTTCGATAAGTAAGAGTGTCGAACCCAACGAGGAGCAGAAGGAAATGACAAGCGGTTTTCAGCAAGGTATTCTCTGCAAGTACTGAAAGTAGCGGTAACAGATAGTTTTGATAGCAAGATAATTCGTAACAAGTAACAAGTAGTAACGGTACCAAATAGTGCAGCAAGGTGGCCCAATCCTTTTTTATGGCAAAGGACAAGACGGAACGAACTCTTATAATAAGCAAAGCGTTCTCGAGGACAATTGGGAATTTCATCTAGTCACTTTCATCATGTTTGTTTGATTCGCGTTCGCTACTTTGATAATTTGGTATGTGGGTGGACCGGTGCTTGGGTGCTGTTCTTACTTGAACAAGCCTCCCACTTATGATTACCCCCTCTCGCAAGCATCCGCAACTACAAAAGAAGAATTAAGATAACTCTAACCATAGCATGAAACATATGGATCCAAATCAGCCCCTTACGGAATAGCGCATAAACTAGGGTTTAAGCTTCTGTCACTCTAGCAACCCATCATCTAATTACTACTCCACAATGCCTTCCCTTAGGCCCAAAGATGGTAAAGTTTCATGTAGTCGACGTTCGCATGACAACACTAAAGGAAGCAACAACATACATATCATCAAAATATCGAACGAATACCAAATTCACATGATTACTTATGACAAGACTTCTCCCATGTCCTCGAGAACAAAAGTAACTACTCACAAATCATATTCATGTTCAAGATCAGAGGGGTATTGCATAGCATTAAGGATCTGAACATATAATCTTCCACCAAATAAACCAACTAGCATCAACTACAAGATGTAATCAACACTACTAGCAACCCACAGGTACCAATCTGAGGTTTTGAGACAAAGATTGAATACAAGAGATGAACTAGGGTTTGAGATGAGATGGTGCTGGTGAAGATGTTGATGAAGATTGGTCCTCCCATGATGAGAGGATCATTAGTGATGTCGATGGCTTTGATTTCCCCCTCCCGGAGGAAAGTATCCCCGGCAGAATCGCTCTGCCGGAGAGCAAAATAGCTCCTGCCTAGGTTCCACTTTGAGATGGCGGCGCTTCGTCCCGAAAGTCTTCTCATTATTTTTTCTAGGGAAAATGACCTTATATAGCAGAAGGAGGGGGCCAGACGCCAGCTGTGGGCCCCACAAGGCAATAGGGCGCGCCCAGGGGGGGCGCCATGTTGCCTTGTGGGCAACTGGTGGGTCCCCTCTGGTATTTCTTTTCTCCAATATTTTTTATATATTCAATAAAAAATCTCCGTAAAATTTCAAGTTAATTGGAGCTCTGTAGAATAGGTATCTCTGATGTGGCTATTTCAGGTCCAGAATTCCAGCTGCCGGCATTCTCCCTCTTCATGTAACTCTTGCAAATTAAGAGAGAAAAGGCATAAGAATTGTACCATAAAGTGAAATAATGATCAAAAACATAATAATTAATAGTAGGAAATCATGATGCAAATTAGACATATCAACTCCCCCGAGCTTAGACCTCGCTTGCCCTCAAGCGAAAAGTCAAAATCGATAATCATGACCACATGTTTAGAGAGAGAGACGTCGATAAAAAATAAAATACGAACATGGAGAATCATGATCCTTATTATAACAACAATATATCATCATAAAACTTCTCATGAAAAAGTGACAATTCATCCACAAGTTAAAGTATGAACCATAAACCAAATTGAAAACTAACAAACTATGATCTCAGTCACTGAAGCAATTGCAACTCATCATATTATCAGAAAGAGTCTATGTAAGAGCTTTATTTAGCAAGTTCACATACTCAACTATCATTTAGTCTTTTATGATTGTTGACACTCACGTCATACTTATGGGGCAAAAGTTTTAGTCGAACACATAGAAAGATAGGGGCCTATAATTTCGCCTCCCAACGTATTTACCTCAAGGGTAATGTTAACAATAATAACTCATGATCACCTACATTCAACTGGATATATATGCATGGATCAATCCCCAACACATGATGTTTGCCAAAAGAGAAAATAAAAACGGAATAGAGGAGAACACTATTGACTCTTGCATGAAAGTAAATACATAAAGTAAAAGATAGGCCCTTCGCAGAGGGAAGCAGGGGTTGTCATGTGCTTTTGTTTTTGGATGTGCAAGCTCTTAATGTAAAGGAACGTCACTTTATATTTCCCCTTGTGATAGCGACCTTTATTATGCAGTCTGTCGCTTTTATTGCTCCACCATCACAAGATCGTACAAAGCTTATTTTCCCTTACAATAAAAGTTCATACATATTTAGGAGCAATTTTTATTGCTTTTGCGCCGATGACAACTTACTTGAAAGATCTTATTCAATCCATAGGTAGATATAGTAGACTCTCATGACATGAAACTGGGTTTAAGGGTTTTGGATGCACAAGTAGTATCTCTACTTGGTGCGGATTTGTGGCTAGCAAAGATAGGGGGCAAACACCACATGTTAGAGGATCCAAAACAATATAACTTCTATGTGAATATAAGCAAACATAACCCATTACGTTGTCTTCCTTGTCCAACGTCAACTAATTGACATAGAATATTTGATGGGGGCTCACAATCATAAAAGATGTCCAAGATAGTATATCTATATGTGAGACCTCTCTTCCTTTATTACTTTTTCATGAATTGCTACAATGACCAATGCTACATTTGTCAACTTTCAACAAGTTTTATCAATTATACTTCTTTTATGTGAAGTCATCACTCCCCATGGGATTAGCATATGACCTTATTTTTATTCTTTCTTTATTTCTAAGATTGGATCATCAAAAGCAAAACACTCAACTCAAACTATTTATTATATAACTTTCACACACGATTACATAGATAGATCACAAAGCAAGCACTCGAAACTAAATCATACAAATTTTTTATTCCTCTAACTCACGAAATAACTAAGGATAGAACTAAGATAGATAATGATGATGAAAAAGTGATGGTGATACGATACCGGGGCGCCTCCACCAAGCTTAGCACAAGCCAAGGGGAGTGCCCATACCCGTGTACTCAAGTCTCCTTCTTCGGTGATGGTGGTGATGGTGAAGTAGTGGGCTTGTCCTCCGTATTCCAAGGCATAGGCTCCCCATCATAAAAGGACGAACGTGTTTCCGGAGTCCTAAAATTTGCAGCTAAACTCATACCTTTGAACTTGGCCTCATAATCAAAATTTTGGTTTTGTAGATCATATATTTTGGCCTAAAGATAATCAATCCGATCATTGAGCTTGAAGATGACGTCCCTAATATTCTTGCCGTCCACCTTGTGCTCACGGATGAATTCCGTGATCATGGAGTGGTTAGCACAAAGTCCGCGCTCCACCATGCCCTGACACTTGAAGATCTCTTGTTCCACCGCTTCCAGCCTGGCCTTCTCGCTCCCGGTCTTCTTAGGTCCTTGAACGTCCTGGATGTGGAGCACTCCCTCATGCATCTCAATGGCTTGAGGGTGCTTCATCACCTCCGGTAGGTACGGATTGATGACCTTCTCATAGAACTTGTCCTTGGACGAGCTTGGAGACGTCATGGCGACCTAGATCTGTTAGAAAAATAGCCCGAAACAAGAACAGAGGAGAAACTTGCGATATGGTGGTCAAAACATACGGGAGTATATATGAAGAATTTTTATCTTGCAAAACAAGCATACGGGAAGAAAACGGAGTCGGGAAGGCACACGTGAGCCCCACAAGGCATCAGGGCGCGCCCCAGGGGGGTCGCGCCCTGTTGCCTTGTGGGCAACACGTGGGTCCCCTTGGCTGTTTCTTATTTTTATAATTTTTCTAATATTCCAAAACTGACAGAAATATTTTTTATGGAATTTTTGGAGTCGGTTTACTTACCGTATCACATACCTACCCCTTTTCAGGGTTTTGGAGCGTTCTGGAAGGACTCTTTGATGGGTTCCTCCGGTGTCATTGTTTCAATAATATTAGTTTCAACATTAATGGGAGTACCTGAGATATAATGCTTAATTCTTTGCCCACTCACCACTCTCGGATTATTGCCTTCGGAGTTATTTATTTTGATGGCTCCGGAGCGATAAACTTCTTCGATGATATATGGCCCCTCCCATTTAGAGAGAAGTTTTCCTGCAAAAAATCTTAAACGAGAATTGTATAATAGAACATGATCACCTACTTTGAATTCCCGTTTTTGAATTCTTTTGTCATGCCATCTTTTAACTTTTTCTTTAAACAACTTAGCATTTTCATAGGCTTGGGTTCTCCATTCACCCAGAGAGCTAATATCAAATAACCTCTTCTCACCGACAAGTTTAAAATCATAGTTAAGTTCTTTAATTGCCCAATAAGCTTTATGTTCTAACTCAAGAGGTAAATGACATACTTTTCCATAAACCATTTTATATGGAGACATGCCCATAGGATTTTTACATGCTGTTCTGTAAGCCCATGATGCATCATCAAGTTTCTTAGACCAATTCTTTCTGGATCTATTAACGGTCTTTTGCAAAATCAATTTTATTTCTCTATTAGTTAATTCAACTTGACCACTAGACTGGGGATGATAAGGAGATGCAATTCTGTGGTTAACAACATATTTAGAAAGCAACTTACGGAAAGCACCATGAATAAAATGTGAACCACCATCAGTCATTAAATATCTAGGGACTCCAAACCTTGGGAAAATAACTTCTTTAAGCATTTTAATAGAAGTGTTATGATCAGCACTACTAGTTGGAATAGCTTCTACCCACTGAGTGACGTAATCAACAACAACTAAAATATGAGTATACCCGTTGGATTTAGGAAAAGGTCCCATATAATCGAAACCCCAAACATCAAATGGTTCAATAACAAATGAATAATTCATAGGCATTTACTGACGTCTACCAACATTACCAATTCTTTGACATTCATCACAAGAAAGGACAAACTTACATGCATCCTTGAAAAGAGTAGGCCAATAAAAACCGAATTGTAATATCTTGTGTGCAGTTCGGTCTCCCGCATGGTGTCCTCCATATGCCTCAGAGTGGCACTTACGTAGGATCTGTTCCTGTTCATGCTCAGGTACACAACGTCTAATAACGCTATCTACCCCTTCTTTATATAGATGTGGGTCATCCCAAAAGTAATGTCTTAAATCAAAGAAGAACTTTTTCTTTTGTTGGTATGTAAAGCTAGGTGGTATGTATTTAGCAACAATGTAATTAGCATAGTCTGCATACCAAGGAGTATTACGAGAAGCATTTATCACAGCTAATTGTTCATCAGGAAAATCATCATTAATAGGAAGTGGGTCATCAAGAACATTTTCCATTCTAGAAAAATTATCAGCCACGGGATTCTCAGCTCCCTTTCTATCAATAATATGCAAATCAAACTCTTGTAGCAAAAGAACCCACCTAATAAGTCTAGGTTTAGCATCTTTCTTTTCCATAAGGTATTTAATAGTAGCATGATCAGTGTGTATAGTAACTTTGGAATCAACAATATAAGATCTGAATTTATCACATGCAAACACAACTGCTAATTTTTTTTCTTGGTAGTAGCATGATTTCTTTGAGCACTGTCTAGAGTTTTACTAGCATAATGGATAACATTCAATTTCTTATCAACTCTTTGTCCTAGAACAACACCAACAGCATAATCACTAGCATCACACATAATTTCAAAGGGTAGGTTCCAATCAGGTGGTTGAACAATAGGTGTAGAAATTAAGGCTTTCTTAAGCATTTCAAAGGCTTCTACACAATCATCATCAAAAACGAATGGAACATCTTTTTGCAAGAGATTGGTAAGAGGTCTAGAAATTTTAGAGAAGTCTTTTATAAACCTTCTATAGAAACCAACATGACCAAGGAAACTTCTTATACCTTTGATATCTTTACGACATGGCATTTTCTCAATAGCATCTATCTTAGCTTTATCAACTTCAATACCTCTTTCAGAAATTTTATGCCCAAGGACTATACCTTCATTCACCATAAAGTGGCACTTCTCCCAATTCAAGACAAGATTAGTTTCTTCACATCTCTGCAAAACTCGATCAAGGTTTCTCAAGCAATCATCAAAAGAAGTTCCATAAACGGAGAAATCATCCATGAAAACCTCAACAATCTTTTCACAAAAGTCAGAGAATATAGCAGTCATACATCTTTGAAAGGTAGCAAGTGCATTACATAAACCAAAAGGCATACGACGATAAGCGTAAGTTCCAAAAGGACAAGTAAAGGTGGTTTTCTCTTGATCTTCAGGTGACACAGGTATTTGAGAGAAACCAGAATAACCATCTAGGAAACAAAAGTGTGTATGGTTAGACAATCTTTATAACATTTGATCAATAAAAGGCAGGGGGTAATGATCTTTTCTAGTAGCTTTATTTAATTTTCTGAAATTAATTGCCATCCTATAACCAGTTACAATTCTTTGCAGGATAAGTTCATTTTTATCATTAGGAACAACGTTAATGCCTCCTTTCTAAGGAACACAATGAACATGACTTACCCATCTACTATCAGCTATGGGATAAATTATACCTGCCTCCAGAAGCTTTAATATTTCAGTTCTTACCACATCCTTCATTCTAGGATTCAACCTTCTTTGATGATCAACAACGGGTTTAGCATCTAGCTCCATATGAATTTTATGCTGACATAAAGTGGGACTAATGCCCTTAAGATCATCAAGAGTATATCCAATAGCGGCACGGTGCTTCTTCAGAGTTTTAAGTAATCTCTTTTCTTCATGCTCTAAAAGGTTAGCACTAATAATAACAGGATATATCTTCTTTTCAACAAGATAAGCATATTTAAGAGTATCAGGTAATTGCTTTAAATCAAATACATGATCACCCTTGGGTGGAGGTGGACCTCCCAAGGTTTCAACAGGCAAATTATGTTTCAGGATAGGTGCTTGTTTAAAGAATAATTCATCTATTTCAATTCTTTAATTCATATTCATGTCATTCTCATGCTCAAGAAAATATTGTTCTAATGGATCCGTAGGAGGCACAGCAATAGAAGTAAGACCAATAATTTCATCTTTATTGGGTAATTCTTTATCATGAGGTTGTTGATACGTCTCCAACGTATCTATAATTTTTTATTGTTCCATGCTGTTATATTATCAATCTTGGATGTTTTTATATGCATTTACATCAATTATATATCATTTTTGGAGACTAACCTATTAACTTAGTGCCCAGTGCCAGTTGCTGTTTTCTGCCCTGTTTTTGTTTTACAGAAAATCAATACCAAACGAAGTCCAAATGCCACGAAACTTTTTGGAGATTTTTTTCTGGACAAGATAAACACTAGAAGCTTTGGGAGGAGGCCAGAAGCCCCAGGAGGTGCCCACGAGGCACCAGGGCGCGCCTGGGGGGGGGGGGGGACAGGCGCGCGCTGGTACCTCGTGGGGCCCACAGAGCTCCGTTTGACCTAATTCCACCACTATAAATTCAGAAAAAATCAGAAACCCTCAGGGGAGTCCACGAAATACTTTTCTGCCGCCGCAAGTTTCTGTTCTCGAGATATCCCATCTGGAAGCCTTCTCCGGTACTCCGCCGGAGGGGGGATCGATCATGGAGGGGCTCTACATCAACCTTGCTGCCCTTCTGATGATGCGTGAGTAGTTTACCATAGACCTTCGGGTCCATAGTTAGTAGCTAGATGGCTTCTTCTCTCTTTTTGATCTTCAATACAATGTTCTCCTCGATGTTCTTGGAGTTCTATCCGATGTAATCACTTTTTGCGGTGTGTTTGTTGGGATCCGATGAATTGTGAGTTTATGATCAGATTATCCATGAATATATTTGAGTCTTCTCTGATCTTTTTTATGCATGATTATTATAGCTTCGTATTTCTTCTCTGATCTATTGATTTGGTTTGGCCAACTAGATTGATTTATCTTGCCATGGGAAGAGGTGCTTTGTAGTGGGTTTGATCTTGCGGTGGTCAATCCCAGTGACAGAAAGGGACATGACACATATGTATCGTTGCTACTAAGGGTAAAAAGATGGGGGTTATTCATACGTGAGTTTGTCTTGTCTACATCGTGTCATCGTTCTTAAGGCATTACTCCGTTCTTTATGGGCTTAATACACTAGATGCATGCTGGATAGCGGTCGATGTGTGGAGTAATAGTAGTAGATGCAGGCAGGAGTCGGTCTACTTATCTTGGACGTGATGCCTATATACATGATCATTGCCTTGGATATCGTCATGATTATTTGCTTTTCTATCAATTGCCCAACAGTAATTTGTCTACCCACCGTATGCTATTTTCTTGAGAGAAGCCTCTAGTGAAAACTATGGCCCCCGGGTCTATCTAAATCATATTACTAAAACCCTAAAAATATTGCTGCCATTTTCTTTTATTTATTTTATTTTTTATTTTTGTTTCAATCTATCTATCTATCACATACAATTTAATCTTGCAATTAACCGCCGAGGGATTGACAACCCCCCGTTTGCGTTGGGTGCAAGGATTTGTTGTTTGTGTGCAGGTACTACTACGAGGTGTTGCGTGGTTCTCCTACTGGATTGATAACCTTGGTTTCATAACTGAGGGAAATACTTACCTCTGCTGTGCTGCATCATCCCTTCCTCTTCGGGGATAAAACCAACGCAAGCTACAAATAGCAGGAACAATTTCTGGCGCCGTTGCCGGGGAGACATCATCAACATCTATCAAGTACCTTTGCATAAACTCTCATCTCCTTGCATTTACTTTATTTTCCATTTGCCTCTCGTTTTCATCTCCCCCACTTCTAAAATGTTTTTACAAAAATACAAAAATATTTTCCGTTTGCCCTTTCTCTCGTTTGCTTGCTTGCTTTATCATTATGGCTAGTTCTTTTCCCGATCTGCCTCTCCCTCCTTATCTAGGAGAAGGTTCGGGAATTTTGAATTTTAAGCATTTGAGTGATGAATCTTTAAAAGAATCTTGGGATAGATTGCTAGAAATCCAAATGAAAGCTAGGCCCAAGAGTCACATTAAATTACTCCTTAGAAGCTTTTATGTTGGTCCACCTCTTGCTCATAGGCGTGTCCTGGATTCTATATTTGAAAATGATTTTCTTGGAAATAATGCTTTTGACACCTATGAAAAGATGAAAGTATTTTTGGACAACCAAAGATAGAAACAATTGAGCCTACCACGCTAGTAAACTATCGCCAAACTGAGTTAGTAAAAGAAACTAAGGCTAGCATGGAATCCAATTTTATAGGTATATTTAATCTTGTTTCCAAAGTAAATTGCAATGTGGTGTCGCATAATAGAAGGTTTGATACTTCGGAGCAAAAGGTGGATGCTTTTTGTGTTTTGAAGGAAATAAAAATTCTTAGCACCAAGCTTGATCACTTGGTTCATATTATTGACAATTACAAAGAAGGTGAAATATATATTGCTAGGTTCCCTAAAACCAAAGATGACAATACTTGAAACTATGCATTATGCCTAGCTAGGGGCATAAAACAATAGCGCTTGTTGGGAGGCAACCCAATGAATAAAATAAATTTTTTCTGTTATTGTGTGTTTTCACAATTATGCTACCGGTATGATTGTGTTTTTGTGTTTTTAATTAGTGTTTGTGCCAAGTAAAGTCTTTGGGATGATTTGGAAGATAGTATAATTGATGCTGTTTGGAAAACAGAAAGTTTTGCGTCCAGTGCCCGAATTTTGTTTCTGTACTGGAGCATCAGAAAAATCAGAAATTTTTACAAAGTATTGGTATATGAATTTCCCACGTTGTCCTAAGTTTTCAGAATTTTTGGAGTTACATAAGTATGGCTTTTAAATAGATTGCTACAGACTGTTCTGTTTTTGACAGATTCTGTTTTTGATGCAATACTTGCTTGTTTTGATGAATCTATGGATTGTATCGGGGGGTATAAGCCATGGTGAAGTTAGAGTACAGTAGGTATAATGCAAAAAATAAAATATGAATGGTTTTGCAACAGTACTTAAAGTAGTGATTTATTTTGTTATACTAACGGATCTCACGAAGGTTCTGTTGAGTTTTGTGTGATTGAAGTTTTCAAGTTTTAGGTGAGATCACGATGGATGAAGGAATAAGGAGTAGTAAAAACCTAAGCTTGGGGATGCCCGAGGCACCCCAAGGTAATATTCAAGGAAGACTCAAGCGTCTAAGCTTGTGGATGCCCCGGAAGGCATCCCCTCTTTCTTCTACCAGCCATCGGTAATTTTACTTGGAGCTATATTTTTATTCGTCACATGATATGTGTTTTACTTGGAGCGTCTTGTATTATATGAGTCTTTGCTTTGTTTGTTTTTTAGTTTGTCACAATCATCTTTGCTGAACACACCTATCTTGAGAGAGCCACACGTTTATCATCATAATTTGTTAGAATACTCTATGTGCTTCACTTAAATTTTTTGAGCTAGGCAGTTGCTCTAGTGCTTCACTTAAATCTTTTTGAGCACGGTTGTGGCTATATTTTGAAGAAATAAACTCTCATGCTTCACTTATATTATTTTGAGAGTTTATTAAAATTTTGAAGAAATGAATTCTCATGCTTCACTTATATTATTTTGAGAATTGATAAGATTAAAATTTTGTAGAAATAAATTCTCATGCTTCACTTATATTATTGTAAGAATTGATAAGATTGAAATTTTGAAGAAATATTTGCACACTCATGCTTCACTTAAATCTGTTTGAGAGTTGATAATAGTAATGGTAATTTGCACAAGATATGAATTTGGTCCCAAAGTGATGAATATTCAAGAGGGATATAATAAAAACTTTCATATAGATCATTGGATATGATAAGTGTGATTCCTTGCAATATTTTTGCGATATGGAAATGATAATATGTGAGTCATGTTAGTGAGTAATTGTGATTTAGTAAGAATATTAGTGTTAAGGTTTGTGATTCCCTATGCATGCACGTTAAGTCCATAGTTATGCAATGAAATTATATCCTACTTATGGTGCATTATTCGGTGTTAGTTATGTTCAATGCATGTTTATAACCATTTTTGCTTTTTGGTTGGCTTCTCAATCTATTTGCTAGCCTTCATTTGTACTAAGCGGAAATACTGCTTGTGCATCCAAAATCCTTAAACCCAAGTTGTGCCAAATGAGTCCACTATATCTACCTATATGCGGTATTTCAATTCCGTTCCAAGTAAATTTGCATGTGCCAACTCTAAATTTTCAAAATAATTTTTCCCGTTTTGTGTTCCCGTACCACTCATGAAGCGGCAGGGGGTGGCCATTATTTTCCATGCTAGGTGTGTTATTCTCACGATGAGTGTTTATTCACTTGTCATTGCACGAGAGAATGGTTGGTAATAGGGATGCCCAGTCCCACAATGAAATCAAAAATTAATAACAACAAAATTCCTTGGAAAGTGTTGGTATGGAGGGCACCTGTGGATACGGCTAGCCATGGATTGTGAAAGAAATTGTGGAAAGGAAATAAACTTTACTTTCTGTTTGGGAACCACCTATGATGTGTCTAGCATGGAAAATATTGGGAATTCTCAGTCGTTTTCTTTGACAGGAAAAGCATGCCGCTCAAAATATTTTTATCTCTCTAATTTAAGCTTTGAGCTCTGGCACATTTCACAAATCTCTACTTGCCACTGCGAAGGGCCTATCTATTTACTTTTATGCAATTTTTATTTTTACTTGAGTCTCCATCTTCTCTTATAAAGCACCAACTAGAGAGCACTATTGTCATACTTGTGCATTGGATGTAGCTAATATTGAGTGTGTTTCTTGAATGGATCAATGATTGAGCATAATGGGCTAGGGATAACTTTCTTTAGCGTTGATATTTTGAAAGACATGGTTGCTTGTTAGCATGCTTGAGTATTTAAATCTTCATGTCAAATTATAGACTATTGCTTTGAATCATTCAAGTCCAATGTCCATGCTATAAAAGAAAAGAATATGTGATGAATATGATAGGCAGCATTCCACATCAAAATTTCTGTTTTTATCATTTACCTACTCGAGGACGAGCAGGAATTAAGCTTGGGGATGCTGATACGTCTCCAACGTATCTATAATTTTTTATTGTTCCATGCTGTTATATTATCAATCTTGGATGTTTTTATATGCATTTACAGCAATTCTATATCATTTTTGGAGACCAACCTATTAACTTAGTGCCCAGTGCCAGTTGCTGTTTTCTGCCCTGTTTTTGTTTTACAGAAAATCAATACCAAACGAAGTCCAAATGCCACGAAACTTTTTGGAGATTTTTTTCTAGACAAGATAAACACTAGAAGCTTCGGGAGGAGTCCAGAAGCCCCAGGAGGTGCCCACGAGGCACCAGGGCATGCGTGGGGGGGGGGGGCAGGCGCGCGCTGGTACCTCGTGGGGCCCACAGAGCTCCGTTTGACCTAATTCCTTCACTATAAATTCAGAAAAAAATCAGAAACCCTCAGGGGAGTCCACGAAATACTTTTTCCGCCGCCGCAAGTTTCTGTTCTCGAGATATCCCATCTGGAGGCCTTCTCCGGTACTCCGCCGGAGGGGGAATCAATCACGGAGGGGCTGTACATCAACCTTGCTGCCCTTCCGATGATGCGTGAGTAGTTTACCACAGACCTTCGGGTCCATAGTTAGTAGCTAGATGGCTTCTTCTCTCTTTTTGATCTTCAATACAATGTTCTCCTCGATGTTCTTGGAGTTCTATCCGATGTAATCACTTTTTGCGGTGTGTTTGTTGGGATCCGATGAATTGTGAGTTTATAATCAGATTATCCATGAATATATTTGAGTCTTCTCTGATCTCTTTTATGCATGATTATTATAGCTTCGTATTTCTTCTCCGATCTATTGATTTGGTTTGGCCAACTAGATTGATTTATCTTGCCATGGGAAGAGGTGCTTTGTAGTGGGTTCGATCTTGCGGTGCTCAATCCCAGTGACAGAAAGGGACATGACACGTATGTATCGTTGCTACTAAGGGTAAAAATATATGGTTTATTCATACGTGAGTTTATCTTGTCTACATCATGTCATCGTTCTTAAGGCATTACTCCGTTCTTTATGGGCTTAATACACTAGATGCATGCTGGATAGCGGTCGATGTGTGGAGTAATAGTAGTAGATGCAGGCAGGAGTCGGTCTACTTATCTTGGACGTGATGCCTATATACATGATCATTGCCTTGGATATCGTCACGATTATTTGCTTTTCTATCAATTGCCCAACAGTAATTTGTCTACCCACCGTATGCTATTTTCTTGAGAGAAGCCTCTAGTGAAAACTATGGCCCCCGGGTCTATCTAAATCATATTACTAAAACCCTAAAAATATTGCTGCCATTTTCTTTTATTTATTTTATTCAATCTATCTATCACATACAATTTAATCTTGCAATTAACCGCCGAGGGATTGACAACCCCTCGTTTGCGTTGGGTGCTAGGATTTGTTGTTTGTGTGCAGGTACTGCTAACGAGGTGTTGCGTTGTTCTCCTACTGGATTGATAACCTTGGTTTCATAACTGAGGGAAATACTTACCTCTGCTATGCTACATCATCCCTTCCTCTTCGGGGATAAAACCAACGCAAGCTACAAGTAGCAGTTGTCTACGAAACTTAGAGAAATTAAACTCATGAGACATCTCACCAAAATTAACACTAACAATTTCTTTAGTGCAATCAATCTTAGCACTAACGGTATTCAAGAAGGGTCTAGCAAATATAATGGAAAAAAAATCATCTTGTGGTGATCCAAGAACAAGAAAATCAGTAGGGTATTTGATCTTACCACACAAGACTTCAACATCTCTAACAATCCCAAGTGGAGAGATAGTATCTCTGTTTGCAAGCTTAATAGTAACATCAATATCTTCAATCTCAACAAGTGCAATATCATTCATGACTTCTTGGTAGAGAGTAAACGGAATAGCACTCACACTAGCACCAATATCACATAAACCATGATAACAATGATCTCAAATTTTAACAGAAATAACAGGCATGCCAACTACAGGTTTGTTTTTATCTTTAGGGTCTGGCTTAGCAATTCTAGTTGCTTCATCACAGAAATATATGACATGTCCATCAATATTATCAACCAAAAGATCTTTAACCATTGCAACACTAGGTTCAACTTTAATTTGTTCAGAGGGTCTAGTTGCTCTAATATTACTCTTATTAACCACCGTTGAAGCTTTAGCATGTTCCTTAATCCTAACAGGGAAAGGAGGTTTCTCAATATAAGCAGTAGGCACAACTGGATCAACATGGTAAACAATTGTTTCTTCTTTAACACTAACAGGTTCTTCATTCAATTCAACAGGTGGGTGATATTTAAACCATTTCTCCTTAGGGAGATCAACATGAGCAGCAAAAGATTCACAAAAGGTAGCTACTATCTCAGAGTCAAGTCCATATTTAGTACTAAACTTACGAAAAGCGTCACTTTCCATAAAAGATTTAACACAATCAAACTCAAGATTTATACCTGACTCATTACCTTTGTCAATTTCTCAGTCTTCAGAGTTACGTTTAATTCTTTCTAGAAGATCCCATCTGGATTCAATAGTTCTCTTCATAAAGGAACCAACAGAAGAAGTATCGAGTATGGATTGATCATTATAAGAAAGCCGAGCATAAAAGTTTTGAAGAATTATTTCTCTTGAGAGCTCATGATTGGGGCATGTGTGCAACATATACTTAAGCCTCCCCCAAGCTTGAGCGATACTTTCTCCTTCACGAGGCCAAAAATTATATATATAATTCCGATCACGATGAACCAAATGCATAGGATAAAATTTCTGGTGCAATTCCAGCTTCAACCAGTTCTAGTCCCATGTTTCAGTATCATCACATAGCCTATACCACATCAATGCCTTTCCCTCCAAAGATAAAGGGAGTACTTTCTTCTTAACTCCATCTCCGGATAAACCTGCAAGCTTAACCAATCCACAAATTTCATCCACATAGATCAAGTGCTTATCGGGATGTATCGTTCCATCTCCTGCATAAGGATTAGCTAGCAGTTTCTCTATCATACCCGAAGGAATTTCATAATAAATATTTTTAGTAGCTTCAATAGGTTGAGGAGCAACTCTTATTGCTTCCGGTCGATGTGAAGATACCCCGAACAAGCCAATCAAAGGATTACTTTCCATAGTGACAAGTGACAATAATTTTCAGCACGTAATATAAATGTTTCCTTACCAAATTCCACTCACTAAAGGCGCTTCACTCCCCGGCAACGGCGCCAGAAAAGAGTCTTGATGACCCACAAGTATAGGGGATCAATCGTAGTCCTTTCGATAAGTAAGAGTGTCGATCCCAACGAGGAGCAAAAGGAAATGACAAGCGGTTTTCAGCAAGGTATTCTCTGCAAGTACTGAAAGTAGCGGTAACAGATAGTTTTGATAGCAAGATAATTCGTAACAAGTAACAAGTAGTAACGGTAACAAATAGTGCAGCAAGGTGGCCCAATCCTTTTTTGTAGCAAAGGACAAGCCGGAACGAACTCTTATAATAAGCAAAGCGTTCTCGAGGACACATGGGAATTTCATCTAGTCACTTTCATCATGTTTGTTTGATTCGCGTTCGCTACTTTGATAATTTGGTATGTGGGTGGACCGGTGCTTGGGTGCTGTTCTTACTTGAACAAGCCTCCCACTTATGATCATCCCCTCTCGCAAGCATCCGCAACTACGAAAGAAGAATTAAGATAACTCTAACCATAGCATGAAACATATGGATCCAAATCAGCCTCTTACGAAATAGCGCATAAACTAGGGTTTAAGCTTCTATCACTCTAGCAACCCATCATCTAATTACTACTCCACAATGCCTTCCCTTAGGCCCAAAGATGACGAAGTGTCATGTAGTTGGCGTTCACACGACACCACTAAAGGAAGCTACAACATACATATCATCAAAATATCGAACGAATACCAAATTCACATGATTACTTATGACAAGACTTCTCCCATGTCCTCAAGAACAAAAGTAACTACTCACAAATCATATTCATGTTCAAGATTAGAGGGGTATTGCATAGCATTAAGGATCTGAACATATAATCTTCCACCAAATAAACCAACTAGCATCAACTACAAGATGTAATCAGCACTACTAGCAACCCACATGTACCAATCTGAGGTTTTGAGACAAAGATTGAATACAAGAGATGAACTAGGGTTTGAGATGAGATGGTGCTGGTGAAGATGTTGATGAAGATTGGTCCTCCCACGATGAGAGGATCGTTGGTGATGTCGATGGCTTCGATTTCCCCCTCCGGGAGGAAAGTATCCCCAGCGGAATCGCTCCGCCGGAGAGCAAAATAGCTCCTGCCCAGGTTCCGCCTCAAGACGGCGGTGCTTCGTCCTGAAAGTCTTCTCATTATTTTTGTCTAGGGCAAATGACCTTATATAGCAGAAGGAGGGGACCAGACGCCAGCTGTGGGCCCCATAAGGCAATAGGGCACGCCCAGGGGGGCCGTGCCCTGTTGCCTTGTGGGCAAATGGTGGGTCCCCGCTGGTATTTCTTTTCTCCAATATTTTTTATATTTTCAATAAAAAATCTCCGTGAAATTTCAAGTCAATTGGAGCTCTGTAGAATAGGTATCTCTGATGTGGCTATTTCAGGTCCAGAATTCCAGCTGCCGGCATTCTCCCTCTTCATGTAAATCTTGCAAATTAAGAGAGAAAAGGCATAAGAATTGTACCATAAAGTTAAATAATGATGAAAAACATAATAATTAACAGTAGGAAATCATGATGCAAATTGGACGTATCAGATGGCACCACAATCCCCGCAGCTGTGTTGTCACTAACACAAGCACCCTCACACCCAAATCGGAGTTTGGAAATAGCGCACTTAAGTAAGTTGCAAGGGAAAGGTAAAAAGGAGGAATTAGACTAAGCTAGAGAGAACGGAAAATAAATACTAAACTAAGCAGAAGAAATAAACCAAGAGAAGTATGTGATGTTTTAGATGAGATTGCTGGCATCTAGGTACGGCCTCGTTCGGTACGGGCGCGGAATAGAGTTCTGGTTTTACGACTATGCCACGTTGTGACTAAGTAAGTACCTGCATTATAGGATACGGTGATCTACTTCTGGTTGGCGGTCCCTCTCGTAACATTATCTCTCAAGACGAGCTATATTGAGATAACTCATTCATCCTACTTCTTGTTCCATACCTGAGGCGGCTAACGCAAAGATATTAAGGTCCTCGTGGTTTGAGGACCGGACGAAGGCATTAGGTTCTATGGACAACCGTGCTCCTAGAATAATTGTGTTCCCCTCATGATATATGCACCTGTCACGTCATAGGTCAATCGGTTTCCACAACCATCTATATACTTCATGTGTGGCCTGAGGAGTTGGATGTCTCCAACTACGCCAATGGATAGGACATCTCCCATCACTAAATTACCGAGGGTAAATAAGAAACACAAAGCAACACGCATAATTAGACAACACATATCAAATAACCACTTACCAATTGACCGACCCATAGCCAACAATTACTCAAATAACATCACATATAAAGGGGTTCAAGAGTTGTTACAACCCATCACGGAGACCATGATGGAGGAAGAAGGGATGGTGATGGTGGTGATGATGGCGGCGGCGTGGATGATGATGGTGGCGCGGTGGCGGCGGCCCATGGCCGCATCCCACCGTGGCGGCTCCCTTCCGGTCTCCTTCAAGGTTGCAACAATGGTGTTCTTAAGTGGATGGTGGCTGGACTTGGAGATGAGATGATGAATGAGATGTGATGAGATGTGATGGTGGCTGCTAGGGTTTAAGGTGAATATATAAGAGCTCTCCCATAGCCTCCTCCGTTGATGTAGCATCTCTCCTTCGATCCAAGGGCTCTAGATGAGCCTTATCCTCTCCCAATCCCTTCGTTAAAAGCCAAGGATCCCGTGGGAACAATTGGGGATGAAATCGGTGAAGAATCCCATCTAGAAGGGTAACCTTCGAAGCTGTGTGCATGTCAAACGACCGCCGAAACGACCGCGCGCGGTCGTTCGAAAGGCCGTCTTTTGGCATGTCCTCCTCCGATAAAACGGTCGCCATTTCTTCATACGAATTCAGAATTTGACGTTCTTGGGCTCGTTGGATTCGTATGAACGACGCCGATCCATTTCTGGTTTTAGATCTTGATTTGGAGCACTTTGGAAAAATGAATTTTTCCACCTTTGAAACAGCTAAGTCTGGGGTCCTGGGTGTCCACCGTTTGAACTCCTTTCATCATGCTAAGTACTTGGGAAGTCCATCTCACCTACAAGACACACAAAGACAAAGAAAACTAATAAAAACTAACAAAGAATAAAGATTATGTAATGCTCGCGGTGAAAAGGATAAAAACTGGAAATCATGCATATGGACATATAATTGGCTCAATGGAACATGATATGACTTGATATACAGAGATAATGTGCAACAAATGAGGTCTAAAGATGCGCAAAATATGAAGCCATCAGAGGGGCGCGCTGTACTCGAGGACAGTCTTCACGGGACCTGTGAAGGCGCGCGCAACCGACGGGCCAGATCGGTCGCACAACGCAAATGTGGCGGATCGCGGGCGGGAGGGTGATCAATCTGATCACGCGCGAGGTCGGGAATGCTACTCGGTGGAGGCGGGGTGGTGGCGGAGTCCGAGCTGAAGCTGGCAATGACGGCCGGCGTGGGACGATGTGCGGACGAGCGCGGCACCCGAGCAGCAAAGCTCAAGCGGCCTACACAGCAGCGGCGCCCCGAGCGGCCATACAGACGTGGTGGAGGCGGTAGGTGATGAAGGAGTCCCCCGTTCGGAGCAGGGAGGCGACGGATGGCGCAGAGCGACGGGCGGCAGACGCGCGGACGACGGCCGTGACGGGCAGCCGTGTCGCGTGAAGCCACCGGGTCGGAGAAGAGGCTGGGTGGTCGTGCCGATGTCGGAGTAGAGGTGCGTGGGGTCGACGGCGGCGGCGGGCGACGCTAACCAATCTTAGATCGAAAAAACAAAAAGAAAACACCGATCAATGCGACCGGCGGGAGAGAAAACCTGGATCAATGAATCAGGAAAAACACACTCTGGGCAGCTGATCAACTGAACCGGCGGACGAACCCTAGGTACGGGCGGTGACGATCATGGAGATCGACCGCCCCGAGGGCGGCGCGGTGCGGAAGAGACGGCGCTGCGGCTTGGGTTTAGATGAAGATTAGGCTGATATCATGTAGAAGGAATAGAGAAAGATTGGTGTGATGTGATGGATGTATTATTGAGCCTCGAGTAAAGTATATATAGAGTTGAAGACTGAAGGACAAAAAGTTTTCCACAGATAAGGTAGGAAGTATAAGAAAAGAATACAATCAATCCTAGCAAATTCTAGACTACCATAATCTATATTGCAACAACGCTGATCCTGGCGCTCGTATTTATCCTGAATTTATTTCAGGATTTCCGGCAATACGCTTTCAGTGGGAGGAGACGTTCCCGTCGACTACAAGGCGCCTACGGTGACTTCGTAAAATCTCAAGATGACATGCCAGCTCAGTCTCTCGGAGGTACTCATAGGGGTAGGGTGTGCGTGTGTGCGTTCATAGGGGTGAGTGTATGCACGTATATATGAGCGCTTGCGTCTGTACTGTGTTAAAAAAACAGCGCTGATCTAAAAAAAGATTCCAATATCCACGTGACGTTCGAACGAAATGGTTAGGAGGAGCGGTCGATCGAACCAAAATCTTTTTTTTAATCAAACCAAAATCGATCTCTCGAGCGTTCGCTCCAGCACGACCCCCGCCGTTGGGTCAAAGGCCCACGTAACTGTTTTTTTTTCTCAAAAAAAGCAAGAATGAAACTGAAAAAAGGCCAGGCAAAGCCCAGTCGCCTAGTGTGCACTAAAAATGTTCAAAACACAATAAACAAAAAAAACAGAAAAAGAACTTACAATGGTTTTGTTGACATAAACTTTGTGTGTTAAAAAAAATTAAATTGGCCATGTGACCTATTTTTTTCCTGAATTTGCCGTGGTACAAAATATTCAATGGTTTTAAAAAAAATGCCGTATGTGTAAATAAAAAAAATTCATATAGTAGTCTCATGACGTAAAAAACAAAGGGCCATTTGCATTTCTATCCCTAACTTGAACCACCTACTCATGTTGGCCCCTAATTTCGAAGCTTGCTCAAATTTGCCCCTCTGCCGTTATGTGCACATTTAGAAATGCCCTTCTGTGCCGTTACCGTCCGGTCAAAGGGCTTTGACCGTCCTGAAAAAAATAGCAAAAAAATCTAAAAAATCTCAAATTTTGTGGGATCGAAGATACTCATGTGCGCAAGGTGCGTGCAAATTTTTGTGCTGTTTGGACATTCCAGGAGCTCGTGGCGAGGAAAAACAGTAAATCTGTACGCTTGTGAACAGTAAATTTGAAATAAAATAGCAAGAAAATTCAAAAAAATATGAAATTTTTTGGCATCAAAGAGGCTTGGGTGCACAAGGTGGTTGCAAGTTTTTGTGATCAAATGACATGCGAGGAGCTCCAGCAAAAAAAAACAAAATAGTCATTTTTTCCAAAGTTTTTTCCCGAGCCAAATTTTGTTTTTTTCTCCACGAGCACCTACAATGTCCAAACACAACAAAAATTTGCATGCACCTTGCAGATCCGAGCCTCTTTGATGCCAAAAAATTTAATGTTTTTTTGAATTTTCTTGCTATTTTTTTGAATTTACTGTTCACAGGCGTACATATTTACTGTTTTTTCCTTCGCCACGAGCTCCTGGAATCTCCAAACAGCACGAAAATTTGCACGCACCTTGCAAACCTGAGTATCTTTGATCCTACAAAATTTCAGATTTTTTAGATTTTTTTTCTATTTTTTTCAGGACAGTCAAAGCCCTTTGACCGGCTTTAACTGGACGGTAACGGCATAGAAGGGCATTTCTATAAGTGCGCATAACCGCAGAGGGGCAAATTTGAGCAGACTTCAGAACTAGGGGCAAATATGAGTAGTGGGTTCGAGTTAGGGGCACAAATGTATAAAACCGAAAAACAAATTCATGAGAATTGCCATGTGTTTGTAGAATGGTGCCACGTGACCAAAAGAATAAAACTTAAAAGTTGCTACGTGTGTGGCACAGAATCTTATAGTTTCTATGAGAGCACTATTATTTTTTTAAACAATTTGCCATGTTTTGAGAAAAAGTGTTTTGAAAGACCTAAATTTGCCATCTTTAGAAACAAAAAAATGTTATGATTTGTCATGTGACCATGAGAAAAAGAAATATGTAAAAAATGATTTTACAAAAATATTGTGTAGGTTTGCATGGCAACAGGTTTTAACTTTTTGCCATGGCAAAAAGTTTAACAAATTTTCCGAGGCGAAAAGTGTGGTTGTGGCATGGCAAAAGTTGTAATGATGACATGGCCAAAGTTGTAAACACTTTTTCCATGGCAAATAATTTTTTGAATTTTTTTATTTTACTTTTAAAAAAATTACCTAAGAAATTTGCCATGTGGTTTTGCCAAAAATTTCCATGTCAGCTTTACAAAATTTGACATGTTACTAATTGCCATCGGATCCTAAATTACCATTGTTTTTGTATAAAATGATGGCAAAAATTAGGAGAAAAGGAGAAAAAACTAATGAAAACAAAAATTAGACATTCGAGTAGAACAAACTATTTTACAATATGGCATGGTGTTAATTTGGTCGGTAAGGCGACGTTGGAGCCACCATGCCAGCCAAGGTGTCGAAGCAGGTCGGCGTGGTGGACATCGGCTTGAAGAAGAGACGGTGCGGCAATGCCGACGCAGTTCAGAATTTGTGACGCGGTCAACGCCGGCTAGATGAAGTGACCACGCGGCGATGCCGACGCGCCCGACTCATGCAATCCGTCGGGCAACGATGTTGTCTTGGCGATTATTTGGCCTTTGTGATGCCGAACTCTTGGTCGAATCGCCGAGGTGATGATCCGAGGTGGTGGTCGTTGGCTCGATGAAGCGACGACACAGTCGATGCTAGCGCAGGTCGGCCTGATTTGACACCGGCGCGACGGTGAAGATCACCTCGGAAAAGGCTTAAAATTTGTAGGCACGTGTTTGAGAACAGAACACATACTCTAGAAAAAAAATTCTTCACAAAGGACGTCCGATAACCCGCTCATTCAAAAGATGAACTCGGGTCAGATTCGTTTTCGCGTAGAAAACAGATCCAAAAATTGATGCACTCCTCGGTCGTTTCCCGGAGTTTGAACGGTCGGCTCGAGCTGAAATTTTAAGGGGTTGTCGATATGGGAATTCCGCAGCCGATGAACGGTTGCATCTTCCAAAGGATGTCCGAGCTGGCCGCTGGACTCCTCGCCCCAAACTCGTCCAGATTCACGTCTAGATCTGTCAGGCCTTTGGCATATCGGCGATTGCCGGAGATTCCTCTATCGGAATACGATGAAATTTTACTGGGTAATTGTACAATCAATTTCGCACAATTCCACCAAAGGATTTGTCAAAACGATGCTCGAGGAGGCGGGGACGGTGAAAACGAATCCGCTGTCCAGAAAAATATGCACAATCACCCGAGGGCAATGTTGACATTGAGCCCTCGAGCTTCATGGATGATTCATCCATGATCTTTATAGAGATCGGAGCTGAAGTTGATGAGGGCACCCGTCCGATCTTGACGATCCGACGCGGAGCGTAGTCCTCGGCCTGGCCGAGGTGACCAGCTGAGCTGGCGATGAGGATGCCGACGTTGAGGATGAAGATTTGTTCCGACGAGTAGATCGCTCCGGAACCGATCTGAATTCCCATTGCGCCACGATGACTACCAGCAGGGACCTGCATGGGCCACCAATGTCGGTGCTAAATCCGGCATATCTCGAGGTATGGTTCCTAAGCTAGGCGTCGTGGAACGATGGTTACAATGGACACATGGATTTTACCCAGGTTCGGGCTCTCTCGAAGAGATAATACTATACATCCTACTTTTGATTGTATTGATATGGGGTGTAGTACAGAGTACATGTATCTATCACGAGATTGTTGTGTATGATTCTAATGATCTAGAATATGATCTATCGACTAGCATGGCCTCGGTTTATATAATGTACCGGAGGCCTAGGATTGGGAGGAGTCCTCGTCTTGTGTGCCAAGTCTTGTGAAATCTTCCTTGTATACGTCATAACTTCCCGAAGTGACCCATTAGTGAACCGCCATGAAGATCCTCGGCCCAACCCACCTGATCGGGAGACGACGTGATGAATACCCCTAATCCAGGACTCCATCACCTGAGAGGGCTCTCAAACCACTGCCATCAATGGCGTCTTGTGGCAAACCCTTGGAAGGCCAGGGACAACGCCGCGGCGCATGGAGATCCAGCCACCGCACCTTCACCCGGGGAGCGAGCGGGCTTGGGTAGAGAGCCTGACCCCGCCGGCAGTGTGGTCATCTGCTCGCTCCTCTCACCCTCCATCTACCCACTCTTCTTTTCTGTCTTTGGGATGTGCATTATTATTAAGAGAATTAAGCGGTGGAAAATAAGAGCCGTGAGATTGAAATGAATGGCTGACATTGATCGCTGCAGCAATAATAGCACAGCAGTGGAGATTGATATGATTTGTTATAAACACTGATCAATGAAGGATATTTATGAATATTTGTAATATCAAACGGTGTCCATATCCAAAATATCAGGGAGAGATTTCCGGAATAAATTCAGGAGATATTTGAAGCACGGTCTGCAAGAGATCAGATTCTTCTTCTTTTTACAGTAGGAAAGAGATGATAATTCGTTTGGTGCCGGTTTATGTGGTTTCCTTGTCTAGAGAGTGACAGGAAGAGAGGTGCGTGGCCTTATTTTCGGGAGGAACCGGTTAAGATGTGTACTATGTGCAAATTAGTCCCATTGATTATAAGAACCAATTGTGTACAGCACATGTCAAAAAGAAAAGGAAATTGTGTACAGCAGATCGGCTGTTTGGTCCACGGTATGGAGGGTTCGAAGTGCTCTACTATTTGTTTGCGAGCCAATCAATGGTGGGCGTATGTCACCTAGGCTCCAGGGGGGCTCACACAATAAACTAGCACGACGACGTTCCTGATCAACTGACTAATCCGTTATTATATTTCTGTAGCATTTTGCTTCTTTTAAGGGCAAAGTCTGCGTGTTAGTCCGAGATGCCGAATCGCCGATGAAGTGTACCACCACCTTCGCAGTAGAGATCCAGCAAGATGCCGTGGACGCCGCCGACAAGCCGGATGGCGGCGTGCCCCGGCCGTCTCGGGTCCGCCATCTCGCTATTCTCACCGCCACCTTCTGCGCACTGGTCTTCTACGCGCACTACGGCTTACAAGGCAGCATGGCGTCCGCCCTGTTTAAGCCGCCCGTCACCGTTTCATCCCTTCCCTCGCTGGCCAGCATCACCATCGACCGAAACTCCGGACGGGCGGAGCAGCCGGTGATGCTGAGTGAGGGACATGCACCGCTCACTCCTCAGCCGACGGTGCTCGAGGCCAACCGGAGCACGGCCGTGCCGGCGCCGACGCCGACGCCACCCGACCATTGCGACGGGCGGTACATCTACATGTACCACATGCCGCCGCGCTTCAACGACGACCTCCTCCGAGACTGCGGCAAGGGCAGGCTCCACCCGTGGTTGGACATGTGCCCGTACGTGGCCAACGACGGCATGGGCCTGCCGCTGGCCGACGACGGGGGCGTCTTCCCCGGCCGCGGCTGGTACTCCACCGACCAGTTCATGCTCGACGTCATCTTTCACGCGCGGATGAAGCGCTACGAGTGCCTGACCAAGGATTCCTCCCTCGCCGCCGCCGTCTTCGTCCCCTTCTACGCCGGCCTCGAATCCGGGAGGTACCTCTATAATTACAGCATCTCGACGCGAGACGCGCTCCAGCTGGACGCCATCGACTGGCTGCTGCGTCGCCCCGAGTGGCAGGCCATGGGGGGCCGTGACCACTTCTTGGTGGCTGGCCGGACCACGTGGGACTTCCGGCGGGAGGCCGACGTCGACGAGCAGTGGGGCACCAAGCTGCTCACGTACCCGGCCGTCGAGAACATGACGGCCTTCGTCTTGGAGACATCCCCGTTGACTCGGAGCAACTTCGCGGTGCCCTACCCGACGTACTTCCATCCTGAGGCCGCCGCCGATGTGCTCGCCTGGCAAGAGAAACTTCGGAAGGTGGGGCGGAGGTGGCTCTTCTCCTTCGCCGGTGCCCCACGGCCCGGCAGCAGGAAAACCGTCCGCGCGGAGATCATCAAGCAATGCCGCGCGTCCAGCCTCTGCAACCTCTTCCACTGCGGCGGCGTCATCGGCGGCGGTGCGGCCGACTGCAACTGGCCTGGAGGCGTCATGCGCGTCTTCGAGACGTCGGACTTCTGCCTGGAGCCGCGCGGGGACACGGCGACGCGGCGGTCAACGTTCGACGCCATCCTGGCCGGCTGCATCCCGGTCTTCTTCCACCCCGGGTCGGCGTACACTCAGTACACGCTGCACTTTCCGAGGGACCACGGGAGGTACTCGGTGCTCATCCCGCACGCCGGCGTCGCCGCGGGGAACGTGAGCATAGAGGAGACCCTGAGGAAGATCCCGCCGGAGGAGGTGAGGAGGATGCGGGAGGAGGTGATCGGGCTCATCCCGAGGGTGGTGTACGCGGACCCCAGGTCCCGGCGCGTGGGCTTCATGGACGCATTCGATGTCGCGGTGGAGGCCGTCATCGGTCGGGTGGCGGAGCGGCGGCGGGGCGAGGCTGTCGGCCGGTAGCATTGGCACTAGTCGCCATCGACGGTTCTGCACGCTATTGTGCCGTGCTGAATCAGGTCCAACAATTACAGGATTACGTGCGCGAGTGGAACGACTTTTTCCCTTTCTGGTTTCGTGCCTGGAGTTCCGGATCGGGTCGTAACCGTGTAATCAGCTAGGCTTTGTTGAGAAAAAAAAAACTAGGGAAATGATCGGCCGACAGGCCTCGTGCTTAGCCGGCAGGTCGCTCCCACGGACGCCACGAGTCCCGTGGGGCCACGCACGTGGGCGGCTTCGCCAGATTTTTCTTGTCCCCGCTCGTTCTATCTCCTCTCTTTTTTTGGCAACACATAGACCTTCAAAGAGGGCCATTGATTTTATTTATTTGCAACCCAAACAGTGTACAGAGATCAACTTTTCAAAACGAAAGGAGATAGAGTTTAAAGCTTGCTTAGCTTTACATCTAGAAGATTTGTTGCATAAGACTGAACTAGAGACAGCTCTTTGCATAAAAACTTTCTTAGCTAGGGAATGAGCAATGACATTCCCATTCCTGGGTATAGACCTGACTTCACATGATGAAAGATAAGAAGTGTGATTAAGGAATTCAGTAAGCATAGGTCTTGTCCTCCAATCTCCTGGGCTCTGTAAAAGGTTTCTTGCTTTAACCACCTGGACAAGATTCCTGCAATCAGATAAGAAAACAGCAGAATTCCACCCTAGAGCTTTGACCACCTTAGCTGATAGTGATAATCCAATAGCTTCAGCCTGCAAAACAGAGTAAACATTTTTTGCAGCAGCTTGAACAAATACAGTATGGTTGTTACTATCATTTTTAAGATAAACTCCAAGACCAGCTTGTTCTTTTGCAATTTCCGGATTGTATGCAGCATCACTGTATGCCAAAAGACCTGCATTTTGGAACTGCATGTTTTGAGCCTGAACAGGAGAAATATCATTGTTAGTAGGGTTGATATTAGCCTCGTCTTTCTCCTCCATTAACTCCGCATTTAGCATAGCTTTTGTAGCATATATAACCTGCATAATACTCCATTTTTTCTTATTAAAAAGAAGATCATTCCTCGCTTTCCAAATATTCCAAAGCAGCGTGAAACTGTCATCCAGATTTATGTCAGCATGATGGGAAGATAAAATCATTTGAATCACATCAGAAGGATATAAATTATGATTCAACTCATCAGACTTAAGACCAAATAGGAACCAAATAGCTCTAGTGAAATTGCAGGTAAAGAAAAGATGCAAGTCTGTTTCCACCTCTCCGCACCCGCAACATTCCTTTTTAATGTGAGTAGAATACCTGGATCCCCTAAGCCTTGAAGCTAAAGCTCTTCTTAGAATTCTCCATGCAAAGGTTTTGACTCTTGGAGCCAGGTTTTTGCTTTTCCAAACCTGATTGAGAATAGAAATTTCAGAACCTGAAATAGTAAGACTTTGAGATTGTAACCTGAGATGGGCCTCCTGCATCAAAGCTTTATAAGCACTTTTAGTGGTACATTCTGCATTAGGAGTGTGAGTTCAGCATAAAGCATCATCCATGTTAGCATTAATGATAGGAATATCTAAAATTTTGTTCTTAAAAAACTCATCAAAGAAGATGCTAATTTTATCCTCATCCCAACTTCTACTATTGGGTTTCCGAAGATCACTAACAACCTTGGGACATGGCCTATCTAAATTGGGTTTTAGATGATCATAGATGTCATTCTAGTCTTTGCACCAAGGATTAGTCCAAATGCAGGAATTCCCATTAGCAATCTGAGTTTGACTAGCCCTTTGAATGAAAGGTAGAATTTTGAGGATAGAGGACCAGAAAGCAGATTTTGCAACATGAACATTGGCTTTCCAAATAGAAGAGTTATGAAAATATTTGGCTTTGAGAATTTTAGTAACCAGGGAATTAGGATTCTTAATGATTCTCCAAGCCATCATAGCAACCATGGACTTATTCATAGTAAATAAGTCTCTTATGCCTAGGCCACCCTTATGCATAGGTTTGCAAATATCATCCCAAGCTCTAAAGCAAATGGGCTTAGAATCATTGTCCTTGTCGATACCAGTCCACCAGAATTTCCTAACTATAGAAGTGAGCTTATTAATGGTGGACTTATTTAACAGGATATTCGACATGTAATAGACAGGGAGAGAAGCAAAAACTGATTTAATAAGAGTGAGCGAGCCTCCCAGCATGGGACAACATGTTAACCTTATAACAATTAAGTTTAGCTTTAAATTTGTCAATAATAAAATTGTAAGCCGCAGGTCTATTTTTACCAGGGAGGATTAGTGGATGACCAAGATGAGAAGTGTTGAAATCCATATTAGGGGCTGGGAAAATGTTTTTAATTTGGTCTCTCAGATTATCATCAGCATGCTTACTAAAAAGTATGGCAGATTTATTCCAATTAGGGATCTGACCAGAAACAGCACAAAACTGATTAATGATAGAAGCAATAATGTTGGCATCATCATTATCTGCCTTGCCACAGACGATCAGATCGTCAGCAAACATCAGAGAGTGGATAGGGGGACAAGCTGGACCTAACTGGATACTGCTCAGTTGATTGGCATTTAAAGCCTCTTGCATGGAAAGCGACAACTCGTTGACTGCAAGTATAAAGAGATACGGCGACAGAGGACAACCTTGTCGGATACCTCGGGATCCCCTAAAGCTGCCAAACGGTTGCCCATTAATGTTAACAGAAAAGGTGGCAGAAGAAATGCATTCCATAATTAAATCTATGAAATGACTAAGCAGCCCTTTACGAAGCAAAGCTCTCCTGATGAAACCCCACTCAATTCTGTCAAAAGCTTTTGCCAAATCAATTTTTAGCATAAAAGCTTTGTGCTTCCAGCAGTTAAGAAGAAAGGAGTGAGTGATTTCTTGAGCAACAATGATGTTATTAGTAATCCTCCAACCCTGAATAAATGCTTGCTGTGACTCATGGATATAATCAGGAAGGAGATCTTTGTGTCTATTAGCTAAAGTCTTGGTGATGATTTTATAGACTACATTGCAAAGACTTATGGGTCTAAAATCTTGAGGGATTTTGGCACTATCCTTTTTCGGAATTAAAGTAATGCAGGTTTTATTAAGTTGAGGATGAAGCTTACCCCTTGTGTAGAAATCTTGAACAAGCTTTGTTATATCTTCTCCTATCCACTTCCAAGCTGAGAGGTAGAAAGCTACATTCAGCCCATCTGGTCCAGGGGAGGCATTCCTCTTCATTCCTTTAAGGACCTGCCAAACTTCTTCTCTATCTGGAATAGTAGGACAATCCATCATATTCTCATTATTGCTGATTAGAGAAGGAAGAGTATCTAAGTTGGGGTTACTGGATGAGAACAAATTGGTGAAGTAGCTTATAAAACATTCCGCTATCGCATCAGGATTCTGCAAAATATTATTGTTCTGATCAAGAATGGAACTAATCCTATTCTTCCTTCTCCTCTTGAGCACAGAATTATGGAAGTAATTAGTATTCCTGTCCCCTTTTGTAGCCCAATGCCTCTTGGCTCTTTGCCTGTAAAATTCAGTTAGTTTAGTCATGATACTATCATATTGCTCAATAAGGCCATTCTCCTTGTTGTGATCCTGCAAGTGAAAAGGAGTAGACTGAATAGCCACCAGTTCTTCGTGAATGGAGTCAAGTTGCTGCTGAAGAGGCTTCTTACTCCTACTCCACCTTTTAAGAGTGCCTGCAAGATTTGATGTACGACAGTGGAAAGGCTTGCTGCTAGAGTTAGACCAAGCAACTTGAGCTGTGTCTTGAAAATCATTTTCAAACAACCACCAATTTTGAAATTTAAAAGGTTTCTTTGTTTTGATTGTGGTTGGTTGAGTGATGGTAAGGATTGGAGCATGATCGATGTACATTATTGGCAGATTGTAAACAATAGTATTTGGAAAGCTCTTGCACCATTCAACATTAGCAAAACATCTATCAAGACGCTCATAAGTAGGAATAGAAGAAAAGCGTTTGTTGCACCAAGTATAAGCAGGTCCTTGAAAGCCCATATCTATTAAACCACAACGTTTAACATAATGTCTAAAATTGTTCATACGATTATGATTGGGCTTAGCATTACTAAATTTATCATCAGGATTAAGGATATTATTGAAGTCACCCATACAGTAAACATGCTTATCAGGGGGAGAGGAAACAAAAGCTTCAATTTGACCCCAAATGTCTTTAGTACTAAGATAATGAGGGTCCCCATAGACACAAATAAGGTAGAAGTCGAAGCTAGTGCTAGTATTAACTACCGAGGCACAAACTAAATTCTGGCTAGCATAGGTTATATCTAATCTGACTTCATCCGACCACATGACCCAAAGACCTCCAGCTCGGTCCTTTGCAGGAACAATGAAGCTATCATAGATAGAAAAACGATTGACTAAGTCATGAGAATTAATTTTTGACGAAAGAGTTTCTGAGATAAAGGTAACCTTAGCATTTGTTGACGACATCAAATTGGCAAGATACTGCATTTTATTACTGCGAAGGTTCCTACCCGCTCCTCTGCAGTTCCAGCAAATAAAGTTCATAGCAGTGCCTTTCCTATCTCCAGTACCAATGGCTAATCGATCTCTGCATTGACCGGTCGAAGTATTAGATTTTGTGCCAGGATCAAAAGGGATATTGCCGGTGTCTCTTGGCGAAATGGGAAGGAGAACACCATTTTTGGTTCTGCCAGAGGAGTCCCAGCAGCAGCTGGATTGACTATTTTCAGATCGCTATCTCCTCTCGTTACCATTTTCTATCTTCTCCGCGCAGCGACCAATCGAACAAAAGGTTCCCTATGACCGTTTCTCCCGAACGAAATTTTCGTTCGATATGAGGGCATCTTTTTCTTTCTCGAATAAGCATGAGTGTGTGTACTATATATTAAAGAAGGGATAGGGAAGAGCCCCTCCACGTTGGTATTACATGTTACAAATTACATGAAACCCAACTCCACCGAAAATAACCCGCCCTACTCTCTCACGCTTTCCCACCTTGCTACAGCCCGAGGGCTTCCACATCTCCCTTTAGGAGGCCCGCCTCCTTCCAAGCCCGACCCTCTCTCTCAATGGTTTGCATCAAAACTCTTTGGGAAGGGGTCGCTCCGTCAAAGACAATGGCATTCCGGTGCTTCCAAAGTTCCCACATAACGAGAAGGATGATCGTTCGCAGCTCCTTCATGTTCTTGCTGGCTCCGTTCTTCTCCGCGCACCAGTCCACCAAGCTTGTCGCTCCAGTTGGTACCCAGCCCGGCTTGTTCAAAGCCGTACAAACTATACTCCATACCTCCCTCGCCATGACACAGTTCAAGAGTATGTGTCCAATGGTCTCCTCTTCCTGAGCATAGAAGGGGCAAACATCATGGTGATCGAGGCCATGGCAGGCCAACCGGAGTGGCGCCTTGGATGACCAACCGGAGGGGCAAACATCTGCTCTGCACCGCTAGCCATATAAAGAATATGCAACGGAGTGGCGCCTTGGATGACCACGTAAAGAATGCCGTCGGTGACACTTCCCGGCCCCAAAACCTGGCCTGATAGGTAGATCACCCGTTAACCGCCCGCATCCGTCCGGACCACGCTGTCCGGACCGCGAAAGCCATCCAACGCGGGCCTGTATCGGTCTGTGGTGCGGTCCGACACGTTTTCTCCCGCAAACCGGAGACAACTGTGGGGAGCTTTACGGGAGTCCGCACACCAGACACGTACGACTCCAACACCCCCGGCCCACCCAAAACCCTTCCCGGACTCGTGCCTCCATCCTTCCCATTTTCTCTCCTTCCTTCTTTCTCTCTTGCCTTCGCCGCCGCTCTATCACTCCAGCCACCACGCCACACCCCTACCAGAACTCTACGTCTCCGTCACCTCCAGCGTTCCAGCCGGGCTCAACCCCGCTTCTCCTCCGTCGCCGTTCAACCCCTGTCCTCCTACCGCCCCGCCAGGTACCATCCGCTACTGCTATACTTGTTGGAATATTAGTCAAGTTCATGATTAATTCCAGTAAATAATTCATGACTAGAACAGAGACTAGCATGCAACAATCTAGCAAAATAGATGAACAACAAAACATCCACACCAGCATCGCACACGAAGTAGCAACTACAAAAAGAGACATGAACAGATCACAAAGGACGTACTGTTCCTTAGGTGTTGCAGGAGCGACGATGTTGATGACGATGTTGGCGACGATCTGTTGTTGATGGCAGTGAAGGCGACGATGAGTAGCACCGCCCGACTTGGACGGAAGACGACCCGTGATGACGAAGTTGAGCAGTCACGCAGAGCGCTTCCCAAAAACCTAATTCGTCCTCTCCCGGTGCAGGATCGCAAGGACAAACGGTTCTGGAAACCTGCTGTCCCACACGGGATGAGGTAGACTACAGTGGCGGCACAAGTTTCGAGATGAGGCAAAACCCTAAGTGTTTTTTATGTGTCTTTTAGCCGCAGCCGGTACCAGTATATATAATAGGACCAGAGGTGGTATCATGCCGCGATCACGATCTCAAATCAACTTGGTTTCTAAGTAGTATACTTACCGGACAAGGAAATAATTAACTTGTCTGCCAAGACATAAAAAATAAAATGGCAAAAGGAAGCCGTGCCCCTGCAAGGCAACGGACCGGATTTCAGTGGACCATTCACACGCATGTCGCACGTACGTGGCGCCCCGGCCCGAGCCCGGCCAGGCGAGGGGAGCGAGCGCACACGTGTGGTCTTCCCTTTCTCTTCTTAACACACCAGTGGTGGTGAGAACCCACTATATATTACTCCGGAGTTTCTCAACTTCCTGGCAGACTTCAAACGTCTCTTCACGTGTCTTGATGACTTCACATTATCCTTAGAATTGTTCACTTTAGCAATAACCGTTTGGTTTGTCATAATTCATAAGAATAGCCGGTACAGGTTTTTCAACCATAGGCAAGTCCATCAAGAGCTGACGCAGCCATTCTGCCTCAACAGTGGATGTGTCTAAGGCAGTTAATTCTGCTTCCATTGTTGACCTCGTCAATACGGTTTGTTTGCAAGACCTCCATGACACTGCACCACCTCCATGAGTAAATACATACCCACTTGTGGCATAGAGTACATCAACATCGGAGATCCAATTCGAATCACTATATCCTTCTAGCACAGTAGGATGCCCTGAATAGTGAATTCCGTAACTCATAGTACCTCTCAGATAGCGCAAGACCCTTTCTAGTGCATGCCTATGATCATCACCCGGGTTGGACATGAACCTACTCAGTTTGCTCACAACAAAAGTGATATCTGGCCTTGTAGTGCTAGCTAAGTACATGAGTGAACCGACAATTTGAGAGTATCTTAATTGATCTCTCGTTTCTTTCTTGTTCTTTCTGAGTGTCACGCTGGGATCATAAGGTGTTGGAGAAGGCTTGCTATCCATAAAGCCGAACCGGCTCAAGACCTTCTCAACATAGTGAGATTGCGTTTGAGTAATCCCACTCTCATCCTTAATAAGTTTGATGTTTAGAATCAAATCGGCTTCTCCCAGATCTTTCATATCAAAACTTTTCGATAGAAAAGACTTGACCACATTGATTGCAGTAATGTTTGTACCAAAGATCAGTATGTCATCCACATACAAACATAATATAATACTATTTCCCCCACCATGGCGATAGTAAACATACCTATCAGCCTCATTAATGACAAATCCTGCAGAAGTTAGAGTTCTTTCAAACTTCTCATGCAATTGCTTAGGTGCTTGTTTCAAACCATACAAAGATTTTAACAACTTGCAAACCTTTCTCTATTCACCCTTTACCACAAACCCATCAGGCCGATCCATATAGATTTCCTCTTCCAACTCTCCATTTAGGAAAGCTGTCTTTACATCCATTTGATGAATGATAAGACCATAAGAGGCAGCCAGGGAAAGTAACACCCGAATGGTGGTCATTCTAGCAACAGGTGAATAGGTGTCAAAGTAATCTTCGCCTTCTTTCTGAGTGTAGCCCTTGGCCACAAGCCGTGCCTTGTACTTATCAATAGTACCATTAGGCCTTAACTTCTTTTTGAACACCCACTTATAGCCCACAGGTTTACAACCATAGGGTCGTTCAGTTAGCTCCCAAGTTCCATTAGAAAGAATTGAGTCCATCTCATTATGAACACCTTCTTTCCAATCATCTATATCCAGAGATGTGTATGCCTCTGCAATAGACTTGGGAGTGTCGTCCACAAGGTATACAATGAAATCATCACCAAAGGATTTTGCAACCCTTTGTCTCTTGCTCCTCACAGGAGCTTCATCGTTATCCTTCCCACAGACTTCCTCAGGTGATTGTTCAAAATACTCTTAAAATGTACTAGATTCAGAATTTATCTCAGAAGAAAATCTGGCAATGCTATGCATATCTTTCATAGGAAACATATTCTCAAAAATGTTGCATCACGAGATTCCATTATAGTATCTACATGCATATCAGGTACCTCAGATTTAACCACTAAAAATCTATAAGCAATGCTCCACTGAGCATAACCTAGAAAGACACAATCCATTGTCTTTGGTCCAAGTTTGCGTTTCTTAGGAATAGGAATATTGACCTTTGCCAAACATCCCCAAGTGCGCAAATAAGAAAGCGATGGTTTTCTCCCAATCCACTCTTCATAAGGGGTTTTCTCTTTATTCTTGTTAGGAACTCTATTCAGGACATGACATGAAGTCAATAAAGCCTCCCCTCACCATGCCTTAGATAAACTAGCAGTGTCTAACATGGCATTCACCAAGTCAGTCAACGTGCGGTTTTTCCTCTTGGCAACCCCGTTTGATTGGGGCGAATAGGGAGGCGTCCTCTCATGAATAATTCCATGTTCCTCACAAAATTCATCAAATACTTTGGGAAAATACTCTCCACCATGATCCGACCTAAGACGCTTGATCTTTCTCTCTAGTTGATTTTCAACTTTAGCTTTATAGATTTTAAAGTAGTCTAAAGCTTCATCTTTAGTTTGCAACAAATAAACAAAGCAAAATCTAGCCGCATCATCAATTAACATCATGAAATATCTCTTTCCACCTTTTGTCAACACACCATTCATCTTAGATAGATCAGAATGTATGAGTTCTAGAGGTGGCATGTGTCGGTGTAAAAACCGGCAGACCTCGGGGTAGGGGGTCCCGGGCTGTGGATCTCGGATCAATGGTAACAGGAACAGGGAGACGATGTTTTACCCAGGTTCGGGCCCTCTCGATGCAGGTAAAACCCTACGTCATGCACTCGTTTATATTGATGGAGATGTATCGAGTACAGAGTTGATCTACCTCGAGATCGTAATGTATGTCTAACTCTAGGGCTAGGTGAAAGATGTTGCGTTGATGTCCCTTCTATGGGATAAAACCTCTGGATTATATACACGCCAGGGAGGGGATCTAGGGTTATAAGGTCGGTATCTAGGAGCAAGGCGGTAGGAGAGATCTTGGAGTATACGCCAAGTCTTCGGTGGAGACAGTCTTGATCACGCTTCCTGTACACAGCCTCCGGAGTCCACCTTGATCACGCATGAGGGCCCATCGGCCCAACCGAAGAGACGGGCTGGCTAGGTTAGCACCCCCTAATCCAGGACACCATCAGTAGCCCCTGAACTAGTCTTCGATGCTGAAGTCGACGCCCTTCGACCTTCAATTCCAGAGTCTTGGCTCGACAGACGAGTTCCCGTGGTCTATTCTCCGACCCGACTTAAAGTTCTCGGCCAACCTTTGAGATTCTATTGGGGGCCAACTTCAGACATTGAAAGTCGTGTCCTCTAGGGAACCGGGCCACTTTATGGAAAAAACGTCGAAGCGTCAACTCCTTCCGTCTTATTTAATAGACACGCGGCCCTAGCTAGCGGCAATACGCATCTCGACCGCAACCGTAGCAGAAATTCCCTTCCCATCTCAAGCCCAAGCTCGAGAGCCCAAACAATGGCGAGCGGTGGAGGATCGTCAAGGCGCCCTCATGGCCCTGAGAGAGGTGACTGGGGGTGCTGCTCCGTTGCGCGCCTTCTATTAGAGCGCCTGGCCACACAAGGTTATTTGCCGGACGCAGATCTAGCTTCCACCCGTCCCGGATTAACGTCCATCGGCGGTCAAGTCCATGCCGAGAGTCATCCTTCGCCACGAGAAGATGAGCGGGTATGCTTCGTGCCCTTCCTTCTCCACGGCCTTGGGTTTCCAATTCACCCTTTTCTCCGAGGCTTGCTGGAGTTTTACGGGCTGCAGCTACACCATCTTTCCCCGAATTCAATGTTGCATATCGCGGGGTTTGTTGCACTCTGCGAGCTACACCTCAGCTGTCAGGCGCACTTCGGATTATGGTGGAAGTATTTCTGTATCATGCCCCGCTCCTCGGCTGACAAATTATTCGAGGTCGGAGGAGCCGAAGTCTGCCGAATCGACAAGACTGGCTATCGAGCGGGCACACCTCGGGAAGATGCCGATTACTGGCCCTCCGAATGGTTCTACATCAATGACGTCCCGTTGTACGAACCAGCTCGGCCCGGGCTCCCGTCCTTCTCCTTGGATCCGCCGAGGAAGCGTTACAGCTGGAGGCCACAGAGCTTGGCACAGGAGGAAGACGAAGCCGTGACCAATCTAGCAGCCAAGGTGATGCTACTTTTCGGCACTGGCCTCACCATTATTGATGTGATGGCCATTACCATAGACCGAAGAGTCCAACCTCTCCGGCAGCGCCAGCACTTATTATGCGAGTACAATGGATCCAACGACGCCTAGCCAAACTCCCCCGTGAATACAACACTTACTCGCATTGGACAATGTATTTTGATGGTTCCAAAATGCTCGCCGGCCTAGGGGCTGGCGTTGTGCTCACGTCACCCACGGGAGATAACGTTCGATACGTGCTACAAATCATGTACACGGACTCCAATAATGCGGCCGAATACGAAGCCCTCCTGCACAGACTCCGGATAGCAGTCTCCATGGGTGTCAAACGCGTGGAGGTCCGAGGTGATTCTAACCTCGCCATCTCACAAGTCAACGGCGAGTTCGACGCCAAAGACCCGAAGATGACAGCTTACCGGGATGCCGTCCTAAAGATCTCAGCCAGGTTCGAGGGGCTGGAATTTCACCACATACCTCGAGATAGCAACCAGGCCGCGGATGTACTCGCCTGATTGGGCGCAAAACGGGATAAGGTCCCAGAAAACACCTTCCTCGAATGACTCTTTAAGCCATCCGTAGTCTGGCAAGATGACAAAGGAACATCGGGGTCAAGCGACGTCGGGCGCCATGCCATACCCGAAGACGACGAAGGCATAGTGGGCGGCTCAGCGGTCCAGGAAACTGCTTCCGCACATGAAGTTATGGCAGTCATTGCAACCTAGACCTAGCCGCTCCTGGCATACCTACTCTGAAAAGAGCTCCCCGATAACCAAACCGACGCGCGTCGGATCATTAGGCAATCTAAAGCCTACAAGGTTCACGAAGGAGAGCTCTACAAAATGAGCACCACGGGCGTCTTCCAGCGATGCATAACCAAGGAAGAAGGAAAGCTCCTGCTGCAGGAGATACACTCCGGCATGAGCGACCATCACGCCGCTGCTCGGACCTTGGTCAGCAAGGCTTTCCGAGCTGTTTTCTATTGGCCAACTGCAGGCGCCGATGCAACAACATTGGTACAGCGTTGCTCAGGCTGTCAGGTATTTGCCAAACAAAGCCACATGCCCCCCACGGCCCTTCGTACCATCCCCATCAGTTGGCCTTTCGTGGTCTGGGTGCTAGATATGGTCAGGCCACTCAAGGGTGGATCAAACAAAAACAAATACCTCCTTGTCATGGTAGACAAATTTACCAAATGGATCGAAGCAAAGCCGGTCACCTCGGCCGAGGCTGTCTAGGTAATCAGATTCATCTCTGGAGTAGTACATCATTACGGTGTCCCCCATAGTTTGATTACAGACACCGGAACCATTTTCATGGCCAAAGAAGTTAAAGCGTGGTGTAAGAAAATGGGCATTAAGCTCGACGACGCGTCCGTTTACCACCCGCAGTCTAATGGGCAGGTAGAGCGAGCCAATGGACTAATCCTTAGCGGAATAAAGCCAAGGCTACTTCGCTCCCTTAAAAAGGCCGATTGTAAATGGGTCGAGGAACTTGATTCCGTACTATGGGGCTTGCGCACAACACCGAACAGGTCCACGGGATACACCCCATTTTTTATGGTGTACGGCGCCGAGGCGGTCCTCCCCTGTGACATCATACACGACGCACCTCGGGTATGCATGTATGAGGAGCTAGAGGCCGAGCTGGATCGGCAAGATGCCCTAGACGCTCTCGAATAAGAGCGCAATGTCGCACAGGCAAGGTCAGCTATCTATCAGCAGCAGGCCCGGTGCTACCATGGCAGAGAGGTTCGTGCCAAAGAATTCAACGTCGGGGATCTCGTAATGAGGCTGCACCCCGAAAAACAAAAGCACAAACTTTCCCCTAGATGGGACGGGCCATTCATCATTGACCAAGTACTCATCGGAGGATCCTATCGAATCCGAGATCCGAAGGACGGCCGATTAGAGCCCAACCCCTGGAACGCGGCGCTACTCCGACGCTTCTACGCTTGACACCCCGTACACGGTCCATGTAAATAACTTACACCTTGTCTTTGTCTTCATCTTTTGCTCATTATTTATTATTTCCACCTCGGAACATTGTTAAATGATCCTGGGGACGATATAGCATGTTTTTTTTAAAACATGAGTTATTCCACCTCTTATATACTATCGTCTTTCGAGCCACTATATGCATCGATTTGCTTTAAGATTTGGCCAAGCTGGGTTGCCCGGCTCCTGTGCTTGCCCCTTACGTTCCCGATATTTTAGCTAGGGGGCAAAGGGAGCACCGCTGTGATTGTTACTCCTGGGTCAGCCGGTGTAGTACCTCAGACGGACAAAGCCGAAAGCTAGCGGTCTTACAATGTAAATCGGTCGGCCATGACATAGGAATAACGTGGATGGGGCCTTTTTCAACCCCGACCAGGGGCTTTACCCCGAGGTCATCCGTCTTCAGACAGATGTGTTCGACACAATAACCTGAAGAAAGGAACTGTTGGAAGAACTATTTTCCTCGAAAGATGTTTCTTACGTTAAATAGTAATATAACATAACTTTCCGTTACCCTCTTGTCTTTCGAGCCGCTTAGCCCGATTGCCTAGTCACCTGAAGTATCTAGTCCGATAACCTCGGCCAGTAGTACGGGACACTCCTTGGTTTTTATCCGAGGAGGCGGAAGCCGAAGGCTGGCTGACAGAGTTTGGATGAATGGACTGCAAACTGACATATAGTACTTTGGTACATAAAGTCATACAAAATTTTAAAGCTTGGTCTAGCCCGTCTATTAGGGTATCCAAAGCGCAATCCTTCTGCGAGAATCGTGCCGCAGGCATTACACTATCATATGCATGGCTAGCGGGGATTTACTTCCCGTCAGACCCCATGGGTCCCACCTCTGCTAATTCCGTCATCTTTAGACCGGTGTAGTGGGTCTTCACCATGGCCCAGGCTTCCCTCGCACCTTCTCGGCAAGTTGATACTTTCCAAACTTGGATCCGACGTCGCGCTCTCTTAAGCTGTTCGGCTAGAACGGCCATGTCTTCGGGGACCGGCCCCACCTCAGGCCATAAAGCCTGGTGCACATCCTTCATCAATTTCCATGCACTTTCATGCACCTCGGATAGACAAACGGCCATGTCTTCGGACCTCGGACATCAGGAGGTAGGCCGGATAAAGAAGCTGCCAACAAAACAACATTCGCATGACAATCACCTCGGACGAATTACATGACAAGTATATTCCTCGAGAATTACAACTTACCATAAATCATGTCATCCGTTCGCCGATTCTTTGATTCTGTAGCAGCGAGACGAGCTTTAAAGCTCTCAATCTCCTGGGCCTGGCAGGCGTTCTCAGCCCTAAGTGCATTCACGCTGTCTACTCTTTGAGTAACCATATGTTGATTTGCTTGACGCTGCGATTCTGCATACACCAGATCCTCGCGAGCCTGCTTCAGGTCCCTTTCAAGATGGCCTAGGGCTTCCGCTGCTACAAGGGATTATGGCATCAATTCTATCTCCATTGGCACTAACCAATTCAAGTACAAAGCACTTACCGTGTGCCTCTCTGGTGAACTTTTTCACCTGTTCAACCTCAGACAAGGCCGCGTCCAGCTGCACCTTTGTTTGAGATAGCGCCAAGGTCAATTGCTCATTCTTAAAGCGAGCTTCCTGTTCATGACAATAGGTGCTGGTCAGTATTCAAGTCTTGATTTGACCCCAGGGGCTCGTACCAAGCCTTAGTGGCTACTACTATACTTGGTAGTCATATTTGTCTTTAAACACATACGCGAAAAACCTTACCCGCAACCCCCGTGACAAGACATCCAGCGATTCATCAAAGGCACCTTGGGTTGCCCCGAGGTAGGCATCTACCGCGCTGAGGGCATTGAACTCCCTGTCCGAGAAAGCCGGATTATTCAGAGAAGCTTTCCACTGACGATAATTTGTGGCGCATTGAATCTTGGACGGAGTGGCCGAAGTCGCCGAGTCATCGGGCTGAGGGGCTCCGGGGGCAATTCCCACGGAGTTACGGGTATCTGTTTCCCAGGGCAAGGCCGTAGCTCCCTCGGCCCCCACATTTGCTATGACGGATAAAGGCTGCCTGTGAGTGATCGAGAAGGTTAAAATCCGAAGTATCTCTGTAGCAGCATAAATCAAAGTATTACCTGGTGATTGAGGGGGCACTTTCGCCTGCCCCCATGACCTCGGCCTGAGCTTCTTGTGCTTCTGGCGGGGACCTTCCCAGTAAAGCCGTTTCTTTGCGTAGGCGTTGGGAGCGCCACCCCTTTGGAGGAGAAGTCAGATGACTGGGGGCTGGAGGCTAAGGGGCTCACTTTCGATTAGAGAAAGGGATTGTTACCGAAGAGGCGGGCCTCATCCCCGGTGCATTACGAATGATGGCTACCTTTGAGCCGTCAAGGCCCTCGAGGAAAAACTTTCTCCCTTCGTAAATAAGGGCCAAGTCTTCATCCACATTGAAAAGGGGGTCCTCTGCATGACAGTGCAGCTCTGGCTCCGGGGCCGGACTGCTCACACCCTCAAGCCGACGCCTCCATCTCTGTTCAAGGACCGATGCGCAACAGATTAGGTATTAATACAATCCCGAGGTCAGCAGGAGAGCCTAGAAAGAAAACTTACTATGTCAGCTGGGTTGTAGTACGACATCCCGTCTTGGAACTGGCGCTTGGCGAAATCCTCCGCGGACCCTTGATATATGCTGGCCAGCACGGTTCCGAGGGTCATCTGGTCCATAAAGGCCCCTTTGATGGATCGGGAGGCGTCGTTGGATCCATTGTACTCACACAATAAGTGCTGGCGCTGCCGGAGAGGTTGGACTCTTCGGTCTATGGCAATGGCCATCACATCAATAATGGTGAGGCCAGCGCGGGAAAGTAGCTTCACCTTGGCCGCTAGATTGGTCACGGCTTCGTCTTCCTCCTGCGCCAAGCTCTGTGGCCTCCAGCTGTAACGCTTCCTCGGTGGATCCAAGGAGAAGGATGGGAGCCAGGGCCGAGCTGGTTCATACAATGGGACGTCATTGATGTAGAACCATTCGGAGGGCCAGTAATCGGCATCTTCCCGAGGTGTGACCGCTGGATAGCCAGTTTTGTCGATTCGGCAGACTTCGGCTCCTCCGACCTCGAATAGTTTGTCGGCCGTGGAGCGGGGCACGATACAGAAATACTTCCGCCATAATCCGAAGTGCGCCTGACAGCCGAGGTGTAGCTCGCAGAGCGCAACAAACCACGCGATATGGAATACTGAAATCGGGGAAAGATGGTGTAGCTGCAGCCTGTAAAACTCCAGCAAGCCTCGGAGAAAAGGGTGAATTGGAAACCCAAGGCCGCGGAGGAGGAAGGGCACGAAGCATACCCACTCATCTTCTCGTGGCGAAGGATGACTCTCGGCATGGGCTTGACCGCCGATGGACGTTAATCCGGGGCGGGTAGAAGCTAGATCTGCGTCCGGCAAATAACCTTGCATGGCCAGGCGCTCTAATTGAAGGCGTGCAACGGAGCAGCTCCCCCAGTCACCTCTCTCAGGGCCATGAGGGTGCTTTGACGATCCTTCACCGCTCGCCATTGTTCGGGCTCTCGAGCTTGGGCTTGAGTTGGGAAGGGATTTTTACTGTGGTTGCGGTCGAGATGCGTATTGTCGCTAGCTAGGGATGCATGTCTATTAAATAAGACGGAAGGAGCTGACGCCTCGACGTTTTTTCCATAAAGTGGCCCGGTTCCCTAGAGGACACGACTTTCAAAGTCTGAAATTGGGCCCCAATAGAATCTCAAAGGTTGGCCGAGAACTTTAAGTCGGGCCAAAGAATAGACCACGGGAACTCGTCTGTCGAGCCAAGACTCCGGAATTGAAGGTCGAAGGGCGTCGACTTCGGCATCGAAGACTAGTTCAGGGGCTACTGACGGTGTCCTGGATTAGGGGGTGCTAACCTAGCCAGCCCATCTCTACGGCTGGGCCGATGGGTCCTCATGCGTGATCAAGGTGGACTCCGGAGGCCGTGTACAGGAAGCATGATCAAGACTGTCTCCACCGAAGACTTGACGTATACTCCAAGATCTCTCCTACCGCCTTGCTCCTTGATACCGACCTTGTAACCCTAGATCCCCTCCCTGGCATGTATATAGGCCAAAGGGTTTAGCCCGTAGAGGGGACATCAACGCAACTTCATTCACCTAGCCCTAGAGTTAGACACACATTACGATCTCGAGGTAGATCAACTCTGTATTCGATACATCTCCATCAATATAAACAAGAGCAGGACATAGGGTTTTACCTCCATCAAGAGTGCCCGAACCTGGGTAAACATCATTTCCCTTGTCTCTGTTACCATTGATCCACGATCCACAGCTCGGGACCCCCTACCCCGAGGTCTGCCGGTTTCTCTCCTTGGCAGCCATGTGAGGCTTTCGAGGTTGCTTCGATTGCACACAATGATGGCACTTAGAACCTTTGGCAGCAGTGAAATTCAGAATTAAACTCATACTGGATAGCCGAGACATTAAACCAAAATTAATATGACATAAACTAGAGTGCCAAACACTTGCATCATCATTAACACTAGCACAAATTTGGTTTACTGACTTACTGCAAAAATCTGAAAGGGAAAAGCGGAACAAGCCTCCGCACTCATAGCCTTTGCCTATAAATTGTCCAAATCTCAATACGATTACTTTATTCGACTCTAAAACTACATTAAACCCATCTCGACATAGAAGGGAACCGCTAACTAGATTCTTGTTCATAGTAGGGACATGCTGCACGTTCCTTAGTTGCACGATCTTCCCCGAAGTAAACTTCTGATCCACCGTGACAATGCCACGAACAGAAGCATGTGACCCATTCCCCATTAGGACGGAAGAATCCCTTGTGACCTGATAAGAAGTAAACAAAGAGACGTCAGCACACACATGAACGTTAGGACCCAAATCAATCCACCATGAAGATGACTGAAATACTGAAAGCACAATAGGTAAATTACCATACCCATTAGTATTGCTAGCGGTCACCATGTTGACAGTCTTCGAGCTCGTTTTCCCTCTGCGGTCTGCACGTTCTAGGCATTCCTTGGAAAAGTGTCCGGGCTTCCAACGGGCGTAGCACTCTAGCTCAGCATTGTTAAACTTCTTCTTCTTGAAGGTAGTAGTCTTGGTAGGCTTGTTGAAAACAGGCTTGTTCTTCCCTTTGTTCTTGTTCTATGGGTACCTCTGCACCATATTGGCGGTAGGCTGAACCTCACCTCCTTTCTCAGTAATGTCTTTAGCCCGAGATTTTTCTTCAACATCAAGAGTCCGAGATTTTCAACTGATATCTCCTGTCTCATATGTTTCAGAGTTGTAGCGAAATTTGTCCACGAAGCAGGCTGATGACCCACAAGTATAGGGGATCAATCAAAGTCCTTTTGATAAGTAAGAGTGTCAAACCCAACGAGGAGCAGAAGGAAATGACAAGCGGTTTTCAGCAAGGTATTCTCTGCAAGTACTGAAAGTAGCGGTAACAGATAGTTTTGATAGCAACATAATTCGTAACAAGTAACAAGTATAATAAAGTGCAGCAAGGTGGCCCAATACTTTTTATAGCAAAGGACAAGCCAGAACGAACTCGTATAATAAGCAAAGCGTTCTCGAGGACCCATGGGAATTTCATCTAGTCACTTTCATCATGTTTGTTTGATTCACGTTCGCTACTTTGATAATTTCATATGTGGGTGGACCGGTGCTTGGGTGCTGTTCTTACTTGAACAAGCCTCCCACTTATGATTACCCCCTCTCGAAAGCATCCGCAACTACGAAAGAAGAATTAAGATAAATCTAACCATATCATGAAACATATGGATCCAAATCAGTCCCTTACGGAATAGCGCATAAACTAGGGTTTAAGCTTCTGTCATTCTAGCAACCCATCATCTAATTACTACTCCACAATGCCTTCCCTTAGGCCCAAAGATGGTGAAGTGTCATGTCGTCGACATTCACACGACACCACTAAAGGAAGCAACAACATAGATATCATCAAAATATCTAATGAATACCAAATTCACATGATTACTTATGACAAGACTTCCCCCATGTCCTCAAGAACAAAAGTAACTACTCACAAATCTTATCCATGTTCAAGATTAGAGGGGTATTGAATATCATGAAGTATCTGAACATATAATCTTCCACCAAATAAACCAACTAGCATCAACTACAAGATGTAATCAACACTACTAGCAAATCACAGGTACCAATCTGAGGTTTTGAGACAAAGATTGATTACAAGAGATGAACTAGGGTTTGAGATGAGATGGTGCTGGTGAAGATGTTGATGAAGACTGGTCCTCCCACGATGAAAGGATCGTTGGTGATGTCGATGGCTTCGATTTCCCCCTACCGGAGGGAAGTATCCTGTGACAGCCCGAGACCGATGCTCCAGATGCCTTCCATGTTTTTCGTGTTAGCCGCGTTAATTATTTGTTCGTTGCATTCATCATCGCATCATTCACATTGCATCGGCACTCTGTTGCCGTCATTTTTCAAAACTTGCATCTGTTCCTAGTTGGCGGTTCTCCCCGTTGCCATCGTTGGCCCATCCGAGTCCATCCACCCTTGCAACCTGGATCTTTGTTTTCTCTCTTGCCTAAGCCGGACTCTCTCTGCACAGTTCACAAACCCACCTCGCATGCGCGTCCGAAACTTCCCCGAACCCGAACCGCTCAGTCGTGGCCGATGGGTCCGGATCAATCCCAAAATACCCTAAAGATCTTCGGTTCTTTGTTTTGACCACCTGTTGGACCCGAAGCCGTCCGATTGCGATCGAACGCCCTAAAAACCCTCCCTCCGTATGTTCCTCTCCTATAAATAGTGGACAACCCTAAACACTAGGGAGCTTGTCCCATCCATCCGTCCGGTCGCGCCGCCACCCAAAATCATCCCCTCGGGATCCCCTCCCGATCCAAAAATCCCACCAACCAGCGCTTCCCCTATTCCTCCTCGATCCCCACCTCCCGTAGCCAATCCACCACCCGCTCCAGATCGAGAGGAGCTCGATCTCGAGCTCTCTCCTGACCAGCACCTCCTTCCTCCCATCCTCGAGCTCGCCGGAGACACCGGCCGGAGCAACCACATCAGCAGCCCCGCCGTCGTTTGTCCAGGACCTCCCTGTCGCTCCTCTTCTTCCTCTCCCCCTGTTTCTTCTCTATACCTCACCTCTCTGCCTCTGTTGTCTTCTCTACAGAAGACACAGGTGCCGCCGCCGCCTCCCTCGTGCTTCGATCTCGTGCGCCTCCAGGAGCTCATCGCCCGATCCAGGAGAAAGCACTGAGCGCCTCCTCCAGCGCCCGTGCTCCCTCTGCTCCCGAGCACCGCCGGCGACCACCACCTCGAGCAGTCCCTCGCCCGCGCCTCCAACCTCGTACTTGCGCGCAGCTTCCTCCGGCATGATCCTGCGTACACCCGGCCGCGCGCCCCGCCGCCACGTTACCCGCATCCAGGGCCGCCATGGATTCGCGCCAAGAGCTCCAGCGCCGCCCGGTTCCCCACCTCGTCCTCGTCCTGGCTGCCTCAGGAGAGCCTCGCAGGTGACCAAGTAGAGAGCCCCGCCACCGCACCTTTTTCTTCTCCTTCTTCCATTCTCTCTCTCTAAGTTTTGCTCTCTCTGTTCCGGCCATGGCCGTTGTTGCACAGCACCGCCACCTCCTGATCGCGTGACCGCCGGCCTTGTTCCCCGACCTTCAGCACGCCCGGATCCAGTCGCCCTTGCTCGCTTGTTCCTCCCCAAGCCCTCGACGCCAGCCCCTCGCATGCGTGGACGACGATGGCCATCGGCTCGTCCCGCCTCTGCTTCGCCCTGCTTTGAGTGAGCACACCCGCGCGTGTTGACCCTTTCCCGGTCGAGCGTGGGCTACAACCGCTCCCCTGCACCGGCCTCGCTCCTCCTCGACTGGGCCAAGCCCATGGTGAGCCAGCGTCTGATCCCCACTATTGTGCGCCCTAGGCGATGCTTTGCTATGTTGCGCCCAGTGCTCTGTTCCAGATTCGGTCCGATAGTGATTTTTTTCCTGTTACGAATTTGACAATTATTCCTGGACATGCATATTTACAGAAAAATGCCATGCAATTGAAATGTTAATAACTAAATATCCATGCATCTAAATAAAACATGTCATATATGTAAAATGCTTAGAATTTCATGTAGTTTCATCATATCTAACTTCCATCCATGTTAAAAATGTTTAAATTTGTTGTTTGCATTAATTTGCATAAATCAGTGCTAAAATGATTTATTTCATAAATAAATAACCATAGCTCCAAATTAAATAAATTATATATGTAACTTGATTAGAAAAATATGTAGATTAACATGGTGCACTTACTTTTGCTGCTTAACAACATTAAAATTGTGATTTAGGCAGAACGGTACCAAATTCAAAAATTACATATGGGGATTTTCCGGAATTGTAATGTGTTATTTCCAGCCTCATTTAAATTTGCCTAGATAGGTAGGTTAATTATGCTTCATCTCTTGCCATGTTAACCAACATTTAACATTGTTGAGTAGCATAAACGGGAGGGAACTAAAATAATTGAATGTGGAGTTTCATCAATATGCAACTCGTTGCATATTGAGCTTCACTTAATGTGTAGTATTTGATTGTTGCATTTGCCATGCCATGCCTATTTAAACCGGACATGCATCATACTTGGTTGTGCATTATGCCATGATTATGCTTGTGTGTTTACCATGTTGTTTGCTTCTTTCCGGCTGTGCTTCTTCTCGATAATACGGATATGTTGCGAAGTGTGAGGATTCGTTCGACTACGCTTGTTCGACTACTTCATGGATTCGATCTTCTTCCTAGCGGGATTTCAGGAAAGATGATTATTACCCTGGATATCACTACTATCTTTGCTTGCTAGTTGTCTCGATGCTACCGCTATGTCATGCTACCTACCACTTGTTTGTCAGCCCCCCAAATTGCCATGATACAGCCTCTAACCTTCCACCATCCCAGCAAACCGTTGTTTGGCTATGTTACCGCTTTGCTTAGCCCCTCTTATAGCATTGCTAGTTGCAGGCGCAGTTGCAGGTTGTTCCATGTTGGGACATGGATATCATGGGATATCACAATACCTCTTATTTAATTAATGCATCTATCTACTTGGTTGTGTGTGGAAGGCTCGACCTTTTGCCTGGTGTTTTGTTCCACTCATGCCACCCTAGTTTCCGTAATGCCGGTGTTATGTTCCTTGATGAGTGCTTCTAACACATGTGGGGCATATGGGAACCCCCCTGATCATTCGTTTTAGGATAAACTTCTCCAGCAAGGCCCAACATTGGTTTTAACATTTGCCCAACATAATAATATTGATAATAAATTTGACACATAGGGAGTTAGCGCTACCCGAGGATTCTTAATTCCACATAATACAGGAGGGCCAGTGCTGATGGTGCTGGTCTAAAACTAGAGCACTGTGCGCGGCCGCCCCATGGCAACTTGGGGTCTTTTGGTACCTGTACGCGTCGCTTATCCGCCGTGTCCTGAGAACGAGATACGCGGCTCCTATCGGGATCGTCGACACGTCGGGAGGTCTTGTTGGTTTAGTTTTACCTTTTACGAGTGGCTTGTCCACCGGGATTCCTTATCGTAAGCATCATGTTATCATGGTGTGAGGATGTTGCATCGGATGCGTGTGGTAATTTATAATGGACTACTTGGAGCACCCCTGCAGGGTTAAATCTTTCAGAGAGCCGTGCCCACGGTTATGTGGCGACTTGGAAATTTATAACCTCGGTTGTAAAGAACTTGACACTAAATCTAATTAAAATACACCAACCGTGTGCGTAACCGTGATCGTCTCTTTTCGAGGGAGTTCGGGAAGAGAACACGGTGGGGTTATGTTTGACTCGTAAGTAGGTGTTCAGGATCACTTCTTGATCATAATTAGTTGACGTCCGATATTGCGTAGTTTACTCTTCTTATTCTTGTACTCGTAAGTTAGCCACCATACAATGCTTAGTGCTTGCTGCAACCTCACCACCTTACCCTTCCATACCCATTAAGCTTTGCTAGTCTTGATACCCAAGGTAATGGGATTGCTGAGTCCTCGTGGCTCACAGTTTACTACAACAACAGGTGCAGGTATAGGTAATGCGATGATCTGACGTGAGAGCGATGCTTGTTTGTTTTGGAGTTCTCCTTCTGCTTATTTTTCTGCGATCAAGGGATAGGTTCCCGGTTGGCAGCCTGGGATTAGCAGGGTGGATGTCGTTCTTCTTTTTCGTTTGATTTCATCCATAGTCGGATGCTGCTCTTCTGTATGATGGTTACTATGTATTAATGTATTGGTGTATTCATGCTGTAGCTTGTGGCGAGTGTAAGCCTTTATCTGGTATTCTCATCTATTCAGTACATGGTATGTTGTAATGATATCCACCTTGCGAAGCGTTTTCCTTATGCGCTTCTATCCTTGGGGGAACTTCCGAGTTCCTTGAGGATAGACCCGCATATTGGGCGTGACAAGTTGGTATCAGAGCCTATATCGACCGCAGGAGCCCCCTTGATTGATCGAACCGTTGACGTGTCTAGAAAAAAACTATTTTGAGTCTAGTTATATATCGGAGAGTAGGAATTCTTTTTACTCCTTTTCCCCTTCGTCGCTCTGGTGAGGAATTGTGACGTAGGTGTTTTTGATTCTACTACTCTTCTCACTCAAAAAAATTTTAGGATCATGCGGGTATTTTCGGAATGGTTGCGATATCGGTGTGACAGAATTCTGTTCTTGGTGCCTCCTGACCATATGGATTGGACCCGGGGAGTTGAGCTCCAAGGGGTTCTTGTAAAATTCGCTATCGTTTCAGTTCCTGAATACCAGAGGACGCCGACATCGAAATGCTTCTATACTTTTTGTGGTGGCAAATAGTGCCGTGACTTTTCCCCAGTACTGGAGGAGATAGCTCGGATGATCCACTGTGACTAGTATTGCTGTGTTTTCGAAGGTCTGAGGTAGACGAATTTGCGGAGTTTCTCGGTTGTGTGTTAAGGGTTGCGGATGCAGTTGCAGCTGATTAGGTTGTTGTTTGCTATGAGTAGGTTTCTGGACCTGCAACCTGATCGCATAACCAAGAAGTTTTGGGAGTTCTTAGGTGGGAATTCAAGTAGTTACCTAGGACATCTTTCCGACAGATGCATGATATGAGATTGGGGTTCGACGTCTAGTGGTCCGCCTGTACACGGTTGTTTTTACAGTGGTCTCGTGGTGTCTTAAAGAGCCCTTGTAGCTTTGCTACGGTTCGGGGATGCTTCGTATGTCAAGGGCAGCATTGTACTTGATGGTCGCTGTACGATCGAGCCCGTGTGGGCCCCACCATGAAATTTTTGGACGAAATCTCTATTATATGTTTGTGCCGGCTTATTCCGCAAGCCAAATCCTTTGTTTTGTTTTGGTGTGTGGTATTCGAGTTGCTTCGAAGTCAAGTATTGATTCCATATCCTTCCTAAACGGCGTTCTCATATTTTTATGGGAGTGCTAATCCTTTAATCGTTCGAGATTTTTATGTCAATTCCTTTTCAACTGGTGTGCTCCTCTTCAAGTTAATTCAATCCGCTCCATCATTTGCAAGACCAATTATCAGTTTTCTCAACGGTGTTCGTTTCACTCGTTCCAAGTTATCTTTATTTTTCCCACCCTCCCACCCTTTTTCTTCGCGGAGTCAGAGATCTCAAATCAAGTATACATTTTATTCATGTGAAGTCTCTTCATTTTTTTTCTGCAATGTTCTTAGCCGGTGATTCCTCGTGAAGATGCTCAGAAGCTACAAGTCCATCATTCTTCATTTTTGTTTTCTTCTTCGGTGTTCTAAATTCAAGCTCTCGGTGTTCATCATATCCTTTCCTTCGATTCTAATGTTTTCCTGTGTTGGAAGTTCTTATCCAAGCTTCTCTTGCTTATTCACCTCTCTCTATTCTTCTCCGGAGTGCTGGAGATATCTCAGAAGATTCATGGTTCCTGTTACCTCATTCAATCCATTTAAAATCTAACCGGTGCAATCTCTATTTCAAGCAATCATTTCCAACGGTGTTTCTTTTGAGTGGGCCCATAACCCATAGGTCTTTTCCCAGGATCTTACCTGGCTCTTCTAATTTTTCCGGAGTTATTCCCAAATTCTTTCAAGTGTGACATAAGAATGAATTTTCATCAGTCAATTGTCTTCTTCGAGATTTCCTTCAAATCATTTCATTTTGATCCCAATCTTACTCTTTTCATTATTCCGGAGTATCTCACAAATTCTTCATGGTGGTTCTCGTCGTCATTCTCATCATTTGAAGGCCGAAGAAGAGTTTCTCATAAATCGTATCCATTCTCTTGAAGATTCGTGGCGCAATCTTGTTGCTATCCTCTCAAATTGTTTTGATCGTGAGAAATCATTTTCATACCCATCCGGAGGATTTCAGGAGTCGTTTTCATTTTGATTTGCCGAAGGCCATCATTTCAGAAGATTTATTAGTTCTCAGCTTCCACCTCCCCTTCTCCAATTCTTCCGGTGCATCGTTCAAAGTATCCTCTAATCAGCTCGGGATCTCTTCGTTCTCTTGTATCTAAATTCCCTCAAGTATCTTCGTGCGTTTTCTAATTCTTCATGGTGACTCCTTCTCTTTTCTTCGTTCATTGCCATTTCTTACGGTGGTTCGTTTAAGATTCCTCTTCCTTTGTTATCATATCAATTCATTTGTTTTTTAAATCCTACCGCTGTTTACTCGAAGACTGCGTCAAGTTGGCGCTATATCTCTCTTCAATCTTTTCAAGAAGAATAAGTGGCATGCCAAATCCATTGCTTGTCATCAATCTAATTTGATGAAGGATAGACAGATCATAATTCTTATTCTTATTCCATCAAGGTGATTTAATTCCTTCTTCCAGAGTCGTTCATGATATCAAATCATCGGTTCTAAGTTGTTCATCTTTTCTTTTCCAGAGTTCCAAGTTTCTTCCATTATCTCGTCACGAAGCTCCATCTAAATCATTGCAAGGTGTCATCTTGTTCTTTTCAACCTTCTTTACATTTCGACCATCTTGTTATCTAACCGAAGTTCTTCGAGAATTTCTTCATGGTGGTTCATCAAGGATTTAATTCATTCTTGAAGTTCGTCAAGATTCTCGGTGGAGCTCAAGCATTCTCCATCTTGCATTCCGAAGTGCAATCCTTTCTCCTTTATCTTTTGAGGTGGTAGTATATCATTCTTGATTCATAAGCAGTCACGAAGTGAGGTTGTCAAGAATGAGATATTTAAACCCATCATTTTTCTCTTCGTTCAGGAGATCTTGTCAAACCACTAATATCTTCGTTGGAGTTATCTTGTTATAGATTTCACCTCAAGCCTTTCCAAAGGATTGTTGCTATTGTGGTGTTTATCAATGATCCAAGTTTCTCCTTCTCTTCTCGGTGAAAGAGGTTTTCATCTCTTCGAGATCTCAAGTAATCAATTGTTTCCATTAGTGGTAGGTTGAACCTCAAATTTTTGATGTTTTCCATAAGGCCATTGGAAGCATATCTTTCGCTTGTTGATTCTTTCAACAACTCCGGTCTAGCATTCCTCGTAAGCTTGCTCTTTAAAGTTCTTTTGTGGTGGAAGAATTGTTTTCTTCTCCGTTTCTTTTCATTCCAACCATCTAGCTATCATTCATTTATTCCGGAGGTTTTGTGTTGTTCCTCTCTTGGAATCATCATCTCATTTTATCAAGATCATATTCTTTTCCTTGCTTATCCATTTTACCAGAGTGTGTCCGATTTCTTTCGTTCTTATTCCTAGTCTATCTCGTTTAATCGGAGTGGTTTCAAGGTCTATCTTGTCCCTTGAGCTCCTGATGCTTTCGTTCGTATTCCTTGTTCCTCTTGTCTAACGGAGTGTTTTCAATTTCGTTCATCTCCGTCGTGTCATCTCTTCAAATTTTTCAACCTTCCAAGGCTCTTTGGTTTCACTCGTTTGTCATAGAAGCAACTAAGTTTTACCTCTTCCTCTTCCTCTTCCTCTTTTTATTTTTTGACCGTGGATCATTCTAAGATCTCGAGGCGAGATCTCTTGTAAGTGGGGGAGTGTTGTGACAGCCCGAGACCGATGCTTCAGATGCCTTCCATGTTTTTCATGTTAGCCGCGTTAATTATTTGTTCGTTGCATTCAGCATCGCATCATTCGCATTGCATCGGCACTCTATTGCCGTCATTTTTCAAAACTTGCATCCGTTCCTAGTTGGCGGTTCTCCCCGTTGCCGTCGTTGGCCATTCTGAGTCCATCCACCCTTGCAACCTAGATCTTCGTTTTCTCTCTTGACTAAGCCAGACTCTCTCTGCACAGTTCACAAACCCACCTCGCATGCGCGTCCAAAACTTCACCGAACCCGAACCGCTCGGTCGTGACCGATGGGTCCGGATTAATCCCAAAATACCCCAAAGATCTTTGGTTCTTTGTTTTGACCACCTGTTGGACCCGAAGCCGTCCGATTGCGATCGAACGCCCTAAAAACCCTCCCTCCGTATGTTCCTCTCCTATAAATAGTGGACAACCCTAAACACTAGGGAGCTTGTCATCCGTCCGATCGCGCCGCCACCCAAAATCATCCCCTCGGGATCCCCTCTCGATCCAAAAATCCCACCAACCAACACTTCCCCTGTTCCTCCTCGATCCCCACCTCCCGCAGCCAATCCACCACCCGCTCTAGATCGAGAGGAGCTCGATCTCGAGCTCTCTCCTGACCAGCACCTCCTTCCTCCCGTCCTCGAGCTCGCCGGAGACACCGGCCGGAGCAACCATAGCAGCAGCCCCGCCGTCGTCTGGCCAGGACCTCCCCGTCGCTGGCGCTGCCGGAGAGGTTGGACTCTTCGATCTATGGCAATGGTCATCACATCAATAATGGTGAGGCCAACGTGGGAAAGTAGCTTCACCTTGGCCACTAGATTGGTCACGGCTTCGTCTTCCTCCTGCGCCAAGCTCTGTGGCCTCCAGCTGTAACGCTTCCTCGACGGATCCAAGGAGAAGGATGGGAGCCCAGGCTGAGCTGGTTCGTACAATGGGACGTCATTGATGTAGAACCATTCGGAGGGCCAATAATCGGTATCTTCCCGAGGTGTGCCCGCTGGATAGCTAGTTTCGTCGATTCGGCAGACTTCGGCTCCTACGACCTCGAATAGTTTGTCGGCCAAGGAGCAGGGCACGATACAGAAATACTGCCGCCATAATCCGAAGTGCGCCTGACAGCCGAGGTGTAGCTCGCAGAGCGCAACAAACCTCGCGATATGCAATACTGAATTCGGGGAAAGATGGTGTAGCTACAGCCCATAAAACTCCAGCAAGCCTCGGAGAAAAGGGTGAATTGGAAACCCAAGGCCGCGGAGGAGGAAGGGCACGAAGCATACCCGCTCATCTTCTTGTGGCGAAGGATGACTCTCGGCATGGGCTTAACCGCCAATGGACGTTAATCCGGGGCGGGTGGAAGCTAGATCTGCGTCCGGAAAATAACCTTGCGTGGCCAGGTGCTCTAATTGAAGGCATGCAACGGAGCAGCTCCCCCAGTCACCTCTCTCAGGGCCATGAGGGCGCTTTGACGATCCTTCACCGCTCGCCATTGTTCGGGCTCTCGAGCTTGGGCTTGAGATGGGAAGGGATTTTTTGCTACGGTTGCGGTCGAGATGCGTATTGCCGCTAGCTATGGCTGCGCGTCTATTAAATAAGACGGAAGGAGCTGACGCCTCGACGTTTTTTCCATAAAGTGGCCCGGTTCCCTAGAGGTCACGACTTTCAAAGTCTAAAATTGGGCCCCAATAGAATCTCAAAGGTTGGCCGAGAACTTTAAGTCGAGTTTGAGAATAGACCACGGGAACTCGTCTGTTGAACCAAGACTCCGGAATTGAAGGTCGAAGGGCGTCGACTTCGGCATCGAAGACCAATGTTCAAGAAATCATTAACTGGTAGCTGCTCGGTTGGTTTAGGAGTAGCGATTAATCGGTGAATCGGCCTATTAACTGGATTAATCGGTCGACAATTAATCGGTAGATTGAATAGGAGCCTGCCAATATATATCTAGTTTTTTTATGTATTAGACCATACTCCCTTGCTCCCAACTATGTAATATACCAAAACATGTTGCCGTACACACATAAAAAGCATTGAGAGGAGGTAAAATTATTAATCCTAGGTATTAAGGAGCGCGATGGGGTTGGAAGGGGTTATGGGCCAAAAATTTGGGCTTTCTTTACCCACCCGTTAATGGGCCACCAGGGATTAATCGGCGTGACAATTGATTAATCGGTCTAACTGGCCAATTAATCGGCCTGACAAGTTAACGCGACGAATAGGTGCTATTCGATTTGGCCACGCTATGAGTAGCGATTAACTGGCCCGTTAACTGATTAATCGGGTGACTTCTTGAACAGTGTCGAAGACTAGTTCAGGGGCTACTGACGGTGTCCTGGATTAGGGGGTGCTAACCTAGCTAGCCCGTCTCTATGGTTGGGCCGATGGGCCCTCATGCGTGATCAAGGTGGACTCCAAAGGCCGTGTACAGGAAGCGTGATCAAGACTGTCTCCACCGAAGACTTGACGTATACTCCAAGATCTCTCCTACCGCCTTGCTCCTAGATACCGACCTTATAACCCTAGATCCCCTCCCTGGCGTGTATATAATCCAGAGGTTTTATCCCATAGAAGGGACATCAACGCAACATCTTTCACCTAGCCCTAGAGTTAGACATACATTACGATCTCGAGGTAGATCAACTCTGTACTCGATACATTTCCATCAATATAAACAAGAGTAGGATGTAGGGTTTTACCTCCATCAAGAGGGCCCGAACCTGGGTAAACATCGTTTCCCTTGTCTCTGTTACCATTTATCCACGATCCACAGCTCGGGACCCCCTACCCCGAGGTCTGCCGGTTTCTCTCCTTGGCAGCCATGTGAGGCTTTCGAGGTTGCTTCGATTGCACACAACGATGGCACTTAGAACCTTTGGCAGCAGTGAAATTTAGAATTAAACTCGTACTGGATAGCCGAGACATTAAACCAAAATTAATATGACATAAACGAGAGTGCCAAACACTTGCATCATCATTAACACTAGCACAAATTTGGTTTACTAACTTACTGCAAAATTCTGAAAGGGAAAAGCGGAACAAGCCTCCGCACTCATAGCCTTCGCCTATAAATTGTCCAAGTCTCGATACGATTACTTTATTCGACTCTAAAACTACATTAAACCCATCTCGACATAGAAGGGAACTACTAACTAGATTTTTGTTCATAGTAGGGACATGTTGCATGTTCCTTAGTTGCATGATCTTCCCCGAAGTAAACTTCTGATCCACCGTGCCAATGCCACGAACAGAAGCATGTGACCCATTCCCCATTAGGACGGAAGAATCCCTTGCAACCCGATAAGAAGTAAACAAAGAGACGTCAGCACACACATGAACGTTAGCACCCGAATCAATCCACCATGAAGATGATTGAAATACTAAAATTACCATACCCATTAGTATTGCTAGCAGTCACCATGTTGACAGTCTTCGAGCTCGTTTTCCCTCTGCGGCCTGCACGTTCTTGGCATTCCTTGGAAAAGTGTCTGGGCTTCCAACAGGCATAGCACTCTAGCTCAGCCTTGTTAAACTTCTTCTTCTTGAAGGTAGTAGTCTTGGTAGGCTTGTTGAAAACAGGCTTGTTCTTCCCTTTGTTCTTGTTCTATGGGTACCTCTGCACCATATTGGCGGTCGGCTGAACCTCACCTCCTTTCTCAGTAATGTCTTTAGCCCGAGCTTTTTCTTCAACATCAAGAGATGCAATCAGATTTTCAACTGATATCTCCTGTCTCATATGTTTCAGAGTTGTGGCGAAATTTGTCCATGAAGGAGGCTGATGACCCACAAGTATAGGGGATCATTCAAAGTCATTTTCGATAAGTAAGAGTGTCAAACCCAATGAGGAGCAGAAGGAAATGACAAGCAGTTTTCAGCATGGTATTCTCTGCAAGTACTGAAAGTAGCGGTAATAGATAGTTTCGATAGCAACATAATTCATAACAAGTAACAAGTAACAAGTATAATAAAGTGCAGCAAGGTGGCCCAATCCTTTTTATAGCAAAGGACAAGCCGAAACGAACTCGTATAATAAGCAAAGCGTTCTCGAGGACACATGGGAATTTCATCTAGTCACTTTCATCATGTTTGTTTGATTCACGTTCGCTACTTTGATAATTTGATATGTGGGTGGACCGGTGCTTGGGTGCTGTTCTTACTTGAACAAGCCTCCCACTTATGATTACCCCCTCTCGCAAGCATCCGCAACTACGAAAGAAGAATTAAGATAAATCTAACCATAGCATGAAACATATGGATCCAAATCAGTCCCTTATGGAATAGCGCATAAACTAGGGTTTAAGCTTCTGTCACTCTAGCAACCCATCATCTAATTAGTACTCCACAATGCCTTCCCTTAGGCCCAAAGATGGTGAAGTGTCATGTCGTCGACATTCACACGACACCACTAAAGGAAGCAACAACATACATATCATCAAAATATCGAACGAATACCAAATTCACATGATTACTTATGACAAGACTTCCCCCATGTCCTCAAGAACAAAAGTAACTACTCACAAATCATATCCATGTTCAAGATCAGAGGGGTATTGAATATCATTAAGGATCTGAACATATAATCTTCCACCAAATAAACCAACTAGCATCAACTACAAGATGTAATCAACACTACTACCAACCCACAGGTACCAATCTGACGTTTTGAGACAAAGATTGATTACAATAGATGAACTAGGGTTTGAGATGAGATGGTGCTGGTGAAGATGTTGATAAAGATTGGTCCTCCCACGATGAGAGGATCGTTGGTGATGTCGATGGCTTCGATTTCCCCCTCCCGGAGGGAAGTATCCTGTGACGGCCCGAGACCGATGCTCCAGATGCCTTCCATGTTTTTCGTGTTAGCCGCGTTAATTATTTGTTCGTTGCATTCATGATCGCATCTTTCGCATTGCACCGGCACTCTGTTGCCGTCATTTTTCAAAACTTGCATCTGTTCCTAGTTGGCGGTTCTCCCCGTTGCCATCGTTGGCCCTTCCGAGTCCATCCACCCTTGCAACCTGGATCTTCATTTTCTCTCTTGCCTAAGCCGGACTCTCTCTGCACAGTTCACAAACCCACCTCGCATGCGCGTCCGAAACTTCCCCGAACCCGAACCGCTCGGTCGTCACCGATGGGTCCGGATCAATCCCAAAATACCCCAAAGATCTTCGGTTCTTTGTTTTGACCACCTGTTGGACTCGAAGCCGTCCGATTGCGATCGAACGACCTAAAAACCCTCCCTCCGTATGTTCCTCTCCTATAAATAGTGGACAACCCTAAACACTAGGGAGCTTGTCCCATCCATCCGTCTGGTCGCGCCGCCACCCAAAATCACCCCCTCGGGATCCCCTCCCGATCCAAAAATCCCACCAACCAGCGCTTCCCCTGTTCCTCCTCGATCCCCACCTCCCGCAGCCAGTCCACCACCCGCTCCAGATAGAGAGGAGCTCGATCTCGAGCTCTCTCCTGACCAGCACCTCCTTTCTCCCGTCCTCGAGCTCGCCGGAGACACCGGCCGGAGCAACCACAACAGCAGCCCCGCCGTCGTCTGGCCAGGACCTCTCCGTCGCTCCTCTTCTTCCTCTCCCCCTATTTCTTATCTATACCTCACCTCTCTACCTCTGTTGTCTTCTCTACAGAAGACGCAGGAGCCGCCACCGCCTCCCTCGTGCTCCGATCTCGTGCGCCTCCAGGAGCTCATTGCCCAATCCAGGAGCAAAGCACCGAGCGCGTCCTCCAGCGCCCGTGCTCCCTCTGTTCCCGAGCACCGCCGGCAACCACCACCTCGAGCAGTCCCTCGCCCGCGCCTCCAACCTCGTCCTCGCGCGCAGCTTCCTCCGGCCCGATCCTGCGCACACCCGCACGCGTGCCCTGCCACCCCGTTACCCGCATCCAGCGCCACCATGGATTCACGCCAAGAGCTCTAGCGCCGCCCGGTTCCCCACCTCGTCCTCGTCCTGGCTGCCTCAGGAGAGCCTCGCAGGTGACCAAACAGAGAGCCCCGCCACCGCACCTTTTTCTTCTCCTTTCTCCCGTTCTCTCTCTCTAAGTTTTTCTCTCTCTGTTCCGGCCATGGCCGTTGTTGCACAGCACCACCACCTCCTGATCGCGTCACCGCCGGCCATGTTCCCCGACCTCCAGCACGCCCGGATCCAGCCACCCTTGCTTGCCTGCTCCTCCCCAAGCCCTCGACGCTAGCCCCTCGCACGCGTGGACAACGATGGCCATCAGCTCGTCCCGCCTCTGCTTCGCCCTACTTCGAGTGAGCACGCCCGCGTGCGTTGACCCTTTCCTGGTCGAGCGTGGGCTACAAGACCAGCTGGCCGTGCCAGGCCCAGCCGCTCCCCTGCACCGGCCTGCCTCCTCATCGACTGGGCCAAGCCCATGGTGAGCCAGCGTCCGATCCCCGCTATTGTGCGCCCTAGGCGATGCTTTGCTATGTTGCGCCCAGTGCTCTGTTCCAGATTCGTCCCGATAGTGTTTTTTTTCCTGTTGCGAATTTGACAATTATTCCTGGACATGCATACTTACAGAAAAATGCCATGCAATTGAAGTGCTAATAACTAAATATCCATGCATCTAAATAAAACATGTCATATATGTAAAATGTTTAGAATTTCATGTAGTTTCGTCATATCCAACTTTCATCCATGTTAAAAATGTTTAAAATTGTTGTTTGCATTAATTTGCATAAATCACTTGCTAAAATGATTTATTTCATAACTAAATAACCATAGCTCCGAATTAAATAAATTATATATGAAATTTGATTAGAAAAATGTGTAGATTAACATGGTGCAATTACTTTTGCTGTTTAACAACATTAAAATTGTGTTTTAGGCAGAACAGTACCAAATTTGAAAATTACATTTGGGGATTTTCCAGAATTGTAATGTGTTATTTCCGGCCTCATTTAAATTTGCCTAGATAGGTAGTTTAATTATGCTTCATCTCTTGCCATGTTAACCAACATTTAACATTGTTGAGTAGCATAAACGGGAGTGAACTAAAATAATTGAATGTGGAGTTTCATCAATATGCAACTCGTTGCATATTGAGCTTTACTTAATGTGTAGCATTTGATTGTTGCATTTGCCATGCCATGCCTATTTAAACCGGACATGCATCATACTTGGTTGTGCATTATGCCATGATTATGCTTGTGTGTTTACCATGTTGTTTGCTTCTTTCTGGCTGTGCTTCTTCTCGATAATACGGTTATGTTGCGAAGTGTGAGAATTCGTTCGACTACGCTTGTTCGACTACTTCATGGATTCGATCTTCTTCCTAGCGAGATTTCAGGCAAGATGATCATTACCCTGGATATCACTACTATCTTTGCTTGCTAGTTGTCTCGATGCTATCGCTATGTCACGCTACCTACCACTTGTTTGTCAGCCCCCCAAATTGCCATGATACAGCCTCTAACCTTCCACCATCCCAGCAAACCGTTGTTTGGCTATGTTACCGCTTTGCTCAGCCCCTCTTATAGCGTTGCTAGTTGAAGGTGGAGTTGCAGGTTGTTCCATGTTGGGACATGGATATCATGGGATATCACAATACCTCTTATTTAATTAATGCATCCATATACTTGGTTGTGTGTGGAAGGCTCGGCCTTTTTCCTGGTGTTTTGTTCCACTCATGCCGCCCTAGTTTCCGTAATGCCGGTGTTATGTTCCTTGATGAGCGCTTCTAACACATGTGGGGCATATGGGAACCCCCCTGATCATTCGTTTTAGGATAAACTTCTCCAGCAAGGCCCAACATTGGTTTTAACATTTACCCAACATAATAGTATTGATAATAAATTTGAAGCATAGGGAGTTAACGCTACCCGAGGATTCTTAATTCCACGTCGGGAGGTCTTGCTGGTTTAGTTTTACCTTTTACGAGTGGCTTGTCCACCGGGATTCCTTATCGTAAGCATCGTGTTATCCTGGTGTGAGGATGTTCCATCGGATGCGTGTGGTAATTTATAATGGACTACTTGGAGCACCCCTACAGGGTTAAATCTTTCGGAGAGCCGTGCCCGCGGTTATGTGGCGACTTGGAAATTTATAACCTTCGGTTGTAGAGAACTTGATACTAAATCTAATTAAAATACACCAACCGCGTGCATAACCGTGATCGTCTCTTTTCGAGGGAGTTCGGGAAGAGAACACGGTGGGGTTATGTTTGACTCGTTAGTAGGTGTTCAGGATCACTTCTTGATCATAATTAGTTGACATCCGATATTGCGTAGTTTACTCTTCTTATTCTTGTACTCGTAAGTTAGCCACCATACAATGATTAGTGCTTGCTACAACCTCACCACCTTACCCTTCCATACTCATTAAGCTTTGCTAGTCTTGATACCCATGGTAATGGGATTGCTGAGTCCTCGTGGCTCACAGTTTACTACAACAACATGTGCAGGTACAGGTAATGCGATGATCTAACGTGATAGCGATTCTTGTTTGTTTTGGAGTTCTCCTTCTGCTTCTTCTTCTGCGATCAAGGGATAGGTTCCCTGTTGGCAGCTTGGGATTAGCAGGGTGGATGTCGTTCTTCTTTTTCGTTTGATTTCATCCGTAGCCAGATCCTGCTCTTCTGTATGAAGGTTACTATGTATTGATGTATTGATGTATTCATGCTGTCGCTTGTGGCGAGTGTAAGCCTTTATCTGGTATTCTCATCTATTCAGTACATGGTATGTTTTAATGATATCCACCTTGCGAAGCGTCTTCGATATGTGCTTCTATCCTTGGTGGAACTTTCGAGTTCCTTGAGGATAGACCCGCATATTGGGCGTGACATATCCCCGACGTAATCGCTCCGCCGGAGAGCAAAATTGCTCCTGCCCAGGTTCCGCCTCGAGACGATGGCACTTCGTCCTGAAAGTCTTCTCTCTAATTTTTTTAGGGCAAACGAGCTTATATAGCAGAAGGAGGGGGCCAGAGGCCAGCCAGGGGCCCCACAAGGCATCTGGGCGCGCCCAGGGGGGCCGCACCCTGTTGCCTTGTGGGCAACTGGTGGGTCCCCTCCCGTATCTCTTTTCTCCAGTATTTTTTATATATTCAATAAAAATCCTCCGTGAAGTTTCAAGTCAATTGGAGCTTTGTAGGATAGGTATCTCTGTTGTAGCTATTTCAGGTCCAGAATTCCAGCTGCCGGTATTCTCCCTCTTCATATAAATCTTGCAAATTAAGAGAGAAAAGGCATAAGAATTGCATCATAAAGTGAAATAATGATCAAATACATTATAATTAACAGTAGGAAATCATGATGCAAATTGAACGTATCAACTCCCCCATGCTTAGACCTCGCTTGTCCTCAAGCGAAAGCCCAAATCGATAATCATGACCACATGTTTAGAGAGAGAGAGGTGTCGATAAAAATAAAATACGGACATGAAGGCATCATGATCTTTATTATAACGGCAATATATCATCATAAAACTTCTCATGAAAAAGTGACAATTCATTCACAAGTTAAAGTATGAACCATAAACCGAATTGAAAACTAACAAACTATGATCTCAGTCACTGAAGCAATTGCAATTCATCATATTATCAGAAAGAGTCTATGTAAGAGCTTTGTTTAGCAAGTTCACATACTCAACTATCATTTAGTCTTCTATGATTGCTGACACTCACGGCATACTTTTGGAGCAAAAGTTTCAGCCAGACACATAGAAAGATAGGGGCTTATATTCGCCTCCCAACTTATTTACCTCAAGGGTAACATCAACAATAATAACTCATGATCACCTATATCCAACTGGATATATATGCCTGGATCTATCCCCGCCACATGATGCTTGCCAAGAGAGAAAATAAAAACGGAATAGAGGAGAATACTATTGACTCTTGCATGAACGTAAATACATAAAGTAAAAGATAGGCCCTTCACAGAGGGAAGCAGAGGTTGTCATGCGCTTTTTGTTTTGAGATGTGCAAACTCTTAATGCAAAGGAACGTCACTTTATATTGCCCCTTGTGGTAGCGACCTTTATTATGCAGTCTGTCGCTTTTATTTCTTCATCATCAAAAGATCATACATATTCAGGAGCAATTTTTATTGCTTTTGCACCGATGACAACTTACTTGAAGGATCTTATTCAATTCATAGGTAGATATAGTTGACTCTCATGACATGAAACTGGGTTTAAGGGTTTTTGGATGTACAAGTAGTATCTCTACTTAGTACAGAATTTTGGCTAGCAAAAAATAGGGGGCAAGCACCATATGTTAGAGGATCCAAAACAATATAACTTCTATGTGAATATAAGCAAACATAACTCATTACGTTGTCTTCCTTGTCCAATGTCGACTATTTGACATAGAATATTTAATGGGGGCTCACAATCATAAAAGATGTCCAAGATAGTATATTTATATGTGAGACCTCTCTTCCTTTATTACTTTTTCATGAATTGCAACAATGACCAATGCTATGTTTGTTAACCTCCAACAAGTTTTATCAATTATACTTCTTTTATGTGAAGTCATCACTCCCCATGGGATTAGCATATGATCTTTACTTTTTTATTCTCTTTATTTATTTCTAGGATTGGATCAACAAAAGCAAAACACTCAACTCAAACTACTCTTTATTATATAACTTTCACACACGATTACATAGATAGATAGACCACAAAGCAAGCACTCAAAACTAAATCATACTAAAACTTTATTCTTCTAAATCACGAAATAACTAAGGATCAAACTAAGATAGATAATGATGATAAAAGTGATGGTGATACGATAACGGGGCACCCCCCCCCCCCAAGCTTGGCACAAGCCAAGGGTGGTGCCCATACCCATGTACTCAAGTCTCCTTCTTCGGTGATGGTGGTGATGAAGTGATAGGCTTGTCCTTTGCCTTCCACTTGAGAACACGAATTTCTTCTTTTAATTTGTCATTCTCTCTTTTAAGATCCCAGATTTTGCGACGTAGTTTATCCGAATCTTCCTGCACATGACAAAAAGGAGTGAATTGAACTTTAGGAACCTTCACCGTGTTAGGTAAGCTGGACCTCTTGAATTCAATGTGCATATCTCCTGGTTGAGGCAATGGGGGATCCTCGTCCTCCTTGCTGGAACGACCTTGCTTTTCCCTCAAATCAGCATCTTCCTCTTCATCAGTTGTCCAACCGTAGGGGTCAGTGTCACCATAGACTCTAGGGTTTGCAATAAGATGAGAAACATAGCTTTCCTCGTCCGAATCCTAAGATGACATGGCACTTGACCTCGAGAGTCTGATAGAAAATAGCACGAAACAAGAACAGAGGGGAAACTTGCGATGCGGTGGTCAAAACACCCGTGAGTATATATAAAGAATTTTTATCTTGCAAAACAAGCATACGAGAGGAAAACGGAGTCAGGAGGGCACACGAGGGGCCCACAAGGCAACACGGCGCGCCCCAGTGGGGGTCGCGCCCTGTTGCCTTGTGACCTCCTTGTGGGTCCTCTCGGCTGTTTCTTATTTTTGTATTTTTTCTAATATTCCAAAGCGGACAGAAATAATTTTTATGGAATTTTTGGAGTCGGTTTACTTACCGTATCACATACCTACCACTTTACAGGGTTCTGGAGCGTTCCAGAAGGACTCTTCGATGTGTTCCTCCGGTGTTATTGTTTGAATAATATTAGTTTCAACATTAATGGGGGTACCTGAGATATAATGCTTAATTCTTTGTCCATTCACCACTCTCGGGTTGGTGCCTTCGGAGTTGTTGATTTTTATAGCTCTGGAGCGATAAACTTCTTCGATGATATATGGTCCTTCCCATTTGGAGAGAAGTTTTCCTACAAAAAATCTGAAACGAGAGTTGTACAATAGAACTTGCTCACCCACTTTGAATTCCCGTTTTTGAATTCTTTTATCATGCCATCTTTCAACTTTTTCTTTAAATAACTTGGCATTTTCATAGGCTTGGGTTCTCCATTCATCTAGAGAGATAATATCAAATAACCTCTTTTCACTAGCAAGTTTAAAATCATAGTTAAGTTCTTTAATTGCCCAATAAGCCTTATGTTCTAACTCAAGAGGTAAATGACATGCTTTTCCATAAACCATTTTATATGGAGACATACCCATAGGATTTTTATAAGCAGTTTTGTAGGCCCATAATGCATCATCAAGTTTCTTAGACCAATTTTTCCTGGATTTATTAACGGTCTTTTGCAAAATTAATTTTATTTCTCTATTACTCAATTCAACTTGACCACTAGACTGAGGATGATAAGGAGATGCAATTCTATGATTAACATCATACTTAGCAAGCAATTTATGGAAAGCACCATGAATAAAATGTGAGCCACCATCAGTCATCAAATATCTAGGGAGTCCAAACCTCGGAAATATAACTTCTTTAAGCATTTTAATAGAAGTGTTATGATCAGCAGTACTAGTTGGAATAGCTTCTACCCACTTAGTAACGTAATCAACAACAACTAAAATATGAGTATACCCATAAGAGGAAGGAAAAGGTCCCATATAATCAAAACCCCCAAAAAATCAAATGGTTCAATAACAAGTGAATAATTCATAGGCATTTCCTGACGTCTACCAACATTACCAATTCTTTGACATTCATCACAAGAAAGGACAAACTTACGTGCATCTTTGAAGAGAGTAGGCCAATAAAAACCAGATTGTAATACCTTATGTGCAGTTCTGTCTCCCGCATGGTGTCCTCCGTATGCCTCGGAGTGACACTTCCGTAGGATTTGTTCCTGGTCATGCTCAGGTACACAGCATCTAATAATACCATCTACTCCTTCTTTATATAAATGTGGGTCATCCCAAAAGTAATGCCTTAAATCAAAGAAGAACTTTTTCTTTTGTTGGTATGTGAAACTAGGTGGTATATATTTAGCAACAACGTAATTAGCATAGTCTGCATACCACGGAGTGTTACGAGAAGCATTTATCACAACTAATTATTCATCAGGGAAATCATCATTAATAGGAAGTGGGTCATCAAGAACATTTTCTATTCTAGACAAATTATCTGCTACGTTATTCTCAGCTCCCTTTCTATCAATCATATGTAAATCAAATTCTTGTAGCAAAAGTACCCACCTAATAAGTCTAGGTTTAGCATCTTTCTTTTCCATACGGTATTTAATAGCAGCATGGTCAGTGTGAATAGTAACTTTGGAATCAACAATGTAAGATCTGAATTTATCACATGCAAACACAACTGCTAAAAATTCTTTCTCAGTAGTAGCATAGTTTCTTTGAGCACTGTCTAGAGTTTTACTAGCATAATGAATAACATTCAATTTCTTATCAACTCTTTGCCCTAGAACAGCACCAACAACATAATCACTAGCATCACACATAATTTCAAAGGGTAGATTCCAATCAGGTGGTTGAACAATAGGTGCAGAAATTAAGGCTTTCTTAAGTATTTCAAAGGCTTCTACGCAATCATCATCAAAAACAAATGGAACATCTTTTTGCAAAAGATTAGTAAGAGGCCTAGAAATTTTAGAGAAATCTTTTATTAACCTTCTATAGAAACCAGCATGACCGAGGAAACTTCTTATACCTTTGATATCTTTAGGGCATGGCATTTTCTCAATTGCATCAACTTTAGCTTTATCAACTTCAATACCTCTTTCAGAAATTTTATGCCCAAGGACTATACCTTCATTCACCATAAAGTGGCACTTCTCCCAATTCAAGACAAGATTAGTTTCTTCACATCTCTGCAAAACTCGATCAAGGTTACTTAAGCAATCATCAAAAGAAGTTCCACAAACGGAAAAATCATCCATGAAAACCTCAACAATCTTTTCACAAAAGTCAGAGAATATAGCAGGCATACATCTTTGAAAAGTAGCAGGTGCATTACACAAACCAAAAGGCATACGATGATAAGCATAAGTTCCAAAAGGACAAGTAAATGTGGTTTTCTCTTGATCTTCTGGTGATACAGGTATTTGAGAGAAACCAGATAACCATCTAAGAAGCAGAAGTGTGTGTGCTTAGATAATCTTTCTAACATTTGATCAATAAAAGGCAAGGGGTAATGATATTTCCTAGTAGCTTTATTTAATTTCCTGAAATCAATTACCATCCTATAACCAGTTACAATTCTTTGTGGGATAAGTTCATTTTTATCATTATGAACAACAGTAATACCTCCTTTCTTAGGAACACAATGAACAGGACTTACCCATCTACTATCAGCTATGGGATAAATTATACTTGCCTCCAGAAGCTTTAATATTTCAGTTCTTACCACATCCTTCATTTTAGGATTCAGCCTTCTTTGATGATCAACAACGGGTTTAACATCTGGCTCCATATGAATTTTATGTTGACATGGAGTGGGACTAATGCCCTTAAGATCATCAAGAGTATATCCAATAGCAGCACGATGCTTCTTCAGAGTTTTGAGTAATCTCTTTTCTTCATGCTCTGAAAGGTTAGCACTAATAATAATAGGATATATCTTCTTTTCATCTAGATAACCATATTTAAGCGTATCGGGTAATTGCTTTAATTCAAACACAGGATCACTCGTCGGTGGAAGAGGATCTCCCAAAGTTTCAACAGGCAAATTATGTTTAAGGCAGGTGCTTGCTTAAAGAACAACTCATCTATTTCATTTCTTTCATTCATATGCATATCATTTTCATGGTCTAGCAAATATTGTTCTAAAGGATCAGTAGGAGGCATAGCAATAGAAGCAAGACCTATAATTTCATATTTATTGGGTGATTCTTTATCATGAGGTTGTCTACGAAACTTAGAGAAATTAAATTCATGAGATATATCACCAAACTTAACCCTAACTTTCTCTTTAACACAATCAATTTCAGCATTAACGGTTTTCAAGAAGGGTCTACCAAATATAATGGGACAAAAATTATCCTGTTGTGAACCAAGTACTAAGAAATCGGTAGGGTATTTGATTTTACCACACAAGGCTTCAACATCTCTAACAATCCCAAGTGGTGTAATAGTATCTCTGTTTGCTAGCTTAATAGTAACATCAATATCTTCAATCTCAACAGGAGCAATATCATGCATTACTTCTTGATATAAAGAAAATGGAATAGCACTGACACTAGCACCCATATCACAAAAACCATGATAGCAATGATCTCCAATCTTAACAGAAACAACAGGCATGCCAACCACGGGCTTGTTCTTGTCTAACATATCTCGTTCATTTCTAACAGGTTTAGCAATTCTAGCAGCCTCATCACAAAAGTAAATAACATGCCCATCAATATCATCAACCAAAAGATCTTTAACCATTGCAATATTAGGTTCAACTTTAATTTGTTCAGAAGGTCTAGCTGTTCTTATATTACTTTTGTTAACCACAGTTGAAACTTTAGCATGTTCCTTAATCCTAACAGGGAAAGGGGTTTCTCAATATAAGCAGTAGGCACAACTGGATCAACATTGTAAACAATTGTTTCTTCTTTAACACTAAAAGGTTCTTCATTTAATTCAATGGGCGGATGATATTTAAACCATTTCTCCTTAGGGAGATCAACATGAGCAGCAAAAGATTCACAAAAGGTAGCTACTACCTCAGAGTCAAGTCCATATTTAGTACTAATCTTATGAAAAGCATCTGTTTCCATAAAAGATTTAACACAATCAAACTCAAGATTTATACCTGACTCTTTACCTTTGTCAATTTCCCAATCTTCAGAGTTATGTTTAATTCTTTCCAGAAGATCCCATCTGAATTTAATAGTTCTCTTCATAAAGGAACCAGTAGAAGAAGTATCGAGCATGGATTGATCATTATGAGAAAGCCGAGCATAAAAGTTTTGGATAATTATTTATCTTGAGAGCTCATGATTGGGGCATGTGTGCAACATATACTTAAGCCTCCCCCAAGCTTGAGCGATACTTTCTCCTTCACGAGGCCAAAAATTATATATATAATTCCGATCATGATTAACCAAATGCATAGGATAAAATTTCTGGTGGAATTCCAGCTTCAACCGGTTCCAATCCCACGTTCCAGTATCATCACATAGCCTATACCATGTTAATGCCTTTCCCTCCAAAGATAAAGGGAATAATTTCTTCTTAACTCCATCTCCGGATAAACCTGCAAACTTAAACAATCCACAAATTTCATCCACATATATCAAGTGCACATCAGGATGCACCGTTCCATCTCCTACATAAGGATTAGCTAGCAGTTTCTCTATCATACCCGAAGGAATTTCATAATAAATATTTTCAGTAGGTTGAGGAGCAACTCTCAATGCTTTCAGTCGAGGTAAAGATACCCCGAACAAGCCCCTCAAAGGATTACTTTCCATAGTGACAAGTGACAGTAAATTTCAACACGTAATATAAATGTTTCCTTACCAAATTCCACTCAACAAAGGCGCTTCACTCCTCGGCAATGGCGCCAAAAAAGAGTTTTGATGACCCACAAGTATAAGGGATCAATCGTTGTCCTTTCGATAAGTAAGAGTGTCGAACCCAATGAGGAGCAGAAAGAAATGACAAGCGGTTTTCAGCAAGGTATTCTCTGCAAGTACTGAAAGTAGTGGTAACAGATAGTTTCGATAGCAAGATAATTCGTAACAAGTAACAAGTATAATGAAGTGCAGCAAGGTGGCCCAATCTTTTTTATAGCAAAGGACAAGCCAAAACGAACTCGTATAATAAGCAAAGCATTCTCGAGGACACATGGGAATTTCATCTAGTCACTTTCATCATGTTTGTTTGATTCGCGTTCGCTACTTTGATAATTTGATATGTGGGTGGACCGGTGCTTGTGTGCTGTTCTTACTTGAACAAGGCTCCCACTTATGATTACCCCCTCTCGCAAGCATCCGCAACTACGAAAGAAGAATTAAGATAAATCTAACCATAGCATGAAACATATGGATCCAAATCAGTCCCTTACGGAATAGCGCATAAACTAGGGTTTAAGCTTCTGTCATTCTAGCAACCCATCATCTAATTACTACTCCACAATGCCTTCCCTTAGGCCCAAAGATGGTGAAGTGTCATGCAGTCGACGTTCACACGACACCACTAAAGGAAGCAACAACATACATATCATCAAAATATCGAACGAATACCAAATTCACATGATTACTTATGACAAGACTTCTCCCATGTCCTCAAGAACAAAAGTAACTACTCATAAATAATAAGATCGGGGGGTATTGAATATCATTAAGGATCTGAACATATACTTCCACCAAATAAACCAACTAGCATCAACTACAAGATGTAATAAACACTACTAGCAACCCATAGGTACCAATCTGAGGTTTTGAGACAAAGATTGAATACAAGAGATGAACTAGGGTTTGAGATGAGATGGTGCTGGTGAAGATGTTGATGAAGATTGGTCCTCCCACGATGATAGGATCATTGGTGATGTCGATGGCTTCGATTTCCCCCTCCCGGAGGGAAGTATCCTTGGCGGAATCGCTCCGCCGGAGAGCAAAATTGCTCCTGCCCAGGTTCCGCCTCGAGACGGCGGCGCTTCATCCCAAATGTCTTATCTCTAATTTTTTTAGGGAAAATGAGCTTATATAGCAGAAGGAGGGGGCCAGAGGCCAACCAGGGGCCCCACAAGGCATTAGGGCGCGCCCAGGGGGGTTGCGCCCTGTTGTCTTGTGGGCAACTGGTAGGTCCCCTCCAGTATCTCTTTTCTCCAGTATTTTTTATATATTCAATAAAAAATCTCCGTGAAGTTTCAAGTCAATTGGAGCTCTGCAGGATAGGTATCTCTGCTGTAGCTATTTCAGGTCCAGAATTGCAGCTGCCGGTGTTCTCCCTCTTCATATAAATCTTGCAAATTAAGAGAGAAAAGGCATAAGAATTGCATCATAAAGTGAAATAATGATCAAATACATTATAATTAATAGTAGGAAGTCATGATGCAAATTGGACGTATCAGAGGCAACTTTGCAATCATGCACCCAACCACGAATTTGTCGGGTAGAACACACTTGAGGAGTTCCAGTTCCTTCACAATGCACTGTATCTCATGAGCTTGTTCAACCACAGAACGGTTATTCACCATCTTGTAGTCATGGAAACTCTCCATGATGTACAGTTCACTGTCTGCATCTATTGCACCGAATTTAGCATTCAGTGCATCCCAAAGTGTCTTTCCGTCATCTATGTGCATGTACACATCACACAGATGGTCAGCAAGAATACTCAGAATGCATCCCACAGACATAGTATTGGCTTCCTGGAATTTTCTCCGGTCTTCCTCAGACATTCCCTCTGGAGCACCAACACTAACGTGGAAAACTTTTAGAGAAGTAAGACAGGGCGTGGTCTTCACCTGCCACCTCTTAAAGTGCACACCGGTAAACTTATCCGGCCTCAGTGCATCAGCGAATCCAGCCATAGTTAACTCAGCAAATTGCCTAGAATTAGGTTTTTGGATTGTTTGAATATTAGGCAAGTTCATGATTAATTCCAGTAAATAATTCATGACTAGAACAGAGACTAGCATGCAACAATCTAGCAAAATAGATGAACAACAAAACATGCACACCAGCATCGGGGGGCGCGCCCTACCCCCCAGGGCGCGCCCCCCGAGCTTGTGGCGCCCCTGGCAGGCCTCCAGGGCCCATCTTCTGCTATATAAGGCTATTTGCCCTAGAAAAAATAAAAAGAAGACTTTCGTGACGAAGTGCCGCCGTCTCGAGGCGCACTGGTGCAGCGACCTGCTATACAAACGGTTTTTACCCCCTTTCCGCGACAGTTTTAAACTTACGCCTTGCCTGTGTGTGCGATAGGGGGGTCCTTCCCACACGACCCATAAACTGTCGGCGATAGGACCTCCGGTCACACACGCGAGGCAAAAAGAGCTCGTGTGCGATCGGGCGAGCCATCATAGACAATTATACTGGCCAAATCATTTCTGTTCGTATGTACATCCCACACAGTGAATCTCAGAAATACGTTTTCGTTCATATGTACATCACACACAATTTTTATGTTGAAACGTTTGTGCAAGGTGGCCTAATGCAAACATTTGTCGGGCGGAAGTCGTGTGTGATTGTTCATTGATCCAACACGGCTACTTTCTAGAAACTGTGTGCGTTGTTTGAGGTCATCGCCCACGGTGTTGTCTGAGAAACTGTCTGCAATACAAAAACCCAATAAGCAGGCTAATTGGCCTATTATTGATAATGCATTTAGTAATAAATTTACATTTCATATCAAACACACCATATGTTTCATAGCCGTATTATGGCAACCAAGATTTCATAGCTGAATTACATCAGAGTACAACATCACACAGCTTCAGCACTCAGTTACACCATATAGGCATATAGCTAGCTACGCAATTACACAACAGCACGAAGTTTCACATGCAACATCTATAACCTTTGGAAAGTTGCATCATATACGGTATATAGAGAGATGAATCTCATCTGGAAAACTGCTGAATCTGAAGGTGAATATTGAGCCTTCAATGATGTTGAATGTCCTTGCAACTTTACGCCAGTGGCTATGGGTGATTGCCCGCCCAACCTTCGTCCTCTTGAGGAAGACTTCAATATTGTATCGTGGGTGTTGAATGAGTACCTTCCTCACCTCTTGACCATGGAGGTGGTTTGAGAGGTAATCATCGGTGAACTGCTTTGGAAAGGACTGAAAACAAAGATATGCATAAATATTTGTTCTAAATTTTGAAATGGCGCATAGGAAAAAACACAAGGTAAAAGAGTTAGTACCATCCTATAGTTGACTGCTGTCTTCTTCATTGTGCAAACAAAGATCTTGTTGTTATTCAACATTAGTTTCTTTATCCTAACAATCTTTCTGAGTTTCTTGACTGATATTCATGTCCATCTCATTTCCCCATATGCAAAATGGATCGAACAGTGGGTCTAAACCTCTGACAGCAAGACCTACATGTGCAAGACCAAATTGTTAAAAACCTAAATATTAGAATGGTTCCTGCAATTGCACAATAATGTGCTATTAGCCAAAGGACCATGCATGTGCAAACCTTGATGGTAAACCTCAGTGCCTCCCATTGTTTCCCTGCAACACATATACGGCAGATATTGATCAGTTTAAGTGAGAGTTGGCATACTATCAGTAGAATATATTAATGAAAACTTGTACCCACAACAAATGAACATCACACTACATAATTGAACCAAAAAGTTAACTGGACACCACAACAAATGAAGCAAGCAATTAACTGAGAACCACATTGCAGAATAGAACATATACTAGAAGATCATATAGTTAACCAAGCCTAGCGTGCTTAAGAACTACTAGGAAATATAGCATTTGTGTATGTTTCTCATGTATAGAGTACATCCAAATTCGATTTTATTCCTCACATGTATAACAATAAAAAAATTGGACCCACAGGAATTGAACATCACATTTCAGAATTGAACCAAATAGTTAACTGAACATCATAACAAATGAACCAAACTGTTAACTGAACATCATATTTCAAAAGATCAGATTGCATATTAACATTACAGAGGACAATTCACTAGAAGGCACCGGAGGCGGCCTTTAGAAAACACCATAAACTGTCGTTTAAAGCAGTCAACCACGTAGCGGCGTCCGCGTACGAGGGGTCGACGGTGGCCTCGATGGCGAGGTGCTCCTGCAAGATCTGGCGGTCGGCACACATGGCAGCCATCGCGACCTCATCCGGGCGTGCGGCCGCGATTTGCTTCACCGCTGCCAGATGCTCCTGGAGCTCCTGGCTATAATGCGTGCACCATGGCTACGGGCGGTGCTTATTTGGAGGATGGGGCAGTGATTTGGGTGGAAGATGTCGCGCCGGTGGTCGAGGCATGTGGGATGGAGAAGGAGGAGGAGGATGGGGGTGGGTGTGGATTACTTGACTATATCGACAAGGCCGCGCAGCGGGAAGGAGCGCCGCCGGCGAGGAGGCGGCGCTGCAAAGCAAGCAGTGAAGGTTTGAACTTGGAAAGGAAGGAGGAAACAGTGGAAATGTGGCTTTTGGTGGGGGGGAGGGGTGGGGACCTAGATATTTCCACGGTTGCCGAAAATTTACGAATGGTGCAGCGAAAAACTGGCGCGCAAGTGTGGTCGACGCGCGGCCGGTGGACTGTAGCCGAGGAACCTTCCGGCGTAAGCCATACATTTGGGAGCCCCAAGATATTTTATACTGCATCGCACACGATTCTTGCTAATAAACTGTTTGTGGTGTACTTGATTTTTTCATTTTGATTTGAAAGACAAAATGGGGTTACGGCAGGAAAGGTCGCTGTTTGAATTGCTAGAACATTTATCTGCAGTGAACATGCAACTATAGGAGTGTGTTACTTGTAGTTTGCGTTGGTATTTCCCCGAAGAGGACATGATGATGCAGTACAGTAGAGATAAGTATTTCCCTCAGTTAAGAACCAAGGTTATCAATCTAGTAGGAGAACCAAGCAAAATTCTGTTAAGCACACCTGCACACACAAGAGCAAACACTTGCACCCAACGCAAATAAGAGGGTTGTCAATCCTCTTAGCGGTTACTTGCAAGGATTAAATCTTATACAGGTAAATAGCTAAACTAAAATACTAATTAAAATAAAAGTAAATAAATTGCAGCAAGGTATTTTTAGGTTTTTAATATGATAAAGATAGACCCGGGGGCCATAGTTTTCACTAGAGGCTTCTCTTTCGAGCACAGAAACATACGGTGGGTAAACAAAGTATTGTTGGGCAATTGATAGAATAGCAAATAATTATGATGGATTCATGGCAATGATCATGTATATAGGCATCACGTCCGAGACAAGTAGACCGACTCCTGCCTGCATCTACTACTATTACTCCACCCATCGACCGCTATCCAGCATGCATCTAGGGTATTAAGTATGAAACAGAGTAATGCCTTAAGCAAGATGACATGATGTAGAGAAGCAAATTCAAGCAATATGAATAAACCCCATCTTTTTATCCTTAATGGCAACAATACAAATATGTGTCATGTCCCTTTCTGTCACTGGGATTGAGCACCGCAAGATTGAACCCATCACAAAGCACCTCTCCCATTGCAAGATAAATCAATCTAGTAGGCCAAACTAAACCGATAGATCGGAGAGAAATAAAAAAGCTATAACAATCATGCATAAAAGAGTTCAGAGAAGACTCAAATATTTCTCATGAATAATCTGATCATAAACTCACAATTCATCGGATCCCAACAAACACACCGCAAAAGAAGATTACATCGGATAGAACTCCAAGAACATCAAGGAGAACATTGTATTGAAGATCAAAGAGAGAGAAGAAGCCATCTAGCTACTAACTATGGACCCGTAGGTCTATGGTAAACTACTCACACATCATCGGAAGGGCAGCAAGGTTGATGTAGAAGCCCTCCGTGATCGATTCCCCCTCCGGCAGAGTACTGGAAAAGGCCTCCAGATGGGATCACGGAAGAACAGAGGCTTGCGGCGGCGGAAAGGTTATTTATTTTGGCTCTCTGGGGGTTTCCCAATATTTGTGAATTTATAGAAGTGGAATTAGGTCAAACGGAGTCACGTGGGCCCCACAAGGCAACCCGGCGCCCCCTGGGGCGCGCCCTGTTGCCTTGTGAAGCTCTCGTGAGGCTTCTGGCCCCCTCCCGAAGCTTCCAAGGGTTCTTTTGTCCAGAAAAAAAAATCTCCAAAAAGTTTCATGGCATTTGGACTTGATTTGGTACTGTTTCTCTGAAAAGCCAAAAACAAGCAGAAAACATCAACTGGCACTGGGCACTAGGTTAATAGGTTAGTCCCAAAAAATGATATATAATTGCATATAAAACATCCAAGATTGATACTATAATAGCATGGAACAATCAAAAATTATTGATACGTTGGAGACGTATCAGAGTGTCGTGCTAAAATTTGGAATTATTTCGGGTTCGTTTGGCATTTTTTATACATTAATTGAGGTTTCTAGACATTTAATGTGCATAATTCAAATTTGAACTATAGGAATATGCTCCAGTGCACCAAAATGAGTTGAAAATCATATATGTGTTCTTGGGTGAATGTTTAGGTTCCATACAAGAAATGGGAGTGAATTTCAAACATCTGGGCGTCGTGGCTTGGCCGAAAACATTGAGAAACTTGGTTTTTAAATTCCTGTAAATCCAAAAATTGCCTAAAAATCACGAAACTTGGCATGGTGTCTTGACATGGCACCAACATGCTATGGTAAAAATTTTGTTCGATTTGGGACAAGTTTTGGTATAAGCTTCTTACAAACAAGAGCTTTTCTCAAGAAGGCTCATGGTTCCGATAGGGGATGTGTCACCTTTGTGGGCAAAACGACATACGCTGCCTCTTCCTGCCTTGATTTTTTACAAAGGCACAAAAGACAAATAGGAGTGTCATGCTAAAATTTGGAATTATTCCGGGTTCGGTTGCCCTTTTTTATACATTAATTGAGTTTCTAGGTATTTAATGTGCATAATTCAAATTTGAACTACATGCACATGCTCCAGTGCACCAAAATAGGTTGAAAAATTGTATATGTGTCCTTGGGTGAATGTTTAGGTCCCATACAAGAAATGGGAATGAATTTCAAACATCTGGGCATCGTGGCTCGGCCGAAAACATTGAGGAACTTGGTTTTTAAATTCCTGTAAATCTAAAAATTGCCTAAAAATCACAGAACTTGGCATGGTGTCTTGACATGGCACCAACATGCTGTGGTAAATTTTTTGTTTGATTTGTGATAAGTTTTGGTCTAAGCTTCTTACAAACCGGAGCTTCTCTCAAGAAGGCTCATGGTTCCGATAGGGGATGTGTCACCTTTGTGGGCGAAATGAAATACGCTGCCTCTTCCTGCCTTGATTATTTTACAGAGGCAACAAAGTCCAATACGAGTGTCGTGCTAAAATTTGGAATTATTCCGGGTTCGTTTGGCCTTTTTTATACATTTATTGAGTTTCCTAGGCATTTAATGTGCATAATTCAAATTTGAACCACATGCACATGCTCTAGTGCACCAAAATGGGTTGAAAAATCGTATATGTGTCCTTGGGTAAATGTTTAGGTCCCATGCAAGAAATGGGAATGAATTTCAAACATCTGGGCGTCGTGGCTCGGCCGAAGACATTGACAAACTTGGTTTTTAAATTCCTGTAAATCCAAAACTTGCCTGAAAATAATGAAACTTGGCATGTTGCCTTGACATGGCACCAACATGCTGTGGTAAAAAATTTGTCCGATTTTTTGAAGGCGCACAGATTAACAGCCAACAAAGTCATTTTGGAACAAAGAGCTGCCACGTTACAATTGGAAACACAAGTGTTATTCAAACCGTGGGCGTTGTACTCACCATTTACGTGCCGCCACGCGTCCCCATTTTTATTGGCTAGGAGGCGCCGTGCGGGGTAGCTATTTGAGTAGATGGGAGGCGTGGAGCAGACCAGTGCGCAGGCTCACCGGCAGGCGAGCCCTTTGACCTCCATCCGCCGCCCACCTCACTCCCAACTTCTCCATTAATGGCGCCCGAGCCCCTGTTTTAATGGTGTGGCTAGGTCTCAATCGACTGAGATTTAAGAGAGAGAAAAGACAATTTGAAAAGAAAATTTTGCACGGATCTTGATGTAAGATCTCACGGACATAGCATCGACTGAGACTTAGCAAGACTGATATATATGACGACGATGGCAATGGATAATAATAATTGTCTTACATATTCAGGAAGATAATTAAACATGCCACATGCGGCAACGCCCGAAAGACACAAGGGCAAAAGAAGAAGGAAGATGCAGACAACGATCTGGGTCGCTGCTCTCTACTTCACCTCGATCTACTTCGCCATCTTCGTCATTTTGTCCACCTTGATCTCTTTCCCGTCCTCAATACGTCGCTTGAGAGCATCCACAGATTCCTCCATGAGCCTTTCATGCTTGATGCAGAGCTTAGCATTCTCGTCCATAAGTTTCCTGACCATGACGGCCATCTTCTTCAACACGGCAGTTGTCTCCTCGTGCTGCTTCGCCCTGCCGGCGATCTTCGCCCTCAGCAGGTCGTGCTCGGTGCGGAGCCTCACCTTGTCACCCCTTAGTCCCCGGATGACGCCGGTCGCCTTATCCAACGCGGCATAGCTCTCCTCCTGCAGCTTCACCCAGCGGGAGATGTCATCCATCAGCTTATTGAGCATAGCGCGCATGCGCCTATGAGAGCCCTCAACTGCCCGTGAGAGATCCATCCAGGCCGCTGCGACGCGGCGGGACCTCTCTGCTGCTTCCGCGGCGCGGCGGGACATCTGTGCCACTTCCGCAGCATGGCCGGACCACACTGCTGCTTCGGCGGTGTGGCGGGACCTCAGTGCTGCTTCGGCGGTGCGGCGGGACCTCTGTGCTGCTTCGGCGGCACGGCGGGACCTCTCGGCTGCTATCGCGGCAAGGTGGGACATCTCTGCTGCTTCGCTCGCCGCTCCGTGGTCATTTCTCGACCAAGAACTCCTCCCACGGGCCATGGCAGATGGAAGGAAGGACGAAGACTTGTTTGTTTGTTGATGAGGAATTGAGGAGGAATGTGCAGTCATTTTCGAGTAGGTAGTATTTATGACCTAGTAATAAGCTGCTAAGTGGGAAAACGTTTAGGTTTTGATCGGTGTGAACAGGTTTGCAATTAAATATAGCATGGTAATTTGGAATGTGATGGGAAACAAGCTCAAAATTGTTTGACGGCTCCGGTTTCGAAGTGTGGCAGGATTCCCGGATAGTGTAATTAACGCGGGCAAGCGTTCTCGGATGCGTACGTGGCGTGTGCAGCGCAATCGGCGATGTCAGCACACGACTTGTTCCATCAACCGTGTGAGCTTGTTATTACCATCGCGCACCATTCTTTTAATTAGAATGTGTGCCCGTATATCGCAGACTCCTTGATCTGGCTGACCGTTTCTGTTGTTTTGGCTCATCGGAAACAGTTCATCCGAGTGAACTGTTTGCCGTCTATCGCACACACCTTGATCTGGCTGACCGTTTCTGTTGTACTGGATCATCGCAAACAGTTCATTCGAGTGAACTGTATGTTGTCTAGCACACACACCTTGATCCGTTTGATCATTTCTGTTGTTCTGCCTCATCGCAAACGGTTCATATGGATCAACTGTATGCAACGTATCACACACGCAACTCTAATCTGAATCATGCTTGATGTCTTCACCATCGCAAACAGTTCGTCTTATTGGTGACGGTTTTAGTACGACACCGTTTGCGATTAATGCATCGCACACTGTTTGGTCGCGGGGTCTCTAATGCATGTGTCGTGTTAGGACCATCCTGCAGTAGTGGCTGAACATGGGTAGGAGCAATTTTGCTCTCCGGTGGAGCGATTCCACCGGGGATACTTCCCTCTGGGAGGGGGAAATCGAAGCCATCGACATCACCAACGATCCTCTCATCGTGGGAGGACCAATGTTCATCAACATCTTCACCAGCACCATCTCATCTCAAACCCTAGTTTATCTCTTGTATTCAATCTTTGTCTCAAAACCTTAGATTGGTACCTGTGGGTTGCTAGTAGTGTTGATTACATCTTGTAGTTGATGCTAGTTGGTTTATTTGGTGGAAGATTATATGTTCAGATCCTTAATGCTATTCAATACCCCTCTGATCTTGAACACGAATATGATTTGTGAGTAGTTACTTTTGTTCTTGAGGACATGGGAGAAGTCTTGTCATAAGTAATCATGTGAATTTGGTATTCGTTCGATATTTTGATGATATGTATGTTGTTGCTTCCTTTAGTGGTGTCGTGTGAACATCGACTACATGACACTTCACCATGTTTGGGCCTAAGGGAAGGCATTGTGGAGTAGTAATTAGATGATGGGTTGCTAGAGTGACAGAAGCTTAAACCCTAGTTTATGCGCTATTTCGTAAGGGGCTGATTTGGATCCATATGTTTCATGCTATGGTTAGATTTATCTTAATTCTTCTTTCATAGTTGCGGACGCTTGCGAGAGGGGGTTATCATAAGTGGGAGGCTTGTTCAAGTAAGAACAGCACCCAAGCACCGGTCCACCCACATATCAAATTATCAAAGTAGCGAACGCGAATCAAACAAACATGATGAAAGTGACTAGATGAGAATTCCCATGTGTCGGTGTAAAAACCGGCAGACCTCGGGGTAGGGGGTCCCGAGCTGTGGATGTCGGACAGATGGTAACAGGAACAAAGAGACGATGTTTACCCAGGTTCGGGCCCTCTTGATGGAGCTAAAACCCTATGTCCTGCTCTTGTTTATATCAATGGAGATGTATCAAGTACAGAGTTGATCTACCCCGAGATCGTAAGATATGTTCTAGTTATAGGGCTAGGTGAATGAGATTGTGTTGGAGTTCCTACGAGCTAAACTCTTCGGCTTATATACATGCCAGGTAGGGTATCTAGGGTTACAAGGTCAGTATCTAGGCATGGAGGCGGCAAGAGAAGTCTTGGAGTATACGCCAAGCCTTCAGCAGATCTAGTCTTGATCTCTTCCCCCACGTGTATCTCCCGGCATCCATCTTGATAAGAATGAGGGCCCACTGGTCCAGCAGACTAGGTTAGTACCCCCTAGTCTAGGACACCATCAGTAGCCCCTGAACTGGTCTCCGATGCCCAGGACGATGTTCTTGGACTTCGGTTCCGGAGTCTTTGGCTTGGCAGGCAAGTTCCATGTATGACCTCTCCAGTATAGCCTCAAGCAGTCCTCGAAAAGACCGATCGTCCCGCCGGGTGGGCCCAGCTCCGCCGCACGTGGCTTCTGCCTTCTGACCTTGGGAACTGTGTCTTACGGGGAAGCGAGTCAATTTATGGCGAAACATCGAAGCGTCGGTCTCTCCCCCTTTTTATCCACGAGTCAGGCGTGCGAATTTATCAGAAACCTCAACTTCTCCTTCCAAGCAAACTGCGCCAGTACTCCCCCTCCTCCCAAGTCCAACCTTGAGGGCTTCCCATGGCAAGCGATGCAGGTTCTTCGAGGCGCCCTCATGGCCCTGTCAGAGGTGATTCGGGCAGCTACGCCATCTCGCGCCTCCAACTGTAGCGCTTGGCCAGACAAGGATACTTGCCAGATTCGGATCTAACAGCGACCCGCCCGGGCTTAACATCCATCAACGGGCAGGTACACGCTGAGAATTACCCTTCCCTTCAAAAGGATGAAAGGGTGTGCTTTGTTTCCTTCCTGTTGCGTGGTTTAGGATTTCCAATTCACCCCTTTCTCCGAGGCCTGCTAGAGTTCTACGGGCTGCAGCTCCACCACCTCACCCCCAACTCGATTTTGCATATTGCGGGGTACGTAGCCCTATGTGAGATGCATCTTGGGTGCGAGGCGCACTTCGGGCTATGGAGGAGGTATTTTTGTATAGTGCCTCGTTCTCCCGCCGAAAAGCTCTATGAGGTCTGAGCAGCCGAAGTCTGTTGAGTCGAGGGGGCAAAATACCCATTGGGCACACCTCGGGAGGATACCGACGTCTGGCCAACAGAGTGGTTCTATATAGACGATATCCCCCTCCTTGACCCAGTTCGACCCGGGCTCCCCCCTTTCACTTCGGAGCCCCTAATGAGGCGATATAGCTGGAGGCCACAGGGTATAGCCCAGGAAGACGGTGCTGAGGTGACCGAACTAGCCACCAAGGTGAAGCAATTGGTAAGGACCAGCCTTACTATAATAGATGTAATGGCCACGGCGATAGACCGAAGAGTCCAACCACTCCTGCAGTGCCCTCACCTGCTATGCGCATACAACGGAGCCGAGGACTCTTCCCGATCAATTCGGCAAAGCTTCTTCGACCAAGCAGCCTTTGGGACAGTGATGGCCGGCATTTACCAGGGAACGGCTGAGGACTTTGCCCGACGACAATTTCGGGACGGGCTGTCCTACTACAATCCAGCCGGCACAGTAAGTCTTTCCTTTTTTCCTTGCATACTCGGGTTGTTTTTTCAATAGCCAATCCATTTGACCGATCCTTTTACTGGTTTCGAACAGAGATGGAGGCGTTGGGTGGAGGCTCTGAGCAGCCCGGTGCCCGAGCCGGAAATGCACCGTCGAGCAGAAGATCCCCTCTTTCACGAGGACAAGGACCTGGCCCTTATCTACGAAGGGAGGAAATTTTATATGGAGTGCCTTGACGGCTCAAAAGTAATTGTCACCCCTGACGTGACGGGGATGAGGCCAGCTTCATCGGTAACACCCTCTTCCTCTACTCGAAAGCGAGCCTCTAGTCACCTGACTTCTCCTCCAAAGGGACGGCGTTCGAAACGCCCGCGCGGAGAGACGGCTCCTCGAGGGAGCCGCCCGCAAGAGGCGGAAGAAGCACCGGCCGAGGTCATGGGGGCGGGCGAAAGTGCTCCCTCAATTACCAGGTGACTGTGATTACTGTATTTTGTAGAAACGTCATCTCAGGCCCTGACCCCTTTGATCATTCACAGGCGGCCTTCTCATTCCTTCATGTCAGCGAGCGTGAGGGCCGAGGGGGCGGTGGCTTCAAACAGGGAGGCAGAAGCATGCCCTTCTTCGGGAGCCACTCCTGAAGTTCCCCAGCCCGAGGACTCAGAGACCAGCTCGGCTACTCCTTCCGAGATCCAATGCGCCGTGAATTACCGGCGGCGAAAGACCTCCCTAAGGAGTCTGGCCTTCTCAGATCGGGAGTTCAACGCCCTCAACTCGGTGGACGCATACCTTGGGGTGACCCGCGCTATTTTTGATCAATCATTAGATGTTTTGTCGCAAGGGTTACAGGTGAGGTCCAGCCCGAGCTCGTATTACATCTTTCTGTTTGTTTAAAAGACAAACAACACTGCCAACCGTGGTAGTAGCCCCTAAGGCTTGATATGGGCAAGAATGCCCGTAGCAAGGCTTGATGTTAACCTGAGGAAGTTATTTTTTGATAGAGTGCTCGGGCGAGGAATGATCAGCTATCTGAGACCCTTTCCCAGACAAAGGGGAGGTTGGAGACTACCTTGGTCGAGGTGGAGCAGGTGAGGAAGTTCACTCGTGAGGCGCACGGTAAGTGCTTTGTATTGTATATAATAATCTTAGTTGTTAAGATCTCCTAATAGCGTAATCCAATGTAGCAGCGGAAGCCCTAGGTCATCTTGAAAGAGATCTCAAGCAGGCTCGTGAGGATTTACTTTATTCGGAGTCGCAGTGCCAGGCAAACCAACATGTGGTGACCCAGAGGGTAGATTGCGTTAATGCGCTAAGGGCCGAAAATGCCCGACAGGCTGACAAGAGTAAAAGCTTAAAAGCTCAACTGGCTGCTGCCGAGGCCAAGAATTGCCGAATAGATGAGACAATTTTTGGTAAGTTTTTATTTCAAGAATCGTTACCTGAGTTTGGGGGTTTAGCCGAGATGAGAAGCAGGCTAACACATGTTTCTTGCCAGCTTTGCTGTCCGACCGACCCCTTGATGGCCAAGGTCCGGTACCCGAAGACATGGCGGCTCATCTATCTGAGGTGCACGAAAGTGCATGGAAATCGATGAAGGTAGTTTTCAAGGCGTTGTGGGCCGAAGTGGAGCACGTCCCTTAAGACATGGCCGTCTTAGCCGAATATTTGCAAAGAGCTCGGCGTCGGATCCAGGCGTGGAAGGTGTCCGCCTGCCGGAAAGGGGTGAGGGAGGCCTGGGCCATGGTCAAGACTCAAGACCCGGTATACAAGTGTTGATACGACGCACCTGGCCGAGGTAGGACCAAAGGGGCCGGACGGGGAAGAGATACCCACTAGTCTCGTATACGAGAATGTCATGCCTGCTGCTCGGTTTTCGTAGAAGGACTGTGCGCCCTAGACACCTTAATAGATGGGTTGGACCGTGTGTAATGAAATGATAGTGTGTGACTCTATGTATCAAAGTACTTTACGTCATTATTCAAACCGCGCATCCAAACTCTGTCAACCAGCCATCAGCTTCTACCTCCTCAGTCAGTGACCGAGGAGTGTCCCCTTACTACTGACCGAAGTACTTCGGACCAGATGCTTCAGGAGACGAGGCAATCCGGCTATGCGGTGTGAACGATAAGAGTGAGGCGGAGAGTTACGTTATATTACTTTTTAACGTAAGAAACATCTTCCGAGGAAAATAGTTCTTTCAATAGTTCCTTTCTTCAGGTAGCTGTGTCGAGCACGGAAGTCCGAAGACGGGTGACCTCGGAGGTAAAGCCCCTGGTAGGGGTTTGAGAGACCCCCTCCAATTTACTACTATGTCCCGGTCGACCGATTTGTACGTTTAAGAGTGCTAGCTTTCGGCTTTGTCCGTCTGAGGTACTGCACCGGGTGATCCGGGAGTGACAATCACAGCAGTGCTCCCTTTGCCTCTTAGCCGAATGATCGGGAACGTAAGGGGCAAGCACAGGAGCCGGGCAACCAAGCTTGGCCAAATCTTAAGTCAAATCGATGCATATTATGGCTTGAAAGACAATAGTATGTAAGAGGTGGAGTAACACATATTTTGAAAAGAACATGCGGTATTGATTTTATTTCTCGAGGTCCTTCAGAGGATACCTCCGAAATCTCTGGAAAGAGAGAGAGAAAGGAAAAAAAGAAAAGAAAAGTAGGGTGGTGTATGTACAGAGGTGAGTAGTTTTTAGAGTTTCAACCATAGAAACGTCGGAGTAGTGCCGCGTTCCAGGGGTTGGATTCTAAATGCCCGTCCTCTGGGTCTCGAATTTGGTAAATGCCTCCAACGAGGACCTGGTCTATGATAAATGGCCCATCCCACTTAGGGGAGAGTTTGTGTGTCTGCTTCTCCGGATGAAGCCGCATAACGAGGTCTCCTTTTTTGAAGTCCTTTGTACAAACCTCCCTATTGTGGTAGCGGCGGGCTTGTTGCTGGTAAATGGTAGATCGTGCCCGAGCGACATTGTGTTCCTCTTCTAGGGCATCCAAGGCATCCTGCCGATCTATCTCGGCCTCCCGCTCTTCATACATGCATACCCGAGGTGCATCGTGTATGATGTCATAGGGGAGCACTGCCTCGGCGCCGTACACCATGAAAAATGGAGTATACCCAGTGGATCTGTTTGGTGTGGTGTGCAGACCCCATAGGATGGAATCAAGTTCCTCTACCCATTTGCAGTCGGCCTCCTTGAGGGAGCGGACTAGCCTAGGCTTAATGCCACTAAGGATTAATCCAATAGTGCGTTCCACTTGCCCGTTTGACTGCGGGTGATATACGGATGCGTAGTCGAGCTTCATGCCCATTTGTGCGCACCATGTTTTCACTTCTTTGGCCGTGAAGTTTGTCCCGTTGTCTGTTATAAGACTATGGGGGATACCATAACGGTGTACTACCCCCGAGATGAATTCGAGTACATGGACTGCACCGGCCGAAGTTACTGGTTTTGCTTCGATCCACTTAGTAAACTTATCCACCATGACAAGTAGGTACTTATTTTTTCTTGACCCGCCCCTGAGTGGGCTGACCATATCTAGCCCCCAGACCGCGAAAGGCCAAGTGATAGGGATTGTGTGGAGAGCCGCAGGGGGCATGTGACTTTGTTTGGCGAATACCTGACAGCCGGGGCAGCGCTGTACTAACACAGAGGCGTCGGCGCCCGCAGTTGGCCAGTAAAAACCAGCTCAGAAAGCTTTGCTGACCAAGGTCCGAGCAGTGGCGTGATGTTCGCTCATGCTGGAGTGAATCTCCTGCAGTAGTAATCATCCTTCCTCTTCGGATATGCATCGCTGGAGGACGCCCGTGGTGCTTATCTTATAGAGTTCTCCCTCATGAACCTTATAGGCTTTAGATTGCCTTACAATCCGACGTGCGTCGGTTTGGTCTTGGGGGGGCTCTTTATGGAGCAGGTATGCAAGGAGCGTCTCGGTCCATGGTGCAATGACTGCCATAACTTCATGTGCGGAAGCTGTTTTCTGAACAGCTGAGCCGCCCACTATATCTAGCCCCTCGTCGTCTTCGGGAGAGGTAGGTTATTTGACGTCGTTTGATTCCGACGTTCCCCTGTCATCTTGCCAGACTACGGAGGGCTTAAAGAGCCGTTCGAGGAAGGTGTTGTCTGGGACTTTTTCCCGCTTGGCGCCCATTCGGGCGAGTATATCTGCGGCCTGGTTCTCGGGGTATGTGATGAAATTCAAGCCCCTCGAACTTGGCCGAGATTTGTACAACGACATTCTGGTAGGCTGTCATCTTTGGGTCCTTTGCGTCGAATTCGCCGTTAACTTGTGAGATGGCGAGATTGGAATCACCTCGGACCTCAAGACGTTGGACACCCATGGAGACCGCTATCCGGAGTCCATGTAACAGGGCTTCGTATTCTGCCGCGTTATTGGAGTGGGTATACATAATTTGCAACACATACCAAATAATGTCCCATGTGGGTGAGGTAAGCACTACACCAGCCCCTAGGCCAGCAAGCATTTTGAACTGTCAAAATACATGGTCCAATGCGAATAAGTGCTATATTCTCGAGGGAGCTCGGCCTCCGTCCATTCAGCCACGAAGTCGGCCAACACTTGAGATTTAATAGCTTGGCGTGGTCGGTAAGTTATTTCAAAGGGTAGGAGCTCTATGGCCCATTTGGCTATGCGCCCCGTTGCATCCCTATTGTTGATTATGTCACTTAATGGGACATCGGATGCCACGGTTACCGAGCACTCTTGAAAGTAGTGTCGAAGTTTTTGGGATGCCATGAAGATAGCATAGGCTATCTTTTGATAGTGGGGGTAGCGTGTTTTGCACGGGGTTAGGACCTCGGAGACGTAGTAAATGGGCTTTTGTACCTGGAACTTCTGACCTTCCATGTCTCGTTCGACCTCGAGTACTGCGCTGACCACCCGGTTTGTGGCCGAGATGTATAATATCATCGACTCGCATATGCCTGGCGCCGCTAAGATAGGATTGGTTGCAAGGAGAGCTTTAATGCCTTCCAGAGACGCCATGGCCTCCTCGGTCCATTTGAAGGTCTTTGTCTGTTTTAAGAGTCTATACAAAGGTAAGGCTTTCTGCCCGAGTCTTGATATGAAGCGACTCAGTGCCGCCACGCATCCTGCTAGCTTTTGTACATGTTTGAGCTCCGTTGGTACCTCTAAGCGGTCCAAGGCTCTTATTTTTGCCGGATTGGCTTCAATTCCTCGGCTAGATACAATGAAGCCGAGGAGTTTGCCGGCTGGTACTCCGAAGACACATTTCTCCGGGTTGAGCTTAATTTGATACTCCCATAAACTGGCAAATGTGTCACGGAGATTGTCTACCAATTGTCTGACGTGTTTGGTTTTGACAATCACATCATCTACGTAGGCCTCGATGGTCTTCCCAATGTGTTTCTCCAAGCATGATTGAATCATGCGCTGGCATGTGGCGTCGGTGTTCTTTAGTCCAAAGGGCATCGTATTGAAGCAAAACAGCCCGTAAGGTGTGATGAATGCTGTTGCTGCCTGGTAAGATTCTTTCATCTTAATTTGATGATATCCTGAGTAGGCATCCAAGAAGCACAGTGGATCGTGCCCGGCTGTGGCGTCCACAATTTGGTCAATTCGCGGTAAGGGGAAGGGGTCCTTGGGGCATGCTTTATTGAGGTCTTTAAAATCGACGCACAGGCGCCAGGACCTATCCTTCTTTGGTACCATGACCAAATTGGCAAGCCAATCGGGGTGTTTTATGTCTCGGATGAATCCGGCTTCCAATAATTTGGCCAGTTCCTCGTCCATTGCTTGATGCTTGGGTTCAGAGAAGCACCGAAGTGTTTGTTTGATGGGCTTGTAGCCTTTTAATATGTTTAGGTTGTGTTCCGCAAGCTTGCGGGGTATCCCCGGCATGTCCGAAGGGTGCCAGGCAAATATATCCCAATTTTCCTTAAGGAAACTACGTAGAGCCTCGTCAATCTCTGGATTGAGGTTTGCCCCTATGGACGCCGTTTTAGCTGGGTCCGTGGGGTGTACTTGGAATTTGACTATTTCATCGGCCAGCTTGAATGAGGTGGACTTCGGCCGTTTGCCAAGGATGACATCATCTCGGTCGACTTCGGCTCGTAATGTGCTCAGTTCCTCGGCCGCGAGGGCTTCGGACAAAGATTTGAGGGCAAGTGACGCCATTTTGTTCTCGGCTTTGAGTGCACTGTCGGGGTTGGTCGAAGCGGTAATTATCCAGTTTGGGCTCGGCATTTTGAGCTTCATGTAGCCGTAGTGTGGTACTGCTTGAAATTTGGAAAAGGTGTCCCGTCCCAGGAGAGCGTGATATCCGCTCCTAAAAGGGGCGATGTGGAACGTGATTTCTTCGGATCGGTAATTATTCGGGGTTCTGAAGACCACATCCAAGGTTATCTTTCCACTGCAGCGTGCTTCTCGCCCAGGTATGATGCCTTTAAAGGTGGTGCTACTCTGTTCGATGCGCGATTTATCGATTTGCATTCTGTCCAGAGTGTTCGTGTATATCAAATTTAAGCTGCTGCCCCCGTCCATTAACACTTTTTGGAGACGTCAGCTGCCCACGATTGGGTCGAGGACCAGGGCAGCGGGGCACCTGTCGGCCTAGTGGGAACCAGGGTACCACGGCCCGTCTGCCTCTAGCCCAGAGAACCGCGCTCGGCGGCCGGCCCATGAGAGTGGCCTTGCCTCAGCCGCTTCGGAGGGAGCCGCCTCGCGAGGGGCGAGCCTCGCGAGGCCCCTCCTCGCCAGGCCAGGCCCTGCCGAGGCCGCCAAGCACCATGTTCCCTCGCGAGGCCTTCTCACGAAGCAAGTCGTACGGCGCCAGCCGCGGGGCTCCGCGCCCAGCACATGGGTGACGTCCCGCTGTCAGGATAAGGACAGCGGGGCGCGACCAAGCCCAGCTTCCATTCTGGTGATAAGGGAGCGGCGGCGTCTGCCTCCTCCAAAGCAAGTCCCAAAGGCTTTCCTCTTTGGTGATAGAAGATCAGGACGGATCAGCGCGCCAGGATGGAGGTCATCGCCAAGCCCACCAGCACGTCACAAGGAGCCGCTTTAGCAGGCGGAGAGCGCCTTTAGTCAGGATAAGCCTGCGCTCTTGTCCCCCTTTTGAATTGCCACCCTGTGGCAACCCTTTCCCGCTCATATTTTCGGGGAAGAGGACCAAGGCACTACAAAAGGGGCAGGGCTGCTTCCATGTAAGGGGATCGACCCATTCTCCCCCACACCTCGTGTACACGGAGCCACAAGCTCTCCATACAGAGCAATCCAACGCAGGCAGGAGTAGGGTATTACACCACACGGTGCCCCGAACCTGGGTAGCTCGCGCGTCCCCTTCGTGTCCGGTGAGAGCCAGTGAGTCCGCCTTCCTTCCACCGTAGAGGCCGTCGTGTCGTAGGTTGCCAAGCTAAGTCCCCCAGAGTTCGAATCCTAAGTTCTTGGAGAGGTTTCTTGGACGCAAATCCTAGACTCTGACATTTGGCGCGCCAGGTAGGAGGACTTGCCGTCTTCGCGCCTTCGACCTCGACGTCAGCATCGACATGGACGCCGCCGCCGCTCGCCGGGACGCGCTGCGCGCCCCGCCGCTGTCAGGGTCCCCGCGGCGCCCGCCGCCCGCGGTGCCCCTGGGCGGCGCCCTCAAGCCGCCTTCGAGCCCATTGGGGAGCACGTGGCCTCCTCTGCCCACCCGTCGGTGAACGAGCAGGCGCACGTCCCCTCCGTCGCCACCTCCTCGCTCGCGCGCCGCGCTGCTCATGGCGCAGGAGTTGCTGCGCTACTGCCCCACTGAGGATGCCTACGACGCCTGGCTTGGGCGCATCACCGAGCTCGTCGACGCCGCGCGCGATGGCCAGGAGCCCTCCTGCTCCCCGCCTGCTCCGCCGTCCTGCGCCGACCAGGCCGGGCACGGCGCTCCTCCTCCTCCTCCTCCTCCGGACCGCGACGTGGCCGAGCGCCGCCCCGCCGCGCGCGCCCCGGAGCTGTCCCGCGCCTCGCTCACGCCAGGCGGCGATGGCGACAGCTGCCAGATCGTCCACCGTGTGCCCCAGGACGCGCGCGTGGGCCTCGAGAGGGCGCGCGACCGCCAGACGTCACCATGGAAGGGCGCCAGAACCGCGCAGCCCTCAACGGTAGAGCCGTCACCAACCGGGGCTACCTGGCCCTCGCCCCCGAGCTACGTCGTGTGGTGTGGCCCGACAAGTTCAAGCCAGAGCTCCCTCAGTGCTACGACGGCACCGCCAACCCCACGGAGTTCCTCCTGCTCTACACCATCAGCATCCAGGCCGCAAGGGGGGACGACCGGGTCATGGCAAATTGGTTCCCCATGGCCCTCAAGGACATTGCGCGCTTGTGGCTCATGAACCTCCCTGAGGCGTCCATCTCTTCGTGGGAGGACCTGTGCAAGCAGTTCGTCGCCAACTTCAAGGGCACGAGCGACCGCGCCCTCATGATCAACGACCTGCGGAACGTGCGCCAGTGCCCTGGTGAGCCCCTTTGTAAGTTCATCCAGCGCTTCAGCCAGGTGCGCCACAAGATCCCGAAGGCCTCCGATGCCGTGATCGTCTCCACCTTCACAAGTGGCATCACGGACGTGAAGATGCGTGAGAAGCTCTCGGTCAGGGACGAGCTTGACTCCACAGCAGAGCTGTTCGTCCTCGCTGACCGCTGTGCCAAGGCCGAAGAGGGACGCCTTTTCCTCCACAACGACCCTGACGCTGAGCCCGACGCGGCGAAGCCCAAGGCCAAGGACACCAAGCGCAAGGGCCCAGCCATGCTCGCGGCGGAGCCAGACTACAAGCGCGGTCGCGACCGCGGCGAGGCCAAGAAGGATGGCCCGCCCTTTCTGCGCGTACCACAACATGAACTCCCACAGCACAGAGGACTGCCACGAGCTCAAGCTGCTTCGCGAGGGCCGCACCGAGAGCCGCGGCAGCCGCAAGGAGCGCGGCAAGGGCCGTGGGGGCGGCAGCGGAGGCGGCCGCTGGGGCGGCAACCACAACAACGGCACCGGCGACAACAACCGTCAGGGCTGGCAGAACCAGCCGCGACAGGCTGACCCTCGGCCCGACGCCGCCCCCGTACGCGTCAACGACCCCCCCTCCCGCTGAGAACGCTGGGGGCTACCAACAGCCCCGCAGGGTGGCCTGCATCCTCGGCGGGGCCCAGGCCCCTTCGTCCAACCGCTACTTCAAGCAGTTCTCTCGGGAGGTGAACGCGGCCCTCCCAGCCCTCGACTCCACCGGCCGCCTCAAGTGGTCTGAGTTCCCCATCGCCTTCGACGCCAATGACCACCCCGAGTCCATGAAGGTCGTGGGCGTCATCCCCCTGTTGTGTACACCTACCATCAGCAACGTGGCCGTCACCAAGACCCTCATCGATGGTGGAGCGGGCCTCAACGTACTCTCCGTGGAGACATTCGAGACGCTGCAAGTGCCCTACGAGCGCCTCATGCCCACCAGGCCCTTCTCGGGCATCACCGACGGCTCCACTATTCCCCTGGGGCAGGTGCGCCTTCCCGTCACCTTCGGCACCCGCAAGAACTACCGCACAGAGTTCATCGTCTTCGATGTGGCTCACATCGGCCTGCCCTACAATGCCATCCTGGGCTATCTGGCGCTCACCAAGTTCATGGCCGCAACCCACCACGCCTACGGCCTCGTCAAAATGCCCGGCTGCCGCGGTACCCTCACCGTTCGCTGCGACGAGAAGGACGCGCTGCAGGCCCTCGAGCACTCCTACAAGACCGCCTCCGTCACGTACCCGGCCGATGAAGACGTGCCTGGGCCTGCCGAGGAGACGCCTGCGAGGAACAAGAAGCCCCTGCTCCCTCAGGAGCGGGTCGAGTCCAAGAAGGCGTCACTGGATGGGGGTGAAGCAGGCCCCTCCCTCGCCGGCGGCGGCGGGCCCTCCCCCAAATAGGAGGGCGCGCTCGTCACCTTCCTCCGGGCGTGCCCTGATGCGTTGGCTTGGACAGCATCAGGCACGCCCGGCCTACCGAGGGAGGTGATCGAGCACCACTCAACCGCGTACTGGAGCGCGCGGCCCGTCAAGCGTGAGGAATATCGTCAAGCGCCCAAGAAGCAGGAAGTCGTCACCCAAGAAGTCAACCAGCCCAAGGATGCCGGAACCGCCCATGAAGCTCCCCACCCTAGGTGGATCGCCGGCATCACCCCCGTCACCAGGCCGTGCAGCAGCACGCGCATGTGCGTCGACTTCATCGCCCTTAACCAGGCTCGTCCCAGCCCCTTCCCTCCTCCGCGTGTTGCCGTGGGCTCGCCATGGCTTGTGCGTATGCCGTTCGGCCTGGAGGCCGCTGGGGCCACCTTCGCGAGGCTGATGCGCATGAGCCTGGAGTCCCACATCGCAAGGAATACGGAGGTGGTTAACACTCGCCCACCGGCCCACCGCGGCCCCACTCGTGACGGCGGCGGGTGTTCCGGTACCAAACACATGGAACGCCCTCCATCACCATAAGTTATGTCCGTGCCCCACGGATACGAGCAACATGGAGCTGTACATGCTCCGGGGCTCTCTCTACCCACGCTGCCGCCGGCACGTGAGAGCTCCTTCCCACTCTCGTGGAAGCCCCATGCTCAGCGTTGGCGGATGCCCCATGCTCAGCGCTGGCGGATGCCCCATGCTCCGCGCTGGTGGCCTACTTACCTGAGGGGCCCTCGGCCATCACATCCTCAGGCTGACCCGTGTCAAACACGGCAGCATGTATCTTTCTGTTATGTAATGAAGTTGCTTCATGCATCAGTAAAGCTTATTTCCTCAAAAACCCTGTTAGCTTGCAGCTAAGGGTGCCCTAGCGGAGGCGCGCGCTCGCGATCTCACATGTGCCTGTTACGCGAGCGGGGGCTGGGCACAGTGTCTGTACTCGGGTCAGTCCCAGCAGCACTGAAAAACCCAAGCGACTGAGCTCTGACTCGCGGGCATGCTCCCGTGCACATCACCTCACCAAGTCCTTGGTTCTCTTGCCTCCTAGGGCACGGTGTCTGGGCTCGGGTCAGCCCCAGCAACGCCAAAAACCCAAGCGACTGAGCTCTGGCTCGCGGGCCTGCTCCCGTGTACGTCACCTCACCAGGTCCATGGTGCTCTCGTCTCTTCGCATAACACCCACAGGCGACCTCGCGAGTGCACCCTGCTGCGCTACTTGCAAAAACTTGGCAGTTTCCCTGGTGCAGGATATCAAAGGCCGCAAGGCCCCCCCCCCTCGGGAGGCCTCGTGGCGGGTCCTACGGGCGGAGGGCCTCACGAGGGACCGCGCCTCACGGGCCGTGCCCTGCGAAGGACTCGCCCCAAGCCGCACGCCTCAAGGGAGCTAAGTCTAAAGCACCCCTCGGGTCCTTTCCTTCTCGTTTCTCTCTCATGGCCTCCTGATTTCCTTGGCACAAGCCGCCTGCGCGTCAAGGGGGGGACCCTGAGCATCGCGCTTCAGGGACTCCTACTAGCCCTAAGAGCCCTACACCCTCTGGCCTTGCCGAGCGCATGCTCTGGGCATCCCAGCGACGGTGTAGCCTGCCTCGGGGGCTGGGTGCCAGCGACACATGGCACAAAGGCAATGTAAAAGGGAAATAAAGGCCTTGGGAGGGAAACGAAAACACGCGGATCATTAAGCACTTAACAACAAAAAAGTGTCGTACAAATATGTTCACGCCCCCTCGAGGCTGCATCCATTCTATTACATCAAGGTGAGCACAGGGCCTCAGGCAGCGGAGCCACCATCGGCGTCGTCGACTACTGGATTGCCGTCGTCGCCGGACCCTTCCCCGACGGGCGTGAAACGCTCTAGCAGGCTCGCCACATGGTCCTCCACCGCCCTCGCAAGCTTGCCTTGGAGCTCCTCGGGAACCGGAGACAGCACCTGGTCGAAGTTGAAGCTGCCATCAACGCGTAGCAGGTTGCTGAAGACGCGGGTCGACGCCTGGCGTAGGAGGTCGCGGCACTCAGCGTCGCGGATCTCGTCCCACCGGGTGGAACTCGCCTCCAGCCGCTCCACGAGCCTTGTGAAGAAGGCCAGGTAGCTGGCGTCGTTGGTCTCCAGGGGATCCTCCACCCTCTCGACCGAGAAAGCAGCCACGGCGCTGCGAGCGCGCCCCATGAGCTCGCGGAACATCTTGGAGCGCTAGAGCTGCTCCCCACGCCCTCGGGCGGCCTCGTCGCGGGCCCGCTGCGCCTCGTCGCTAACCTCGCCCACCTGAGCCTAGAGGTCTTCCAGCTCACGGCGAGTCGTGGTGTGGAGCTCCGCCGCGCTCTGCCTCTCGGCTTCCGATGCCGCGAGCTGCCGCTTGAGCTTGGCAATTTCGGTGCCGAGTTCGCCGCGCCTCTTCGTGAAGCGGTCCTCCTGCTTCTTCAGTTTGTTGGAGTAAGTTTCCGCCAGGGCCTTCGCTTTCCGCGCGACCTCCTCCTGGCCCCGCTTGTTGATCTCGGCCCTGTACCTCGCAGCTCTTTCTTCAAGCGTGATGTTGGCTTTCGCGAGGCGTTCTTGGTAGGTGGCCTCGCCGGCCGCCATGATACGGTCCAGATGCTCCAAGCGCTCTCGCTCCCTCTCCTGCTCGATGGTGGTCCGCAGGAGTTCGCGCTTCCGGATCTCCATGTCCATCTCTAGGACTGCCGCCATGCTCTCGCGCCAGGTGACCGCCTCCTCGTGGGAGGCTAGCCGGGCCTCGCGGGCCGAGACGCGCCCCTGCTCCAGGCGGAGGTTCTCCTCTTCGGCCACGAGCTCGGCCTCTAGGGAGCTGAGGGCCGACCGGGCATGGCGGAGAGTCCCGATCCGTGATAGGATGCTGCGGCTCACCAGGGCCAGGGTCCCAGGCGCGTCCGGCCCTTCCGTCTCTGCCTCCCGTGGCTCTGGGGGCTCGGGGGCTGCTGCGCCATCGGATCCGCCCAGGCCTCCGCCCGAGGGGGCCTCATTCCCCTCCGGGCGGCCAGGGTCCTCCTCGACCTCCGCCTCGGCTTCCTCCCCTGCCGGCCGCTCGGCCGCGCGGGTAGGACTGGGCGCAGCCGCTTCCGGCTCGTGGCGCCCTGGTGATCGCTCGAGGCTCGTGGTGGCCGCCGCATCGGCGCCTACCTCCCCCTCGGGATGGGCACCCTCCGGAGGCACCCTTTCTCCGGCAGGAGGGAAGGCCTCCTCGGGAGGCTGGGCAGATCCCGCAGACCCCTCCTCCACAACTCCGTCGTGCTTTGCGGGGATCGTTAGGGGCGCCGGTGCACCAACCGCCCCCGGCTCCCGTTGAGCCCCGGCGGGCTCTCCGACATCCTCGTCCCGGACACCCTCCTTCTTCTTCTTCGGTGGGGAGCCCCTACTGCATAGCAAGGGATCAAGCCGAGCCGTGCAAGATGAGGCGGTGGGCGTAAGGAACACGCGAGGCAGGGGGACTTACTCGTCTCTGCGGACCCATCGCCGCTTCCTTAGCTTCCCTCCAGGACAGCTGCCGCTCCCGCCCCCTCGGGACTCTTTGGGGCCCCCTCCTGAGGCCCTGCCGTGGGGCCCGTCTAGGCCCCCTCACGAGGCTTCGGCGGGCGGGATCGCCCCACCAGCCGTGGGGTTCCCCGCGCCAAGGGCTTCCTCCATCGAGGGCGCAGGCCGTTGGGGCTCGACTCGGGGCCCCCCGGCGTCACTGCTGCCGCCGCTGCCGGTTCCTACCGTCGACAGGCGGCGAGTCGGCTCGGAAGCCGCCGTCTCGCTCTAGGCATCGGCCGCGGCCGCCGCCTTGGTGTCACCTTCGCCTTCGGGAAGCGGCAGCACCTGGATCGGGTTGTCGCGAGGTCCCACATGACCCGGGGGCATGAGCCCCCACTGGTCGAACAGTCGCATGCCGGCCCACATGTCCTCCCGGTTTCCAAAGCAGTAGATTGGAGCCGCGCTTGGCGGCGGGAGCGGCGTCGCCGCGGCGAGAAGAACGTTCGCCAGCCCCTCCACCACTTCCGGGGCAAGGCGATCGGAGCTCAGCCTCATGGGGTCCCCCAGGCCTGAGTGGGTCCACACCGGGCGAGGGCACCCCTGGAGGGGGGCAATGCGCTTGTGCACGAACTCCTTGACGGCCATGCTCGTGGTGAGCCCGCCGTCTTGGAGCACTCACATCCTCGCCATGACTGGCCTCAGCGCGGCCTCGGTCAGCTCGGCGGGCCCCCACCCGGAGCTCGGCACCGCTGGCGCCTCCGAGATCTCGAGCAAGGGGCTGTACTGGCGCGCGTCCATGTAGACCCAGCGCTCCCTGAAGCCCTCCACCTCCTCAGGGATCCGCATGTCGATGATGTGCGCGCGCATGCCCGTGACCATCTGGAATGACACGCAGCCCGAGCACTGGTCCGCCTCGGTCAGTCGGAGGCGAAAAAATTTCCGGAGGAAGGCCACGGATGGCAGCACCCCCAGAAAGGCCTCGCAGAGGTAGGCAAAGACAGAGAGAAGAAGGACCGAGCTCGGGTGCAGGTGCAACACATGAACCTGGTAGTGGCTGAGCACGGTGTTGAAGAAGTCAGAGAAGGGAGGCACCAGCCCGGCGAAGACGGAGTGGAGGAAGAATGGGAAGGTCGTACCCCCTCGCTGCGCCGCGGGGCGCGACGCCGTCCAGATCTTCGTCGCCCCGTTCCCGTTGTGGGTGCTGGCCGTCATTGGCCACACCTTGTCCAGGCCCTCCTCGTTGATCATCTAAAAGCATGGCAAGTTTTGGGGAATGAAAAAACAAATCAAAGATCAATGCAAGGTTAGAAAAAAATGTTGAACAGTCACATGACATATTTATTGACATGATGGCAAAAGTATGTAGTAGTAGTTAGCCATGAAAAAAAACTTTTGAAAAATGGCATGGTAACACATGATAATTAACATGGGAGGATGCTTTTTTAAGTTCCCCTAAAAAAGGATGATTTTTAAGTTTATGGCAATTTTAATTTGATGGCAAAATTTTATAAAAACTACATGCCAAATTTAATTTTATATCCATTGCAAATCTATTGCATATACTACGGCATTTTTAACTCAACACAAATATCCATGGCAAAAACTACATAGTTCTTATGAAACAAACAAACTTGCCATTGTAAAAACTATCAAAATTGTCTTGATCCATTAACTAAATTTACCATGATGTGTGAACTAAATTTTCCATGGTCCCGAAAGCAAATTTGCCATGGTCCATAAAAATAAATATGCCATGGTCCAAAAAAATAAATTTTCCATGGTCCATAAAATAAGTTTGCGTTGGTAGAGTATGAAAAGAATTTACCATTCGTTGTTCAAATAAATTGCCATGACCATAAGTTCGTTCAATAAAAAGGTGACATGGAAAAAATAAGAAATTTAGGAATTTTCTTCTTTGCAAAGATAGCTAATTTAGGATTTTACCATGGGCACATGGCAAAATTTAGGTATTTTCCGTTGGCACATGGCAAATTTATGGATTTGTTCTATAGAAATTCAAAAGCAACTAATGGAAATTGCAAGTTTGGCTTGGTACAAAACATAAGAATTGCCATCATATGTTAAATAAACTTTTCTTAGTGTATAAAACATATTTACCATCGACACATGGAAAATTTGAAAAATGGTACATTAAAATAAAATTTTGCCGTGTAGTTTGGTGTCTAAAAATCATTGCAAAAAAATGAAAAACAATTGTCGTAGTGACCATTTTTCCTAGTACAAAATTGGCCTTGCAGATTTGGTTTTGTAGAATTTCCATGTACCTAGCTTGCGATGATTTGGCTGAACCATCTATCAAAAATGATATGTTGTCGTAACTTTTGCCAACAACAGTTTGAAAAATTTGCAGAGCAAGTTGAAGCTATCTAAAAATTGGGTGAATCTAAAGAATTGCCACCCCCAAAACACTTCTCTCAAAAAAGGTAATGAGTTTCATGTTTCTGGTATAAAAACATTAAGTTAGGAAATGTCACCCTCCTTGAACATGTCTGTAAAAAGCAACCGCGAGTACATTAGTAGATTTCCATGTTGTAGAACATCAGTACATTTGCCATGTTATAGAACATGTTGTTCCTATATTTGTCGTACACAAAAATAGGAAACGTTTTTCAACAAATTTGCCGTGTTCTAGATAGCACTTGCAATAAATAAATTTTTCAGTAAATAGTATGGGAAATCTACTAATGTTCAACAATTTGCCATGTTCTACTCAATTTGCCATGTTCGACATCAATGTCGACCCACGACAACAATAAGTCCAATCCAGTAGCACAAATCACATGCTCTGGTAACCAATGCGCAAAAAATGACAACATCCATTACCATTCCCCGTACTACAAAAAATGAAAGCAATGGAAAAGCAGCACGGGCTTACTGGATGGAGGCGGGTCAGCGCTGCAGGAGGCTGGGGAGCAACATGCGCGAACAGCGAGGGTGACGGACACCTCAGCTGCCACCCGCGAGGGCGTGGGAGGAGTCTGGGGTTGTCGGCGGTCGCGAAGCCGCGGAGGAGTGGAAGCGGCTCGAGGAGCGGCGGCGACGGCGGGGAATAATGATGCGGCGACATGCGACAAGTATGCACATCTGTCGTGGTTGGGCCTTCGATGCACCTTGCCGACGCCCGAGAAGAAAAGCGGCGCGGCATATGGGACTCGCAGCGTCGGGATTGACAGTGGGAATGGGCGTCGCCGGAGAAGGGATTGGCGGGCGTGGCCGTGGGGGCCAGGAGGCGACCACAGTGTTGTGCAAGAGCTCTATTGCGTGGACATGGCGCTCGGCCTCTGGGGCGTGCGGAACGAGGGAGAGAGGGAGATGTGTTGGGAAATGTAGTAAAAAAACCGTCCTATGAATCAAGAACAAGGATCACTATGAAGATGCATACAAGGTTAGATCGGATCATTACCAATTTCGAGTTGCAGCGGAAGAAGAGCTGGCATAGATTGTTCTTGAAGTCCCTTAAGCCGTCGCACGAATGATCCCTCGAACAAAGATCGAAAGCACGATCTCTCCACGGATTGCACACGTACAAAGTAGATGATCCGACAGCACTTCGCCATCCAGAGCTTTGCGTCGTCGAAGAACTAGAGGGAGATGAGCCTCACGGGATCTCTCTAATTAACTGGGGAACTAGAGAAAACTAGAGAGAACTAGAGGGGGTGCCTCAACCGGAGAGAACTTGTGTGTTCTGGGGGGCTCCCCCTCATGTATATATAGGTGGAGGAGGGAGGCCGACTTGGGGAGGGCCTCCCTCCCTTAGGCCATATTCGGCTGACAGGGTTGTGAAGGGGTTTTGGCAGGGATTGAGGTGGATTAAATCCCCAATAAGTCAAATCCCCCAAAATCCCCTCCAATCCCCTTAGGGCAGGGTGTAACCGAACAAAGCCTTAGTGCGCCAGCCAAGGAGGGGGCGTCCTCCTCCAACTCCACTTCCCCCCTTTAGCTTATTGGACAAGCTAAAGGGGGCGACACCCCTTAATGGGCCACTAGGCCCATGTGACTGCCCCGCAAATAGGCTTTAGCCTACTGGGGTAGCCCATGGTGCCAAGAATAATCCGCGGGGGGGGGGGGGGGGGTGGCTGCCGGTAATTCCCGGAGCCAACCTATATTATTATTAGGTCCTAAGAACTTTTTCCACCTCCCGGTTTTCTCCGAAACGCTTCTGGTTTCCCCGAAACACTTCTGATTTTCTCTCGAAACAATTTATATTATCTCTGAAACTTTTCTGATGATATTTTCTCAAACTCCTAAATCCAATAGAACTCAACAGACCGTAAACTCTTAAGCGTGTTGCCGTGCAGGTTCGGTGAAATATAGACATGAACGAAAGCACCTTTCGTTCAATGATCAATAGGGAACCGTGGACATCCATATTTACCTCTATACTCACACGAATGTTATTGGAGTCACTAGTGCACTGACGTGCTATACAAACGGTTTTTACCCCTTTGCGCGACAGAGTTTTAAACCGTCGCCTTGCCTCTGTGTGCGATAGGGGGGTCCATCCCACACGACCCAGAAACCATCGGCGATAGCTCCTTCGGTCACACACGCTTAGCGCATATGCTCGTGTGCGATCGGGGGAGCTAACGCAGACGTTTCATCGGACAAGCCGTTTGATATCGTCTTGCCATCCCACACAGTAATTATGGCACAAACGTTTGTGTTGTCAGACCGCATCACACACAGCTTTCTGTATAGCCTCATCTCTGATAGGTGGAGCGATCAGAGACGCTCAGCCTTAGTTAAGCGTTTGCGTTATTCAAGTATATCACACACGGTTCGGTGAAGAAAACTGTATGACATTTGGCTATCCATCACACACGCTTTTACTGCTAGAATCGTTTGGAAAGTGCCATGACCCATTTAGCAGGTTTATTAGTTTACTATTAATAATCCCAGTGTTAAGCAAATTCACATTTCATATGGAACAACTGTTTACCACTTTCATATCAGGCACACAAATATATTTTATCATCACAGTACGATAGCTACGTCACAACAGCACAGTACACCATATAGCCAGGGGCGAAGCTAACAATCTGGCGTGGTTTGGCCAACGCCGTACCTAAGCTGCAGTGAAAATACGTATATATACTGGTATTAGCCCAACATAATTTTCAGGATTTGGGCGTGTGTAATTTTTGTCGAAAATGACCACCTGCCCAACGAAATTGCCAAAAAAAGACCCCATCTGCATGAAATTGACAAAAAAGACCCCCTGGACCGTGGCGGCAGGCGCGCCAGCCGACACGTGGCACCTGCCGCCACGGTGCGAGGCGGCAGCCCCTGCTGCCTACGGAACGGAGGCCGGTGGTGGGCCCTGCCGCCTCGTCCGGTGGCGGCAGGACTGTTGCTGCTGCTCACGGGCGAATCGCTACGGAACGAAAATGCATGCATGCATGCATGTGCTAGTAAGGCCTAATAATCCACGCTGCAACAAGGTCTAATAATGCATGCATGTGCTAGTACATCGTGGCAGTTCGTTAGCTTGCTACCCCTCAAAAAAAAAAGTTAACTAACCGATCAACTTGTGTACGTACAATATGAGCATGTGTATTTCTCTTCTTTTATGGAGTGAGCCTTTGTATTTCTAAAACACGTGCGTGTATAACCTGCATTTAAAATCATTGAAGATCCAAAATAAGCTATGTGAACAGAATCAATACAACAAAAACTCATTGAACACTCATGAAACATCTCTTCTACATTTCCCGACAGCAAAAAAAAAACATTAATTGAGAATTGCCGCCACAGCAACACTAGAAGGGACGACTCCGCAGCGACCCGTCATCGATAAGTAGTGGACAATCCTACACGCACGCCACTGGTCATCTCGGCTAGGGGTAAGAGGAACCGAAGTTATTGGTAGTGGGCAATCCTACACGCACGCCACTGGTCATCAGTTACCAGTGACGGGCCACATTGCCCACCCGCCACTGGTAAATGTTATCAGTGGCGGGGTGAATCCCAGGGCCCGCTACTGATATTTTTTTAGGGTATTTTCCTCTTCATCCCGTCACTCTCTGAATTATCTGATCCACCGACGATTGGATATCTACCCTTCTCAACTAGGGCATCTCCAACACGGATCTCAAACCTCCCGTACCCGTCCGGATCGATCTGTTCCGATGCTTTAGTTATTTATTCCGCTCACATAGCATATTTTGGATCTTCGATGGTTTTAAGTGCAGGTTATACACGCACGTATTTTAAAAATACGAAGGCTTGTATTGTGCATACACTAGTTGATCGATTGGTTCGCTTAGCGATGCATGCATGGCAAAGCTAGCTGCCCACGAGGCCACGACGTACTAGCACATGCATGCATCGGATCTTGCTGCAGCAACAGTCCTGCCGCCACCGGACGAGGCGGCAGGGCCCACCACCGGCCTCCGTTCCGTAGCGATTCGCCGCTCGCTGTTATGGGCAGCCTGCCGCCTGGCCAGCTGGTGGCAGGGGCTGTCGCCTCGCACCGTGGCTGGCGCGCCTGCCGCCACGGCCCAGGGGGTCTTTTCTACTAATTTCATCCAGAGGGGCTTTTTTCTGGCAATTTCGTTGGACAGGTGGTCCTTTTCGACAAAAAATCATGTTGAGCTTGGTTGATGCCTATTGAGTGGTGCGCCGTGACCATGGGCTGACTTAAACCAGCGATGACTGCTCGGCTTCGGCTACGCAGCTGCCTACGAGTCGTTTACGAGAGACGGAGAGGCGGCAACGCTTAGCTAGGGCACGGCCGCACGGGCGCACGGCAGCCGGCAGTCGGTAGGCTGTGGGCGCGCAGCCGGCGACCGGCGAGGGGGAGTCCGCGAGGCCGCAATCGGTGGAAACGGCAACTGGCGACTCGGTGGATCCGCAAGGGTTTGTAGATGTGGCCGCCCAAAGAAGAGGATTAAGTATGTAATGAAAGGTACAATTTGGTTGTCCTTCTTCCCCTTGATCGCATCAGTTGAGTTGTCATGTTACTTACACGAATCACATGAACGAACATTTATTCAATTATTCACTAATCAATTATTTTTTCTTGTGTTTTTTTACAGATTTAAAGAGTTAAAGCCAGTAGAAGAATGACATTGCCACGTTCCACTTAATGATTTATCTATGGTTTTTATCATTATTACATACTACTAGTTACTAATTTATGATTTATCTGTGGTTTTTATGTTTCATAGGTCATCTTTATGCCCGTATAATTAATATAGATGATACCTTGGCAATCGATCATCCATATAATCTTCATCAAGTGAGGTATTTAGAGTGCTAACACTTCACTTTTGGATTTTGGTTGTATTTGTTGAACATGAAGTAATATATATCTAGTATTCTAGTGAGCTCTTGCATAGTTGAGTTGTCCATGTTTTTTTTGTTCATAAACTCCGCCACACCTGGAAATTATTCCTGGCTTCGCCACTGCATATAGCTAGTTCACCTTCATAAGCAAAAAGTATGTTGAGCACAATATTAGAACAATATATTCATTAATTCCCCTAATCGGCTGATGCATGTTGGTGGATGCGTGCATGATCAGCCAAATTTGTCTTCTCCAGCTCTGCTTTCAGTTCAGTAAGAGCCTGATTTGCACTGCCCAACTGGGAAAGTGCTTCCTCCTTCTGAAACACCATCTCAGCAAAGTCTAATTTAAAAAATCTGAGATCATTCTCCATCTTCCTCTTTTTTCCCCGTATCATGAAATATTCTTCAGCGTTGACAACATTTTCTCTAAGTCTATCTCTATTCTCTTCCTCATACATGCTCCAAAGCTTTGCTAGGAACATCTTCAAAGACTGTGGCCACTCTTGATCAACCCACTCCAGGTAAGAATACTTCCGTTCATCCTATAATATTTAAAACTAAATCAGTTACAATTGTAGGAAAAAATGGGTTTCTAGCAACTTAGAAAATCACCACATACATATTTTGAAAAACTGAAGAAACACATTAATTATGACATATCTTCTCAAAAAGTTCAATGTGCAAATGAATTAATTGCTACTGAGACAACAACCAAATTCAGGAACATCACAAGCTATAATTAACTGCAACAACGCTACAAGTTCTTAGTCATGTATAATAGCAAATTGACCATTTTATGAGGAACAGTGTTTGAATGACATCAAATTAATACCACCAGGTATGTACATGCACAAATTTAATAACATAGAACTAATAGCACTAAGGCCCTCCACTATGTAGGACAAAACCGGTGCAAATCAACTTTTGCTACATTTGGCATTGGTGCCCTGCACTGCCGAGCCGATGCCAGAGGAAAAATTCAGGGAAATGGAGCACCTAGTTGCTCTGATGCCTAGTTCCTTCATGCCATAAAGTATTAGTATTTTACTGCTTGGCTGCTCAGATGTGTGGAGTAAAGTTGGCTGCACAAACTGCTGAAGCGGTGCCAAATAATTTTCTTAGGGCACCGCGGATGAGATGGCAACATTTTTAGATACTAGGTAGAACTGTGGCAGTGTCTTAATCACATCCAGAATAACATAGCGTAGTGACAGTGTCTAAATAGCATCTAACAAATGATTTCTAACAACAAAAGTGGGGCTAACCTTTTCTGCACATGCCAAAAACTTCCTCCCACTATTCACAGATTCAAAAGCCACTAACTTCACGCATGGAGATTGATGTTGACAACGAGTAGGCAGATCTTCAGCTACCCGCTCCATTCCTTCCAAGTGATGGTCCTACATCAACCTTGCTGCACCTCCGATGATGTCGGGGGGATGACCACCGGGTAGGCAAGCGAACCCGGAGCCCCTTTTCAAAAACATCGGGGCAGCCCGTGCTCCACCCCGCCGGCTGGCCATCCGGCCGGCTTCCCAGCGCGAGCCGGCCAGGCCCGACCCCGGGTCGGGTCCGGCTCTCCGATAACCGGCTGACGATGGGTCAGCGGGCATCCCATTGTTCCCCGTGACAAGACGGCCCCCCACGACAGGAGAACATGGCTACAGCGCCAACCGTCTCGGGAAGGCGCGCCGGCAAAGCTACCGACCCTGCTGACCGGGACGGCCGGCGTCAGCACCAGCACGCCACTGCAGACCCCCACGACGTCGTCCCCTCCGTGACGCTCGAGGCGACGGGCCACAGTGCCGAGCAGCCAGCGGGGCCCAGCAGCCGGTGGGCCCTCAGCCGGCTCCAGACGCCGACGTTCGGGTCCCGGCGTGTGTGATTTTACCCATGTAACCCTGGGGGGTCGGCCTATGAGACGCCCCAGGAGCCCTCCATGCAGAGGGTCGGTCGATCGGCTTCTTCTTCATTCGGATCTAGTAGCAACACACACACTAGTACGAGAGGCCGAACGGAGAACAAGCTCCTTCTTCCTCCTCCGCCCAAACAGCTCCAGGAGCACCATTGTAACCATCGTGGCCTCTGAGCCAATCAACCCACTCGGCAGGACTAGGGGTGTTACCTCCCCGGAGGACCCTGAACCTGGGCACACCTTGTGTCTCCCGCACGCGTGTGCCAACCTCGCTTCCGGAACCCACCGGCGTCCCCACGCAGCCCCCCACTTTTAGCCATCTCATGGCATCTGCCGTGATTTCACCACGACAGTTGGCGCCCACTGTGGGGCTGCTCGCGGCGTCGGCCGGAGTCAAGTTCTGGACGAGGCCCTTCACCAGCTCCGGCGAGCGTATCATGCACGGCTTGGTCCGCGCGCCCCGCACGGCCAACCCGACCGGCTGCGACGCAGCGCCAGGCGCGGACGCCGCCTGCCCCGCAGTCTGCCTTGTCGTCCCCTTCGGCGCGCTGCGCGTCTTCGTGGCGCTTATCCACGACGAGTACCCCAGCGAGGTACACAGCTTCGCCGACTCGCCCGTCCCCGTTGGCTGCGCCGTTTCCGACGACGTCGCGGACCTCTGCGCCTGTGCGGAGGTGCTGACCATCGGCGCCAGCTCCGGCTCCTCATGCAGCAGCGGCTCAGCTCAACGAGGACCGTGAGCATCTGCTAGTCGAGGCCACGACGCTCGTGGCAACGCGGCGTCGGCTGGAGTCCGCCCAGCAAGAGTATGACAGCGTCGACGGCTTCACGCCGGCCGCAGCTGAGCCCAACCGGGTCGCGGAAGTGCGGATCCGCGGAGGCGCAATCGGCCGTGCGCTAGGCGCGGATCGGCCTGTCTATGACAGCCCCGTCAAAAACATGCGTGCGGCGTAGGTGGCCATGGTGGATCTCGAGTTCCTGGAGGGCGAGGAGCTGCTGCAGCAGCAGCAGCGCATCCGCGACCTCATCACCACGGCGAACGAGCAGCAGAGGCGTTTCGACCCGGCCCATCCATCCGCCTCCGCTTCGGGAAACACCGCGAACCCGGAGAGGGCCCTTCGGGACACGCAGCAGGCGTCTTCCCCTGCCGGCTCGACGAGTCGCGGCTCCGGCCGGCGCCGGGCAAGCCGGAGCCGGCACAACCGCGTCGCGGCAGCTGGCGACGGCGTTGCCAACGAAACTGCCGGTGACAGCCGGGTCCAGCAGCCGGAACTTCCTTCCCCCGCCGCCTCGACGACCCCGGCCGGTTTCCACCGACGCGATGCCACGTGGCCCCGTCGCGAGCCGGCTGGGCCCCCGTGAGCCCTACGACGAAACCGACGCCCGCCACCGCATCGACCGGCTGGCGCGATCCACACTTCTTGAGGAGGAGAGCTCCGTTGGCCCCGCGTGTTTCGGACCCCGCATCCGCGAAGAGCCCTTCCCCAAAGGGTTCACGCTGGCCCGTGACACCCCCAAGTACAGCGGCGTCTCCAAGCCGGAGGACTGGCTAACTGACTACACCACGGCTGTCGGCATCGCCGGCGGCAACCGGCGCATGGCGGTCCGCTACGTCCCCCTCATGCAGCTCGGCTCGGCCCGGACATGGCTTAACAGCCCGAGGGCCGGCAGCGTCAATTCCTGGCTGGACTTTGAGGATGCATTCATGCGCAACTTCACCAGCACGTACAAGCATCCGGGTCGGCCTCGCCAGCTCTCCATGTGCGTGCAGGGCCCGAGCGAGCCTCTCCGCGACTTCCTCACGCGATGGACCGAGCTGCGCAACTCCTACGAAGGGGTCCATGAAGTGCAAGCCGTCCAGTACTTCGTCGACGGGTGCCGAGACGGCACCCTGCTCAAGCACCGCCTGATGTGCGACGAGCCGGACACCCTGGCGGAGCTCATGGTGGTGGCGGACAAGTACGCCACGGCCGACTCCGCGATGCGCGTAAAGATCACGGTCGACGTGGACGGTAAGCCGGTCCCGGTCCAGCCGGCCACCCCGAAGCCGGCTGGCGAAACCAACCAGCGCCGGCAAGACAACAACAACAACAACAAGCGGAAGGCCGAGCAGCCGGCTCCTCGTTACAACAACCAGCAAGTGGCCGCTGTGGCGGAGGAATGGCCGGCCGAGCAAGGCGGCGTCAAGCGCCAGCGCACCGGCAAGACGGCCTGGCAGCCCAAGTTCTCCTTTGAGCAGATGCTGGACGCCCCATGCAAGCACCACAGCGGAGCGAAGCCTTCCACGCACACGCTCTGGAACTGCAGCATCACCCAGCGCCTGATGCGTGGCGATTTCCTACCGCCACCGCCCGGTCCAAACCCGCAGCTCCCGCCGCCTCCCCCGCCGCCTCCGACAGCCGGCGACCTCGCCAACGACCCCTACCCTCAGCAGGACGCGGCCTACGTCGTCTTCACCAGCGAGAGCGACGACAAGCACAGCAAGCGCAAGTACCAGCATGAGGTAAACGCCATCGTCCCCCCGGTCCCCCAGTACATGCACTGGTCCGACCGTCCGGTCAATTGGACCTGGGAGGACCACCCGGCCGTGATGCCTACGTCGGGTGGCTACGCGCTCGTCCTCGACCCCACCTTCATCGCTAAGAAGCGCACCTGCCACTTTTCGCGGGTGCTGATCGATGGCGGCAGCAGCATCAACATCCTCTACCGTGACACCATGGTCAAGCTCGGCATCGAGGAGGGCCAGCTGCAGCCCACCCAGACGGTGTTCCACGGCATCGTGCCAGGCGCCTCGTGCTCCCCCATCGGCCGGGTGCGGATGGACGTGTTGTTCGGCACCAGTGCCCATTTCCGCCGAGAGCCGATCTGGTTCAAAGTGGTCAACCTCGCCAGCCCCTACCACGCGCTTTTGGGTCGGCCCGCCATGGCCAAGTTCATGGCGGTTCCCCACTACGCATACCTCAAGATGAAGCTGCCAGGTCCCAAGGGCATCATCACCATCACCGGCGACTACAAGAAGTCCCTGGAGTGCGCCAAAGCCGGCTCCAAGCTGGCCGAGTCGCTGGTCATCGCCGAGGAGAGGCGCCAGCTCGACCGTCTTGTCGCGCTGGCTGGCGAGCAGCCGGTCATGCCGGCTCAGCTCAAGCAGCCGGCCGATGAGGGGTCCTTCAAGCCGGCCAGGGGCACAAGGAAGGTTTCGCTTGACCCATCCAACCCCAACTCCAGCGAGTACGTCGTCGTGGGCTCCGGCCTCGACAGCAAACAGGAAGGCGAGCTCGTCGACTTCCTCCGTGAGAATCGGGATATCTTCGCATGGTCCCCTAAAGACATGCCGGGTGTTCCGAGGAAGTACGTCGAGCACAAACTCCACGTCCGGCCGGATGCCAAGCTGGTCTGGCAGCCACTACGCCGCTTCTCCGAGGAGAAGCGAAGAACCATTGGCGAAGAGATCGCCCGGCTGCTCAAAGCCGGGTTCATCATGGAAGTGTTCCACCCCGAGTGGCTGGCCAACCCGGTCCTCGTCCTGAAGAAGAACGGCACTTGGCGCATGTGTATCGACTACACCAGCCTGAACAAGGCCTGCCCCAAGGACTCGTTTGCCCTGCCCCGGATTGACCAAGTCATCGACTCCACAGCCGGCTGCGAGCTCCTGTCCTTCCTGGACGCTTACTCCGGCTACCACCAGATCAAGCTGGACCCGGCGGATGCCCTCAAGACGTCCTTCATCACCCCCTTCGGGGCGTATTGCTACATTACCATGGCGTTCGGCTTGAAGAACGCCGGCGCCACCTTCCAGCGTTGCATGCAAAAATGCCTCCTGCCTCAGATCGGCCGGAACGTGCACGTCTACGTCGACGGCATCGTGGTGAAGACCAAGCAGCACCTCACCCTCCTCGAGGATCTCAGGGAGACATTTGCCAACCTGCGCTAGTACCAGATCAAGCTCAACCCAAAGAAATGCATTTTTGGCGTGCCGAATGGCCAACTCCTTGGTTTCCTCATCTCGGAACGCGGCATTGAGGCCAATCCGGAGAAGATCAAGGCGATCGACCGCATGCGCAAGCCGGCTCGGCTGCGCGATGTCCAGAAGTTCACCGGCTGCTTGGCCTCCCTCAGCCGGTTTGTCAGACGGCTGGGGGAGAGGGCCCTGCCCCTATATCAACTGATGAAGAAGACGACGCCATTCGAGTGGTCTGACCAGGCGGACGAAGCTTTCCGCGACCTCAAGCGCATGCTCTCCACCACACCCATCTTGGCCGCGCCGGCTGAGAAGGAGCCGCTCCTGATGTACATCGCGGCAACCACACGCGTGGTCAGCGTGGTGCTGGTGGTAGAGCACCTCGAGGAAGGCAAAGCACAGCCGGTCCAGCGCCCTGTGTACTACCTCAGTGAGGTCCTCTCCACCTGCAAGCAAAACTACCCCCACTACCAGAAGATGTGCTACGGCGTGTACTTGACCGCCAAGAAGCTCAGGCAGTACTTCCAGGAGCACGCCATCACTGTGGTGAGCACGGCCCCCATCGGCGAGATCATGGGATACCGGGATGCCTCTGGACGGATCGCCAAGTGGGCCATCGAGCTAGCCGGCCACACCATCCTCTACGAGCCTCGTACCGCCATCAAATCACAGGCGTTGGCCGACTTCCTCGTCGATTGGGCGGAGACCCAGTACTTGCCGCCGGCTACCGACGCGACGCACTGGCGCATGCACTTTGACGGCTCGAAGATGGCCTCCGGCTTGGGAGCCGGCATCGTGCTCTCCTCCCCCAAGGGCGACCGGCTGCGCTATGCGCTTCAAATCCACTTCGCCGCCTCCAACAACGTCGCCGAGTATGAAGCCATCGTCCACGGCCTCCGGCTGGCCAAAGAAATCGGCATCCGGCGAATCCTCTGCTTCGGTGACTCCGACCTGGTGGTCCAGCAAGCCTCTGGCGAGTGGGACGCCAGGGACTCCAACCTGGTCCAGCAGATGACCGGCAGCTTCGACGGCTGCGAGTTCCTCCACGTCCCCCGAAACGAGAACGAGGCGGCGGATACTCTAGCCAAGCTTGGCTCCAGCCGGCAAGCAATCCCAACCGGCGTCTCCCTCGAGCACCTGCGCAAGCCGTCCATCAAGCCGTCTCCGGATTCGGAATCCATCTTCTCCCCGGCCGACCCAACAGTCCTTCCCTCCGTCTAGGGGGCTGCCGGCTCCGGCTCGGGGACTGCTAGCGCCACCCCGGGGGCTGCCATCCCGATCCCGGGCGCCGCCGCCCCTCACCCAGCCCCGGGGGCTGCCTGCTCCGGCTCGGGGGCTACCGGCTCCAGCTCGCCGCCTCCCGACCCGGCCGCACCCGCGCAAGTGGCCGTCCTCACGGTACTGGAGGCGCCGTCTTGGGCCCAACCGATCCTCGCTTTCCTGGCAAACGGCGAGCTCCGGGCGAACGAGGTCGAGGCTCGGCAGGTGCAGCGCCGGGCCTCCTCCTACAGCATCATCAACCGCGAGCTCGTCAAGTGCAGCACAACCGGCGTCTTCCAGCGATGCGTCGAGACGGCCAGGGGCCTCGAGATCTTGCTCGATATCCACCAGGGCGAGTGCGGGCACCACGCCGCATCCCGGTCTCTGGTGGCCAAAGCATTCCGCCACGGCTTCTACTGGCCAACTGCGCCGAAGGACGCCGAGGAGCTGGTCCTCAAGTGCAAGGGCTGCCAGCACTTCAAGGCCCAGAGCCACCAGCCGGCTGCGGCACTCCAAACCATCCCCATTGCGTGGCCCTTTGCCGTCTGGGGCCTCGACATGGTGGGACCCTTCAAAACCGCTCGGGGCGGCATGACACACCTTCTGGTGGCCGTCGACAAATTCACCAAGTGGATCGAGGCAAGACCGATCAAGAAACTCAACGGCCCCACGGCCGTCAAGTTCATCAAAGACATCGCTATCCATTACGGCGTCCCCAACAGCATCATCACCGACAACGGCACCAACTTCGCCAAAGGCGCGCTAGCGCGCTACTGCTCCGTCTCCGGCATCCGGCTTGACCTGGCCTCCTTCGCACACCCGCAGTCCAACGGCCAGGCGGAGCGGGCAAACGGCCTCATCTTGGCCGGCATCAAGCCACGACTCGTAGAGCCGCTCGTACGTTCACCCGGCAGCTGGATCGACGAGCTGCCGGCCGTCCTATGGAGTCTCCGGAGCACCCCCAACCGCTCAACCGGCTTCACCCCATTCTTCCTTGTTTACGGGGCCGAGGCGATCATCCCCACGGATCTCGAGTTCGATTCGCCTCGGGTCACCCTGTACACAGAGGTAGAGGCCGCAGCAACACGCGAAGACGGCGTTGACCTGCTAGAGGAGGCGCGCCTGCTGGCCCTCAGCCGGTCAGCCATCTAGCAGCAGAACCTACGCCACTACCACAGCAAGAAGATCAAGCCCCTCGCTTTCCGCGAGGGCGACCTCGTGCTTCGGCTGATCCAGCGAACAGCCGGCCAGCACAAGCTATCCTCCCCATGGGAGAGCCCCTTCATCATCAGCAAGGCCTTGCGCAACAACGCGTACTACCTCATCGACGCGCAAAAGAAAAACAAGCGCAAGAGAGACGCCTCCGACGAAGAGACGGAACGCCCCTGGAACGCGGAGCTCCTCCGTCCGTTTTACAGTTGAAACATGTATGTATGTATCACTACCCCTTTTGGAAGTTAATGAAAGCAGCAGGTTCCCTGAACGACACTCGGGGGCTACCTTTTCATCTCTATCGAGTTCTTGCGCACTTTACCGCATTCGCCTTCCTCCCGCCGGGTCGGCACGGCCGGCTCGGGGGCTCGCCGGCTAGCCCGCGCCGTGTTCTCCTCAACCCGGTCAGTAACGTGCGCACCGCCAAAGCCCACTCTGCCATAAGCCACAGACCGGCTCCTGGCTGTTCAAGGCTGGCAAGAGCCAAAGGCTGCAAGCATCCTCACGCGAAAAACGGCTAAGTACGAACGACCGGCTCGGCCAACCCGGCTCTTCTCACTTTACGCTCCGCCGCACAGACCGGCTGTGCTCCAGCCGGCTTCACCGCCTGCAGCCAGCCGGCCCAGTGGGTGTTTCGCTTGCGCTCAAATCCTAAGGCCTAAGTACTAATCGCTCTCTTCCGAGTTCGGCTCCCCGTCCCAGCTACAGACCGGATCCCGGCTATCCGGCTGGCGGGGAGGAGGACGAAAGGGGAAGCAAACAGGAAAACGGCTAAGGGAAAAGAACAAAAGCGAAACCACCAGACGGCAGGCGCAAGCATACAAGAGACAAACATGCATTCATATATACAGCAAGGCACGCGGCCAATAGTTCATTACATTAAACTCACACCCCCCAGTGGGTGGATCTGCCGGCTAACAAAAGTTTCAAGTTTGAAAGAAAGAGACAGGAAAAAAAATAAAAGCCCTAGGCTGCGGCTTCGTCGGCATCGCTCGGCGCCATGTTCTCCATAGTGGCGGTGTCGTCCAGCTCGCCGGCATCGTCGTCCGCGTCGGCACCCATCTCGGCCGAGCTGCCCTCCGGGTCCTCGAGCTCCAGGCTGAAGTCATCGGCGGGAAGCTCCGCGCCGTCCGGTGCCCGCTCCGGCACGAACTCCCCGTACGGGGCGAACGACGCAATGTCGCTATCCCGCACGGCGATCGACGTCGCCCGCTCCGCCAAGTCCGCCTCCGCCCCAGCCCTCCGGGCACGTAGCTGGTCCAAGCGGATGGTCGGGTACCAAGACAGCACGACCCCAAGCGCCATGTCCGCGGAGGCCCTCCACGCGTTGAGTCGCGCCGCGCCGGCCTCCAGCCAACGCGCCAGCCGGCCCACGCTTCTTGGCGCCACCGCACCCGGCCAGAAGGCGGCCACCATCGACAAACCTGCTTCGAAAAGCCGGTTCATCTGGCGCTCCACCGCCTCCAAGCGAACCTTGGCGGCCACGGTGATCTCCGCCACCGACCAGGCGGCATACTCCTCGACGGCGGCCCCCGCCACCATCTGCTCCTGCCAGTGGGCGTTCACCGCTGCCTCGGGCGACCCTTGGGTCTCGGGGAAGAACCCTGGAAGAAAGGGAAAGAAGATTGACCAAGACGCTAAAGGGCGGAAAACAGAAAGAAAGCAAAAGACACAAGCGAAAACGCTTACGCGTGAGGAGCTCGTCGATGTAGAGCGCGTCCTGCAGCGCCTCCCGCTCCCTCATCGCCAGCGCATTGGCGCTGCGGTCGCGGTCCGCCTTGAGCTGGGCGACCTCCTCGGCGGCCTTCTTCGCCGCCGCCTCCTGCCGCGCCGCCGCTTGACGGCGCTCCTCGGCGAGCCGGTCCAGCTCGGCCTTATGGGCGGCGGCGGCCTCGTCCCTCTCCCGGACTGCCCGAGCCGCCTCCTCCCGTAGCCGGTCGCGCTCCGCGGCCGCTTGGTCACGGAGCTGGCTGGCTTCCGCCAGCCGGCGCTGGAGCCCCTCCATCTCCGCCGGGTCAACGGCGGCGGCTGCGCCTCCGGATCCGGATTCCAGTCAGAAGCCGGATGAGAAAGCAAAACAAGAAGCAAAGAAGACCCGACTCGGCTGCTGCGCAACCGGCCCGGATCTCGGGGGCTACACCCAGTGGAAGCGCTAGCGCGCCCCCACTGGAAGAACGCAAGAGAGAAGCTCGATAAAATACCTCTGGCCTGGCGAAGCTCCCCCTCCTTAGCCGCCAGCTGATCCCTGACCGCGCGGTACCGGCCCAGGAGGCGGTTGTACGCCGCCACCCGCTGGTCGTAGATGGACTGCAAAGAAGAAAAAGTCAGCACACGGACGCCTGAGAAGGCCCGACCCGCCTGCTGCGCAGCCGGCCCGGCCCTCGGGGGCTACACCCAGTGGGTGCGCTGACGCGCCCCCACTGGAAAGTGACCAAGCCGGTCAAGAAGAGCAAAGAGGAAACGAAAAGCAAGAAAACATCAAGGACAGGAGAACTCACTGCGAAAGTCTGCTCCAGCTGTCGCAGCCGGCCGCTCTCCGCCTGGGCGAAGCTCTGCCACTGGCTGTGGTGGTTGGCGATCTGCAGCCGCAGAGAATCCACCGCCGCATCCAGCTCGCTCCGGGGGGCGCCACTCGTTGCCTCACTGGAGCTCGCCGCCCAGGTCCGCTGCGGCCGAACCGCGGACCCAGCACTGGTCCCACTGCCGGCTGGCCTTTGTTCGAGGCTAAGCCCCGCGGCCCATGGCTCCGCCGTCACCAGGGCGCGTGAGCTCCCCGGCGCGGTCTCCGTCCTTGGCGGCGGCGCTCCTCCTCCGCCCGGCGCGGCCTCCGCCTCGCGGTCCCCTCCGCCTCCGCCTCCGGCTCCGTCCGCCGGGTCGACAGCCGGCGGCACCTCCTGGTCGGCCGTCGGGTCGGCCTCTGGCTCGTGGTCGCTGGATTCGCCGCGACCGGCTGCTTCCTCGGCGGCCGCGCGGGCATCCGCCTCCGCCCGGCGGGTCGGGTCGTGCACCGCTTTGGAGCGTTGCTCCGCAACCGGCGACGACGGTGGCGACGACGCCATCCACACCGGCCACGCGGATTCCTCCGCGATCTGTCGCCGTCTCGCCACGACATCGGCCACGGCGACGCTCCACGCCTTGGCCGACGCCTCGGCCATCTCCCTCTCGGCCTCGGCCCGGGCCCTCCAGGCGTCCCGCTGGGCGTCCTCCAAGGCGGAGCCGGCTTGGCGGACCGCGAGCACCTCTTCGGTGGTCTCCGCCGCCTCGCGCTCCACCGCGCCGCTCCGGCCCCGCCGCCGGTTGGCCTCCTCTGCGGCTGCCGCTTCCACGGCCGCCTCCGCCAGCTCGAGCGCGCTCCTGGACGGCACGCGAGAGAGATGAAGAAGAAGAAAAGAAAAGAGAGAACAGCAACAACGGCAAATAAGGCAACAATTCAACCGCAAGAGAAACTTACCCTATGACCACGGGAACCGCTCGCGTCGGACCCGCCGGCGGCGCCATCCGGCGCGCCTTCTTGGCAGACCTCTTCAGGGCGCCCGTCTGCACCGCAGCGGGGCGCTTCGCAGCCGGCCGCGCCTCGACCGGCTGCTTCCCGTGCGGCCGGCTTGGGCCCGCCGGCTTCCCGGTCGCCCTCCTTAGCCGCCCCCTGGGGGCGGCCCCGTCGCTCGCCCCCGCGCCCTGAGGAGCTGCATCGCCCGTCCCATCCTCATCATCTTCGTCGTCATCCGGCCACTCGCGCAAAACATCCGGGATCAGAGACTTACCGGCTTGAGCGGAACCGCCGGCTTCCGCGCCCGCGGAGCGCTCCTCGCCGCCTTCGGCTCCCACGTTGCCGGCCTCCTCGTCCTCTGGGTCCGATTCGTCCCGGTCCGGCTGCAGAACCATGGGACTCGGGCCGTCATGCACCAGCTGGCTCGGGAAGCGCTGCAGCCGGCCTAGGGCAGCAGGGCGCAAGAGAAGGGCGGACGCGGCGAAGAACAAAGACCAGAGACTTACCGCTGGCACCGGGGCGTCCCGGCTGTACGGCTCCTTGCCGAACCGCCACTCCTTCACCTTGAGCCCGGCGGCGGAGACATCGTTGACGCGCACGGCGATCTCCTCCGCCGTCAGCTCCTTCGTCGACAGCCGGCAGGGGTCGCGCCGGCCGCTCATATCACAGATCCGGTGCGGCCGCCTCTGCAGCGGCAGCACTCGGCGAACGATGAAGGCGGCAATGAGGTCCACGGCGGTGAGCCCCTCGCGGTCCGTCATCTCCTTGACCCGGCGGCAGATCCCCAAGATCTACGCGGACGGGCTCTTCGGGTTGTGCCCCCAGTTCAGCTTCTCGGTCGGGGGCACATCGACGAAGGGGGGGAGGTTGATGCGGTTGTGGGCCGGGTCCGCGTTCTTCACATAGAAGAAGGATTTTTGCCACTTTTTGGCGGAGTCCTCGAGCGGTAGACGTCCGGGTAACCGGCACGGCCGCCCCGCACTCGGACATGACGCCGGCTGCTGCTCCTTGCTGCTTGAGGTAGAACATCCGGCACCACAGCTCCACGTACGGGAGGATGCCGACGTAGCCCTCGCACAGCATTGCGAAGCCGGCGAGCTGCAGGATGGCGTTCGGCCCCAGATGGTGCGGCTGGAGACCGAAGTAGGTGAGGAAACGCCTGAAGAAGACGCTGGCCGGAAGCCCGAGCCCGCGGAGGAAATGGGTGTAGAACACCACCACTTCGCCACTCCGCGGCTCCAGCACCATCTCCTCGCCGGGCCCGCGCGCCTCCACCTCTGCCGCCGGCGGCAGCCGCCGCGTGCGGCGAAGATAGGCGATATCGTCGTCGGTGACCACCGACCCCTCCCACGAGCCTTTCGGCAGTGCCATTGGCAAAAGCAGGAGAAGTGCGGTCGGGGAAGGAAAAGGGCAGCGGCGGTGGAGCGAGGAGAGAACGGCTGCGCGAGAGTCGCAGTGCAGTGCGGTGGCGTGCCTAGCGGGCAACGGCGCGCAGGCGACGGCGTACGGCAGCAGAGTGCGAGAGAAGGAAGATGGGGAAGCAGAGGCAAAGCAACGGGTGGGGGCAGAGGAGCGAATGCCTCGGCCTCTCCCCCTCCCTTCCCATTTAAAGACCCCAGTCGAACGTGGGGGAGTGGGATCGTTTGCGCCCATGATCCCCACTCCCCCGCAATACACGGGCGCGTTAAGTCACGCCTTAACTGCCCCGAGAACTCCAACAGGCGCGCGCGGCCGCAGTAAATCCCGCGCGCGGGCCGAGGCCGCGGCCCAGTGGGACCCAGCCCACCGCGACGTCTCGTCGCGCGCGTGGCCTGGCAGGCCTCTTCAGCCGCTGGGCTGCACGTGGCGGGATTTCGTCTGGCAGCCGGCGCTCCCCCGTATCGGCAGGGCCAGCTGGCCGAGCCGTTCGGGCTCCGGCGAAACCAAGTACCTCGACCCGGCTCCCGGAAGCCGGCAAACGGTGGCCCCAAGCTGGCACTACTTCACCACGCAACCACGCTCCTTTGGGGGGGATAAGCTGCAAAGCCTCCCCCGCTTGGAGCCGGCGAGCCTTTACAGCTTCGGGGACTACTGTCGGGGGGATGACCCCCGGGTAGGCAAGCGAACCCGGAGCCCCTTTTCAAAAATATCGGGGCAGCCCGTGCTCCACCCCGCCGGCTGGCCATCCGACCGGCTTCCAGCGCGAGCCGGCCAGGCCCAGGCCCGGGCCGGGTCCGGCTCTCCGATAACCGGCTGACGATGGGTCAGCGAGCGTCCCATCGTTCCCCGTGACAAGACAGCCCCCCACGACGGGAGAACATGGCTACAGCGCCAACCGTCTCAGGAAGGCGCGCCGGCAAAGCTGCTGACCCTGCTGACCGGGACGGCCGGCGTCAGCACCAGCGCGCCACTGCAGACCCCCACGTCTCCATCCCCTCCGTGACGCTCGAGGCGACGGGCCATAGTGCCGAGCAGCCGGCGGGGCCACGCAGCCGGTGGGCCCTCAGCCGGCTCCAGACGCCGACGTCCGGGTCCCGACGTGTGTGATTTTACCCATGTAACCCTGGGGGGTCGGCCTATGAGACCCCCCAGGAGCCCTCCATGCAGAGGGTCGGTCGATCGGCTTCTTCTTCATTAGGATCCAGTAACAACACACACACTAGTAGGAGAGGCCGAACGGAGAACCAGCTCCTTCTTCCTCCTCCGCCCAGACAGCTCCAGGAGCACCATTGTAACCATCGTGGCCTCTGAGCCAATCAACCCACTCGGCAGGACTAGGGGTGTTACCTCCCTGGAGGGCCCTGAACCTGGGCACACCTTGTGTCTCCCGCACGCGTGTGCCAACCTCGCTTCTGGAACCCACCGGCGTCCCCACGCAGCCCCCCACTTTTAGCCATCTCATGGCATCTGCCGTGATTTCACCAGGACAGATGATGTGTGAGTAGTTCCTCACAGGACCTACGGGTCCATAGAAATTAGCTAGATGGCTCACTCTCTCTCTCTTTCTCTCTCTCTCTCTCTCTCTCTCTCTCTCTCTCTCTCTTTGATCTTCAATACAATGTTCTCCTCGGAATTCTATTCGATGTAATCTTCTTTTTCGGTGTGTTTGTTGGGATCTGATGAATTGTGGGTTTATGATCAGATTATTCATTGAAAGTAATTGATTTATATTCTGAACTGTATTATGTGTGATTATTATAGCTATGTAATTCTTTCCGATCTATGAGTTTTTTTTTGGCCAAGTTGATGATTAGATCTTCAGTGGAAGTGGTGCATAGTAGTAGGTTCAATCTTGCGGTGTCCTCACTCTGTGACAGGAGGAGTAGCAAGACACATATTTGTATTATTGCTACTAAGGATAAAACTATGGGGTTTGATCATATTGATTGATCTTATTTTGTCTACATTATGTCATCATGCTTAAAGCATTACTCTGTTTGTCATGAACTTAATACGTAGAGAGGCAAGAATAGAAGTGCTCTCGAAGTGGAGTAATAGTAGTAGATGCAGATGGATGTCGGCCTACTTGTCATGGACGTAATGCCTATGTAATGACGATGCCATGAATAACATCATAACTATGCGTTTTTCTATCAATTGCCCAACAGTTATTTGTTTGCCCACCGTTTGCTATATTCTTGAGAGAGATGCCTCTAGTGAAAGCTATGGCCCTCGGGTCCATTCACCAATATTACTAAAATCCTAAAAAGCTCGCTGAAATTTATTTACTTTTATTTTCTTTTGCAATTTATATATCTACACTATCAGAATTAATCCTTGCCATTAACGAGTACAAGGGGATTGACAACCCTCTTGTCCGCGTTGGGTGCAAGTATTTTGTTTGTGTGTGTGCAGGTACTGACAACCTTTGTCTGCGTGAATCTTCTATTGGTTCGATAACCTTGGTTCTTTACTGAGGGAAATACTATTTGCTACTATATTACTTCACCCTCCCTCTTCGGGGAAAAACCCAACGCATTTCACAAGTAGCAGCGATTGTGGCGTTCTCTGTTGGAAATATGCCCTAGAGGCAATAATATTGTATTAATATATTCTATGTTCATAATTAAGAGTTTATATTCTATGCTATAACTGCTATGATCCTGGAATATGTGATTCAGTGGAAAACTCATATGCACGTGTGGAATGATAAACGATAAATGCGGCTCATCACTTTTCCATCTACGGTGGTCAGCTGGAATGATAAACAAGCTTCTCCCTGCTTTACATCAACATGCGGAGGGCCTGCAACACGACCTTTGTACCGAGCGGTGAGCGACGAGCGGCGGGGGCGCATGAGCTATTTCAAGTTTTTCAACGCATGAAATCTTCAACCGTAGATGGAAAAGCTTCAACCGACAATATAGAAATCTCCAGCTGACCACCGGCAACCGAAAAAGCTGCAACCGTTGACATGAAAAGCTTCAACCGTAGATGGCAAAAGTTTGAACTGGCGATATAGAAAGCTTCAACCGGTCACTGCGCAACTGAAAAAGCTGCAACCATTGACATGAGAAGCTTCAACCGTAGATGGAAAAAGTTTCAACCGGCGATATAGAAAGCTTCAACCAGCCACTGCGCAACCAGAAAAGCTGCAACCGTTAACATGAGAAGCTTCAACCATAGATAGAAAAAGCTTCAACCCGGATAGGAGACATAAAACGTTGCAAGGGGTTGAGCCCATGATGCACACGGTGTTTTGCACCATGTACTGTGACAAATGCTGGACCCGCCACCCGCCATTGCTGCAACCGGCTACAGTGATGCCTTGCGAAGGAGTTGCGCCAATGATGAATGTTGGGGACTGGCGGGACGATTTTTTGTTGGGTCTGGCAATGCGATTTGGTGCATAGGGAGGATCATTGGGCACCGGTGCTGCAACCGGCGAGCGCCTACGGCGAGCAGGGCCACCGTGCTACAAGCAGGAGGCAGTGGAAAGCCACTGGGGCGACGAGCAACGGCGCTACGACAACTGTTGCGAGACAGGAGAGAAACGAGTTTGTTTGCGGGGAGAGAAAAGACGCGAGGAGATCTTATCCTCAAATAGCCACGTCCGAGAGGCATCTGACGGCTACAAGGAGTCAGATTGGACGGCTCGCGCGTGATCGGCCTGGGCTTTCGGCCGGTCGACCGGCGCAGAGTGAAGCCCTATCAATTTTGCCTCAAGCCATCACAGCTCTACAGAATGCAAAATACAAATGGAAAACAGCAAATTGCAGCTCTAGGCAGGTGACGTAATTTTTAAATTTTTTTTGCGGAGAGGTGAGGTTAAAACTTTGCAGTAGGTTTTTTTCCTACTGTTTCTTGGTAAAAAAAGAAAAAACAAGAGTGGCCATCTCCAAATTCCAAACTCGCGCGTCCAACGAAAAGAAAAGGTAAATCATAGACCCACTCCCGCCAGCGAACTTCAAAAGAAGTCCATTAGCCCACCCTTTGGGTCGCCTCACCGACTTACCTTCTCCCAGAAGCCCACCAAGTAGAAAAGAAGTTTCCCCAAACCCTTTCGCGTTCTCCTCTCCGGCTAAAGAAGCAGACGGCGGCGATGGTGATGGTTGACGGGCTCCACGGCGACGCGGTCGTTGACGATCTCCTTTCTAGCGGCGGCGACCTCCAGGCCTTCTTTGATCAGTTGGTAGGTTTTTCCTTTCGGCGAGGCTTTTTGGGGATTTCAGGTCGTACGGAATTGGCGATGAAGGTTGGTACTTGCAGTTGCAGGGGCTGGAGGCGGCGGCTGGCGGAGGCGGCGAGGGGGCGGAGCAGGAGCTCGAGTGGCTGTCCAACAAGGACGCGTTCCCGGCGGTGGAGGAGATGGACCTGGAGCCAGCGGTGATGGGGGCCCCTCGGGCCCAGGAGGAGCTCGAGTCGCTGTTCAACAAAGACGCATTCCCGACGGTGGAGGAGATGGAGCAGGAACCAGCGGTGATGGGGCCTCGGACGAAGGTGGTGCGCCGGCGGCGCGGGGCGATGGCGGCTAGGCCGGGGCAGCGGCGGTGCAGGCACTGCGGGACGACGAAGACGACGAAGACGCCGCAGTGGCACAGGGGACCAGCGGGCTGCCGCACGTTGTGCAACGCGTGTGGCGTGCGGTACAAGAGCGAACGCCCGGAGCATGCACCCTCTGATCAGGCGGTACGCGTTTTCCGCATGCTGTTCCTTTTGGTCAGGGAATTTGGGTTGCTTGGTAGGGGAAATGGAGGTAATGTTTGGCTCTTGCAGGGACTGGCGGTCGGCGGCGGCAAGGCATTGGGGACTATGGAGCCGGAGCCGTCGGAGGTGGGGTCTCAGACGAAGAGGGTGGTGCGCCAGCGACGGACTTTGGCGTGGCCTCCGACAGCGGTGGTGCCAGCACTGCGGGAAGATGAAGAAGCCGCAATGGCGCGAGGGGGCGGCTGCGGAGGAGGAGCGGGAGTGGCTGCCGAACAAGAACGTCCCGGCGGTGGAGACATTGGAGCCGAAGCCATCGGTGGTGGCGCCACAGACGGAGCGGGTGGTGTCGCCGGCGCTTTCTGACCTGGGGCAGCGGCTGTGCCAGCACTGTGGGACGGCGGAGACGCCGCAATGGCGCGAGGGACCGGAGGGCCGCAAGACGCTGTGCAATGCGTGCGGCGTGCGGTACAGGGCCGGCCGCCTGGTGCCGGAGTACCGGCCGCTGCGCAGCCCCACCTTCTCCTCGGAGCTGCACTCCAACAGGCACAGCCGCGTCGCCCAGATGCGCTCTGCCAAGGCTCCTCATCCACTGCCGCCGGACAAGTGAAGTGTTGACAGTGGTTTCTGCCGTTTGGAGATTTATTTATGTTTTGGGTTTAATTAAAGACCTACTGCTCCATCTACACTTCATTAGCACAAAATGATTTAGAATAAGTAGTGGGAGTGCCTTGGTTTTTGTTGGTAAAGGGCGTCCAGTTTTTGGTGGTTCTTGGCTTTTATGGTCATGTTCAAGTGCGCAGGAACTTGCATGATCTTTGTCAACTTCTTATGCTTCACATGATTTATGTGTTTCTGTTGCAATTAAGTAGCCATGAAATGCATGATGTGTTTTAGTGATAAAAATCTTAAACAGTTGTGACGCCGTAATAAAGCTTGTGAGTTTGCCTAAAAAAAGATAAAAACCTTAGTGGCATTTGAGTTCCAGGGATAAACAGTTCGGATCGCAGGAATTTTAAGACATAGGAATAGAAAGAAAAAAATGCAGCATTTAGATGACATGTACCGCGGAATGTTGTATGATTCTAGAACAAAGAAATTCTGCAATATGTGTCTTTGGTTGGTGTACAAGAAACTAATACAAGAAGTTTGGAGGGTTGAGGAGAGAGTGAAAGTGCATTGGACTTGCGTAACCAGTACACCAGGGTTCAAGTTCTAAACTTGGCAATGTTGCTCACATTTTCCTGCATTATTTAGGATTTTCTGGTAATGTTCGTACATTGGGAGGGGCATTCCCGTTGACTAAGAGACACCTGTGGTGACTTCATCAATATTAAGATGTTGTGCCGACTCAGTATTTTGAAGGTGCCCGTAGGGATAGGGGGCGAGCATTCATAAGAGTGAGTGTATATGCGTGTATGTGAGCATCTGCAATTGTACTATGTTCAAAAAAGAAAGTGCATTGGACATTTTAAAGGAAAAATGAAATGAGGTTTGAGCTCATTTTGATATTCATATGGAATTTGGGGTGAGGGGGAGGGGGGAGATATGAATGGACGATATAGAAATTTGGTAACCCTGATACTACGATACCAAGGGCTTTCATAGGAAAAAATTCTCAGAAATCCGCATGGAAATCCAATCCAAATAGACCAGTTAGAATGAAAAATACATTTACAAGTATAAAAATAATCTGAGTCTTTATAAACATGTACTCCCTCCTTCCATGTATATATCAAAAGACACATATTGGGGTGAGTCTTTATTAACTAATACAAGAATTTTGGGCTGTTTAGCAGGATTTCCGAAGCATTTTATGGCAACGGCTATAGCATCGCGCGGACGCTCCCCAGAAGCTATAGCTATAGCAGCAATTTCACCGGAGATTTAATTTCATAGTTTCTACTAACGCAAAAATAATGATTTTTTCACCCTATAATAGGTACATACATGCGTAATGTTTTTCAGCAAAAATTGGCATCTTCGAAGTAATTTTCCCACAGGGAGCACGTGCTCCTGGGCTCCCCTTCTCTACTCTTTACCACTTTATCAAACAATATCTCTACATTCTAAATCGCAAAACTGGCATATAATTGTTGATCCGGATCAGAAACCATACTTTCCTTTCTGCCAAATTTTTTTTTGTAAAACAAAGCAAACTTGTTTCAGCTCTAGCCTACCCCAACTTGTTTGGGACTAAAGGTTTTGTTGTTGTTGTAGAGGAACAAAGCAAACCAAAATTAAGGCCCACCGAGTGAAAGCTTACACAAGAAAGCTCCATGATTGTCCAAACGAGGACCAACCATAAGCAACAAGGAGAAATACAGTGTATCACATTCAACTGGAGACAGAGAGCCGAGTTCAAATACAAGAAAATGGATACAGATAACCACTCCAACACAGACTACTGTTAACTTCTCTTTTTAGGCTAAGACTACTGTTAACTGAATACATAGACTAGTTATAGTCGGACAAGGCTACTGTCAGAAGTTCAGAAGCCGTCGCCACGCTCCTCAGAAACCGCGCCGCCTGTGGTGCATAGTTTGTTCAAGCCGTCAAGGTTAAAGTGAGTAAGCACATGAAATGCGAAGAAAATATGGGGTGAACATATCGTACTTGTGAGGGTTATGGCTATGTTTGCCTGACGATCCGCCTCAGAGTTCCATTCCTTGTATTCAGCAGCAGAAAATGGACAGAGATCAGCAAAGCCAAACATGTTGCTGTCTGAAAGCTTCGCTCAACTAAGCAGACATCACAAATGTAGTACAGGAAGCATAAAACATACTCCCTCTGTTGACTCTAAAACGTCTTATATTTATGAACAGAGGGAGTATTATCTTGCATTGTCAAGGCACTATTATTCAGTACATCAAATTTGTGCTTCCACATGGAAACTATAAAAACGGGATGATGCATGGTGGTGATGGCTAGGAGCTGTGGGGCGACTCCTGCTGGTAAGCGTGAAGCTCGCAGCAGCACACACGCGACAGAGGCCAATGGGCGAAAGTGGGCGACGCGCACCGGATGACGTTGGGGCTGGGCACACCTGCGGTAGCTGGCAATGCAGTGGGCGGCGGCATAAGGCCACAGGCCACAAGGCTAAAACTAGCGGTGGCGCGAGCACGCAGTCTGCAAACCCAAAGCGTGGCGGCGCGCGGCCAGCACGGTCCATACGGGCGTGCGGCGGCCGGGAGCGGTTGCTTACGTGGAACATGTTCGGGAACGGCTGCACGTCTATGGTGCGAACGGGGGCCGCCGGCTTACTTGAGATAGCTCTCAACCAGTAAACATATTTCTACTTATGTTATACACGTATTCAGTTTGATTTTCTTCACAAAATTAATTTTTGAATTTGATCATATACATAGCAATGTCTGCACACTGCCAATGCATCTGATAACAATGCAAGTCCCATTGCATGTTGTATATTTTGTTTCTTTGATAAATTACATAGTTTTGCAAGTGCATATATGCCAACAAAGCTAGCTTTTATTGGATTTAATTAGTATTGTGTTCAAGCTGCATTGTGAAACTTTAGCACTCAAAGATTCTTCTTGCCATGCTTGTAGAGTTAGAGAACCCATTTTGCCTCAGATGCCAGAGAGCTACTTAAGAATTAGGTGCAATTTGTTCAAGGACATTTTTCCTCCCGTTGCAACGCATGGGCATTTGTGCTAGTGCATGCCTATATATCAAATTATCAAACCAACAGGGCGTTGGAATTATTAGGACACCAATAGACCGAGAGGAATAGAATATGTACAATACCCGTCGCACATGGTGGACCTCAAAAGAGATGAAGTTCTCTTGAAGTTTTCTCACTTCTTTGCACAGTTCCATCATGTTCTCTTTCTTTGCTTGCCATGTACCTTTCACCTGTTTAAGAAATATGAGAAGGCTGTCGAAAGAAAAATATCTTTTCTAGTCTCCACATCATCTTTCTTTGCCCCATGATTTCGATAGAAATTTTTAACATCGTTTGTAAAATGACTTTACTCCTATTAATCCTCCTTTACTCTAGTTTACACTTTCAATAGTTGTGCAGTGAAGTTCTCAAAGAAAATGCACAATGATTACAAAAACAGTACCAAGTTTTAGGGTGCTGATGTGCACGTCGAAGGTTTCAGAGTAAACGAAGTGCTACAAAAATAAGAAAAATGCTACAGACATCCTGAGTGTTTCTGATTAATGTTTTCCTACATAGCATTAAATATGGGAATATTGGTTCCTAATTGCCTGTAGAATAATGTACAAGTAAAACTAAGATTTGTGTAACTTTCGCTCTCTTTTTTCAGTTGTCTCTTTCTGTTTCAGTTAGCCACATGACTTGTGATTTAGATAAGCATGAAAATGAAGAGTTGCCAGACGACCATAAAATGTAGGCAACTTGATCACTGATAAAAGAACAAGCTCATAAGCATGTACCTGATAACAGACTAGTTGAGAGTCACCATATACTTTGATTCTCTTGAATCCAAGCCTGATAGCATATTTCAGTGCTAAGATAAGGCCCCGGTACTCAGCAACATTATTGGTAGCAACACCAAGACCCTCACGAACTCGAGATATCTTCAAGGATATGTCAGGACATGAAGTCAAGGGATAGATGGACAGACCAACTGCAAAGGATAAACTCTGAAGTACATTAAATATTTACTCTACCACTCTCCCGTCTTCAGTCATAAGTACAGCTCCAGCACCTGATTTTCCTGGGTTTCCTTTTGAAGCACCATCAAAGTGAACAACACATACCATCTGATGACCAGAAAAGTGCAAAACTTGTATAAATTCAACATGAAAATATAGCATGCACGGATGACCAGCTGAGACAAGTTCTGTGCAAGAGAAGTAGATAACCCCACAACCATCAAAGTTCTATTGCTTCAATAGTTTGGCTGCAACAGTTATAAGGTTAGGTGCAAGTCTTAAGGTGCAGGAAATGAATACACTTGAAACACCTATTATGGGCAGATAGTCTTAATTGAATAGATTACATTACCTCCGTCCTGAATTAGTTGACTCAGATTAGTGCTAGATACATCCGTATCTAGACAAATCTAAGACAATTAATTTGGGACGGAGGGAGTACAATATTAATACACCAGCTTTGGCTAAACAAAGTATAGCAGCCAAGAGGTACAACAAATAAGCGCACTTGAAAAGTACCTCATAATTTAATGGCCTGATGTGAGCAGGTTATAAATATACAAGCTTTCCGTAAAAGATCATGCAAAAATACATCTGGTTAAAATTTTGCTTTTTAGTCAGAACATAGTGCCAGGACAGGTTCCTAACTGGAGACCTATTTGGTTGATTTTGTGGCAAAACAAAAAATAGGATGCTAAGTCAGAATTTTGATTCAAGTCATACAATCCTGCATTGTAAGGCCTATTGATTGGACCAATAATCCTACCTACCACAAAAGCTTGTAGGATCGTTATTAAAAAAATCATCCCAGATCTACCAATTTAGTTAAACAATTACTTGTATAGTTGCCTGTGTATGTCCTCTTTAGTGTAACATCTTGCTTTTTATCAAATGATAATTTTAGTGAACCTTTTTTTTTCTTCATATCCTGTATAATATGTATAAATAACAAATTATCATTAACATCCACTACATTTTCGAAAATATAAGTTGTAAGTATAATTTCTATAGTTGACTGCAGATGTTTAAAGTGTTTATTTGGTAGAATCAGGTGTGATCCTGATTCTACACTGAGGCTATGTTGCACTACCTGCCGATGAACATCTTATCTAATTCAGGATCATGACTCTAACAACACCAACTACAAATATTTACCATTGAAGCATATTAGATATTTCAAAATTGAAACTATGTATGCTTAGCTTCTTTGATATTGGACCTACTAGACAGAACGTAAGTGCATAGATCACTTCCTACAGCATCTCAAACAGATTGAAAAACTTATAAGCGATCAGTCCAAACATGACCAAACATTACATATTGTTTTGAGACAGGTTGTGCATCAAAAGCTCCAGTGTGGTTAAGGTTATTTGGTGAGGAATAACTGGAGGACCTTGGTTTGGCTTCCTGCAATATAAGCCCATCATATAAAAAAATATCAATACTTCCGTATTAGACAAGTGGCTTGCAATTATATTTGACAAGGGGAAATATATGCTAGAAGTGCATAATTCGCGTGCTGTATATTCTTAGTCGTGACATATTACATACCAGCCCGCTAAATGCATGTTCCTGGTCTGAGTAACCTTGAGCTTGACCAGATCCAGTGGCACTCTGTAATAACACAATATGATGTAATTGATGATATTATGAGTGGTTGGCTGCTTGCAATAGCAAAACTTACATAATTCAGATCCACAGGTTGTGTCCCAGGCTCATATTTTATATCATTATGGATGCCAGGTTGATATCTTATATCACTGCCGATGGCGGACAGATTTGGAGCTCGTAGGTTTGAACTAGTAGCAGTTATCTCCTATAAAGAAACAAAATATGGTAATTCAATGCATCAAAGATGCCAGCTGTACTAGGTCAAAAACAAGAAAATAACTCATTGTACAAGCTTTGACATCATACCTCATAGTAACTATTTTCATATTATAACATGTCATCTGGTTATGGAAAAACGAATTCAAGTGCAATTGCAGTTTACCTGGAAAGTGCAGGGCACAAGGGCACCCAATAAATCTTCCCTAAGTTCAGCTGCACTGATTGTATACGAAGCATTGATTAGTCCACGTGAAGAGAGGTATTCTGCCTTTTCTTTGCTCCAGCAGTAACCCTTGTAGGCACTTGCAGCAGGACCAGATACCTTTCAAAAACAAAAACAACAATGTGAGAAGATAACGTCTTTGCTCGTAAGAATATCGGAATGGTGATAAGCTGGTGAATGGTTCATCTTCCATCCCACCTTGGTTTAGAGGTTTCAGAATATGTACTATGATCATTTTATAGTTTTGCTATCTGCAGGTTCCAAGTTATTTTCATAGTAAACATGAAGAACACAAAAGAAAAACAATATAGTATTGGATAGTTGTAGCAGCAAGAGTAACATAGAAATATAGGCTGCTATTACACTATTCCCCAACTTAAAACATAAATCCTGTGGTTAACAGTATATAACCAGTACAATATTTCATCAAAATAACAAGGAATTGAAAGCAATAATGTAGTAGTTCAACTGAAATTATGCGGAGTCATGAATACACTATGTTATGAAAAGGTATACATCTTATTAGATTTAGCTAATACAATTAAATAAATATAAGCACACATTGGTAGCAACTGAACATCATAATGAATTGGTATATAATTCTCAAATCAAACATATAAAATTTAGCTAATATATTTTGAGGTATTGCAAGATTGTTCTGTCATTAGCAAACCTTAAGAGGTTCAATGTATAGCAAACTCCACCTGCGGAACCAACCGCACAGTAACATACTAACCTAGCTATGATTTAATTGTTGTTCATAAGACTAGCAGTATGTACCTATCCAGCCAATAAACTCCAAGTAAATATCAAGAAATATTGAAACCTCAGCCTGGTTAACTAGCACTAGAAAAATTGGAAGGAACAATGTTAGTAGTTCACTACTTCACTATGGCATGGAATAACAAACGGTGATAGAAGCTACAAAAGGAGCTATGCTGACTAGAAAAATTGTTAGAAACAATGTTAGTAGTTCACTACTTCACTATGGCATGGAATAGCAAACGGTGATAGAAGCTACAAAAGGAGCTATGCTGACATGTTTCATCTCCCTTCCACCAAGTATGGAACATTCCAAGGCCAGAAGGTAAAAGAAACAAGGTTTGGTAAAACTTCGTACATATGCAACCATGGTGATTTAGGATACAGGCTTGACTGAGGGAGCAAGGACAAGTGGAACATTTGCTAAAACAACTTCATGTTTAGATCAGTAGTAGTAGGGTTGATACATTATGACGTAATTCTGACTTCTGATAATGGCATGATAAGAATCTTATACATCAGCATAGTGGTAAAGTGCAAGCAGCTTAACTGAAAAATCTTCATATAATAACATCACATACCGAAGAGCAAATTTGCGCCTGGCAATCATTTAAAGTTTTGTAAACAGCAACCATGTCCCCTTTCTTGACAACATAATAGTCACTGCCTTCTTCCATAGGACTGCCAAAGATGAAGAATAAATCAAGCAATCCTCCAAGGCAAATGTTATCGTGTAGAAATCTAATTATAAGATACATTACACAAGCAAAAATGTTTTCCAGTTGTTGGTTACCATACTCAATCTATGCCATAAAGGCATTTATAGCTCTATATCCTAAAATGTGAACAATGTATAGCCTATGTCTCAAAATTCTGAAAAAACAAATGGCGCTTTCTAGTTTCTACATATACTACAAAAGCACCTAAAATAACCAACTTATGCAAGATTAACTCAAATTCCTAAGGAAACAACGAATGGATTGCAGAATCGCTAATGGAGAAGGTGCCCTAACTTCCACCAGACTATGGCGATGCTACTCCATGGCTCTGTATGTTCCAGGGGGCGACTTCACGCGGGGCATGTGGTGTGGGTTCAGTCGAAGCCCCCAAATCTTACTGGAAAATAGGGCGGATGCAGCAACAGCACCTTGGGTAAACCCTATTTGACGGGGCTCAACAGCGATCCATCTTTATCAAGAAAGATCCGGGTGGATAGATTGTTTACAGCAGAGAGAAGACCAGAGCAAAACGAACAGCAATGCAGTTGCAGAGTCTAGGGCTTCCTTACCAGCAAGCCCGTGGTCGGGCTTCGAGGTGGCAGCCGCGTTCGGTGGGAAGGGAAGAGGTTTGGGACGGGAGAACAGGGGAGACGGCCGACGGAGGTGAAGCGGGGACTGGAAAGACAACAACAAACAAAGACCCCAGTCTCAAATCAATCATCAAAAAACAAACGGCAATGATAATAAGCTTTTCTCTCTTTTTTGGAAATTGTTTTATCAACAAACACCAAAAATAATAAAAATTACATTCAGATCCGTAGACCACCTAGCAGCGACACAAACACTGAAGAGAGCCGAAGGCGCGCCGTCATCGCCCCTTTCTGGTCGGAGCCGAGCAAAACTTTTTGTAGTAAATAGTCTGGAAATCGTCGTGTTAAGGCTCCATACGACCAACACATCAGAACAACAACCGTCGCTGATGAATAGAAGCGTAGATCGGAAGAATCCAATCTAAAGATACACCGACGTAGACGAATGAAGACCAAATCCGAGCAGATCCATCAAAGACAACTACTATCGAATCTTACGAGATCTGCTGGAGACACACCTCCACACGCCCTCTGATGGTGTCCTGAATTAGGGGTCATTCACCATGTCGTCTCCCGGTCAGGTGGGCCGGGCCGAGGACCCATGACGGTTCATCAAGGGGCCACTTCGGGCTGCCCATGACGATCTATGAGAAGCCATGACGTACAAGACAAGATAAGGACTCCTAATCCGTGGAGGACTCCTCTTCACCGACGTAGTCGATTAGGACCTGTTATCCTAGACCTCTGGTATATTATATAATAGACTAGTCGATAGATCATTATAATCTTAACACATTTTAGAGATGAGAATCTTACACGACAAATCTCGTGGTAGACACGTGTACTCAATACTATACCCCAATCAATAAACACAAGCAAGACGTAGGGTATTATCTCCTCGGGAGAGCCCAAACCTGGGTAAAACCTAGCGTCCACTGTTACCATCGTGTCAAGGCTACTAGCTCGGGACCCCTATCCGAGATATGCTAGATTTGACTCCATCACCCTCCAACAATTCTAGACGCACCACCCAGATGTGAGTTAGGTGGGGAGAACATTATTCCATCCTCAGAGAGCCACTGACTTCTCACTTTTCTAAGCATGACACAAACTCTAACAAAACTTAAAGAAATATCTAAAAACGGAATCCTCCCGCCGGCAAGGGCCGAAATCCACCGTGCCCACATGGCCCTAAGACCACAGGTGACAAGGCAGATCGGCGACGGCACCGACGGGAGGCAGGAACCCTAGTTGCACGTTCGCTCGCTTGGGAGGAGTTACTACCAACAATTGGTGTTGATTTTGCATAAAACAACTACTGTTTAGATTTATTGCACAAAACATCACTTATTGGTGTAATCTATTGCGGCTAGCTCTAATCCATCGGTTGACTATCTTGACATGACTCCTGATGAGTTGATCCCACATGTAAGTTCACAAATGGCAAAAAACTTCACATAGCCGACCAATAAAAATTGTTAATATTCCCAGTTTTAGTCGCTCGTTACAAATTTTGATTTAAAACTTAACATTTAGAAAATTCAAAAATCAGGAAATCGCACGTATACCCATACCCAGTACTCATTTGAGAAATTTTTGACTTATTTGGACCACATGCTTTGGAGATATTAGCAATTTGTTGACTCAAAAAATTCTATGTGTTTCATTTTCAAAAAATACAAAAATTCCAATAAATCATATATGTACCGAGTGTTGATCTGCAAAATATTCGAATCATTTTGACCATAGTTTTGGGAGATATTAGAAGTCTTAGTTAGCCCAAGTTGGCTGAAGTGGCATTTTTTTCCACGTGTGCACTTACAAGCGGGACTCACCTATTAGGAATCATATCAACGAAATCAAATGAATGATTAGAATTAGCTGCAACGGGTTATACCAATATATGGAGTGTTTTGTGCAAGAAACCTGAAGAGTAGGTGTTATATGCAAATTCCATCTCAATAGTTGGTGATTTGTGCAATTCCCTCATAAGCTGATTTTTTTTGTGAATAAGCCCCCGGATCTATTATAGAGAATCTCCAACAGTGCAAAGCACCTCACATAGAAAGAAAATTACAAACAAGTCCCTGAGATGCTCAACAACTCGAAGCTCCAACGCGAGCCGCAGGCGCGCCGCCGCCGTCATCGCTGCTCCACAGCCTTGGCCGGCCAAACCTTGTTTGATCACACAGACGGGAAGTCTCCGTGCTACGGTCCACGGGGACCAGCGCGCCGGAACCGAAGCCGCCGTCGAAGAAGCTCTAAACAGATATGAAGAAGCACACCTCCAACACACACTCACCAGCTTGACGGCGGTGCCAGAGGGAACACCGCCACCACAAAGTAGAAGCCGGAGAGCACGAAGCCATCGCAGCGACAGCGCCTTCGCCTTGTGGAAGTCGCCGACGCCGACCAAAAGGGGATCGATGACGTGAAGCACAAATGGCCGGAACCGCAGCGACCACCGACGCTTCTCGCCGGACAAAGGCACCCAGATCTGCCACAATGACCCCGCTGAAACTCCAAGTGCCCAGATCCACCAGCAGAAGGAAGAGAAACCACTCCGCCTGGGAAGGATCTGGCACAAATTTATTCATAACCACTGCCATCGCCATCGAGGATGAGCAAGAGCACCGGATGAAACCCTAATCACCTAGACTACTATTGTATCACACACACCGATTCCAGCGACCCCCCTCCCACCGACGACCATGATGGTCGACTGGGGAGAGGAGCCGCTGATTCACTATTTATTGTCTCGTACGGACGCAACAACAGCCATCAGAAGTTGCGCATAAATCTCCATGCATTGCTGTTGGCGAATCAGTCGTGGTGTAACTGTTTCGCTCTGAACAAGTAACCGCCCGATGCCATCATGTGCCTTCATTTTTGAGTTAACGACTACGATCTCGTGCGGACAGACGTGCGTGACGTGGGGTATTTACAGAAGTGGCATGCACGTCTTTCCACATACAACCGTTCCCCCCTTTTTCCTCCGCCCGCTCTCGCTCGTCGGCTTCAGCTCGGCGAGGCGCCAGATTGCGTTGTCGCCGATGAATCGATCTATCGAACTGCACCGCGTCGCTGTTACTCTGTCTAGGTACGAATCCCACACCCCGTGCTTGTTTCCCGAAGTTATCTACTGCATTTTTCTCAGGTGATTTTAGGGATGCCCCCTCCCCCGAGACGGGGTGGAGAAGGATTGGGGGGAGGTGTCGCTTGTTTTAGTGGGAGAAAGACGGGGTCGAGGGGCTGAGGCTGGCCATAGTGGTGGTATCTTAGCCGGTATCATGCACTCGAGAATAGCAAGCACGCTGATGTGATAGAGAATTAAAGAAGAGAGAGAGAGGGGGGGGGGGGTTAGAGTGACATAGGTAGATATCGTATCATAATAAATGCTATACTACTTTGTGCCATGCATGGCCATAAATAAGATCATTTATGATACTATGCACTGTGAAGGTAATATCATACACTAGTATCATATGCATGATACTAGTATATGATACTCCCTATTATGAGTAGCCTGAGATGGTGGTGATGCGGGGCTCGGGGTGAATCGCTCATTGGTGGGGGGAGGGGGGGAACATTAGCGAGGGAGCGAGGTTCAGGGTTGAACCGCTCCTCCGCGAGGGTAAAATCACAACATCGTCCCCCTCATTTCCGCGGTGATTGCGGTGACTGACGTAAAACTGCTTACCTCTCTGGCCCTTAATTCTATTGCTTAGACCATGGTTGTTCTTCCATTTCGGCAGAGCTAACGTGAGTGCTTTTACCAACGTTCTCTTCAACCTATTTAAAAAAAACGCTCTCTTCAATCTAACATTCATTGTGGTCCCTATTTAACCCATTCGCATTCCATTACCCAGGTACGTGTTTGTACCTTCGGAAATGATGACACAACTAAGGCTAAGTTTATGTTTTTCGAAAAGGTTGCCAGGGCGGCGATTGGCAAGCCACTCCTCACCTTGCTTAGCCAAAAGTACTCGGGATTTTCAGAGATACATGATATTGCACAGATAGGAGGAGCTAATGTGGCACTGCCTGCAGAGGTTAGCCATATGATCACAAAGAAGTATCGTTGGTGGTTACTATTTCCAACAAGAGCTTTTTGGCTACAAGCCATCAGCTATCCTTCCAAGTTATTAGGATTGATCATACCTTCAAGCCTGAATTTAGTCCATTGGGATTTGGTCCTACTGCCTGATACGTCTTAAACGTGTCAATATTTTTTGTATGATTCATGCAATATCGCTATCAATTTTAAACACTTTGGGCATAAATTTTATGAAATTTTATTGGACTAACATGGACTACGTGTTCATGGCAGTGGCCAACGTGTAATCTCTCCTCCTAGATGTAGTACATTTCTCTTGAAACATACTAGCATGAAACCTCTTGAGATATTTTCCCGTCTGAGATATTTCTCAAAGTGTTGGTTAATTCTCTCAGGAAAATGTTTTTTCTTCAAAACTAAGCAATGCGTACTCATGACTTTATCTTCATTTCCCTCGCATCCGACTCTTTTTCACATGAGATTATGCCGTCTGGATCTTCAACACAGATTGCTAGCCAGACTGGGCTTATGCAAGGATCAGTTATGGGTACAGCTGATGAGTCTCAGAATAGACAGTTGCAAATTACTCCTGAGAAAGGTCATAAGAGAATTTGTGGCATAACAAAAGTTTCGAAGCCACGGCAAGAGAAGAGAAAGACTAACGATGGTGAAGAGCTTGTACCTGAGGAGCACCCTAAGCGAGGAGGTCACAAACTCGAGCAAAATACAACTGAGGAGATGCCAGATCTTGATGATTTTTTTACAAAACTATCGATGGAGAGACAACCACTCAGAGAACAAATTGGCTACAAAGGATCTGTTACTATTGGGCCAAGAAATGGTTTAACTATCAACGGATCCAAGACAAATACGCTATGAGGTTTTACTTCACTCCACCATGGGGTGATTGTGTTGCCAAATGTTGTCTCGATGACATGGCAAGTGAGACCGAGTCATCCACCGTATCATATGCTAGTCTAGTCGGTTACGCGTCCACACAACCCTTTCGACTAGGGACCATTTAGGACAGTCATCATATAATGCATAGTCTCACAAACAAGACACATACTTGTTGATACACATCATTGATAATATCCAAGGACTATCTTTATTATACACATATAGGAAATATCATCACACATAATTGTCTCTAGGGCATATCTCCGACACTACTTGACAATGGGTATGTACGTGAGAGCCTTAGTCCTTGTGTGGTTCCGGTTATCCTTGTGCCTAAGAAAGATGGAAGTTGGCGTATGATACGTCTCCAACGTATCTATAATTTTTTATTTTTTCATGCTATTATATTATCATTCTTATATGCTTTATATGCCATTTTATATTATTTTTATATACTAACCTATTAACTTAGTGCCCAGTGTCAGTTCCTGTTTTTGCCTATTCCTTTGTTTCGCAGAAAAACCATACCAAACGAATTCCAAACACGATGAAACTTTACGATGATTTTTTTTGGACAACAATAGACCCTAGAAGCTTCGGGGGTGGACCAGATGATGATCGAGGGAGCCACAACCTCAGGTGGCGAGCCCCCAGGGGGGCGCCGTGTGAGCTTGTGGGCCACCCCGTGGCTCCGTTTGCCTTAATTCCAAGCCTAGAAATTCCCAAATATTCGGTAACCCCCAGAGCGAGACCCGAAACAATTTTATCGCCGCTGCAAGGCTCTGTTCTTACGGGATCCCATTTGGAGGCCTTTTCTGGTACTCTGCCGGAGGGGGGAACCATTGGGGAGGCAATCTTCATCGACCTTGCTGCCTCCATGATGATGTGTGAGTAGTTCCTACATGACCTATGGGTCCATAGCAGTATCTAGATGGCATTCTCTCTCTCTCTCTCTCTCTCTCTCTCTCTCTCTCTTTGATCTTTAATACAATGATCTCTTCAGAGATCTATTCAATGTAATTCTCGCGGTGTGTTTGTTGTGATCTGATGAATTATGGGTTTATGATCAGATTATTCATTGAAACATTTGAGTCTTTTGAGATTTAATCTATGTGTGATTTTATAACTATGTATGCTTTCCGATCTATGAGTCTTCTTTTGCCAATTAGATGAGTAGATCATCAGAGGTGTGGTGTGATGACCCACAAGTATAGGGGATCAATCGTAGTCATTTCGATAAGTAAGAGTGTCGGACCCAACGAGGAGCAGAAGGAAATGATAAGCGGTTTTCAGCAAGGTGTTTTCTGCAAGCACTAAAAGTAGTGATAACTGGTAGTTTTGTAGCAAGATAATTCGTAACGAGTAGCAAGTATCAATAGTAGCAAAGTGCAGCAAGGTGGCCCAATCCTTTTTATAGCAAAGGACAAGCCAGAACGGTCTCTTATATAAAGCAAAGCGTTCTCAAGGACACATGGGAATTCTCATCTAGTTACTTTCATTATGTTTATTTGATTCGCGTTCGCTTTTGATATGTGGGTGGACCGGTGCTTGGGTGTTGTTCTTACTTCAACAAGACTCCCACTTATGATTACCCCCTCTCGTAAGCATCCGCAACTACGAAAGAAGAATTAAGATAAATCTAACCATAGCATGAAACATATGGATCCAAAACAGCCCCTTACGGAATAGCGCATAAACTAGGGTTTAAGCTTCTGTCACTCTAGCAACCCATCATCTACTTATTACTCCATAATGACCTCCCTTAGGCCCAAGTATGGTGAAGTGTCATGTAGTCGACGTTCACATGACACCACTAAAGGAAGCAACAACATACATATCATCAAAATATTGAACGAATACCAAATTCACATGATTACTTATGACAAGACTTCTCCCATGTCCTCAAGAACAAAAGTAACTACTCACAAATCATATTCATGTTCAAGATCAGAGGGGTATTGAATAGCATTAAGGATCTGAACATATAATCTTCCACCAAATAAACCAACTAGCTAGCATCAACTACAAGATGTAATCAACACTACTAGCAACCCACATGTACCAATCTGAGGTTTTGAGACAAAGATTGAATACAAGAGATGAACTAGGGTTTGAGATGAGATGGTGCTGGTGAAGATGTTGATGAAGATTGGTCCTCCCATGATGAGAGGATCGTTGGTGATATCGATGGCTTCGATTTCCCCCTCCCGGGGGGAAGTTTCCCCGGCGAAATTGCTCCGCCGGATAGCAAAAGTGCTCCTGCCCAGGTTCTGCCTCGAGACGGCGGCGCTTCGTCCCGAAAGTCTTCTCTAGATTTTTTTCTATGGCATCATATAGCAGAAGGAGGGGGCCAGAGGCCAGCCAGGGGCCCCACAAGCTCGGGGGGCGCACCCAGGGGGTAGGGCGCGCCCCCAGGCTTGTGGCTTCCTGGTGGGTCCCCTCCTGGTATTTCTTCCGCCAATATTTTTTATATATTCCAAAATAATTCTCCGTAAATTTTTAGGTCATTTGGAGTTGTGCAGAATAGCTATCTCTGCTGTAGCCCTTTCCGATCCAGAATTCCAGCTGCCGGCAATCTCCCTCTTTATGTGAAACTTGCATAATAAGAGAGAAAAGGCATAAAAATTGTATCATAAAGTGAAATAATGACCCAAAACATAATAAATAATAGTAGGAAAACATGATGCAAAAGGGACGTATCAACTCCCCCTAGCTTAGACCTCGCTTGTCCTCAAGCGAAAACCGAAATCGATAATCATGACCACATGTTTAGAGAGAGAGGTGTCGAAAAAACAAAATACGGACATGAAAGCATCATGATCATTATCATAACAGCAATATATCATAATAAAACTTCTCATGAATAAGTGACAATTCATCCACAAGACAAAGTATGAACCATAAACCATATTGAAAACTAACAAACTATGATCTCGGTCACTGAAGCAATTACAATTCATCATATTATCAGAAAGAGTCTATGTAAGAGCTTTGTTTAGCAAGTTCACATACTCAACTATCATTTAGTCTTCTATGATTGCTGACACTCACGGCGTACTTATGGAGCAAAAGTTTCAGTCAGACACATAGAAAGATAGGGGCTTATAATTTCGCCTCCCAACTTATTTACCTCAAGGGTAATGTCGACAATAATAACTCATGATCACCTACATCCAATGGGATATATATGCCTGGATCTTTCCCCACCACATGATGCTTGCCAAGAGAGAAAATAAAAACGGAATAGAGGAGAATGCTATTGACGCTTGCATAAAAGTAAATACATAAAGTAAAGGATAGGCCCTTCGCAGAGGGAAGCAGAGGTTGTCATGCGCTTTTTATTTTTGGATGTGCAAGCTCTTAATGTAAAGGAACGTCACTTTATATTGCCCCTTGTGATAGCATACTTTATTATGCAGTCTGTCGCTTTTATTTCTTCACCATCACAAGTTCGTGCAAAGCTTATTTTCCCTTACAATAAAAGATCATACATATTTAGGAGCAATTTTTATTGCTTTTGCACTGATGACAACTTACTTGAAGGATCTTATTCAATCCACAGATAGATATGGTGGACTCTCATGACATGAAACTGGGTTCAAGGGTTTTTGGATGCACAAGTAGTATCTCTACCTAGTACGAAATTTTGGCTAGCAAAAGATTATGGGCAAGCACCACATGTTAGAGGATCCATGACAATATAACTTCTATGTGAATATAAGCAAACATAACTCATTACGTTGTCTTCCTTGTCCAACGTCAACTATTTGACATAGAATATTTAATGGGGGCTCACAATCATAAAAAGATGTCCAAGATAGTATATTTATATGTGAGACCCCTCTTTCTTTATTACTTTTTTCATGGATTGCAATAATGACCAATGCTATGTTTGTTAACTTCCAACAAGTTTCATCAATTATACTTCTTTTATGTGAAGTCATCACTCCTCGTGGGATTAGCATATGATCTCCTTTTTATTTATTCTTTTTATTTTATTTCTAAGATTGAATTAACAAAAGTAAAACAACTCAACTCGAACTACTCTTTATTATATAACTCTCACACTCGATTACATAGATGGATAGATCACAAAGCAAGCACTCGAAACTAAATCATACTAAAACTTTATTCTTCTAAATCACGAAATAACCAAGGATCGAACTAAGATAGATAATTATGATAAAAGTGATGGTGATACGATACCGGGGCACCTCCCCCAAGCTTGGCACAAGCCAAGGGTGGTGCCCATACCCGTGTACTCAAGTGTCTTTCTTCGGTGATGGTGGTGATGAAGTAGTGGGCTTGTCCTTTGTCATGTTCATCAAGATCTCCTTTAAAGTCTGAATTTCTCGGAGCACATGGCGAATGATCTCAGCATTTTTTTGCACTTCGGCCATAATGTGTTTATTCTCCGGACCCCAAGAATTCTTTCTTGCATCACTTTCACTTCACTGGTGCAGCGACCTGCTATACAAACGGTTTTTACCCCCTTTCTGCGACAGAGTTTTAAACCGTCGCCTTGCGTGTGTGTGCGATAGGGGGGTCCTTCCCACACGACCCAGAAACTGTCGTGGTTTTGACATGGCAGATGCCCTTGAGAAAGGACTTAGAGATGAGGCCATCGCACAAGGGTGGAAGCTTAACGGGGTTGATCGGGAACGAGAAGACGCGAGATTACCCAGGTTCGGCCCCTCACGATCAAGGTAATAGCCTACGTCCTGCTTGATTGTATTGCTTGGATCTCGATTACAAGGATGCGATTTCGCTAACCTAGCTCTCGAGGGATTGCAACTTAGTCTTTCTACCGTAGGTGCCCCCCTTTATATATAGGTTGAGCCCTAGGTTTACATGAGAGTCCGGGTTGTAGACTTAACCCGTATCCTACTCTTATTCTACTTATTCCTCAAGGTAATCTTCCTTGTCTTATCCTTCTTCTTAAGCCGGCCTGTAGCACCGAGCCGCCTTTCTCTCCGGGCCTCTGTTAAGCCGGCCCACTTGGTTTCTCCAAGGCCCAGCAATGTGATACCCCGCAGAGCGCTCTATAGCCGGGTCATCCTTCTGCCGGGTCTACACTTCGGGAAATATCCCCAACATTAGCCCTCAGTTTGACATGAATTTATTCATGTTAAACTCCATCCTGAAAAACAAATGAAATATTAATAGGAAAGAGATACTCCCGAATCTATTTCTCAAGCCGGCCTTTGGAGCATCTTCCGCTCCCAGACATAATTCTCCGGCTTAAGCAACTCGCCAAGTCATTCCTTACAGACTTAGCGTTTTTCTCCGTGACCTTGCTGATGACGTCACATCCAAACCCCGCAAAATCCGGAATGACATCACAACGAACCTTTTAGTGGTTTCGTATCGTCTTGTCAGGCGCAAAAATCGAGGAGCCTTTTTAGCCACTGTTTACTGCGCCGCCTCGGGCTTTGTGCATGCCGTTTGGGGTTCTACCGCGCCTATAAATAGACCAGCGCCTTCCCCACTTCCTTCTCTACTACTCATCTTCTTCCTCTAGCCCTCCGACGCCGCCGCACCCGTTCGAGCTTGCCGCCGCCCGTTCAGTCGCCGTGCGAGCCTTCGCCCCGCCACCGGAGCTCATTTGGCGCCGTCAACTTGACCGCCTCCGCCGTACCTGAGGACTACAAAGAACTCTTTAGCCGAATCTGTAAGCAACTTCTCCTTTTCTTTTTCGCCATTGCAGCTTTGTTCTTCGCCCATTCTTCGCAGTTCATCGCATTGGTAGTTACAGATCCAAAAAAAGCCCGCAGATCTCCATTTGGATTTTCATAGAGTCAGCCCGCCGTATTTCTCGTGTTTGTAGATCTATCATCTTATTCCAGATGAATCCCCACTGTACTTATTCCTTACTTGGAAGAATAGACCTAGGTTTTATTTCCCTATTTTCGGTCAATTTCCAGATCCGCAGACACTGTTAATTTATGCAAAACTTGTTTACCAACTCATGACCCAGACTATGTTCACCACTTGTAAGAAATCCATGCTACGAAATTCCCGGCTTACTTTATGCATGAAGTCTTGACCCAGGATATACTCGCATTCTTCCTGTGACCCGGCAAATATTCCTACTACTGGTTCATGCCTTTTGCTTTACGATAACCCGGAAAACTTTTGAATTGCCGGCTTACGATACTTTCTCCTTTGAATCGCAGCTAAATCAATGGCTCCCAAGCCTAAGATTATTAACTGGGCAAAATCTAGCATGTCAGAGCTTATTCAGCAAGCCCTGGTGGATTCCGGGCTGCTGCCAGCAAAAGGGACAATTGAATGGCGAGCTCCTGAGGAAGAAATTCACCCTCAGCCAGATCAGAATGAGATCATCATATTTGCTGATCATGTTTCAAGGGGCTTCTGTCCTCCGGGCTCTAAGTTCTTCAGAGACGTGCTGCATTTTTCAATATCATACCTCAAGACCTGGCCCCCAATTCCATCTTCAACTTGTGCCAATTCCAAGTATTCTGTGAAGTTTATCTGCAACTAGAGCCGTCCATTAGCTTGTTCCGGGAGTTCTTCTACTTGAACCGCCAAACAGAGCACAAGGATGGCCCAAGCGTTGAACTTGGTGGAATCTCCATCCAACGAAGGAAAAACATAGTCTTCCCCAACGCCAAGCCGGCCAGCCACCCCAAAGGGTGGCAGAGAACCTGGTTTTACTGCAAGGACACCTCCCCCGACGGGCAACACCCACTCTCGGGTTATAAAGCAAGCCGGCTCGCCGCCAATGCAGCCTTCTCGGGCTTCGCCTCCAAAGAGGAAAGAGAAAAACTAGAGCCCCTGTATCCAAAGATGAACGCTTTGATCGCCCACGGCCTCACTGGCGTTGATCTGACCCGGACTTGGATTGAATGGCGCATTCAACCTCTTAGCCTGAGGAACCGGCTTATGCATACTTATACCGGCCATCCAGAAGATCCACTTCGATTTAGCCGGGTCAACCTCTAAGAGAAAGATGTCCTAAAATTTGCCAAGAAGCTTCTTAGTGAAACAAAGGACGATATTAAGCTCGTGGGACTCGCTCCCTTTTACTCAAACAACCCGGCACCTGAGGTAAGCTATCTTTTGTTGCCTTTCATTTTGTCAATACTGTTTTATCCTTGTCATGATTTTATCAATCCGTCATGGTACAGGAGAATGCTGACCGATGGCGGGTTGAAGTTCAAGACCCTACTCCTCCTCGAGAAAATGACGAAGAAGACCCAGATGATGATGAAGACAATGAGGTAGAACTTGACTCTCTCGACCGCCTTTTTAACCAGCTTGCTGATGCCAACTCTCCACAGGAAGAAGCTGAGATCAGCCGTGCCAGTGAGCCAGAGGTAACTTTGATCTCTTCAGACTCTGACTCTCCAAAACCTGTCCAAAAGAAAACCCGGGTTGCAGTTCGCAAAGTCCAAAACAAACCCCGGGTTACCGTCCGTAAAGTCCCTTTTTCACACCGAGATGCTCACTTAGATCCCCAATTTCTTTTGAAGAAAACGCAGCTCGCAAGAACATCAAAAAGGAAAACCCGGAGAAGTGAAGGAGAATTGAGTGGTGGGTTACCAAATGAGCCGCCAACACGGAGAGCACGGACAGAGGCGTTTTTCAGTCCAACTCCCTCTCTTCCTCACGCCGGTCGTTTCAAAGAGGCACTGCATTTGAACGACTCGGCATACCTAACATCTCCCTCTTCTGACGAGTCGAGCGTCACTCAGGCGCCAGCCTTTAACATCAATCCTGGGTAAATAACCTGCTTACTCATGTTTTATATAATGGATTCTTGCTTTTTTATCCTTTAACCAAATGACTCTTTGTTCCTTGCATAGCACGAAGGCCATTAAGAAGAAAACCACCGTCGGGTTGTCTGACCCGGTCGTTCAAGCAGGCTCTTCTCAAGAAGACACGACGGCTAACCCGAACATTCCGGATGAGCCAGCTTTCCAGAGCGACCCGCCGCCCCAAGATACCACTGTGAGCCCGGCTCGTGCCTCTTCTCCTGTCCTTCAGGAGAAGGAGGACTTAATTGTAAAGCATCTTGCCGAGAAGGCACCAGATGAAGTAATAGCGACCAGTGAGCAGCAGAACACTCCGCCAGAGATCTCAACTGTTCTGACAAAGATTTCTGCCAAGACTGAGTCACTCTTTAAGAACAAAGGGAAGGCGTCTCTCAATGTTCATGCTTTTGAAGAGCAAGATGCTGGCATGCTGCACCAAGCAGTGCTGACCCGGCTGTCTGAAAGCCGGGACACCGAAACTGCCATGATAACTTCCCTGAAACGGAAGTATGAGGTAAATTTTGTCCCTTACTCTTAGTATGCACATATATATATGTAGCCCCCAAGGGCCGGGTCAGTATTAAATGATGATCCGGGACTTCAAAATTGCAACTGCTTTGATAATAGTTGTTCGGCATCCCCCAAGGCCCGGCTCATAATAATATGATGGCCGGGTCTCTGCATGCAGTAATAGAGATCGAACTATGCATTAGCCCCCAAGTGCCATGTGGAATGCCTGCATCTTCATGGGACTTGTTATATGTGATAAAAATGGAGAAGCGTGTAGCCCCCAAGTGCCGGGTCGACCAAAACGACGGCTCGGGACTTTCTTACATAACTAGTAACTGTGAAATTGCCTTGCAGGATATGATGAATCAAGTGGAAACACAAGCATCCTTCTTCCGAAAGGAAGCAAACAGAGAAAGAAAGCTTCGTGAAAGGGCTGAAGAGTCATTTTCAGAAGCCAACAAATCCTTGCAGATTGTGAGAAGCACACTGAAGGAATCTAAGGCAGAAAGAGCCGCCTTGGTCAAGCGTGTAGCAGAAGCAGAAGCCAAACTCAAGCCGGTGGCTCAAGAACTGGCCACATTGAAAAATCAAATCACCAGCATGTGCAATGCCATCTTTGGTATGTAGCAAACTCACAAGCCGCCAAACATGTCATTTCGTAAAGTACCACGCCAGCCATACTAACGTGATCTTGTCTTCTTGCAGGCGGGAAAACTCACAACCAAGCTGAACGGCCATTGGTGAAGCTGAAAGCTGTCTATACACTTGCCGAGCAATTATATATAGGCGGCGCACGCTGCATCATGGCCGTCAAGAACACCAAGGCCCTGCTCCACTTGATTGCAGATATGTTAAAGTAGTCATCAATAGTTCCAAGATGGTTTGCAGAGTGGAAGAAGGCGGCTTGCCGTGCTAGGGCTCTGACAGTTTTTGCACGCACCAAAGCATATGTGCCTGAATTGGATCCGGCTCAATTCGTTGGCGGATATCCAGAGTTCAATGTGGATGATTCCCCTTTCACCAAGAAGGACTTCTAGCGATGCATAAAGGAAACCCGGGTTGCAGCCACCGCGATTGCCGAAGAGATGAATCTATCCAAATATCAAGCTAGATACTTGGAAGACAATGAACGGATTGAGCCGCCAAACCCTCAATCAGTGGTTCTTACTCATGCACGTAAGACATCCTTTGCTCCTGAAGTTGACCCTTCCTCTGTAATAACCGCCAATGCAATGTTTGAAGCCTTGCGCTCAATCCAGTGGTCGACCGATGAGTCAACAAGTCAGGAGGAGGCGGGGGATGATGATGATCGCGAAGAGCCGGAACATGGCGCTCCTTCATCCGCTGGCGCCGATCTCAACCCGACAAAATAGCATACCGGCTCATACTTTATGGCAACTAAACTTGATGGAACATTTATTGTGTCCATGGCCCGGTGGCGGCTTGTAATAACTTAGAATCCAGAAACCTTTGCTGGTGCAAGTGCCATCGTGCACTTGCTGCTGTTTGTTCTTATTGCTTGTACAAATTTGCTGCCTGAAATGACAAGTCTTCTTGTTGCTCAGAATACGAGCATAGAATCAGCTGCGTGTAATTACGAGCTCACACCAGTGGTGTAGTAGTAAGACAAAATAACCCGACAAACTTTGCTACCAGATTAAGAAAAAGTGACTAAAGTAGAATGCATGAAAATAAAAAACTATGCATGCATGCAAAAATTATCAACAATGCAAAACAGGAAGTGTAAATTGCCGGCTTACGCCGCACACCGTGCAGACCGACCTTTTTAGGCACAAGTCTGATTTGCTTTCATGAAGCAGGCACTTTGGCCTTTTGGTTTGTCCTCGCTCTCTGAAAGCCGGCTCTCACGTGACCAACAAGCGTTTGAACTCTGATGAATTCAGGGTCACCTTTGTGATTGACTCATCAGGCGTACGCCGGGTCACCTTTTTGGAGTAGCATCTTGCTGACAGGCAGGTTTAACCAAGTTTTGGCTTTTTGCCGGGTTAAAGGGTTTTGTAAGCTAAACTCGATGAGTTGGAAGCCCCCAAGTAACCAATGATCAATCAATAAAGACTCAACACACAATTTTGAGGCGAAACGGCAAACTCTCTTATACGGAGCTGCCGGTCTTTATTTCATTGATCAAAATATGTATATACATGCTAGAAGGTATGTACAAAAGATATGACCCAGTCTATGACTTAGGTGTAATATGGCCGGAGATGGGCAATGTTCCAGGGCCGGTTTCCCTCCTCTTCAGAGGTACGTGATTTATCTGCCTCACGTATATCAACGAGGTAGTATGACCCGTTGTTGAGATTCTTGTTGACCACAAAGGGCCCTTCCCAAGGTGGTGAAAGCTTATGCATGCCTGTCTGGTCTTGTATCAGATGGAGCACTAAGTCACCTTCCTGAAAGGTACGGCTTCGAACTCTATGTCTATGATAAATTGCTGATCTGGATGCGGCAAGTTCGCGTTCTTCCTCCAGAGCATCCAGAGCATCTTGGCGAGCTTGCTCATTATCTGATTCCACATAAGCCGCCACTCGAGGGGAGTCATGACGAATATCACATGGAAGTACAGCTTCTGCACCATAGACCAGGAAAAACGGCGTATAGCCTGTTGACCTGTTGGGAGTAGTCCGTATGCTCCAAAGCACTGCAGGTAATTCTTCTTCCTAGCAACCCAGCGTGTGTTGTAAAGGCACCATGAGCCGGGGTTTGATACCGCGCAGCAATTCCTGATTGGCTCTTTCTGCCTGCCCGTTGGACTGAGGATGCGCAACCGATGCTATATCAAGCCGGATGTGCTCCTGTTGACAGAACTGTTTCATGACTCCTTTGGAAAGATTGGTTCCATTGTCTGTGATGATACTGTGCGGATAGCCGAAGTGAAATATCAACCTTTTCAGAAATTTGACAGCTGTAGCAGCGTCACAATGGCTGACCGGCTCTGCTTCCACCCACTTGGTAAATTTGTCCACAGCTATCAACAAGTGAGTATTCTTATTCTTAGAACATTTAAAGGGTCCAACCATGTCAAGCCCCCAGACTGCAAAAGGCCAAGTTATCGGGATCATCCTCAACTCTTGAGCCAGCACATGAGCCAGGCGAGCATACTTCTGGCAACCATCACATTTGCGCACAATATCTTCTGCATCAGCGTGAGCTGTGAGCCAGTAAAACCCGTGCTGGAAAGCTTTCGCGACAAGTGATCGTGAGCCGGCATGATGACCACAATCGCCAGAATGAATCTCATTGAGAATTGCACGGCCTTCCACAGGTGAAACGCAATGCTGAAAAAGACCAGTGACACTTCGTCAATGCAACTCACCATTGACGATAGTCATACACTTGGATCGCCTGATGATCTGTCGAGCGATGATTTCTTCTGCTGGAAGCTCCCCCGGCTTAGATAAGCTAAGTAAGGGACTGTCCAATCAGGTATAGCATGAACAGCAGCCACTAGAGCCGCCTCTGGGTCAAGAATAGCCAAGTCTTCCTCCGTTGGTAACTTGACAGACGGGTTATGCAAGACATCCAGAAAAACATTAGGCGGCACCGGCTTCCGCTGAGAACCCAAGCGAGACAGTGCATCTGCTGCCTCGTTCTGCCGGCGATCGATGTGATCAACTTGATAACCCTTGAAGTGCCCAGCAGTATTAGTGACCGCATGCCGATAAGCCACCATAAGGGGATCCTTGGAGTCCCATGTGCTAGAAACCTGCTGGGCCACCAGATCTGAGTCGCCCAAACACCTGACCCGGCTCAGGTTCATCTCCTTGGCCATTCGGAGCCCGTGAAGCAATGCCTCATATTCTGCTGCATTGTTAGTACAAGGGAACATAAGTCTTAAAACATAATAGAACTTATCTCCTCGCGGGGAAGTGATCACAACTCCAGGCCCCGAGCCTTCGAGCTGGCTTGAGCCGTCAAAATGTATGGACCAATATGTCGTGTCTGGCTTCTCGTCGGGAGCCTGTAACTCTGTCCAATCATTAATGAAATCCACCAAAGCTTGAGATTTGATTGCTGTGCGGGGCACATATTTGAGATGATGTGGACCGAGCTCAATTGCCCACTTAGCAACCCGGCCTGTGGCTTCCCAGTTCTGGATTATGTCCCCAAGAGGTGCTGAGCTGACCACAGTGATTGGATGCTCGTGGAAGTAATGCTTCAGCTTGCGGCTAGCCATGAATACTCCATAGACCAGTTTCTGCCAATGCGGATATCGCTGCTTGGACTCTGTTAATACTTCACTGATATAATACACAGGGCGCTGAACTGGATATTCCTTTCCTTCCTCCTTGCGCTCTACAACAACTGCAACGCTTACAGCCTTGTTGTTAGCGGCAATATATAACAACATAGGTTCCTTCTCATGAGGGGCAGCAAGGACCGGCGGCTCAGACAACTGTTTCTTGAGGGACTCAAAAGCCTGATCTGTAGTATCACTCCAAATAAAGTCATCTGATTTTCTGAGCAATTGAGACAACGGGATTGCCTTCTCCCCAAGCCGGCTTATGAACCGACTCAACGCCGCAACCCGCCCAGCCAGCTTCTGCACAACATTAAGATTTGCCGGCTTAGCTAGGGTCATGATTGCCTTGATCTTTTCCGGGTTAGCTTCAATGCCACGTTCGGAAACAAGAAATCCTAGAAGTTTTCCTGCAGGGACACCAAAAACACACTTCTCCGGGTTAAGCTTCATCTGGTAGACACGGAGATTGTCAAATGTTTCCTTGAGATCCTCCAACAGGGTTTCTTTCTTCCAAGATTTAACCACGATGTCATCAACATATGCATGAACATTCCGCCCAATTTGCTTGTGAAAGCAATTTTGGACACATCGCTGATAAGTCGCCTGTGCACACTTCAGACCAAATGGCATGGTGGTATAACAGAAGGCCCCAAAGGGTGTGATGAAAGCCGTCTTTTCCTGGTCTTCCTGCTTCATCTTGATCTGATGATAACCAGAGTAAGCATCCATAAAGCATAAACACTCACAACCCGCTGTGGCATCAATGATCTGGTCTATACAGGGCAAGGCAAAGGGGTCACTAGGACAAGCCTTATTTAAGTCTGTGTAATCAACACACATCCGCCAAGTCCCATTTTTCTTCAGAACAATCACCGGGTTGGCTAGCCACTCTGGATGGAAAACTTCAACAATGAACCCGACAGCTAGGAGCCGGGCCACTTCCTCACCAATAGCTTTCCGCCTCTCTTCATTGAAACGACGGAGATACTAGCGAACTGGCTTAAACTTAGGATCCACATTGAGGGAGTGCTCAGTGAGTTCTCTCGGTACACCTGGCATATCAGAAGGTTTCCATGCAAAGATGTCCCGATTCTCACGGATGAACTCGATGAGCGTGCTTTCCTATTTGGGATCCATATTCGCCCCGATGGTGAACTGCTCAGAGGAATTACCCGGGGTGAAATCAACTTGTTTAGTATCTCTAGCTGACTTAAATTTGAGCAATGGGTCAGACTCCGTCGTTGGATTCTTCAGAGATGTCCTATCAGCCGGGTCAACATTGTCCGTGTAATACTTCAGTTCCTCTGCCGCACAAGCCGTCTCTGCGTATGCTGCATCCCCTTCCTCGCACTCGAGCGCAATCTTCCGATTTACCTTCAATTGTGATGGCACCCCTTGGTCCTGGTATTTTCATTTTCAGGTAAACGTAGCACAGCCGTGCCATGAACCGTGCATAAGCCGGCCGTCCAAATAAGACATGGTATGGGCTTTTAAGCTTAACCACCTCAAAGGACAGAAATTCAGAACGGTAGTTATCCTCTGAGCCGAAGGCCACCTCCAGGGATATTCTTCCCATGGGGTAAGCTGACTTGCCAGGAACGATGCCGTGAAAAACTGTAGAGGATGGAGTCAACTGCTTATCGGACAGATTCATCCGCCTGAACGTGTCATAGTATAGAATATTGATGCTGTTGCCTCCGTCCATGAGTACTTTGGTCAACGTATAACCGCCAACTTGTGGTGCCACCACCAGAGCTAAATGGCTAGGGTGATCAAGGAGGACTGGATGATCGGCCCTGCTCCAGGTAACCGGCTGCTCGGACCAATTGAGATAATACGGGGCTGCCGGCTCAACCATATGGGCGGCTTGCCGTTGCACCTTCCGATCCCGCTTGCGGGTACTGGTGGTGAAAACATGATACTGCCCACTATTCAACTGCTTCGGGTTACTCTGAAACCCTGACTGACCGGCTTGGTGCTGATTTCCCTGGTTGCTCCACTGATTGCCGCCTCCAGTATTGCCAGCCCCCTGAAACCCGCCGCTCTGGCCGCTGTTCCCTTGGAACCCAGGGCCTGTGAAGGGCCCTTGTGAGCCGGCTCCGGAGAAGCCGGATCCCTGACTGCCGGGTTGTCCGCCGTTACCTCCACCGTTATGATGATTCTAGAAGATCCGTTTGGAAAACTCTTGCATGATATAGCAATTTTCCCAGGAGTGGCTGGACGGTTTACCATTGAAACCGTGTTTTGGACATGGACCCTTGAGAGCTTCCTCGAAGCTGAGAGGGCGATTACCAGAAGGCGGTCTTCTGGACCCGTTGTTCTGGCGCTGACCCTTGTTAACGGTGTTTGTATTTGCCACCAAGTCAGAGCCGCCTTCATAATTTTTACGTTTACCGCCGTTGCCATTCTGCCCATTGCCATTGTTCTGCTAGTGACCCTTGGCACCGTTTTTCTTGCCCTTACCGGATTTTTCCTCGTTAGATAGCGGATCCTTGGTATTATCTGATTCCGCATACCGGGTTAAGACATCCATGAGATCACCCATGTCCTGGGCCTTTCTCTTGAGTCGCCCTAACTTCTGGACCAGGGGCTGAAACTTGCATGTTCGTTCCAGAACAAGCACTGCTTGTGCAGCTAAGATGCTATCTGAACTATGTATGACCTCCGCAACCCGGCGAGCCCAATGATGCGCCGACTCATCCTCACGCTGGACACAACGTTCGAGATCAACAATTGTGGTTGGCCTTTTGCAGGTTCCCTGGAAATTCTTGATGAAGCACTCCTTCAGTTCCTGCCATGTGTTGATAGAATTCACCGGCAGGTTTTTCAACCAAGTGCGTGCGGGACCTTCCAACATGAGAGGCAGATAACGTGCACATACTAACTCGCTAGCTCCCAACAGGTCCATTGCCAACTCGTAACTCTCGATCCACTCGGCCGGCTCCGGATTAGCTGTATAATTAGGAACCTTGCGAGGACCTTTGAAATCTGGGGGCATGCGTGCCTCTCGCAGCGCCGGGACCAGACAAGGAGTCCCGATCATACGGCTTGATAAGCCCCCAAGCCGGCCAGCTGTCTGGGTTGTGGTGGGTGGGTCGTGTGCTGCCGGCGGGTTATACCCTGCACGCGTGTTTTCCTCCTCCAACGCTCGTAGAGCCCGAGCGGTGTCCACAATGTCCTGTGCATTCGGGATCCTGGGCTGGTGCTGATTCACCAGCGGTTGGGCAGCCCTTCTACGGTGTGCGCTGCTGGAAACTGCTGGCGACTCAGGGCGTTGGCTCCTGGTGCGGCTCTGGTGAGGGATCGACTGAAGCCGGTGCTGGCTATGAGAATAGTTGGCTTGCTGCACCATTGCTGTCTTAAGCATCGCAATGGCGTTTCTGGCTTCGACCTGAGCCGGACCGTCTCCCTCAATTGGGATCGCTGCCAAGTTGTGAGTCGCCGCCAACACGTTGTCGACCGGGTTGGAATAGTGTTTAGTTGGGGTCTGGAACCGGTGAGACGGCAGCTGATGTTGCTGATCTGGCGTATGATGCTGGGCCAGCTCCCTCTGCTGAGCCGGCTGCTGCAAAAGTGGTCCTCCCGGGGGGACAACTCCAGCCCCTGGGTTCGCCGGAGCCGGTGGATTATCTGGTGTGGTAAACAGCTGAGTCGGCTCGATATTAGCCGGAAGCCGGCTTTGATGACGCCTCCGGTGGACAAGCTCCGACTCGGCCTGCCGGCGGCTTAAGTAATGAGCCTCCTCATCTAAACGCTGTCTCTCCTCGACAAGCCGGGCCTGCGCCTCTACCATGCGGGCGTTCTCAGCATTGATGTCCTCTTGGATCTTGGCCATCTGCTCACGACACTTCGTGATGTCCGTATTGCGCGCAGCTGCGTTCTCCGCAGTAACCGGCTCGGCCAACAGGGCTGTTAATGTATTCATCAAGTCCGCAAGCGCCTGTACCCCAGTTTTCTGAGAGCCGGCGGTTCTCGCGTCGGCTCCTCCTGAGCCGGCTAGGGTGAGGTTCTGCCCAGCCACTGGATCGACCGGATCGCGCACTGGATCTTGTCTACCCGCCATGTAGACCGCTGCGAAACGAGGTGGCTCAAGGACTTCTAGAAAGACTTCATCAGTGTATCCCAGCCTTCCATCATATAGGGGACGGATCGACCCGGTTTCTCCTGTCGAGGATTCGCCGTCAGATTGAACGAGCGTATCATCTCCGGACAGGGAGTTCTCCGACAAGGCCACCCCTTGGGTGAACCCTACAAAGGCGTGCTTCCGGCCGGCCTGTGGCGGGCCGGGTCCTGCCTGGCTCGGACTGGCGCGGCGAGCCGACTCGACGCCGGTGACAGCTTCCAACCCGGCGGCCGATTCGCCGATGACACCGATGAAGGTATGGATCTTGCCGAAGGGGACCCGGTACCCGTACTCGATTGACTCGGCGTCGGGGGCCCAGTACGAATCGTCGATGTAGAGCTTCCCGCGGTGGTTCTTCGTCATCAAGCCGACCGCGTACTTCCCGAACCCTGGGAGAGCTCCCGCTGAGAACTCAAATCCACCGTGCGTAAGCCCCACGGTGGGCGCCAACTGTCGTAGTTTTGACACGGCAGATGCCCTTGTGAAAGGACTTAGAGATGAGGCCATCGCACAAGGGTGGAAGCTTAACAGGGTTGATCGGGAACGAGAAGACGCGAGATTACCCAGGTTCGGCCCCTCACGATCGAGGTAATAGCCTACGTCCTGCTTGATTGTATTGCTTGGATCTCGATTACAAGGATGCGATTTCGCTAACCTAGCTCTCGAGGGATTGCAACTTAGTCTTTCTACCGTAGGCGCCCCCTTTATATATAGGTTGAGCCCTAGGTTTACATGAGAGTCCTGGTTGTAGACTTAACCCGTATCCTACTCTTATTCTACTTATTCCTCAAGGTAATCTTCCTTGTCTTATCCTTCTTCTTAAGCCGGCCCATAGCACCAAGCCGCCTTTCTCTCCGGGCCTCTGTTAAGCCGGCCCACTTGGTTTCTCCAAGACCCAGCAATGTGATACCCCGCAGAGCCCTTCAGCTCTATAGCCGGGTCATCCTTCTGCCGGGTCTACACTTCGGGAAATATCCCCAACAGAAACCGTCGGTGATAGGGCCTCCGGTCACACACGCGGGGCAAAAAGAGCTCGTGTGCGATCGGGCGAGCCATCGCAGACAATTATACTGGCCCAATCGTTTCCGTTCATATGTACATCTCACACAGTGAATCCCAGACAAACATTTTTGTTCGTATGTAGATCCCACACAGTGAATCCCAGACAAACGTTTCCGTTCATATGTACATCGCACACAATTTTTCCATTCATGTGCGATCGGGGGAGATAACGCAGATGCTTTCGTAGGACAAGCCATGGGAGATCGTCTTGCCATCCCACACAGTAATTATGGAACAAACGTTTGCGTTATTCAAGTATATCACACACGATTCAATGAAGAAAACTGTATGCCATTGGGCTATCCATCACACACGCTTTTACTAAAATCCATGACCCATTTAGCAGGTTTAGTAGTTTACTATTAATACCTCCAGTATTAAGCAAATTCCAATTTCATATCAAATAGCTGTTTACCACTTTCATATCAGGCACACAAATATATTTTAACATCATTGTACGATAGCTACGAGAATACAACACAGTACATCATATAGCTAGTTCACCTTCATAAGCACAAAGTATGTTGAGCACAATATTAGAACAATATATTCATTTCCTAATCGGCTGATGCATGATCAGCCAAATTAGTCTTCTCCACCTCTGCTTTCAGTTCAGTAAGAATCTGTTTTGCACTGACCAACTGGGAAAGTGTCTCCTCCTTCGCAAACACCATCTTAGCAAAGTCTAATTTAAAAATCTGAGCTCATTCTCCATCTTCCTCTTTTTTTCCAGTACCTTGAAATATTCTTCAGCGTTGACAACATTTTCTCTAAGCCTATCTCTATTCTCTTCCTCAAACATGCTCCAGAGCTTTGCTAGGCACATCTTCAAAGACGGTGGTCACTCTTGATCAATCCACTCCAGGTAAGAATACTCCCATTCATCCTATAATATTTAAAACTAAATCAGTTACAGTTGTAGGGAAAATGGGTTTCTAGCAACATAGAAAATCACCACATACATATTTTGAAAAAGTGAAGAAACATGTTTATTATGACATATCTTCTCAAAAAGTTCAATGTGCAATGAATTAATTGCTACTGAGACAACAACCAAATTCAGGAACATCACAAGCTATAATTAAGTTCTTAGTAAGGTACTATAATAACAAATTGACCATTTTATGAGGAAGCTAAATATAATTGCAACAGCACAGTGATAGTGTTTCAATGCCATCAAATTAATACTAACAGGTATGTACATGCACAAATTTAATAACATAGAACTAATACCAATAAAGGCCCTTCACTGTGTAGGCCAAAACCGGTGTCAAATCAATGGTTGCTACATTTGGCACCGGTGCCCTGCACTGCCGAGTCGTTGCCAGAGGAAAAATTCAGGGAACCTGAGCACCTAGTTGCTCCGATGCCCAGTTCCTTCGTGCCATAAAGTATTAGTATTTTACTGCTTGGCTGCTCGGACGTGTGGAGCAAAGTTGGGTGCACAAACTGCTGAAGCGGTGCCAAATAATTTTCTCAGGGCACCGCTGATGAGATGGCAATATTTTTAGATACTAGGTAGAAATTTTGATAGTGTCTTAATCACATCCATATTAACATAGCACAGTGACAGTATCTGAATCACATCTAACGAATGATTTGTAACAACGAAAGTGGGGCTAACCTTCTCTGCACATGCCAGAAACTTCCTCCCACTGTCCACAGATTCAAAAGCCACTAACTTCACGCATGGAGATTGATGGTGACAACGAGAAGGCAGATCTTCAGCTACCCCACTCCATTCCTTGCAAGTGATGGTCTTAGGGAGCTACAAGAGGAACAAATGGCTCAAATCGGCCTCCGGGTTAAAATCCTTTATTACAAATCAGAACCCTAAGCCTAGGGGGCGAGAGAGAGGAGAGAGGCATACCCAGCTGGTGACATAGTCGTCATCGTCGGAGGAACCGCTGGAGAGGCCAAAGAAGACCATGGCATCCGCGGCGGTCGGATGCGAGATGGCGAGAGCGAGGAAAGCAAGCAAGGAAGCGGCTATAGCTTGGGAAGGAAGGAAGGAGTAAACAGGGGAAATGTGGCTCGTGGTCAGGGAGAAAAGGGGGTGGGGAGGGGGAAAGAGTTAGATATTTTGGCGGTAGGCAAAAAAATTCGAAAGGTGGGGGGGGGGGGAATTAGGCACGCAGTGTCATCGGACACCATTCACTTTGAACAAATGTATGCATCGCAAATGATTCTTCTGCTTTACGCGCATGCGATGAGTTTGAGCACTCAAATTTTGGTGGAAATTTCCCTGGGTACAGTGCTCATCCATGTCATTGCATATTTAACATCACTTGCTAATTTTGGGGGTACACAAAAGAGCCTACAACACACGGACCACACTTACTGAATCGAGCAATTTTAGTAATTAAACAGAGCCAGTTGACCTAAACATTGCTCTAACAAAAGACCATTGTTATAAACAAAGGCTAAGTACGCATAATTTAAACAAAGCCGCCGACGCGCCGCCGCCCTATGCCTCGCCAGTGTAGGATGAGATGGTGATGACTTGTCCTGGCGACATGCCGCCGCTGGTGGACTCCGCATCCCCCAGGCTAAAATAGACCGCGTCGTCGTCCTTGTCCTCGTCCTCGGCACCACCCTCAAGGTTGTAGTACTCATAGTAGTGGTGGCGCCAGAGCTCGCGTTGGTACTCCACCACCGATTCCTCGACGGACAGGCGGCTCTCTACCTCCTCCTTAGGCACATGCAACTCCTCCTCCCGACGCTCCTCGATCTCCGCCGCCTCCTGCATCTCCAGCTCCCGCTCGGCGATCTCATGAGGAAGCAAGGGCGCCATGGCCTCCACCGCCGCATCATCGACAAGCATCTCTGCCGCCTTTTCAAACGTGGGGTGCATGCTGGATTTTGAGGAGGCCTGGAATATCTTGGCGGGCGTTCACGACCTGGGCGTGGATGGCCTCGACCCGGGCCAGGGTGACCTCCGCGGCGCGAACGGCTGCTCGAGCGCTCTCGGCATTTGCAGCCGTCGTCGTAGCTGCTGCTGCAGCCGTCTCGGCTACTGCAGCTACCCTGTCGGATGCCGAGACGCCCTCTCGGCGGATGCGGCCGCCCTCTCGGCTTAGGCGGCCGTGCTCTCGGCGGAGGCGGAGCCGCTCGGGGAGGACCCGGCGACCGTACGGGCCCTCACCAAGCGTCTCCACGGCGTCATTCTTTGCAAGAAGGGGATGGGGAATGGGTATCGGGGACTCGAGGATTCTGGGGTGAACGGCGCTCGAGCAGACGAATCCGGCAAATCTTATGGAGGAAGACATAAAAAGAGTCATGAATTTTCATCGCAAACGGTTCCTATAACCAACTGTGTGCGATGTAGTCCATTTTTTAATTACCTACAACAGACTAATTTGGAGTACACTGGCAACGGATGGTGATGGAAATTGTTTCAAATTTTTTTGTACCATTAACATGCACTTATACAACTATCATGTTAAAATTTGGAAATTTTCAGGGTTCATATGACCTTTTTAAGACATTAAGTGAGTTCCTAGCCATATAATGGCCGTAATTCAAATTTGAACTACATGTACATGTGTAGGATCGAAAGTATGTCTAGAGGGGGGGGGGGAGTGATTAGACTACTTGACCAAATAAAACTTAACCTTTTCCCAGATTTTAGTTGTAGGCAGATTTTAGCAATAGTACATGTCAAGCATCACCCAACACATGCAATTCTAAGAGTATAGCAGCGGAAAGTAAGCAATTGCATATGTATGTAGAGACGGGATAGGAGGTTTCAAACGCAATGAAGACACAACGGTTTTTGGCGTGGTTCCGATAGGTGGTGCTATCGTACGTCCACGTTGATGGAGGCTTCAACCCACGAAGGGTAACGGCTGCGCGAGTCCACGGAGGGCTCCACCCATGAAGGGTCCACGAAGAAGCAACCTTGCCTATTCCACCATGGCTTACGTCCACGAAGGACTAGCCTCACCCGGGGTAGGTCTTCACGAAGTAGGCGATCTCCTTGCCCTTACAAACTTCTTGGTTCAACTTCACATCATGTTGGAGGCTCCCACGCGACACCTAACCAATCTAGGAGACACCACTCTCCAAAAGGTAATAGACGGTGTGTTGTTGATGAACTCCTTGCTCTTGTGCTTCAAATGATAGTCTTCCCAGCACTCAATCACTCCTCACAGATTTGGCTATGGTGGAAGAAGGATTTGAGTGGAAAGCAACTTGGGAAAGGCTAGAGATCAAGGTTCAAATGGTAGGAATGGAATATCTTGATCTCAACACATGAGTAGGTGGTTCTCTCTCAGAAAATGTATGGTGGAAGTGTAGGCACGTTCTGATGGCTCTCCTTACCGAGAAGGATGGGGTGGAGGGGTATATATAGCCTCCACACAAAATCCAACCGTTACACACTTTTGACCCAACTCGGTGGCACCGAAACAATCATCTCGGTAGCACCGAACTGTGTAAAAGATATGAACTTTAGGAATCTCGGTGGGACCGATACGAACAACTTGGATGGACCGAAGTGCAATGGCTTAGGGCAATCCTCATCTCGGTGGCACCGATTGCATCAACTCGGTAGGACCGAAGCGAAGCAATAAGGCAACAGAGACTTGGCAAGCCATCTCGGTGAGACCGATTTGCAAACTCGGTGAGACCGAAGTAAATGCAAACGATTACAGAGAGTTGGCAAGGCCATCTCGGTGGGACCGAGATCCATTTCGGTGGATCCGATTTGTTAGGGTTTGGCAGTGGCTAAGTCTTGGATGAACTCGGTGGGGCTGGATTGGAATTTCGGTGGGGTCGAGTTGGACTTTAGGTTTAGGACATATTTGGGTAGAGATAGTGGTTGAGGGTTTAGGAATACTGTCACTAAGCACTTGAGCAAAAAGGCCATTAAGCAACACCTCATCCCCTTTTAATAGTATTGGCTTTCCTATGGACTCAATGTGATCTTGGATCACTAAACCAAAAATGTAGAGTCTTGATCTTTGCCAATTCTTGTCCTTAGCATTTTGAGGGGTCCACATCTCTAGTCCATGCCATGCCAATCATTGAACATCCTGAAATCTTAATCTTGAATGGATATTAGTTCAATGAGATATATGTTGTTATGAATTACCAAAACCACCAAGGGAGCAAATGTGCTTTCAATCTCCCCCTTTTTGGTAATTGATGACAACATATAGATCAAAGCTTCGACAGATGATTAAGTAAATGAAATACATCGTCGCTTTGAGAAGTATGTGATAAGCAAGAGCTCCCCCTAAATTTGTGCATTATTAAAAATTTGCGTTTGAATGCAAATGCACAATCGATTAGGCTCATGGGTTACTCTTCCATGTCACATACATCTTGGTGGAGCGCGCAAAATGATAAGATTGAAATAATAGGCACGCATCACCAACATAAGTAATTGATCATACAAGATAATGGTAGAGATAAACATGGAATATCACAATAGGCATAATATGATCAATCGACATCGTATCTCACAAGTAAAAATGACAGAATATTGTAGCAACACACACATAACAAAGTATCAACGAACAAGCAATCAAGTAGCAAAGGAAACTCTCGAAGCAAAACAAAAGCAAGAAACTCTCTCTCTCGAAGCCTATGATCTATACAAATCCTCCCCCTTTGGCAACAAGTACCAAAAAGTTCGAATCGTATAGCACTAGTCGGCTCTCTAGGCACGGTCCTCCGAAGGCGATCTCCCGCTGGCGGTTCCGGTGTGCTTAGACGGCGTTGAGATGAGAGCATCCGCGAATGCTTCTGCTCACGACTGCTGGACTGGTGGAGTGGAGACCTGCTGTGGCACTGTGGCTGTGGCGGCTGGTGCAGATACTGTGGTCCGTGGATCCACAATTGGTATCGTAGCTGACCTGGCAGCCCTAGGCACTGACTGAAACTGCTCTGTAGTCGGTCTCTCATCTTCACTGTCATCTGATCTGGCAAGCTTGACAGCATCGACATCCCCTTGCAGCTGTTCCACTAAAGTCTGAATCTCAGTCACTTTGACATCCAAGTCATGAAACTTTGTCTCAATAATCCGCTCAAAACTAGCCTGGGTCTGGGTGAGGTTGGCCAGACTTTGCTCAATCCTCAGAGTGGCTTCAAGCAGATATTGCATTTGGTCTTTTGGTGTCTTGAGATTCGCAATTGGAGCATTGGGAGCTGCTGCTTCCTGAGATGCTTTAGCTTCTTGTGCTTTGCGGATTTCCTCTTGTGCTTGAGCAGAAGTGGGATGCGAAGGATCCATCACTATGACATTGTCCTCAAAGTCTGGACGGAGTGGCAAATGCTCTCGATCAAGAAGATATGTGCTGGCTCCAACCTTGGAATTGATCAACAACTGAATATGTGGAGCATAACCACACGATCTCTTCTGATCTGCTGCTGTCCTCTTGATAGTCTCAACTATCAGGCTCATCACCTTGAATTTTTGAGGTGTATCGAATAAATGCAGCAAGTTGATGGAGTGGCCACGAATCATCTTATCATCGCCTGACTTGGGTAACAAGGTGTACCGCAAGAGTGTGTTTTAGGTGGCCAGACCTGGTAGCAAATGCTTCACTGATCCAAGCTTGTGTGTTTCAAGATCCTCCTGGGGAATAGCAGTGTACATGTTCTTCATAGAATGGTGATCAAACTTGAGCTTGGCATAAACATCATAATCATCATCTTCTTCCTTGGGTGCACCAAGAAGATTTGCCCATTCAGAAATAGTTGATTGATATCTAATGCCTTCAGTCATCCACACTATGCGACCATCTGGATAGAAATGTGCTGTGGAGTAAAATTGCATAATCATCTCATTGTTCCACTTAGTCAACTTCTTTCCAACGAACTCATCAACACCTGCAATTCTGAAACTCTCATGGTCGTGGGGGAAATAGTCCTCGTTCTCATCGATGTATTCCCAATCCACCCACCTCATGTCACTGACTATGGGCTTCTTATCAAGCAACACTGTCTCATAGAAATCCTATTGCTCACGGGTGTGAAAGCGGTAATCACAAGCAGTCCTCCTCCTCACAGCATAGGGATCTGTCAATCTCCATTGACGCAGTCCTTTGTCCTTTCTCAACATCATGTTCTTAGCTACTGGGTGTGCGTTGTCATGTTCTGGTATCTTGGGCTTCAATTTTCTAAGCACTAGAGGCTCTTCATCAACAGTTGATTCAGGCACTGGGGCGTTGTTCTTCTCTGCAGCAGATATGTTTCTGGTTGATCTCTTGGGTGCTGGTGCCTTAGGCTTAGACTTGGGAGGTGCAGCAGTCTTGATAGCATCAGACATGAGCTTCTGTGCTTTTGCAGGGGGTGCATTAGCTGGCTCTTCCTCCTCTTCTTCTTCTTCTTCAACCATCATAGTAGGTCTGCCAATCACACGGGCAAAAGATTTCCTTACTCTTTTATTCTTGGCACCTGCAGCTGCCTCACTAGGTTCTTGCAGAGTCTTCTGAGGCACTTTCCTCACTGCTGTTCTTTCCTTGACAGAAGTAGGCTTTGTGCTATACTCCTTAGCTAGCACTACTCTCTTCTTCTTTTGTGCAGTTTCACTTGCAACAAAGTCCTCATCCTCACTATCTAAGGTTTTCTTCTTCCGTGTTCTTGTTGCTGCTCTAGGTAGATCTGGAGAGCTTCTCTCTCCCTCATAGTAACTTTCATTGTGGCTTGATCCTTCACTTTGCTCTTCATGCTGCTCTGACCTGTTCTGACTGTCACTGACATCAGACATCTTGCTGAGCTGACCCTGTGAATATATGGGTATGGGTAGAGTAGATGAGTCATCACAAAAAGCAGATTGTTTTTCATAAAAATGAGTTCAAACTTTAGTTCTAGGTTTTCACAGAATGCAGTTTGGATGGACCGAGTTGGTAATCTCGGTGACACGGAAGCACACTACAGAGACATGGCATGCCATTTCGGTCTGACCGAGATGGGTTTCGGTGGCTCCGAGATGCTAGGGTTTCACTAAGACGTTACTTTCGGTCGTACCGATTCGCACAACTCGGTGGCACCGAGATGTACTTGTGCTATGGCCAGGGCCAAATCGGTGGAACCGAAAATTCCTATTCGGTCGGTCCGAGATGCATTCGGCGGAAACCTAACCCTAAATTTTTTGCTCGAATCTCGTTCAAACGAACTAATCTGGTGGAAAGTGAATTGCATTCGTGGCAAGATTACAGGCAGTCCAATAGTGCATTGAATCGGAAAGGGAAGCACGAAAGGGATCGAAAATCACCCTAACTCGGTGGAGATTACCGTTGACGGCGACGGAGTCCTGCGGCGAGGGCGCACAGGCGACGACGGCGACGATCCGGAGACCAAAGGGGCGGCAGCAATGGGGCGCGGGCGTGTAACGTTTGAAGAAATTTTCAACCGCACGAGCCGCTGGATATATATACCCATTAGCTGTCGGTGGCACCGAGTGGAACAAATCGGTAGCACCGAGACATGCAACTGCTGGCAGTTACAGCAACTCGGTCCAACCGAGTTGGTCTAATCGGTAGCACCGAGATGAAAACCTAGATCAGTCTAAGTGCTTTCGGTTCGACCGAGTTTGAGTGGGTTGGTCTGACCGAAATCAATTAGAAGGTTTTGGAGGTTCAGCCCTTTCAGATCGGTGGCTCCGAGTGCTCCTCACCCGGAGGGTCCGAAAATGACTTGTTCAATTTTTGTGATGCAGCAAGAATAGAATTTGAGACAAGAAAGCATAGATAGCTAGAGAAGGTTCTTAGGCATTCTTGTACATCCACTTGGCCAGAAAAACCAAGACAATCAAAACAACAAATGGATGTCCTCGAATGATGAAAACATGCAAATCAACATGCTCACACAATAAGATTGCAAATGAGATATGTGTCAAACATGCACAACCAATTCTAGCATCTATCAAGCAATGGCGATGACTAGGTCATCTATATATGAGTATATTGACTTAGGAGCCAAATGAGAACATTTGATCATAGGTCATACTCATCATTTAAGCACAAGTGGGGTTACCACTTTTACATAAAGCATTAATGTGTTCACACCATTAGAGTTGCTTTAGCTCAATTGTTTAGAGCAAAGCTCCTCCTAGATGTGATATCCCCCCTAAGAGGGTTGAACTAACCTTGGGTTTTGTCGATGATGACTTCATGTAGATGTTGAAGATGTGGATGCTCAATGTTGATGTAGACCATCAAGAGTTGGGAGCAATCCTTTGGAGTTTTGTGCTTTCAATACCTACATGGGTTAGTCCCACACAAGGAACATACAAGGATATCCATAGACATAGAGTGAAATACACATATGATGATGTCCATGAATGCATTGATTACCTTGTCCCTTGCCTTACCAACAAGAGGGTTTGTGACTCCATGAACTAGTGCAAAATGTGAAAGTTGGTTGCACAAGTCCTTGCCATGAAGAATATGAGTGAAGTTTGTTGGCGGAGTCACCCTCAAGAACTCACTAGTTCTTCTTCTTTTGGACCCACATCAACTTGATGGGAATCCTTGGAGTTGTAGTAGCACTTGATGAAGTAGAACTTGATGAAGTCTTGGGAACCCACTTGACCATGGCTTGAGGAGCTTCTTCAAATGATTCAATCTCTTCTTGAAGCTTGTCCTTGCCTTTTAGCTTGTGGTCTTGTGGTGGAAGGTCTTCTTGAGCGTGTGTTCCCTTGAAGGAAGTAGGATCATACTTCTCTTGTTGAGGAACAAACTTCGTCTTGGGGTATTGACCTTCTTCCCACTCAACTCCATCGGCATTGAACTTTCGTTCAAAACCAACACCTTGGTTCTTCCGATGCCTTTCTTGCTTGCGTATAATTTCCTCAAATTGTTTACTCCCGGCAAGGCTCTTGTAGACACCTTTTTCTATAATTCCTTTCAATAGCATATTTTCTTGCTCAAGTGTAACTTGGCTAAGAGAATCGTTAGTGGAATCAATAGAACTACTAGAAGCAACAATATTGGATTTAGCATTGTTATTGTTACTACTAGAGGTAGAACCATTTTTACCCTTGTTGCTAGTTTGCTTAGGTTTAACTTGTGGCATAAAGGTAGACAAGAGTAAACGCTTGGCAAGATATGAAGAACTCTTCTTTCGAAGATCGTCATTGATAGCTTTAAGAAACTCATGCTCTTGCTCTAAATTTAGCCTCTCGAAGCGTAGCTTCTCATGAGTTCTTAGAAGTTCTCTATGATCCTCTTGAGTTGTTTCATGAGCTAACTTAAGAGCATTTAGTTCTTTAGTTACACGCTCAATCTCATTCATAGCATTGTCACTCGTTCCCTCTTGACTATCATGATTACTAGCATTTTCATTATAGCTCACATCACTAGCCCTATCAATAAGTAAATCATCATCACCAAGCAAATCATCTTCATCACTATTAAAATCAAGATACTCGGGGTGTGATACCTTAGGGCCTTTTGCCATGAAGCATCTTCCAATTCCTTCATTTGGTGAGTCAAATAGATCGTAGGAGTTGGATGGCACAAGTGCAAGTCCTGCAACACCTTCATCTTGGTTATAGTCGGAGTTGGAGTGATAACTTCTCTCGGAGTGGTTGTCGGAGTCGGAGCCGGAAACCCATTCACCAACATGAGCTTGATGTCTTCTTCTTGTGTAGCTCCTTGATGACTTGTCCTTCCTCTCCGAATCCTTGCTTCTTCGAGAGTGTCTTCGTTCATAATAATCATCTCTACTCCTTCTCTCTTTACGAGGTGATTCATCTCTTCTATGTCTTCCTCTTGGTGATTCGTCTCTTTTCTTGTAGGGAGCCGTACACTCATTTGAGTAGTGTCCGGGCTTCCCACAATTGTAGCAATTACGGTCATGACTTGATGATCTTCTCTCATAATGTCTTGAGCTAGAGCTTCTTTCTTTTCCTTTGTTCTTGTAGAACTTGTTGAACCTTTTCACCATTAGGCTTATCTCTTCATTGGATACTAGCTGGTCACTTGAAGTTGTTGGAGCATCGGTTGAGGCTTTGTAAGCACCACTTGACTTGTTGTGCAGCTCCTCTTTGTCCTTGAGTGACATTTCATGAGCGACAATCCTTCCAATGACTTCCGTGGGCTTGAGATCTTTGTAATTTGGCATCATTTGGATCAATGTGCAGACGGTATCATACTTTCCATCCAAGGCTCTAAGTATCTTCTTAATGATGAATTTGTCGGTCATCTCTTCACTTCCTAAGCCGGCAATCTCATTTGTGATGAGAGCAAGCCTTGAGTACATCTCTGCGACTCCTTCACCATCCTTCATCTTGAACTTGTCAAGTTGACTTTGAAGCACATCCAACTTAGATTTCTTGATGGACTCGGTACCCTCATGCATATCAACCAAAGTATCCCAAATTTCCTTTGCATTCTCGAGGCGGCTGATTTTGTTGAATTCTTCGGGACATACACCGTTGAATAGAATATCACAGGCTTGAGCATTGTATTGCAACATCTTCAATTCTTCCGCGGTTGCCTCACGATCCGGTTCCTTGCCATCCTCAAAGAAGTCACCTTGCAAGCCAACACGAATAACAGCCCAAACGGCAGGGTTATGACCAAGAATATGCATTTTCATCTTATGTTTCCAACTAGCAAAGTTTGTACCATCAAAATATGGACCTCTACGGTGATAGTTACCCTCACTAGACGCCATACTCTCCTAGGTTGTGAAACCAAGGCTATGATCACCAAAGCTATGGGAATCAAGGCTTACGGAGACCAAAGCTCTGATACCACTTGTAGGATCGAAAGTATGTCTAGAGGGGGGGTGATTAGACTACTTGACCAAATAAAACATAACCTTTTCCCAGATTTTAGTTGTAGGCAGATTTTAGCAATAGTACATGTCAAGCATCACCCTACACATGCAATTCTAAGAGTATAGCAGCGGAAAGTAAGCAATTGCATATGTATGTAGAGAGGGGATAGGAGATTTCAAACGCAATGAAGACACGGCGGTTTTTGGCGTGGTTCCGATAGGTGGTGCTATCGTACGTCCACGTTGATGGAGGCTTCAACCCACGAAGGGTAACGGCTGCGCGAGTCCACGGAGGGCTCCACCCACGAAGGGTCCACGAAGAAGCAACCTTGCCTATTCCACCATGGCTTACGTCCACGAAGGGCTAGCCTCACTCGGGGTAGATCTTCACGAAGTAGGCGATCTCCTTGCCCTTACAAACTTCTTGGTTCAACTCCACATCTGGTTGGAGGCTCCCAAGCGACACCTAACCAATCTAGGAGACACCACTCTCCAAAAGGTAATAGACGGTGTGTTGTTGATGAACTCCTTGCTCTTGTGCTTCAAATGATAGTCTTCCCAGCACTCAATCACTCCTCACAGATTTGGCTATGGTGGAAGAAGGATTTGAGTAGAAAGCAACTTGGGAAAGGCTAGAGATCAAGGTTCAAATGGTAGGAATGGAATATCTTGATCTCAACACATGAGTAGGTGGTTCTCTCTCAGAAAATGTATGGTGGAAGTGTAGGCACGTTCTGATGGCTCTCCTTACTGAGAAGGATGGGGTGGAGGGGTATATATAGCCTCCACACAAAATCCAACCGTTACACACTTTTGACCCAACTCGGTAGCACCGAAACAATCATCTCGGTAGCACCGAACTGTGTAAAAGATATGAACTTTAGGAATCTCGGTGGGACCGATACGAACAACTCGGATGGACCGAAGTGCAATGGCTTAGGGCAATCCTCATCTCGGTAGCACCGATTGCATCAACTCGGTAGGACCGAAGCGAAGCAATAAGGCAACAGAGACTTGGCAAGCCATCTCGGTGAGACCGATTTGCAAACTCGGTGAGACCGAAGTAAATGCAAACGATTACAGAGAGTTGGCAAGGCCATCTCGGTGGGACCGAGATCCATTTCGGTGGATCCGATTTGTTAGGGTTTGGCAGTGGCTAAGTCTTGGATGAACTCGGTGGGGCTGGATTGGAATTTCGGTGGGGCCGAGTTGGACTTTAGGTTTAGGACATATTTGGGTAGAGATAGTGGTTGAGGGTTTAGGAATACTGTCACTAAGCACTTGAGCAAAAAGGCCATTAAGCAACACCTCATCCCCTTTTAATAGTATTGGCTTTCCTATGGACTCAATGTGATCTTGGATCACTAAACCAAAAATGTAGAGTCTTGATCTTTGCCAATTCTTGTCCTTAGCATTTTGAGGGGTCCACATCTCTAGTCCATGCCATGCCAATCATTGAACATCCTGAAATCTTAATCTTGAATGGATATTAGTTCAATGAGATATATGTTGTTATGAATTACCAAAACCACCAAGGGAGCAAATGTGCTTTCAATCTCCCCCTTTTCGGTAATTGATGACAACATATAGATCAAAGCTTCGACAGATGATTAAGTAAATGAAATACATCGTCGCTTTGAGAAGTATGTGATAAGCAAGAGCTCCCCCTAAATTTGTGCATTATTAAAAATTTGCGTTTGAATGCAAATGCACAATCGATTAGGCTCATGGGTTACTCTTCCATGTCACATACATCTTGGTGGAGCGTGCAAAATGATAAGATTGAAATAATAGGTGCACCAAGAATATTTGCCCATTCAGAAATAGTTGATTGATATATAATGCCTTCAGTCATCCACACTATGCGACCATCTGGATAGAAATGTGCTGTGGAGTAAAATTGCATAATCATCTCATCGTTCCACTTAGTCAACTTCTTTCCAACGAACTCATCAACACCTGCAATTCTGAAACTCTCATGGTCGTGGGGGAAATAGTCCTCGTTCTAATCGATGTATTCCCAATCCACCCACCTCATGCCACTGACTATGGGCTTCTTATCAAGCAACACTGTCTCATAGAAATCCTGTTGCTCACGGGTGCGAAAGCGGTAATCACAAGCAGTCCTCCTCCTCACAGCATAGGGATCTGTCAATCTCCATTGACGCAGTCCTTTGTCCTTTCTCAACATCATGTTCTCAGCTATTGGGTGTGCGTTGTCATGTTCTGTTATCTTGGGCTTCAATTTTCTGAGCACTAGAGGCTCTTCATCAACAGTTGATTCAGGCACTGGGGCCTTGTTCTTCTCTGCAGCAGATATGTTTCTGGTTGATCTCTTGGGTGCTGGTGCCTTAGGCTTAGACTTGGGAGGTGCAGCAGTCTTGATAGCATCAGACATGAGCTTCTGTGCTTTTGCAGGGGGTGCATTAGCTGGCTCTTCCTCCTCCTCTTCTTCCTCTTCAACCATCATAGTAGGTCTGCCGATCACACGGGCAAAAGATTTCCTTACTCTTTTCTTCTTGGCACCTGCAGCTGCCTCACTAGGTTCTTGCAGAGTCTTCTGAGGCACTTTCCTCACCGCTGTTCTTTCCTTGACGGAAGTAGGCTTTGTGCTATACTCCTTAGCTAGCACTACTCTCTTCTTCTTTTGCGCAGTTTCACTTGCAACAAAGTCCTCATCCTCACTATCTGAGGTTTTCTTCTTCCGTGTTCTTGTATGGCACCAAGATGTAGTGGTAAAAGAATTGGCCACTTTGACGAAAGTTGTGACACACACCTCTCACAAATCGGAGCATCTCACGAGAAGACACGTGGTTCCGAGAGGGAACAATATGCATGTTTGACGACAAACCGGTGCTCGCTTCCTCGTATGACCCTGATTTTTTTACCGTTAGCATGCACTAATACAACAGAGAAGTTAAATTTTGGAAATTTTTAGGGTTCATTTGACCTTTTTAAGACATTAAGTGAGTTTCTAGCCATATATAATGGCCGTAATTCAAATTTGAATTGCATGTACATGCAACGGCAAACCATCATGGGTTGGAAAATCATATTTGTGTTCTTGTGTGCGAGTTAATGCCCTGTGCAGTAAATTGGAAGGAATTTTCAAACATATTGGTGTCACGGCTTGGACACAAACAGTGAGAACCATGGCTTTTAAATTCCAAAAAATTTAAAAATGATCAAAAATACATGAAACCTTGCTTGATGTCATGAAATGGCACCAGGATGCTGTGGTAAAAGAATTGGCCACTTTGACGAAAGTTTTGGCACACACCTCTCACAAATCAGAGCATCTCACGAGAAGACACGTGGTTCCGAGAGGGAACAATGCATGTTTGATGATGAACCGCGCTCGCTTCCTTGTATGACCCTGATTTTTTTCTACCGTTAACATGCACTAATGCAACGGTCATGTTAATTTTTTTAAATTTTTGGTGTTCATTTGACCTTTTTAAGACATTAAGTGAGTTTCTAGCCATATAATGGTCGTAATTCAAGTTTGAACTACATGTACAAGCAATGGCAAACCATCATGGGTTGGAAAATCATATTTGTGTCCTTGTGTGCAAGTTAATGCCTTGTGCAGTAAATTGGAAGGATTTTTCGAACATATTGGTGTCATGGCTTGGGCACAAACATTAAGAACCATGGCTTTTAAAATCCAAGAAATTCTAAAATGATCAAAAATACATGAAACCTTGCTTGATGTCATGAAATGGTACCAAGATGCCATGGTAATAAAACTGGCATGTTTGTTGAAAGTTTTGGCACACACCTCTCATAAATTGGAGCATCTCACGAGAAGACTCGTGGTTCTGAGAGGGAAGAATATGCATGTTTGATGATGAACCGACAGTCGCTTCCTCTTATGGCTTGGCATTTTTTTCTACCGTTAACATGCACGAATACAACTTTCATGTTAAAATTTGGAAATTTTCAGGGGTTATTTGACATTTTTAAGACTTTAAGTGAGTTTCTAACCATTTAATGGCCGTAATTCCAATTTGAACTACATGTACATGCAACAGAATATCATCATGGGTTGGAAAAATCATTTATGTAATACATTTTCCAACAATATCATGATAACACGAAATAAGCATTCATGCAAAACATTTGGAAAGAAAATGTAAATATCTGGCAAGACAACTGGGCCCCGCATGATTGGCACTATGTTTCACGCTGCGAGGTTTGGAAGGTGAATGGCACGGGTTATTAATCAGACGCGGTTCAGTCCTGGGAACCATCAGTGATTTATTTCACACACGGATTTTGTTGCGGGAATCGTGTGTAATTCAAGCTATAGTACTCGTAAATTCCGGCCACCGGCTCTTCTACTGCTCCCGTCGATGTAGATTCCGGCCGCCAATAAATACTACCCCGCCTAGGTCATCCCGCCTGCATTCTCATCTACATTCTCTCCTTGCTCGCCCCCTCTCTCTCTCTCACAAAACTCTGCCATGGCGCCGACGATCTGCCCACCTGTCAAGAAGGAGGTGCCGCCCCGCGAGGACGTCCAGGTGCAGAGCAGCAACGAGGAGGACCCCTACGCACCACCAGACGAGGTTGCGCCGGAACCCCCAACTTTGGAGTGGTTTTGGGGCCAGTACAATCTTTGTCTGTGGAAAGCGCTGCTGCCGGCTAAGAAAGCCAGGCAAGTGGCATTCAAGAAGGAGTTGGCGGAGGAGCGCGCCTGGTACCAGGCGGCTTGTGAAGCCCGTGAGGCCGCCTGGGAAAAGGAAAAGCTGGAGCTTTGGCGGCGGTCGCGTTGACGTGCGGACGAGGTGTACGAAGACGGCCGGTACTTCGCCCGGAAGGCCAAAGGCGCTAGGCGCCTCATCGCTGCATGAAGGTGGGCTGATAAGCTCCAGCGTGCTACCGACGAGGATCTCCGGTGGGCTCCCAACGAAATGGCAAGATCGTTCGCGCGCGTCCGCCAGCAAGAGGCAGATCGGCACGTCAAGCATTGCGAGGCGGAGGAAGTGGAGAACTCCCTCCGCGCTGTGAAGCTGCCGCGCACCAGGGAGCTGCTAGCGAGGGGCTGCTGGAATACTGGCCCCATAAGGAGGGATTATTAGTTTTAGTATTGTTCGTTTTCAATTTTATGCATTGTACTTAGTAGTTAAGTATGGGATCCCAGTTAAGTATCATCACGTATTGTTCATTTTCGTACTAATTTCTATCTAGCTGTTTACCATCCACATGTACAAAATGGAAAACATACAACAATATATAAGAACGGAAAACAGAGTACACACATTGAAATAGAGCAATAAACAGAGCAATATTATGATTGTTGGGAATACATAGCGATCAATGTCGAAATGACTCAACAAAATAAAACGCGTCCATGACCACCACCCCTGCCTACGGTAGCTCTTGCCTCTGCCTGAACTCGTGCAGGCGTTCGTCCAAGTGGTTGACATGCTCGTGGTACATCTGGAGCGCGATCTCGAGCTCCAAGTTGGCTATTTCATCGGAGATCACTAGCTCGAGGATGTGATGACCCACAAGTATAGGGGATCAATCATAGTCCTTTTGATAAGTAAGAGTGTCGAAGCCAACGAGGAGCAGAAGGAAATGACAAGCGGTTTTCAGCAAGGTATTCTCTGCAATTGCTGAAAGTAGCGGTAACAGATAGTTTTGATAGCAAGATAATTCATAACAAGTAACAAGTATAATAAAGTGCAGCAAGGTGGCTCAATCCTTTTTGTAGCAAAGGACAAGCCAGAACGATCTCTTATATAAAGCAAAGAGTTCTCGAGGACACATGGGAATTCTCATCTAGTCACTTTCATCATGTTTGTTTGATTCACGTTCGCTACTTTGATAATTTGATATGTGGGTGGACTAGTGCTTGGGTGCTGTTCTTACTTGAACAAGCCTCCCACTTATGATTACCCCCTCTCGCAAGCATCCGCAACTACGAAAGAAGAATTAAGATAAATCTAACCATAGCATGAAACATATGGATCCAAATCACCCCTTACGGAATAGCGCATAAACTAGGGTTTAAGCTTCTGTCACTCTAGCAACCCATCATCTAATTACTACTCCACAATGCCTTCCCTTAGGCCCAAAGATGGTGAAGTGTCATGTAGTCGATGTTCACACGACACCACTAAAGGAAGCAACAACATACATATCATCAAAATTTCGAACGAATACCAAATTCACATGATTACTTATGACAAGACTTCTCCCTTGTCCTCAAGAACAAAAGTAACTACTCACAAATCATATTCATGTTCAAGATCAGAGGGGTATTGAATAGCATTACGGATCTGAACATATAATCTTCCACCAAATAAACCAACTAGCATCAACTACAAGATGTAATCAACACTACTAGCAACCCACAGGTACCAATCTGAGGTTTTGAGGCAAAGATTGAATACAAGAGATGAACTAGGGTTTGAGATGAGATGGTGCTGGTGAAGATGTTGATGAAGATTGGTCCTCCCACTATGAGAGGATCGTTGGTGATGTCGATGGCTTCGATTTCCCCCTCCTGGAGGAAAGTATCCCCGGCGGAATCGCTCCGCCGGAGAGCAAAATTGCTCCTGCCCAGGTTCCGCCTTGAGACGGCGGCGCTTTGTCCCGAAAGTCTTCTTATGATTTTTTTCTATGGCAAATGGCTTCATATAGGAGAAGATGGGCCCTAGAGGCCTGCCGGGGGCGCCACAATCTCGGGAGGCGCGCCCAGGGGGGTAGGGCGCACCCGCCAGGCTTGTCGCTTCCTGGTGGGTCCCCCTCTAATATTTCTTCAGCCAATATTTTTTATATATTCCAAAATAATTCTTCGTAAATTTTTAGGTCATTTGGAGGTGTGCAGAATAGCTATCTCCATTTCACCCCTTTCCGGTCCAGAATTCCAGCTGCTGGCAATCTCCCTCTTCATGTGAATCTTGCAAAATAAGAGAGAAAAGGCATAAGAATTGTATCATAAAGTGAAATAATAACCCAAAACATAATAAATAATAGTAGGAAAACATGATGCAAAATGGACGTATCAGGATGCGATGGCCATGTTCCTCTACTGCGCCTATGTGGACACCTGGGCCAAGGAGGCGCTCGAGCCTAGTGACCAGCGCGTTGGCATCGAGCGGGCCGCGGAGAAGATGAACGGCACAACCCATGCGAACGGCACGGCCGGCGTCTGGTGCAAGCACGGCGCGGCCGGCCTCTGGTGCTAGTACGGCGCAGACGGCCTCTGCCCACTCCTAGCGAGGAATGGGGCTACTGACGGGCCGTGTACCCAGCTGCAAGCCTGCAACGCCCTGTCGACAGCAGGCAAGCGCCGATGGAATCGCTCTTGCTGTGCGGTGCGCCGTGCCTCTTGCTCTGTGGTGGTCCATCAGTCTCGCTGTGTGGCGAGCCGTAGCCTATCAGCGTGGACTCGATTATCTTGCCCTGCGGCGCACCACCGATCATGTTGTGCGTTGAGCTGCGGCCTCTCGGCGCTGAGTTGCCTATCTTGATCTGCGACGCTGAAGTGCCATCCACCAAGGGTCTGCTCAACCCTGGCGATGACGCGCAGCACGACGTCATCCATCGCGTTGCCGGGGACGCCCTTGGCCTCGACGGGCCGTGGCGCCTGCTCGTTTACCTTGTCAAGGAGGTTGATGGCAGAGGCGGCGCTTCAGTGGGTTGGGATGCTCGAAAAAGGTAGCTAGAGGGGCTATAGGCTGCGCTTGCGACTCGATGTGTCGCGCGCTGCCTAGGCTTATGCGCAATCGCTGGGTGGCGGCGGGAAACCGATGGGGAAATGGCGGGAAATGGTGGCGTGTTCACAAAACGCCATCAATTAATGGGAAACTTAGCATAGAAGGAAGCATGAGCTAGCACGACGCGTGCGCGCACATTGCTTGCCCACGGGTGTGATCCATATATCTCGTGTGCCCAACAGAGTACACTATTCTCACAAAATAATATTGTTCTGTACACAAAGAGCGTAGATGTTGTGCAGACTAAGCAAATCACATCGCACACGGATTAAACTACGGAACCTGTCGGTGATGATTTCATCAATCGCTGACAATTGTTTACCAACAAGCGTTTGCCTACAACACACAAGACTTATTTGGAGCAATCGTCTGTGTTATTATCGGTCTTCCCACACATTTCAGATTACTGACCTGTTTGCCGCATATCACACACATCTTGTTAAGTTGAACCATTTCTGTTGTGTTGGGTAATCACAAACAGTTCATCCTAGTGAACTGTATGCCATGTATCACACACACCTTGATCTGTCTGACCGTTTCTGTTGTGTTGGGTAATCACAAATAGTTCATTCGAGTGAACTGTATGCCGTGTATCGCACACACCTCGAACTGGCTGCCCGTTTCTGTTGTTCTGGCTTATTGCAAACAGTTCGCATGGATCAACTGTATGCCATGTATCGCACACGCGTCTCTAATCTGAATCGTGCTTGATGTCTCCGCCATCGCACATAGTTCGTCTTATTGGCGATGGTTTTATTACAACACTGTTTGCGGTTCATGCATCGCACACAGTTTGGTCGCGGGGTCCCTGATTCATGTGTCGCGTTAGCGGTCGCCTGCGGTAGTGCTTGGACGAGAGGTGTCCCAATTGGAAGGTATATGCACACAGGAAGTATTCTCAATCCCGTAATTATGAACCAAATTATGAAAGTTGTTCCGATGTAACCTGTGTAAGGGCCTCCTAGGGGCAAGCCCTTCTTGTACCTCTTGACTTCTTTGGTTGCTTGTTGTTCCCATGGCTTGATGGGAGTTTGGCGAAGTGGAGATGCCGGCTAGGGTGCCTCTTTCCGAAGCCGGAGGGTGGACTTCAAGAGAATCTCCCTCATCTTCTTCCATGGCAACCCCCTCGGCCTCCTCTCTCCTGATATCTATCTGCAACAGCCAAGCATTGTCTCCCACGTTGTTGGAGGAAGAAGAAGACATGATGCCTGACCTTGGGGAATCTGGCAGAAAACAACACGAAACAAGAACAAAGGAGAAACTTGCGATACGGTGGTCAAAACATCTGGAAGTATATATAATGAATTTTTTCATGCAGGACAAGTAATATGGAAGAAAAACGGAGTCAGGAAAGTCCACGGGAGGGCCACAAGCTCGGTAGGCGTGCCCTGGGGGGTAGGGCGCGCCCCCCCAGGCTTGTCGCTCCCTCATGCACTTTTCGTACTGTTTATTATTTTCCTAATTTTTTATATACTCTGAAATGAACAAAAAGTGCTTTTATGGAATTTTTGGAATCGGTTTACTTACCGTACCACATACCTACTCCTTTTTAGGGTTCTGGGGTGTTTCGGAAGGTTTCTTCTATGTACTCCTCCGGTGTCATGGTTTGAATAATATTAGTTTCAACATTAATGGGCGTACCTGAGATATAATGTTTAATTCTTTGCCCATTAACCACTCTCGGATTAGTGCCTTCGGAGTTGTTTATCTTGATAGCTCTGGAGCGATAAACTTCCTCGATGATGTATGGTCCTTCCCATTTAGAGAGAAGTTTTTCTGTAAAGAATCTTAAACGAGAATTGTATAATAGAACGTGATCACCTACTTTGAATTCCCGTTTTTCAATTCTTTTATCATGCCATCTTTTAACCTTTTCTTTAAACAACTTGGCATTTTCAAGCTTGTGTTCTCCATTCATCTAGAGAGCTAATATCAAATAACCTCTTTTCACCGGCAAGTTTAAAATCATAGTTGAGTTCTTTAATGGCCCAGTAAGCTTTATGTTCTAACTCAAGAGGTAAATGACATGCTTTTCCATATACCATCTTATATGGAGACATACCCATAGGATTTTTATAAGCAGTTCTGTATGCCCAAAATGCATCATCAAGTTTCTTAGACCAATTCTTTCTGGATCTATTAATGGTCTTTTGCAAGATTAACTTTACTTCTCTATTACTCAATTCAACTTGACCACTAGATTGAGGATGATAAGGCAATGCAATTCTATGATTAATATCATATTTAGCAAGAAGTTTACGGAAAGCACCATGAATAAAATGTGAACCACCATCAGTCATCAAATATCTAGGGACTCCAAAACTCAGAAATATAACTTCTTTAAGCATTTTAATAGAAGTGTTATGATCAGCACTACTAGTTGGAATAGCTTCTACCCACTTAGTAATGTAATCAACAACAACTAAGATATGTGTATACACATTAGAGGAAGGAAAAGGTCCCATATAATCAAATCCCCAAACATCAAATGGTTCAATAACAAGTGAATAATTCATAGGCATTTCCTGACGTCTACCAACATTACCAATTCTTTGACATTCATCACAAGATAGGACAAACTTACATGCATCTTTGAAAAGAGTAGGCCAATAAAAAACCCAGATTGTAGTACCTTATGTGCAGTTCTGTCTCCCGCATGGTGTCCTTTGTATGCCTCGGAGTGACACTTCCGTAGGATTTGTTCCTATTCATGCTCAGGTACACAACGTCTAATAATACCATCTACTCCTTCTTTATATAAATGTGGGTCATCCCAAAAGTAATGTCTTAAATCAAAGAAGAATTTCTTCTTTTGTTGGTAGGTAAAACTAGGTGGGATATATTTAGCAACAATGTAATTAGCATAGTCTGCATACCAAGGAGTATTACGAGAAGCATTTATAACAGCTAATTGTTCATCAGGAAAACTATCATCAATAGGCAGTGGGTCATCAAGAACATTTTCCATTCTAGACAAATTATCCGCTACTGGGTTTTCAACTCCTTTTCTATCAAGAATATGCAAATCAAATTCTTATAGCAAAAGAACCCACCTAATAAGTCTAGGTTTAGCATCCTTCTTTTCCATAAGGTACTTAAAAGTAGCATGATCGGTGTGAATAGTTACTTTAGAATCAGCGATTTGAATTTATCACATGCAAACACAACTGCTAAAAATTCTTTCTCAATAGTAGCATAGTTTCTTTGAGCACTATCTAAAATTTTACTAGCATAATGGATAACATTTAATTTTTTATCAACTCTTTGCCCTAGAACAGCACCAACAGCATAGTCACTAGCATCACACATAATTTCAAAAGGTAAGTTCCAATCAGGTGGTTGAACAATAGGTGCAAAAATTAAGGCTTTCTTAAGTATTTCAAAGGCTTCTACACAATCATCATCAAAAATGAATGGGACATCTTTTTGCAAAAGATTAGTAAGAGGCCTAGAAATTTTAGAGAAGTCTTTTATAAACCTTCTATAGAAACCAACATGACCAAGGAAACTTCTTATACCTTTGATATCTTTAGGACATGGCATTTTCTCAATTGCATCAACTTTAGCTTTGTCTACCTCAGTACCTCTTTCAGAAATTTTATGCCTAAGGACTATACCTTCGTTCACCATAAAGTGGCACTTCTCCCAATTCAAGACAAGATTTGTTTCTTCACATCTCTGCAAAACTCGATCAAGGTTGTTTAAGCAATCATCAAAAGAAGTTCCATAAACGAAAAAATCATCCATGAATACCTCAACAATCTTCTCACAAAAGTCAGAGAATATAGCAGTCATACATCTTTTGAAAAGTAGCAGGTGCATTACATAAACCAAGCATACGTCTATAAGCATAAGTTCCAAAAGGACAAGTAAAAGTAGTTTTCTCTTGATCTTCTTGTGATACAGGTATTTGAGAAAAACCAAAATATCCATCTAGGAAGCAAAAGTGTGTATGCTTAGACAACCTTTCTAACATTTGATCAATAAAAGGCAAGGGGTAATGATCTTTCCTTGTAGTTTTATTTAATTTCCTGAAATCAATTACCATCCTATAACCAGTTATAATTCTTTGTGGGATAAATTCATTTTTATCATTAGGGACAACCGTAATACCTCCTTTCTTAGGAAAACAATGAACATGACTTACCCATCTACTATCAGCTATAGGATAAATTATACCCACCTCCAGAAGCTTTAATATTTCAGTTCTTACCACATCCTTCATTTTAGGATTTAATCTTCTTTGATGATCAACAACTGGTTTAGCATCAGGCTCCATATTAATCTTGTGCTGACATAGAGTGGAACTAATGCCCTTAAGATCATCAAGAGTATACCAAATAGCTGCGCGTGCTTCCTCAGAGTTTTAAGTAATCTCTTTTCTTCATGCTCTGAAAGGTTAGCACTGATAATAACAGGATATATCTTCTTTTCATCAAGATAAACATATTTAAGTGTATCAGGTAGTTTCTTTAACTCAAACACAAGATCACTCTTAGGTGGGAGAGGATCTCCAAGAGTTTCAACAGGCAAATTATGTTTAAGGATAGGTGCTTGTTTAAAGAATATCTCATCTATTTCATTTCTTTCATTCATATGCATATCATTTTCATGATCTAGCAAATATTGTTCTAAAGGATCAATAGGAGGAACATCAATGGAAGCAAGACCAATAATGTCATCTTTATTAGATAATTCTTTCTCATGTGGTTGTCTACGAAACTTGGAGAAATTAAATTCATGAGATATATCGCTAAACTTAACTCTAACCTTTTCTTTAGCACAATCAATTTCAGCATTAACGGTATTCAAGAAAGGTCTACCAAATATAATGGGACAAAAACTATCTTGTTGTGAACCAAGTACTAAGAAATTAGTAGGGTATTTGATCTTACCACACAAGACTTCAACATTTCGAACAATCCCAATTGGTGAAATAGTATCTCTATTTGCAAGCTTAATAGTGACATCAATATCCTCGATCTCAACAGGTGCAATATCATTCATGACTTCTTGATATAAAGAGAAAGGGATAGCACTCACACTAGCACCCATATCACATAAAGCATGATAGCAATGGTCTCCAATTTTAACAGAAACAACCGGCATGCCAACTAAGGGATTGTTCTTATCTAACATGTCTCATTCATTTCTAACAGGTTTAGCAATTCTAGCAGCCTCTTCGCAAAAGTAAATAACATGCCCATCAATATTATCAACTGATAGATCTTTTACCATTGCAATATTAGGTTCAACTTTAATTTGTTCAGAAGGACTAGGTGTTCTAATATTAATTTTATTAATCACAGTCGTAGCTTTAGCATGTTCCTTAATCCTATCAGGAAAAGGAGGTTTCTCAATATAACCAGTAGGCACAACTGGATCAACATTATAAATGATTGTTTCATCTTTAACACTAACAGGCTCTTCATTTAATTCAATAGGTGGATGAAACTTAAACCATTTCTCCTTAGGGAGATCAGCATGAGCAGCAAATGATTCACAAAAGTGGCTACTATCTCAGAGTCAAGTCCATATTTAGTACTAAACTTATGAAAAGCATCAGTTTCCATAAAAGATTTAACACAATCAAACTTAAGATTTATACCTGACTCTTTACATTTGTCAATTTCCCAATCTTCAGAGTTGGGTTTAATTCTTTCCAGAAGATCCCATTTGAATTCAATAGTCCTCTTCATAAAGGAACTAGTAGAAGAAGTATCGAGCATGGATTGATCATTATGAGAAAGCCGAGCATAAAAGTTTTGTATAATTATTTCTCTTGAGAGATCATGATTGGGGCATGTGTGCATCATATACTTAAGCCTCCTCCAAGCTTGAGCGATACTTTCTCCTTCACGAGGCCAAAAATTATATATATAATTCCGATCATGATGAACCAAATGCATAGGATAAAATTTCTGGTGAAATTCCAGCTTCAACCGGTTCCAATCCCATGTTCCAGTATCATCCAATAGCCTATACCATGTCAATGCATTTCCCTCCAAAGATAAAGGGAATACCTTCTTCTTAACTCCATCCTCGGATAAACCTGCAAGCTTAAACAATCCACAAATTTCATCTATATATATCAAGTGCATATCAGGATGTACCTTTCCATCTCCTGCATAAGGATCAGCCAACAGTTTCTTTATCACACCGAAAGGAATTTCATAATAAATATTTTCAGTAGGTTCAGTAGGTTGAGGGGCAACTCTTAATTCTTCCGGTCGAGGTGAAGATACCCCGAACGAACCCCTCAAAGGATTACTTTCCAAAGTGACAAGTGACAGTAAATTTCAGCACGTAATAAAAATGTTTCCTTACCAAATTCCACTTACCAAAGGCGCTTCACTCCCAAGCAACGGCGCTAGAAAAGAGTCTTGATGACCCACAAGTATAGGGGATCAATCATAGTCCTTTCGATAAGTAAGAGTGTCGAACCCAACGAGGAGTAGAAGGAAATGAAAAGTGGTTTTCAGCAAGGTGTTTTCTGCAAGCACTGAAAGTAGTGATAACTGATAGTTGTGTAGCAAGATAATTCGTAACGAGTAGCAAGTAACAATAGTAGCAAAGTGCAGCAAGGTGGCCCAATCCTTTTTATAGCAAAGGACAAGCCGGAACGGTCTCTTATATAAATCAAAGCGTTCTCGAGGACACATGGGAATTCTCATCTAGTCACTTTCATCATGTTTATTTGATTCGTGTTTGCTACTTTGATAATTTGATATGTGGGTGGACCGGTGCTTGGGTGTTGTTCTTACTTGAACAAGCCTCCCACTTATGATTACCCCCTCTCGCAAGCATCCGCAACTACGAAAGAAGAATTAAGATAAATCTAACCATAGCATGAAACATATGGATACAAAACAGCCCCTTACGAAATAACGCATAAACTAGGGTTTAAGCTTCTGTCACTCTAGCAACCCATCATCTACTTATTACTCCACAGTGCCTTCCCTTAGGCCCAACTATGGTGAAGTGTCATGTAGTCGACATTCACATGACACCACTAAAGGAAGCAACAACATACATATCATCAAAATATCGAACGAATACCAAATTCACATGATTACTTATGACAAGACTTCTTCCATGTCCTCAAGAACAAAAGTAACTAGTCACAAATCATATTCAGGTTTAAGATCAGAGGGGTATTGAATAGCATCAAGGATCTGAACATATAATCTTCCACCAAATAAACCAACTAGCATCAACTACAAGATGGAATCAACACTACTAGCAACCCACATGTACCAGTTTGAGGTTTTAGACAAAGATTGAATACAAGAGATGAACTAGGGTTTGAGATGAGATGGTGCTGGTGAAGATTTTGATGAAGATTGGTCCTCCCACGATGAGAGGATCATTGGTGATGTCGATGGCTTCGATTTCCCCTTCCCGGAGGGAAGTTTCCCTTGCGGAATTGCTCCACCGAAGAGCAAAAGTGCTCCTGCCCAGGTTTCGCCTCGAGACGGTGGCGCTTCGTCCCAAAAGTCTTCTCTTGATTTTTTCTAGGGAAAATGGCTTCATATAGCAGAAGGAGGGGGCCAGAGGCCAGCCAGGGGCCCCTCAAGCTAGGGGGCGCGCCCCCTGGCTTGTGGCTTCCTGGTGGGTCCCCTCCTGGTATTTCTTCTGCCAATATTTTTTATATATTCTAAAATAATTCTCCGTAAATTTTTAGGTCATTTGGAGTTGTGCAGAATAGCTATCTCTGCTGTAGCCCTTTCCGGTCCAGAATTCTAGCTGCCGGCAATCTTCCTTTTTATGTGAAACTTGCAAAATAAGAGAGAAATGGCATTAGAATTGTATCATAAAGTGAAATAATGACCCAAAACATAATAAATAATAGTAGGAAAGCATGATGCAAAATGAACGTATCATGGTGCATAGTAGAGGGTTCAATCTTGCGGTGTCCTTACTCTGTGACAGGAGGAGTTGCAAGGCACATATTGTATTGTTGCTACTAAGGATAAAACAACGGGGTTCGAACATATTGATTGGTCTTACTTTGTCTACATTATGTCATCTTGCTTAAAGCGTTACTCTATTTGTCATGAACTTAATACTTTGAGATGCATGCTGGATAGCGGTCTTGGGGTGGTGTAATAGTAGTAGACGTCAGTTAGTTTAACGGTCTACTTTTCACTGACGTAATGCCTATATATGAATCATGCCATGAAGAATCATAATCATAATTATGCTCTATTCTGTCTATTGCCCAACAGTAATTTGTTTACCCACCGATGCTATGGTTATGAGAGAGATGCCTCTAGTGAACCTATGGCCCCCGAGTCCATTCTCCATTATTACTTAAAACCAACAATTGGTCGTTGTTTTTATTTTATTTTATTTTATTTTATTTATATACCTAGCACTATCTGATTTAATCATTGCAATTGGCGAGAACAAGGGGATTGGCAACCCTATTGCCTTCGTTGGGTGCAAGCATTTGCTTTGTGTGTGTGTGTGTGTGTGTGTGTGTGTGTGTGTGTGTGTGTGTGCGTGCAGGCACTGTTAACGTTGTTTGTGTGTCGTCTCCTTCTGGTTCGATAAACCTTGGTTCTTAACTGAGAGAAATACTATCTGCTACTATACTACTTCACCCTTCCTTTTCACGGAAACCCAACAACTCTATAGAGAGCAGCGGAAGAATTTCTGGCGCCGTTGCCGGGGATGCTTCACCAAATAAACCAGGTGCCTTCACTCACATTTATCAATTAGCTTGTTTTTACTTTCTTTGCCATTTGCCTTTTATTTGTCTTCTCTTTTTCTTCCTCCTCCTTCTCTATTTTTTTTAAAAAAATACCAAAAATACCTTGTGTTACTATCGTTGCTTGAATCGCCATCATGTCTACTCCAGAAAATACTAAGTTGTGTGATTTCTCAAATACTAATAACAATGATTTTATTAGTACACCAATTGCTCCCGCCACTAGTGCGGAGTCATATGATATAAAAGCTGCTTTGTTAAATCTAGTTATGAAAGAACAATTTGCTGGAAATCCTAATGAAGATGTTGCATCCCATCTTAATACTTTCGTTGAATTATGTGTTATGCAAAAAATAAAAGATGTGGATAATGATATTGTGAAACTGAAATTATTTCCTTTCTCTCTTAGAGATCGAGCTAAAGCATGCTTTTCATCTTTACCGAAAAATAGTATTGATTCATGGTCAAAGTGTAAAGATGCCTTCATTGCTAAATATTTTCCTCCCGCTAAGATAATATCTCTTAGAAATCAAATTATGAATTTTAAACAACATGAGCAAGAACATGTTGCACAATCATGGGAGAGAATGAAATTGATGATAAAAAATTGTCCGCACACATGGATTAAGTTTATGGATGATAGTGGAAAACTTTTATGCGGGACTAAACTTCATTTCAAGAAACCTTCTAGATTCAGCTGCAGGTGGAACATTTATAGGGATAACACTGGGAGAGGCTAGGAAGCTTCTTTACAACATGATGGAAAACTACTCCAAATGGCACACCGAGCGCGCTCCAACTGGTAAGAAGGTAAATTCTGGTGAGGAAGTATCCTCCTTGAGTGAAAAAATTGATGCTCTCATGACTATGCTTGCCAATGAAAATGCTCCAATTGATCCAAATGATGTTCCTTTGTCTACTTTGATTGAGCAAAATAATGATGCTATTGATGTGAATTTTATCTCAAGGAATAATTTCAATAATAATGCTTATAGAGAGGATTTCAACAATCCTAAACCGTATCCCGGAATCCCTCTAATAATTATGGTAATTCCTATGGAAATTCATACAATAATAATAGGGTACCTTATGAACTAGAGAACAATATTAAAGAATTTATTAGTTCTCAAATGGCGTTCAATACTATGGTTGAAGAAAATTTAAGTAAAGTTGATGATATGTCTAGCAACATGGATAGGCTTATGCACGATGTGGATGTTCGTAAAATTAAAATTTTGCCACCTAATAAAGCTGAAATACCTGAATCTCTAAAAGCCATCCAATTCTCCATTGATTACAATAGGAAAATGATCGATATGCTTAGAGCTAGAAGAGAACGAGTGGAAAGAGAGGCCGAATTGCGTTTTCTAGCTAATAATGATGAAGACATTAAAACTATTGGCATGTCCCCTATTGAATTTTTATTCAGAAATATAAAACTAGATAATGAAGGGACTGAAGATGAGTCAACTTTAAGCAGAAAGGTGTCCCAATAATTTGGAGGGTGATGATCATAATGCTATTAATAACAAAAGTGGGTTTGAAGAGGTTAAAACTTTAGATAGTAAGATTACAAGGACTTTAATTTTGATAGTTGTTCTTTAATTGAATGTATTTCCTTGCTTCAATCCATGATCAATTCACCTAATGCCTATGAACAAAACAAAGCTTTTACAAAACACATCGTAGAAGCTCTTCTAAAAGCTCATGAAGAGAAACTTGAACTAGAAGTTTCTATACCAAGAAAATTGCATGATGAATGGGAACCCACAATTAAAATTAAAATTAAAGATTATGAGTGTAATGCTTTGTGTGATCTAGTAACTAGTGTTTCAACCATGCCAAAAGCTTTATATGATGTCCTAGGTTTCACTAATATGGATGAATGTTCCCTAAACTTGCACTTAGCGGATTCTACAATTAAAAAGCCTATGGGTAGAGTTAATGATGTGCTTATACTTGCTAGGAATTATGTACCCGTGGACTGTATTGTGCTTCATATCGAATGTAATTCGTCTTGTGCCATTATACTTGGTAGACCATTTTTAAGAACCATAGGTGCGATAGGTAATATAAGTTATGGAATGTTTCCCTAGAAAGAGGATTAAACCTCCTTATGAATCTATAATGAGAGCCACCTATGGCATTGCTTTAAAAGATGACAATATGTGATATTATGCATTAGCTAGGGGTATTAAACAATGGCTTGTTGGGAGGCAACCCAATAGTTATCCTTTATTTTTATTTTGTTTCTGTGTGTCAATATGGTTATTGCTACTGTAATGATTATGTTTGCATCTTTGCTTTTGATTTTTGTGCCAAGTTAAGCCTTTAGGTCGATGTGGATGATTGTTTATTTGGTTCTGTGCAAAAACAGAAACTTTCACGTCTAGTACTGGAGTTGTTTTTCTGTACTGGAACGTGGTAAAATGCTGAAATTTGTACACATTACTTCTATGCAAATTGTTTATGTTGTCCTAATTTTTCAGAATTTTTAGAGTTACATAAGTATGAGGATTAATTAGATCATTACGTATTGTTCTGTTTTAGACTGATTCTGTTTTTACTGTATAGTGTGCTTATTTTAAGTTTCTATTGATTATATCAGGGTGGATAAGTCATGGGGATGATGGAATATAGTAGGTACTATGTAAGAAAAATTATGAATCTTGCTTTGACAGTACCCAAGTTAATGATTTATATTATTATTATACTAATGGATCTCACGAGGCTGTGTTCAGTTTTGTGTGGCTGAAGTTTTCAAGTTTTTGGTGAGATGATGATAGAAGAAACAATAAGGAGCGACAAGAGCCTAAACTTGGGGATGCCCAAGGTACACCAAGGCAATATTCAAGGAAGATCCAAGCATCTAAGCTTGGAGATGCCCCGGAAGGCATCCCCTCTTTCGTCTTCAATCTATCGGTAATATCACTTGGAACTTGGAGCTATATTTTTATGGGATTTCTATTTTCATGCCCTTCGATCCTTAGTTATACTCAGTTTTACCCAACCCTCTAAGTTTTCCTCACTTTTTCCCTGCTTTGTCTAGCTGAACCTCACATATGGCCAAATGCAGCATTTCCGTTGGATCAACCCCTTTGACCGTTACATGGATGAGTCGGATTGTGAGAAAATGACATGTGGGCCACTGTAAACTATAGCCATGCTAGCCAACTGGCGGTTAGTCGTCGACGCATAGTAGGGCAGAGCAGAGTTGCTCGTCTAACCGATTCCAGTGATGGATGGACAGTATCTTGGCCTCTACAGGTTGTTGGTGCTCGTGCGCGTCGAGGGGTGGCATCAGGGTGGCATCAGGGTGGCCGGGGGTGGACGGAAACGAAGGCAGTGGGTGACTACCATCGTGCCGGAGTTTGGTGTTTGTAGGCAACAAAGCTATAGCATGGATTTGAATGAGTTTTTGTGCTGGTGTTGTTCTACGTTCTACGGCTCCTTGCGGTGCATTTTCACACGGTCACGTAACCAAATGGTCACCGGAGCATCTTCATGAGCTCATGCGAGATCAGCAAAGGGAGCTCACGAACTATGGCACGAAAATGTTGAAAAGGGGAGCAGGAAAATCTGTGGAGCTCACGGTATGGTTGTGGAGCACAGTAGGGAGCTCGGGAATGGGCTATAGGCGACGAATCGATAGCGGCGTCCTCGGTTACAAACAACGAAGAAGGTGGCGATGGCGACGATTCAGGGCGTCCGGTCTAGCAATCTTCATCGTATAGGTTAACGGTGTTGAGGCGAAGCTAAAGGAGAGCACAGTGGCTATGGTGGTTGACGTCGGCGTGGCCATGGCGTTCTCGGTCATGGTTGGAGAGCGAGCAAGAGGAGGGGAAAGTGATGGATAGTAGATAGGTTCGAACTAGTGGTATCGTGCTTGCCTCTTGGCGTAGAGTTGGGGATGAAGAAGGCCTCGAAGATGCGAAGCAGGAGCAGGCGCTCTCGGACGTGTCGTCCTCTGCCACTAGGCGCGAGGTTGAAGACGGGGTTGCCCCTAGGTGGGCTGGGCTGCATAGTGCTGGGCTGCTAGGTAAGTTCTCTCTTCTCTCTCTCTCTCTCTCTCTCTTTTAGTTATGTCCTTTCCTTTTATTTTGAATCTATTTTGAATTTATTTTAGATCAAAACATTTATAAAATCATCTGGAAAATGAAGTGTGAATTTAATGGATTTTTACAAAACCATAGACATTTTTACTCCGATGGGAGTACCTGAAATGCCGGCCCATGAACGTCGCCCGAGTGTCCCCCCTCCCCGCACCACCATACTGAACGATGTGTTTTAGTCCCACATCGCCGTGCGAGAGGCTCGCCGACCATCTTAAATAGGAGAGAGGTCCAGATGCAGTAAACTACTTCTATTGTAATACGACCATCAATGCTCGCTTTGTGAAGGAGATGATGTGATACTTGATCATCTCTTTCACAAAGTAAGCATAGATGGTCTTACTATAATAAAAGTATTTTTTTACAAGTGGCATAATTTTCACAATTTATCTGGACAAACTAGAGCACACTACTATTATTTTTCATTTTCAAGAAAATCAAAGAAAAGTTCAAATTCAGAACAACCATGGGTATTACCATTGTGAACAATGTTGCCATAGGAATTATAATTTTTTTGGAATAAAAATTATTATTTCCATTTTTCAAGTGCTAGAAATGGCTTTTTTGTGAAGGAAGTTCCTGAAATAAGTTATAAAATTGGGTCTTTTCATTTTTCATAGAAAGTAGACCACATTTGAAGCCCACTGACATTCTTGAATTTCGGAGTATTATTGCTATATTTCAATGATTTACTGGATTTCTAGTGAATTATCAGAACTTGCTCAAATTTGAACTACAAGTGTGATGTAGTTTGGTCCTGAAAATTGACAAAAATCATTTTATATTCTAATGTTGGTGGTGAATGCACTTGGGACAACCAAATTTGAAATTCCAAACCATTTGGTATGAATGGTCAACATTGCAAGTTTTACCCCATTTTGGAAAAAATCAAAGAAAATGAAAAAGCCTCAAAAATTGAAATCCTTGTGCACGAGGCCCTCTTGTGTGCAATAGTAAGTGGTAAAAAATCATAAACTTGCAATACCACAAGTTTTAAAAAAAAACCTTCACAAAATGGCCTATCTAGTGTGAACTGGCATGGATTTCAAGGCATATGCCCATGTCCCTAGCCACTTCCATGGCATAGTCCATGATAACATTTTCAAATTTGGCACAACCATGGGTGTTACCATTGTGAACAATTTTGCCATAGGAATTATAAAAAAATGGAATAAAAATTATTATTTCCATTTTTCAAGTGGCAGAAATGGCTTTTTTGTGTGAAGGAAGTTCCTGAAATAAGTTATAAAATTGGGTTTTTTCATTTTTCATAGAAAGTAGACCACATTGGAAGCCCACAAAACAAGTTTCATGAATTTTAGAGTATTATTGCTATATTTCAATGATTTACTAGATTTCCAGTGAATTATCAGAACTTGTTCAAATTTGAACAAGTGTGATGTAGTTTGGTCTGAAAATTGACAAAAATCATTTTATGCTCTAATGTTGGTGGTGCATGCACTTGGGACAACCAAAGTTGAAATTCCAAACCATTTGGTACGAATGGTCAACATTGCAAGTTTTACCCCATTTTGGGAAAAATCAAAGAAAATGAAAAAAGTCTCAAAAATTGAAATCCTAGTACATGAAGCCCTCTTGTGTGCACTAGTAAGTGGGAAAATCATAAAATTGCAAAATACCACAAGTTTTGAAAAGTCAACATTTCAAGTTTGACCCTATTTTAAAATAAATTTTACATGTTGCTGTTTTTGGTAAGTTTTGCATGTTGCACTCTGTTTGAACATGCAAAACCCACTCAACGTAGGAAATCCAAAACATAGCATACAACTATTGTTTAAGCACATTGAAATAACATATTATTTTTACTTAAAAGGGCATCCACATGTCGGATCCTCAGCACTAGCTAGAAGCAACAAAATAAACTACTGGAGACGCTTAAGATGGCGAGCTAGACGGCGGTGGGAGTGATGTCTACTACACAACTTTATTCTTGTAGACTCTGTTGGGCCTCCAAGCGCAGAGTTTTGTAGGACAGTAGCAAATTTTCCTCAAGTGGATGACCTAAGGTTTATCAATCCGTGGGAGGTGTAGGATGAAGATGGCCTCTCTCAAAAAAACCTGCAATCAAATACAAGCAATCTCTCGTGTCCCCAACACACCCGATACAAATGGTAAATTGTATAGGTGCACTAGTTCGGCGAAGAGATGGTGATACAAGTGTAGTATGGATAGTAGATATAGGTTTTTGTAATCTGAAATAATAAAAACAGTAAGGTAGCTAGTAACAAAAGTGAGCACAAACGGTATTGCAATGCTTGGAAACAAGGCCTAGGGTTCATACTTTCACTAGTGCAATCTCTCAACAGTGCTAACATAATTGAATCATATAACAATCCCTCAATGTGCGACAAAGAATCACTCCAAAGTTCTTATCAATAGCAGAGAACATAAGATGAAATTGTTGTAGGTAGCAAACCACCTCAAAGTTATCTTTCCGGTCGATCTATTGAGCCATCCCTATAAGTGTCACAAACAACCCTAAAGTTCGTACTAGAATAACACCATATGATACGCATCAATCAACTCTAATGTCACCTAGATACTCCAATGTCACCACAAGTATCTGTGAGTCCATTATTCAATCTGCATCAAACAATTTCAAATTCATAATATTCAATCCAACACAAAGAACATCAAAGAGTACCCCAAAGTTTCTATCCAAGAAAGTAGCTAGGATGAAAACGTGTATCAACCTATGTGCCTAGATTACCCCAATGTCACCACAGGAATCCGCAAGTTGATTACCAAAACATACATCAAGTGACTCAATAGAATACCCCATTGTCACCACGGGTATCCACATGCAAGACATACATCAAGTGATCTCAAATCCAAAATATTCAATCCGATAATAATGAAACCTCAAAGGGAAAGACTCAAGTCATCACAACAAGATAGAGAGGGAAGAACACCATATCATCCAACTATATTAACAAAGCTTGTGGTACATCAAGATTGTGCCAAATCAAGAACACGAGAGAGAGAGAGAGAGAGAGAGAGAGAGAGAGAGATCCACTACTGGGAAAGGGCTTATAGGTGAACCCTAATGAGTGGCGGGCGGGGTAGGGCACCCGCCACAGCTATTTTTGAAAATAAGCAGTGGCAGGTCGCAAAACCTGCCCGCCACAGCTAATGGACTAACTGTGGTGGGTGGTACTACTTGCCCGCCACAGGTATAATCTCCCGGGCGGGACTTGTTTGCGTAACTCAGCAGTGACGGGCTGTACCTAGCGCCCGCCACAGGTAGACGACCAAGCAGTGGCGAGCGGCGCCTTTCGACCACCACTAGTTATCGTTCCCAGATGTCCAGTTTTGTCAGAACATAGCTGTGGCGGTTGCTCGTTGCTGCCCGTCGCACCATGAACACATTTTATCAACCCACGCGCGCTCCGGCCATCCTCCCCCTCACTTCACTCACTCACTCACCCTAACTCTCCCCGATGGATCTCGCTCTCGGCGCCGCCATCGCGTCTGCCTCGCCGTCCTCTTGGCCGCCCCCGTCCTCTTGGCCACCCCCGTCGGCCCCGCCGTCCTCTTCGCCGACCCCGTCGGCCCCGCCGTCGCCGTTGCCATGGGATCCGGTACAATCTCGTCGTCCCCGCTGTCACCCACACCAAAGGCCGCGGCCGGCACCAACACCCATGGCCATGGCCGCCAGCCACGTTGGTAGGGGAGCTAGGGTTAGAGTTAGGAGTACTAGGGGTTATGGCTAGGGTTTGTAGATCGTAGATTGCTTGTGATTCGTATTGTGTTCTCTTACATTTTTTTGTTGGTAGGTGTCAGTGTAAAAATCGGCAGACCTCAGGGTAGGGGATCCTGAGCTGTGGATCTCAAAGAGATGGTAACAGGAACAGGGAGACGATGTTTACCCAGGTTCAGGCCCTCTTGATGGAGGTAAAACCCTACGTCCTGCTCTTGTTTATATTGATGGAGAAGTGTCAAGTACAGAGTTGATCTACCTCGAGATCGTATGATCTAGTCCTAAGGCTAGGTGAATGAGATTGTGTTCAGGTCCTCTCTATGGGCTAAACCCTTCGACTTATATACACGCCGGGTAGGGTACCTAGGGTTACAAGGTAGGCATCCAGGCAAGGAGGTGACAAGGGAAATCTTGGAGTATACGTCAAATCTTCGGCAGATGTAATCTTGTTCTTCCGGAGTCCATCTCGATAATAATTAGGTCCCACCGGCCCAGCCCGAGGAATATGGGCGGACTAGATTGGTACCCCCTAGTCCAGGACACCGTCAGTAGGGTTATGGCTAGGGTTTGTAGATCGTAGATTGTAGCACTTCCTTATTCGTAGATTGTTTGTGATTCATAAATTTTAATGTAGTGTTGTTGATATTGTTAGTTATAGGAACTTTCTTATTCGTATTCGTGGATCGACGACCGTAGATTATAGGAACTTTCTTTACAGGGATTCATAATGAGAGCTAATGTTTTGGCGAAACGTTAATGTATTTCCGTTTCGCCAAATTTCTAGCACTTAATATGTCCATTTTAAAGCAGAGTTCATGCCCAAATTTTAATGTAATGCTATTGATCAAAACTGTGTCATGTAGCTATTTAATGTTTTTTCTACAGGTAATACTTAATTAGTTTGCTGATATTGTTAGCTACATTTTTTGTTTAGGGGGCAATTCTCACTCTAAATCCACATATTGAGATGAGAGTTGTTGTTTTCAGAGGAGGATACCGACTGTTGTCGTAGGGGTTGTCGTCCTTCCTCTTCTCCTCCTTGGAGAACTTGGTAAAGCAGGAGGAGAAGGTGAAGGACGACCTTCACCAACGGTCGAAATAACATTGAGTGTACATCATATATACAACCACTTGGGAGATTAATCGACTGTTGTCGTAGAGGGTCGTTCTGGCCTCCTCCTCCTCCGATATGTTGGTAAAGGAGGAGGAGAAGGTGAAGAACGACCATCACCGACAGTCGAAGTACCATTCATGGAGTGCCCAACATATGTACAACCACTTACGAGTGAGAACTGCCCACTCGAAGAACGACATCGAGGGTTGCCATACACAGTCTTAATTATCTTCTTATATAGTTGCTTTCGTATAAATGTGGTTTATCTAACTATCAACTTTTGCGATTTAGATGGAGGAGCCGACAGGCCTCGTTATGACTCCTACAGCCCTAGACGCCGTCTCGAGGCTGGTTGGGTACTCGGTGTTCGCGCTCAACTATGCGGAGAGGACCCTTGTAGACACCCAGAAGGCTCTACAATATGCCAAGAGCGCTGAAGGATCTCCTGATCTTGCAAGGACAACCACTAGAAGCCGCCATGCTGCTACAGAGAGTGAGCGAGGAGCCGTCGAGGCTGCCGAGACACTTTTTGAAACTGCCAAGTCCGCCCTAGCCGAGGTCAACAAGATGATTGGAGACGAGGACAACTCTTCACAGAGCTGAGCTTAATCTCAAGTTGCTATGATGGAGCTGAACTTTTGTTTGTCAACTACTTGTGCACTGCCATAATGTGGTCTCTATGATTGATGCTCTGAATGTAGTTTCTATGTTTCTATGAAAATTCCTATATGACTTTGCTAGCTATATGCAGTTGGGCAACTTGTTATTAGCTTGTTTATTGACTATGGCAAAATGTAATGCATATGATCGAATATGTAAATACTTGCTGGCTATATGTATAGTTGTGTTGGGAAGTCCAGGTTGCCGGCCCCAACTACAACATCTGACTGTGGCGGGCGAGGGAAGTTCGACTGCCACAACTAGAGCATCTAGTTGTGGAGGGCGGGAGGAGACGCTCGCCACTGGAGATGCTCTACCAGTGGCGGGCTAGCGCCCGCCATTGATGGGGTACTAGCAGTGGCGGGAGGTCGGTGGCAGGCGCCCCTGGGAGGCTTGCCCGCCACTGCTGGCCTTTTTGCGCCAGCCACTGCTAGGCATTCCTGCAGTAGTGATCAAACACATAGCTACTGGTACATACCCTCAGCCCCGAGGGTGAACTACTCCCTCCTTGTCATGGTGGCCACCGGGATGATGAAGATGGCCTCCGGTGATGCTTTCCCCCTCCAGCAGGGTGTCGGAAAAGCCCTCCAGATGAGATTGCTTCGGAATAGAGGCTTGCGATGGCGGCATGGGAGTTCTAGGTTACTTTCTGGGGATTTCTATATTTATAGGATTTTTCAGCATTGATTTCGCGTCAGGGGAGTCCTGAGTGTCCCACGAGCTCAGGTGGCGCGCCCTAGGGGGGCGCCAAGTGAGCTCGTGACTCCCCTGGACTTCGTCTGGCCCTCCTCCGAAGCTTCATGGGTCTCTTCTTGTCCATAAAAAATCATCGTAAATTTTTGTGGCATTTGGGCTTCGTTTGGTAAGGATTTTCCGCGAAACAAAAAATTGCCAAAAAACAAGAACTGGCACTAGGTTAATAGCTTAGTTCTAAAAAATCATATAAAAGTGCACCAAAACCATATAAAATTCTCGTAAACATGGCATGAATACTTCATAAATTATAGATACGTTGGAGATGTATCAGCATCCCCAAGCTTAATTCCTGCTCGTCCTCAGTAGGTAAATGATAAAAGAAATAATTTATGAATTGTGAATGCTAGTATAGTGCATAAGTTTGATCAATGATAATTCTAATCACTTTTCCTAGCATCGTAATATATCATAAATAGTAGCTCATTTCTCATAAAACTTCTCATGATCAAGTAGCAAGCTATTCACATGTTAAAGTATAGACCACAAACTTTCTTGAATACCAACAAACTATGTTTTCATTCATCAAACAATTACAATTCATCTTATTTTCAGGAAGTTACGTAAGAGCCTTGATTTAGTAAATTCCACATACTCAACTATCATTTAGTCTTCCATGATTGCTGACACTCAAAGCATATTTTTAGAACAAGTTGTTTCTATCAGACACAGAGGAAGATAGGGGCTTAATGTTTCGCCTCCCAACTTATTTATCTCAGGGATAATGTCAACAATAATAACTCATGATTACCTATATTCAACTAGATATATGTGCCTGTATTATTCCCTACCACATGATGCTTGCCAAGTGGAGAATAATTGAGGTTGAAATGAGGATGAATACTATTGACTCTTGCATAAAAGTAAAAGGTGAAAATTAAAAGATAGGCCCTTCACAGAGGGAAGCAGAGGTTGTCATGCGCTTTTGATTTTTGGATGTGCAAACTCTTAATGTAAAGGAACGTCACTTTATATTGCCCCTTGTGATAGCAACCTTTATCATGTAGTCCGTCCCTTTTATTTCTTTACCATCACAAGTTCACACAAAGCTTATTTTCCCTTGCAATAAAAGATCATACATATTTAGGGGCAATTTTTATTGCTTTTTGCACCAATGACAACTTACTTGAAGGATCTTATTCAATCCATAGATAGATATGGTGGACTCTCATAATAAGAAACTGGGTTTAAGGGTTTTTGGATGCACAAGTAGTATTCCTACTTAGTACGAATTTTTGGCTAGCAAAAGATTATGAGCAAGCACCACATGTTAGAGGATCCATGACAATATAACTTCTATGTGAATATAAACAAACATAACCCATTACGTTGTCTTCCTTGTCCAACATCAACTACTTGATCAAGCTTGAAAATAATTAATGGGGCTCACAATCATAGAAGATGTCTAAGATAGTATATTTATATGTGAAATCTCTCTTCCTTCAATATTCCTTCATGAATTGTTCAAGTGACCAATGCTGTGTTTGCTAACTTTCAATAAATTTTACCACTTATACTTGTCATATGTGAAGTCACTACTCCCCATGGGACAAGCATATGAAGCACATATAATTTCAACTTTATGATATTCAATTCATCCAACAATTTACTCTTAGGATATAAGTGAAGCACAAGAGTGGATGATAAACTACTCCAAAAGATATAAGTGAATATCAACGAGTAGTCAAACAATTAAGTAGCTATGTAAAGACTCTCTCCCAATCAAAACTTTTGGACCTAATAATTTTATTAATTAGCAAACAAAAATAAAAAGGCACTCCAAGAATAGCACACATCATGTGAACAAATAAAAACTTAGGCTCAACCGAGACTAACCGATAGTTGTTGATGAAGAAAGGTGGGATGCCTACCGGGGCATCCCCAAGCTTAGATTCTTGAGACTTCTTGTAATATTAACTTGGGATTCCATGGGCATCCCCAAGATTAAGCTCTTGTGTCTCCTTAATTCCTCTCATATAACATCTTCTCCTAACTCCTAAAAACTTCATCCACACAAAACTCAACAAGAACTCGTGATAAGTTAGTATAAATCAACTCAAAACCTTAACATTTTCTACTGTAGAAAATTACAAAAATTATAATTAAACATTTCATACTAAATTCCTCTGCATATTTAATACTCCCATCACCTAATAGAAACATTAAACAAGCAAACATATGCAAACAATGCAACTATAACCGCAATATGTCTAAACAGAACAGTCTGTAAGGGTGGAATAAAAATTCATACTTCCCTAACTCCAAAAATTCTGAAAAATTACCACGTGATAGAGAACTCATGCATGCTTGCTGTGTAAATATTTCATATTTTTATCAGGTTCTGACTATTCAAGAATATTATGGACATAACAGAAAACTTTCTGTTTTCAAACAACAACTCATAAACTTGCAAAGTGAGCATGGTAAAGGCTATACTTGTCATTTTATTTAAATAAAAGATAGAAAAATGATTCTAAATAACATAAAGCAAATCCAAATAAAAGATAATGACGCTCTAAGCAAAACACATATTATGTGACAAATAAAAATATATCTCCGAGTGAGGTGTACCGATAGTGTTGAAGACGAAAGAGGGGATGCCTTCCGGGGCATCCCCAAGCTTAGACGCTTCTTCCTCGAATATTACCTTGGGGTGACTTGGGCATCCCCAAGCTTAGGGTCTTTGCCGCTCCTTATTCTCCTCATATCGTTGTCTCACCCAAAACTTGAAAACTTCAATCACATAAAACTTAACGGAACTTCGTGAGATAGGTTAGTACAATAAAAATAAATCATCCACTTAGGTACTGTCAAGAAAAGATTCATAATTGTTTTCACATAATGCCTAATGTATTCTATCATTTCCACAATTTATATTACTCAATATAAGCTATGGAAACACTAAAACAAGCAAACCATGCAATAAAAACAGAATCTGTCAAAAACAGAATAGTCTGTAAACAACGAATTATTATCCATACTTCTGTATCTCTAACAATTCTAAAAAGATAGGACAACATAAAAAATTTGTTTATAAGTACTGTGTAAAAATTTCAGAATTTTCCCAGTCTCCAGTACAGAATGTAAAATCGTGCACTGGACGCTAAACTTTCTGTTTTTGCACAGAAGCAAATAAACAATCATCCACATCAACCCAAAGGCTTTACTTGGTACTTTATTGCAAGAAAATATACAAAACATGATTAATACAGTAGCTTAATCATGTAAATTCACAAAAACAGTAGGGATAAGTATTGGGTTGCCTCCCAACAAGCGCTTTTCTTTAAAGCCTTTTACCTAGGCATCAGTAATTTTGATGATGCTCACAAAAAAGTAAGAATTGAAACACACAAGAGAGCATCATGAAGCATATATCAAACACATTTAAGCCTAACCCACTTCCTATGCATAGGAATTTTATAAGAAAACAATTTATTGGGGCAAGAATTAACTAGCATAGGAAGGAAAAACAAGTATAAGTTCGAAACTTTCAACATAAAGAGAGGAAACCTGATGTTGTTGAAATATATATAAGCATATCTTCCCCTCTCATAATAATTTTAATTAGTATCATGAAGAAATTCAAAAATATAACTATCACATAAAGCATTCTTTTCATGATCCACAAGCATAATTTTTTTATACTCTCCACATAAGCAAATTTATTCTCATCAATAGTGGTGGGAGGAAACTCAACAAAATAACTATCATGTGATACTTGATTGGTATAATCAATTTGAGCATTAAAATCATGATGAAAAGTTTCATGGTTATCAATATTCTTTATAACATACATGTCATCACAATAATCATCATAGATAGCAACTCGGTTATCAAAATCAATTAAAACATCTTCCAATGTAGTGGATTCCACATTAAATAAGGTCATGACCTCTCTAAATCCACTTTTATCATTGTAATCATCATAAATAGGAGGCATGCTATCATCATAACAAATTTGCTCATGAGAAGTAGGGGGACTAAAAAGATTATCTTCATCAAACATAGCATCCCCAAGCTTATGGCTTTGCAGGTCATTAGCATCATGGATATTCATAGAAAGCATACTAACAACATTACAATCATTCTTATCATTCAAGAATTTTATGCCAAACATTTTATTGAATTCTTCTTCTAACACTTTGGCACAATTTTCCGATCCATCATTTTCAAGAAAGACTTCATAGAGATAAAGAATTTGGTGCAACTTCAATTCCATTTTTTTGTAGTTTTCTTTTATAAACCAAACTAGTGAAAAACAAGAAACTAAAAGATTCAATTGCAAGATCTAAAGATATACCTTCAAGCACTCAACTCCCCGGCAACGGCGCTAGAAAAGAGCTTGATGTCTACTACACAACTTTATTCTTGTAGACACTGTTGGGCCTCCAAGCACAGAGTTTTGTAGGACAACAGCAAATTTCCCTCAAGTGGAGGACCTAAGGTTTATCAATCCATGGGAGGTGTAGGATGAAGATGGTATCTCTCAAACAACCCTGCAATCAAATACAAGCAATCTCTTGTGTCCCCAACACACCTAATACAATGGTAAATTGTATAGGTGCACTAGTTCGGCGAAGAGATGGTGATACAAGTGTAGTATGGATAGTAGATATAGGTTTTTGTAATCTGAAATAATAAGAACAGCAAGGTAGCTAGTAAAAAAAGTGATCACAAACGGTATTGCAATGCTTAGAAACAAGGCCTAAGGTTCATACTTTCACTAGTGCAATCTCTCAACAGTGCTAACATAATTGAATCATATAACAATCCCTCAACGTGCGACAAAGAATCACTCCAAAGTTCTTATCAATAGCAGAGAACATAAGATGAAATTGTTGTAGGTAGCAAACCACCTCAAAGTTATCTTTTCGGTCGATCTATTGAGCCATCCCTATAAGTGTCACAAACAACCCTAAAGTTCGTACTAGAATAACACCATATGATACGCATCAATCAACTCTAATGTCACCTAGATACTCCAATGTCACCACAAGTATCCGTGAGTCCATTATTCAATATGCATCAAACAATTTCAAATTCATAATATTCAATCCAACACAAAGAACTTCAACGAGTACCCCAAAGTTTCTATCGGAGAAAGTAGCTAGGATGAAAACGTGTATCAACCTATGTGCCTAGATTACCCCAATGTCACCACAGGAATCCGCAAGTTGATTACCAAAACATACATCAAGTGACTCAATAGAATACCCCATTGTCACCACGGGTATCCACATGCAAGACATATATCAAGTGATCTCAAATCCAAAATATTCAATCCGATAATAATGAAACCTCAAAGGGAAATACTCAATTCATCACAACAAGATAGAGAGGAAAGAACACCATATGATCCAACTATATTAACTAAGCTTGTGGTACATCAAGATCGTGCCAAATCAAGAACACGAAAGAAAGAGAGATCAAACACATAGCTACTGGTACATACCCTCAGCCCCGAGGGTGAACTACTCCCTCCTCGTCATGGTGGCCACCGGGATGATGAACATGGCCTCCGGTGATGGTTTCGCCCTCCAGCAGGGTGTCGGAAAAGGCCTCCAGATGAGATCACTTCGGAACAGAGGCTTGCAATGGCGGAGTGGGAGTTCTAGGTTTTTTCTGGGGGTTTCTATATTTATAGGATTTTTCAGCATTGGTTTCGCATCGGGGAGTCCTGAGGGACCCACGAGCTCAGGTGGCGCGCCCTAGGGGGGCGCCAGGTGAGCTCATGACTCCCCTGGACTTCGTCTGACCCTCCTTCGAAGCTTCGTGGGTCTCTTCTTGTCCATAAAAAATCAACGTAAATTTTCGTGGCATTTGGACTTCGTTTCGTAAGGATTTTCCGCGAAACAAAAAATTGCAAAAAAACAGGAACTGGCACTGGGCACTAGGTTAATAGCTTAGTTCCCAAAAATCATATAAAAGTGCACCAAAACCATATAAAATTGTTGTAAACATGGCATGAATACTTCATAAATTATAGATACGTTGGAGATGTATTAGGGAGCATTGAGCATTCTGCTCAAACTGCGCTGAGAAGTCATACTGCTCCACCACTATTGGGGCATTCTTGCAGCCATCCTTGTCCTCAAAGGTGACCAGTGCCAGATCCTTGCCGGCATCAGCCTCCAAGTGCTCCTGGTTGACCATATGCTCATCCTCATCTTCCACATTAATCGCTAGATTCATGTCTACTTGAGCAGGATGAGCGATGATCTCCGACCCTCCCCTGATAGGCCTGCTCTTGTGCATCCTCCTGCTGTGCAATGATCTCCAACCCCCCTGATAGCCCTCCTCTTGTGCATCCTCCTCCTATGCGATGATGTGCAACCCCCCTGGTAGCTCTCCTCTTCTTCATCCTCCTCCTCATCGCTATCATCCTCCTTTGTCTCCTCGTCGATAACCTGAATAATATGCAAATTCACCGGCCCTTCCGCCTCTCGATTCGGCGAGGAGAGGCGGGAGCGGCACTCATACCATTGGGCTCGCTGTCAATGATCTAGAGACTCCATCGCCTCTGCCATTGCCCACAGGAGAATCTCAATTGGGACTGCCCCCTTGCCTTTAGGAACTATCCGCTTCCGCTTGTCCCTCGTCACTTCCAACGCCAGGCCCTGATACGTCCATTTTGCATCATGTTTTGCTACTATTATTTATAGTGTTTTTAATCAATATAACACTTTGTGAAGCAATTCTAATGCCTTTTCTCTCTTAATATGCAAGATTCACACAAGGAGGGAGATTGCCGGCAGCTGGAATTCTGGACCTAAAAAAGCTATGTCAAAGATACCTATTCTGCACATCTCCAAATGAGCTGAAATTTTACGAAGATTTATTTTGGAATAAATAAAAAATACTGGAAGCAAGAAGTACCAGAGGGGGCCACCCAGGTGCCCACAAGGCACCAGGGCGTGCCACCCCGCCCAGGCGCGCCCTGGTGGCTCGTGGTGCCCCTGGCCAACCTCTGGCCCCCATTTTCTGGTATATAAGTCCATTTGCCCTAAAAAATATAGAGAAGACTTTTGGGACGGTGCGCCGCCGTCTCGAGGTGAAACTTGGGCAGGAGCACTTTTGCTCTCCGGCGGAGAGATTCTGTCGGGGATACTTCCCTCCGGGAGGGGGAAATCGTCGCCATCGACATCACTAGCGATCCTCTCATCGTGGAAGGACTAATCTTCATCAACATCTTCACCAGCACCATCTCATCTCAAACCCTAGTTCATCTCTTGTATTCAATCTTTGTCTCAAAACCTCATATTGGTACCTGTGGGTTGCTAGTAGTGTTGATTACATCTTGTAGTTGATGCTAGTTGGTTTATTTGGTGGAAGATTATATGTTCAGATCTATTATGCTATTCAATACCTCTCTGATCTTGGACATGATTATGATTTGTGAGTAGTTACTTTTGTTCTTGAGGACATGGGAGAAGTCTTGTCATAAGTAATCATGTGAATTTAGTATTCGTTCGATATTTTGATGATATGTATGTTGTTGATTCTCTTAGTGGTGTCGTGTGAACGTCGACTACATGACACTTCACCATCTTTGGTCCTAAGGGAATGCATTGTGGAGTAGTAATTATATGATGGGTTGCTAGAGTGACAGAAGCTTAAACCCTAGTTTATGCGCTATTCCGTATGGGACTGATTTGGATCCATATGTTTAATGCTATGGTTAGAGTTATCTTAATTCTTCTTTCGTAGTTGCGGATGCTTGCGAGAGGGGGTAATCATAAGTGGGAGGCTTGTTGAAGTAAGAACAGCACCCAAGCACTGGTCCACCCACATATCAAATTATCAAAGTAGCGAACGCGAATCAAACAAACATGATGAAAGTGACTAGATGGAATTCCCATGTGTCCTCGAGAACGCTTTACTTACTATAAGAGATCGTTCCGGCTTGTCCTTTGCTATAAAAAGGATTGCTTCACCTTGCTGCACTCTTTGTTACTATTGCTACTTGTCACTTTTTACAAATTATCTTGCTATCAAACTATTCGTTACCGATAATTTCAGTGCTTGCAGAAAACTCCTTGCTGAAAACCGCTTGTCATTTCCTTCTGCTCCTCGTTGGGTTCGACACTCTTACTTATCGAAAGGACTACGATTGATCCCATATACTTGTGGGTCATCAAGACTCTTTTCTGGCGCCGTTGCCGGGGAGTGAAGCGCCTTTGGTGAGTGGAATTTGGTAAGGAAACATTTATATTACGTGCTGAAATTTACTGTCACTTGTCACTATGGAAAGTAATCCTTTGAGGGGTTTGTTCGGGGTATCTTCACCTCGACCGGAAACACCAATAGTTGCTCCTCAACCTACTGCACCTACTGAAAATATTTATTATGAGATTCCTCCGGGTATGATAGAGAAACTGCTAGCTAATCCTTATGCAGGAGATGGAACGGTACATCCTGATATGCACTTGATCTATGCGGATAAAATTTGTGGATTGTTTAAGCTTGTAGGTTTATCCGGAGATGGAGTTAAGAAGAAAGTATTCCCTTTATATTTGGAGGGAAAGGAATTGATATGGTATAGGCTATGTGATGATACTGATACATGGGACTGGAACCGATTGAAACTAGAATTCCATCAGAAATTTTATCCTATGCATTTGGTTCATCGTGATCGGAATTATATATATAATTTTTGGCCTCGTGAAGGAGAAAGCATCACTCAAGCTTGGGGGAGGCTTAAGTACATGATGTACACATGCCCCAATCATGAGCTCTCAAAAGAAATTATCTTACAAAAATTTTATGCTCGGCTTTCTCATGATAATCAAACTACGCTCGATTCTTCTTCGACTGGCTCCTTTATGTAGAAAACTATTGAATTCAGATGGGATCTTCTGGACAGAATTAAACGCAACTCTAAAGATTGGGAACTCGACAAAGGTAATGAGTCAGGTATAATACTTGAGTTTGATTGTGTTAAATCTTTTATGGCCACCGATGCTTTTCATAAGTTTAGCACTAAATATGGACTTGACTCTGAGATAGTAGCTTCCTTTTGTGAATCATTTGCTACTCATGTTGATCTCCCTAAGGAGAAGTGGTTTAAATATCATCCCCCTATTAAAGAAAAGATTGAGGAACCTGTTAGTGTTAAAGAAGAAACAATTGTTTACCATGCTGATCCAGTTGTGCCTACTGCTTATATTGAGAAACCACCTTTTTCTGTTAGGATTAAGGAACATGCTAAAGCTTCAATTGTGGTTAACAAAAGTAATATTAGAGCACCTAGACCCTCTGAACAAATTAAAGTTGAACCTGATGTTGCTATGGTTAAAGATCTCTTAGTCGATAATATAGATGGGCATGTTATTTACTTTTGTGATGAAGATGCTAGAATTGCTAAACCTGTTAGAAATGAACGAGATATGTTAGACAAGAACAAGCCCTTAGTTGGCATGCCTGTTGTTTCTGTTAAGATTGGAGATCATTGCTATCATGGTTTGTGTGATATGGGTGCTAGTGTGAGTGCTATTCCATTTTCTTTATATCAAGAAGTAATGCATGATATTGCACCTGTTGAGATTGAAGGTATTGATGTTACTATTAAGCTAGCGAATAGAGATACTATTATACCACTTGGGATTGTTAGAGATGTTGAAGTCTTGTGTGGTAAAATCAAATACCCTACTGATTTCTTAGTACTTGGTTCACAACAAGATAATTTTTGTCCCATTATATTTGGTAGACCTTTCTTGAATACCGTTAATGCTGAAATTGATTGTGTTAAAGAAAAGGTTCGAGTTAAGTTTGGTGATATATCTCATGAGTTTAATTTCTCCAAGTTTCGTAGACAACCTCATGATAAAGAATTGCCTAGTAAAGATGAAATTATTGGTCTTGCTTCTATTGCCGTACCTCCTACTGATCCGTTAGAAAAATATTTGCTAGACCATGAAAACGATATGCATATGAATGAAAAAAATGAAATAGATAAGATGTTCTTTGATCAACCACCTATCCTTAAACATAATTTGCCTGTTGAAACTCTTGGAGGCCCTCCTCCACCTAAAGGTGATCCTGTGTTTGAATTGAAGCAATTGCCTGATACATTGAAATATGCTTATCTTGATGAAAAGAAGAGATATCCTGTTATTATTAGTGCTAACCTTTCAGCGCATGAAGAAAAGAGATTACTAAGAACTCTAAGGAAGCACCGAGCTGCTATTGGATATACTCTTGGTGATCTTAAGGGCATTAGTCCCACTCTATGTCAGCACAAAATTAATATGGAGCCTGATGCTAAACCAGTTGTGGACCACCAACGACGATTAAATCCTAAGATGAAAGAGGTGGTAGGAACCGAAATATTAAAACTTCTGGAAGCAGGTATAATCTATCCCATAGCTGATACTAGAAGGGTAAGTCCCGTTCATTGTGTCCCTAAGAAAGGAGGTATTACCGTTGTTCCTAATGATAAAAATGAACTCATTCCACAAAGAATTTTAACTGGTTATAGGATGGTAATTGATTTTAGAAAATTAAACAAAGCTACTTGGAAAGATCATTACCCCTTACCTTTTATTGATCAAATGTTAGAAAGATTGTCTAAGCATACACACTTTTGTTTCCTAGATGGTTATTCTGGTTTTTCTCAAATACCCGTATCACAACCCGATCAAGAGAAAACCACCCTTACCTGTCCTTTTGGAACCTATGCTTATAGACGTATGCCTTTTGGTTTATGCAATGCACCTGCTACCTTTCAAAGATGTATGACTGCTATATTCTCTGACTTTTGTGAAAAGATTGTTGAGGTGTTCATGGATGATTTCTCCGTTTACGAAACTTCTTTTGATGATTGCTTAAGCAACCTTGATCGAGTTTTGCAGAGATGTGAAGAAACTAATCTTGTCTTGAATTGGGAGAAGTGCCACTTTATGGTGAATGAAGGCATTGTCTTGGGGCATAAAATTTCTGAAAGAGGTATTGAAGTTGATAAAGCTAAGGTTGATGCTATTGAGAAAATACCATGTCCTAAAGATATTAAAGGTATAAGAAGTTTCCTTGGTCATGCTGGTTTCTATAGGAGATTTATTAAAGACTTCTCTAAAATTTCTAGGCCTCTTACCAATCTTTTGCAAAAAGATGTTCCATTTGTTTTTGATGATGATTGTCTAGAAGCCTTTGAAACACTTAAGAAAGCCTTAACCACTACACCTATTGTCCAACCACCTGATTGGAACTCGCCTTTTGAAATTATGTGTGATGCTAGTGATTATGCTGTTGGTGCTATTCTAGGACAGAGAGTTGATAAGAAATTAAATGTTATCCATTATGCTAGTAAAACTCTAGACAGTGCCCAAAGAAATTATGCTACCACTGAAAAAGAATTTCTAGCAGTTGTGTTTGCATGCGATAAATTCAGATCTTACATAGTTGATTCTAAAGTAACTGTTCACACCGATCATGCTGCTATTAAATATCTTATGGAAAAGAAAGATGCTAAACCTAGACTCATTAGGTGGGTTTTATTGCTACAAGAATTTGACTTGCATATTATTGATAGAAAGGGAGCTGAGAATCCCGTAGCAGATAATTTGTCTAGAATGGAAAATGTTCTTGATGACCCAGTACCTATTAATGATGATTTTCCTGATGAACAATTAGCTGTCATAAATGCTTCTCGTAATACTCCATGGTATGCGGACTATGCTAATTATATTGTTGCTAAATTTATACCGCCTAGTTTCACATACCAACAAAAGAAAAAGTTCTTCTTTGATTTAAGACATTACTTCTAGGATGACCCACATCTTTATAAAGAAGGAGTAGATGGTATTATTAGATGTTGTATACCTGAGCATGAACAGGAACAAATCCTACGGAAGTGTCATTCCGAAGCTTACGGAGGACACCATGCGGGAGACAGAACTGCACACAAGGTATTACAATCTGGTTTTTATTGGCCTACTCTTTTCAAGGATGCTCGTAAGTTTGTCCTATCTTGTGATGAATGTCAAAGAATTGGTAATGTTGGTAGACGTCAGGAAATGCCTATGAATTATTCACTTGCTGTTGAACCATTTGATGTTTGGGGATTTGATTATATGGGACCTTTTCCTAAATCCAATGGGTATACACATATTTTAGTTGCTGTTGATTACGTTACTAAGTGGGTAGAAGCTATTCCAACTAGTAGTGCTAATCATTACACTTCTATCAAAATTCTTAAAGAAGTTATTTTCCCAAGGTTCGGAGTCCCTAGATATTTAATGACTGATGGTGGTTCACATTTTATTCATGGTGCATTCCGCAAATTGCTTGCTAAATATGATGTCAACCATAGAATTGCATCTCCATATCACCCTCAAACTAGTGGTCAATTTGAATTGAGCAATAGAGAAATAAAATTAATTTTGAAGAAAACCGTCAATAGATCTAGAAAGAATTGGTCTAAGAAACTTGACGATGCATTATGGGCTTATAGAACTGCTTATAAAAATCCTATGGGTATGTCTCCTTATAAAATGGTTTATAGAAAAGCATGTCATTTACCTCTCGAGTTAGAACATAAAGCATATTGGGCAATTAAAGAACTCAATTATGATTTTAAACTTGCCGGTGAAAAGAGGTTATTTGATATTAGCTCATTAGATGAATGGAGAACCCAAGCTTATGAAAATGCCAAATTGTTTAAAGAAAAAGTTAAAAGATGGCACGATAGAAGAATTCAAAACGGGAATTTAAAGTAGGTGAGCAAGTTCTATTGTACAATTCTCATTTGCGATTCTTTGCAGGAAAACTTCTCTCTAAATGGGAAGGACCGTATATCATCGAAGAAGTTTATTGCTCCCGAGCCATCAAAATAAACAACTCCAAAGGCACTAATCCGAGAGTGGTGAATGGGCAAAGAATCAAGCACTATATTTCAGGTACTCCCATTAATGTTCAAACTAATATTATTGAAACAATTACACCAGAGGAATACATAAGAGAGACCTTCCGGAACACTCCAGAACCCTGAAAAGGAAGAGGTATGTGATACGGTAAGTAAACCGACTCCAAAAATTCCATAAAAATACTTTCTGTCGGTTTTGGAATATTAGAAAAAATACAAAAATAAGAAACAGCTGAGGAGACCCACCTGGTGCCCACGAGGCACCAGGGTGCGCCACCCCCTAGGCCCGCCCTGGTGGCTCGTGGGCCCCTCGTGAGCCTTCCCGGCTCCGTTTTCTCCTGAATTACTTGTTTTGCAAGATAAAAAAATCTTTATATATACTCCCGTACGTTTTGACCACCGTATCGCAGAAATCTCCTCTATTCTTGTTTCGTGCTATTTTTCTGACAGATTCGAAAGTATGTCGTCCCAAGACTCAGATGGAAAGAGCTTCGTATCACATTATGTTGCAAATCCAAGGATCTATGGGGATATAGATCCCTATGGATGGTCCGTGGAGGAGGAGCGAGATGTCAACATGAAGGGAACGGAAGACGCGAGCTCGGATGAAGACAATGCTCCTCTACCTCAACCCGGAGATGTGCATGTGGAGTTCAAGAAGTCGAGCCTTCCAAACATAGTAAACAAATCTAAGATCAAATTTATCCCTTTCCGTCTTCTACAGGAAAACAAGAATGTATTGTGTGAGAAGATAGTGGAACTTGAACAAGAAATTAGCAAGTTGCAAGAAGAAAACTATGTTCTCAAGCGGAAACTGAAGGACAAGCCCATCACTTCATCACCACCACCATCACTGAAGAAGGAGACTTGAGTACATGGGTATGGGCACTCCCCTTGGCTTGTGCCAAGCTTGGGGGAGGTGCCCCGGTATCGTATCACCATCACTTTTATTATCTTTACCTATTTTTAGTTCGATCCTTAGTTATTTTGTGATCTAGTTGAATAAAATTTTAGTATGATCTATTTTAGAGTGTTAGCTTCGTGATCTATCAATCTATGTAATCGAGTTTAGAGTTATATAATAAAGAGTAGTTTGAGTTTTTGCTTCTTTACTTTCATGTTTCAATTCTAGCAATGAAAATAATGAAAACGATCATATGCTAATCTTATGGAAAGTAATGACATTACATAAAGAAAAGTATAAGTGGTAAAATTTATTGGAAGTTAACAAACATAGCATTAGTCAATGATGCAATTCATGAAAAAGTTAATTAGGGAAGAGAAGATTCACATGCAAATATACTATCTTGGACATCTTTTATGATTGTGAGCCCCCATTAAGTATTTTATGTCAAATTGTTGATGTTGGACAAGGAAGACAACGTAATGAATTATCTTTGTTCATATTCACATAGAAGTTATATTGTTATAGATCCTCCAACGTGTGGTGCTTGCCCAATATCTTTTCTAGCCAAAAATCAGCACCAAGTAGTGATACTACTTGTGCATCCAAAACCCTTAAACCCAATTTCATGTCATGAGAGTCCACTATATCTACCTATGGATTGAATAAGATCCTTCAAATAAGTTGTCATCGGTGCAAAAAGCAATAAAAATTGCCGCTAAATATGTCTGAACTTTTATTGTAAGGGAAATAAGCTTTGTACGAACTTGTGATGGTAAAGAAATAAAAGCGACAGACTGCATAATAAAGGTTGCTATCACAAGGGGCAATATAAAGTGACGTTCCTTTGCATTAAGAGCTCTTGCATCAAACAACAAAAAGCGCATGACAACCTCTGCTTCCCTCTACGAAGGGCCTATCCTTTACTTTTATGTATTTACTTTTTATGCAAGAGTCAATAGTGTTCTCCTCTACTTCCTTTTTATTTTTCTCTTTTGCAAGCATCATGTGGTGGGGAAAGATCTAGGCATATATATATAGTTGGATATGAGTGATCATGAGTTATTATTGTTGACATCACCCTTGAGGTGAATAAGTTGGGAGGCGAAATCACAAGCCCCTATCTTTCTATGTGTATGGCTGAAACTTTTTGCTCCATATATATGTCGTGAGTGTTAGCAATCATAGAAGACTAAATGATGGTTGAGTATGTGGACTTTCTAAATAGCTCCTACATGAGACCCTTCCTGAAAATATGATGAATTGCAATTGCATTGTTGACTGAGAACATAGTTTGTTAGTTTTCAAGAAAGTTTATGCCTTATACTCCATTGTTGTGATGAATTGTTACTTGCTCATGAGAAGTTTTATGATAATAAATATTGCTGTTATAATAATGATCATGATGCTACTATGTCCGTATTTTGTTTTTATCGACACCTCTCTCTCTAAACATGTGGACATGATTATCGATATCGGCTTTCGCTTGAGGACAAGCGAGGTCTAAGCTTGGGGGAGTTGATACATCCATTTTGCATCATGTTTTGCTACTGTTATTTATAGAGTTTTTAATCAATATAACACTTTGTGGAGCAATTCTAATGCCTTTTCTCTCTTAATATGCAAGATTCACACAAGGAGGGAGATTGCCGGCAGCTGGAATTCTGGACCTGAAAAAGCTATGTCAGAGATACCTATTCTGCACATCTTCAAATGAGCTGAAATTTTACGGAGATTTATTTTGGAATAAATAAAAAATACTGGAAGCAAGAAGTACCAGAGGGGGCCACCCAGGTGCCCACGAGGCACCAGGGCGCCCCCCCCAGGCGCGCCCTGGTGGCTCGTGGGGCTCCTGGCCAGCCTCTGGCCCCCATTTTCTGGTATATAAGTCCATTTGCCCTAGAAAAAATATAGAGAAGACTTTCGGGACGGTGCGCCGCCGTCTCGAGGCGGAACTCGGGCCGGAGCACTTTTGCTCTCCGGCGGAGAGATTCTGCCGGGGATACTTCCCTTCGGGAGGGGGAAATCATCGCCATCGACATCACCAGCGATCCTCTCATCGTGGGAGGACTAATCTTCATCAACATCTTCACCAGCACCATCTCATCTCAAACCCTAGTTCATCTCTTGTATTCAATCTTTGTCTCCAAACCTCAGATTGGTACCTGTGGGTTGCTAGTAGTGTTGATTACATCTTGTCGGGGATATAACCCCTGGATATAACCCGCCTGTTTAAGGGCCGGGTCACTATATGGTGACTTAGAAGAAGGCTTCTGCAGGTGGGCCATGGCGATCCAGAAGACCGGAGTCCAAAGGATAAGCCGCCCAGGGGAGGCCGGCTCACGGCCCAGAGCCTTTCCATCTAAGACGTCTAAAGAGTTTTCTTACTTGTGAAACAAGATGAGTAGGAATTAGAGTATGACACGGATCGTCTCTTCGACTTGGACTCTGTTGTAAACCCAGGGCCTCAACCTATATATAAAGGGGAGCCCCTGGGGCTAAAGGACCAAGTTACAAGCTCTCGAGTACTAGGTTAGCCAAGTCGCACCCTTGTAATCGAGATCATCATCATCAATACAACCAAAGCAGGACGTAGGCTTTTACCTCCACCGGGAGGGGCCGAACCTGGGTAAACCCTTGTCTCTCGATTCCGATCAACCCCGTTCGAGTTACCACCTAGCTGCGATGGCCTCATGACTAAGTCCTTTCACAAGGACAACTGCCATGACAAAACCACGACAGTTGGTGCCCACCGTGGGGCCCTCGCTCGGTAGTGTTGAGTACTTGAAGGGAACTCCCGCAGGGATCGAGGGATACGTGATCGGCCGCATGACCAAGAGTCGCCGCGGCAAGCTCTACATCGACGATTCAGGTTGGGGCCCCGAGGCCGACTCAATCGAGTACGGGTACCGGGTCCCCTTCGGCGAGATCCACGTCTTCATCGGCAAAGCCGGCGGATCTGAGCCCGAGCCAGACTTCTGCACTGACATCGTCGAGCCGGCTCGGCGCGCGCAACCCGCCCAGGCTCAAGCCGGCCGGAAGCACGTCTTCATCGGTTTCACCCAGGGGGTGGACCTTGCAGATAACTCGGCGTCCGGAGGCGAAACCCTCGTCTACTCTGATGGCGAGTCTTCGGTGGGCGAGACCGAGTCGATCCTCCCGCTTTACGATGGCGGGCTTGGGGGCTATTCCGATGATCCGGCGGCTCAGGACTCCTTCGACACGCCCCCCCGGGTTGTAGTTTATATGGCCGGCTCAGCCCCGGCCCTTAACTCCACGCTAGCTGGTGCAGCGATGGGAACCGGCACCTCAGGGGCCGGTTCAGGCCTTGACAGAATTGGCAACCGCCCTGGCGACGCTCCTTGCGACACCGGTGACCGCAGAAAACCAGGCGAAACGCAACACGGAGGTAACTAAACTCCGCGAGCAGATGGCTAAGGTATAGGCAGATATCAACGCCGAAAACACTCGCATGGCGGAGTTGCAGTCTCAAGTCCAGGCCGAGGTAGAGCGCCTGAAAGCCGAAGCCTGGCGCATGGGGCTCCATCAGAATGCCTCAGAGGCGGTTCATCAGAGGCGCCATATGAGCCGTCTACCGCCCAATTATGCGCCCATGCGTCTGTTTAATACGCCGCAGGATGCGCCTGTTCAAGGGGCTGGGGCAGGCACCCCGGAAGCACCGCTTGTGCCCCCGAACGGAGGCAGGCAGCCGTCGCTGGGTCAACCACATCAACCGGCTCAGCAGCGCCCGCAAGAGCCAGCCCAGCGACTCCCGCCGGTTCAGACGCCTCCGCATCGTTTCCTCACGCCGGCGGGTCACTTTACCAACCCTTTGGACAACTTGGTGGCAGCAGCGACCAACCTGGCCGCGCTCCCAATCACGGGAAACTCATCGGTTGAGATTGAAGCCTGGAATTCCATTGAGATGTTAAAAACTGCAGTTGCTCAGCAGGCGAACTACTCCTACAGTCGGCAGCGAATCCACTCTACCCCGCTTCCGAGCCGTAGCAGGAGCCGCCATGATGAGTCGCCGGCCGTCTCTAGCAGTGCTCGTCGACATCGTGAGCAGCCTCATGACCCACCGCGCCGTGAGCCCCTTAACGCCCAGGAGATCGTTGACACGGCTCGGGCTCAGCGAGCAGCGGAGGCGGCGAATGCGGCGGCTCAAGCGCCGCTTGTCACAACCCAATTGACTTCTAGTAGCAGGACCATCGGGATACCGTGTTTGGTGCCAGCTTTACGCAACGAGCGCATGCCCAAGGACTTCAAAGGCCCTCGTAAGGTTTCGAATTACATGGCTGACCTTGAGCCGGCCGCTTGGATTGAGAGCTACGAGATAGCCATGGACATGCTGGATGTCAGCGACGCTGTCTGCGCCAAGTACCTGACAATGATGCTGGAGGGGCCGGCTCGTACATGGTTGAAAAATTTGCCCCGTAACTCTATTAGCACCTGGGCGGAGTTGAAGGACCGTTTCATCAAAAACTTCCAGAGAACCAGCAAGCGCCCGATGACGATCGTCGATCTTCAGCACTGCATCCAACATGAGGGTGAGTCGGCCCATCACTGGACGCGCCGGGTTGCAGAAATAATTCACGCGTCCGACAGCATCACGGTGGCTCAGGCGGTTTTGATCTTGGAGAAAAACTGCCACTTTGAGCCGCTCATGCAGAAACTGGGCCGGCTCAAGCGGAAGGTTCAGGATATGGGCGAGCTCATGGATATCCTCACCAGGTATGCCGAGTCAGACACCACGAAGGATCCCAGCCCAGACGATGACCAGACTGGGAAGGGAAAGAAAAACAATGGTGGCAAGGGTAACCAGCAGAACAATTCAGGGAACAATGGAAATCATGGCAATGGAGGGAAGCGTAAGAATCAGGAAGGAGGATCAGATTTGGTCGCCAATACCAACACTGGTTACAAATACCCGAAGGGGATTAATTCGGGAAGATCCTATAGTGGCAACAAGCCCCGTAATTTTGAGGAAGCCCTCAAAGGCCCATGCCCAAAGCACAGCCTCCCTAATAAGCCGTCAACCCACTCTTGGGAGAACTGTCACATAATGCAGGCTTTCGGCGAGCAGTTCTTTCAGAACCGTCAAGGCGGCGGCGGAGGCAACCTGGGGCAGCCTGGTGCCGGCTCGTCCGGCGGTTTTCATAACCCGGGGTTTCATGGCCCGGGCGGCTTAGGTGCAGGTTACCAGGGTTCTGGCAACAACGGTGGCAATCAGCATTCGGGGCAAGGAAGTCAACAACAGGGCAATCATCAGCATGGCAATCAATCTAGTTTTCAGAGTAATCCCAAGCAGCTGAATAGTGGGTAGTACCATGTGTTCATGACTCATACTGACAAACGAGATCGCAAACTCCTGAAACGAGCCGTCAGTGTTGTTGAGCCGGCGGTCCCGGAATATCTACGTTGGTCGGAACAGCCCATTACATGGAGCAGAGAGGACCATCCTCCCCGGGTTGATTGTCCGGGTTGCTTGGCTTTGGTGGTGGCGCCTCAAGTGGGCGGCTATTCACTCACGAAAGTGCTCATGGACGGAGGAAGCAGCATAAACATCTTGTACTACGACACTTTCCGACGGATGAACCTGTCTGAAAAACAGCTCCAGTCGTCTTCCACCGTGTTTCACGGGATTGTTCCCGGAAAGTCTGCATATCCTATCGGGTGGATCAAGCTGGACGTCGCGTTTGGCACTGATGATAACTACAGGTGCGAGTCTTTGACCTTTGAGGTGGTCAAAATCAAGAGCCCGTATCACGCCCTATTTGGGCGGCCGGCTTACGCTCGCTTTATGGCTCGACCTTGCTATGTCTACCTCAAACTCAAGATGCCTGGTCCGAACGACACTATCACAGTTAACGGAGATCGAAAGATCGCCCTTGAGTGTGAGGAAGGGGATGCAGCCTATGCCGAGACGGCTTGCGCGGCGGAAGAGTTGAAATTCTACACTGCGAATGTTGACCCAGCCGATATGACGCCCTTGAAGAAACCCACCGCAGAGTCTGACCTGCCACTCAAGTTTAAGTCGGCCGAGGATACCAAGCAGGTTGAGTTTGTCCCTGGTGACCCGTCCAAGAAGTTCACTATTGGGACTGGTATGGATCCCAAATAGGAAAGCGCGCTCATCAAGTTCATCCGTGAGAATCGGGACATCTTCGCGTGGAAACCTTCTGACATGCCAGGTGTACCGAGAGAACTCGCTGAGCATCACCTTAATGTGGATCCGAAAATGAAGCATGTTCGACAATTCCTCCGTCGTTTTAACGAGGAGAGACGCAAGGTTATTGGGGAAGAAGTAGCCCGGCTCCTAGCTGCCGGGTTCATCGTTGAAGTTTTTCACCCTCAGTGGTTGGCTAATCCAGTGCTTGTTCTAAAGAAAAACGGCACTTGGCGCATGTGTGTTGACTACACAGATCTCAACAAGGCTTGTCCCAAAGACCCGTTCGCCCTCCCTCGCATTGATCAGATCATCGATGCCACGGCGGGTTGTGAGAGTTTGTGTTTTCTGGATGCTTACTCCGGCTATCATCAGATAAAGATGGACGTCAAGGATCAGGAGAAGACGTCTTTCATCACACCGTTTGGTGCCTTTTGCTATGTCTCTATGCCTTTTGGGCTCAAAAGTGCAGGGGCGACTTATCAACGTTGTGTCCAGAATTGTTTCCACAAGCAGATTGGGCACAACGTTCATGCTTATGTGGATGATATCGTGGTCAAGTCATTGAAGAAGGAGACCTTGCTGGATGATCTCAAGGAAACTTTTGCTAATCTTCGGACTTACCAGATGAAGCTTAACCCGGATAAGTGTGTTTTTGGTGTTCCTGCAGGCAAGTTGCTGGGTTTCCTAGTATCGGAACGAGGCATTGAAGCCAACCCGGACAAGATCAAGGCAGTAACCTCGCTTGCGAAGCCGGAAAATATAAACGACGTTCAACGGATGGCGGGTTGGATCGCTGATTTGAGCCGGTTCATAAGCCGCCTTGGCGAAAAGCTGATTCCCCTTTATCAGATGTTGAAGAAGACTGATACCTTTGTCTGGAGTGATGCAGCTTTCGAAGCCCTCAAGAAGCAGCTGGCTGAGCCGCCTGTCCTCACTGCTCCTATTGCTAAAGAGCCTATGCTCCTGTACATTGCTGCTAATAACAAAGCGGTAAGTGTTGCAGTTGTTGTCAAGAGGAAAGAGGCAGGGAAAGAATATCCAGTCCAGAGGCCAGTCTATTATGTCAGCAAAGTTTTATCTGAGTCCAAGTAGAGGTACCCACATTGGCAGAAACTGGTGTTTGGTGTCTTCATGGCTAGTCGCAAGCTCCGACATTATTTCCTGGAGCACCCCATTACTGTGGTCAGTTCAGCACCCTTGGGAGATATCATCCAGAACAGGGAAGCGACAGGCCGGGTTGCCAAGTGGGCGATTGAGCTTGGCCCACATCATCTTAAATACGTGCCTCGCACAGCCATTAAATCCCAGGCACTCGTGGATTTCATCAATGACTGGACTGAACTCCAAGCCCTAGAAGAGAAGCCTGATAATACATATTGGACTATACATTTTGATGGTTCCAGACAGCTCGAAGGCTCGGGGGCTGGAGTCGTCATATCTTCCCCTCGAGGTGATAAATTTTGTTATGTCCTGAGGATTCTGTTTACTTGTACTAACAATGCAGCTGAATATGAGGCTCTCCTCCACGGTCTTCGGATTGCCAAATAGATGAATCTCAGCCGGGTCAGGTGCTTGGGCGACTCAGATTTGGTTGCTCAACAAGTTTCAGGAACGTGGGATTCCAAGGACCCACTTATGGCGGCTTATCGGCAGGCGGTAACCAATGTGGCAGGACACTTCAAAGGGTATCAAGTTGATCACATTGATCGGCGGCTCAACGAGGCGGCTGATGCATTGTCGCGACTCGGCTCTCAGCGCAAGCCGGTCCCTCCCAATGTTTTCCTTGATGTGCTCCATCATCCTTCTGTCAAATTGCCTTCCGAGGAAGATCTCGCTATCCCTGACCCGGAGGCACTGTTGGTGGCGGATCTTCACGCTATTCCGGACTAGACAATTCCTTATCTGGATTATTTGGCTCGAGGCGAGCTTCATGCAGATGAAATCATGGCTCGTCAGATCGTCCGCCGCTCCAAGTCTATGTCTATTGTCAACGGCGAGTTGCATAGAAGCATCACAGGGGTTTTCCAGCGTTGTGTTTCCCCTGATGAAGGGCGAGCTATCCTTAACGAGATTCATTCTGGAGATTGTGGTCATCATGCCGGCTCAAGGTCCTTAGTGGTAAAGGCTTTTCAACACGGTTTCTACTGGCTTACTGCACACGCCGATGCAGAGGATATCGTACTCAAGTGCGATGGTTGTCAGAAGTTTGCACGTCAAGCTCATGTTCTAGCTCAAGAACTTCGCATGATTCCTATCACATGGCCTTTTGCAGTCTGGGGGCTCGACATGGTTGGTTCGTTTAAGCCGTCCAAGGACAAGAAGACCCATCTTTTGGTTGCTGTTGATAAATTCACCAAGTGGGTTGAGGCCGAGCCAATCAGCAATTGTGATGCAGCCACAGCAGTCAAGTTCTTGAAAAAGTTGATTTTTCGCTTTGGTTATCCACATAGCATCATCACTGATAATGGCACAAATTTATCAAAGGGAGCTATGAAGCAGTTTTGTCAGAGAGAGCATATCCGGCTTGATGTTGCCGCAGTTGCACACCCTCAGTCCAATGGCCAAGCAGAACGTGCTAATCAAGAGATTTTACGGGGTATCAAGCCAAGGCTTATGGTCCCCCTCGAGCGCACGCCGGGTTGCTGGGTTGAGGAGCTCCCTTCTGTCCTTTGGAGCATACGGACTACCCCTAACAGATTAACAGGCTTTACGCCTTTCTTCATGGTCTACGGTGCAGAAGCTGTTTTACCCAGCGATATTCGCCACGATTCCCCCCGGGTCACCGCCTATGTCGAAGCAGATAACGAGCAGGCTCGTCAAGATTCTCTTGATGCATTGGAGGAGGAATGGGACTTAGCAGCAGCACGATCTGCAATCTATCAGCAAGACCTACGTCGCTATCACAGCCGTCGGGATCGCAGACGTACTTTCCAAGAGGGCGACTTAGTACTCCGTCTGATTCAAGAACATGCGGGTATGCACAAGCTCTCCCCTCCCTGGGAAGGGCCTTTTGTCATCAACAAGAATCTCAACAATGGTTCATATTACCTGATGGATATACGTGAGCATAATAAATCACGAACGTCGGAGGAGGAGACCAACAGGCCTTGGAATATCGCTCATCTCCGTCCTTATTACACTTAGAGCCACTGGCTCAAGTTTGCTTGTACATCCTTTGTATATATTATGATCAATAAACATAAGCCGGCATCCCCGAAACTCGGGGCCTCTGTCGTTTCATCTCAAATATTGTGCATGAGTCTTTTCGTTTTTGATCATTGGTCACTTGGGGGCTTCCAACTCACCGAGTTTAGCTATCTCACCCTCTTGACCCGGCAACTGACGCCACATTATCTTGGTTAAACCTGCCTGTCTACTTGATGCTACTCCTATTAGGTGACCCGGTGTACTCTTGACAAGTCAATCATCTCTATGACGCTGAACTTGTCTTGGTTAAAACATCGGATGTCACATGAGAGTCGGCTTACAGAGAGCGAGGATAAACCATGGGCTATCACGCCAGCTTCATTGAAGCAAGACTCGAGCCTCGAAAGCCGGTCTATATTGTCGTGCCTCGAAAGCCGACTTAACATTGATATCTATTCACGATTTTTGTTCAAATTTCACAGGGGTTATCTTTGTTTCCCCTTTGGGCCATGAGCCGCCGGATCATTGACGAGCCGGTTTAAACAAAAATCCTAACAGTTTATTTCAAACTGGTGCTAACCACAACCCGGACAAGCTATTAAGCGCCCCGGGGTATGTTAAGTCTGTATTATGCATAGACGGATCAACTATTGATGGTTTCTGCAGATATGACTTGCCATACTGATACTCAACGAAGCATAGTTTCTTCCAAAGGAGACCTGGCGGGTTAATATACAATCACACCAGTGCAGTTGTTTCATCCAAAATTTTGCAAAATTTTAAGTGCGCAAAGGCACGTCAGAGCACCCACGTGTTTCAACTATCCTATTACAAGGCCACAGCTGGGCTCCATGATGTCAAAGTTCTTTGGAAGCTCTACTCCTGGGCACCAGTTTCAGCGCCCTCCGGGTTATCAGTTCCCGGGTTAGCTCCCTCCTGCTGCTTCTTGGCGGCTTGCGTCTCCGGGTCATCCTGATCCGGCTCCGCTCTACCTCTTATCTGAAGGTTTTCGAAGTCCCAGTCGAGGGTGGTCAAGGCTTGGAACTCGGCGTCCTCTCCCATGATAATTGACGGGTCAACATCAGGAGCAAAGATGTGCTTACGGCGTGCTGGAGTCAGGTCGATCGGCTCGAAGATTGGCGGTGTGACACGTTGGTTATCTTCAGTATAAGCCGCCTGGTACTTCTTCAAGTCCACCTCTTCAACAATCTGACTCGCCACGACACGAGTTTCTTTCAAAAAACTGGAATAGTCAGCCGTACTAAATTCACTGCCGTCCGTCTTAAATTCCGGAAACCCGCCAGCCAGCTTAGACAAGTCCATATCTGGCACATACGCCTTGGCTCGGCTCAGGGATAGCATGCTGGCTGATCGGGCGGCTGATTTCTTGAGCTCCTCAATGTACTTTGGCACGGTGGAGAGCTGATTCAACACGTCTCTGATATATTTTGGCGGCTCTTTATGTCTCATTACCGACATTATTGTGAACAGTCTACCTGCATAGAGTTGCTCAAGAAAGGTGTACATCGCCTTCAGCTTGACCAGCGGCTCTTGTCCAAGATTTACAGTCCGGGTCCCTGCAATTTTTTTTGCCCAAGTATGAATCAACTACTGATTGTAGTTTGCATGCGAGTTATCTGTCAAATTGGAAGGTCACTTACCAAAGATGGCCTGGGTCATGTGATTGATGTGATTCTTCTAGAGACGCGGCTGCTGACTCGGCATCAGCTCGAAGCTTCTTCTCAGCCTTAAGTTGCTCTTGCAAGCCAGCCGCTCTTGACTCAGCATCATTCAGCAGATCCTGTCATAACCAGGTCACATCAGTACAAATGAGCCTACAAAATTGGCCACTTTGGTGGTTGGGGATTATGATACAACCACACTTTTCTAAACTAAAGTCCCAAGCAGTTGCTAGCAATCTACATGGCACTTGGGGGCTAATGCAAGTTCATTTTTCTTTTACAAGTATCAAAGGACAACTCCGACTCATCTCAGTACCATGAGTCGGCCCTTGGCGGCTATCACAGTCCATTCTCTTCTACATACTGAATTAATATTATGAAGACCCGGCTGTTTCACAGAAACAAGCCGGCCCTTGGGGGCTACACAACATTTTGATCTATACTTGTTGAAGATCTGGCTGTTTCACAGAAGCAAGCCGGCCCTTGGGGGCTACACAACATTTTGATCTATACTTGTTGAAGATCCGGCTGTTTCACAGAAGCAAGCCGGCCCTTGGGGGCTACATGTCAATTCAGTTTAAAAGACGAAGTTTCAGCCCCAGCTCGTTATATGCATAACAACCCGGCCCTTGGGGGCTATGGTTCAAGGAAAAAGAAGGAAAGCGTATTTAAAGTCTTTCACACAATCATGTCTGTTTATGTCTAAGACTTGGCGGCTACATATGATATATACAGTGTGGAAAAGAGATGTTTTCTTACCTCATATTTCCTCTTCAGCATGTTAACCATGCTGGCTTCCATGTCCCGGCTTGTGGATAGCCGGGTCAGGTACGCCTCATGAAGGTCAGCCGCGCTAAGTTCTTCAAGGCTTGGGAGTGCATGTTTCACCAAAGCGGTTGAAGGCTCTGGAGCTTTAAAAGATGCTCCTTTGGTGGTGACCTTGGCGGCGGCTTCGGGAGACGATAACACTACATTTTCCTCCGCCTTTGTTGGGCTCGAAGCACGGTCAGGACTCGGCGGGTTGATGTCTTCCACCTCGTCTGTCACACAGGTTTGAGTGTCCACCTTTTTTGTTGATGGCGGCTTATTCTGTGGCGGCGGCTCAACAATCTCATCAACCTGGTCCTTTGCAGTTTCAACTTGACCTTCAGGGGTCACCAGCTCTGGAGTTTCGGATCCGGGTTTCTCTGGGGTCAAGGGTAATTCGCCAGTCTTCCTCTTCTTGGCCTTGGCCCTGCGAAAGCACAAGCAGATTCAAATAAATAATACAACAGGTATAACAGAGTATGACTCAGTAAAAAGCACTTACCCTTGTTTGATGACCAAGGGTGGCAGTTGAGTGGCAGATGAGTCGCCAGATGATGGTGGCGACCCCTGATAATCCGAATCAGACGGGTTACGTGGTTGTTTAAAAACACCGGCAAGCGGGTGAGATGGAGTTGGACTATGAGGCACCTCATTTCGACGCTTGCGGGGGTTTGGCGTGTGAGATAAGCCGCCCAAAAGCTCTCCAGAGCCACTTCACATCGGGCGCCTTATTGATTCGGCATGCTGTGATTTCTTTAAAGAAAATTTTAGGTCTAAGTAAGCAAGTGGATGAGAAAAGGGCACTTTCCACACTGTTTTTCTTAGCTTTTGGGGAACAAAGGTGTCCGAGTCAGAAGAGATAGAAATTACCTCAACATCATCAGCCCGGCTTATATCAGCATCACCCTGGGAGTAAGAGGCGTCAGTGAGTTCAATAAAAAGAACAGCCAAGGGAGTCAAGTTCTACCTTTGATTCATCATCAGCCAATGGCGACTGGCCCCTAGCTGCCGTCTCCTGTTCAGCGGCCGGCTTATTCTTTTTCCGAGCCAGCACAGCCTTGGATTTGCCAACTGCTTTCTTCGTTTTCTTGTTCCAGAATGAAGAGTTGACCTACAGGTTAACAAGATCAACAAGTAAGTTTAAGTTGTGGATTGATAAGTTGGATAAAACGATTACAAGAATGCTTACTGGAGCAGCTCGGTTGAGGGCATAGAATGGTTTCAGTCCGGTCCTGTTGCATAATTCTTGAGGTTCCCCGAGTAGCTTCTTCGTAGCCTTATTTATATCATCATCTGACATATCAATGGGACTGAACCGTTGTGGATCGGTTGATTTGCCAGAATAATTACACATCAAGTCGTCTCGGCGGCTTAAGGGCAGGATTTTCCAGGTAAGCCAGCACCGGGTCAAGTCAACACCAGTCAGACCGTTGGCTAGCAAAGCCCTCAACCTTGGATATACATGGGCGACTTGGGCACGTTCTTCTTGAGAAGCCCAGCCAGGAAGTTCAAAGGTTGGGGGAAGGCGTTCAGTTCTATAACCCGGCAGAGGGTTTTCATCAGCTGGAGCTGTGTTCTTGTAGTAGAACCATGTTTTGTTCCAACCTTTAGGGTGACTCAGCAGAACAGCTGAAGGAAAAGGAACGCCTCTTCGTCTTTGAATTGAGACCCCGCCAAGTTCTAGGCAGGGGCCATCAGCACACTCAGTTTGGCGGTTGAGATAGAAGAACTCCCTGAAGAGAGGAACGGTGGGTTCTATTTGCAGATATACCTCACACAAGACTTGAAATTGGCACAGGTTGGATACAGAGTTTGGACCAATGTCTTGAGGATGAAGGTTGAAGAAGTGTAGAACATCCGGGAAGAATTTTGACCCGGGTGGAGAGAAACCCCTAAGGAGATGGTCTGTAAAAATCACGACTTCCCCTTCGCGGGGGTGAGGGACGTTTTCTGCTGCTTGAAGGGCTCGATAGCCAATTATTTCCTGAGCCGGTAGGAAGCCTTGCTCTTTAAAATCGTTCAGTACAAGGTCAGAGACTTGAGAACACACCCAGTTGCAGACTGTGGTCTTCGCCATCGCAAGTCGCCTAAATATGAACAAGGAATGCAAAAACATAAATGGCAGGTTTACTCATGTTCATGATAAGCTCGCATCATACGATTAAAGGTACAGGAGTGAGTCATCATATTCAGTAAGTTGCCAAAGTTATAAGTCGCCCGACTGGGATTTCAGCTATGATTATCAAAATTGGGCGGATCATAATAAGTGGACAAGAGTCGTCAAGAGTAAGGGCGGCTCATCCTAAGACCAAGGTTCTCCGATTTATTCCTAAGTGTTGCAGAAACAAGTTTCGAACAAGAACAATTACTGCAATGGATCTAAAAAATAGCTTAAAAAGAGAAATATTTACTATACCTAGTTCATACAGTGGAAACAGAGTTTGATCTACTCCGGATTTCTAGTAAAGGTATGAGGCTCCTAGATGCAAAATGGAACTACAGATGGCGGAGGAATATCTCTGTGAAGAAGGCATTTAGAAATAGATCTAAAACAACGGCAATGGCGATACGGCCTGTGCAAGTAACACCGATGAACTAGGGTAAAGCTACTGCTACAGATTGAAGCAATGAAGCATACCTGGGCGCGGTGAATGGTTTTGGGATGATCCCGAGCAGCCTCGACGACGGCGCGCGCGAAGGAAAGGATGCGGTTGAGGTCGCCGGCGCGCGTCAGGGTCGTACGGCGGTGGAGCTCCAGACACAGGCAGATGCGTCGCGAGGAAGAAGAAGCAGTGGGGCGGTCAAAGTGGTAAAGAGGAAATGGAGACCCCCTCGGGAATATTTATAAGGGAAAGAAAGGAGGGGAAACGGCAAGTGCGAGAATCAAGGCGACACCGTGATAAAAGGCGCCTCGATTATTGGGCATGTCAGGTCCACTCAAGATTTGTAATGACGTCACGCAAGATTCGCGGATATCAGTTGAATGGAGTCATGGATTTCCAAGGGAAGATATGACAAGTATGAAGCATGTTGTAAGCTGGCAATTATAAGCCGGCCATGACCCAGAAGATCAGTCCGGGTTATCCTAATTTTGAAGGTTGACATGAATAAATTCAAATCAACCTGGGGGCTAATGTCAGGGATATAACCCCTGGATATAACCCGCCCGTTTAAGGGCCGGGTCACTATACGGCGACTTAGAAGAAGGCTTCTGCAGGTGGCCGGCTCACGGCCCAGAGCCTTTCCATCTAAGGCGTCTAAAGAGTTTTCTTATTTGTGAAACAAGATGAGTAGGAATTAGAGTATGACATGGATCGTCTCTTCGACTCGGACTCTGTTGTAAACCCAGGGCCTCAACCTATATATAAAGGGGAGCCCCTGGGGCTAAAGGACCAAGTTACAAGCTCTCGAGTACTAGGTTAGCCAAGTCGCACCCTTGTAATCGAGATCATCATCATCAATACAACCAAAGTAGGACGTAGGCTTTTACCTCCACCGGGAGGGGCCGAACCTGGGTAAACCCTTGTCTCTCGATTCCGATCAACCCCGTTCGAGTTACCACCTAGCTGCGATGGCCTCACGACTAAGTCCTTTCACGAGGACAACTGCCGTGACAAAACCACGACACATCTTGTAGTTGATGCTAGTTGGTTTATTTGGTGGAAGATTATATGTTCAGATCTATTATGCTATTCAATACCTCTCTGATCTTGGACATGTTTATGATTTGTGAGTAGTTACTTTTGTTCTTGAGGACATGGGAGAAGTCTTGTCATAAGTAATCATGTGAGTTTGGTATTCGTTCGATATTTTGATGATATGTATGTTGTTGATTCTCTTAGTGGTGTCGTGTGAACGTCGACTACATGACACTTCACCATCTTTGGGCCTAAGGGAATGCATTGTGGAGTAGTAATTAGATGATGGGTTGCTGGAGTGACAGAAGCTTAAACCCTAGTTTATGCGCTATTCCGTAAGGGGCTGATTTGGATCCATATGTTTAATGCTATGGTTAGAGTTATCTTAATTCTTCTTTCATAGTTGCGGATGCTTGCGAGAGGGGGTAATCATAAGTGGGAGGCTTGTTCAAGTAAGAACAACACCCAAGCACCGGTCCACCCATATATCAAATTATCAAAGTAGCGAACGCGAATCAAACAAACATGATGAAAGTGACTAGACGAAATTCCCATGTGTCCTCGAGAACGCTTTACTTACTATAAGAGATCATTCTGGCTTGTCCTTTGCTATAAAAAGGATTGGGCCACCTTGCTGCACTCTTTGTTACTATTGCTACTTGTCACTTGTTACAAATTATCTTGCTATCAAACTATTCGTTACCGATAATTTCAGTGCTTGCAGAAAACACCTTGCTGAAAACCGCTTGTCATTTCCTTCTGCTCCTCATTGGGTTCGACACTCTTACTTATCAAAAGGACTACGATTGATCCCCTATACTTGTGGGTCATCAGGCCCAGCGAGTGCATCATGAGAGATTTCATGCTCGGAAACCAGGAGCATATCTTCTTGCACTTGGCCAGCAAGAGCTCATCCCTGACACAAAACAAAATCCATCGCCCTCTTCCGCCAGCTCGAATCTGCTTGCCATCAATCAAAGACCAAATTTGCAAATCAAAGAATTAAAACGAACTCGATTATTTGGATCAAAATCACCACAAAACAATCTAAAATGGGCTCCATTCAACAAAACCTGATTTCTAGGGTTTTCTATTTCCAAACTAGTTGCCACTAGTTCCACTGGCAGGAATCCAATCCTAAATAGACGTCGGAACTAATTGCAAACTGGAGCAACTCAATGCATGACAATTTAGTCGCTCAATCGCTCATTCAATCGACATATAAACGAATCCTAATTGCTAGGGTTTCTTTTAGAAACGTATCGGTCGGCCAACGATCTTGAATGGTTCCTGCATATGGGAGGAAGGGCTGCCCGGTAGAACCACTTCGTTGCGCCATCAGAGCTCAGGCAGAAGGTCGGAGTGGGTAGCGGGGTTGCTAGGGGGCACGACGGTGGCGGCATGGGGCTGGGTGGGGGATGTGGCGGCTCACTCGGGGTTGGGCTAATTTAGGCAAAAGAAAGTGATAGCTCGCGTAGCTAGGTCCCACTCGTCATAAGTGGTCACGGCCGCGGCCCACTTGTCATATGCGGCCCACCTGTCATCCATGGCCCACCTGTCCTAAGATCTCTGGCCCCATGCATCAGTAATTGAGCAGGTAACGGTCAACTGCTTTGACCCGACGGCAAGGCTCCGTTTGGGTTTTTGTGAGCATGAGGAGAGTGGTTGAGGCAAAACTGAGCACAACTAAGGAACGGAGGGCACAGAAATATAAATCTCTATTTTTATTCATCACATGATATGTATTTGGCTTGGAGCGTCATGTTTGTTTGTTTGCTTGTTTCCACAATCATTATTTTCTGATCACACCAATTATGATAGACACATATTCATCACAATTTATAGAATGTTCATTATGGTTCACTTATATCTTTTGAGTTAAGGCAATTGCTCATGTTCTTCACTTATATCTTTTGAGCACGACGATATATATATTTTATAGAAATCAATTGCACTCTCTTTTCACTTATATCTTTTTGAGAGTTAAATAGGTAGTGGTAATTTGCATGAGTTATATGTTTACTCCAAAAATGATAGGTATACAACGGTGGTATAATAAAAACTTGCATGAAGATCACTGAATATGATGTATTTGATTCCTTGCAATAGTTTTGCAAAATTGAGATAATAATATATGAGCTTATTAGTGGATAATTATGGTCTATTAAATAGTATTAGTGTTAAACTTCGTGATTCCCGAAGCATACACATATAGCCTCTAGTTTTGCGATGAAGTTGGAGCATGATTTATTATTGAATGAACCTTATGAGTGGCGGTCGGGGATGAGCGATGGTCTTTTCCTCCTAATCTACCCCCTAGGGGTATGAAAGGTCATGCTTTGCTTCGAGGGCTAATAAAACTTTTGCAATAAGTATTTGAGTTCTTTATGTTTAATGTGATGTCTCGGACTTAAGCACTTTCACTTATCCATATTTTCTAGCCTCTTCAGTACCGTGCATTGCCCACTCTCATCTCGAGACTTGGTGCAAACTTTGTCGGTGCATCCAAAACCCGTGATATGATACGCTCTATCATACATAAGCCTCATATTATCTTCCTCAAAACAGCCACCATAACTACCTATCATGGCATTTCCATAGCCATTACGAGATATACTGCCATGCAACTTCCACCATCATCTCATATACATGACTTGAGCATTCATTGTCATATTGCTTTGCATGATCATATAAAGCTGACATGATATTTGTGGCAAAGCCACCATTCATCATTGTTATACATGTTACGCTAGATCATTGCACATCCTGGTACACTGCCAGAGGCATTCATATGTAGTCATAATTTTCAATTTATCGAGTTGTAAGTAAATTAAAGTGTGATGGTCATCATTATTAGAGCATTGTCCAAGTGAGGAAAAGAATGGTGGAGACTAATGTGTCCTCAAAAAAGTGGGGATGAGGTCCATGAGACTATTCTAAAAAATGAGATAAAATTAAAAAAATGAGAGAAAAAGAGAGAAGGGACAATGCTACTATCCTTTTACCACACTTGTGCTTCAAAGTAGCACCATGTACCTCATATAGAGAGTCTCCATGATTTTCACTTTCATGTACTAGTGGGATTTTTACATTATAGAACTTGACTTCCATATTCCGATGACGAGCTTCCACAAATGCTCGAGGTCTTCATGAGCAAGTAAGTTGGATGCACACCCACTTAGTTTCATATAGAGAGCTTTCACACACTTATAGCTCTAGTGCATCCGTTGCATGGCAATCCCTACTCCTCTCATCAACATCGATTGTAAGGCCTATCCATTGCCTAACGATCTAGCCTCATTGATGTGAGACTTTCTTATACCTTTTGTATTCTCTTGAACCCCCATCATCATTCTCTTTGCCATCCAAAGTGCCAAGTCCTTCACTCACGCTCAAGTATTGTGTAAGAGTCAAAAAAACTGAAGCAAGAAAAAGTATGATTTAAATACTCGGCTTGTCAACGGGGTAGTGCAGGATTAATATCTTTATGCTAGGAAGACTAAGAATGCCATGCTATATGATTTTCTAGGGATAGCTTTCTTTAGCATTCATATTTTGAAAGGCACTAATTGTTTACTAACATTCTTATATATTATTATTTTGATTTCAAATTGATACATTATTGCCCTAAATCATTCGCATCTCAATATTCATACAACAAATGAATTACATGATCAACAACGTAGCATTTTGAAAGCACATTTCCTCCCTTGGTGGTTTTGGTAATTCATGTCAACATACATGTTGTTGGACTAATGTTTCCCTCAAGTATATTTCAGGAAAAGTTCAACCTAGGCAAGTAGATGGATGGAGATGTGGACCCCTCAAGCTACAAATGAAAAGCATCGGCAAGTGCTTCAAGACTCTACATTTTTGGTTAAGTGATCCAAGATCACATTGAGTCCATAGGAAAGCCAATACTATTAAAAGGGGATGAGGTTTCGATCATGAGTCATTTGCTCAAGTGCTTGAAGATATTGCTCCAAAACTCTCAGCCACACCCTCACATTCCAATCTGTCCAAAACCCTAAAGTCATTCTCAGTCCCACCAAAACACTCTCATCCAAACCCACCGAGATACATCACACAGAACCACTGCCCAACCTAGAAACTCGGTCTCACCGAGATGGCATTTGGTCCCACCGAACTACAGGTGACAAGTTTCTATAACCCATCGACTTCACTTCGAAATCTCTGAGTGAAACCGATCAGAATTACTGAGATGAGGAAACTGCTTAGGTCATCACATATCAGTCCCTCCGAGTGGATTCATCCGGTCTCACCGAAACGTCTAATGTTCGAATCTTTTGTACTAGTCGGTCCCTCCGAGTTTTTGGCCCGGTTCCAGTGAGTTGTGAATAAAGGTTTGTGAAACCTCCTTTTATTGATCTGGTAATGGAATAGAAAAGTGTATCCCGCACCTATTTCCCCAGAGGTGACCCTGGGTTATCGAACCCACGAGAGGAAGATTCCCTTGAAGCGATGGTCTCTAGCAAGCTTTTGTCAAAGTGTCAAATCCAACTTTTGACCGGATCAAGCAAGCAAATAGTGATTCAAACACTTATAATAAAAAGAGGCACGGGTATGAGGTCTTAATGCTTACAACCATGTATTTGTGTTGGGACTAGATATGATCTTAATTTGTGCGCTGGAAGTCACCCATCAAGATGTGCTTGTTACGGATCAAAGTGGGGGATGTGTCCAAATAACATCTTGACCGGCACGAGTCCTGCATCAAGAATCAGTTGTCCTACCGTAGGCCCTATCCGTCGCACGGGGTTGCCTCGATAATTAAGATAATAAAATCAGACAAGAGCTTTGGGTGTTTAATGACTACACCTCATGTATCCCCAAGGATATGATCCATGTTACCCTACTGAACCTTACTGTCACCGGTGTTCGGTATAACACTTCACAGTCTCCTCGCTCCTAGACTCACCGGTGCTCGATCTCCATGATCCTGGGTACCTGCAGGGATGAAGATCGCAGATAAGACAAGAGACATCTATGGAACAATTTTATTTCACACATACGGGACAGTATTTCAAAGCCCTTCCATTGATCCCCACAACAAATACAGAGGGTTGTAAGGCTCATGCCTCAACCCATACCTTACCAAACTACTCACACATGGAGATCAGATCGCGAGAAGAAAACATTGAAGAACACATCTTGAAGATTGATTGATTGTAAATATGTCTTACAATGGATGCCTTGTGCGATGCACGATTACAAGTATGAACTAGATGAGGAAGCACTATGGTGGTGATGGTGGCTATGGAGATGGAAATGGCGGCGGCTAGGGTTTGTGGATGAAGATGATGATGAAGGTGTTCTGGCTGCTGATGACGCCCTTCCCGTTCTCGTTCTGTTGACATTTTGATGGGGTCCACTTTATAAAAGTTGTACATGTGGATGATTTGCCTCGGTTTCCATGCCATACGGTCGCTCATACGGACGCGTGCGCTTATGGAACGCCGTCTTTTGCTCTGTTTCCACAGAGATGCCTCCTGTTGATTCCTTCTTCTTCCATTCTCCTTTATTTACATTCCCACACGTGATTTCTTCCCTGTTTAGGCCATTTCCTATGGAAACACATCAAAGAGAGGATTTGTGTAATCCTTTGCATTCATTAGTCATCAATAGCAATATCAGAGTGAATATTTCTTTTTAAATGAAATATCTCGGTTTAAACAAAGGTGAATGAGTGTCAAAATATCACTCATCAGTTTGTAACGGCTGGATCTTTGGTGATGGCTATTTATACCCCCACCAACCACCTACTCTCAGAGAGAGCAACCAGGATGAAACCACAACCTCCGATATCCATTTTCTGAGAGAGAACCACCTACACTTGTGTGGAGATCAAGGCATTCCACTCCAACCATCTGATCCTTGATATCTAGCCATCTCTAGTTGCTTTCCACTCCAATCCTTCTCCCACCACCATGGCAAATCTGTGAGAGAGTGATTGAGTGTTGAGGAGACTATCTTTTGAAGCACAAGAACAAGGAGTTCATCATCAACAACAACATCTATTACCTTTTGGAGAGTGGTGTCTCCTAGATTGGTTAGGTGTCACTTGGGAGCCTCCAAATCATGTGGAGTTGAACCAAGAGTTTGTAAGGGAAAGGAGATCTGCTACTTCGTGAAGATCTACCAGAGTGAGGCTAGTCCTTCGTGGGCGTAAGCCATGATAGCATAGACAAGGTTGCTTCTTCGTGGACCCTTCATGGGTGGAGCCCTCCATGGACTCACGCAGTCATTACCCTCCGTGGGTTGAAGTCTCCATCAACGTGGATGTACGATAGCACCACCTATCGGAACCACGACAAAAATCACCGTGTCTTCATTGCGTTTGATCTTCCTATCTCTATTCCTTTACTTTCCTGCACTTGCATGCTGTTCATTTTCCGCTGCTCAATCTCTAGATATGCATGTGTAGATTGTATTGGTTGCCATTTAACTTGTGCTAAAATCTGCCTAAATTCCAAGAGAATCTAAAAACTACACCTTTGCCTTGTTAAGTGTCTATTCACCCCCCTCTAGACCTATCTTCTCGATCTATCAATTGGTATCAGAGCTTTGGTCTCCATTGTTTTGGTTTAATCACTATTGGAGGAAGATGGGTGTGTCTACTTTGGGGAGTCTTAGATGTAGAGTGCCTATTCTCAATGGAGAGTACTACAACTTTTGGAAAGATGAAATGCTTGATATCTTTGATGAATTTAACATAATCAAGTAAATTCATAGCCCTTATGTGCCTCCTATTGATCCCTTGCAGCCAACCCCCAAGGAAGAAATTGACATGCTTCGTAATCTTAGAACCGTCAATCTTATCATTAGAGGAATACCTAGAGCTGTGCTTGGTTGTATGCAAAATTTTGAGTGCGCCTATACCCTATGGAAAGACTTGGAAAAGCAATATCTGGATTACTCTCTAAAGAATCTTGATGAGATTCTTCATAAGACCATTACTTTCACAAGATGAAGCCTAGTGATCCTAACTTTGATGATTGTCTATTTGAGCTTCGTGATCTCATGCATGTTAAAGGCGATGTTAGAACTATTAGCAATATCATCATAGAAGCTATCCGGATTCATTCTCTTGAACATTGTTGACCATGAAACTAACGAATTCATTGCCCTAGGTGATGAACACGCCCTAAATGATGATGACAATGTTGAACATGACTATTATGATGAAGATGAAGAGTACGACATCGAATATGAGAAGACTATGAAGAACCTTAGTCTCATGGCAAATCTTCGAGATTACGTATCTAGAGGAAAAGAGTGGATTCTTGATAGTGGATGCACCGATCACATGACTGGAGACAAAGACATGTTTTGTGAGCTTGAAAAGAATGATGGTCCATGCAAGTATGTGACTTTTGGAGGCAACTCCAAGGGTAAGGTACTTGGCCTTGGTAAGGTGGCCATACCCAATGATAGCTCCATTAAAAAATGTCATGCTTGTTGAATCTCTTGGTTACAATCTTCTTTCCGTATCTAGACTAGCCGACTTTGGTTTCAATGTTCTATTTACCAAAGTAAATTGCCAAGTGTTTCATCGAGATAATCATGGTCTTTACCGGTATTCGTAGAGGTGATCTATACAATGTTGATTTCACTAAAAGATCCCAACCTTGTACATGTCTTATTGCAAAATCTTCTAAAGGTTGGTTATGGCATAGAAGGCTAGGACATGTTTGTATGCAAAATCTTGATAAGTTTGTCAAAGGAGATCATATTCTTGGTGTTAAAGATGTTATCTTTGACAAAGATAGACTTTGTAGTGCGTGTCAAGCAGGAAAACAAGTTGGAGGAAGTCATCCTGTGAAGAACATCATGACCACGAGAAGACCACTTGAGCTACTTCACATGGATCTTTTTGGTCCCAATGCCTACAGGACTCTTGGTGGTAACTCTTTCGGTTTGGTCATAGTTCATGATTTTTCCAGATTTACGTGGGTGTTCTTTCTCGATGAAAAATCGCAGGTTCAAAAGATCTTCAAGACCTTCGCTAGAAAGGCCCAAAACCAGTTTGAGGTGAAGATCAAGAAAGTTTGGAGCGACAACAGAACAGAGTTCAAGAACACAAATGTGGACATATTTCTTGATGAAGAAGGTATCTCACATGAGTTCTCGTCTACGTACACACCTCAACAAAATGGAGTTATTGAGAGGAAGAACCGGACTCTTATCGAGATGGCGAGAACGATGCTAGATGAGTACAAGACACCAAAACACTTTTGGGCGGAAGCGGTTGAGACAGCTTGCCATGCTACAAATCGGCTTTACCTTCACAAGCTTCTTGGTAAAATGACATACGAGCTACTCACCGGTAACAACCCCCAAGTTGGATAATTTCGAGTATTTGGCTCTAAGTGTTACATTCTTGATAAGCATCGTCATTCGAAATTTGCTCCTAAATCTCATGAAGGTTTCCTACTCGGTTACGGATCGAACTCTCACACTTACCGTGTCTACAATAACTTCACTCGAAAAGTTGAAGAGACAGTAGATGTGAAGTTTGATGAGACTAATGGCTCGCAAGTCGAGCAATTGCCCATTGATGTAGGAGATAAAGATCCTTTGGAAGCAATTCAAGACTTGTCTATTGGCAAGATTCGCCCATGGAGGTGAAGGAGAGCACTTCATCCATTCAAGTGGAAGCCCCAACTTCACGTCAAGGTGAACCACAAAATGACATGGAGGCATCCACAAGTGGTACACGTCAAGACGAAGGAAATGAGGAAGTACACGTCAAGAAGAAGATCCACCTCAACCTCCTTCTCCGCCACCTCAAGAGAACAACATCGCCAACAACAATGAAGAAGATCCTCCACCACCCAAGCAAAAGCTACCTTGAGTTAGAGCAATAATTGACAAGAGTCATCTTGTTGATCAAATCCTTGGCGGCATCAAATCCGGGAGAATCGCTCGCTCTAAATTTCGTTTAGCTAACTTTTGTGAACATTACTCATTCATCTCTAGCATTGAGCCTATGAAGGTAGATGAAGCCCTCGAAGACCCGGATTGGGTGAATGCTATGCATGAAGAACTACACAACTTTGAGAGGAACAAAGTGTGGACATTGGTTGAGAAGCCCAAAGATGAGCAAAAAGTCATCGAAACCAAATGGGTGTTTCATAACAAGTAAGATGAGGATGGATAAGTTGTACGCAAGAAGGCTCGCCTAGTGGCTCAAGGCTACACTCAAGTCGAAGGTATGGACTATGGTGAGACCTATGCCTCCATTGCTAGACTTGAGTCCATTCGCATTCTTCTTACTTATGCCAATCACCATGATATCACCCTCTATCAAATGGATATTAAAAGTGCTTTCTTGAATGGTGAAATCGAGGAGGAAGTTTTTGTTAAACAACCTCCCGGCTTTGTTAATCCTGAGAAACCAAACCATGTCTATAAACTTCATAAAGCTCTTTATGGTCTCAAACAAGCCCCTAGAGCTTGGTACAGATGCTTAACGAAGTTTCTTCTAGAGAAAGGATTTGAAATTGGGAAAATTGATTCAACCTTATTCACTAAGAGAGTTAATGGTGAACTATTTGTATGCCAAATATATGTCGATGATATCATATTTGGATCTGCTGACCCTTTTTTTAGTGAAAAGTTTGGAAGGTTGATGTTGGAGAAGTATAAGATGTCTATGATGTGTGAACTCAAATTCTTCCTTGGTTTGCAAATCAAGCAAACTAGGGGGGAAACTTTGTTTCTCAAACAAAGTATACCAAAGACTTATTTTAGAAGTTCAACATGCAAGAGAGTAAAGGTATGAAAACTCCCATGCCTACTAGTGGACATCTTGAATTGACAAAGGATGGCAAACCGGTTGATCAAAAGGTTTACCGATCCATGATTGGATCATTGTTATATCTATGTGCCTCCCGTCCTGACATTATGCTAAGTGTGTGCATGTGTGCACGATACCAAGCGGCACCAAAAGAGTGTCATCTAAAGGCTGTGAAAAGAATAGTGAGATACTTGTTACATACACCAAACTTTGGCATATGGTATCCCAAAGGATCTTCTTTTAATCTTGTTGGCTACTCCGATTCGGATTATGCCGGAGACAAGGTTGATAGAAAGTCCACTTCGGGTACTTGTCAATTTCTTGGGAGATCACTTGTTGTCGGTGTACTAAGACATGGGTGCCCTCGTACCCAGACTAGTGCACATGCAGTTGTAGCCTCCCTTCCGGCAAGGGCTTGACGGAGGATAACTACAACCCAAGACCATGAAGAAGACCTCAAGGCAGGTCATCGAGAAGTACTATTCTAAGTACCGAAGATCGACGCTGTTCTTGCCGGCAAGCTTCACCCCGGCAAGGTGAAGACCAAGGCTATGGTTGCCGGCAAGCTCCCTTCTCGGCAAGCAAGGCCCGCCAAGCTCCGTGCCAGCCAGTTTGTTTTTGTCCCATTACCGCTCCACCTCGCCATCGACCAGATAGGCACGTGGGCTAGGTATCGAGCGGGCAGGCAGTCAACATGGCCGACCAAGGCACGTGTCAGCACGCCGCGCCAGGATTAACTTTTATGACACCCGTCCCTGGGATGTGTCGAGATTACGGGAGGGCGCCAGGACCGGTGGTACAGATCTTTTGCCCAAGGCCTCGCCTCCCCGACGTAGCACCTTACGGTGCATTAAATGCGTTTGTCTTACCCCGTTGGAAGTTAGACGTGATGATGGTGCAAGTCACTGTTCATACTCTGTAATGACCGTATTAGCCATTGTGGTAACCCCTTGGCCTATAAAAGGAGGCCCACGGCTATAGGTAGAACGGTCGACACCCAGTTCAATTACACGCCGTAGCTGCGTTTTCCCGAGCACCTTGCCGGAAAACTGCGCTCCCTGTAACCAGAGTTCATATTCGATCAACCACTGAGCAGGAGTAGGGTTTTACGCTCGTAGCGGCCCGAACCTGGATAAATCCCCCGTGTGTTCTTGCACTTACCGAAAACCTGCTCTTTGTCCCATGCACGTCCCCTGAGCCGAATCACAAAGGGACCCGTTCGGTCCCATAGATAGTCGTTTCCCATGACATCTTTGGCGCGCCAGGCAGGGGCTGTGTGTGTCACAAATCAGTTCTTTGGTAGTGTGAGTACCAACTTCACCATCTTCGTCGATGGCACCGAAGAAGAAGAGTGGAGCCACGAAGGCTCCTACCGCGTCCAAGCCACCTTCCCGAGCGGCCGCGGGCGGCGCAGGCGGCGCAGCCGGCGTGGGCGCTACGGTTGGGACGAGCGGCACATGAGGCACAAGTGGTGCGGGTGCCCAACACCCCCGCCACGATGGTGAGCCTAGCCACAGGACCGGCGACGTCGCAGCCGGTCAACTTCCAAGACATTCTGGTGAGCGCAGTCATCATAGTAATATAATTCATACTGCTGCCACCCACAACCCAGCCGCCGCAACATCCTAGAACGTAGCGGCGACGTCCAACAATGGCGGGGGGAGGCGTACGCCGTGACCATCGCAAGATGGGCATGACACGCTCCCCGTTGCTGGCGGTTTCAGACGACCGCAAGGCGGGATCCCCATGCAGCAACTTCCGATTGCTCACGGAGCGCCACCGCCACCACCGCGTCCGCCTGTTGGCGAGCATGAGCCACGGCGGCACGGACGTAACGAAGCTCCTTCTGGCTCCGCCAGGAGTCGAGCGACGCCTCGTTCTATGCTCCCAGCCATGCCAACCATGGCGGCCGAAGCCATGGCGCAGGTTCAAATACTTTTAAACTTCCCGCCGAGCCCAAACAAGATAGAAGAATGGAGAGCCACCATTCAGAGTCTCATCAGTTTTGCCGATCCCGGCAAAACACAAGACGTGGGGCCCTCGCGGTGACCACCCACCATGTTGGTGGAACCATCCAGCTACCTTGCCGGAGACACCGCACAAACGGTGCAGTCGCCTCGCCACCCCCCACCATCTCAGAGGCCGGCCCGCCGATCAGACGACCATGACGTGTTGTCGATGCCTTTGTTAGATCCGCGGTGCCGCCAAGATCAGCGCCAAGTGCTCCGCGAGCGGTGCGACAAAGATGCCCGCACGAAGATCGAGCGGCGCCGGGAAGCACGTCGTCAATCTGACGACCATGCGAGGCTGGCGGTGAACGTGCTCGCTGGGTACTTGCCCTACGATGTGGGGTGCCCAGCGTTTACTCGTGAGCTGCGGCAAGTTTGCTGGCCATCCACCCGAGCCTTCAAGCCAGAGCTGCCCGACAAGTACGACGGCACGCTCAACCCTGCTGAGTTCCTTGGCATCTACACCATCGCGGTGGAGGCTGCTGGGGGGCAGGATGAGAAAGTGCTCGCCAACTACTTCCCATTGGCGCTTCGGCCCAACGTCAGGTTGTGGGTGATGAACCTGCCTGAGGGCTCCATCTCTTCTTGGGCGGATCTGTGCCATCATTTCGTTGGCGCTTACCAGGGTGGCCACAAGCTCCCGGGTCAGCCCAACGATTTGCAGGTGATCCCCCAAAGGGATGGAGAGAACCTCCGCAAATACATACAATGGTTCAGCCGTGTGCACCACAACATTCCCGACATCCATCCCGCAGTTGTCGTTGCCGTGTTCCACACGAATGTGCGCAACCGCAGAATGCGGTCTGAGATGAATGTCGAGCAGGTCAAGACCATCAACGATCTATATGCCTTGGCGGATAGGTGTGCACGTGCTGAGGAAGGGAGGCGACTCCCCAGGGAGGATGCGGGTGCAGATGTCGATTCCGAGGATGATGACGCATCAACCCCACAGAAGAAGAATAGGAAGCGTAGTAGAAAGCGCAAGAACAAGACTATACTGGCCGTCGAGAGCTCCAGCGACACCAACACCACCAAGAAGACGAAGGCAGACATCCCCGGCAAGGAGGTTGCCGGGTGCGATGCTTGCCGGGAAGCTGCGGCAGGCGAGAAGGCCGGCAAGACCGGCGGGTCGTACTGCAAGATCCACCACACCAAGGGCCATGACCTCCAGCAATGCGGCAAGTAGAGCAACTTGCCGAAAAGCAGAAGCAAGAATACGAGAAGCGTGATAAGGAGAAGGCCCAAGATGGTGCTGGTGGGTCTGGCAAGCAAGACCATGGTGGCCGCGGAGGCCACCGCGGCAAGGCCAAGCAGCCAAAAGAGAAGGCTGCTCAAGGCCAGCAAGAAGAGGATGATTGTGATGAAGACAGAGGCGGGTCCAGCAAGGAGTTCCAAAATGCGGTGGATGCCATGTGTGTTGACGGAGGCGCATCTTTGCACTCCTTGCACCGGCAACTAAAGCAGTGGATCTGCAAAGTCAATGCAGCAGAACCGGTGATGGAGGCACAGAAGCCACTCAAGTGGTCGCACTCGCCCATCGTCTTTAACGCCGAAGACCACCCTGATCGCACCACTGTGGTCGGGTGTTTGCCGTTGTTGGTCTCACCAACAATTCGCAACCTCAAGGTGACGAAGATGCTGGTTGACAGTGGGGTTGGCTTGAACTTTATCTCTCCAGATGTGATCAAGAGGCTGCAGATCCCTGACAAGGATCTCGAGGAAACATGCAGTTTCCAAGGGATCGGTTCGGGGAGGAACAAGCCGAAGGGCCAAGTGACGTTGCCGGTCACGTTCGGCGGCGAGCTCAACTATTGGACGGAGAAGATTACTTTCAACGTCGTCAAGATGCCGCTGCCGTACAATGGGATTCTGGGCCGCCCAGCCCTGGCAAAGTTTATTGCCGCGTCGCACTATGCGTACAACGTCATCAAGATGCCGAGGCTGATGGGGGTCCTCACCATCAAGTCAAGCCACAAGGATGCAATCATCTGTGCCCACAAGCTCTACCGGGAGGCGGCGGCAGTAGCTGCCATCGAGGCGCTCGCCCCTCCCGTCAGAGCTCCCAGGGAAGGAAAGAAGAAGAAGACCGGCAAGACCTCTGGGAAGGACTCCGGGAAGCGCACTTCAGAGTGCAGCATGCCTGTCGAGGACGTACCAGAGAGCTCTACCAGCAAGAGCAAGAGAGCCAAGGCCTCTGCGCCGGCGACCAAGCGAGTCTCTGCGAAAGAAGATGGGACGAGCAGCACTTTTTCTGTAAGTGCCACTCTCAGTGACGAGTAGGAAAGCGAGCTCGTTGCCTTCCTACGGGCGAATGTCAATGTATTTGCTTGGCAAGCATATGACATCCCGTTGTTCCTAGGGAGGTGATTGAGCACCACCTTGCTGTCTGCCCTCATGCAAGGCCCGTCAAGCAGAAGATCATGAAGCAAGCCTTGGAGCGGCAAGAGTTCATTGCCGAGGAGATTAAGAAGTTAGAGGCAGCAGGCCTGGTTAGAGGAGTGCTACACCCTATGTGGTTAGCCAATCCGGTGGTGGTGCGCAAGGCGAACGGGAAGTGGAGGCTTTGTATCGACTTCACCGATATAAATAAAGCATGTCCCAAGGACCCTTTCCCTTTGCCGCACATTGACCAGGTTGTAGACTCCACTGTCGGTTGTGATCTACTCTCTTTCCTTGACGCCTATTCTGGTTATCATCAGATTTTTATGGCCAAGGAAGATGAGGAGAAGACCGCATTCATCACTCCATGTGGCACATACTACTTTTTGCGTATGCCTTTCGGACTGAAGAGTGCCGGAGCGACCTTTGCCAGAGCGGTCCAGATTCGTTTTGAGCCATAGCTGCACAGAAATGTGGAAGCTTATATGGATGACATTGTGGTCAAAACTAGAGACAAGTCAACATTGATCCAGGATCTCGAGGAAACTTTTGCCAACTTACGCAAGCTTAACTTGAAACTCAACCCCGAGAAGTGTGTGTTCGGTGTTCCATCCGGCAAGCTTCTTGGTTTCTTCGTGTCTCAGAGGGGGATTGAAGCCAACCCCGACAAGATCAGCGCAATTGAGCAGATGGAAACACCGAGACGCGTCAAGGATGTCAGGCGCCTTGCCGGCTGCGTTGGTGCCCTCAGCAGGTTCATCTCCAATTCAGCAGAGCGCGCTTTGTCGTTCTTCAAGATTTTGAAAAAGGCAGGTCCAATAAACTGGACTCCGGAAGCGGAGGCCGCACTCCAAGATTTGAAGGAGTACCTGTCCTCTCCGCCAGTCCTAGTCGCTCCTAGGCCGCAAGGGACGTTGCTGCTATATTTAGCAGCAACGAATCAAGTGGTTAGTGCTGCACTTGTGGCTGAAAGAGAGGCCAATGGAGGTAGCAACCACAGAGCCACGACTTGACGAGCCAGAATCTTCTCCGGCAAGGGCAGATGCTGACAAGACAGAGATTATGCAAGCCAGCCAGATCAGCAAGTCGTGAAGAAGAGGATGGTGCAGCGCCCAGTCTACTTTGTCAGCTCCCTCCTACAAGGGGCTAGGTCAAGGTACTCTGGTGTGCAAAAGTTGCTTTTTGGCCTTCTCATGGGCTCAAGGAAGCTGCGCCATTATTTTCAAGCACACCCAGTCACCATTGTCACTCGCTTTCCGTTGCAACGCATCTTGAGAAATCTAGAGGCAACCGGAAGGATTGTGGAGTGGGCATTGGAGTTATCAAGTTTTGATCTGAAATTTGAGAGCACCTCGACGATCCAGAGTAGAGCCTTGGCGGAATTCATTGCAGAATGGACTCCAACGCCAGATGAAGAAAAACCAGAGACCTCTCTCCCCGGCAAGGAAACAGTTGACGATTGGGTCATATACTTTGACTGTGCTTTCACGCTGAAAGGCGCCGGTGCCGGTGTGCTGCTTTTCGCACCCACCAGAGAGCACCTCAAGTACGTGGTCCAGATGCACTTCCCCAGGGAGGAAGCAAGCAACAACACTGCTGAGTACGAGGGTTTGCTTGCCGGTCTGCGCATTGCAATCGACCTCGGTATCCAAAAACTGATTATCAGAGGTGACTCGCAACTTGTGGTGAGGTAGGTCAACAAAGATTACCAAAGCCCTTTGATGGAGGCATATGTCGATGAAGTGAGAAAGTTGGAAGAGCACTTTGATGGTCTGCAAGCAGAGCACGTTCCTCGTGCCCGGAATGAGATTGCCGATGACCTGTCAAAGCTTGCCGCCCAAAAGATGCCTGTGGAACCAGGAACTTTTGTGCTCCAACTAACTCAGCCATCCGTTACTCCATCAAAGCTGGCATAGAAAAGAAAACAAGATGTTGATGGTTACTTTCCGGCAGAGTTACCCATAGCCGCCAAGAAAGCAGATACCACCGACAAGCCGCCCTTTGCCGGTGAGCCGCAGCATCCGGCAAGCCAGATCCTTGCCGTCGAAACAAGTGCTCCATCAAAGCTGGCGAAGAAAAGAAAACAAGATGTTGATGGTTACTTTCCAGCCGAGCTACCCGTAGCTGCCAAGAAAGCAGATACCACCGACAAGCCGCCCTTTGCCGGTGAGCCGCAGCATCCGGCAAGCCAGATCCTTGCCGTCGAAGCAAGTGCTCCCGCAGAGGAAGAAATGCCTTTAGTCCTTATCGTCGAGGCACAAGCTCAGGCATGGGCACAGCCGATTGTCCAATTCCTCCAGACAGGAGACCTTCCCGATGAGCAAGAAGAGGCAGAAAGAGTGGCCCGTCAATCAAGGATGTATAAGTTTATTGACAACACCTTGTACAGGAAGAGACCTAACAAGGTAAAATTGAAATGCATCTCCCGGGAAGATGGACAAAGGCTGTTGGAAGAGATACATGAAGGGATGTGCGGATCTCATATTGGGTCACGCGCACTTGTCGGCAAGGCATTCCGTCAAGGCTTCTACTGGCCGACAGCCCTTCAAGATGCCTTGGCGGTGGTTATTAGGTGCAAAGCATGCCGGTTCCACTCCAAGGACATCCACCAACCAGCTCAAGCCCTCCAAACCATCCCTCTTTCCTGGCCCTTCTCGGTCTGGGGGCTCGACATCGTCGGCCCCTTCCCCCGTGCTACCGGGGGCTTTGAATTCTTGTACGTTGCAATCGACAAGTTTACAAAGTGGCCTGAAGTAGAGCCAGTGAGAAAGGTGACGGCACAGTCAACTATCAAGTTCCTCAAAGGATTGGTTGCCCGTTTTGGTGTACCCAACAGGATCATTACCGACAACGGCACCCAAATCACGAGCCGCGCCTTCACAGTATATTGCCAGGAACTTGGAAATAAGATCTGCTATGCCTCCGTTGCTCACCCGAGAAGCAATGGGCAAGTAGAGAGGGCAAATGCAGAAGTGCTGCGTGATCTAAAGACTAGGACTTTCGATAAGTTGCACCATTGTGGAAGGTGCTGGGTGGAAGAATTGCCGGTGGTTCTTTGGTCAATCAGAACGACACCAAATCGAGCCACTGGTCAGACACCCTTCTCCCTTGTGTATGGTGCAGAAGCGGTACTCCCCACGGAACTCATATACGGGTCACCTCGAGTCTTGGCCTTCGATGAGGAGGACCAAGATGAGCTGCGGCATGATGATGCCACGCTCCTTGAGGAAGATCGTTTCCGGGCTGCTGTCCATGCTGCACGGTACCAGCAAGCTTTGCGCCGCTACCATAGCCGCAAAATGAATGACAGGAACCTTGAGGAAGGCAACCTTGTTCTTTGTCGGATTCAATCCACGAAGGGTAAAAACAATTTGATGCCAAAGTGGGAGGGCCCTTACCGGGTAGTACGAGTCTCTAGGCCCGGCGCAGTCCGCCTAGAGACCGAAGATGGCACTCCGGTGCTTCACTCATGGAATATTGAGCATCTTCGTAAGTTCTACCCGTAAGGCGCGGTTGTCGGGCTTCCCGGCAACCTATTTTGTACAAGTTTGCCGTCAACGCATGTAAACCTTTGTACAAAGCCAGGCACAGATCCCGTGCACAATAAAACGAAGTGTTTCACAACTATTTGTCCAAATGCATATTTACTTATGTGTTGCATGTAGTCATGTGTTACAATCTTTGCCTTGCATAAAGTGGTTAATGAACCGTCAAGTTTCCAGTCTCCTCTTTTCTCTTCTTTCTTTTTCCTAAAGGAAGGAAGGATTCCTCACGTACAAGCTTCCCGGGGGGGAGTGACGGTCATGGATACCAAAGGACGCATTCAAAGTATCGCCCTACGGCAAGAAGTACAGCAAGGAATGAGCTAAGTTGCAAAAACCTTGAAATCAATTCTTTGTTATAGCTGTGGCTCTCCTTGACCGATTCTGGCCTTTGTATGAGAAACCTGCATGCGAAGGGACCTTACCATAATCGACTGCGCTCTTATTTTGCTTCGAGTCCGCTCGGCAACCTAAGCAGCTGCATGGTGATCGGCAAGCCTGATCTTGGCGGCAGCAGCACTTCCGACAAGCTGCTGAGAACTTGTTCCTCGGGCACTTGCGGTAAGGGTGTGCACACCGGCAAGTCTCCGGTAAGCGTAGGGTACGGAAATCATCCAAAGACAGAATGAAATAAGGAGAGCAACATGCATACGTCCATTCAAAGTACGAACTACATCAACTGTTAAACATTTAGATACAAAAGTCATCTTCCATGCCCCCACGGGGCTACATTGGTTTTGATACAGGAGTTAAACAGAGGAGCTTAGGCGGAGCATAGCTTGTCTTCAAGATTAGACTGGGGCAATACTATGCGCCTAGTCAGAGTCGTCGCCCTCGCTCTTGATATGCGAGGAGCTTTCGCCGCTCTCGCTCTCGCTCTCACTGGTGGAGTCGGTGCCGCCGCTGCTCTCGCTTTCCGCGCAGCACTTGATGTGGTCACCGGAGACCCCGAAGAACTTCACGAAGAGTGTGGCAGCTCCGTCGTACCTAAACTGGAGAAGCTGCCCCTCCCCTAGGCCAGGGGAGCGGGCGAACGACTTCCACCCCCGCGTCAAGAACAGAGAGCCGGCGGTGGAGAACTCTGCCGCCACCCAGGAGGGGCCGTTGCAGCACCCATCCGCCTATAGCCACAGGCCCGAGGGCCTGCTGCTCTCCATCACCCGTGCGAAGGGATCCGGGAGCCGGAGCCAACTACGGAGCTTGCGGCATAACCCCACGACAAACTCGTGCGCTGCCACCTCCGTGTGGGACTCCTGCGCCGTCACGGCCATGCGGGCTTCTGCCTGAGGGGGAAGGGCAGCCGCTCCGCCACGTCCACCACGCCCGCCTTGTCCACGGGAACCACGCCCTCCACGGCCGCGGGAGGCGGCTCTACTGGGGGCGCTAGGGCTGGCGCTCACGACGACCACTGAAGAACACGTCCGGCCCCGAGAGGGGACCCTCGAGGTGGAAGCAGATGCGCGGGCTCGACCTCCACCCCTCACCATCGCAGCAGTAGACCTCAAGGAAAGTAAGGACAAATGAAAGGTTGGAGGAGGAAAATGGCGAAGGCGGAAGATGGGTGGGGAAGATTGCCGCTCCCCCCGCCCTCTCTTATAGCGCCCCAGGGGGATTACTCTCCCTGCCGCCTCGCCTCCCTTAATGGCGGAAATCGAGGAAGGAGATGCGAGAAGTCAGGCGAAATGAGCAGCACCCTCCATGTTTTTCCTTTTTATGGGAAGGCGCGAGAGCTGGCTCTTTGTTCGTCCTACGTGGCTACACTTTTCAGACGCTCCACCTCCTGCCGCTATTCTGTTCCATCTCTCCCACGCCCGCATTTAATGCGCATCACGGGCGGGTGCGGTAAAAGAGAAAATTATGACAGTTATCCTCTGCCACGCGCCACCTGTGCACTGTTTGGGCCTGGCCCAACGACGCCTTGCATGCGCGTGTGGCCCAGGCCCAGGGGCTCCTGTCGGTGTACTAAGACATGGGTGCCCTCGTACCCAGACTTATACACAGGCAGTTGTAGCCTCCCTTCCGGCAAGGGCTTGACGAAGGATAACTACAACCCAAGACCGTGAAGAAGACCTCAAGGCAGGTCATTGAGAAGTACTATTCTAAGTACTGAAGATCGACGCTGTTCTTGACGGCAAGCTTCGCCCCGGCAAGGTGAAGACCAAGGCTATGGTTGCTGGCAAGCTCCCTTCCTGGCAAGCAAGGCCCGGCAAGCTCCGTGCTAGCCAGTTTGTTTCTGTCCCGTTACCGCTCCACCTCGCCATCGACCAGATAGGCTAGTGGGCTAGGTGTCGAGCGGGCAGGCAGTCAACATGGCCTACCAAGGCACGTGTCAGCACGCCGCGCCAGGATTAACTTTAATGACACCCGTCCCTGGGACGTGTCGAGATTACGGGAGGGCGCCAGGACTGGTGGTACAGATCTTTTGCCCAAGGTCTCGCCTCCCCGACGTAGCACCTTACGGTGCATTAAATGTGTTTGTCGTACCCCGTTGGAAGATAGACGTGATGACGGTGCAAGTCACTGTTCATAATCTGTAATGACTGTATTAGCCATTGTGGTAACCCCATGGCCTATAAAAGGAGGCCCACGGCTACAGGTAGAACGGTCGACACCCAGTTCAATTACACGCCGTAGCTGCGTTTTCCCGAGCACCTTGCCAGAAAACTGCGCTTCCTATAACTAGAGTTCATATTCGATCAACCATAGAGCAGTGATGTCTACTACACAACTTATTCTTGTAGACTCGTGTTGGGACTCCAAGCGCAGAGTTTTGTAGGACAGTAGCAATTTTTCCTCAAGTGGATGACCTAAGGTTTATCAATCCGTGGGAGGCATAGGTTGAAGATGGTATCTCTCAAACAACCCTGCAACCAAATACAAGAAATCTCTTGTGTCCCCAACACACCCAATACAAAGGTAAATTGTATAGGTGCACTAGTTCGGCGAAGAGATGGTGATACAAGTGTAGTATGGATAGTAGAAATATATTTTTATAATCTGAATAAATAAAAACAGCAAGGTAGAAAACGATAAAAGTGAGCACAAACGGTATTGCAATGCTTGAAAACAAGGCCTAGGGTTCATACTTTCACTAGTGCAATCTCTCAACAATGCTAACATAATTGGATCATATAACAATCCCTCAACGTGCGACAAAGAATCACTCCAAAGTTCCTATTAGCGGAGAACATAAGATAGAAATTGTTTGTAGGGTATGAAACCACCTCAAAGTTATCCTTTCCGATCGATCTATTGAGCCATTCCTATAAGTGTCACAAACAGCCCTAGAGTTCGTACTAAAATAACACCATATGATACACATCAACCAACTCTAATGTCACCTAGATACTCCAATGTCACCACAAGTATCCGTGAGTTGATATACGATATGCATCAAACAACTTCATAATCATAATATTCAATCCACACAAAGAACTCCAAGGAGCACCCCAAAGTTTCTATCAGAAAAAGATAATGAAAACGTGCATCAACCCCTATGCATAGATCACCCCAATGTCACCTCGGGAATCCGCGAGTTGAGTGCCAAAACATACATCAAGTGAATCAATATAATACCCCATTGTCACCACGGGTATTCATATGCAAGACATACATCAAGTGTTCTCAAATCTGAAATATTCAATCCGACAATAACGAAACCTCAAAGGTAAAAACTCAATTCATCACAACAAGATAGAGAGGGAGAAACACCATATGATCCAACTATATTAACAAAGCTCGCGGTACATCAAGATCGTGCCAAATCAAGAACACGAGAGAGAGAGAGAGATCAAACACATAGCTACTAGTACATACCCTCAGCCCTAAGGGTGAACTACTCCCTCCTCGTCATGGAGACCGCTGGGATGATGAAGATGGCCTCCGGTGATGATTTCCCCCCTCTGGCAGGGTGCCGGAAAAGGGCTGTAGATGAGATCGTGGAGGTACAGAGGCTTGCGGCGGCGTAAAACTCATCTAGGTTAACTTTTGGGGGTTTCTGAATATATATGATTTTTCAGCGTTGGAATCACGCAAAGAGGTGCCACAGGGGCCCCACGAGGCACCAGGGCGCTCTTGGGGGGGAGGGGGCAGGCGCGCCCAGGTGGCTCGTGGGGCCCCTGTGGCTCTTCTGCTGCTTCCCCGAAGCTTCCTGGGTTCGTTTCCTTCCAGAAAAAATCGTCAAAAAGTTTCGCTGCATTTGGACTTCATTTGATATGGATTTTTTGGAAAATAAAAAACAAGCAGAAAACAGCAACTGGCACTGGGCACTAGGTCAATATGTTAGTCCATAAAAATCATATAAAAGCCATATAAAAGTGCACCAAAATCATACAAAACTATAATAAACATGGCATGAATACTTCATAAATTATAGATACGTTGGAGACGTATCAAGCAGGAGTAGGGTTTTACGCTCGTAGCGGCCCGAACCTGGATAAATCTCCCGTGTGTTCTTGCACTTACTGAAAACCTGCTCTTTGTCCCATGCACGTCCCCTGAGCTGAATCGCAAAGGGATCCATTCGGTCCCATGGATAGTCGTTTCCCATGACAGTTGTCTTGGTCCTCCAAGAAACAAAACCCGATATCTCTATCTACCGCCGAAGCGGAATACATTGCCGCCAGATCATGTTGTGCTCAATTACTATGGATGACACAAACACTCAAAGCTTATGGGATACATGTGAAACATGTTCCATTGCTTTGTGACAATGAGATTGCACACAATCCCGTGTAACATTCTCGAACTAAGCATATTGAAGTTCGTCACCATTTCATTCGAGATCATGTTGCTAAAGGTGACATTAACCTTAAGCATGTTCGTACCGACAAGCAATTAGCGGATATCTTCACTAAACCTCTTGTTGAGAAGATATTTTGTTGATTGAGGAGTGAGTTGAATGTCATTGATGCTTCTAATGTGAAATAGAAACTCACTTGGGTGCATGCAAGGGCATGAGCTTTCTTGACTAATCCTTGATATATATCTTATGATGACTATCTTACATCTTGGATACATTGCTCCCTTGTATTGCATCTAACCCCTTATAGGTACTTGGATAAGCAACATTCCACAAGATTGCTACCAACTCTTATCTTGAGCAATCATGTTTCACTACTGCAGGCGACTGCTAACGCGACACATGAATCAGAGACCCCCCGACCAAACTGTGTGCGATGCATGAATCGCAAACGGTATCGTAATAAAAACCATCACCAATAAGACGAACTATGTGCGATGGCGGAGACATCAAGCACGATTCATATTAGAGCTACGTGTGCGATACGTGACATATAGTTGATCCATACGAACTATTTGCGATGAGCCAGAACAACAAAAACGATCAGCCAAATCGAGGTGTGTGCGATATACGGCATACAGTTCACTCGGATGAACTGTTTGTGATTACCTAACACAACAGAAATGGTTAGCCAGATCAAGGTGTGTGCGATATACGATATGCGGTTCACTCGGATGAACTGTTTGCAATTACCCAACACAACAGAAACGGTTCAACTTAACAAGATGTGTGGATACGCGGCAAATAGGTCATTAATCAGAAATGTGTGGGAAGACCTATAAAAACACGGACGATTCCTGCTAATAACCCGTGTGTGTTGTGGAAAAATGCTTGCTAGTATACAATTGTCAGTGATTGATGAAATCATCACCGACGGGTTCCCTAGTTTAGCCCGTGGGCGATGTGATTTGCTCTGTCGGCACAACATCTATGCTCTGTCTACAGAACAATAACATATATACTTATAAGGACATGATTGCATAACCAAATTAAACATCCAATTACATAACTGACTACACACATAATATTTGCACACACCAAAGTAAACAAGTACATGCATAATAAACTAGGATAAACGATCATATCTAATCATCATCTACTTCTTCTTGTGACGCTTGCCGCTGCTGCTCTACTGGTGGCTCGATCCCTCGTCGTCTACAGGAAGGAGGCACTCCCTCATGTCGACGATCTGCCTGTGCATCTCGTAGCATGTGTACATGTTCCTGGCTAAAAACTTGAGGTGAGCTTCATCCAGTCTTCGCACCCAGGCACCGTGCCAGGATGCAGGATTTTTCTTGGCACCTTCCTTCATGTTTTCGTAGTACGAGTCGATGATGGCCGCGTCAAATTCAACCAGGGAGTCCTTCTTCATGCTGCCCTAGACCCTGTAGTGGCCACGGATGTCGACAAGCTTCGGGAAGGTTTCCACCGTAGCGAACTTGTAGTTGGGGCTGTTGACAAACCTGGCAAAACGCTCGCAAGGCCTTGTGGCCAGGCAGTAGTGGTAGACGAGGACATGATGGCCCATGCACAACTGGGCGACGGCAACCGTCTGATCAACCCCGGGACGACCGGCGGTGTACTGGAGGTCGAAGCCGACCACTTTGTACTTGTCATCCTTAGCAAGCAACTGCTCCATGGTGTTGACGGAGTCCTCCACCACGGCCGGGTCAATGGTGTACACCACCGAGAGGTCCTTCCCCCTCACGTGGGTGTCCACACGATGCACGCCGAACTCCATTAGAGCGCCGCTGGATATCCTCTCTCTATGTGTTGTCGTGGGTGTGCTTGTTGTGTTGTGGGGCGCGGTCGAAAGGTTGAAGAGACTAAGGTTATAATGGCCGTGGGAATAAATGGGGAGGCCGAACGCCCTAGAGTATCGGCGCGCGCGTATGGCAGTTGTTGCAGCGCGTAACTACATCATGCCACACGTATTAACTGCATCGTGGCGACGCGCGTGGACACAACCGCATGCATATGGTGCCCAAAACGTGATCGTGCGCCGGCTCCAACCGCTGAAAGAGCGCGCGTGGAGGGATGCGAGCAGAGCACGCCGCGGCCGCGTCAACGTCGAGCAGAGCGCGCGAAGGGACGTGAGCAGAGCGCGCCATGGCCGCCTCAACGACGAGCAACCACCTGCGTATAGCAGTTCTGGTCAACCGTCTGGCACGCACTGTTTGTGATACTGGACAGACACGTACACATCCGAGAACGCCATCCGGGAACCGTTTTGGGCTTCGAACCCAAAACCATCAATAAATTTTGAGCTTGTTTCCCGTCACATTCCAAATTACCACACAATAAGTAGTTGCAAATTTGTTCACACCGATCAAACCTAAACGTGTTCCCACTTAGCATTGGGCTATAAAAACTACCCACTCGAAAATTACTGCACATTCCTCTCCTCATCACCAAAAAAATAGGTCTTTCCTGTTAAGTCGTTCCTTGCGTCAGCCATGGCCGGTAGGAGGAGTTCTGGGTCGACATATAACTAGGGAGTAAAGACCAAGGCCGCGGAAGCACTACAGAGGTCCCGCCGCAACGCGGCAGCTGCAGCAGAGATGTCCTACCGCGCCGCGGAGCCCTCGAACGAGCTCTCACAGGCAGGCGAGAGCTCTCACAAGTGCACTCGCCGCCTCGACAAACTCGACAAGCTGGCGGGGCTGAAGTCCTTAGCCAACGACAACGACATTCTCGCTGGCCTAATTAACCAGCAGGAGCTGGTCGCCGGCTTGGTGAAGCTGCTCGAGATTAGCGATGCCTTGGTTGAGAAGGCGACCGGCCTTGTCATGCAACTCATGGGTGACAATGCAAAGCTCCACAAGGAGCTTGACAAGCAAAAGGAGGAGGCCGCCGGCTTGAAGAAGCTGCATGAGAAGAGCAGTGCCTCGCGGATGACGCTGATAGCCATCGTCCATGAACTTAGGGATGACTTGAAGAAGCTCTGCATCGAGCGTGAGCTGCAGGTGGAGGAATCCGTGCCTGCTGTCAAGCAAAATCATGAGGGTGTGAAGAAGGAGCTGGAGGAACTCCCCGCCCAGCGATCCATCGAGAAGTAGAGAGCAGCGACCCAGATCGTTGTCTGCGACTTCCTTCTTCTCTTGCCCTTGTGTCTTTCAGGCGTTGCCACATGTGGCATTTTAAATTATCCGGAATATGTAAGACAATTATTATCCATTGCCATTGTAAATTTGTTGTCGTATTATTTCATTCGTAACCTCGTAGGTACATGTATACGAGCCGAAAACAGGCTAAAAGTCACGTTCTCAGCAAGGCACGAACAAAACAATGCTAGCGTTGAGCGAGGCCATGGGATCACAAGCTAACACCCTCCGTCTAGGTGCATTAACCACATGTTAAATAGCAGCTTGGTCGCCATTAATGGAGAAGTTGGGAGCGAGGCGGCGGGTGGAGGTCAAAGAGCTCGCTTCCTGGTGAGCCTGCTCGGCCGCCATTAATGGAGAAGTTGGGAGCGAGGCGGCGGGTGGAGGTCAAAGAGCTTGCTTCCCGGTGAGCCTAAGTGGCAGACTGCTCGCACGCGTCCCGTCGAGCCTGCACGGTGGACTGGTCGCACGCGTCTTGTCGAGCCTGCGCGGCGAACTGGTCGCACGCGTCCCGTCGAGCCTGCGCGGTAGACTGCTCACACGCGTCCCGTCGAGCCTGCGCGGCAGACTGCTCGCACTCGTCCCGTCTAATCAAACAGTTGCACGCACGCCACCTAGTATGGTCCAATTTTGGCACAAAATAAAAAGAGGACCAATAAACCAGGACCGAGGTAGTACTCTCCAATAAAAAGAGGGACGCGTGGTCGCACGTAAATGGTTAGTGGAACGTCCACGGTTCAAACAATACAACCGTTTGCGATAGTAACGTGTCATCTATTTGTTCGAAAATGCCTACGTTGGCTATTAATGTGTGCGCCTTGTCTCAAATTGGAAAGAAAAATTACCACGGCATATATGTGCCATATAATGACACGATGCCAAGTTTCATGAATTTCAGGTGAGTTTTGGATTTACGGGGATTTAAAAACCGAGATTCTCAATGTTTGAAGCCGAGCCAGGACGCCGAGATGTTTGTAATTCATTCTCATTTCTTGCATGGGACCTAAACATGCACCCAAGGACACATGTATGGTTTTTGAAGCCATTTTGGTGCACTGGAGCATGTGCTTGTAGTTCAGATTTGAATTATGGACATTAAATGCCTAGAAAACTCAATTAATGTATAAAAAAGGCCAAACGAACCCTGAATAATTCCATATTTCAGCACGAATCTCCTGTTGGTCTATGTTGCCCATAAAAAAAATACAAGGCGAGAAGAGGCAGCGATTGTCGTTTCGCCCACAAGGGTGACACGTTCCCTATCGGAACCATGAGGCTTCTTGCTAGAAGCTCCGGTTTGTAAGAGGCTTGTACCAAAACTTGCCCCTAATTGGACAATTTTTTTACCATGGCAGATATGTGCCATGTCATGACATGATGCTAAGTTTAATGAATTTTGGGTGAGTTTTGGATTTACGGGGATTTAAAAACCGAGATTCTCAATGTTTGAGGTCGAGCCAGTACGCCGAGATGTTTGTAATTCATCCCCATTTCTTGCATGGGACCCAAACATGCACCCAAGGACACATGTATGGTTTTTCAAGCCATTTTGGTGCACTGGAGCATGTGCTTGTAGTTCAAATTTGAATTATGGACATTAAATGCCTAGAAAACTCAATTAATATATAAAAAAGGCCAAACGAACCCCGAATAATTCCAAATTTCTGCACGAATCTCCTGTTGGTCTAAGCTGCCCGTAGAAAACAAAAATACAAGGCGAGAAGAGGCAGCGATTGTCATTTTGCCCGCAAGGGTGACACGTTCCCTATCGGAACCACGATGCTTCTTGCGAGAAGCTCCGGTTTGTAAGAGGCTTGTACCAAAACTTGCCCCAAATTGGTCAGTTTTTTTACCATGGCATATATGTTGCATGTCATGACACCATGTAAAGTTTCATGAATTTCAGGTGAGTTTTAGATTTATGGGGATTTAAAAACCAAGATTCTCAATGTTTGAGGCCGAGCCAGGACGTCGAGATGTTTGTAATTCATTCCCATTCCTTGCATGGGACCTAATCATGCACCCAATGACACATCTATGATTTTTCAACCCATTTTGGTGCACTGGAGCATGTATTTGTAGTTCAAATTTGAAATATGCACATTAAATGCCTAGAAAACTCTATTATAATGTATAAAAAATGCCAAACAAACCCTGAATAATTTAAAGCAGTTCTGCTCAACCGTCTAGCACCCGTGGGTAAGCACTGTGCGCACGCGTCGTGCTAGCTCGCGCTTCCTTATTTCCCAAGTTTTCCATATTAATGGTGTTATATATCCAAACACGCTACCATTTTCCGCCACTCCCCAATCGGTTTCCCGCCACTCCTCCCCATCGGTTTCCCGCTGCCAGTGTCAGTGGGCATAGAAGGCTAGGCAGTGACACACCGGCCATACCATAGTATACCATTCCAAGCATGCCAACCCGGCGAAGCGCTGCCGCTGTCATCAACCTCCTCGACGAGGAGAACGAGCCGGAGCAGGCTGGAGAGCCAGAACGGCCGTGCGCCGCCGAGCAAGAGCGGCAGCGCGCCACTGAGCATGAGCGGTATCATCGCGCCCCAATGCTTGAGCGGGCCAATGTCTACACATGTGTTCGTCGCCGCCCATGGAGCGGAGCAGAGCAAGAGTGGGAAAGCGCTGCCGCGCAAGAGCGGGAGAATGCCACCGCGCATTAGGTGCGGTGCACTGCACTATCTGAGCGGAGCTGTGTCAGCATCCTGTTGACTCAACCACTTGAGAGGTTGTTTCCAGGGTCGGTAAGCATCCCGATTCCCCGCCAGGAATGGGCAGCCATTGTCAGTGCCATAATTGCGTCGGACGGCGTACGCACTGCCAGAATCCGCCGCCACGACGCCAACGGGCTGGTCGATTGGCTCTTCGACCTCCTCGGCCCCCCAGGTTCCGCCAATGACGAAGAAGAGAAAAATGTTCGTCGTGGCTTGGAATCAACCGTCGCCGATGAAATATTCTGGGCGGAGATCGATATTGCGGTACAACAGTTCCGCAAGCGCATCAGACGCGTGGACGAAGGCATGTACCAGTTCATGCTCAGCCAAGAGTTCCCGTAGGTTTAGGCCCTGTTTGTATCGGTTTTCGCCCGTTTTTCCGCAATTAACTGGGCAACTATCTTGTTCTTAATTAATGAAAAGGCAAAGCTTTTGCTTCTTCCAGCTAGTTTTAAGTAAAAAAAATAATGTAAGTTTGAATGGAAGTGGTCCGGTATGTAAATATTGCACACAGTTTCTAAAAGCACAAATGTGTGTGATAGTAAGGAGTAGGTCCCACACGGTGACCATCGGCAAACGCCTTAAACGCGAGGAGGCAACTCTTATCAACAAGGGGCAGCTTCCCATCCGCTAGCCTAGTCGAATAGAACACATGAGTTAAGTGTGTGCTGGGGCTGGAGCAGTCTAAGGATGGGTGACCGGGTGGGAATTTGCTATATCTCAAGCTTCATTTAAGTGCCATGATACGGTCATTACAGACATTTAGCATCTAAATGTGTCTATAGTGACCTGTCATGTCGATTAAATAAACCTTGAGATCCTTGTTTTGAAAGTTTGGAGAATGATGTTTTTTTGTTATTTGTTGTTTTGAAAAATCGGAGAATGATCGAGATCGATCTATGGGCCCGCCACGTTCTATCCTTTGACCCACAATGTTCGAGATCTGTGGGCCCGCATGTTCTATCCTTTGACCCACAACGTACGAGAAAGGTTTGACCATGATGGCTTCTTCTTGGTATAGGTCATGGTGGCATGTCAGACCAAATTTAGTTTGGGAACATTTGTTGGATTCCCTCCCGCAGGTTCGAAGTTGGGGAACCGGCATCATGCGTAACCTGGCTTCCTGTGGTATGGTGTTCAGTTTGTAATGCAGCTGGTACCCCGTCGAAGTTGTGCATTGGGGATTTGAACACATCACACACCACCCATACATATATTTGGGCCGCATGCAGGGTATAGGGTCTTTTGATCGACCCCGTCTCCCATGTGCGGTTTTCAACGACACGCCTATCTGTGGGCCTGGTCTATATATATCATCCCTTTGGCCGACAATGAGGGGGTTTGGCCATGAATGGATTCCTCCTGGTTCGTGTTACCGCGGGTCATGGTGACATGTCCGAGCAAAGTTCGAGCTCATGCGTTCTCAGGATTCCCTCCCATGCGCTCGAATTGGTGGGTTGGATCGACACCCTACGTACGTCGACGTCGTCCTTAATTACTACCTAGCTTTCATGGGGGTTGTCCGCTTCGTGAGGTAGGCCCCACATCAAAATTATACATTATTGGGTATTTAAAACACATCACCCTTCCAACGTACATCAATTTGGGCCCCATACAGGTGGTGCTAGTTTTGTGGCCCCTCTCGTGCGGTTTACGATGATGGTCCAATCTATGGGCCCGAGCGGTCTATTATATCCCTTTTTGACCGACAACAACAGTGGTCGTTTGACCAAGATAGATTCAAAGTTGTGCATTGGGAATTTGAACATCACACACCACCCTTTTCATACATATATATTTGGGCAACATGCTGGTGTGGTTGTGTTCTAACCCTCTCTCGCGTTTTTTGTTGCCAAATGGTGCTATATAAAATAGCAGACAACTCGGATGAAAAACTGCCTGCGAACGTATGCGCAACGGACATAGGTGCACTGGCTTAACCGTGTGCAAAGCTCGTGCCCTGTAAAATCGCCACGACTTCGCAAGTGCCAGCAAGGGTGAAGAGGTAATGTGTACAAGATATTTAGGATGAATTCCACGTATGCGTCTAAAAATTAGGACGAACCGTGTGTGATACACCAGCTAGCTAGAAATCTCAAAAAAAGCTACCCGCCTTGAGCGATGCAAAAATTGGTGGTTCCACGGCTTTTCCTTATTATCATACACAATTATTATGTTTGGACCGTGTGCGATCTTGGTTGCTCCCGCCCCGCTTCATTTCCTTTACCCAAATTTTAGTTGTCGCGGTATTTCAACCGTCGCCCTCACTCCTACACCACCGACCTTATAGTAAAATTCCAGTAGCCGAGGCATTTGAACCGTCACCCTCCCTCGTCCACCACCATCTCCACCCACCATTACTAAATTTTTCAGTAGCCGCGGCATATCCTCAAACACCACCTGCCCTAACCCCGCCCCCTCCACAGTCTACACCCACCCGCTCAAACCCTAGCTCGCCGCCGCCGCCACCAACCCCTGTCGGTCTGCCCGTGCCTCCTAGCTTAGATAAGTACAGGTTACTCACCGATTCCCATACCCTCGCCGCCCTGAGTTTTTAGATGAGGCCTGCGATGTCCCTCCCCCCCCAGATCCCCATCCCCTACTCCAGAGAGCTACAGCCTAAGCCCGACCACATATCCCGGGGAGGCCGAGGAGCGTACGGCCAAAAGGAGGTCTATCATGGCCTCTCCGCCAGACGATGTCGAGGTGGCTGCCGTTCGTGCCGACTTGTCGATCCCGGAGGAACACCTCGCCGTGGAAGCCGGCGAGGACGTTGACTACGTCGCCATGCCGAAGGCTTCACGTCAGCGGGCTCACGTATTACTGTATCTCAGGACAGTCGGCTATGACATCAAGCTCGTCGACAGTGAAGGCTTCACGCGGGCCATGTCATAGGTTAAGTGGTCCATCCCCAATGCCTCTGGTTCAACCGCCGTCAATCTCTTCGAAGTCCCCACCGCTGATCTCCTCCACCTCGCGGTCAAGGATTTGCGATCCTTGTATGCCATCGAGCCCATTATGTCATTTCTGAAGGACACATCCTGCGGCGGTGGCTTGGGATCCTCAGCTGCCAAGTCAGATCTCATCGACCACGACCACACGAAAGGCACCCACTACAGCTCTTCCAAGGTAAAACAGCCCATCTGCGATATCAGGGAGCGCACCCTGGGTCTGTGCTCTTCCAAGTGGAAGGATCCCGTCCATGAAAAATGAGGCAATATCCTATAAGCAAATCTTACTTTTTCTAGCTAGCCAACTCGTACCCATTGTTGTAGTAGCTTTTGCCATGTGATGTTTTAACTGTGCCATGTTTAATTATTTCAGTTATGCAAAAATGTAATGTTCAATAGGGCTATCTGATGTTTAAGTATGAATCGTCCACTTCAGTTTCACGAATGGCTATATTTGGTTGTTTATAGTGAGTAGATGCCTTGTTTATCTGTATTTGGTTGTTAGGTTGGTTGTAGTGAGCATTTGCCCAGTTTTCAAGCAGATGCCTTGTTTATCTGTATTTGGTTGTTAGGTTGGTTGTAGTGAGCATTTGTCTAGTTTTCAAGCAGATGCCTTGTTTATCTGTATTTGGTTGTTAGGTTGGTTGCAGTGAGCCTTTGTCCAGTTTTCAAGCAGATGCCTTGTTTATCTATATTTACTTGTTAGGTTGGTTGTAGTGAGCCTCTGTCCAGTTTTCAATGGCTATATTAGGTTGTTATAGTGAGCATATATGCCTTGTTTATTTCAGTTATTCACAATGTGATGTTCATTATGTGCAAGTATGACTGTGCAGTTCGATTTCATCAATACTAGTTTGAACGGCTATATTTGGTTCCTGTTATGCCTGGTGAAGTTAACACATGCCCTTTATTTCAGTTTTACACATTTATGCAGCGTGATGTTTAAGCATGAGCTATGTTCTATTCATTTTCAACAGTACCAGTTTGAATTACAATATTTGGTCCCTATTAAGCCTGTTGTAGTTAACATTCCCTTCCATTTTTATCTGCTTTAACAACATGCTGAAACAAACACATTCAAGCTATCATTTTGAGATGTTGTTGTTTACCATGGCTATATTTGGTTGATGTTAAGCCTGTAGTACTTATCATGCCTTTCCATGTACTTACGCAGGATAACAACGGGAGTGGCCAGCATTTTCCACCGAGGTTAGTTTCATCCCTCGGCTTATACTGCCTCCATTCCATAATGTAGTGCATACAGATCCACGGCTGGACACTTTTTAGCTTATAATATTGACTTGTTACTTGTAGGTACATATGTCCTAGGCAAAGATCCACGCCTCGACCCTTTTTGCATATGGGGCAATGAGATATTCATGAACCAGCATCAAGTGAGGAAACTGATAAGAATTATTAGCAAAAAGATACGAACGATGGCAATTAAATTATTTGTCTACGCTCTATCGAACACAACAGTGAGCTGTAGGATGGCAACTACGAACTCTATAGCCTTCTCTTTTTACTGCCCATAATGAGTTGTTAGACAACAATGTCTGAATCTTTTTCGTTTGCAGTGGTTCCCAAAGCAGTTTACTCAAGATTACCTCGCAAAGTACATGATTGGTGGACATGCAATGAAGGTTAAAGTATTTCATCGAGACTACAATGAGCATCAAGAAGTCCTAATGAAGACAGTGAAGTATGGGCGGGTGGCCATCACAAGGGGTTGGCATAGAGTCGTGCGCACATTAGGCATGGAGGAGGGCACAATATGGGCATTCCGCTTCACCTTCTCCAGCAACCAGAATGTCCTCCACCTCTCCCTTTACAGTCTTTAGTACAACTGTGGTTCATCATTCTTTACTTGTTGCTTCTGTACTTCTTCAGTATATGTACCTATGCATCGAATTATGCATTATGTAGTTCTTTAGTACAACCAGAATATATATATGTTGTTCCTTGTGTGACTAACCCATGTAGGAAGATGAACCACAAAAGAAGAAGGATAGCTCCCAACTCCATCACATGAGCATCTACAACAAGTTCAACTACATGATGATGTCAACAACAAAACCCAATGTAAGTCATCACATCTTAAAGAAGCTTTACTCAAAGACATGAGCTAAACCAACTCCACAAGATGTGAATACATTGAAATGCTTAAATGAAAAATGGTAACCCCATTTTGAGCTTAACGATGAGTATGACCTATGATCAAGTGTTTTCACTAGACTCCTAAGTCAATATACTCTAACATAGGTGACCTAGTCGCCGACCCTTCTAGATGAAGTTCTCTAGTGTTTTCTTGTCTTGAGTTTTTTCTCTTGTGTTTTAGTTGCTTTGCCCCTTTCAAAAAAAACTTCATCTAGTTGTTCTGTTTCTTGTATTTCTTTTCTTGTTTTACTTAGATTTCTTTCTTCTGTTAATTCCTTGCAAATCTTATCTGAATTCCTTACAAATCCTTGTGAGATCTTATTGCAAAGTGAGCTGAGTTTGACAAAATTTTCTTTCTGTCATGAACTCGGTCCCTCCAATCCGAATTGCACCGATGCCACCAAGCTGCAACTCACATTGCTTACATGTTCATCTGTCCAACCAACATGAACTACCTCGGCAACACCGATGTGATCAACCCGTGACTTTCCATTTCTCGGACTCATCGATTGATCCCACTCGGAGACACCGACTTCATCACACACAGAAACTTTTGCCAAAATCCTTCAGATTCTTTCCAACTCCACTCGATGATTCTTTCCCCTCTAATGCATTCGATATCATCTCAGCTAGATGAGTTACTCAAGGACCCTACCTACTGACCAATGACCATGAGCCAAACCCTTCTTGGAAATTGATGTCAAAGGGGGAGAGAGATATACACATCAAAGCTCATCTATACTCACTTAGAGAGAAATACACATGATACATATCAAAGCCTCTCTATGAGAGAAATGCACTTTATAAGAGGAGAGAGACCTATATGTTTCCAAGTGGGGAGAAACATATATTTGATTTTGATCATTCTATATGATCCTTTTGTGCTCTGATTTCTTTTGCTCTGATTTTGTCTCACCCTACCTACTCCCAATATCTACTATCTCAGATTTAGGGGGAGAGGAAGTTCAAATTTTAGGGGAGAAAAATTCTTGGAATTCTATTACAAATATTTATTTGACCTCTTGGGGACATGTCTGCTCTTAAGGAAGTATTGACCTAGTGATACTAACCCCTTTACATGTCATCCCAATCTTGGTATTCTTGAAGTTCTTGCATTCTTCTTGAAGAAATTCTCTTGCGTTATCTAACCTTGTTTTCTCAAGTTTGTTTCTTCAGGTAAAATGCTCAAGCACCTCAAGGTAAGTATATGCATCATACTCATGTGCATGATGGTCTCTTGCTTATTGGGCATACTTGTTTGCAAGAAAGATTCATGGACATGAATATACCTCATTCACATTTTCTTTGCTCTGATGCATATGGCCAAGATGCATGTGACATATCAAGTTTCCTACCCTATTGTGCAATTGCATTCCAAAAGCAATTATCTCTAAAAGGCTGCACACTTGTAGGGGGGGCTTATGTATGTTACATGTCTTTCAAAGCTTTCATATACTCTATGATATATTCCTATTTTAAAGCTTTGATGTATGTAGTCATCAATTACCAAAAAGGGGGAGATTGAAAGCACATTTGCTCCCTTGGTGGTTTTGGTAATTCATGCCAACATACATGTCATGGGACTAATGTTTCCCACAAGTACATTTCAGGAAAAGTTCAATCTAGGCAAGTAGATGGATGGAGATGTGGACCCCTCAAGCTATAAAGGACAAGCATTGGCAAGAGCTTTAAGACTCTACATTTTTGGTTAATTGATCCAAGATCACATTGAGTCCATAGGAAAGCCAATACTATTAAAAGGGGATGAGGTTTTGATCATGAGTCATTTGCTCAAGTGCTTGAAGATATTGCTCCAAATCCCTCAGCGACACCCTCACATTCCAATCTGTCCAAAACCCTAATGTCATTCTCGGTCCCACCGAAACACTCTCATCTGGACCCACCGAGATAAATCAGACAGAGCCACTACCTAAACCCTAGAAACTTGGTCTCACTGAGATGGCATTCGGTCCCACTGAAGTGCATGTGCCAAGTTTCTGTAGCCCATCGAGGACGAGTAGCAATTAAGCTTAGGGATGCTGATACGTCTCCAACGTATCTATAATTTTTGATTGCTTCATGCTATTATATTATAATTCTATATGCTTTATATTCCATTTTATATTATTTTTATGGACTAACCTATTAACTTAGTGCCCAGTGTCAGTTCTTGTTTTTGCCAATTTCTTTGTTTCACAAAAAAACATACCAAACGAAGTCCAAACACAATGAAACTTTACGGTGATTTTTTCTTGACAACAAGAGACCCTAGAAGCTTCGGTGTGGACCAGACGATGATCGAGAGAGCCACAAGCTCAGGTGGCTTGCCCCCAGGGGGCGACATGTGAGCTTGTGGGGCCCTCGTGGCTCCGTTGTCCTAATTCCAAGCCTATAAATTCACAAATATTCGGAAACCCCCAGAGCAAGACCCGAAACAATTTTATCGGCACCGCAAGCCTCTGTTTTTTCATGATCCCATTTGGAGGCCTTTTTTGATAGTTTGCCAGAGGGGGAAACCATTATGGAGGCAATCTTCATCGACCTTGCTACCTCCATGATGATGTGTGAGTAGTTCCTACAGGACCTACGGGTCCATAGCAGTAGCTAGATGGCTTTCTCTCTCTTTTTGATCTTCAATACAATGATCTCTTCGAAGATCTATTATGTAATTCTCGCGGTGTGTTTGTTAGGATCTAATGAATTATGGGTTTATTATCATATTATTCATTGAAACTATTTGAGTCTTTTGTGATTTAATCTATGTGTGATTTTATAGCTATGTATGCTTTCCGATCTATGAGTCTTCTTTGGCCAATTAGATGAGTAGATCATCAGAGGGAGTGGTGCATAGTAGTGGGTTCAATCTTGCGGTGTCCTTACTCTGTGACAGGAGTAGTTGCAAGGCATGTATTGTATTGTATTGTTGCTACTAAGGGTAAAATGACGGGATTCAAACATATTGCTTGGTCTTGTCTACATTATGTCATCTTTCTTAAAGTGTTACTCTGTTTGTCATGAACTTAATACTTTGAGATGCATGCTGGATAGAGGTCTTGGGGTGAAGTAATAGTAGTAGACACCAGTAAGTTTAATGGTCTACTTATCACGAACGTAATGCCTACATAGAATCATGCCACGAAGAATCATAATCATAATTATGCGCTAGTCTGTCAATTGCCCAACAGTAATTTGTTTACCCACCGATGCTATGATTACAAGAGATATGCATGTAGTGAAACTATGGCCCCAGGGTGTTGGAGGTATGCAATAGAGGCAATCATGTATGATGATATTTCTGATGTGTTTATGAACCGATGTAGTTCTCGGACGTTATCAATGATGCTTCTTGGCAAGTACGTGGCTTGCATGTGAGATCTTGTGTTGTATGATACATTCTAAATAGTCCCTGGTCGTAAGTGATGTGTGGGCACACGTCGGACTAGACCAACATGCAGTACGGTGAATGGCTTTATGTCACTAGCCATGGAGCATGTGATGTTGCCGAGGTGCATGGATTTGATTGGATCCGAGGTTGGATACGGAAGATTGGATCCAAACTCAGATGGAATCGGATTGGACAGACTCAACTATGAGACGCCGCGATAGGTCATCTGTGAGTCTCTAGTACACACACGTTCTGTGTCCTTGGACCTGAGCTGACGCATGTGCTCGGGATGGTGACCGACTTTCTTTGGGCCGACCAAACGCTACTCCGTAACTGGGTAGTACAAAGGTAGGTTTCGGGCTTGTCCAGACCCACGCTGCGAGACATGGTCGAGCAAAATGGGATTTGCCCCTCCGAACTGGAGAGATATACTCTGGGCCACTCATGTGATCCGACCTGGATAAGCATGGTCATGCGACGAGTATTATGAGATAATCCGAGGTGTTGGTAGGATTCATTGGAACGAGAAAGAGGTCGGGCTGCAACAAGGATGACCACATCGTCTTCAGCCCGACAACATATATCGTGTGGCAAAGGGAACGGAAGTATGACGTGCAAGTTCACCAACCGACTTCATAGTCTGCTTGGTGGTCGGCACGCTTTGCTAGAGGCCGCTACCAACTGAGCAGGTCGGATGTGATCCGACCTGCAGCCAAGCCGACTTGAACCTAAGGGGTTGCACGCTTAAGGGAAGGAACTGATGAGGTGAGATCCGAGGACATTGGTCGGATGTGATCCGAGCTGTACTAGGATATCGGTGTTGGGAAATGTAGTAGAAAACAAAAAAAATCGCACCTACGCACACCCAAGATCAATATGAAGATGCATTACGGGTTGGGATCACGATCGTTATCGTCACCGAGTTGTAGCGGAAGAAGAATGAGTTGGTGTAGATCATACTTGGAGTCCCTCGAACCGTCGATGAATGATCCCGTGAACCACCCTCAAACGATCCCTCGAATGGAAGACCGAAAGCACGACCTCTCTACTTGGTTGCAGGCGTACAACTTCACGATCCGGCAGCGCTTCACCGTCCAGAGCTAATCATCGCCGGAGAATTAGAGGGAGGAGATTAGAACCACACCGGGCTTCTAATTATGAGGATTAGAGGAACTAGGTCTAGCTCTAAATTGTCAACTAGGACCAACTAGAACTAGAACTAGAACTAGATGAACTAGAGGAGGCTTCAAAACTTGTGTCATCAAAAGTGCCTAGATCCTCTAGTATATATAGGTTGGAGGGGAGGAGGGGCTGCCAAGAGAAGGGGAAGGACTCCCCTCCCCTTGCGCGGGCCAAGGAGGGAAGGAGGAGTCCTTCCCCTTCCCAATTCGGCCTCCCACTAAGGAAAAGGGGGTGCCTCCCCTACATGGGCCAAGGTGGCCCAATTCCCCTTCCACCACTAGGCCTTTTAAGGCTTGTTGATATTAAATTAAATATAAAAGCCTCCTAACAATTACTAGAGCCTTTTATTATTAATTTAACACCACCAGAAACATTTCCCACCTATATATTATTTATCGGTAATACCAGGTATTGCCCGATAAACTCCGAAACCCTTTCGGTGACCCCGAAACGCTTCCGGTTCCTCTCGAAACTATTCTGAATATTAATGAAACAATTCCACAAATAAATCTTCGATACTCTTGTCCTACCAACAATCAGCAGATCATTATTACCTTAAGCTTGTGACCCCATAGGTTCGGTGAATCATAGACATGAACGAAACTCCTTCGTTCAATGACCGATAGCAGAACCATGGACGTCCATATCGATCCCTACGATTACACGAATGATATTCGAGTGATCCTTTGGATATCATGTGATGTTACCTTTGCTTCGCGATACTTAACAAAACCTGAGATGCATCGGTATCCTCCTGAGTCATACACATGCTCACTATACCGTCATCCTCATTACCGGTTTTGTTCTTCTTTCTCATTGATATGTTCCGGCATCCATGTGACATAGTCACCTGTGTCTAGCCAAACGATGATGAATACTGTCACATTGAGAGGTCCCTAATAATATCTCTCCATTGTCGGAGGAGCAAATCCCACTCTCGAGCTATCTAGTCCCTTGTCAAATGTTCCGATGAACCTGTAAGTTGTCATTATGATCACCTTGTTACAGATGACGTTTGAGCAACCCCAAAGTCCACCGTACGGTAGGAAGTGACTACGATACTCTGTAGGATCGAAAGTATATCTAGAGGGGGGGGTGATTAGACTACTTGACCAAATAAAACCTAACCTTTTCCCAGATTTTAATTGTGGGCAGATTTTAGCAATAGTACATGTCAAGCATCACCCTACACATGCAATTCTAAGAGTATAGCAGCGGAAAGTAGATAATTGCATATGTAAGTAAATGGGGGGATCGGAGATTTCAAACGCAATGAAGACACGGTGGTTTTTGGCGTGGTTCCGATAGGTGGTGCTATCGTACGTCCACGTTGATGGAGATTTCAACCCACGAAGGGTAATGGCTGCGCGAGTCCACGGAGGGCTCCACCCACGAAGGGTCCACGAAGAAGCAACCTTGTCTATTCCACCATGGCTTACGTCCACGAAGGACTAGCCTCACTCGGGGTAGATCTTCACGAAGTAGGCGATCTCCTTGCCCTTACAAACTGTTTGGTTCAACTCCACATCATGTTGGAGGCTCCCAAGTGACACCTAACCAATCTAGGAGACACCACTCTCCAAAAGGTAATAGATGGTGTGTTGTTGATGAACTCCTTGCTCTTGTGCTTCAAATGATAGTCTTCCCAGCCCTCAAACAACTCCTCACAGATTTGGCTATGGTGGAAGAGGGATTTGAGTGGAAAGCAACTTGGGAAAGGCTAGAGATCAAGGTTCAAATGGTAGGAATGGAATATCTTGATCTCAACACATGAGTAGGTGGTTCTCTCTCAGAAAATGTATGGTGGAAGTGTAGGCACGTTATGATGGCTCTCCTTACTGAGAAGGAGGTGGTGGAGGGGTATATATAGCCTCCACACAAAATCCAACCGTTACACACTTTTGACCCAACTCGGTGGCACCGAAACGATTATCTCGGTAGCACCGAACTGTGTAAAACATATGAACTTTAGGAAACTCGGTGGGACCGATACGAACAACTCGGATGGACCGAAGTGCAATGGCTTGGGCAATCCTCATCTCGGTGGCACCGATTGCATCAACTCGGTAGGACCGAAGTGAAGCAATAAGGTAACAAAGAGTTGGCAAGCCATCTCGGTGAGACCGATTTGCAAAACTCGATGAGACCGAAGTAAGTGCAAAGGATTATAGAGAGTTGGCAAGGCCATCTCGGTGGGACCGAGATCCATTTCGGTGGATCTGATTTGTTATGGTTTTGGCAGTGGCTAAGTCTTGGATGAACTTGGTGGGGCCGGATAGAGAATTTCGGTGGGGCCGAGTTGGAATGTAGGTTTTGGACATATTTGGGTAGAGAGAGTGGTTGAGAGTTTAGGAGTACTGTCACTAAGCACTTGAGCAAAAAGATCATTAAGCAACACCTCATCCCCTTTTAATAGTATTGGCTTTCCTATGGACTCAATGTGATCTTGGATCACTAAACCAAAAATGTAGAGTCTTGAGCTTTTGCCAATCCTTGTCCTTAGCATTTTGAGGGGTCCACGTCTCTAGTCCATGCCATGCCAATCATTGAACATCCTGAAATCTTTAACTTGAATGGACATTAGTTCAATGAGATATATGTTGTTATGAATTACCAAAACCACCAAGGGAGCAAATGTGCTTTAAATCTCCCCCTTTTTGGTAATTGATGACAACATATAGATCAAAGCTTCGACAAATGATTAAATGAATGAAATACATCGTCGTTTTGAGAAGTATGTGATAAGCAAGAGCTCCCCCTAAATTTGTGCATTATTTAAATATTTGCGTTTGAATGCAAATGCACAATCGATTAGGCTCATGGATCACTCTTCCATGTCACATACATCTTGGTGGAGCACACAAAATGATATGATTGAAATAGTAAGCATGCATCACCAACATAAGTAATTGATCATACAAGATAAAGATAATGATAAGCATTGATCATCATAATAAGCATAGTATGAGCAATCACAAGCATAAATGATAGAGTATCTCACAGACACTGTAGCAAGCACACACATAACAGAGTAGCATCAAACAAGCAAGTAACAAAAGAATGCAAGCAAATCAAAGCAGAACACTCTCTCTCGAAGCCTATGATCTATACAAATTCTCCCCCTTTGGCAACAAGTACCAAAAAGTTCGAATAGGTATAGGATTAGTCGGCACTCTAAGCACGGTCCTCCGAAGCTCCTGAAGGTGATCTTCTGTTGGCTGCTCCGGTGTGCGTAGACGGCGTTGAGATAAGAGCGTCCGCGAAGACTTCTGCGGATGTTTGCTGGGCTGGTGGAGTGGAGACCTGAGGTGGCACTGTGGCAGTAGCAGCTGGTGCAGATACTGTGGTCCGTGGATCCACAACTGGTATTGCAGCAGACCTGGCTGCCCTAGGCACTGTCTGAAATCGCTCTGTGGTTGGTCTGTCATCTCCACTGTCATCTGATGGGGCTGTCCTGACAGCATCAACATCATTCTGCAGCTGCTCTACTGTAGTCTGATTCTCTGTCACCTTGACATCTAGATCATGAAATTTAGTCTCAATAATCCGCTCAAAACTAGCCTGGGTCTGGGTGAGGTTGTCCAAACTTCGCTCAATCCTCAGAGTGGCTTCAAGTAGATATGTCATTTGATCCTTGGGTGTCTTGAGATTGGCAATTTGAGCATTTGGAGCAGATGCCTCCTGAGCTGCTTTTGCTTCTTTGGCTTTGCGGATCTTCTCTTGGGCTTGTGCTGAAGTGGGTTGCGAAGGATCCATCACAATTACATTGTCCTCAAACTCTGGACGGAGTGGCAAGTGCTCTCGATCAAGAAGGTATGTGCTGGTTCCAACCTTGGAATTGATCCATAGCTGAATGTGTGGTGCATATCCGCACGATCTCTTCTGATCAGCTACAGTCCTCTTGATAGTTTCCACTATCAGGCTCATCACCTTGAATTTCTGAGGTGTATCAAACAAATGCAGCAAATTGATGGAGTGGCCACGAATCATTTTGTCATCTCCTGACTTGGGTAGCAGAGTGTACCGCAATATGGTGTTCGTGGTGGCCAGTCCTGGGAGCAGATGCTTCACTGATCCAAGTTTGTGAGTCTCAATGTCCTCCTGGGGAATAGCTATGTACATGTTCTTCATGGAGTTGTGATCCATCTTGAGCTTGCCATAAACATCATAATCATCATCCTCTTCCTTGGGTGCACCAAGAAGACTTGCCCACTCAGATATGGTTGACTGATACCTGATACCCTCTGTCATCCACACTATTCTACCATCTGGATAGAAGTGAGCTGTAGAATAGAATTGCATGACCATTTCGTCATTCCACTTGGTCAACTTCTTTCCAACAAACTCGTCAACTCCTGCAATTCTGAAGCTTTCATGGACATGGGGAAAATAGTCCTCGTTCTCATCAATGTATTCCCAATCCACCCATCTCATGTCACTGACTATGGGCTTCTTATCAAGCAAAACTGTCTCATAGAAGTCCTGTTGTTCACGAGTGTGAAAGCGAAAATCACATGCTGTCTTCCTCCTTATAGCATAAGGATCTGATGTCCTCCATTGACGCAGTTCTTTATCCTTCCTCAGCATCATGTTATCCGCAACTGGGTGTGCATTGTCATGGTCTGGAATCTTAGAGTTCAATTTTCTGAGCACTAGAGGCTCTGCATCAACGTTTGACTCAGACATTGAGGCCTTGTTCTTCTCAGCAGCTGATATGTTCCTGGTTGATCTCTTTGATGTTGACACCTTAGGCTTGGACTTGGGGGCAGCACTCTTGATTGCATCAGACATTAGCTTTTGCGCTTTTGCAGGGGGTGCAGTGGCTGCTGGTTCCTCCTCCTCTTCTTCCTCATCAATCATCATGGAGGGTCTGCCAATCACTCGGGCATGAGTTTTTCTTACTCTCTTCTTCTTAGCTCCTGCAGCTGCCTCTGTGTCACTAGGCTTTTCAAGAGTGAATTGCATAGTCTGCTTAGGAACTTTCCTCACAGCAGTCCTCTCTTTGGTAGAAGTGGGCTTGGTGCTGTACTCCTTAGCAAGCACTGCTCTCTTTTTCTTAGTTGCAGCTTCACTTGCAACAAAATCATCATCTTCACTGTTAGAGGTTTTCTTCTTCCTTGTTCTGGTAGCTGCCTTTGGAAGATCTGGAGAGCTCCTCTCTCCCTCATAGAAACTCTCATCAGGGCTTGACCCTTCACTCATTTCTGCATGCTGTTCAGATCTGTTCTGACTGTCACTGCTGTCTGACATCTTGCCGAGCTGACCCTGTGAATAGATAGGTATGGGCAGAGTAGATGAGTCACCACAAAAAGCAGAGATTTTTCATAAAATTTGAGTTCAACTCTTAGTTTCAAGTTTTCACAGGATGCATATCTGATGGACCGAGTTGATCATCTCGGTGATACCGAAGCACACTACAGAAACCTTACACACCACTTCGGTCAGACCGATATGGGTTTCGGTGGCTCCGAGATGCTAGGGTTTCATTGAGATTTACTTTCGGTCTCACCGATTCGTACAACTCGGTGGCACCGAGACGTACTAGTGCTATGGTCAGAGACCAAATTGGTGGTACCGAAAATTTCGAATCGGTCGGTCCGAGATGCATTCGGCGGAAACTTAAACCTAAAATTTTTACTCGCATCTAATCTACGGAATTTGTAGTGTAACATGAGTTCTCAATCTGTGGCATGAATTCAGGCAGTCCAATCGTGCATTGAATCGGAAAAAGGAAGCACGAAAGGGATCGAATCTCACCCTAATTTGGTGGAGACCCCCTACGGCGGCAACGGCGGGGCAGATTGTCGTTGACGGCGACGGAATCCGGCGATGAGAGCGCGCTGGAGATGACGGCGAAGTCCGAAGACGAAGGGCGACGGCAGCAACGGGGAGCGGGAACGAGTGGGGTCGAGAAATTTCAACCGTTCGGTTCGCGCGATATATATATACCCGTACGCTGTCGGTGGCGCCGAGTTGAACAACTCGGTGGCACCGATATGTGTAACTGCTCGCAGTTTAGCACATCGGTGGCTCCGAAATGGTTGACTCAGTAGCACCGAGATGGAAAACCTAGATCAATCTAAGTGATTTTGGTTGGACCGAGTTTGAGTGAATTGGTTCGGCCGAAATCATTTAGAAGGTTTTGGAGGTTCAGCCCTTTCAGATCGGTGGCTCCAAGTGCTCCTCACCCGGAGGGTCCGAAAATGACTTGTTCAATTTTTTGTGATGCAGCAAGAATAGAATTTGAGACAAGAAAGCATAGATAGCTAGAGAAGGTACTTAGGCATTCTTGTACATCCACTTGGCCAGAATAACCAAGACAATCAAAACAACAAATGTATGTCCTCGAATGATGAAAACATGCAAACCAACATCCTCACACAATAAGATAGCAAATGAAATATGTGTCAAACATGCACAACCAATTCTAGCATCTATCAAGCAATGGCGATGACTAGGTCATCTATATATGAGTATATTGACTTAGGAGCCAAATGAGAACATTTGATCATGGGTCATACTCATCGTTTAAGCACAAGTGGGGTTATCACTTTTACATAACGCATTGATGTGTTCACACCATTAGAGTTGCTTTAGCTCAATTGTTTAAAGCAAAGCTCCCCCTAGATGTGATATCCCCCCTAAGAGGGATGAACTAACCTTGGGTCTTGTCGATGATGACTTCATGTAGATGTTGAAGATGTGGATGCTCAATGTTGATGTAGACCATCAAGAGTTGGGAGCAATCCTTTGGAGTTTTGTGCTTTCAATACCTACATGGGTTAGTCCCACACAAGGAACATACAAGGATATCCATAGACATAGAGTGAAATACACATATATGATGTCCATGAATGCATTGAATACCTTGTCCCTTGCCTTACCAACAAGAGGGTTTGTGACTCCATGAACTAGTGCAAAATGTGGAAGTTGGTTGCACAAGTTCTTGCCATAAAGAATTTGAGTGAAGTTTATTGGCGGAGTCACCCTCAAGAACTCTCTAGTTCTTCTTCTTTTGGACCCACATCAACTTGATGGGAATCCTTGGAGTTGTAGTAGCACTTGATGAAGTAGAACTTGATGAAGTCTTGGGAACCCACTTGACCATGGCTTGAGGATCTTCTTCAAATGAATCAATCTCTTCTTGAAGCTTGTCCTTGCCTTTTAGCTTGTGATCTTGTGGTGGAAGATCTTCTTGAGCTTTTGTTCCCTTGAAGGAAGTAGGATCATACTTCTTTTGTTGAGGAACAAACTTCGTCTTGGGGTATTGATCTTCTTCCCACTCAACTCCATTGGCATTGAACTTTCGTTCAAAACCAACACCTTGGTTCTTCCGGTGCCTTCCTTGCTTGAGTACAATTTCCTCAAATTGTTTACTCCCGGCAAGACTCTTGTAGACACCTTTCTCTATAATTCCTTTCAATAGCATATTTTCTTACTCAAGTGTAACTTGGCTAAGAGAATCATTAGTGGAATCAATAGAACTACTAGAAGCAACAACATTGGATTTAGCATTGTTATTGTTACTACTAGAGGTAGAACCATTTTTACCCTTGTTGCTAGTTTGCATAGGTTTAACTTGTGGCATAAAGGTAGACATGAGTAAACGCTTGGCAAGATATGAAGAACTCTTCTTTCGAAGATCATCATTGATAGCTTTAAGAAACTCATGCTCTTGCTCTAAATTTAGCTTCTCGAAGCGTAGCTTCTCATGAGTTCTTAGAAGTTCTCTATGATCCTCTTGAGTTGTTTCATGAGCTAACTTAAGAGCATTTAGTTATTTAGTTAGATGCTCAATCTCCTTCATAGCATTGTCACTCGTTTCCTCTTGACTATCATGATTACTAGCATTTTTATTATAGCTCACATCACTAGCCCTATCAACAAGTAAATCATCATCACCAAGCAAATCATCTTCATCACTATTGAAATCAAGATACTCGGGGTGTGATACCTTGGGGCCTTTTGCCATGAAGCATCTTCCAATTCCTTCATTGGGTGAGTCAAATAGATCATAGGAGTTGGATGACACAAGTGCAAGTCCGGCAACACCTTCATCTTGACTATAGTCGGAGTTGGAGTGATAACTTCTCTCGGAGTGGTTGTCGGAGTCGGATCTGGAAACCCATTCACCAACATGAGCTTGATGTCTTCTTATTGTGTAGCTCTTGGATGACTTGTCCTTCCTCTCCGAATCCTTGCTTCTTTGAGAGTGTCTTCGTTCATAACGATCATCTCTACTCCTTCTCTCCTTATGAGGTGATTCATCTCTTCTATGTCTTCCACTTGGTGATTCATCTCTTTTCTTGTAGGGAGCCGTACACTCATTGGAATAGTGTCCAGGCTTTCCACAATTGTAGCAATTACGGTCACGACTTGATGATCTTCTCTCATAGTGTCTTGAGCTAGAGCTTCTTTCTTTCCCTTTGTTCTTGTAGAACTTGTTGAATCTTTTCACCATTAGGCTTATCTCTTCATTGGATACTAGCTTGTCACTTGTAGTTGTTGGAGCATCGGTTGAGGCTTTGTAAGCACCACTTGATTTGTTGTGCAGCTCCTCTTTGTCCTTGAGTGACATTTCATGAGCAAAAATCCTTCCAATGACTTCCGTGGGCTTGAGATCTTTGTAGTTTGGCATCATTTGGATCAATGTGCAGACGGTATCATATTTTCCATCCAAAGCTCTAAGTATCTTCTTGATGATGAATTTGTCAGTCATCTGTTCACTTCCTAAGCCGGCAATCTCATTTGTGATGAGAGCAAGCCTAGAGTACATCTCAGTGACTCCTTCACCATCCTTTATCTTGAACTTGTCAAGTTGACTTTGAAGCACATCCAACTTAGATTCCTTGACAGACTCGGTACCCTCATGCATATCAACCAAAGTATCCCAAATTTCCTTTGCATTCTCGAGGCGGCTGATTTTGTTGAATTCTTCGGGACATAAACCGTTGAATAGAATATCACAAGCTTGAGCATTGTATTGCAACATCTTCAATTCTTCCGGGGTTGCTTCACGATCCGGTTCCTTGCCATCCTCAAAGAAGTCACCTTGCAAGCCAACACGAACAACAGCCCAAACGGCAGGGTTATGACCAAGAATATGCATTTTTATCTTATGTTTCCAACTAGCAAAGTTTGTACCATCAAAATATGGACCTCTATGGTGATAGTTACCCTCACTAGACGCCATACTCTCCTAGGTTGTGAAACCAAGGCTATGATCACCAAAGCAATGGAAATCAAGGCTTAAGGAGACCAAAGCTCTGATACCACTTGTAGGATCGAATGTATGTCTAGAGGGGGGGGGTGATTAGACTACTTGACCAAATAAAACCTAACCTTTTCCCAGATTTTAATTGTGGGCAGATTTTAGCAATAGTACATGTCAAGCATCACCCTACACATGCAATTCTAAGAGTATAGCAGCGGAAAGTAGATAATTGCATATGTAAGTAAAGGGGGGGATCGGAGATTTCAAACGCAATGAAGACACGGTGGTTTTTGGCGTGGTTCCGATAGGTGGTGCAATCGTACGTCCACGTTGATGGAGACTTCAACCCACGAAGGGTAACGGCTGCGCGAGTCCATGGAGGGCTCCACCCACGAAGGGTCCACGAAGAAGCAACCTTGTCTATTCCACCATGGCTTACATCCATGAAGGACTTGCCTCACTCGGGGTAGATCTTCACGAAGTAGGCGATCTCCTTGCCCTTACAAACTGCTTGGTTCAACTCCACATCATGTTAGAGGCTCCCAAGTGACACCTAACCAATCTAGGAGACACCACTCTCCAAAAGGTAATAGACGGTGTGTTGTTGATGAACTCCTTGCTCTTGTGCTTCAAATGATAGTCTTCCCAGCACTCAAACAACTCCTCACAGATTTGGCTATGGTGGAAGAGGGATTTGAGTGGAAAGCAACTTGGGAAAGGCTAGAGATCAAGGTTCAAATGGTAGGAATGGAATATCTTGATCTCAACACATGAGTAGATGTTTCTCTCTCAGAAAATGTATGGTGGATGTGTAGGCACGTTCTGATGGATCTCCTTACTGAGAAGGAGGTGGTGGAGGGGTATATATAGCCTCCACACAAAATCCAACCGTTACACACTTTTGACCCAACTCGGTGGCACCGAAACGATTATCTCGGTAGCACCGAACTGTGTAAACGATATGAACTTTAGGAAACTCGGTGGGACCAATACGAACACCTCGGAAGGACCGAAGTGCAATGGCTAGGGCAATCCTCATCTCGGTGGCACCGATTGCATCAACTCGGTAGGACCGAAGTGAAGCAATAAGGCAACAGAGAGTTGGCAAGCCATCTCGGTGAGACCGATTTGCAAAACACGGTGAGACCGAAGTAAGTGCAAACGATTACAGAGAGTTGACAAGGCCATCTCGGTGGGACCGAGATCCATTTCGGTGGATCCGATTTGTTAGGGTTTTGGCAGTGGCTAAGTCTTGGATGAAATCGGTGGGGCCGGATAGAGAATTTTGGTGGGGCCGAGTTGGAATGTAGGTTTTGGACATATTTGGGTAGAGAGAGTGGTTGAGGGTTTAGGAGTACTGTCACTAAGCACTTGAGCAAAAAGATCATTAAGGAACACCTCATCCCCTTTTAATAGTATTGGCTTTCCTATGGACTCAATGTGATCTTGGATCACTAAACCAAAAATGTAGAGTCTTGAGCTTTTGCCAATCCTTGTCCTTAGCATTTTGAGGGGTCCACGTCTCTAGTCCATGCCATGCCAATCATTGAACATCCTGAAATCTTTAACTTGAATGGATATTAGTTCAATGAGATATATGTTGTTATGAATTACCACCAAGGGAGCAAATGTGCTTTCATACTCTCATGGTCCGAGGACCTAAACACACATGTTAACACTCCGTGTTATAACAATTGATTTCAGACGATGTTATCTCAAATTATAACAAACAAGTTTGGGTCGATTCAGTATGATCGTTCTTCTAACGCATACTCCCTATGTTGTTTTAGGACTATCATTACACTTAACGATATCTGATACGTCCAATTTGCTTCATGATTTCCTACTATTATTTATAGTGTATTTTATCATTATTTCACTTTATGATGCAATTCTTATGACTTTTCTCTCTTAATTTGCAAGATTTATATGAAGAGGGAGAATACCGGCAGCTAGAATTTTGGACCTGAAATAGCTACAACAGAGATACCTATTCTACAGTGCTCCAATTGACTAGAAACTTCACGGAGATTTTTTTTGAATATATAAAAAATACTGGAGAAAAGATATATCAGAGGGGACCCACCAGTTGCCCACAAGGCAACAGGGCGCGCCCCCCTGGGCACGCCCTGATGCCTTGTGGGGCCCCTGACTGGCCTCTGGCCCCCTTCTTCTGCTATATAAGCTCATTTTCCCTAAAAAATATAGAGAAGACTTTCGGGATGAAGCACCGCCGTCTCGAGGCGGAACCTGGGCAGGAGCAATTTTGCTCTCCGGCGGAGCGATTCTGCCGGGGATACTTCCCTTCGGGAGGGGGAAATCGAAGCCATCGACATCACCAACGATCCTCTCATCATGGGAGGACCAATCTTCATCAACATCTTCACCAGCACCATCTCATCTCAAACCCTAGTTCATCTCTTGTATTCAATCTTTGCCTCAAAACATTAGATTGGTACCTGTGGGTTGCTAGTAGTGTTGATTACATCCTGTAGTTGATGCTAGTTGGTTTATTTGGTGGAAGATTGTATGTTCAGATCCTTAATGATATTGAATACCCCTCTGATCTTGAACATGAATATGATTTGTGAGTAGTTACTTTTGTTCTTGAGGACATGGGAGAAGTCTTGTCATAAGTAATCATGTGAATTTGGTATTCGTTCGATATTTTGATGATATGTATGTTGTTGCTTCCTTTAGTGGTGTCGTGTGAACGTCGACTACATGACACTTCACCATGTTTGGGCCTAAGGGAAGGCATTGTGGAGTAGTAATTAGATGATGGGTTGCTAGAGTGACAGAAGCTTAAACCCTAGTTTATGCGCAATTCCGTAAGGGGCTGATTTGGATCCATATGTTTCATGCTATGGTTAGATTTATCTTAATTCTCCTTCCGTAGTTGCGGATGCTTGCGAGAGGGGGTAATCATAAGTGGGAGGCTTGTTCAAGTAAGAACAACACCCAAGCACCGGTCCACCCACATATCAAATTATCAAAGTAGCGAACGCGAATCAAACAAACATGATGAAAGTGCCTAGATGAAATTCCCATGTGTCCTCGAGAACGCTTTGCTTATTATACGAGTTCGTTCTGGCTTGTCCTTTGCTATAAAAAGGATTGGGCCACCTTGCTGCACTTTTGTTACACTTGTTACTTGTTACGAATTATCTTGATATCAAACTACTCTTTACCGCTACTTTCTGTGCTTGCAGAAAATACCTTACTAAAAACCGCTTGTCATTTCCTTCTGCTCCTCGTTGGGTTTGACACTCTTTTACTTATCAAAAGGACTACGATTGATCCCCTATACTTGTGGGTCATCAAGACTCTTTTCTGGCACCATTGCCGGGGAGTGAAGCGCCGTTGATGAGTGGAATTTGGTAAGGAAACATTTATACTACGTGCTGAAATTTACTGTCACTTGTCACTATGGAAAGTAATCCTTTGAGGGGCTTGTTCGGGGTATCTTCACCTTAATTGAAAGCATTAAGAGTTGCTCCTCAATCTACTGAACCTACTGAAAATATTTATTATGAAATTCCTTCAGGTATGATAGAGAAACTGCTAGCTAATCCTTATGTAGGAGGTGGAACGGTGCATCCTGATATGCATTTGATATATGTGAATGAAATTTGTGGATTGTTTAAGCTTGCAGGTTTATCTGGAGATGGAGTTAAAAAGAAAGTATTCCCTTTACCTTTGGAGGGAAAGGCATTGACATGGTATAGGCTATGTGATGATACTGGAACATGGGATTGGAACCGGTTGAAGCTGGAATTTCACCAGAAATTTTATCCTATGCATTTGGTTCATCGTGATCGGAATTATATATATAATTTTTGGCCTCGTGAAGGATAAAGTATCGCTCAAGCTTGGGGGAGGCTTAAGTATATATTGCACACATGCCCCAATCATGAGCTCTCAAGGGAAATTATTATTCAAAATTTTTATGCTCGGCTTTCTCATAATGATCAATCCATGCTCGATACTTCTTCTGCTGGTTCCTTTATGAAGAGAACTATTGAATTTAGATGGGATCTTCTGGAAAGAATTAAACATAACTCTGAAGATTGGGAAACCGACAAAGGTAAAGTGTCAGGTATAAATCTTGAGTTTGATTGTGTTAAATCTTTTATGGAAATTGATGCTTTTCACAAGTTTAGTACCAAATATGGACTTGACTCTAAGATAGTAGACACTTTTTGTGAATCCTTTGCTGCTCATGTTGATCTCCCTAAGGAGAAATGGTTTAAGTTTCATCCACCTATTGAATTAAATGAAGAACCTGTTAGTGTTAAAGAAGAAACAATTGTTTACAATGTTGATCCAGTTGTGCCTACTGCTTATATTGAGAAACCTCCTTTCCCTGTTAGGATTAAGGAACATGCTAAAGCTTCAACAGTGGTTAATAAAAGTAATATTAAAACACCTAGACCTTCTGAGCAAATTAAAGTTGAACCTAATATTGCAATGGTTAAAGATCTTTTGGTTGATAACATTGATGGACATATCATATATTTCTGTGATGAAGCAACTAGAATTGCTAAGTCAGACACTAAAGATAAAAATAAACCCATAGTTGGCGTGCCTGTTATTTTTGTTAAAATTGGAGATCATTGCTATCATGGTTTATGTGATATTGGTGCTAGTGTGAGTGCTATTACTTTTACTCTCTATCAAGAGGTCATGAATGATATTGCACCTGTTGAGATTGAAGATATTGATGTGACTATTAAGCTTGCAAATAGAAATACTATTACACCACTAGGGATTGCTAGAGATGTTGAAGTCTTGTGTGGTAAGATCAAATACCCTACTGATTTTCTTATCCTTGGATCTCCACAAGATGATTTTTGTCCCATTATATTTGGTAGACCCTTCTTGAATACAGTAAATGCTAAGATTGATTGCAATAAAGAAATTGTCAGTGTTAATTTTGGTGATGTGTCTCATGAATTTAATTTCTCCAAGTTTCGTAGACAACCTCATGATAAAGAATTACCCAATAAAGATGAAATTATAGGTCTTGCTTCTATTGATGTTCCACCTATAGATCCTTTAAAACAATACTTGCTAGACCATGAAAATGATATGCATATGAATGAAAGAAATGAAATAGATGAGTTGTTCTTTAAGCAAGCACCTATTCTTAAACATAATTTGCCTGTTGAAACTTTGGGAGACCCTCTTCCACCAAAGAGTGATCCTGTGTTTGAATTAAAGCAATTACCTGATACGCTTAAATATGCTTATCTTGATGAAAATAAGATATATCCTATTATTATTAGTGCTAACCTTTCAGAGCATGAAGAAAAGAGATTACTCAAAACTCTGAAGAAGCACCGTGCTGCTATTTGATATACTCTCGATGATCTTAAGGGCATTAATCCCACTTTATGTCAGCATAAAATTCATATAGAGCCAGACGCTAAACCAGTTGTTGATCACCAAAGAAGGTTGAATCCTAAAATGAAGGATGTGGTAAGAACTGAGATATTAAAGCTTCTGGAGGCTGGTATAATCTATCCCATAGCTGATAGTAGATGGGTAAGTCATGTTCATTGTGTTCCTAAGAAAGGAGGTATTACTGTTGTTCCCAACGATAAAAACAAACTTATCCCACAAAGAATTGTAACCGGTTATAGAATGGTAATTGATTTCAGATAATTAAATAAAGCTACTAGGAAAGATCATTACCCTTTGCCTTTTATTGATCAAATGCTAGAAAGATTATCTAAGCATACACACTTTTGCTTCTTAGATGGATATTCTGGTTTCTCTCAAATTCCTGTATCACCAGAAGATCAAGAGAAAACCACATTTACTTGTCCTTTTGGAACTTATGTTTATCGTCGTATGCCTTTTGGTTTATTTAATGCACCTACCACCTTTCAAAGATGTATGACTACTATATTCTCTGACTTTTGTGAAAAGATTATTGAGGTTTTCATGGATGATTTTTCCGTTTACAAAACTTCTTTTGATGATTGCTTAAGCAATCTTGATCGAGTTCTGTAGAGATGTGAAGAAAATAATCTTGTCTTGAATTGGGAGAAGTGCCACTTTATGGTAAATGAAGGTATAGTCCTTGGGCATAAAATTTCTGAAAGAGGTATTGAATTTGATAAGGCTAAAGTTGATGCAATTGAGAAAATGCCATGTCCTAAAGATATCAAAGGTATAAGAAGTTTCCTCGGTCATGTTGGTTTCTATAGAAGGTTTATAAAAGACTTCTCTAAAATTTCTAGGCCTCTTACTAATCTCTTGCAAAAAGATGTTCCATTTGTTTTTGATGATGATTGCGTACACTACTGCAGGAAGGTCCTAACGCAACACATCAATCAGAGACCCCGCGACCAAACTGTGTGCGATGCATTAATCGCAAATGGTGTAGTACTAAAACCGTCGCCAATAAGATGAACTGTTTGTGATGCCGGAGACATAAAAAATGATTCAGATTAGAGATGCGTGTGCGATATGTGGCATACAGTTAATCCATACGAACGGTTTACGATAAGCTAGAACAACAAACATGATTCAGATTAGAGACGCGTGTGCGATACGTGGCATATAGTTGATCCATACGAACTGTTTGCGATAAGACAGAACAACAAACACGGTCAGCCAAATCGAGGTGTGTGCGATACACGGCATGCAGTTCACTCGGATGAACTGTTTGCTATTACCCGACACAACAGAAACGGTTAGGCAGATCAAGGTGTGTGCAATATACGGCATGTGGTTCGCTCGGATGAACTGTTTGTGATTACCCAACACCACAGAAACGGTCAGCCAGATCAAGGAGTCTGCAATATACGGGCACACATTCTAATTAAAATAATTGTGCGCGATGGTAATAACAAGCGCACACGGTTGATGGAACAAGTCACGTGCTAACATCGCCGATTGCGGTGCACACGCCACGTACGCATCCGAGAACGCTTGCCCACGTTAATTACACCATCCGGGAATCATGCCGCACTTCAAAACCGGAACCGTCAAATAATTTTGAGCTTCTTTCCCGTCACATTCCAAATTACTCCGATTCACACCGATATGTAAGTGCAAACCTGTTCACACCGTTGAAAACCTAAACGTTTTCCCACTTAGCAGCTTATTACTAGGTTATAAATACCACCTACTCGAAAATGACTGCACATTCCTCCTCAATTCCTCATCAACAAACAAACAAGTCTTCGTCCTTCCTTGCATCTACCATGGCCCATGGGAGGAGTTCTTGGTCGAGAAATGACCACGGAGCGGAGAGCGAAGCAGCAGAGATGTCCCGTCTCGCCGCGATATCAGCCGAGAGGTCCCGCCGCACCGCCGAAGCAGTAGATTGGTTCGGCCACGCCGCGGAAGCGGCATAGATGTCACGCCACACCGCGGAAGTAGCAGAGCGGTCCTGCCACGTCGTGGTGGCCTGGATGGATCTATCGCGGGCACTCGAGGGCTCTCACAGGCGCATGCGCGCTATGCTCAATAGGCTGATGGACGATTACATCCTCAATAGGCTGATGGACGATGACATCCCCGTTGGGAGAAGCTGCAAAAGGAGAGCTATGCCGCGTTGGATAAGTCCACTGGCGTCATCCGGAGGCTCCACACCGAGCGCGACCTGCTGAGGGCGAAGATCGCCGGCAGGGCGAAGCAGCACGAGAAGACAACTGCCGTGTTGGAGAAGACGGCCGTCATGGTCAGGAAACTTACGGACGAGAATGATAATCTCCGCATCGAGCGTGACATGCTCCTAGAGGAATCTGTGGTTGCTCGCAAGCGACGGATTGAGGACGTGAAGGAGATCAAGGTGAACGAAATGACGAAGATGGCATAGTAGATCGAGGTGAAGTAGAGAGCAGCGACCCAGATCATTGTCTGTGTCTTCCTTCTTTTGCCCTTTTGTCTTTCGGGCATTGCCGCATGTGGCATCTTTAATTATCTTCCTGAATATGTAAGACAATTATTATTATCCATTTCCATCGTCTTCTTATATATCAGTCTTGCTAAGTCTCAGTCGATGCTATGTCCGTGAGATCTTACATCAAGATCCGTGCAAAATTTTCTTTTCATATTTTCTTTTCTCTCTCTTAAATCTCAGTCGACTGAGGCCTAGCCACGCCATTAAAACTGGGGCTCATGCGCCATTAATGGAGAAGTTGGGAGCGAGGTGGGCGGCGGATGGAGGTCAAAGGGATCGCCTCCCGGTGAGCCTGCGTAGCGGTCTGCTCCACGCCTCCTGTCTACTCAAATAGCTACCCCACACGTCACCTCCAAGCCAATAAAAATGGGGACGCGTGGCGGCACGTAAATGGTTAGTACAACGCCCATGGTTTGAATAGCACTTGTGTTTCCGATTGTAACGTGGCAGCTCTTTGTTCCTAAATGACTTCGTTGGTTGTTAATCTGTGCGCCTTCAAAAAATCGGACAAATTTTTTACCACAACATGTTGGTGCCATGTCTAGGCAACATGCCAAGTTTCATGATTTTCAGGCAAGTTTTGGATTTACAGGAATTTAAAAACCAAGTTTATCAATGTTTTCGGCCGAGCGACGACGCCGAGATGTTTGAAATTCATTCCCATTTCTTGCATGGGACCTAAACATGCACCCAAGGACACATATACGATTTTTCAACCCATTTTTGTGCATTGGAGCATGTGCCTGTAGTTCAAATTTGAGTTATGCACATTAAATGCCTAGAAAACTCAATTAATGTATAAAAAATGCCTAACAAACCCGAAATAATTCCAAATTTTAGCACGACATTCCTATTGGTCTTTGTTGCCTCTGTAAAAAAAATCAAGGCATGAAGAGGCAGCGTATGTCGTTTCGCCCACAAAGGTGACACATCCCCCCTATCGGAACCATGAGCCTTCTTGAGAGAAGCTCCGGTTTGTAAGAAGCTTATACCAAAACTTGTCCCAAATCGAACAAAAAATTTACCACAGCATGTTGGTGCCATGTCAAGACACCATGCCAAGTTCCGTGATTTTTAGGCAATTTTTGGATTTACAGGAATTTAAAAACCAAGTTTTCTCAATGTTTTCGGCCGAGCCACGATGCCCAGATGTTTGAATATCATTCCCATTTCTTGTATGGGGCCTAAACATTCACCCAAGGACAGAAATACGATTTTTCAACCCATTTTGGTGCACTGGAGCATGTGCATGTAGTTCAAATTTGAATTATGCACATTAAATGCCTAGAAACTCAATAAATGTATAAAAAAGGCAAACGAACCCGGAATAATTCCAAATTTTAGCACGACACTCCTATTGGTCTTTGTTGGCTCTGCAAAAAAAATCAAGGCAGGAAGAGGCAGCGTATGTCGTTTCGCCCACAAAGGTGACACATCCACTATCGGAACCATGAGCCTTCTTGAGAGAAGCTCCGGTTTGTAAGAAGCTTATACCAAAACTTGTCTCAAATAGAACAATTTTTTTACCAGAGCGTGTTGGTGCCATGTCAAGACACCATGCCAAGTTCCGTGATTTTTAGGCAATTTTAGGATTTACTAGAATTTAAAAACCAAGTTTATCAATGTTTTCGGCCGAGCCACGACGCCCAGATGTTTGAAATTCACTCCCATTTCTTGTATGGGACCTAAACATTCAACCAAGGACACATATACAATTTTTCAACCCATTTTAGTGCACTGGAGCATGTGCCTGTAGTTCTAATTTGAATTATGCACATTAAATGCCTAGAAAACTCAATTAATGTATAAAAAGGGCCAAACGAACCGAGAATAATTCCAAATTTTAACACGACACTCCTATAGTTGCATGTTCACTGCAGATAAATGTTCTAGCAATTCAAACAGCGACCTTTCCTACCGTAACCCCATTTTGTCTTTCAAATCAAAATGAAAAAATCAATTACACCACAAACAGTTTGTTAGCAACAATCATGTGCGATGCAGTATAAAATATCTTGGGGCTCCCTCATGTATGGCTTACGTAGGAAGGTTCGTCGGCTACAGTCCACCGGCCACGCGTCAACCACACTTGCGCGCTAGTTTTTTGCTGCACTGTTCGTAAATTTTCGGCAACCGCGGAAATATCTAGGTCCCCGCCCCCTCCCCCCCCCACCAAAAGCCACATTTCCACTGTTTCCTCCTTCCTTTCCAAGTTCAAACCTTCACTGCTTGCTTTGCAGCGCCGCCTCCTCGCCGGCAGCGCTCCTTCCCGCTGCGCGGCCTCGTCCATATAGTCAGGTAATCCACACCCCACCCACATCCTCCTCCTCCTTCTCCATCCCACAAGCCTCGACCGCCGGCGCGACATCTTCCACCCAAATCACTGCCCCATCGTCCAATTAAGCACCGCCCATAGCCATGGTTCACGCATTATAGCCAAGAGCTCAAGGAGCATCTGGCACCAGTGAAGCAAATCGCGGCCGCACGCGTGGATGAGGTCGCGATGGCTGCCATGCATGCCGACCGCCAGATCTTGTAGGACCACCTCGCCATCGAGGCCATCGTCGACCCCTCGCGCGCGGACGCCGCCACATGGTTGGCTGCTTTAAACGACAGTTCATGGTGTTTTCTAAAGGCCGCCTCCGGTGCCTTCTAGTGAATTGTCCTCTGTTATGTTAATATGCAATCTGATCTTCTGAAATGGGATGTTCAGTTAACAGTTTGGTTCATTTGTTATGATGTTCAGTTAACTATTTGGTTCAATTCTGAAATGTGATTTTCAATTCCTGTGGGTACAATTTTTTTATTGTTATGCATGTGAGGAATAATATCGAATTTGGATGTACTCTATACATGAGAAACATACACAAATGCTATATTTCCTAGTAGTTCTTAAGCACGCTAGGCTTGGTTAACTGTATGATCTTCTAGTATATGTTCTATTCTGCAATGTGGTTCTCAGTTAACTGCTTGCTTCATTTGTTGTGGTGTCTAGTTAACTTTTTGGTACAATTCTACAGTGTGATGTTCATTTGTTGTGGGTACAAGTTTTCATTAATATATTCTACTGATAGTATGCTAACTCTCACTTAAACTGATCAATATCTGCCTTATATGTGTTGCAGGGAAACAATGGGAGGCACTGAGGTTTACCATCGAGGTTTGCACATGCATGGTCCTTTGGCTAATAGCACATTATTGCGCAATTGCAGGAACCATTCTAATATTTAGTATTTTAACAATTTGGTCTTGCACATGTAGGTCCTGCTGTCAGAGGTTTAGACCCACTGTTCGATCCATTTTGCATATGGGGAAATGAGATGGACATGAATATCAGTCAAGTCAAGAAACTCAGAAAGATTGTTAGGATAAAGAAACTAGCGTTGAATAACAACAAGATCTTTGTTTGCACAATGAAGAAGACATCAGTCAGCTATAGGATGGTACTAACTCTTTTACCTTGTGTTTTTTTCCTATGCGCCATTTCAAAATTTAGAACAGATATTTATGCATATCTTTGTTTTCAGTCCTTTCCAAAGCAGTTCACCGATGATTACCTCTCAAACTACCTCCATGGTCAAGAGGCGAGGAAGGTACTCATTCAACACCCACGGTACAATATTGAAGTCTCCCTCAAGAGGATGAAGGTTGGGCGGGCAATCATCCGCAGCCACTGGCGTAAAGTTGCAAGGACATTCAACATCATTGAAGGCTCAATATTCGCCTTCAGATTCAGCAGTTTTCCAGATGAGATTCATCTCTCTATATACCATATATGATGCTACTTTCCAAAGGTTTTAGATGTTGCATGTGAAACTTCATGCTGTTGTGTAATTGAGTAGCTAGCTATATGCCTATATGGTGTAACTGAGTGCTGAAGCTATGTGATGTTGTACTCTGATGTAATTCAGCTATGAAATCCTGGTTGCTGTAATACGGCTATGAAACATATGGTGTGTTTGGTATGAAATGTCAATTTGATTACTAAATGCATTATCAATAATAGGCCAATTAGCCTGCTTATTGGGTTTCTGAATTGCAGACAGTTTGTCAGATAACACCGTGGGCGATGACCTCAAACAACGCACACAGTTTCTAGAAAGTAGCCGTGTTGGATCAATGAACAATCACACACACCTTCCGCCCGACAAATGTTTGCGTTAGGCCACCTTGCACAAACGTTTCCACATAAAAATTGTGTGTGATGTACATATGAACAGAAATGTTTTTCTGAGATTCACTGTGTGGGATGAACATACGAACAGAAACGATTGGGCCAGTATAATTGTCTGCGATGGCTCGCCCGATCGCACACGAGCTCTTTTTGCCCCGCGTGTGTGACCGGAGGCCCTATCGCCGACGGTTTCTGGGTCATTTGGGAAGGACTTCCCTATCGCACACATAGGCAAGGCGACGGTTTAAAACTGCATCACAGAAAGGGGTTAAAAACCGTTTGTATAGCAGCTCGCTGTACCAGTGGTAGAAGCCTTTGAAATTCTTAAGAAAACCTTAATTTCTGCACCTATAATTCAACCACGTGATTGGAACCTACCCTTTGAAATTATGTGTGATGCTAGTGATTATGATGTTGGTGCTGTTCTAGGACAAAGAGTTGTTAAGAAATTAAATGCTATAGTAAAATTCTAGACAGTGCTCAAAGAAACTATGGTACTACTGAGAAGGAATTTTTAGCAGTTGTGTTTGCGTGTGATAAATTCAGATCTTACACTGTTGATTCCAAAGTTACTATTCATACTAATCATGTTGTTATTAAATATCTTATGGAAAAGAAAGATGCTAAACCTAGACTTATTAGGTGGGTTCTTTTGCTACAAGAATTTGATTTGCATATTGTGGATAGAAAGGGAGCTGAGAACCCCGTAGCAGATAATTTATCTAGAATGGAAAATGTTCTTGATGACCCACTTCCTATTAATGATGATTTCCCTGATGAACAATTAGCTGTGATAAATGCTTCTCGTAACACTCCGCGGTATGCAGACTATGCTAATTACATTGTTGCTAAATATATACCACCTAGTTTCACATACCAACAAAAGAAAAAGTTCTTTGATTTAAGGCATTATTTTTGGAATGACCCACATTTATATAAAGGAGCAAATGGCATTATTAGACGTTGTATACCTGAGCATGAACAGGAATAAATCCTACGGAAGTGTCACTTCGAGGCATACGGAGGACACCACGCGGGAGACAGAACTGCACATAAGGTATTACAATGTGGTTTTTATTGGCCTACTCTCTTCAAAGATGCACGCAAGTTTGTCCTTTCTTGTGATGAATGTCAAAGAATTGGTAATGTTGGTAGACATCAAGAAATGCCTATGAATTATTCACTTGTTATTGAACCATTTGATGTTTGGGGTTTTGATTATATGGGACCTTTTCCTTCCTCTAATGGGTATACTCCTATTTGAGTTGTTGTTGATTATGTTACTAAGTGGGTAGAAGCTATTCCAACTAGTAGTGCCGATCATAACACTTCTATTAAAATGCTTAAAGAGGTTATATTTCTGAGGTTTGGAGTCCCTAGATATTTGATGACTGATGGTGGTTCACATTTTATTCATCATTGGTACAGCGAGCTGCTATACAAACGGTTTTTAACCCCTTTCCGCGACGAAGTTTTAAACCGTCGCCTTGCCTGTGTGTGTGCAATAGGGGGGGTCCTTCCCACACGACCCAGAAACCGTCGGCGATAGGGCCTCCGGTCACACACGCGGGGCAAAAAGAGCTCGTGTGCGATCGGGTGAGCCATCACAGACAATTATACTGGCCCAATCGTTTCTGTTCGTATGTTCATCCCACACAGTGAATCTCAGAAAAACGTTTCCGTTCATATGTACATCACACACAATTTTTATGTGGAAACGTTTGTGCAAGGTGGCCTAATGCAAACATTTGTCGGGCAGAAGGCATGTGTGATTGTTCATTGATCCAACACGGCTACTTTCTAGAAACTGTGTGCGTTGTTTGAGGTCATCGCCCACGGTGTTGTCTGACAAACCGTCTGCAATTCAAAAACCCAATAAGCAGGCTAATTGGCCTATTATTGATAATGCATTTAGTAATCAAATTGACATTTCATATCAAACACACCATATGTTTCATAGCCGTATTACAGCAACCAGGATTTCATAGCTGAATTACATCATAGTACAACATCACATAGCTTCAGCACTCAGTAACACCATATAGGCATATAGCTAGCTACGCAATTACACAACAGCACGAAGTTTCACATGCAACATCTAAAACCTTTGGAAAGTAGCATCATATACGGCATATAGAGAGATGAATCTCATCTGGAAAACTGCTGAATCTGAAGGCGAATATTGAGCCTTCAATGATGTTGAATGTCCTTGCAACTTTACGCCAGTGGCTGCGGATGATTGCCCACCCAACCTTCGTCCTCTTGAGGGAGACTTCAATATTGTACCGTGGGTGTTGAATGAGTACCTTCCTCGCCTCTTGACCATGGAGGTGGTTTGAGAGGTAATCATCGGTGAACTGCTTTGGAAAGGACTGAAAACAAAGATATGCATAAATATCTGTTCTAAATTTTGAAATGGCGCATAGGAAAAAACACAAGGTAAAAGAGTTAGTACCATCCTATAGTTGACTGATGTCTTCTTCATTGTGCAAACAAAGATCTTGTTGTTATTCAGTGCTAGTTTCTTTATCCTAACAATCTTTCTGAGTTTCTTGACTTGACTGATATTCTTGTCCATCTCATTTCCCCATATGCAAAATGGATCGAACAGTGGGTGTCGTGGTTTTAACACGGCAGATGCCCTTGAGAGAGGACTTGGAGATGAGGCCATCGCACAAGTGTGGAAGCTTAGCGGGGTTGAACGGGAACGAGAATACGCCGGGTTACCCAGGTTTGGCCCCTCACGATGGAGGTAAAAGCCTACGTCCTGCTTGATTATATTGTTGTAGATCTCAATTACAAGGATGCGGATTCGCTAACCTAGCTCTCGAGGAGGTTGCAACTTAGTCTTTTTCGTACAGGTGCTCCCCTTTATATATACAGGTGGAACCCCAGATTACATGAGAGTCCGGGTCGTCCTTTGACCCGTCTCCTATTCTTTCCTACTTGTTCTCCAAGACGGCCTTCACGCCACTCATCTTCCTCGTGAGCCGGCCCATTGCCTAAGCCGGCCTTTCCCACTTATGCCGCGTCAAGCCGGCCCGCTACGAGTCCTTCAGCCCTCAGTGGTTGACCCGCTGAGCCTGTTCTATGGCCGGGTTCTCACCCTGCCGGGTCTACATGCCGGTAAATATCCCCAACATTAGCCCTTAGTTTGACTTGAATTCATTCATGTTAAACTTCACCCTGGAAAACAAACATTAGTAAATCATTCTCCAAATGCTTCCCAAGCCGGTTCTTTAGAACGCTATCTCTGACTGGCTCAATTTCCCGGGTTAAGTAGATCGTCGGGTCATTCTTTGTTTTCAAACTTAGCATTTTATGTTTCCCTTTTCTTTGTCTATGACGTATCAATCTATCTCCACAAGATCCGGAATGACGTCATAGAGAATCTGAGTAGATTTGTATTGCCTTGTCGGGCGCGAAGATCGAGGAGCTCTTTTCGCCACTGTTACTGTGTCGCCTAGGATTTCGTGCACGCCGTTTGGGGGTCCAACAGTGCCCATAAATATACCGCCCTCTTCACTTCCTTCTCTTCTACTCTTCTTCTTCCTCCAAACGCCCGACGCCAGCGACCTCCTCGAGCTCGTCGCCGCCACTTCGCACAGCGCCGCCTTGAACCATCCCGACGCCGCCGGAGCTGACCCGATCTGACCAGGCCGCTCCACCGCGCTTCCTCCTCTCCAAGTTCCCTTCGACTAGATCTGTAAGTACATTCCGCCATTACTGCGGTTCCCTTGAGTTTCTTCCTTGTTCTTTGCGGTAGCCACGGTAGATCTCGAATCCATCAAGCCTCTTTCATTTTTAGTTCGCAGCCATCCGCAACATTTTTCTCATTTAGTAGATCCATCATGCTGTCTTAACAAAATCCCACTGCAGTTCATCTTTGCAATACGAAGAACACACTTAGCTTTTGTCTCTTCATTTTTATCCCTTTTATAGATCCGTAAAATTCTCTCATTTCATAAAAACCTGTTTGCGGACTCATTGCCCAAGCCACGCCTCAACACTTGTAAAAATTTGCAACATGCAATTTCCGGCTTATCTGTGCTAATAATCTTGACCCGGTAACGGATCCCCCTTTTCTTTCATAACCCGGCCGAATTTCTTACTTGCCGGCTCGTTGTATCATTCATACCTTATCAAAAAAGCTCATACTGCCGGCTTGTGACACCTTCTCCTTTTCAGAGCAGCTGAAACCATGCCTCCCAAGCCCAAGATCGTCAACTGGGCCAAGTCCAGTATGTCCGAACTGAGCCTGCAAGCCCTAACAGACTCCGGGTTGCTGCCAGCTAAGGAGATAATCTCATGGTGAGCTCCTGAAGAAGAGATCCGCCCCCAACCCGGCGAAAATGAGGTCGTCATATTCGCTGATCATGTCTCGAGAGGGTTTCGTCCGCCCGGCTCAAAGTTTTTTAGGGATGTACTGCATTTGTTCGACATCAGGCCTCAAGACTTGGCCCCCAACTCCGTCTTCAATCTGTGCCAATTCCAAGTATTTTGCGAAGTTTATCTGCAGCTCGAGCCGTCTCTTAGCTTATTCCGGGAGCTCTTTTATTTGAACCGCCAAACAGAGCACAAGGATGGTCAAGCATGGAACTCAGCGGAATTTCTATCCAACGCCGAAAGAATATTATCTTCCCTAATGCCAAGCCGGCCAGCCATCCCAAAGGGTGGCACAGGACGTGGTTTTACTGCAAAGATACTTCCCCCGAAGGCCAGAACAAATTGTCGGGTTATCGGGCCGGCCGGCTTGTCATCACTGCAGCCTTCCCGAGTCTTCCTTCCAAAGAGGAAAGAGAGAATTTCGAGCCTCTCTACCCGAAGATGAACGCCTTGATTGCGCATGGCCTCACCGGTGTCGATCTGACCCGGACTTGGGTCGAGTGGCGAATCCAGCCGCTCAACTCTAGAACCCGGCTTATGCACACCTACACCGGCCACCACGACGACCCGCTCCGGTTCAGCCCAGTCAATCTTAAAGAGAAGGAAGTCCTAAAAGCCGCCAAGAAGCTTCTTGGTGAGAACAAGGTTGACATCAAGATTGTGGGGCTCGCCCCCTTCAGTGCCAACAACTCGGCTCCTAAGGTAAGCCATTTCTGTTACTTTGCTTTTACTGTGTTGAAGTCCAAGACCCGGCTCAATCGACCCGCCATGATACAGGAAAATGATGATTGGTGGCGGGTTGAAGCCCAAGACCCGGCTCTTCGAGAGGATGATGAAGAAGAGTCGGATAATGAAGAAGACAATGAGGTAGAACTTGATTCTCTTGGCCATCTTTTTAATCAGATTGCTGATGCTTACTCATCTCAGGAGGAAGCTGAAGTTAGTCACCACGCCGAGCCAGAGGTAACTTTGATCTCCTCATATTCTGATTCCCCAATACCAATTCGAAAGAAAACCCGGGCTGTAATCCACAAAGTCTGAAGGAAACCCCGGGTTGCTGTCCGTAAAGTCCCCTTTTCACATCAAGATGCTCATTTGGATCCCAAATTTGTTTTGAAGAAAACACAGCAAGCCGGCACCTCCAAACGGAAGACCCGGAGCAGTGAGGGCGAGTTGAGTGGTGAGCTTCCGTATGAGCCACCATCCCGTAGAGCGCGGGCAGAGGTGCTTCTCAGTCCAACTCCTTCCTTTCCTCTAGCTGGTTGCTTCAAAGAACCCTTACATTTAAATGACTTGGCATACTAGACGTCCCCCTCCTCGGATGAGTCAAGCGCTACTCAGGCGCCGGCTTTCAATATCAACCCGGGGTAAGCATATTGTTTATTTCTTTATTGCACAACTCTTTACCTTATAACCTTTAACTGAATTAACCCTTTGCCCCTTGTATAGTGCCAAGGCCATCAAGAAAAAGACCATTGCCGCGGCCGGGTCATCTGACCCGGTTACTCAGATCATCCCTTGGGAAGGGACGGAAGCCACCTTGGTCCCCCAGGACGAGCCGGTATTCCAACACAGCCCGCCGCCCCAAGACACTGCAAGCCCGGCTTGCACATCCTCTCCTGCCGCTCAGGAGAGGGAAAACTTGACTGAAGACCAACCCGAACAGCAGCCCAAGGCCCCGGCTCAAGATGAAGTAGTGGTGATGAGTGAGCGGCAAACTACTGCACCAAAAGCCTCCACCACTCTTACCAAGGTTCCTGCCAAGCCTGAGTCGGCCCCGAAGGATAAGGGGAAGACGGCTCTTGAATTTTCTTCCTTTGAAGACCAAGACGCCAGCTCCTTACACCAAGCTGTGCTAACCCGACTGTCTGAAAGCCGGGACACAGAAATAGCTATGATAACCTCGCTGAAGAGGAAATATGAGGTAATTTGCACCTTCTTATGAACCATATATATATATATGTAGCCCCCAAGGGCTGGGTCATTATAGAATGATGACCTGGGACTTCAAAATTGAACTCATAAGTAGAACTTCAACCGGCAACCCCAAAAGCCGGCTTGCCATTTATGACGGGCGGGTCTTCATAACTTAGCAAGATAGATCAATTTATGCATTAGCCCCCAAGTGCCATGTAGAGTGCCTGCAGCTGCATGGAACTTGCCTTGCTATTTGTGTTAAGCTCGAAAATATGACGTATAACAGACTGCCCTGCAGGAAATGCTGGACCAACTGGAGGCCCAGGCTTCCTCCTTCCGAAAGGAAGCAAGGAAGGAGAAAAGGCTGCGCAAGGACGCCGAAGAGGCTGCTGCCGAAGCCAGCAAATCACTGGCTATTGTGAGGAACACCTTGCAAGAGACGGAAGCGGCAAGAGCCGCCCTAGCCGCGCGAGCTGAAGAAGCTGAAGCCAAACTTGAGCCGATAACTCAAGAATTGGCGACTCTAAAAGGCCAGATCACCGCCATGTGCCGAGCCATCTTTGGTAAGTAAAAAGACAGTCAATTGTATCGATTTATCCTGATGAGTCGGCCGTACTGATCATATGTGACTTCTTGAAGGTCGCATGAACCAGACTCTTCTGCAGCAACCACTGGTGAAATTAAAGGCGGTGTATACCCTCGTGGAGCAGTTGTACATAGGCGGCTGTCGGTGCATAATGGCCGCAAAGAACACCAAGGCGCCGCCGCAGTTGATTGCTGACACATTGAAAGAACTGTCAATCGTGCCCAGGTGGTTCAATGATTGGAAAAGGGCGGCTTGCCGCACTGGGACCCTGACAGCGCTTGCACCAGCCAAAGCATATGTGCCAGAACTCGACCCGGCTCAGATCGTGGGCGGGTATCCAGAGTTCAATGTGGATGACTCGCCATTCACCAAGAAGGACTTCCAACGCTGCATCAAAGAAACCCGGGTTGCGGCCACCGCGATCGCAGAAGAGGCTGATCTGACCAAGTACCAGGCGCCCTACTCGAAGGAGAATGAGTGGATAGAGCCGCCCAATCATGAGCCGGTGGCCCTAACCCGTATGCGTAAGCCATCTTTCGCTCCTGAAGTCGACCCTTCCTCTCTGATAACCACCGATGCCCTATTTGAAGCGTTGCGCTCAATTCAGTGGTCGACCGGCGAATCAAGTCAAGAGGCAGAGGATGACAATGGCCGCGAAGAGCCGGCACATGGTGCTTCATCGGGCGCTGGCGCCAGCTCTGACCCGGGAACATAAATGCCGGCTTATCTAGTTGTAGGCCGTACTTGTAAAAATCTTTGTCGTGGCCGCAGTTGATGGGCGGCTTGTAATAGTTTAGCATGAAACACTTGGTGCTGATACCAGTGCCATCGTGTACTGAGCTTGTTTATTGCCTGCACCGATACTATGGATGCCTTGCGCCTGTAAATCCTCCTTTGGGCTTTGAGAGCCGGTTTTTGCAATAGAGTGATTCTACCGAAACAAAAACAATTGCATGAAATGGTGACTGATGAAATCACATAAACAACGAGTAATCTTTGTTACTGTTTGCAATGAATCAAAAATATCCAAGTGAAGTAAAGTAAATGCTATGCATGGATGTATGCATGCATGCAGAGATGAGATGAGTGCAACAAAAGGAACATAATCGTAAGCCGGAATACGCTTGAAACGGCTGGCTCATAAAGCACAAGCTGGCTGCCAAACACAACTTGAAACGGCCGGCTCATAAAGTGCAAGCCGGAATATACTTTCATGAAGCTGGCACTTTGGCCTGTTGGTTTGTCCTCGCTCTCTGAAAGCCGGCTCTCACACAACCAATCGAACGCTTTAACTCTGATGAGTTCAGGGTCACATATGTGATTGATTCATTAGACGTACGCCGGGTCATTTTTAGGGAGTAGCATCTTGCTAACAGGCAGGTTTAACCAACTTTGTGGCATCTTGCCGGGTTAAAGGGTTTTGTAAGCTAAACTCAATTGAGTTGAAAGCCCCCAAGTAACCAAGATCAACAAATAAAGATCCAGCACCCAAATTTTGAGGCAAAATAGCACCTTTACACAGTGCTGCTGGTCGTTATTTTATTTGATCGAAAATAGGTATATACATGATAAAAGGTATGTACAAAGATATGACCTAGTCGATGACTTAGGTGTAGTATGGCCGGAGCTGGGCAATGTTCGAGGGCCGGCTTGTTTCCTCCTCAGGGGTACGTGACTTATCTGCCTCACGTATATCAATCAGGTAATATGACCCATTGTTGAGATTCTTGCTGATCACAAAGGGCCCTTCCCAAGGCGGCGAAAGCTTATGCATGCCTGTCTATTCTTGTATCAGACGGAGCACCAAGTCACCTTCCTGAAAAGTGCGGCTTCGAATTCTACGGTTGTGATAGCGACGTAGGTCTTGTTGATAAATCACGGATCTGGATGCAGCAAGTTCGCCTTCCTCTTCCAGAGCATCAAGAGCGTCTTGGCGAGCCAGCTCATTGTCTGATTCCACATAAGCCACCACTCGAGGGGAATCATGACGAATATCGCTTGGCAGTACAGCTTCGGCACCATAGACTAGGAAAAACGGCGTATAGCCTGTTGATCTGTTGGGAGTAGTCCGTATGCTCCAAAGTACCGAAGGCAATTCTTCTTCCCAGCAACCCGGCGTGCGTTGGAAAGGCACCATGAGCCGGGGTTTGATACCACGCAGCAATTCCTGATTGGCCCGTTCTGCCTGTCCGTTGGACTGAGGATGCGCAACCGATGCCAGATCAAGCCGGATGTGCTCCTGTTGACAGAACTGTTCCATGATTCCCTTGGAAAGATTGGTTCCATTGTCTGTAATGATACTGTGCGGGTAGCCAAATCGGAATATCGGCTTTTTCAGAAACTTGACAGCTGTAGCCGCGTCGCAGTTGCTGACCGGCTCTGCTTCCACCCATTTTGTAAATTTATCCACTGCGACCAATAGGTGAGTATGCTTGTTCTTCGAATGTTTGAAGGGTCCCACCATGTCAAGCCCCCAGACCACAAAAGGCCAAGTTATCGGGATCATCCTCAACTCTTGAGCCGGCACGTGAGCCTGGTGAGCATATTTCTGGCAACCATCACACTTGCGTTCAATGTCCTCTGCATCAGCATGAGCTGTGAGCCAGTAAAAACCATGTCAGAAAGCTTTCGCGACCAATGATCTTGAGCCGGCATGGTGTCCACAGTCACCAGAATGAATTTCATTGAGGATTGCGCAGCCTTCTTCAGGCGAAACACAATGCTGAAAAACACCAGTGACGCTTCGTCGGTGCAACTCGCCATTGACAATAGTCATAGACTTGGTTCGTCTGATGATCTGCCGAGCAAGGATTTCCTCTGTTGGCAGTTCTCCCCGGCTTAGATAAGCCAAGTAGGGGACCGTCCAATCAGGGATAGCGTGGACAGCAGCCACTAGAGCCGCCTCTGGGTCAGGAATAGCCAAGTCCTCCTATGTTGGTAACTTGACAGATGGGTTGTGCAAAACGTCCAGGAACACATTGGGTGGCACTGGCTTGCACTGAGAACCCAAGCGAGAGAGTGCGTCTGCCGCCTCGTTCTGCCGGCGATCAATATGGTCAACTTGATAAACTTTAAAGTGTCCAGCAATATTTGTGACCGCATGCCGATAAGCCGCCATAAGAGGATCCTTAGAGTCCCATGTACCAGAAACCTGCTGGGCCACCAAGTCTGAGTCACCCAAACACCTGACCCGGCTCAGGTTCATCTCCTTGGCCATCCGAAGCCCATGAAGCAAGGCCTCATATTCTGCGGCATTGTTAGTACAGGGAAACATGAGTCTCAAAACATAACAGAACTTATCTCCTCGTGGGGAAGTAATCACAACTCCAGCCCCCGAGCCTTCAAGCTGCCTTGAGCCGTCAAAATGTATGGACCAGTATGTTGTGTCGGGCTTCTCTTCGGGAGCCTGCAACTCTATCCAATCATTAATGAAATCCACCAACGCCTGAGATTTGATTGCTGTGCGGGGCACGTATTCGAGATGATGCGGACCGAGCTCGATGGCCCACTTAGCAACCCGGCCTGTCGCCTCCCGGTTCTGGATTATATCCCCAAGAGGTGCTGAGTTGACCACAGTGATTGGGTATTCGTGGAAGTAATGCTTCAGCTTGCGACTAGCCATAAATACTCCGTAGACCAGTTTCTGCCAATGTGGATACCGCTGCTTGTATTCGGTTAACACCTCACTGATATAATACACAGGGTGCTGGACTGGATATTCCTTGCCATCCTCCTTACGCTCTACCACGACTGCCACGCTTACCGCTTTGTTATTGGTAGCAATATATAGCAACATTGGTTCCTTCTCACGAGGGGCAGCAAGGACTGGCGGCTCAGACAACTGCTTCTTAAGGGCCTCAAAAGCCTGATCTGCAGCGTCACTCCAGACGAAGTTATCTGATTTCTTAAGCATCTGGTACAATGGAATGGCCTTCTCTCCAAGCCGGCTGATGAACCGGCTCAACGCCGCAACCCGCCCAGCCAGCTTCTGCACGGCATTCAGATTGGCCGGCTTAGCTAGGGTTGTGATTGCTTTGATTTTTTCTGGGTTAGCTTCAATGCCACGCTCGGAAACAAGAAATCGCAGAAGTTTTCCTGCAGGGACACCAAAAACACACTTCTCTGGGTTAAGCTTCATCTGGTAGACACGGAGATTGTCAAATGTTTCCTTGAGATCCTCCAACAGAGTGTCTTTCTTCCGAGACTTAACCACAATGTCATCAACATAAGCATGAACGTTCCGCCCGATCTGTTTATTAAAGCAGCTCTGGACACAACGCTGGTAAGTCGCCTGTGCACACTTCAGACCAAACGGCATGGTTGTATAACAGAAAGCTCCAAAAGGTGTGATGAAAGTCGTCTTTTCCTGGTTTTCCAGCTTCATTTTGATCTGATGATAGCCAGAGTAAGCATCCAGGAAGCATAAACTCTCACAACCAGCTGTAGCATCGATGATCTGTTCAATACGGGGCAAGGCAAAGGGGTCACTAGGACAAGCCTTATTCAGGTCTGTGTAATCAACACACATCCGCCAAGTCCCGTTTTTCTTCAGAACAAGCACTGGGTAAGCTAGCCATTCAACATGGAAGACTTCGACGATGAACCCGGTAGCTAGGAGCCGGGCCACTTCTTCACCAATAGCTTTCCGCCTTTCTTCATTAAAGCGACGGAGATACTGGCGAACTGGTTTGAACTTGGGATCCACATTAAGGGAGTGCTCAGTGAGTTCTCTCGGTACACTTGGCATGTCAGAATGTTTCCATGCAAAAATGTCCCGGTTCTCACGGATGAACTCAATGAGCGCGCTTTCCTATTTGGGATCCATATTTGCCCCGATGGTGAACTGCTCAGAAGAATTGCCTGGGGTGAAATCAACTTGCTTTGTGTCTCTGGCTGACTTAAATTTGAGCAGAGGGTCAGACTCCGTGGTGGGTTCTTCAGGGATGTCCTGTCAGACGGGTCAACATTGACCTTATAATACCGCAACTCCTCTGTAGCGCAAGCCGTCTCGGCATAAGCTGCATCTCCTTCCTCGCACTCGAGTGCAATCTTCCGGTTGCCTTCCACTATGATGGTTCCCCTTGGTCCTGGCATCTTCATTTTCAAGTAAACGTAGCACGGCCGTGCCATGAACCGCGCATAAGTCGGCCGGCCAAATAAGGCGTGGTATGGGCTCTTAAGCTTAACCACCTCAAAGGACAGGAACTCAGAACGCCAGTTATCCTCTGAGCCAAAGGCCACCTCAAGGGAAATTCTTCCCATGGGATAGGCTGACTTGCCAGGAACAATGCCGTGAAAGACTGTAGAGGACGGAGTTAACTGCTTATCGGACAGATTCATCCGCCTGAACGTGTCATAGTACAGAATGTTGATGTTGCTGCCACCGTCCATGAGCACCTTAGTCAGGGTATAACCGCCGACTTGTGGCGCAACCACCAGAGCCAGGTGGCCAGGGTGATCGAGGAGGACAGGATGATCTGCCCTGCTCCAGGTAACCGGTTGTTCAGACCAGTTGAGATAGTAAGGAGTTGCCGGCTCAACCGTGTGGGCGGCTCGTCGTTGCACCTTCCGATCCCGCTTGCAGGTACTGATGGTGAAAACATGATACTGTCCACTATTTAACTGTTTCGGGTTACTCTGAAACCCTGTGGCACCAGCCTGGTGTTGATTTGCCTGGTTGTTTCGCTGATTGTCGCCTCCAGTATTACCAGCCCCCTGAAACCCGCCGCCTTGGCCACTGTTCCCTTGGAAACCTGGTCATGCGAAGGGCCCTTGTGAGCCGGCCCCTGAGAAGCCGGGTCCCTGGTTGGCGGGTTGCCCGCCGTTGCTGCCCCCATTATGATGATTCTGGAAGATCCGCTTGGCAAACTCTTGCATGACATAGCAATTTTCCCAGGAGTGACTGGACGGCTTACCATTGTAACTGTGTTTCGGACAAGGAGCCTTGAGAGCTTCCTCATAAGTGAGAGGGCGATTACCAGAGGACTGCCTCCTAGAGCCGTCATTCTGACGCTGACCTTTGTTCTCGGTGTTTGTGTTCGCCACTAGATCAAAGCTACCATCATAACCCTTGCGTTTACCACCGTTGCTATTCTGACCGTTGCTGTTGTTCTGCTGCTGACCCTTACCGCCAGTATTCTTCCCCTTGTCAGATTTCTCCTTGTCTGACAGCGGATCCTTGGTGTTATCTGACTCCACATACCGGGTTAAGACATCCATGAGGTCTCCCATGTCCTGGACCTTTCGCTTGAGTCGCCCAAGCTTCTGGACCAGGGGCTGAAACTTGCATGTTCGTTCCAGAACGAGCACTGCTTGCGCGGCTGAGATGCTGTCTGAACTGTGTATAACCTCCGCAACCTGGCGTGCCCAGTGATGCGCCGACTCATCCTCGCACTGGACACAACGCTCAAGATCTACAATTGTGGTTGGCCTTTTACAGGTTCCCTGGAAATTCTTGATGAAACGCTCCTTCAGTTCCTGCCACGTGTTGATAGAATTCGCCGGTAGGTTTTTCATCTAGGTGCGCAGGGCCTTCCAACATCAGAGGCAGGTAACGCTCACACACTGACTTGCTTCCGCCCAATAAGTCCATTGCCAGCTCATAACTCTCGATCCACTCGGTGGGCTACAGATTCGTTGTATAATTAGGAACCTTGCGAGGACCTTTGAAATCGGGGGGTATACGCGCCTCTCGCAGCGCTGGTACCAAGCATGGAGTTCCGATCATGCGGCTTGAAGAGCCCCCAAGCCGGCCATCTGTCTGGGTTGTGTCGGGCGGGTGACACACTTCCGGCGGGTTGACTCGCGCCGGCGTGTTGACGTGCGCCGGCGGGTTGTGCCCTGCATGCGTGTTTTCTTCCTGCCACACTCGTAGAATCCGAGCAGCGTCCACAACATCTTGCGGGACCCTGGGCTGGTGCTACTCCGCCAGCGGCTGGGTGGCTCTCCTGCGGTGTGCGCTGCTGGAGACCGCAGGCGACTCAGGGCGCTGACTCCTGGTGCGGCTCTGATGAGGGGTCGAGTGAAGCCGATGCTGGCTATGCGAATAGTTGGCTTGCTGCACTACTGCTGTCTTGAGCATTGCAATGGCATTCCTGGCCTCGGTCTGAATCGGGCCGTCCCCCTCGATCGGAATAGCCGCCAAGTTGTGGGTTGCAGCCAACACGTTATCGACCGGGTTGGAGTAGTGTCCAATTGGGGTCTGGAACCGGTGAGACGGCGGCTGCTGTTGCTGATCTGGCGTGCGATGCCGGGCCGGCTCCCGTTGCGGAGCCGGCGGCTGTAAAGGCGGCTCTCCAGTGGGGATGACTCCAGCCCCCGGGTTCGTCGGAGCCGGCGGTGTGGTGAACAGCTGAGTCGGCTCGAGATTAGCCGGAAGCCGGCTCTGATGACACCTCCTGTGAACAAGCTCTGACTCGGCCTGTCGACGGTTCAGGTAATGTGCCTCCTCATCCAGGCGCTGCCTCTCCGCAGCGATCCGGGCCTGTCCTGCACCATGTGTGCGTTCTCCGCGTTGATGTCCTCTTGGATCTTGGCCATCTGCTCGCGACACTTCGTGATCTCCATGTTGCGCGCCGCTGCGTTCTTCGCAGTGACCGGCTCGGTCAACAGGGCTGCCAGCGTGGTCATCAAGTCCGCGAGCGCTTCAACCCTGGTTTTCTGAGAGCCGGTGGCCGACGCGCCGGCTCCTCCTGAGCCGGCAAGGATGTTGTTCTGCCCCGCCGTTGGATTTGCCGGGTCATGCAACGGATCTTGCCTACCCGCCATGTATACCGCTGCGAAGCGAGGCGGATCAGGGCTCTCTGGAAAGCCGTCCATGTGCCCGAGCCCTCCATGATGCGGAGGAAGGATTGACTCGGTTTCTCCCGTCAAGGACTCGTCGTCAGACTGGACGAGCGTATCATCTCCAGACAGGGAGTTCTCCGATAGGGCCACCCCTTGGGTGAAACCTATGAAGACATGGTTTCGGCCGGCTTGACGCGGGCCAGGTCCCGCCTGGTTCTGACCAGCGCGGCACGCCGACTCAACGCCGGCGATATTTTCCAACCCGGCGGCCGGCTCGCCGACCATGCCAATGAAGGTGTGGATCTTGCCGAAGGGGACCTGGTACCCGTACTCGATCGAGTCGGTGTCGGGGCCCCCAGTATGAATCGTCGATGTAGAACTTCCCGTGGCAGCTCTTTGTCATCATGCCAACCGCGTACTTCCCGAACCCTGGAAGAGATCCCGCTAAGAACTCAACTCCACCGTGCGTAGGCCCCACGGTGGGTGCCAACTGTCGTGGTTTTAACACGGCAGATGCCCTTGAGAAAGGACTTGGAGATGAGGCCATCGCACAAGTGTGGAAGCCCTTGAGAAAGGACTTGGAGATGAGGCCATCGCACAAGTGTGGAAGCTTAGCGGGGTTGAACGGGAATGAGAATACGCCGGGTTACCCAGGTTCGGCCCCTCACGGTGGAGGTAAAAGCCTACATCCTGCTTGATTATATTGCTGTAGATCTCAATTACAAGGATGAGGATTCGCTAACCTAGCTCTCGAGGAGGTTGCAACTTAGTCTTTTTCATGGAACCCCAGATTACATGAGAGTTCGGGTCGTCCTTTGACCCGTCTCCTATTCTTTCCTACTTATGGGTTCTCCCCTTTATATATACAGGTGGAACCACAGATTACATGAGAGTCCGGGTCGTCCTTTGACCCGTCTCCTATTCTTTCTTACTTGTTCTCCAAGACGGCCTTCACGCCACTCATCTTCCTCGTGAGCCGGTGATGACCCACAAGTATAGGGGATCAATCGTAGTCCTTTTGATAAGTAAGAGTGTCGAACCCAACGAGGAGCAGAAGGAAATGGCAAGCGGTTTTCAGCAAGGTATTTTCTGCAAGCACTGAAATTATCGGTAACGAGTAGTTTGATAGCAAGATAATTTGTAACAAGTGACAAGTAGCAATAGTAGCAAAGAGTGCAGCAAGGTGGCCCAATCCTTTTTATAGCACAGGACAAGTAGGAACGATCTCTTATAATAAGCAACACGTTCTCGAGGACACATGGGAATTTCATCTAGTCACTTTCATCATGTTGGTTTGATTCGTGTTCGCTACTTTGATAATTTGATATGTGGGTGGACCGGTGCTTGGGTGCTGTTCTTACTTGAACAAGCCTCCCACTTATGATTACCCCCTCTCGCAAGCATCCGCAACTACGAAAGAAGAATTAAGATAACTCTAACCATAGCATTAAACATATGGATCCAAATCAGCCCCTCACTCCAGCAACCCATCATCTAATTACTACTCCACAATGCATTCCCTTAGGCCCAAAGATGGTGAAGTGTCATGTAGTCGACGCTCACATGACACCACTAAGAGAATCAACAACATACATATCATCAAAATATCGAACGGATACCAAATTCACATGATTACTTATGACAAGACTTCTCCCATGTCCTCAAGAACAAAAGTAACTACTCACAAATCATCATCATGCCCAAGATCAGAGGGGTATTAAATAGCATATTGGATCTGAACATATAATCTTCCACCAAATAAACCAACTAGCATCAACTACAAGATGTAATCAACACTACTAGCAACCCACAGGTACCAATCTGAGGTTTTGAGACAAAGATTGAATACAAGAGATGAACTAGGGTTTGAGATGAGATGGTGCTGGTGAAGATGTTGATGAAGATTGGCCCTCCCACGATGAGAGGGTTGTTGGTGATGTCGATGGCGATGATTTCCCCCTCCCGGAGGAAAGTATCCCCAGCGGAATCTCTCCGCCGGAGAGCAAAATAGCTCCTACCCAAGTTCCGCCTCTAGACGGCGGTGCACCATCCCAAAAGTCTTCTCCTTATTTTTTTAGGGAAAATGTGCTTATATACCAGAAAATGGGGGCCAGAGGAGGGCCAGGGGCCCCACGAGGTACCAGGGCGCGCCTGGGAGGGGGGTGGCGCGCCCTGGTGCCTCGTGGGCACCTGGGTGGCCCCCTCTGGTACTTTTTGCTTCCAGTATTTTTTATTTATTCCAAAATAATTCTTCGTGAAATTTCAGCTCATTTGGAGTTGTGCAGAATAGGTATCTTGACATAGCTTTTTTAGGTCCAGAATTCCAGCTGCCGGCATTCTCCCTCCTTTTGTGAATCTTGCATATTAAGAGAGAAAAGGCATTAGAATTGCTCCAAAAAGTGTTATAATGATTAAAAACACTATAAATAACAGTAGCAAAACATGATGCAAAATGGACGTATCAACTCCCCCAAGCTTAGACCTCGCTTGTCCTCAAGCGAAAGCCGATATCGATAATCATGTCCACATGTTTAGAGAGCGAGGTGTCGATAAAAAACAAAATACGGACATAGTAGCATCATGATTATTATTATAACAGCAATATTTATCATCATAAAACTTCTCATGAGCAAGTAACAACTCATCACAATAATGAAGTATAAGGCATAAACTTTCTTGAAAACTAACAAACTATGTTCTCAGTCAACAATGCAATTGCAATTCATCATATTTTCAGGAAGGGTCTCATGTAGGAGCTTTTTAGCAAGTCCTCATACTCAACCATCATATAGTCTTCTATGATTGCTAACACTCACATCATATATATGGAGCAAAAAGTTTCAGCCAGACACATAGAAAGATAGGGGCTTATAATTTCGCCTCCCAACTTATTCACCTCAAGGGTGATGTCAACAATAATAACTCATGATCACTCATATCCAACTGGATATATATGTTTAGATATTTCCCCACCATATGATGCTTGCAAAAGAGAAAAATAAAAAAGGAATAGGGGAGAACACTATTGACTCTTGCATAAAAAGAAATACATAAAAGTAAAAGATAGGCCCTTCACAGAGGGAAGCAGAGGTTGTCATGCGCTTTTTATTGTTGGATGCACAAGCTCTTATTGCAAAAGAACGTCACTTTATATTGCCCCTTATGATAGCAACCTTTATTATGTACTCCGTCGCTTTTATTTCTTTGCCATCACAAGTTCGTACAAAGCTTATTTTCCCTTACAATAAAAGTTTCATACATATTTAGAGGCCAGACACATAGAAAGATAGGGGCTTATAATTTCGCCTCCCAACTTATTCACCTCAAGGGTGATGTCAACAATAATAACTCATGATCACTCATATCCAACTGTATATATATGTTTAGATCTTTCCCCACCATATGATGCTTGCAAAAGAGAAAAATAAAAAAGGAATAGGGGAGAACACTATTGACTCTTGCATAAAAAGAAATACATAAAAGTAAAAGATAGGCCCTTCACAGAGGGAAGCAGAGGTTGTCATGTGCTTTTTATTGTTGGATGCACAAGCTCTTATTGCAAAAGAACGTCACTTTATATTGCCCCTTATGATAGCAACCTTTATTATGTAGTCCGTCACTTTTATTTCTTTGCCATCACAAGTTCGTACAAAGCTTATTTTCCCTTACAATAAAAGTTTCATACATATTTAGAGGCAATTTTTATTGCGTTTTAGACCGATGAAAACTTACTTGAAGGATCTTATTCAATCCATAGGTAGATATAGTGGACTCTCATGACATGAAACTGGGTTTAAGGGTTTTGGATGCACAAGTAGTATCTCTACTTGGTGCGGATTTTTGGCTAGCAAAGATATTGGGCAAGCACCACATGTTGGAGGATCTATAACAATATAACTTCTATGTGAATATGAACAAACATAATTCATTACGTTGTCTTCCTTGTCCAACATCAACAATTTGACATAAAATACTTAATGGGGGCTCACAATCATAAAAGATGTCCAAGATAGTATATTTGCATGTGAATCTTCTCTTACCTTATTAATTCTTTCATGAATTGCATCATTGACTAATACTATGTTTGTTATCCTCCAATAAATTTTACCACTTATACTTTTCTTTATGTAATGTCATTACTTTACATAAGATTAGCATATGATGTTTTTCATTATTTTCATTGCTAGGATTGAAACATGAAAGTAAAGAAGAAAAAACTCGAACTAATCTTTATTATATAACTCTCAACTCAATTACATAGATAGATGGATCACGAAACTAACACTCGAAAATAGATCATACTAAACTTTTATTCAACTAGATCACGAAATAACTAAGGATCGAACTAAAAGTAGGTAAAGATAATAAAAGTGATGGTGATACGATACCGGGGCACCTCCCCCAAGCTTGGCAGAAGCCAAGGGGAGTGCCCATACCCATGTGCTCAAGTCTCCTTCTTCGATGGTGGTGGTGATGGTGAGGTGGCAAGCTTGTCCAGCTTTCATTTGAGGATGAAATTTTCCTCCCTCAAGTCATCAACTTCTTGCTCAAGCTTCAATACCTTTTTACATAATGCCTCCTTGCTTTCCTGCAGAAAATGGGACGGGGTAAATTGGATCTTAGATTTTTTACTGTGTTTGGGAGGCTCGACTTCTTGAACTCCACATGCATATCTCGTGGTTGAGGTAGAGGGGCATCGTCTTCATCTGAACTCGCGTCTTCCGTCCCCTTTATGTTGGCCTCTTGCTCCTCCTCCTCGGACCATCCATAGGGGTCTATATCCCCATAGATCTTTGGATTTGCAACATAGTGTGATACGAAGCTCTCCCCATCTGAGTCTTGAGACGACATACTTTCAGATCTGCCAGGAAAATAGCACGAAACAAGAACAGAGGATATTTCTGCGATACGATGGTCAAAGCATCCGGCAGTATATATAAAGAATTTTTATCATGCAAAACAAGTAATCCAGAAGAAAAACGGAGTCGGGAAGGCTCACGTGGGGCCCACGAGCCACCAGGGTGCGCCTGGGGGGGTGGCGCGCCCTGGTGCCTCGTGGGCACCAGGTGGGTCCCCCCGGCTGTTTCTTATTTTTGTATTTTTCTAAATATTCCAAAACGGACAGAAAATATTTTTATGGAATTTTTGGAGTCGGTTTACTTACCATATCACATACCTATTCCTTTTCAGGGTTCTGGAGTGTTCTGGAAGGTCTCTCTTATGTATTCCTCCGGTGTAATTGTTTCAATAATATTAGTTTCAACATTAATGGGGGTACCTGAAATATAATGCTTAATTCTTTGTCCATTCACCACTCTCGGATTAGTGCCTTCGGAGTTGTTTATTTTGATGGCTCTGGAGCGATAAACTTCTTCGATGATATACGGTCCTTCCCATTTAGAGAGAAGCTTTCCTGCAAAGAATCTCAAACAAGAGTTGTACAATAGAACTTGCTCACCCACTTTGAATTCTCGTTTTTGAATTCTTCTATCATGCCATCTTTTAACTTTTTCTTTAAACAATTTGGCATTTTCATAGGCTTGGGTTCTCCATTCATCTAATGAGCTAATATCAAATAACCTCTTTTCTCCGGCAAGTTTAAAATCATAATTGAGTTCTTTAATTGCCCAATATGCTTTATGTTCTAACTCAAGAGGCAAATGACATGCTTTTCCATAAACCATTTTATAAGGAGACATACCCATAGGATTTTTATAAGCAGTTCTATAAGCCCATAGTGCATCATCAAGTTTCTTAGACCAATTATTTCTAGATCTATTAACGTTTTTTTGCAAAATTAATTTTATTTCCCTATTGCTCAATTCTACTTGACCACTGGATTGAGGGTGATAGGGAGATGCAATTCTATGGTTGACATCATATTTAGCGAGCAATTTACGGAATGCACCATGAATAAAATGTGAACCACCATCAGTCATTAAATATCTAGGGACTCCAAACCTTGGGAAAATAACTTCTTTAAGCATTTTAATAGAAGTGTTATGATCAGCACTACTAGTTGGAATAGCTTCTACCCACTTAGTAACGTAATCAACAACAACTAGAATATGAGTATACCCATTGGATTTAGGAAAAGGTCCCATATAATCAAATCCCCAAACATCAAACGGTTCAATAGCAAGTGAATAATTCATAGGCATTTCCTGATGTCTACCAACATTACCAATTCTTTGACATTCATCACAAGATAAGACAAACTTACGAGCATCCTTGAAAAGAGTAGGCCAATAAAAACCAGATTGTAATACCTTGTGTGCAGTTCTGTCTCCCGCATGGTGTCCTCCGTAAGCTTCGGAATAACACTTTCGTAGGATTTGTTCCTATTCATGCTCAGGTATACAATGCCTAATAATACCATCTACTCCTTCTTTATAGAGATGTGGGTCATCCCAAAAGTAATGTCTTAAATCATAGAAGAACTTTTTCTTTTGTTGGTATGTGAAACTAGGTGGTATATATCTAGCAACAATATAATTAGCATAGTCTGCAAACCAAGGAGTATTACGAGAAGCATTTATGACAGCTAATTGTTCATCAGGAAAGTCATCATTAATAGGAAGTGGGTCATCAAGAACATTTTCCATTCTAGACAAATTATCTGCTACAGGATTCTCAGCTCCCTTTCTATCAATAATATGCAAGTCAAATTTTTGTAGCAATAAAACCCACCTAATGAGTCTAGGTTTAGCATCTTTCTTTTCCATAAGATATTTAATAGCAGCATGATCAGTGTGAACAATTACTTTAGAATCAACTATGTAGGATCTGAATTTATCACATGCAAACACGACTGCTAGAAATTATTTTTCAGTAGTAGCATAGTTTCTTTGGGCACTGTCTAAAGTTTTACTAGCATAATGGATAACATTTAGTTTCTTATCAACTCTCTATCCTAGAATAGCACCAACAGCATAATCACTAGCATCACACATAGTTTCAAAAGGCAAGTTTCAATCAGGTGGTTGAACAATAGGTGCAGTGGTTAAGGCTTTTTTAAGTGTTTCAATGGCTTCTAGACAATCATCATCAAAAACAAATGGAACATCTTTTTGCAAAAGATTGGTAAGAGGCCTAGAAATTTTAGAGAAGTCTTTAATAAATCTCCTATAGAAACCAGCATGACCAAGGAAACTTCTTATACCTTTAATATCTTTAGGACATGGCATTTTCTCGATAGCATCAACCTTAGCTTTATCAACTTCAATACCTCTTTCAGAAATTTTATGCCCCAAGACAATACCTTTGTTCACCATAAAGTGGTACTTCTCCCAATTCAAGACAAGATTAGTTTCTTCACATCTCTGCAAAACTCGATCAAGGTTGCTTAAGCAATCATCAAAAGAAGTTTCGTAAACGGAGAAATCATCCATGAAAACCTCAACAATCTTTTCAGAAAAGTCAGAGAATATAGCAGTCATACATCTTTGAAAGGTAGAAGGTGCATTGCATAAACCGAAAGGTATGTGTCTATAAGCATAAGTTCCAAAAGGACAAGTGAAGGTGGTTTTCTCTTGATCAGATTGTGCTACGGGTATTTGAGAAAAACCAGAATAACCATCTAGGAAACAAAAGTGTGTATGCTTAGACAATCTTTCTAACATTTGATCAATGAAAGGTAAGGGGTAATGATCTTTTCTAGTAGCTTTGTTTAATTTTCTAAAATCAATTACCATCCTATAACCAGTCACAATTCTTTGTGGAATGAGTTCATTTTTATCATTAGGAACAACGGTAATACCCCCTTTCTTACGGACACAATGAACGTGACTTACCCATCTACTATCAACTATGGGATAGATTATACCTGCTTCCAGAAGTTTTAATATTTCAGTTCTTACCACCTCTTTCATCTTAGGATTTAATTGTCGTTGGTGGTCGACAACTGGTTTAGCATCAGGCTCCATATTAATTTTGTGCTGACATAGAGTGGGACTAATGCCCTTAAGATCATCAAGAGTATATCCAATAGCAGCTTTGTGCCTCCTCAGAGTTTTCAGTAATCTCTTTTCTTCATGCGCTGAAAGGTTAGCAATAATAATAACAGGATATATCTTCTTTTCATCAAGATAAGCATATTTCAATGTATCAGGCAATTGCTTCAATTCAAACACATGATCACCCTTAGGTGGAGGAGGGCCTCCAAGAGTTTCAACAGGCAAATTGTGTTTAAGGATGGGTGGTTGATCAAAGAACATCTTATCTATTTCATTTCTTTCATTCATATGCATATCATTCTCATGGTCTAGCAAATATTGTTCTAACGGATCAGTAGGAGGTACGGCAATAGAAGCAAGACCAATAATTTCATTTTTACTAGGCAATTCTTTATCATGAGGTTATCTACGGAACTTGGAGAAATTAAACTCATGAGATATATCACCAAACTTAACTCGAACCTTTTCTTTAACACAATCAATTTCAGCATTAACAATATTCAAGAAAGGTCTACCAAATATAATGGGACAAAAATTATCTTGTTGTGAACCAAGTACTAAGAAATCAGTAGGGTATTTGATTTTTCCACACAAGACTTCAACATCTCTAACAATCCCAAGTGGTGTAATAGTATCTCTATTCGCAAGCTTAATAGTAACATCAATATCTTCAATCTCAACAGGTGCAATATCATGCATTACTTCTTGATATAAAGAAAATGGAATAGCACTCACACTAGCACCCATATCACACAAACCATGATAGCAATGATCTCCAATCTTAACAAAAATAACAAGCATGCCAACTACGGGCTTGTTCTTATCTAACATATCTCGTTCATTTCTAGCAACCTCCTCACAAAAGTAAATAACATGCCCATCTATATTATCGATTAAGAGATCTTTAACCATAGCAACATCAGGTTCAACTTTAATTTGTTCAGAGAGTCTAGGTGCTCTAATATTACTTTTCTTAACCACAGTTGAAGCTTTAGCATGTTCCTTAATCCTAACAGGAAAAGGTGGTTTCTCAATATAAGCAGTAGGCACAACTGGATCAACATGGTAAACAATTGTTTCTTCTTTAACACTAACGGGTTCCTCAATCTTTTCGTTAACAGGGGGATGATATTTAAACCACTTCTCCTTAGGGAGATCAACATGAGTAGCAAATGATTCACAAAAGGAAGCTACTATCTCAGAGTCAAGTCCATATTTAGTGCTAAACTTATGAAAAGCATCGGTAGCCATAAAAGATTTAACACAATCGAACTCAAGTGTTATACCCGACTCATTACCTTTTTCGAGTATCCAATCTTCAGAGTTGCATTTAATTCTTTCCAGAAGATCCCATCTGAATTCAATAGTTTTCTTCATAAAGGTGCCAGTCGAAAGAAGAATCGAGCGTAGTTTGATTATCATGAGAAAGCCGAGCATAAAAATTCTGTAAGATAATTTCTTTCGAGAGCTCATAATTGGGGCATGTGTACATCATGTACTTAAGCCTCCCCCAAGCTTGAGCGATGCTTTCTCCTTCACGAGGCCAAAAATTATATATATAATTCCGATCACGATGAACCAAATGCATAGGATAAAATTTCTGATGGAATTCTAGTTTCAATCGGTTCCAGTCCCATGTATCAGTATCATCACATAGCCTATACCACATTAATGCCTTTCCCTCCAAAGATAAAGGGAATGCTTTCTTCTTAACTCCATCTCCGGATAAACCTGCAAGCTTAAATAATCCACAAATTTCATCCACATAGATCAAGTGCATATCAGGATGTATTGTTCCATCTCCTGCATAAGGATTAGCTAGTAGTTTCTCTATAATACCCGAAGGAATTTCATATTCAATATTTTCAGTAGGTGCAGTAGGTTGAGGAGCAACTCTTGGTGTTTCCGGTCGAGGTGAAGATACCCCGAACAAACCCCTCAAAGGATTACTTTCTATAGTGACAAGTGACAGTAAATTTCAGCACGTAATATAAATGTTTCCTTACCAAATTCCACTCACCAAAGGCGCTTCACTCCCCGGCAACGGAGCCGGAAAAGAGTCTTGTTGACCCACAAGTATAGGGGATCAATCGTAGTCCTGTCGATAAGTAAGAGTGTCGAACCCAACGAGGAGCAGAAGGAAATGTGTGGCACCCCGGCTCAGAGAGACCGGAACACCCCATATTCCAGCCCAGAGATCAAGTCTTCTGGAATACGGCACTGCTTGGCATAGAACAAATCAGCTCTTTATTATAAATAAATGGGGTACAAGGGTCCGATATTACAAAGGTTACAGGGGCACGGCCACACTTCGCCTGCTACGGTAGTTCTATGCTAGCAGCGGAACAACTCGTAGCGGAATAACTTCTAGCTGCGGAACGGCGACAACGGTGGTGAACTCCACTCCGCAGGGACTCTGGCTGGAACGCATCCTAGAGTGCAACCTCGGGGTCCTCGACAAACAAGCAATCACGGCATCACCTGCAATCTGGCATGACACGCCAGGTGAGTACTCTGAATGTACTCGCAAGCTCACAGCAACCAAAGCAATCAAGACATACAACAGCATGGCATTTACAGGTTAAACATCAAAGGTGAACACGATACTACTAGAACAACATGAGCATGGCAACAACATGAGCATGGCAACAACATGAGCATGGCATGTACATATAATTCATGATATGAGCAGGATGATACTAGCACTAGCATGCAAGGGGGGTCAACGTTTAAGGTCTCATGGACCAACTTACTCTGCCCGGAGGTTATCTCGTAACCACCATATGAATTAATCTTTCTTACCGGCGTGATCATCACAAGATCACCTCATGATCAACCACCATCATGAATACCATCGTGATCACCTCGTGACCACATAAAGATCAACCAACTTCTTTTCTCATCGAACCGGGGTTGTTATTATTCAGGTTATTATTTCTGTTAACCCACAGTGTGACCTACTACGAACTGTGTCCATGACTGAGAACGCGGCTATCGATAGATTATACACTCTGCAGAGGTTAGTACACTGTACCCACACCACGGAACTCATGGCCTTGTACTCCCATTCGGGTGGACCAACGACGTTCCGACAAAACCAGTCTATTGCATGACACTCTCCCGGCCACTCCGACAAACTCCCCTTTGGGCTATGTCCTGGGTTACCCTGATGTCAACATGTGACATCCGCCACCTCTGTGGCTGCCACCGTCGTGGCCAAACCAAAACTGTCCCAAACGGGGACCTGAGCTCAAAACCAAAACTGGGTACTCAAGGCTTATGGCCGCCTACCTGATCAGGGTAGCGCGCACACATAACCTTCCCTAGTATGAGGCACCAGCGAGAGGCATGACAATAGACCGCATTAGGGCCCCCCATAAGGCAAGTGTGGCTGCACTGGTTAGCTCGATTCGGTGGCACCATGACTCAGCCAACAGATTTGTTCAAGTTCGATTAATGTCAGGTTCAACTTGAATGGTGATGAGCTGAGTCACAACAACATAAAGAAACAGCAATGCATATGAGCATGATACCAGTGTAACCATGGATGGGCAGCATAACCATTTAACATCATGACATGAACGATGATAAATCATTTATGCTACGGAATGCAAATGAGCATGGCATAAAGATGATCATGACTATGACAAGTATTTTCATATCAAACCGTAACTACTCATGTGAGCATAACACTATTACTAGCATCGGAAATAATTGCAAGAATAAACCATGATAAGAATATCCTTCGCAATTAATCATAGCACTTACTAGATGAAAATGAACATGGCATAAGCAATGAGCAAGGATTCACAAGCATATACATAGCATTCACAAAATAATTAAATGAGCAAACAATTATTAAATATTCAAGTGGAAACCATGGCTATTGCAATGCCATCATGCAAGTGGCTGTCGTGGCTTGCCTGGGGATGGAGGAACCACCGGGGAGAGGTGCGATGAGCTCGCGGAAAGAATCGCCAGAAAAGTTTCCCTTTCGGCGGAGCTGTTTTAAGGGCAAGGGCAAAATTGTCATTTTCACAGTGTGACAACCTCATGAAAATGGCAACAATGGAACGGGATCGACGAACTGAGAACGTGGGCTTTGGAATCACCTGAATCGGAGTCACGGTTGTGGAGTTACGACCGTTCGTTCGTTAGGCAGAAATTTAAATAAAAATATTCATTTCTGCTGCTAACGGGCGAACGCCCGCTATATAACAGATTCGGCCGGCTGGGTTTACAGAAAGCGTATTTGGAGAAATGCGCTTTCCAGAAGAGGAAATGCATTTTCGCCCGAAGAAGAGACGAAATGCGCTTTCCGTGGAGGAAGACGTATTCCGAAGAATATGCCTCCACTTATCCACGTCAGCGGGTCCGGGTCAACCCTAGGTGTTACCGACAGGTGGGGGCCGCAGTGGGGTCCACGGCCAGTTGGAGGGGTCGCCGTCTTCCTCCTCTCGCCGGCGCGCGACCGGAGCAGAGGCGGGTTCCGGCGACGGCCGCCGGCAGCTCCGGCCACCATTCGTCGTGCTCCGACCACCGGCGAGCTCGGGACGGAGAGCCGCACCCACCTAGGCCAGGCACGGACACCGAGGAGGGCAGGGTCGAGGGCGGCATGGGCAGGGCGGAAGGCGGCTACGGGCGGCGATGGGGAGGCTCGACTCGGGGCACGGGAGGAAGAACAGGACTGCGGGGTGAGCTCGGGGTTGGATGTGGAGGTCTCTGGTGGTGGTAGGGGAAAGAGTAGGGCCCGGGCTCGCCAGAATTTAGGCCGACCCGAGCGGCGGCCATGGCGGCAATGCTCGAGGTGGAGAGCTCCTCGAGCTCGGTGGGGAGGCTGGGGAGAGCTAGTGGAGGGTGGTGAGGTGGTGGATGAGCTCGGGAGGCCTCGGGGTAGCTTAAATAGGCGAGGGAGGGGAGACACGGGCTGGTTGCCGCCGCGGCCAGAAGAGCTCGCCCCGGCGAGGCGACGAGCACAAACGGCGGCCACAGTGGCTGTGGACGGCAGATGGAGAAGAGGCTGACGAGCGGGCCAGACGCCCGGGGAGACAGGCGGAGCAGGGCACGCGCGGCCAGTGCTGTTGGCCACGAACGGCCACTGTTCCCGCGTGCGCCCGTGGTTTGGCTCGGTCCGGCGAGCTCTTAGCGGGGGAGGGTGAACCAGAGAGGCGAGGGCGAGCTGGGGAAGGACTGCGGCAAGGCGAGGTGTCGTGAGGACGGCGTTTGGGCGGCGGCAGAGGGCCCCGATGGCCAGAGCACACTTTCGGTGTGCCAGGCCACGTGGTCACCGCATGCACAGGCGCACGCGGTGCATTCTGGTCATCAACAGCATGTCTAGTGTGTAGTTCTTCCTAAGTGGGTCCTACCTGAGGTGATAGCTCAAAGAAAGTCACTGTGAGTTGATGGGAGGGATCGACTGAACTTTGCTGCTGCAAACTTAAGCAGAAAGTAGAGATCAAATGGGAGGGGATAAGGAGTAACCAGGATTTCACAGAGACTTGGGGTAGGAAGGACTACAATCCTGTGGATTTTTAGGTCATTAGGACATGGCTACAGTGCAGTTGCTTTAGAACTGCAAAAATTAGCCAGAATCTAGATCAGGAAGTAGCACTCACATGGTTCCTTGGATTGAGCTTAAATTTGGTGGAGTATGATCATTTGGGCATATGAAGATACCATAAAAATTTCATACAATTTGGATAAGTATAAATGGTACTTCCTTCACAATGATCCACACTGGACAGAAACTTGGGGGAATTTTGTGGAGCAAATGGTTTGGCAAAATAATGTGAGTCTTGGCATGCTCACATTATATAGGGATATTTAGGTCCTGGATTAATTTCAGAATTTTTGAAGCAAGAAAAATTATAGTTGCTTCACAAACTTAAATTGTGACCAGAAACCAAGATTTGAAGGTGTGCTCACATAGATTGTTGGATGGAGATGAAATTTGGTGGAGAATTATTATTTTATCATATGAATGATCTCCCAAAATTTCAACTCATTAGGATAAGCCTAGGTAGTACTTCCTTCACAAAGCTTCTCTCTGGACAGAAACTTTGGGAATTTTCTGAGGAGGATTTACTAGGCAAATGAAGCTGAATTTTGGCCTGTGGTAATTATTTAGATGTGAGAGAGTGCCCAAAATTTTTGAGGGCAAACAAGAAAAGATAAATAGCACTTCCTTCACAAAGTGCCATTCTGGACAGGATGGGAAATGAATATTCCTGAATTATTTTTGAACTAGGCAAGGATGGGTTTTGGCATATTTGTGGAAGATATGATCCAAATGATTTATGAGAATTTTTTGGGAATTTTTGGAATGGCAGAAATATAGGTTGCTTCACAACCTAAAGCAAACAGGGTTATTCCTTTAATAGAAAAAGGAATATTCCCAAGAAATAAATATTGGGGTTGGGCTAAGATGGAAATGACATGGCCTTGGGATAGATTTGAGAATGACAAGCCACTAGGAAGTGGCAGGAGAGAAGATCTTACCAGGTTTCAAGACCACATAGCCACGAAAAAAGAACTCCAAATAAAAATTCGAAGAAAACCAAAAGAAAAAGAAAGGGCCAAAAATCGGGGTGTTACAAACCTACCCCCCTTACGATAAATCTCGTCCTCGAGATTTGGTTGCTTAGGGAACAAGTATGAATATTCTGACTTAAGGAAACCGTTTCCAACTCGGGTATCCTTTTTCCTTCATATGATGTTCCCGCTGAATTTCTATGATCTGCTTACCTTGCTCGGAGGTGGTTTGCTTCACCGTACCCAACATTCTGACAGGTCTTCCTTCATATGTTCATCCTTGCTCTAACTTCAATTGTTTTATGTCTGCTGGCTTGTCTGATATTATCATGACTGGAGTTTTCATAAGTCCGGGAGGAATTTCCCCATTGACGTGTCATTCTTATATCCAGCACTGATAGTATCAATGGAGTCGGGAACAAATTTTCTCGGTGGACATGAAACATTTGGTCATTGCCTCGGGTTGCTTGAGTAGATGCATATCCTCCGGGTTCTAAACAATGCTGAGAATCATAACCGTTCTCTTGGCGGAATCTGACTGCCTGTAGGTAGTTCTGAATCTTGCTGACTTCTTTGTCTCGGATCCGTATTGATGATTCAACTGTCACCATGATATGAGGTCCTTACAAACAAAGTAGACCCCTTGGGTGTGTGTTTAGGGTGATCAATACGGAAACAGACTATCTTGGGTATTTGTACCATGCTGTTCATGCCACAATTATCATACCTGTATTGCCGGTCTTGCTCCTTCATTATTGTTCTCTTCTTCTGAATCTTTTGTTGAAAGAGCTTGGCCATAGATATCTTTAATTCTTCGTGTGGCCATAGGTGTTGCCAGGTGCAATATTCCGATGAACATACTTTATCCTTATCCTCAGGCAGTGCAGCAACGTTTAACTGGCAAGTTTATTATCTCACAAGCTCTAACTGTATGGCAATGATCATCCGAACCTTTGCAAGAAATCGGCAAATAAATCAGTAGCCACCAGAACGGTCTTTACAACTCAGATCTGGGACATTACTGAAATAACTCAACCATGGCTCACGACGGCTGAAAAGCAGCTCAGAGCATGAGGTGATGTTGATAAGAAGAATGTAGCAGTTCCCTAAGACGGCCGAAGAACAGCTCAGAGCATAGGGTCGCTGCTACAAAAAGAAACTCAACAGCTGCCCGAGATGGCCGAAAAGCAGCACGGGCCAGTTGTTGAAAAGAGAAATATAAAGGCGGCATCCACCCTGAACGGCCGAAAGTAGCTCAGAACACAGGCGTGATGCCGTTACCAGCAAGGGTTCATCATGATCATATACCAGGTTCACAGTTACTTGTATAGAGCTCACTGTTGTGGTCAATCATACATGATAGTGACAGAGGCTAATGATATCACTTTGTCGGTTGAGAGGAAGCTGGCCTTGATATTCACTGTCAAGATTGTTGCCCCAACATTGTCTTACTTCATAGCTTGTCAGACATTGCATCACACCAAGGTGTATACTGGCTTTCTTCCTCTTCCTGTGGTCGTCGGATTCTCACCGTGCTTGCACCATCGTACGAGTGACTTGCATGACCTTGGCAGCATGCTCACAATATATATATGGAAGCATGTGTATCTGGGCATTTGATTCCCGAGGTAGACACTTGTGTGCTGACTGATTCTTGTTTCTGACAAACTGTTGCGGATCTGATTCTTGAGATGCACTGCCATATGCTGCCAACTCACTGTGTAATATCTTGTACCAATGACGATGACTGTTTGTAGTGCCGTACTGACGAGGACTGGATAGCTTGTGTTGGAAGCCATCGAGAGTAGCGTGCTGAGAAAGGCTAGATATCTTGCACTCGAAGCTTTTGCCGGGATAGTGTGCTGAAGAAGACTGGATATCGTACTTCAGAAGCTTTTCCTCCTGGTTGCTTACTGGAGAAGATTCGGTGTCTTATGCCGGAAGCTTTCTGCGGTGGCTTACCGAAGAAGACTGAGTATCTTATGCTGGAAGTCATCCACATATCATACCGAGGAAGACTGTGGAAACTTGCGTCGTAAGCTTCTCTGGTAGCGTGCGGAGGAAGACTGGGTTGCTTACTCCAGAAGCTTTTCTCTCCGATATGCGGACTGAATGCCATATATATATATATATATATATATATATATATATATATATATATATATATATATATATATATATATATATATATATATATATATATATATATATATATATATATATATACTCTTGATATTCCTTTGAAGGATAATGTACTGTTGTCTTGCACACACATTGTCTTCCAGCTGGTTCATTACGATTGTGATGGTTGCATACTGAGTCAGTCTTGATGCTGATAGTTATTCCAGAATATCATTTGTATTCATACCAAATATTCTCAATATAATGTAGTCGGCTGAGAGTTTCATAATGTTTAGCGGAGCTTCAAAATATTTGAAATCATTACTCAGTCTTCGAGTCCGGTGTCGGTTGATGAGCAACATTCATAAGGGGAAAATAAGGTAACACCGAGGGCCCAAATAAAGAAGTCAAAAGAAACGACTAAAACAAAAGCACACACAGCATTAAGATCACATACAAGCAGCATCACATTTTACAGCTATTCACCTCACTATGCATGCCTACTTAAGCACACAATTCTCGAGGAAACTCCGGTACTACGATCTAATATGCTGTGGCGGTGTGCACGAAAATGGATCAGTGTGTGGAGGGGTTGGTGTAAACAGAGCTACACCAAGCGCTGGCTTAACCCAGATTGCATCTGGACGGGCTCGGAGGTGAGGACGGACTCGGTGATCTTGTAGTGAGACACGGATGTCACGACTACATCATCATCAAGCGTACGGAAACCGTACTTGTCCAGGGAATGGGTGATAGGGTAGGATAGCGGTGAGAAACAGGGTCTGTTGGCATTGCCCTTTCTTTTGGTAACAAAGACCAGTAAGGGTTGCCAAAGTGGCGGGTTGGATGGCCAGATCCAGGGTAGAAACATGTCTACCACCGAAACGATAGGTGGGGCTGAAGAGAAAATATTGGTGTGATACCCGTGTATCAATCCTGCAAGTGATTGACACCACAAGGTACCTCGGCATCACTCCGCTGGGACAGAGATGACACCAAACACCAAAGAACGCGTATGCAAAGCTGGAGGGTGCAGGTAGTGGATCGAAACAGATGCCACCTACACTCACAAGATCAACCGTTAGTGACAAAATAATGAGTCTATATGCATGCTATGCAGCAAACAAATGCAGCAATCAAATGCAGCAAGCAAACTAGACTCTGAACTACCGGTTTCTAACGCTCGCGCTGACTAGGGCGTCCTACAGCCAAACTTGCTCTGATACCAAGCCTTGTGGCACCCTGGCTCAGAGAGACCGGAACACCCCGTATTCCAGCCCAGAGATCAAGTCTTCTGGAATACGGCAGTGCTTGGCATAGAACAAATCAGCTCTTTATTATAAATAAACGGGGTACAAGGGTCCGATATTACAAAGGTTACAGGGGCACGGCGACACTTCGCCTGCTACGGTAGTTCTATGCTAGCAGCATAACAACTCGTAGCGGAATAACTTCTAGCAGCAGAACGGCGACAACGGTGGTGAACTCCACTCCGCAGGGACTCTGGCTGGAACGCATCCTAGAGCGCAACCTCGGGGTCCTCGACAAACAAGCAATCACGGCATCACCTGCAATCTGGCATGACACGCCAGGTGAGTACTTTGAATGTACTCGCAAGCTCACAACAACCAAAGCAATCAAGACATACAACAGGATGGCATTTACAGGTTAAACATCAAAGGTGAACACGATACTACTAGAACAACATGAGCATGACAACAACATGAGCATGGCAACAACATGAGCATGGCATGTACATATAATTCATGATATGAGCAGGATGATACTAGCACTAGCATGCAAGGGGGGTCGACGTTTAAGGTCTCATGGACCAACTTACTCTGCCTGGAGGTTATCTCGTAACCACCATATGAATCAATCTTTCTTACTAGCGTGATCATCACAAGATCACCTCATGATCAACCACCATCATGAATACCATCGTGATCACCTCGTGACCACATAAAGATCAACCAACTTCTTTTCTCATCGAACCGGGGTTGTTATTATTCAGGTTATTATTTCTGTTAACCCACAGTGTGACCTACTACGAACTGTGTCCATGACCGAGGACGCGGCTATCGATAGATTATACACTCTGCAGAGGTTAGTACACTGTACCCACACCAAGGACCTCATGGCCTCGTGCTCCCATTCGGGTGGACAAACGACGTTCTGACAAAACCAGTCTATTGCATGACACTCTCCCGGCCACTCCGACAAACTCCCCTTTGGGCTATGTCCTGGGTTACCCTGATGTCAACATGTGACATCCGCCACCTCTGTGGCTGCCACCATCGTGGCCAAACCAAAACTGTCCCAAATGGGGACCTGAGCTCAAAACCAAAACTGGGTACTCAAGGCTTATGGCCGCCTACCTGATCAGGGTAGCGCGCACACATAACCTTCCCTAGTATGAGGCACCGGTAAGAGGCATGACAATAGACCGCATTAGGGCCCCCCATAAGGCAAGTGTGGCTGCACTGGTTAGCTCGATTCGGTGGCACCATGACTCAGCCAACAGATTTGTTCAAGTTCGATTAATGTCAGGTTCAACTTGAATGGTGATGAGCTGAGTCACAACAACATAACGAAACAGCAATGCATATGAGCATGATACCAGTGTAACCATGGATGGGCAGCATAACCATTTAACATCATGACATGAACGATGATAAATCATTTATGCTACGGAATGAAAATGAGCATGGCATAACGAAGATCATGACTATGACAAGTATTTTTCATATCAAACCGTAACTACTCATGTGAGCATAACATTATTACTAGCATCGGAAATAATTGCAAGAATAAAACATGATAAGAATATCCTTAGCAATTAGTCATAGCACTTACTAGATGAAAATGAACATGGCATAAGCAAATAGCATGGATTCACAAGCATATACATATCATTCACAAAATAATTAAATGAGCAAACAATTATTAAATATTCAAGTGGAAACCATGGCTATTGCAATGCCATCATGCAAGTGGCTGTCGTGGCTTGCCTGGGGATGGAGGAACCACCGGGGAGAGGTGCGATGAGCTCGGGGAAAGAATCGCCGAAAAAGTTTCCCTTTCGGCGGAGCTGTTTTAAGGGCAAGGGCAAAATGGTCATTTTCACAGTGTGACAACCTCATGAAAATGGCACCAACGGAACGGGATCGACGAACTGAGAACGTGGGCTTTGGAATCACCTGAATCGGAGTCACGGTTGCGGAGTTACGACCGTTTGTTTGTTAGGCAGAAATTTAAATAAAAATATTCATTTCTGCTGCTAACGGGCGAACGCCCGCTATATAACAGATTCGGCCGGCTGGGTTTACAGAAAGCGTATTTGGAGAAATGCGCTTTCCAGAAGAGGAAACGCATTTTCGCCCGAAGAAGAGACGAAATGCGCTTTCCGTGGAGGAAGACGTATTCCGAAGAATACGCCTCCACTTATCCACGTCAGCGGGTCCGGGTCAACCCTAGGTGTGACCGACAGGTGGGGGCCGCGGTGGGGTCCACGGCCAGCTGGAGGGGTCGCCGTCTTCCTCCTCTCGCCGGCGCGCGACAGGAGCAGAGGCGGGTTCTGGCGACGGCCGCCGGCAGCTCCGGCCACCATTCGTCGTGCTCCGACCACCGGCGAGCTCGGGACGGAGAGCCGCACCCACCTAGGCCAGGCACGGACGCCGAGGAGGGCAGGGTCGAGGGCGGTATGGGCAGGGCGGAAGGCGGCTACGGGCGGCGATGGGGAGGCTTGGCTCGGGGCACGGGAGGAAGAACAGGGCTGCGGGGTGAGCTCGGGGTTGGATGTGGAGGTCTCTGGTGGTGGTAGGGGAAAGAGTAGGGCCCGGGCTCGCCAGAATTTAGGCCGACCCGAGCGGCGGCCATGGCGGCAATGCTCGAGGTGGAGAGCTCCTCGAGCTTGGTGGGGAGGCTGGGGAGAGCTAGTGGAGGGTGGTGAGGTGGTGGATGAGCTCGGGAGGCCTCGGGGTAGCTTAAATAGGCGAGGGAGGGGAGACACGGGCTGGTTGCCGCCGCGGCCAGAAGAACTCGCCCCGGCGAGGCGACGAGCACAAACGGCGGCCACAGTGGCTTTGGACGGCAGATGGAGAAGAGGTTGACGAGCGGGCCAGACGCCCGGGGAGGCAGGAGGAGCAGGGCACGCACGGCCAGTGCTGTCGGCCATGAACGGCCACTGTTCCCACGTGCGCCCGTGGTTTCGCTCGGTCCGGCGAGCTCTTAGCGGGGGAGGGTGAACCAGAGAGGCGATGGCGAGCTGGGGAAGGACTGCGGCAAGGCGAGGTGTCACGAGGACGGTGTTTGGGCGGCGACAGAGGGCCCCGACGGCTAGAGCACACTTTCGGCGTGCCAGGCCGCATGGTCACCGCATGCACAGGCGCACGCGGTGCATTCTGGTCATCAACAGCATGTCTAGTGTGTAGTTCTTCCTAAGTGGGTCCTACCTGAGGTGATAGCTCAAAGAAAGTCACTGTGAGTTGATGGGAGGGATCGACTGAACTTTGCTGCTGCAAACTTAAGCAGGAAGTAGAGATCAAATGGGAGGGGATAAGGAGTAACCAGGATGTCACAGAGACTTGGGGTAGGAAGGACTACAATCCTGTGGATTTTTAGGTCATTAGGACATGGCTACAGTGCAGTTGCTTTAGAACTCCAAAAATTAGCCAGAATCTAGATCAGGAAGTAGCACTCACATGATTGCTTGGGTTGAGCTGAAATTTGGTGGAGTATGATCAGTTGGGCATATGAAGATACCATAAAAATTTCATACCATTTGGATAAGTATAAATGGTACTTCCTTCACAATGATCCACACTGGACAGAAACTTGGGGGAATTTTGTGGAGCAAATGGTTTGGAAAAATAATGTGAGTCTTGGCATGCTCACATTATATAGGGATATTTAGATCCTGGATTAATTTCAGAATTTTTGAAGCAATAAAAATTATAGTTGCTTCACAAACTGAAATTGTGACCAGAAACCAAGATTTGAAGGTGTGCTCACATAGATTGTTGGATGGAGATGAAATTTGGTGGAGAGTTATTATTTGATCACATGAATGATCTCCCAAAATTTCAACTCATTTGGATAAGCCTAGGTAGTACTTCCTTCACAAAGCTTGTCTCTGGACAGAAACTTTGGGAATTTGCTGAGGAAGATTTACTAGGCAAATGAAGCTGAATTTTGGCCTGTGGTAATTATTTGGATGTGAGAGAGTGCCCAAAATTTTTGAGGGCAAACAAGAAAATATAAATAGCACTTCCTTCACAAAGTGCCATTCTAGACAGGATGGGAAATGAATATTCATGAATTATTTTTGAACTAGGCAAGGATGGGTTTTGGCATATTTGTGGAAGATATGATCCAAAGGATTTATGAGAATTTTGTGGGAATTTTTGGAATGGCAGAAATATAGGTTGCTTCACAACCTAAAGCAAACAGGGTTATTCCTTTAATAGAAAAAGGAATATTCCCAAGAAATAAATATTGGGGTTGGGCTAATATGGAAATGACATGGCCTTGGGATAGATTTGAGAATGACAAGCCACTAGGAAGTGGCAGGAGAGAAGATCTTACCAGGTTTCAAGACCACATAGCCACAAAAAAAGAACTCCAAATAAAAATTCGATGAAAATCAAAAGAAAAAGAAAGGGCCAAAAATCGGGGTGTTACAAAATGACAAGCGGTTTTCAGCAAGGTATTTTCTGCAAGCACTGAAGTTATCGGTAACGAGTAGTTTGATAGCAAGATAATTTGTAACAAGTGGCAAGTTGCAATAGTAGCAAAGAATGCAACAAGGTGGCCCAATCCTTTTTATAGCAAAGGACAAGCCAGAACGATCTCTTATAATAAGCAACATGTTCTCGAGGACACATGGGAATTTCATCTACTCACTTTCATCATGTTGGTTTGATTCGCGTTCGCTACTTTGATAATTTGATATGTGGGTGGACCGGTGCTTGGGTGCTGTTCTTACTTGAACAAGCCTCCCACTTATGATTACCCCCTCTCGCAAGCATCCGCAACTACGAAAGAAGAATTAAGATAACTCTAACCATAGCATTAAACATATGGATCCAAATCAGCCCCTTACGGAATAGCACATAAACTAGGGTTTAAGCTTCCGTCACTCTAGCAACCCATCATCTAATTACTACTCCACAATGCATTCCCTTAGGCCCAAAGATGGTGAAGTGTCATGTAGTCGACGTTCACATGACACCACTAAGAGAATCAACAACATACATATCATCAAAATATCGAACGAATACCAAATTCACATGATTACTGATGACAAGACTTCTCCCATGTCCTCAAGAACAAAAGTAACTACTCACAAATCATCATCATGCCCAAGATCAGAGGGGTATTAAATAGCATATTGGATCTGAACATATAATCTTCCACCAAATAAACCAACTAGCATCAACTACAAGATGTAATCAACACTACTAGCAACCCACAGGTACCAATCTGAGGTTTTGAGACAAAGATTGAATACAAGAGATGAACTAGGGTTTGAGATGAGATGGTGCTGGTGAAGATGTTGATGAAGATTGGCCCTCCCACGATGAGAGGGTTGTTGGTGATGTCGATGGCGACGATTTCCCCCTCCCGGAGGGAAGTATCCCCGGCGGAATCTCTCCGCTCGAGAGCAAAATAGGTCCTGCCCAAGTTCCGCCTCGAGACGGCGGCGCACCGTCCCAAAAGTCTTCTCCTTATTGTTTTAGGGCAAATGTGCTTATATATCAGAAAATGGGGGCCAGAGGAGGGCCAGGGGCCCCACGAGGTACCAGGGCGCGCCTGGGGGGAGGGGTGGTGCACCCTGGTGCCTCGTGGGCACCTGGGTGGCCCCCTCTGGTACTTTTTGCTTGCAGTATTTTTTATTTATTCCAAAATAATTCTCCGTGAAATTTTAGCTCATTTGGAGATGTGCAGAATAGGTATCTTGACATAGCTTTTTCAGGTCCAGAATTCCAGCTGCCGGCATTCTCCCTCCTTGTGTGAATCTTGCATATTAAGAGAGAAAAGGCATTAGAATTGCTCCAAAAAGTGTTATAATGATTAAAAACACTATAAATAACAGTAGCAAAACATGATGCAAAATGGACGTATAAGCCGGCCCATCGCCTAAGCCGGCCTTTCCCACTTATGCTGCGTCAAGCCGGCCCGCGACGAGTCCTTCAGCCCTCAGTGGTTGACCCTCTGAGCCTGTTCTATGGCCGGGTTATCACCCTGCCGGGTCTACATGCCAAAGGACCATGCATGTGCAAACCTCGATGGTAAACCTCAGTGCCTCCCATTGTTTCCCTGCAACACATATAAGGCAGATATTGATCAGTTTAAGTGAGAGTTGGCATACTATCAGTAGAATATATTAATGAAAACTTGTTGTAGGATCGAAAGTATGTCTAGGGGGTGATTAGACTACCTGACCAAATAAAACCTAGCCTTTTCCCAATTTTAATTGAAGGCAGATTTTAGCAATAATACATGTCAAGCATCACCCTACACATGCAATTCTAAGAGTATAGCAGCGGAAAGTAAACAATTGCATATGTAAGTAAAGGAGGGATCGGAGATTTCAAACGCAATGAAGACACGGTGGTTTTTGGCGTGGTTCCGATAGGTGGTGCTATCGTACGTCCACGTTGATGGAGACTTCAACCCACGAAGGGTAACGGCTGCGCGAGTCCACGGAGGGCTCCACCCACGAAGGGTCCACGAAGAAGCAACCTTGTCTATTCCACCATGGCTTACGTCCACGAAGGACTAGCCTCACTCGGGTAGATCTTCACGAAGTAGGCGATCTCCTTGCCCTTACAAACTCCTTGGTTCAACTCCACATCATGTCGGAGGCTCCCAAGTGACACCTAACCAATCTAGGAGACACCACTCTCCAAAAGGTAATAGACGGTGTGTTGTTGATGAACTCCTTGCTCTTGTGCTTAAAATGATAGTCTTCCCAGCACTCAAACAACTCCTCACAGATTTGGCTATGGTGGAAGAAGGATTTGAGTGGAAAGCAACTTGGGAAAGGCTAGAAATCAAGATTCAAATGGTAGGAATGGAATAGCTTGATCTCAACACATGAGTAGGTGGTTCTCTCTCAGAAAATGTATGGTGGAAGTGTAGGCATGTTCTGATGGCTCTCCTTACTGAGAAGGAGGTGGTGGAGGGGTATATATAGCCTCCACACAAAATCCAACCGTTACACACTTTTGACCCAACTCGGTGGCACCGAACTGTGTAAAAGATATGAACTTTAGGAATCTCGGTGGGACCGATACGAACAACTCGGATGGACCGAAGTGCAATGGCTAGGGCAAACCTCATCTAGGTGGCACCGATTGCATCTACTCGGTAGGACCGAAGTGAAGCAATAAGGCAACAGCGAGTTGGCAAGCCATCTCAATGGGACCGATTTGCAAAACTCGGTGAGACCGAAGTGAGTGCAAACGATTACAGAGAGTTGGCAAGGCCATCTCGGTGGGACCGAGATCTATATTGGTGGATCCGATTTGTTAGGGTTTTGGCAGTGGCTAAGTCTAGGTCAACTCGGTGGCTCTGGATAGGAAATTTTGGTGGGGCCGAGTTGGAATGTGGGTTTTGGACATATTTGGGATAGAGAGTGGTTGAGGGTTTAGGAGTACTGTCACTAAGCACTTGAGCAAAAAGATCATTAAGCAACACCTCATCCCCTTTTAATAGTATTGCCTTTCCTATGGACTCAATGTGATCTTGGATCACTAAACCAAAAATGTAGAGTCTTGATCTTTTGCCAATCCTTGTCCTTAGCATTTTAAGGGGTCCACGTCTCTAGTCCATGCCATGCCAATCATTGAACATCCTGAAATCTTTAACTTGAATGGACATTAGTTCAATGAGATATATGTTGTTATGAATTACCAAAACCACCAAGGGAACAATGTGCTTTCAATCTCCCCCTTTTTGGTAATTGATGACAACATATAGATCAAAGCTTCGACAATTGATTAAATGAATGGAATACGTCGTCGCTTTGAGAAGTATGTGATAAGCAAGAGCTCCCCCTAAATTTTTGCATTATTAAAAATTTGCGTTTGAATGCAAATGCACAATCGATTAGGCTCATGGGTCACTCTTCCATGTCACATACAACTTGGTGGAGCGCGCAAAATGATATGGGAGGAATAGAAAGCACGCATCACCAACACAAGTAAGTGATCATACAGGATAATGATAAAGATAAGCATTGATCATCACAAGAGGCATAGTATGATCAATCACATGAAGAAGCTCACAATCATAACAAAACATAGTATCAAGCACACACATAGAAACAAAGTACCAACAAGCAAATTGTAGCAAAAGAACTCGAGAGAAATAAACAACGAGCAAAACAAAAGCACTCTCTCTCGAAGCCTATGATCTATACAAATTCTCCCCCTTTGGCAACAAGTACCAAAAAGATCGAATAGATATAGGACTAATCGACACTCTAAGCATGGTCCTCCGAAGCTCCTGAAGGCGACTTCCTGCTGGCAGCTCCGGTGTACGTAGATGGCATTGAGAGAAGAGCGTCCGCGAAGGCTTCTGCAGAAGTTTGCTGGGCTGGTGGAGTGGATACCGGCGGTGGCACCGTGGCAGCAGCAGCAGGTGCAGAGACTGCGGTCCTCAGATCCACAACTGGCACTGCAGCAGATCTGGCTGCCCTAGGCATTGTCTGAAAATGCTCTGTGGTAGGTCTGTCATCTCCACTGTCATCTGACGGGGCTGTCTTGACAGCATCAACATCACTCTGCAACTGCTCCACGGTAGTCTGGATCTCTGTGACCTTGACATCTACATCATGAAATTTTGTCTCTATTATCTGCTCTAAGCTAGCCTGGTGCTGGGTGAGGTTGGCCAGACTTCGCTCAATCCTCAGGGTGGCTTCAAGCAGATAAGTCATTTGGTCAGACTTAGACTTAAGATTTGCAATTGGAGCATTGGGAGTTGTTGCCTCATGGGCTGCTTTTGCTTCTTTGGCTTTGCAGATCTTCTCCTGAGCTTGTGCAGAAGTGGGATGCGAAGGATCCATCACGATAACATTGTCTTCAAACTCTGGATGCAATGGCAAATGCTCTCGATCAAGAAGGTATGTGTTGGTTCCAACCTTAGAGTTTATCAACATCTGAATATGTGGAGCATATCCGCACGATCTCTTCTGATCAGCTACAGTCCTCTTGATAGTTTCCACAATCAAACTCATCACCTTAAATTTCTGAGGAGTGTCAAACAAATGCAGCAAATTGGTGGAGTGGCCTCGAATCATTTTGTCATCTCCTGACTTGGGTAATAGAGTATACTGCAAGATAGTGTTAGTGGTGGCCAGTCCTGGTAGCAGATGCTTCACTGATCCAAGTTTATGAGTCTCAATGTCTTTTTGAGGAATTGCAGTGTACATGTTGGATATGGAGTTGTGATCCATCTTGAGCTTAGCATAGATATCAATGTCATCGTCCTCTTCCTTGGGAGCACCAAGAAGACTTGCCCACTCAGAGATGGTTGACTGGTACCTGATACCCTCAGTCATCCACACAATTCGGCCATCTGGATAGAAATGAGTTGTGGAGTAGAATTGCATGACCATTTCATCATTCCACTTGGTCAACTTCTGTCCGACAAAGTCATCAACACCTGCAATCCTGAAGCTCTCATGGACATGGGGGAAATAATCTTCATTCTCATTGATGTATTCCCAATCCACCCATCTCATGTCGCTAACAATGGGCTTCTTGTCAAGAAATACCGTCTCATAGAAATCTTGTTGTTCACGAGTGTGAAAGCGATAGTCACACGCTGTCTTCCTCCTTGTAGCATAAGGATCTGACTGTCTCCACTGACGCATTCCTTTATCTTTCCTCAGCATCATGTTCTCCGCAACCGGGTGTGCATCATCATGGTCTGGTATCTTTGGCTTCAATTTCCTGAGCACTAGTGGCTCTTCATCAACATTTGCCTCAAGCACTGAGGCCTTGTTCTTCTCAGCAGCTGATATGTTCCTGGTGGATCTCTTTGGTGCTGACACCTTTGGCTTGGACTTGGGGGCAGCAGTCCTGATTGCATCAGACATAAGCTTTTGAGACTTGGCTGGAGGTGCATCAGCAGTAGGTTCCTCCTCCTCCTCATCTGTCCTCATGGAGGGCCTTCCAAGCACTTGAGCTGTAGTCTTCCTAGCTCTCTTCTTCTTTCCACCTGCAGCTGGTTCAGAGTCACTTGGCTCTTCAAGAGTGAATTGCATAGTCTGCTTTGGAACTTTCCTCACAGCAGTCCTCTCTTTGGCAGATGATGGTTTGGTGCTGTACTCCTTAGCAAGCACGGCTCTCTTTTTCTTGGTTGCTGCTTCACTAGCAACAAAATCTTCATCCTCACTGTCTGAGGTTTTCTTCTTCCTTGTTCTAGTGGCTGCCTTAGGAAGATCTGGGGAGCTCCTTTCTCCCTCATAGAAACTCTCTGCAGGGCTTGACCCTTCACTTAGTTCTGCATGCTGCTCTGACCTGTTCTGGCTATCGCTGGAATCTGACATCTTGCTGAGCTGACCCTGTGAATGGATGGGTATGGGTAGAGTAGATGAGTCATCACAAAAATCAGAGGTTTTTCATAAAATTTGAGTTCAACTCTTAGTTTCAAGTTTTCACAGAAGGCATTTCGGATGGACTGAGTTGATCATCTCGGTGATACCGAAGCATACAACAGAAACCTTACACGCCATTTCGGTCAGACCGAGATGGGGTTCGGTGGCTCCGAGATGCTAGGGTTTCACTGAGATTTTACTTTCGGTCTCACCGATACGTACAACTCGGTGGCACCGAGACGTACTAGTGCTATGGCCAGAGGCCAAATCGGTGGGACCGAAAATTTCGAATCGGTCGGTCCGAGATGCATTCAGCGGAAACTTAAACCTAAAAATTTTACTCGCATCTAATCTACGAAATTTTTCAGGTGGAATAAGCATTGCAATCGTGGCAAGAATCATGGCATTCCTAACGTGCATTGAATCGGATAAAGGAAGCACGAAAGGGATCGAATCTCACCCTAACTCGGTGGAGATTCTCTATGGCGACAACGGCGGGGCAGATTTCCGTTGACGGCGACGGAATCCGGCGGCGAGGGCGCGCTGGAGATGATGGCGAAGTACAAAGACGAGGGCGACAGCAGCAACGGGGTGCGGGAACGAGTGGGGTCGAGAAATTTCAACCGTTCGGTCCGCGCGATATATATACCCGTACGCTGTCGGTGGCGCCGAGTTGAACAACTCGGTGGCACCGATATGTGTAACTGCACGCAGGTCAGCACATCGGTGGCTCTGAAATGGTTCAACTCGGTTGCACCAAGATGGAAAACCTAGATTAATCTAAGTGATTTCGGTTTGACCGAGTTTGAGTGAATTGGTTCGGCCGAAATCGGATAGAAGGTTTTGGAGGTTCAGCCCTTTCAGATCGGTGGCTCCGAGTGCTCCTCACCCGGAGGGTCCGAAAATGACTTGTTCAATTTTTGTGATGCAGCAAGAATAGAATTTGAGATAAGAAAGCATAGATAGCTAGAGAAGGTACTTAGGCATTCTTGTACATCCACTTGGCCAGAAAAACAAGACAATCAAAGCAACAAATGGATGTCGTCAAATGATGAAAACATGCAAACCAACATGCTCACACAATAAGATAGCAAATGAAATATGTGTCAAACATGCACAACCAATTCTAGCATCTATCAAGCAATGGCGATGACTAGGTCATCTATATATGAGTATATTGACTTAGGAGCCAAATGAGAACATTTGATCATAGGTCATACTCATCATTTAAGCACAAGTGGGGTTGCCACTTTTACATAAAGCATTGATGTGTTCACACCATTAGAGTTGCTTTAGCTCAATTGTTTAGAGCAAAGCTCCCCCTAGATGTGATATCCCCCCTACGAGGGATGAACTAACCTTGGGTTTTGTCGATGATGACTTCATGTAGATGTTGAAGATGTGGATGCTCAATGTTGATGTGGACCATCAAGAGTTGGGAGCAATCCTTTGAAGTTTTGTGCTTTCAATACCTACATGGGTTAGTCCCACACAAGGAACATACAAGGATATCCATAGACATAGAGTGAAATGCACATATATGATGTCCATAAATGCATTGAATACCTTGTTCCTTGTCTTACCAACAAGAGGGTTTGTGACTCCATGAACTAGTGCAAAATGTGGAAGTTGGTTGCACAAGTTCTTGCCATAAAGTATATGAGTGAGGTTTGTTGGCGGAGTCGCCCTCAAGAACTCTCTAGTTCTTCTTCTTTTGGACCCACATCAACTTGATGGGAATCCTTGGAGTTGTAGTAGCACTTGATGAAGTAGAACTTGATGAAGTCTTGGGAACCCACTTGACCATGGCTTGAGGAGCTTCTTCAAATGAATCAATCTCTTCTTGAAGCTTGTCCTTGCCTTTTAGCTTGTGGTCTTGTGGTGGAAGATCTTCTTAAGCTTGTGTTCCCTTGGGGCCTTTTGCCATGAAGCATCTTCCAATTCCTTCATTTGGTGAGTCAAATAGATCATAGGAGTTGGATGACACAAGTGCAAGTCCGGCAACACCTTCATCTTGACTATAGTCGGAGTTGGAGTGATAACTTCTCTCGGAGTGGTTGTCGGAGTCGGATCCGGAAACCCATTCACCAACATGAGCTTGATGTCTTCTTCTTGTGTAGCTCTTGGATGACTTGTCCTTCCTCTCCAAATCCTTGCTTCTTCGAGAGTGTCTTCGTTCATAACGATCATCTCTACTCCTTCTTTCCTTATGAGGTGATTCATCTCTTCTATATCTTCCTCTTGGTGATTCGTCTCTTTTCTTGTAGGGAGCCGTACACTCATTGGAGTAGTGTCCGGGCTTCCCACAATTGTAGCAATTATGGTCACGACTTGATGATCTTCTCTCATAGTGTCTTGAGCTAGAATTTCTTTCTTTCCCTTTGTTCTTGTAGAACTTGTTGAATCTTTTCACCATTAGGCTTATCTCTTCATTGGATACTAGCTTGTCACTTGGAGTTGTTGGAGCGTCGGTTGAGGCCTTGTAAGCACCACTTGATTTATTATGCAGCTCCTCTTTGTCCTTGAGTGACATTTCATGAGCAACAATCCTTCCAATGACTTCCGTGGGCTTGAGATCTTTGTAATTTGGCATCATTTGGATCAATGTGCAGACAGTGTCATATTTTCCATCCAAAGCTCTAAGTATCTTCTTGATGATGAATTTGTCGGTTATCTCTTTACTTCCTAAGCCGGCAATCTCATTTGTGATGAGAGCAAGCCTAGAGTACATCTCAGCGACTCCTTCACCATCCTTCATCTTGAACTTGTCAAGTTGACTTTGAAGCACATCCAACTTAGATTCCTTGACGGACTCGGTACCCTCATGCATATCAACCAAAGTATCCCAAATTTCCTTTGCATTCTCGAGGCGGCTGATTTTGTTGAATTCTTTGGGACATAAACCGTTGAATAGAATGTCACAAGCTTGAGCATTGTATTGCAACATCTTCAGTTCTTTCGGGGTTGCTTCACGATCCGATTCGTTGCCATCCTCAAAGAAGTAACCTTGCAAGCCAACACGAACAACAGCCCAAACGGCAGGGTTATGACCAAGAATATGCATTTTCATCTTATGTTTCCAACTAGCAAAGTTTGTACCATCAAAATATGGACCTCAACGGTGATAGTTACCCTCACTAGACGCCATACTATCCTAGGTTGTGAAACCAAGGCTATGATCACCAAAGCAATGGAAATCAAGGCTTACGGAGACCAAAGCTCTGATACCACTTGTAGGATTGAAAGTATGTCTAGAGGGGGGTGATTAGACTACTTGACCAAATAAAACCTAGCCTTTTCCCAATTTTAATTGTAGGCAGATTTTAGCAATAATACATGTCAAGCATCACCCTACACATGCAATTCTAAGAGTATAGCAGCAGAAAGTAAACAATTGCATATGTAAGTAAAGGAGGGGATCGGAGATTTCAAACGCAATGAAGACATGGTGGTTTTTGGCGTGGTTCCGATAGGTGGTGCTATCGTACGTCCACGTTGATGGAGACTTCAACCCACGAAGGGTAACGGCTACGCGAGTCCACGGAGGGCTCCACCCACGAAGGGTCCACGAAGAAGCAACCTTGTCTATTCCACCATGGCTTACGTCCACGAAGGACTAGCCTCACTCGGGTAGATCTTCACGAAGTAGGCGATCTCCTTGCCCTTACAAACTCCTTTGTTCAAGTCCACATCATGTCGGAGGCTCCCAAGTGACACCTAACCAATCTAGGAGACACCACTCTCCAAAAGGTAATAGACGGTGTGTTGTTGATGAACTCCTTGCTCTTGTGCTTCAAATGATAGTCTTCCCAGCACTCAAACAACTCCTCACAGATTTGGGTATGGTGGAAGAAAGATTTGAGTGGAAAGCAACTTGGGAAAGGCTAGAAATCAAGATTCAAATGGTAGGAATGGAATAGCTTGATCTCAACACATGAGTAGGTGGTTCTCTCTCAGAAAATGTATGGTGGAAGTGTAGGCACGTTCTGATGGTTCTCCTTACTGAGAAGGAACTCGGTGGCACCGAAACCATAATCTCGGTAGCACCGAACTGTGTAAAAGATATGAACTTTAGGAATCTCGGTGGGACCGATACGAACAACTCGGATGGACCGAAGTGCAATGGCTAGGGCAAACCTCATCTCGGTGGCACCGATTGCATCAACTCGGTAGGACCGAAGTGAAGCAATAAGGCAACGGAGAGTTGGCAAGCCATCTCGGTGGGACCGATTTGCAAAACTCGGTGAGACCGAAGTGAGTGCAAACGATTACAGAGAGTTGGCAAGGCCATCTCGGTGGGACCGAGATCCATATCGGTGGATCCGATTTGTTAGGGTTTTGGCAGTGGCTAAGTCTAGGTGAACTCGGTGGCTCCGGATAGGAAATTTCGGTGGGGCCGTGTTGGAATGTGGGGTTTGGACATATTTGGGATAGAGAGAGTGGTTGAGGGTTTAGGAGTACTGTCACTAAGCACTTGAGCAGAAAGATCATTAAGCAACACCTCATCCCCTTTTAATAGTATTGGCTTTCCTATGGACTCAATGTGATCTTGGATCACTAAACCAAAAATGTAGAGTCTTGATCTTTTGCCAATCCTTGTCCTTAGCATTTTAAGGGGTCCACGTCTCTAGTCCATGCCATGCCAATCATTGAACATCCTAAAATCTTTAACTTGAATGGACATTAGTTCAATGAGATATATGTTGTTATGAATTACCAAAACCACCAAGGGAGCAAATGTGCTTTCACTTGTACCCACAACAAATGAACATCACACTGCAGAATGGTACCAAAAAGTTAACTGGATACCACAACAAATGAAGCAAGCAGTTAACTGAGAACCACATTATAGAATAGAACATATACTAGAAGATCATACAGTTAACCAAGCCTAGCGTGCTTAAGAACTACTAGGAAATATAGCATTTGTGTATGTTTCTCATGTATAGAGTACATCCAAATTCAATTTTATTCCTCACATGCATAACAATAAAAAAATTGTACCCACAGGAATTGAAAATCACATTTCAGAATTGAACCAAATAGTTAACTGAACATCACAACCAATGAACCAAACTGTTAACGGAACATCACATTTCAGAATATTAGATTGCATATTAACATAACAGAGGACAATTCACTAGAAGGCACCGGAGGCGGCCTTTAGAAAACACCACGATCTGTCGTTTAAAGCAGCCAACTGCGTGGCGGCGTCCGCACGCGAGGAGTCGACGGTGGCCTCGACGGCGAGGTGCTCCTCCAAGATCTGGCGGTCGGCACGCATGGCAGCCATCGCGACCTCATCCGCACGTGCGGCCGCGATTTGCTTCACAGGTGCCAGATGCTCCTTGAGCTCCTGGCTATAATGCGTGAACCATGGCTATGGGCGGCGCTTATTTGGAGGATGGGGCAGTGATTTGGGTGGAAGATGTCGCGCCGACGGTAGAGGCTTGTGGGATGGAGAAGGAGGAGGAGGATGGGGGTGGGTGTGGACTACCTGACTATATGGACGAGGCCGCGCAGCGGGAAGGAGCGCCACCGGCGAGGAGGCGGCACTGCAAAGCAAGCAGTGAAGGTTTGAACTTGGAAAGGAAGGAGGAAACAGTGGAAATGTGGCTTTTGGTGGACTGTAGCCGACGAACCTTCCTGCGTAAGACATACATGAGGGAGCCCCAAGATATTTTATACTGCATCGCACACGATTGTTGCTAACAAACTGTTTGTGGTGTAATTGATTTTTTCATTTTGAATTGCTAGAACATTTATCTGCAGTGAACATGCAACTATAGGAGTGTCGTGCTAAAATTTGGAATTATTCTGGGTTCGTTTGGCATTTTTTATACATTAATTGAGTTTTCTAGGCATTTAATGTGCATAATTCAAATTTGAACTACAGGCACATGCTCCAGTGCACTAAAATGGGTTGAAAAATCGTATATGTGTCCTTGGTTGAATGTTTAGGTCCCATACAAGAAATTGGAGTGAATTTCAAACATCTGGGCGTCGTGGCTTGGCCGAAACATTGAGAAACATGGTTTTTAAATTCTAGTAAATCCAAAAATTGCCTAAAAATCACGGAACTTGGCATGGTGTCTTGACATGGCACCAACATGCTGTGGTAAAAATTTTGTTCGATTTGAGACAAGTTTTGGTATAAGCTTCTTACAAACCGGAGCTTCTCTCAAGAAGGCTCATGGTTCCGATAGGGGATGTGTCACCTTTGTGGGCAAAACGACATATGGTGCCTCTTCCTGCCTTGATTTTTTTTACAGAGGCAACAAAGACCAATAGGAGTGTCGTGCTAAAATTTGGAATTATTCCGGGTTCGTTTGGCATTTTTTATACATTTATTGAGTTTCTAGGCATTTAATGTGCACAATTCAAATTTGAACTACATGCACATGCTCCAGTGCACCAAAATGGGTTGAAAAATCGTATATGTGTCCTTGGGTGAATGTTTAGGTCCCATACAAGAAATGGGAATGAATTTCAAACATCTGGGCGTCGTGGCTCGGCTCAAAACATTGAGAAACTTGGTTTTTAAATTCCTGTAAATCCAAAAATTGCCTAAAAATCACGGAACTTGGCATGGTGTCTTGACATGGCACCAACATGCTGTGGTAAAATTTTGTTTGATTTGGGACAAGTTTTGGTATAAGCTTCTTACAAACCGGAGCTTCTCTCAAGAAGGCTCATGGTTCCGATAGGGGGGATGTGTCACCTTTGTGGGCGAAACGACATACGCTGCCTCTTCCTGCCTTGATTTTTTTTACAGAGGCAACAAAGACCAATAGGAGTGTCGTGCTAAAATTTGGAATTATTCCGGGTTCGTTTGGCATTTTTTATACATTAATTGAGTTTTCTAGGCATTTAATGTGCATAATTCAAATTTGAACTACAGGCACATGCTCCAGTGCACCAAAATGGGTTGAAAAATTGTATACGTGTCCTTGGGTAAATGTTTAGGTCCCATGCAAGAAATGGGAATGAATTACAAACATCTGGGCGTCGTGGCTCGGCCGAAAACATTTACAAACTTGGTTTTTAAATTCCTGTAAATCCAAAACTTGCCTGAAAATCATGAAACTTGGCATGTTGCCTTGACATGGCACCAACATGCTGTGGTAAAAATTTTGTCCGATTTTTTGAAGGCGCACAGATTAACAACCAACAAAGTCATTTTGGAACAAAGAGCTGCCATGTTACAATCGGAAACACAAGTGCTATTCAAACCGTGGGCGTTGTACTAACCATTTACGTGCCGCCACGCGTCCCCATTTTTATTGGCTTGGAGGCGACGTGCAGGGTAGCTTTTTGAGTAGACGGGAGGCATGGAGCAGAATGCTGCGCAGGCTCACCGGGAGGTGAGCCCTTTGACCTCCATCCGCCACCCACCTCGCTCCCAACTTCTCCATTAATAGCGCCCGAGCCCCAGTTTTAATGGCATGGCTAGGCCTCAGTCGACTGAGATTTAAGATAGAGAAAAGAAAATCTGAAAAGAAAATTTTGCACGGATCTTGATGTAAGATCTCACGGACATAGCATCGAGTGAGACTTAGCAAGACTAATATATATGAAGACGATGGCAATGGATAATAATAATTGTCTTACATATTCAGGAAGATAATTAAAGATGCCACATGCGGCAACGCCCGAAAGACACAAGGGCAAAAGAAGGAAGACACAGACAACGATCTGGGTCGCTGCTCTCTACTTCACCTCGATCTACTACGCCATCTTCGTCATTTCGTCCACCTTGATCTCCTTCACGTCCTCAATCCGTCGCTTGCAAGCATCCACAGATTTCTCCAGGAGCATGTCACAGTCGATGCGGAGATTAGCATTCTCGTCCATAAGTTTCCTGACCATGACGGCCGTCTTCTCCAACACGGCAGTTGTCTCCTCGTGCTGCTTCGCCCTGCCGATGATCTTCGCCCTGCCGGTGATCTTCGCCCTCAGCAGGTCGCGCTCGGTGCGGAGCCTCACCTTGTCACCCTATAGTCCTCGGATGACGCCGGCGGACTTATCCAATGCGGCATAGCTCTCCTCCTACAGCTTCGCCCAGCGGGGGATGTCATCGTCCATCAGCTTATTGAGCATAGCGCGCATGTGCCCGTGAGAGCCCTCGAGTGCCCGCGATAGATCCATCCAGGCCGCCGTGACGCAGCAGGACCTCCCTGCTGCTTCCGCGGTGCGGCGGGACATCTGTGCCGCTTCCGCGGCGCGGCCGGACCACTCTGCTGCTTCGGCGGCGTGGCAGGACCTTAGTGCTGCTTCGGCGGTGCGGCGGGACCTCCGTGCTGCTTCGACGGTGCGGAGGGACCTCTCGGCTGATATCGCGGCGAGGCGGGACATCTCTGCTGCTTCGCTCGCCGCTCCATGGTCATTTCTCGACCAAGAACTCCTCCCACGGGCCATGGCAGATGCAAGGAAGGACAAAGACTTGTTTGTTTGTTGATGAGGAATTGAGGAGGAATGTGCAGTCATTTTCGAGTAGGTGGTATTTATAACCTAGTAATAAGCTGCTAAGTGGGAAAATGTTTAGGTTTTCATCGGTGTGAACAGGTTTGCAATTACATATCGGTGTGAATCGGAGTAATTTGGAATGTGACGAGAAAGAAGCTCAAAATTATTTGACGGTTCCGGTTTCAAAGTGCGGCATGATTCCCGGATGGTGTAATTAACGTGGGCAAGCGTTCTCGGATGCGTACGTGGCATGTGCACCGCAATCGGCGATGTCAGCACACAACTTGTTCCATCAACCGTGTGCGCTTGTTATTACCATCGCGCACAATTCTTTTAATTAGAATGTGTGCCCGTATCGCAGACTCCTTGATCTGGCTGACCATTTCTGTTGTGTTGGGTAATCGCAAACAGTTCATCCGAGCGAACCGCATGCCGTATATCGCACATACCTTGATTTGTCAAACCGTTTCTGTTGTGTTGGGTAATAGCAAACAGTTCATCCGAGTGAACTGTATGCCGTGTATAGCACACACCTCAATTTGGCTAACCGTGTTTGTTGTTCTGTCTTATCGCAAACAGTTCGTATGGATAAACTGTATGCCACGTATCGCACACACGTCTCTAATCTGAATCGTGTTTGTTGTTCTGTCTTATCGCAAACAGTTCGTATGGATCAACTGTATGCCACGTATCGCACATGTGTCTCTAATCTGAATCGTTTTTGATGTCTCCGGCATCGCAAACAGTTCGTCTTATTGGCGATGGTTTTAGTACGACACCGTTTGCGATTAATGCATCGCACACAGTTTGGTCGCACGGTCTCTGATTGATGTGTCGCGTTAGGACCTTCCTGCAGTAGTGCATGGTGCTTTCCGTAAATTGCTTGCTAAATATGATGTTAATCATAGAATTGCATCTCCTTATCATCCTCAGTCTAGTGGTCAAGTTGAATTGAGTAATAGAGAAATAAAATTAATTTTGCAAATGATCGTTAATAGATTCAGGAAAAATTGGTCTAAGAAACTTGATGATGCATTATGGGCTTACAAAACTGCTTATAAGAATCCTATGGGTATGTCTCCTTATAAAATGATCTATGGAAAAACATGTCATTTACCTCTTGAGTTAGAACATAAAGCATATTGGACAATTAAAGAACTTAATTATGATTTTAAACTTGCCGGTGAAAAGAGGTTATTTGATATTAGCTCCTTAGATGAGTAGAGAACCCAAGCCTATAAAAACGCCAAGTTATTTAAATAAAAAGTTAAAAGATGGCATGATAAAAGAATTCAAAAACGGGAATTTAAAGTAGGTGAGAAAGTTCTATTGTACAACTCTCGTTTCATATTCTTTGCAGGAAAACTCCTCTCTAAATGGGAAGGGCCATATATCATCGAAGAAGTTTATCGCTCCGGAGCTATCAAAATAAACAATTTCGAAGGCACTAATCCGAGAGTGGTTAATGGGCAAAGAATTAAGCATTTTATCTCAGGTACACCCATTAATATTGAAACTAATATTATTCAGATGATGACACCGGAAGAACACATCAAAGAGTCCTTCCGAAACGCTCCAGAACCTTGGAAAGGGATAGGTATGTGATACGGTAAGTAAACCAACTCCAAAAATTCCATAAAAATTATTTCTGTCCGTTTTGGAATATTAGAAAAAATACAAAAATAAGAAACAGCCGAGGGGACCCACGAGTCGCCCACAAGGCAACAGTTCTTTATATATACTCACGGGTGTTTGTCTTGGAAGATAAAAATTCTTGTTTCGGGCTTGTCTTGGAAGATAAAAATTCTTTATATATACTCACAGGTGTTTTGACCACCGCATCGCAAGTTTCTCCTCTGTTCTTGTTTCGGGATGTTTTCCTGACAGATTTGGACACACTATGTTGTCTCAAGACTCGGATGGGGAGAGCTATGTCTCGCACCTTATTGCAAACCCTAGAGTCTATGGGGATATTGACCCCTATGGATGGTTATCTGACGAAGAGGAGGAGGCCAACTTGAGGAGAAAGCAAGATCAACCCAGTGAGGAGGAAGAGGATTTTCCTCTACCTCAGCCAGGAGATATGCATGTTGAATTCGAGAGGTCCAGCTTACCCAATAAGTTGAAAGTGCCAAAATTTCAATTCACTCCCTTTCGTCATGTGCAGGAAGATTCAGATAAACTGTGTCGTAAAATTTGGGATCTCGAAAGGGAGAATGACAAATTAAAAGAAGAAATTCATGTCCTCAAGTGGAAGATAAAGGACAGGCCTACCTCATCAACACCACCATCACCGAAGAAGGAGACTTGAGTATATGGGTATGGGCACCACCCTTGGCTTGCGCCGAGCTTGGGGGAGGTGCCCCGGTATCGTATCACCATCACTTTTATCATCATTATCTATCTTAGTTCGATCCTTAGTTATTTCGTGATTTAGAGTAATAAAATTTTAGTATGATCTAGCTTCGAGTGCTTGCCTTGTGATCTATCTATCTATGTAATCGTGTGTGAAAGTTATATAATAAAGAGTAGTTTGAGTTGAGTGTTTTGCTTTTATTGATCCAATCTTAGAAATAAATAAAGAGAATAAAAAGTAAAGATCATATGCTAATCCCGTGGGGAGTGATGACTTCACATAAAAGAAGTATAATTGATAAAACTTGTTGGAGGTTAACAAACATAGCATTGGTCATTGTTGCAATTCATGAAAAAGTAATAAAGGAAGAGAGGTCTCACATATAGATATACTATCTTAGACATTTTTTATGATTGTGAGCCCCATTAAATATTCTATGTCAAATAGTCGACGTTGGACAAGGAAGACAACGTAATAAGTTATGTTTGCTTATATTCACATAAAAGTTATATTGTTTTGAATCCTCTAACATGTGGGAGAGACTAGTATACAATCTGGGCTTAGGGTGGAAGAATAGAAAAAAGATCATGGGTCATTGGATTTGGGATGTACGCCATAGATTAGAGAGAGGGATCTGTACGAATTACGTGCAAAACTTTCCCTTTGCTCCCCCTTCTTCTCCTTCAAACGACACATTTCTCTATCGCTCTCCTATTCCCCAATCGCTCGCCGAACCATCTGGTAGTGCTCGAGCGCGCGGTGATGCCGCCACAGTATCCTCCTCCCCGGTGCTCCTAGGTCCAGCATTAGCTCACTGGAGGCCAGCCGGTGGTGCTCGATCTGCTCGCCTCCTTCACTTCGCAGGGTCAGCAAGCAGCTTCGAGGTTAGCTCCGTTTCTCTCACTCCCTTCCCCCTCTCCCTCCTATAGATTTCTCTCTGTAATTGGTTGATTCTAGTTAGTATTCTTTTTCTGTAGGGGAGGTATGGATTTGGATGTAGCTCACTGGCCAGGAGAACTTGCGGCGCCAGCGGACCAATCTAGATCCGTACGTGCTGAATAGGCATACAATTATGTAGTATGTGCACTTTACTTGTTCTGTTTTTATGGGGATTTTGGAATTGTTCATACGTGCATGATCCATATCCATTCTGCGATTTCTGTTGTCTATTTCCTGGTGACCCAAGTGCGTTTTAATTTCATCTTTCTTTGTCTTCATATAGCTGAAGGTCAACTGCTAGCCATTTGTGCAATTCACTAATTTAATTGTGCCTGCTTGCTCAAAGTCTATTTTATAGATGATCCAAAGCACTGTCCAGGACAAGTCGCCGGCTGCGCTGCTTGTAGATGAAATTAAACTGCTCCACGGACTTGACCCGGAGCATGCAATAAAGCATGTATGTCGCGAACAAAATGTTGTTAGCCATATGCTAGGGCAGATGGGTAGATCAGGTCCCAGAACTGTTGTATGGCTCACGAAAGGACCTGATGAGATAAAGCAGTTGTGCTCCTTAGACTGTAATGCAGCCGGTTAATTAATGGGAAAAAATTCTCTCGGAAAAAAAAACTATTTTATAGATGGCCGACATATTATCATGGGAAAGTGCTCAGCTATTTTTGTGGAATGAACCGAAAGCTGATTATTTTGAAAATGCATCATACCGCGCTGATTTATTATAACATTGTTACGCGTCATCAGGTTTTGGCATATACTTTTTAGTTATATATCGCCATGCCAACTAACTGATACATGGTTATGGTTGAAGTACAATGTTGAGCAGTGCAAGGTTACACCATCACAGTTCAAACACGTCTTTTTTTTTCTTGATAGGTTTTGAGATAGCTTACTGCTTATGCCCAATGGTAGGTTGCTGGCTGCTAGTTAGGAACAAAAGGTGCATAAAGGTCCAAAAGCAAGAAATGATTTGAGTCGTAGTGCATAAAGGTGCTTAATTTTGATATCTTGAATATTAGGCCATTTCAAGATATTTTTCTATGTCTGGTTGAAACAGCGGACCGATACAACTCTCTGATTCTCCATTGTGAGGCCATAAATATACCTGTAAAAGTTGGATATACACTTGAACAAGTTCAATAAATCATGGAGGAGCGATAATATACAAATTTCTCCCTTATTCATTGCTAAGATCATTCCCTAAGATATTATTGCTATTGTAAGACAAGTATTACTTTGAGATTGTAGTGGTTGAGTAAGTATATCATTTTTGTTTTCAGTTTGCATTCATTGTAACCTTTCGCCTGTAAGAAATAATACTCTTGTTGTGTGTACCTTCTAATTTGCAACCTTGCAATTGGAGATGAATTTTCAGTTTGTTATGTTTTAGGAGACTAAGCTTTGGGTACGATGGTTAGATGAGAGCTCATTGACCAGTACTAAGCTCCGCCCCTGTCGTTCTACTGCTGCATCTCGATCTGAAATGGAGGAAATTAGCGCGACGTCGCCTTTAGGAGGGATCATGGTTCCAAAAACGGAAACTGTGTACCAACACTATCAGAGGAGAACAATAGTCCAACTAGGTCAAGAAATCTTGTTATTAGAAGGGATACTATGATGCATGCCATGAAATTCTTTGGTTACAACTATTTTTTCAAGGCTTTGTTTAAAACTATGGAACTAGAATACTAATCCGAATGACAGTCATAGAACCCCCTTTGAAATATCTCTGAAAGAGCTCTTAAGAAGGCAAAAATTGATCCTGTTGAGCCATGTTCATACTGGCAAGTATTTGCTGCATCACTAGGAGCAATTGAATTGTCAAAGTATGCTGCACTTTAATTGTTTTGCACACCATGAAGTGGTTTACTTTGTTCATTTTGTGATAAGACTTATTCATCTTCAGCATACCACTACTAGGGAAAAAATGTTTTCTTATAGCTGTGGGGTTGAGTAAAATTATGATTGAAGCAAGCCTTTTTTTTGGAATCTCTAGTCTCTGCATACAAGAGCAGAATAATGCTTCTCTTCCATGTATTTGATTCATGGTTTTGCTTTGGATCAGGTGCAGATGTGCCTTTGTGCCATCATAATATTTGTTTGTTTACTGTTAGAGTTTCATTTTTCCTTTCTTAGAAGCCAAATTTTAGGTCAAACGTATTATGCAACATACTATTGATTGTGGCCAGCAATGAGAAAGTGCTGGGATTGCATTGTCATATCAGTGCTGCAAAAAGTGCTCCTTCTAATTTTTAACCATGAATAATTTTTTTTAAAGTAATGCTTGGTGTCCGATGGAATCAATCAGAATAACAATTTTGGTGTAATGAAGGATAAAGCACTTTTACTTGCACCTCCTCCCCGTGCTTGTGATGTCTTGGTCCGTTATCTGTCAATTTCTTCATTTCAAATTGAAGTACTGCCCATTAAGCTTAATATTTCATCTCTTTGGTTAGGCAATCATTCCTGCTACGCAACTTGCAGATTTCTTCCCGCTAGTACAATGATTTGTTCTTGTGCTCAAAACTGAATGATTTGTTCGGTATCATCTTTTTCCAGCACATGAAGATTGACGAGCAAGAAGCAATATCAATGGAAGCAAAGGAATAACTTTTCGTTCATGTGCTATCAAGATAGCAAACCTGATGCAAGCTTTGGTAGCGATGCTTATTCAGCGGGGATCACTTCGGTCCTTCATACTCGGGGTTTGCTGTTCATATCGTCGAAAAATGATGTCATGTTATGTACCAAGTAATATATGTATGTGTCTTGTGCACTCAAATTAGGATGGATGTCATGCACTAAAAAGTTTCTGCCTAGGATGATCCACTTAAGACATGTATTCAAAAATTCGTGCTGGACATATACTCCCATATTTGTGTCTGGGTCCATCTTTGGATTTACTAGGAACAGAATGGTTGTGTTGATTTGAAGTAGAAAATGATCATGTCATGATATGTACCAAGTTATATATGTATGTGTATTATGTACTCAAATTAGGATGGATGACATGCACTGAAATTTTTCTGCCTAGGATGGGATCCACTTGGAAATGTATTCAAAAATTCGTGCTTGACATATACTCCCTACCATATTTGTGTCTGGGGTGGTCCAACTTTTGATTACTAGGAACAGAATGGTTGTGAAGATTTGAAGTTGTCCAGATTGAATATGAGAAAGGTGGGGTTCTTACTGCAAAAAGTAGCCTGAGACTCCTCCACTCCAATCTGTACCGACCATATTCAATCCAACAGCCAAGGATGCTTTTTTCTATTCTTTCACTGTAAGCTCATTTTCTATTCTAGTCGCTCCCCAAACATGTGGTGCTTGCCCTCTATCTTTTGCTAGCCAAAATTTCGCACTAAATAGAAATACTACTTGTGCATCCAAAAACCCTTAAACCCAGTTTCATGTCATGAGAGTCCACTATATCTACGTATGGATTGAATAAGATCCTTCAAGTAAGTTGTCATCGGTGCAAACGCAATAAAAATTGCTACTAAATATGTATGAACTTTTATTGTAAGGGAAAATAAGCTTTGTACGATCTTGTGATGGTGGAGAAATAAAAGCGACAAACTGCATAATAAAGGTCGCTATCACAAGGGGTAATATAAAGTGACGTTCCTTTGCATTAAGAGTTTGCACATCCAAAAACAAAAAGCGCATGACAACCTATGATTCCCTCTGCGAAGGGCCTATCTTTTACCTTATGTATTTACTTTTATGCAAGAGTCAATAGCATTCTCCTCTATTCCGTTTTTATTTTTCTTTCTTAGCAAGCATCATGTGGTGGGGAAAGATCCAGACATATATACCCAGTTGGATGTAGGTGATCATGAATTATTATTGTTGACATTACCCTTGAGGTAAACATGTTGGGAGGCGAAATTATAAGCCCCTATCTTTCTATGTGTCTGACTGAAACTTTTGCCCCATAAGCATGCCGTGAGTGTCAGCAATCATAGAAGACTAAATGATAGTTGAGTATGTGAACTTGCTAAACAAAACTCTTACATAGACTCTTTCTGATAATATGATGAATTGCAATTGCTTCAGTGACTGAGATCATAGTTTGTTAGTTTTGAATACGGTTTATGGTTCATACTTTAACTTGTGAATGAATTGTCACTTTTTCATGAGAAGTTTTATGAGGATATATTGCTGTTATAATAAAGATCATGATGCCTTCATGTCTGTATTTTATTTTTATCGACGCCTCTCTCTCTAAACATGTGGTCATGATTATCGATTTCGGCTTTCGCTTGTGAGGACAAGCGAGGTCTAAGCTTGGGGGAGTTGATACGTCCAATTTGCATCATGATTTCCTACTGTTATGTATAGTGTATTTTAGCATTATTTCATTTTATGATGCAATTCTTATGCCTTTTCTCTCTTAATTTGCAAGATTTATATGAAGAGGGAGAATACCGACAGCTGGAATTCTGGACCTCAAATAGCTACAACAGAGATACCTATTCTACAGAGCTCCAATTGACTTGAAACTTCACGAAGATTTTTTATTGAATATATAAAAAATACTGGAGAAACGAAATATCAGATGGCACCCACCAGTTGCCCACAAGGCAACATGGCGCGCCCTAATGCCTTGTGGGGCCCCTGGCTGGCCTCTGGTCCCCTCTTTCTGCTATATAAGCTCATTTGCCCTAAAAATAATATAAAGAAGAGTTTCGGGACGAAGCGCCGCCTTCTCGAGGCGGAACTTGGGCAGGAGAAATTTTGCTCTCTAGCGGAGCGATTCCGCCGGAGATACTTCCCTCCGGGAGGGGGAAATCGAAGCCATCGACATCACCAACGATCCTCTCATTGTGGGAGGACCAATCTTCATCAACATCCTCACCAGCACCATCTCATCTCATACCCTAGTTCATCTCTTGTATTCAATCTTTGCCTCAAAACCTCAGATTGGTACATGTGGGTTGCTAGTAGTGTTGATTACATCTTGTAGTTGATGCTAGTTGGTTTATTTGGTGGAAGAGTGTATGTTCAGATCCTTAATGATATTGAATACCCCTCTGATCTTGAAAATGAATATGATTTGTGAGTAGTTACTTTTGTTCTTGAGGACATGGGAGACGTCTTGTTATAAGTAATCATGTGAATTTGGTATTCGTTCGATATTTTGATGATATGTATGTTGTTGCTTTCTGTAGTGGTGTCGTGTGAACGTCGACTACATGACACTTCACCATCTTTGGGCCTAAGGGAAGGCATTGTGGAGTAGTAATTAGATGATGGGTTGCTAGAGTGACAGAAGCTTAAACCCTAGTTTATGCGCTATTCCGTAAGGGGTTGATTTGGATCCATACGTTTCATGCTATGGTTAGATTTATCTTAATTCTTCTTTCGTAGTTGCGGATGCTTGCGAGAGGGGGTAATCATAAGTGGGAGACTTGTTCAAGTAAGAACAACACCCAAGCACCGGTCCACCCACATATCAAATTATCAAAGTAGCGAACGCGAATCAAACAAACATGATGAAAGTGACTAGATGAAATTCCCATGTGTCCTCGAGAACGCTTTGCTTATTATACGAGTTTGTTTCGGCTTGTCCTTTGCTATAAAAAGGATTGGGCCACCTTGCTGCACTTTTGTTACACTTGTTACTTGTTACGAATTATCTTGCTATCAAACTACTCTTTACCGCTACTTTTAGTGTTTGCAGAAAATACCTTACTGAAAACCGCTTGTCATTTCCTTCTGCTCCTCATTGGGTTGGACACTCTTACTTATCGAAAGGACTACGATTGATCCCCTATACTTGTGGGTCATCAATATCCTAAGATCCGGAAAACATGATCACCAACAACACTTGAGCCAGTCTTAGAGGCAAGACTAGGAACCTATTCTTTACCGTTTATCATTCCACACGTGCATATGAGTTTTCCACTGAATCGCATATTCCAGGATCATAGCAGTTATAGCATGAAATATAAACTCTTAATTATGAACACGAAAATATGATAATACAATATTATTGCCTCTTGGGCATATTTTCAACAGTCTCTCACTTGCACTAGAGTCAATAATCTAGTTAGCATATTTTCTTTTACACCAATGGCAATCCAGTGTTTGTTCATGCTTTGCTTGTGGTATAGCCTTCGTCCCATCAGATCTTGACAACTTCAGATCTGTGTGTATTATTTGCATATTTATGCATCTATCATGCTTTCACAAGAATTAATAATTTGTGTGAAACTGGCTTTGTATATATTGAATCACTGGTAGGACCTTTGATTCCTTAGACTGAGCTATGGAACAACTATTGAGAACAGTGTTCCATTGGCACAATCATCTAGAAATCATACCACGTTCATAAATGAACCTTTGATTCACCCTCTATTGTTGCTTCTTAAAGCGACAATATACTCAGCCTTCTGTTATAAAATTCACCACAGTAACTTTGTTGGACCAATTCCAACTTACTGTGCCACCATAAATCATTTAATTTAAATCGAAATCGCTTGGAGCACCGATGAAGATTTTTGTCAATGTACTACTTACAACAAGCATGTATTGATGTAACTCTTTACACCAATCTCTTCATTTTCTCCATATGCGAGAAACATATCGTCACTACTTAACGACATTTTCACTCTTGTCCTATGATCATCAATTTGACCATTCTGGTAACTTTACTCACAACTTACTTGGAGTACTGGACATATCTGGTTATTTACATACCATGAAATAAATACAAGTGTGATTGAAATCATGTATTTCGCTCGTCAGTATTTCAGAATACCGATTCTTGCTTAAAACTCCTTCCATGTGACTTTGACAAGAAACTCTTCTTGGCATTCATACTAAACTGCTTTAGTATTCTGTGAATATGTATATTAGCTAAGCCTGATTAGAGACTACTATCTCCATAGATCATTATGCCTAATTTCAGGACTATATATTGCCTAAGTACTTTACTGAAAAACTAGTTTCAATAAAGTTTTAATCCGTGTCAAGACATTTATATAATTTCCAATCAACAATGTGTCATGCACACATAGTGTTTAGAAATATTATCATGCTCCCACTTACTTTCTTGAAAATACAAGCGTCTTCGCTTTCCTCGATGAAATCAAATTATTTGACCATTTCATCAGAACGAAGATTTCAACTCCACTATGCTTGCTTCAATCCATTATAGGATCTCTTGAAGTTTGCACACTTACTAGCATCCTATGGATTGACAAAATTACCTTTGGACCATATCAAATATACAACCTTGGTTCTATTTCCATCTCATGGGAATAATTTTGACATCCATATATATTATATCTCATAATATAAATATTTAGTAATTGCTAGTTTAACACGAACTGACTTTAAGTATTGCTATGATGAGACAATCTCGTCATAATCAGCTCCTTGATCTTTTCATAAACTATTTGTAACAAGTCAAGCTTTATAAAACATTTTTATCTTTTGTCAGTATATAGATCCATTACTATACTTCAGACTTGAATTATGTATATGGATACTATCTTGGATTATTTTGGCATATAGCCAATTCCAGAGTCAGGGCCCATCAACGTTTCTCTGTGAATTATAGGTTCATTGTTTGTGCAACAATATTTTGTCTGCACACCATGCAGGTTTGTCCGAATTTGCCCAACCTATATAGTTTAGCTGCAAGTTCGACCGAAATCACTGCATCTTATGTAAAGGTTTCCGTATCAGTCGCGGTATGAAATTCTAGAGCCAATTCTAGCACTTCTTTTCTTTGACCTGATTACGGAGATTCTGTAATCTCATTGAGTTGCACTATCCTCCCACTCACTATTTTGCATAAAACATTTTCTTCAAAAGTTACCACACTCTGTGGCAAAACACTTTGCCTCAGCGTAGTGATAGAGAAATATCCAACTATTTGGGCTAACTAACGGATTAGTACTCATACCATACCATATCTTATATGGTGTTATTTCAACAGATTTGATGGCGCTCCTTTTTCAGTGTAAAAACCACAGTCTTTAAAGCATCACATTAAAAAGTATATTAGCAAATTGATTAATGTCATCTTTGATCTCACCATGTCACACATAGTTTGATTACATCTGCTCAAAACATTCTACTCTTAGTGATGTTCTGGGAAGTGCAAGCTATAAAATTATTTTCATAGCTCATCAGACATCCACTAAACTTGTAAACTCAAATATTCCTTTTTGCAATCTAATTGAAGAAACATAATTTTCTTGTTACAATAAGCTCTACTTCATTCTGAAAAACCTATTGAAACATTTCAAAGGATCCAGATTTATGTCTCAGTAAATATAAATATCTACTTGAGTCAATCTTGAAGATAGATAAATCCACTGATTGCAACAACACTTATTGAACTACACACATCAACATGAATATTCCAATTATTTTGTTGCTTGTTCTTTATGGCCTATGAACGGTATTTTAGTTTACTTCACTATTTGGACAAAAGTTGAAAGTATCAGATGACTTCAAAATCCATCACTATGGAATTTCTCCATGCCGGTTTCTCCAATGTGACTAAATGTAGTGCAACACATATGTGGTATTCTTTTAGTCTTGCGATATTTAGCGTCAGTGTTATGGATGTTCAGTTTTATCATCAATATTCATAACATACATCTTATTCACAATAGGAGTATGGCCTTTTGTTCATCACATCGAAACAACCATTGTTCTCTTCACTGTTCAAGAATTCATCCGATTAATCAGTTAATGGGCCAGTTAATCGCTACTCGTAGGGTCGCCGAATCAAATAGCACCTATTCATTGTGTTAACTTGTCAGGGCGATTAATTGGCCCGTCAGACCGAGTAATCGTTTGTTAGGCTGATTAAATGCTACTGGCCCATTAACTTGTGGGCAAACAAAGCCCGTAATCCCTTCCATCCCCCTCTCGCTCCTCAACAGCTAGGGTTCGACCAAACAGTAGCATATTATGGTATATTACATAGCTGAGACCATGAGAGTATGGTATAATACATAAAACTATATATGTTGGCAGGTTCCTATTTAATCAACCGACTAATCCAGTTAATAGGCCTATTCACCGATTAATCGCTACTCCCAAGCCGACCGAGCAGCTACCAGTTACCGATTTTCTGAACAATGGTTCTCCTATGAACAACCTCCATGCAACTTCTATGCAATGGGCTAGAGTGTACAAAACTCTAAAATGAATTACGACAATAAATACAGAGGAAATACACTGATGGGAAATGCTGTAACTTTTACAAGGTTTCCATCAAATATTATAACCTCATTATTTGTTGGTCATTTAGGCCGTTGTAGTTTCTTGCGATGATTCGCATCAACATGCAATCGAGTCGATATCCTTGTGATCAACTTTTAATCGTAGTATAAAAAATTAATGATCAACAAATTGACCATAATTCCCAAGAACTACACTTTACTTGATCAACTTTCTCTACATCTTATAACTTGTATGACATTCATACCTGAGCTGGACATTCCGGTCTTCTTTTCTTTTCTGCCTTTTACTTCTTATAGTTTTACTTCCAATATTACTCCTACTCACAGAAGAAGCATCCAACTTTAAGAGTGGCGTGAGCCCAAAAATTCCCTAGGCATGTAAATATAATTACATCCTTTGGTTTTGTTCTTTTCTCTTTAAGTTTCTCACCGTCAACTCATGACTGGTGTTCTTCCGGATCTTACGCATTTCAGTCTTAAACAAAGTTGAACGCTTCACTAGAACTTGCAAACAAAACACTTCTTTAGATATCACATATCTTTAACCTTTGTTTGTTTGTTTGTTTCTGAAAACATTTTTCAGTTCCAAGAATATCACATAACTATCCCAAACATTTTGACACTAGTACAGAAAAGTCTAGCTATGGCGTGCCAAAATTGCCCTTGCTGGCGTAGGGCTCCAACGCCACCAATATGGCGCCAGTGAATTTTTTTACTGGTGGCATTGGGGCAAACGTCAGCAGTATTTTGAGTACTGATGGCGTGACATGTGTCCAATGCCAGCAATATGTTTGTGTTAGCTATGGTATTAAGTGTGTGCCAACGCGAGCAACTAGATTTTTCGCTATTAAAAAAATTATATGCAACAATTTAAACCTAGTCCATATATGCAACAATTTAAACTTACTTAGTTTCAACTTCACAAAAGGTTAGTAGTTCTAAACTACCTAGTTCACAAACTCCACAAACGGTGCTATATATACTAGTAGTTCAACTTCACAATCTCCAAACTACCTACGTCACATCTCTCTTCGAAGAATTAACTTCATCTCACGCAGCTTATTCCTATGGCTCTCCCCCTCCCTTCTATAATGGGCATTGTACGTCTTTAGTTGAATCCTCTCGGCCCTTAGGAGCTTTATGTCCTTCTTCAGCTCATCCGTCTCGCGGACTAGTTCATCCTTCTGGCCGTTCAACTTAAATTATCTTATCGTAGAAATTAGCATTATTGTCGATAATCTGATCCCTCTCCTTCCGTAGGGAGCCATTCAACTCCCTGAGGGCCTTGACTGTACTCTCATGTGACGCGACCAGCTCGCGGTTGAGCATGTTTATATATATATATATATATATATATATATATATATATATATATATATATATATATATATATATATATATATATATATAGGGCGGGTCTATTCTACCAACCCCCTTAAGAGTCTTATTCTACCAACTATTTCTTATTCTGCCAACACCCTGCTCCACAGCCACCGAACCCACCCGACCCAAGCACACACAAGAAAAAAAGGGCAACCCACCCCTCTCCTCAGTCCTCACAATCTCTCGTTCCCGACCCCCTCCTCCCAACCTTCTTCCTGCCCCGCCGCCTCCTCCCACCTCCCCTCCACCTTCCACGGCCTGCGCGCCCGAACCCACTCCAACCGCCGCGCCGGTGACGGTGCCACCCCGCAGCCCCAACTTCCCCTCCCCCTCACCTCCCTGCTCGGTCACCTTCTGACCCCCAAGGTACCGCCGTCGATCTGGGCTCTGATGAGCCATGGCTTCTCTTCTCCTACCCTGTCTCAGTGGCGGATTGCCGAACCCCGGCCACCACAACTTCCTGCACACCAGCACCGCCGGGCACCGGATCTACGCCATGGGCTCCCTCTCCTTCACCGGCAGTTGTTGCCCCCCCTCCACCAATGCCCCGCCTAACCTCACCGGATTGGGGTTCGCCGGATCTGTCGCGGTTCCGACTCTTCCTCCCCATGGCTCTAGACCGAGGATGCCACTCCAGGTACGGGATCTGGCCACCACCGACAGCGGATCCGGGCCCCATCGACTCCGACCAACGCGAGGCCATAATTCAACTGCGATTTCCCCCAAAGGAGGGCCTCTTGATCTGCTTCTACTCGGTCAGGCAGTGGAGGTGGGACTCGCCAGCGCCGTGGGCGTCGGCCTCCCCATAGCCGTCGCGCGCAGCAGCTCCTCCACCTCGCTTGAGCGCTCAGCAGTGGTGCTCGCGCCGCCCGAGTGCAGCTCGGTTGCTTTCCCCGATGCAGTTCGGCTACCACTGTTTAGTCGCAGATGTGGACGTGTAGCTCGGCGACCATGGGCGTGCAGCTCGGAAGCGTGCGTGCAGCGGTTCAGTGCTCGTGCACTTGCAGTCTTGGGCGTTTCAGTGGGATAGCCACCGGCGAGAAGGCCAACCAGCGCCCACAGGCCGCAGTGACCTCCCAGCGGCAGACACGGCAGGTTTTGTGTGCAAATCGGGCAGCACGGCCGTGCCCTCGAGCGTTGGGGGCTCATGCGTCGCTGCTGGCCAAGCAACAAAGGAGCTTGCCGGCTGCTCATCCAGATCCGACTAGGGCGGCGGGTGGAGAACTCCCCAATTTGGACGGTTCCTGATGTGGAACGCTGAATTGTTGCTGCCGTTTCCTCTCCTCTCTCCACGCTGTTCGTGAAGTTCGCATGCGTGCGGTTCAGTTTCCATTGTGGCGCAGTTCGGCATCGCGAGCGGTCTAGTACACCTAAGAGTAGCCCAAAAAGAAAAGCATTTTTGTGTGTGTGTTTTGTATGCTTTGTTTTTGTTTTATGTGGTTCACTGCTCAAAAAAATTAGTAAAAAAAGGAAAAAGAAGTGAATTATTTTGTGGATGCAGTTTGTTGTAAATCCTTTGGAGGTTCACTTTGCAGAAAGAGAAAAAGGAAAAAAAACACAACGAAGTTCACTTCTTTCTGGATGCAGTTTGGTTCGTCCAATCGTGTAGTTTGGTTCGTCCACACTTTGAAAGAAATGTGGTGGTTATGTTTTTCCAACCATGCGGTTCTCACTTGTTACCTTCGTGTGTATGTAGCTCACTTTTTCGTCACGTGCAATCAGAAAAAACACACACAAAAAGATAAAGAACATAATAATGTTGTTCGCTCAACCATGTTCATGCACTTCTGAACAAACTAATGCAGTTCTCTTACCTCATCCACGCAATTCAAAACACGAAAACGTCCTTTTTTTAGAAGTTCCCTATCTTTTTCGTTGAAGAAGTTTGAATAGCGACACAATTTGACACAAATTGATGTGGTTCACTTCCCTCGTCTCTGTAGTCCACTCTCGTTCATAAAAAAGTTAGAAAAAAAGACAACAAAAATTTGAAACATCAGTGCCTTTTGTTTTGCAAAGTGTACTGCCAAGTTTTTTTCAAACGAACTGCATCGATTCTTAAAAAATTATAAATTATATCCATACAAATTTGCAAAAATAATCCCTGCAAAATTAATAAAAAGCGAACTCTTTTGTACATTTTTTTACAAAGTGAACTCCTCTGTACTATCCACTTGTACTACAAATCCAAAGAGACATCTTTTTATGAACCGCGGAGGCATCTGTTTCTTCATCGCAGAATAGCCCGTGAACTGCAAAAAGAGTTTCTGAACCGCACGCGCTGGCAAAAACTGCAGTGCACTGAATAAGGCACAAGTGAGCTACAAGCAACAAGAAAAGCATTTCCTCGAAGGCCAGACCGCACAGCATGTATTTGTGCTGGACTGCAACGCCGTGCACACTGGACCGCACGCAAGGCACACTTGAGTGTAATTTGCAGAGGTCGTCGAGAAGGCCGCTGTAGATCGAGGTGAGAACGGGAATGTGGCGCCGAACTGCACGGCCGCGCAAGAAGCTGCACACGACGAAGCGCCTGAGACCTTGCGAGCTGCTGCCCACGCACAACGGACTGCACACATGCATGCACCGCACTGCACGGACGCGCCGGAGGTGAGCTTACCTGAAGCAGCCCACACTACTTTTTGCAACCCTGAATCCGGTAATGACCGCCTGAAAAACAAAATCAAAATGCAATCAGGCCCTACTACAGCTGGGCTGCACGCACGCTGCACTACACCTCGAGGGCCCGTGCACTGCAACAGCCACATGTCGCACTGCTCCTGCGAGGAGGGGAGGTGGAAGAAGGTTCAGAGCGTCAGCTCATCGGCGGGAACTCACCGTCTGGACACGCGGGGACACCCCAACCCCACCGGCAAGCAGGAGATCGAGGTGGAGGAGCGGATGCTCGAGGCCGGTGGCTGCAGTTCCATGGCCGACGACGAGGGATGGCCGGACGTGTGCCTGGACTGGCGCGGGAGGCCGGGATTTGGCGTGTTAGAAGACGCAGGGGACGAGCTGCAAGTGCCGGAGCAGGGGAGATCGAGCGGCGCCGCTTCAAGCCCTGGATCCGGGTGAGGCCATGACGGGGACCCAGCCCGACGCCCTGTCGGAGAAGAACAGGAGGGGAGAGCTCCTCGTCGGGACCAGATCGATGGAGTAGGAGGGGTACTCCCCATTGTGGTCGTTGAAGGCGAACGATGGAGGAGGAACCTGTCGCCGGGGGGCCGGATCCGGTGGTCGTTGTAGTCCACCGCCATCAGGGAGGCCGGATCCGGTGGGTTCTCGCCGCGAGCCCATGGCCGGATGCGGTGCTCGGGCGACGCTGGTGCGGATGAAGTGTTGGTGGCTGGGGGAGGGGGCGGAGCGGGGAGGCGGTGGTTGAGGCCACGGTGGCCGAGGCGCAGGGGTTCTGGTGGCGCGGTGGCCCCGGCGGGGAAGAAGGTGGGGGAGCGGGGGTTCAGGATTGAAGAAGCCAAGAAGGTGGGGGTCAAAAAAGTCGCGTGCCGTTTTTTGCGACGAGAAGTTCACTAGTGTGTGTACTGCAGTGCGCTTGTTTCAGAAAGTGCAGTGCCCTCGCGTTGAGCGTGCAGTTCGGAAGTGTGGGCAGAATAACTATTCTGCCAATATTGGCAGAATAGACGGGCTGTATATATATATATATATATATATATATATATATATATATATATATATATATTCCTACTACCGGGTGTAGTTACTCCCACTTTGGTTTCGTATGTTGTAGGTAGTATCTATTATATTGGAGAGTACGTACGTATAGTATGTAGTATGTAAGAATGTTTGGGTAGTATATATACTATTTTATAGGTAGTATGTACCATATTTTGAGCATACTCCTTTTTACGTACAAATATGTACGTATTTCACAAATATGATAAAAACATGGGCTTACATGCAATTTTTTCACATAACTCGTTTTGGAGTATCTTAGATATAGTATATGAACATACTAAAAATGATAAAGTAGTATATATACTACCACATGGTAGTATATGAGACATGGGTGTAACTACACCCGGTAGTAGGATGCATTTTCCATATATATATATATATATATATATATATATATATATATATATATATATATATATATATATATATATATATATATATATGCAAGTGTTTGCAATGCTCATGCATGTTTTTGTAATCCTACCTGGTTGGTGCTCGCTTCACCTTTGTTGACTTCGGCATACGCCACGAAGTTGCACGAGGACCGGTAGTGGCTGTTCCAGGTACTCATTGGCTGCAACTACAAAATAATAACAAGTCAGGATACTAGTGATATGAACTATAGAGGATGAACTACCATCTAATGCATATACATATGGCATTTTTTACAAATGCACACTTGCCATGCACTACTGCAGGATGCTGCTAACGCGACACATGTATCAGAGACCCTTCGACCAAACTGTGTGCGATCCATGAATCGCAAACGGTATCGGAAAAAACCCGTCATGAATAAGACGAACTGTGTGCGATGGCGGAGAGATCAAGCACGATTCAGATTAGAGTTGCGTGTGCGATTCTTGGCATACAGTTAATCCATACAAACTGTTTGCGATGTGCCCAGACAATAGAAACGGTCAGCCATATCAAGTTATGTGTGATATACGGCATACAGTTCACTCGGATGAACTGTTTGCGATGATCATGAAGAACACAAACGATTAGCCAGATCAAGGTGTGTGCGATAGATGGCATACAAGTCACTTGGATGAACTATTTGCGGTGAGCCAAAACAACATAAACGGTTAGCAAGATAAAGGTGTGCGCGATAGGCAGCATACAGGTCACTCGGATGAGCTGTTTGCAATGAGCCAACATTAACACAAACGATTTGGCTTAACAAGATGTGTGTGATACCCGGCAAACAGGTCAGTAATCAGAATTGTGTGGGAAGACCGATAATAACACAGACATTTCCTACTAATAAGCTATGTGTGTTTCGGGCAAACGCTTGCCATGTGATTTGCTTAGTCTGCACAACATCTACGCTCTCTGTGTACAGAAATATATTCTTTAGTGTGAATAGTGTGCTCTGTTGGGCTGGCACACGAGTATATGGATCACACCCGTGGGCGAGCAATGTGCGCGCACGCGTTGTGCTAGCTCACACTTCCTTCTATGCTAAGTTTCCATTAATTGATGGCGTTTTATGAACACGCAATCGTTTCCCGCCACTTCCTCATAGGTTTCCCGCCGCCACCCAGCGATTGCGCATAAACCTAGGCGGCGAGTGACACACCGAGGCACAAGCACAGCCTATAGCCCCTCTACCTTTTCCAAGCATGCCAACCCACCGAAGCACCGCCTCTGCCATCAACCTACTCGACGAGGAAAACGAGCAGGCGCCACGGCTCATCGAGGCCGAGGGCGTCCCCGGCAATGCGATGGACGACGCCGTGCTGCGCATCATCGCCAGGGTTGAGCAGACCCTTGGCGCAGGGCGCGCCCGTGCCGCGGATCAAGATAGGTGCGTCAGCACCGAGAGGCTACAGCTCACCGCACGACATGATCGGTGGTGTGCCGTAGAGCGACATAGGCGCGTCCGCGCCGACAGGCTACGGCGTGACGCACAGCGAGACCGATGGAGCGCCGCAGAGCGAGAGGCGCGGCGCATCGCACAGCAAGAGCGGTTCCATCGATGCTTGCCTGCTGTCGACAAGGTGTTTCAGCTGGGTACATGGCCCGTCAGTAGCCCCATTCCTCGCCAGGAATGGGCAGAGGCCGTCTGCGTCGTACTTGCACCAGAGGCCGGCCGCGCCGTACTTGCACCGGACACCGGCCGCGCCGTTCGGATGGGTCACGCGGTTCGCCTTGTCCGCGGCCCACTCGATGCCAACGCGCTGGTTGCTAGGCTCGAGTGCCTCCTTGGCCCAGGTGTCCGCCTAGGCGCAGTAGAGGAACATGGCCGTCGCATCCTCGAGCTGGTGATCTCTGATGAAATAGCCAAGTTGGAGCTCAAGATCGCGCTCTAGATGTACAGCGAGCGTGTCAACCGCTTGGATGAACGCCTGCATGAGTTCAGGAAGAGCCAAGAGCTACCGTAGGCAAGGGTGGTGGTCATGGATGCATTTTATTTTGTTGAGTCGTTTCGACGTTGATCGCTATGTATTCACAACAATCATAATATTGCTCTGTTTATTGCTCTGTTTCAATGTGTGTACTCTGTTTTCCATTCTTATATATTGTTTTGTTTCAATGTGTCTATGCTTTCCATTCTGTACATGTGGATGGTAACAGCTAGATAGAAATTAGTACGAAAACAGACAGAAATATGAAATTCATAACATATACGTGATGATACTTAACTACTATGTACAATGCATAAAATTGAAAACGAACAATACTAAAACTCCCAACTAATAATCCCTCCCTAGGGGGCCAGTATTCCAGCAGCCCCTCGCCAGCAGCTCCCTGGTGCGCAGCGGCTTCCCAGCGTGGACGGAGTTCTCCGCCTCCTCCGCCTTGCAGGGTTCGACGTGCCGATCTGCCTCTTGCTGGCGCACGCGCGCGAACGATCTTGCCATTTTGGTGGGTGCCCACCGGAGCTCCTCGTCGGCAGCATGCTGGAGCTTATCGGCCCACCTCCACGCAGCGATGAGCCGCCTAGCACCTTTGGCCTTCCTGGCGAAGTACCGGCCGTCTTCGTACACCTCCTCCGCACGTCGACGCGCCCGCTGCCAAAGCTCCAGCGCCTCCTTTTCCCAGGCGGCCTCACGGGCTTCACGGGCCACTTGGTACCTGGCTTCCTCCTCTGCCATCTCCTTCTTGAACACCACTTGCCTGGCTTTCTTAGCCGGCGGCAGCGCCTTCCACAGACAAAGATTGTACTGGACCCAAAACCACTCCAAAGTTGGGGGGTCCAGCGCAACTTCGTTTGGTGGCGCATAGGGGTCCTCCTCGTCGCTGCTCTGTGCCTGGACGTCTGCGGGGCGGTGCCTCCTCCTCGGCGCGTGTGCAGATCGGCGTTGCCATGGCAGAGTTTTGTGTGAGAGAGTGGGGAGGCGAGCGAGAGGAGAGAATGTAGATGAGAATGCAGGCGGGACGATGTGGGCGGGGTAGTATTTATTGGCGGCCAAAATCTAGATTGATGGGAGTAGTACACGCGCCAGTCGCCAGAATTTACGAGTGCTATAACTTGAATTACACACGATTCCCGGAGCAAAAGCCGTGTGTGAAATAAATCGCTAACTATTCCCATGACTAAACCGCGTCTGATTAATAACCCGCGCCACTCACCTTCCAAACCTCGGGGCGCGAAACAGAATGCCAATCATGTGGGGCCCAGTTGTCTTGCCAGATATTTACATTTTCTTTCCAAATGTTTTGCATGAATGCTTATTTCATGTTACCATGATATTATTGTAAAATGTAATACATAAATGATTTTTCCAACCCAAGATGATATGCTGTTGCATGTGCATGTAGTTCAAATTTGAATTACGGCTATTAAATGGTTACAACTCACTTAATTTCTTAAAAATGTCAAATGACCCCTGAAAATTTCCAAATTTAAACATGAAAGTTGTATTCGTGCATGTTAACAGTAGATAAAATCTCGAGCCATAACAGGAAGCGACTGTTGGTTCGTCATCAAACATGCATATTCTTCCCTCTCGGAACCACGAGTCTTCTCGTGAGATGCTCCGCTTTGTGAGAGGTGTGTGCCAAAACTTTCAACAAACATGCCAATTTTTTTACCATGGCATCTTCGTACCATTTCATGACATCAAGCAAGGTTTCATGTATTTCTGATCATTTTAGAATTTCTTGGATTTTAAAAGCCATGGTTCTCAATGTTTGTGTCCAAGCCATGACACCAATATGTTTGAAAATTCCTTCCAATTTACTGCACAGGGCATTAACTTGCACACAAGGAAACAAATATGACTTTCCAACACATGATGGCTTGCCGTTGCATGTACATGTAGTTCAAATTTGAATTACGGCCACTATATGGCTAGAAACTAACTTAATGTCTTAAAAAGGTCAAATGAACACTGAAAATTTCCAAAATTTAACATGACCACTGCATTAGTGCATGTTAATGGTAGAAAACAATTTAGGGCCATACAAGGAAGCGAGCGCCGGTTCGTCATCAAACATGCATTGTTCCCTCTCGGAACCACGTGTCTTCTCGTGAGATGCTCCGATTTGTGTGAGGTGTGTGCCAAAACTTTCATCAAAATGGCCAATTCTTGTACCACAACATCTTGGTGCCATTTCATGACATCAAGCAAGGTTTCATGTATTTCTGATCATTTTTGAATTTTTTGGAATTTAAAAGCCATGGTTCTTAATGTTTGTGTCCAAGCCGTGACACCAATATGTTTGAAAATTCCTTCCAATTTACTGCATAGGGCATTAACTCGGACACAAGCACACAAATATGATTTTCCAACCCATGATGGTTTGCTGTTGCATCTACATGTAGTTCAAATTTGAATTAATGCCATTATATGGCTAGAAACTCACTTAATGTCTTAAAAAGGTCAAATGAAGCCTGAAAATTTCTAAAATTTAACATGTCCATTGTATTAGTGCATGTTAATGCTACAAAAAAAATCAGGGTCATACGAGGAAGCGAGCGCCGGTTCGTCATCAAACATGCATTGTTCCCTCTAGGAACCACGTGTCTTCTCGTGAGATGCTCCGATTTGTGAGAGGTGTGTGTCAAAACTTTTGTCAAAGTGGCCAATTCTTTTGCCACAACATCTTGGTGCCATGACATGACATCAAGCAAGGTTTCATGTATTTCTGATCATTTTTGAATTTCTTGGAATTTAAAAGCCATGGTTCTCAATATTTTTGTCCAAGCCGTGACACCAATATGTTTGAAAATTCCTTCCAATTTACTGCATAGGGCATTAACTCACACACAAGTACACAAATATGATTTTCCAACCCATGATGGTTTGCTATTGCATGTACATGTAGTTCAAATTTGAATTACGACCAATATATGGCTACAAACTCACTTAATGTCTTAAAAAGGTCAAATGAACCCTAAGTTTTTTCAAAATTTAACATGTCCGTTGTATTAGTGCATATTAACGATACAAAAAAAATCAGGGTCATACGAGGAAACGAGCGCCGGTTCGTCATCAAACATGCATTGTTCCCTCTCGAAAGCACATGCCTTCTCGTGAGATGCTCCGATTTGTGAGAGGTGTGTGTCAACACTTTCGTCAAAGTTGCCAATTCTTTTACCACAGCATCTTGGTGCCATGACATGACATCAAGCAAGGTTTGATGTATTTATGATCATTTTTTAATTTTTTGGAATTTAAAAAGCCATGGTTCTCAATGTTTGTGTCCAAGCCGTGACACCAATATGTTTGAAAATTCCTTCCAATTTACTGCACAGGGCTCGCACACAAGTACACAAATATGATTTTCCAACCCATGATGGTTTGCTGTTGCATGTACATGTAGTTCAAATTTGAATTACGACCATTATATGGCTAGAAACTCACTTAATGTCTTAAAAAGGTTAGATGAACCCTGAAAATTTCCAAATTTTAACATGACTGTTGTATTAGTGCATGTTCACGGTACAAAAAATTTCGTATAATTTTCGTCACCCTCTGTTGCCACTGTACTCCAAATTAGACTTTCACAGCTAATAAAAAAAATGGACTACATCGCACAACGTTGGTTATAGGAACCGTTTGCGATGAAAATTCGTGGGTCTTTTTATGTCTTCCTCCGTAAGCCTCGCCTGATTCGTCTCCTCAAGCGCTGTTCACCCCCGAATCCTTGAGTCCCCGGTACCCATTCCCCAACCCCTTCTTGCAAAGAATGACGCCGTGGAGACGCTTCGTGAGGGCCCGTACGGTCGCCGGGTCCGCCCCGAGTGGCTCCGCCTCTGCCGAGAGCGCGGCAGCCTACGCCGAGAGCGCGGCCGCATCCGCATTGAGCGCAGCTGCATCCGCCGAGAGGGCGTCTGCGGCAGCCGACAGGGCAGCTGCAGCAGTCTAGATGGCTGCAGCAGCTGCTGCGATGGTGGCTGCAAACGCCGAGAGCACTCGAGCAGCCGTCCGTGCCGTGGAGGTCGCCCTGGCCCAGGTTGAGGCCATCCACGCCCAGATCGAGGACGCCCACGCCAAGATATTCCAGGCCTCCTCGGAATCCAGCATGCACCCCATGTCCGAAAAGGCGGCGGAGATGCTTGTCGATGATGCGGCGGTGGAGGCCATGGAGCCCCTGCTTCCTCATGAGATCGCCGAGCGGGAGCTAGAGATGCAGGAGGCGTCGGAGATCCAGGAGCACTGGGACAAGGAGTTGCGCGTGGCTAAGGAGGAGGTAGAGAGGCGCCTGTCTGACGAGGAATCGGCGGTGGAGTACCAACGCGAGCTCTGGCGCCGCCACTACTACGAGTACTACAACCTTGAGGGCAGCGCCGAGGACGAGGACTAGGACGACGACGCGGTCGACTTCAGCCTGGGGGACGCGGAGTCCACCAGCGGCGACATGTCGGCAGGACAAATCATCGACATCTCATCTTACACCGGCGAGGCATAGGGCGGCGTGTCAGCGGCTTTGTTTAAATTATGCGTACTTAGCCTTTGTTTATAACGCTGGTCTTTTGTTAGAGCAATGTTTAGGTCATCTGGCTCTGTTTAATTACTAAAATTGCTCGATTCAGTAAGTGTGGTCTGTGTGCTGTAGGCTCATCCGTGTACCCAAATTAGCAAGTGATGTTAAATTATGCAATGGCATGGATGAGCACTGTACCCAGGGAAATTTCGACCAAAATTTGAGTGCTCAAACTCACCGCATGCGCGTAAAGCAGAAGAATCGTTTGCGATGCACACATTGTTCAAAGTGAATGGTGTCCGATGACACTGCGCGCCAAGTTTCCCTCCAACTTTTGATTTTTTTTGCCTACCGCAGTAATATCTAACTCTTCCCCCCTCCCCACCCCCTTTTCTCCCCACCCACGAGCCACATCGCTTGCTTCCTCGCTCTCGCCGTCTCGCATCTGACCGCCGTGGACGCCATGGTCTTCTTCAGTGACCTCTCCAGCGGTTCCTCCTCCGATGACGACTATGTCACCAACCGAGTATGCCTCTCTCCTCTTTCTCGCCCCCTAGGCTTAGGGTTCTAATTTGTAATAAAGGATTTTGACCCGGTGGCCGATTAGAGCCATTTGTTCCTCTTGTAGCTCCCTACGACCATCACTTGCAAGGAATGGAGCGGGGTAGCTGAAGATCTTCTTGCTCGTTGTCACCATCAATCTCCATGCATGAAGTTAGTAGCTTTTGAATCTGTGGACAGTGGGAGGAAGTTTCTGGCATGTGCAGAGAAGGTTAGCCCCACTTTCGTTGTTACAAATCATTTGTTAGATGTGATTCAGACATTGTCATTGTGCTATGTTAATCTGGATGTGATTAAGACACTGTCACAGTTTCTACCTAGTATCTAAAAATGTTGCCATCTCATCAGCGGTGCCCTGAGAAAATTAGTTGGCACCGCTTCAGTAGTTTGTGCACCCAACTTTGCTCCACACATCCGAGCAGCCAAGCAGTAAAATACTAATACTTTATGGCACGAAGGAACTGGGCATCGGAGCAACTAGGTGCTCCAGTTCCCTGAATTTTTCTTCTGGCATAGACTTGGCAGTGCAGGGCACCGGTGGAGGGCCTTAGTGCCATTAGTTCTATGTTATTAAATTTGTGCATGTACATACCTGTTAGTATTAATTTGATGTCATTGAAACACTATCGCTGTGCTATTGCAGTTATATTTAGCTTCCTCATAAAATGGTCAATTTGTTATTATAGTACATGACTAAGAACTTGTAGCGTTGTTGCAGTTAAATATAGCTTGTGATGTTCCTGAATTTGGTTGTTGTCTCAGTAGCAATTAATTCATTTGCACATTGATCTTTTTGAGAAGATATGTCAGAATTAACGTGTTTCTTCAGTTTTTCAAAATATGTATGTGGTGATTTTCTATGTTGCTAGAAACCAATTTTCCCTACAATTGTAACTGATTTAGTTTTAAATATTATAGGATGAACGAAATTGTTCTTACCTGGAGTGGGTTGATCAAGAGTGGCCATCGTCTTTGAAGATGTGCCTAGCAAAGCTCTGGAGCATGTATGAGGAAGAGAATAGAGATAGGCTTAGGGAAAATGTTGTCAACGCTGAAGAATATTTCAAGATACATGAAAAAAAGAGGATGTGCTCAGATTTTTTAAATTATACTTTGCTAAGATGGTGTTTGCGAAGGAGGAGGCACTTTCCTAGTTGGTCAGTGCAAAACAGGTTCTTACTGAACTGAAAGCAGAGGTGGAGAAGACGAATTTGGCTTATCATGCATCATTCGATTAGGGAAATGAATATATTGTTCTAATATTGTGCTCAACATACTTTGTGCTTATGAAGGTGAACTAGCTATATTCTGTACTGTGTTGTACTCTCGTAGCTATCGTACAGTGATGTTAAAATATATTTCTGTGCCTGATATGAAAGTGGTAAATAGCTGTTGAATATGAAATTGGAATTTGCTTAATACAGGAGGTATTAATAGTAAACTAATAAACCTGCTAAATGGGTCATGGATTTTACAAACGTTTCTAGCAGTAAAAACGTGTGTGATGGATAGCCCAATGTCATACAGTTTTCTTCATCGAAACGTGTGTGATGGATAGCCCAATGTCATATAGTTTTCTTCATCGAATCGTGTGTGATATACTTGAACAACACAAACGGTTAACCGAGGCTGAGCGTTTGTGATGTGGTATGCCACACAAACGTTTGTTCCATAATTACCATGTGGGATGGCAAGACGATCTCCCACGGCTTGTCCTATGAAAGCGTCTGCGTTATGTGCCCCGATCGCACAAGAATGGAAAATTGTGTGCGATGTACATATGAATGGAAACGTTTGTCTGGGATTCACTGTGTGGGATCTACATACGAACGGAAACGTTTGTCTGGGATTCACTGTGTGGGATGTACATACGAACGGAAACGATTGGGCCTATATAATTTTCTGCGATGGCTCGCCCGATCGCACATGAGCTCTTTTGCCCCGCGTGTGTGACCGGAGGACCTATCGCCGACGGTTTTGGGTCGTGTGGGTTGGACCCCCCTATCGCACACACAGGCAAGGCGACGGTTTAAAACTCTGTCGCGGAAAGGGGGTAAAAACCATTTGTATAACACGTCGCTGCACCAGTGATACTATGATCAAGAATACATGGCATTTTTACAAATGCATATACCATGACAAAGTAGTTCAACATATGGTACACTTGGCATTTTTACAAATGTACAGTAGAGCAAACACATGGCAGTTTCCATCTATTCAAACTCCTAATTATCTAACACATGGCAGTTTCTACACAAGCAAATTATCCATCTATTCAAATTACCTAGCACTGCCATACAAACACATGGCAGTTTCTAGGTTACATGTGACTAACTTGCTAAATTGCCTAAATTACCATTGAACTAGCATCCATTGAAAGAAAGAACTAGCATGCCACACTTTTTCAGTCACATACCCCACTTGTCATAGACTCAACTGCTAGCCACACTTGTGGCACACAAGTGTGGCAAAGTGTGGATGGCAACCAAACATGCCCACAATTTCCTCAGAATTATATGTAAGAAAAGCATAAATCACTCAATCATGGCAAGTGTGATTTTAACAATGGACTAAACCTAAACCTAGAGTGTGATTTGGCACTGATTTCGCACTGCTTACATTTGGCACACATGGGCAATCATCTACACATTTGGTAAAATTTTAGCACTGTTTTTCAGTTTGGCACACTACACATTTTAGCACTGTTTTTCAGTTTTTCGTCTAGCAGAATGTACCCTGACCCACCGTCGGATAGACTAATTCCTAGGAAACTAGCAAGAAATCGACGCAGAGCTCACCTTGTCGAGGCAGAGCTCATCACCATCGTCTCCCTCACCGAGGCAAAGCTCTTCACTGTCGTCTCCCTTGCCGTCGCTGAAACCCTAATGGGGATGACCTAAGTGAGCAAAAAAACAAATCTAATGGGTCTACGAGATAGGGCAGCGAGTGGGGGGACTTTTGAAGTTTACCTCAACACGGGTGATGGCCAGAAATGACCGGAACCGCCCGACGATGAGCGGTAGAAAAGGGGATCTAGCGATGGGTTCGTTGACGGCGGGCAGAGAGAGAGAATTGGGGCAAGAGGGTCATTGCCCCTCTGTTTTAAATACAGTGCTAGACCCAATAGGCATGTGGGTCGTTGCCCCTCCGTTTTACTTCATAAAAATATCACAAAATATAGTATATAAATAACTCAAAATATATTATAAAAATGTCACCCTTTCCAATTAAATTGTTCTTACTTTAATAAAAGTAACTACAATATTTTTTGACAAATATAATATAAAAATGTTCACCATTTACAAAAAATAAAAAGGTAAAAATATAATATAAAAATGTCACCATTTACAAAATAATATAGTGGTGACGTGGCATCAAACGACTCGCCACCAACTAAAATTATAACAGGTAGTAAAGAAATAAAAGACCCAAAATGATAAAATACTAATAATAAAAAGGTAAAAATATAACATATAAATGTTCATTATTTTTTGACTAGTATAATCATTATATACTTAAGTTAGCACGCCAGCAATAGATAATTAACTACGGCGTGCACAGCAGTCCGACGCCACCACTATCTTGCAAACGGTGAGTACAGATGGGCCAACGTGTTAAAAAAAAGCAACGCCAGCACTAACCATGTAAAGCTGACGTACCGAATATGCCAACGCCACCACTATTTCAAAAAAATAGTGCTGGCATTGTTTGAAAATGAGGCGCCACCAACTAAAGTTGTGGCTAGCCGTTTTTCCACTATGTGAAGTTTGGGTTTTTCGGAAGCAAGCAGACCGTAATGCAATTCTAGCCTTTTGGATCGAAGGACGTGAGTCTCGTCATCCATAACATCAGCAAGAGAGTATTGTAAGCATGCAGTAGGACAAAATCCTTCTTGGCACTTTTAGAGCACGATCCTCTCAATCATTAAGATTCAACTAGATAAATAACAGCTAATCAATTTCAACAACAAAGGTGGAACCGTGAGCCATAACTCTACAACTATAATGCAAACTAGACATAGACATTGTTCATAATTAATTTGCACTAGTGATTAAACTTAATTAATACATAAAGTGCACTCCCACTCAAATCAATATCTCATAATTGAAAGTGAGTGATTCAAGACCCTGATCTGATTCACACCATTGATGTGGGCATCACAGATGACGTGAACTTCAACCGGTAGGCAAACCTTTGTCGATCATATCTCCATATGACTCTTGTTCATCTTTCGATGCTTCGTGCTCCGAGCTCAGAACGATTCTGCTAGAACTTCAAGATAACCGAGTGCTATCTGCATACATGGTCTGACCATCCCCGCCTTACACCTCACAACCAGTTTGTACTCATGTGGACATGACGCACTCTAGGATGCTAGGTGTTATAGACGGTTGCAACACTGGGAAGAGCACCTTTTAACTTGATATTTCCTGTGAGAGATCACCCTAATAATTGACTACTGCGCAATCAAAGGGTGCAAACAACAAAGGGATACACATCTTAGGCAATTCATAATAGCATGATATGGTATAGCCCTGGGCGCTGGGAAGTCTTCATGGTCTTCTTGAATCTTCAGTTGAAACGTCGTCGTGGCGGTAGAAAAATTGTTGCCGTGGCAGCCGTTTCAAAAAACGCTGCCGTGGCGGCTATGTCATAAAACGTTGTTGTGGCGACCGTTTCAAAAAACATTACCGTGGCACAAAAATTTCAGCACCTCCTCCCTGCGCCTGGTACACATTCTCCACGCCAAGGTCTGCTACTTGTGAGCTGCGTTGGGATTTTCCCCGAAGAGGAACGGTGAAGCAATATAGTTGTGGATAGTATTTCCCTTAGTGAGAACCAAGGTTATCGAACCAATAGGAGAACCACGCAAATTCCTAGTAAGCAGTACCTACACACAACAAAGAAAATACTTGCACCCAATGCGGGCAAGAGGGTTGTCAATCCCCTTGAACTCGTTACTTGAAAGGATTAAATATGATAGTGATAGATATATAAATTGAAAAGTAAATAAAAAGTAAAATAATTGCAGCAATGTAATTTTGGTTTTAGTAATATGATTAAATAGACCAGGGGGGCATAGTTTTCACTAGAGGCTTCTCTCTTGAAACAAAGCATACGGTGGGTAAACAAATTACTATTGGGTGATTGATAGAAAAGCGCATAGTTATGATGTTATTCATGGCAATGATCATGTATATAGGCATCACGTTCGTGAGAAGTAGACCAAAACGATACTGCATCTACTACTATTACTCCACTTCGAGAGCGCTTCTATGCTTGCCTCTCTACGTATTAAGTTCATAACAAATAGAGTAATGCATGAAGTATGATGACATGATGTAGACAGAATAAACCCAAGCAATATGAATAAACCTCGTCGTTTTACCCTTAATGGCAACAATACAAATACGTGCCTCGCTACCCCTTCTGTCACGAGGTGAGGACACCGCAAGATTGAACCCATTACAAAGCACCTCTCCCACTGAAGATAAATCAATCTAGTTGGCCAAACCAAACGGATAGATCGGAGAGAAATACAAAGCTATAATAATCATGCATAATAAAGTTTAGAAAAGACTCAATTACTTTCAATGAATAATCTGATCATAAACCCACAATTCATCGGATCCCAACAAAACACATCGCAAAAGAAGATTACATCAGATAGAACTCCATGATGATCATGGAGAACTTTGTATTGAAGATCAAAGAGAGAGAGAGAAAGCCATCTAGCTACTAGCTATGGACCCGTAGGTCTGTGGTGAACTACTCACACATCATCGAAAGGGCAGCAAGGTTGATGTAGAAGCCCTCCATGATCGATTCCCCCTCCGGCAGAGTACCGGAAAAGGCCTCCAGGGGGGATCGCGGAAGAACAGAAGCTTGCGGCGGCGGAAAAAAGGTATCGTCTGGCTCTCTGGGGTTTTGGAATATTTGGGAATTTATAGCACTAGAATTAGGTCAGACGAAGCCACGTGGGGCCCACAAGGCATCAGGGCGCGCCTACCCCCTAGGCGCGCCTTGTTGCCTTTCCATCTCCTTGTAGGTCTTCTAGCCCTCCCCCGAAGCTTCTAGGGTCTCTTTTGTCCAGAAAAAATCATCAAAAAGTTTCGTAGCGTTTGGACTCCGTTTGGTATAGATATTTTGTAAAACCAAAAAAGAAAAACAGCAACTGGCACTAGGCACTGAGTTAATAGGTTAGTCCCCAAAAATGATATGAAATTGCATATAAAGTATCCAAGAATGATAATATAATAGCATGAAACAATCAAAAATTATTGATACGTTGGAGACATATCAGCATCCCCAAGCTTTATTCCTGCTCGTCCTCGAGTAGGTAAATGATAAAAACAGAATTTTTGATGTTGAATGCTACCTAGCATGTTTATCATGTAATCTCTCTTACGGTATAAATGTTGAGAAATGATGAATTAATGAATATCAACATAATAATATCCATGAATACAAGAACATAATCATTAAGTTTTCAAAATATACGATGCTCAACGAATATTATCCTTACTCTTTGAATTATGTAAGCATGGCATGACTCTGCCCTCACTGCATAAATATAAATCATGAGCACCCCGGTGTCAAACCAAGCAATTGTATCATACTTTTTCACACGCTTCAGCATTTTCAACTCCACTCAATACATGAGCGTGAGACATGGACATTAGCACTATAGGTGGAATAGAATGCGGTAGAGGTATATAGGAGAAGTCAAAAACGAAGAAAGGCTCGCATCAACTCGGCGGATCAATAGGCAATGGAGAGGCCCATCAATCGATATCAATGCGAGGAGTAGGGATTGCCATGCGGCGGATGCACTAAGAGCTATAAGTGTATGAAAGCTCAATGGAAACTAAGTGGGTGTGCATCCAACTTGCTTGCTCATGATGACCTCGGGCATTTTGAGGAAGCCCATCATCGAAATATAGAAGCCAAGTTCTATAATGAAAAATTCCAACTAGTATATGAAAGTGATATCTCAGGAGACTCTCTATATGAAGAACATGGTGCTACTCTGAAGCACAAGTGTGGTAAAAGGATAGTAGCATTGTCCCTTCTCTCTTTTTCTCTCATCTTTTTGAGAACAATCTCATGGACCTCATCCACACATTTTGGAGGACTCATCAGTCTCCATCATTCTTTTCCTCACTGAGACAATGCTCTAATAATGATGATCATCACACTTTTATTTACTTACAACTCGATATTACAACTCGATAAACTGATACAAGATGACTCTATATGAATGCCTCTGGCAGTGTACCAGGATGTGCAATGATCTAGCGTAACATGTATAACAATGATGAACGGTGGCTTTGCCACAAATATCATGTCAGCTCTATATGATCATGAAAAGCAATATGACGATGAACACACATGTCATTAGACGGAACGGTGGAAGTTGTATGGCAATATATCTAGGAATGGCTATGGAAATGCCATGATAGGTAGGTATGGTGGCTGTTTTGAGGAAGATATAAGGAGGCTTATGTGTGATAGAGTGTATCATATCACGGGGTTTGGATGCACCGGCGAAGTTTGCACCAACTCTCGAGGTGAGAAAGGGCAATGCACGGTACCGAAGAGTCTAGCAAATTGCGGAAAGGTGAGAGTGCGTAATGGTCCATGAACTCACATTAGTCATAAAGAACTCATATACTTATTGTGAAAGTTTTATTAGCCCTCGAAGCAAAGTACTACTCGCAAGCCCCTAGGGAGGAGGTTGGTAGGAGTTAACCATCGTGCACCCCCGATTATGACAACACTCAAGGATTTCAATCAGACATAAAAATGCTCAACCCTCCCCACCATACCATGTCGGACACTTTAATGAGTAGTTAATAACAAGCTTTAATATCGATATTTCTACTGACCAATGATCATGAACCAATACCCTTTCATATTACAACATCAATATAATTAAAACATACGTTTCATATTTAGTGATATACATGAAAGTTTTTATTATATCACTCTTGAATACCTATCCTTTTTGGTCTAATCTCATAACTCGTGCTCACTACCACTTCCTATTTAATACTCTCAAAAAGATTCAAGTGAAGCATGAGAGTGCAATCATTCTATAAAATATAACCACCGCCGTGCTCTAACAAGTATAAGTGAAGCACAAGAGCAACTGCATAGCTCAAAAGATATAAGTGAAGCTCACAGAATATTCTAACAAATTATGATGAATGTGTGTCTCTCTCAAAAGGTGTGTCCAGCAAACAATGATTGTGAAAAACTAAAATGCAAACAAAACTATGGCACAAGACGCTCCAAGTAAAACTCATATCATGTGATGAATAAAAATATAGCTCCAAGTAACATACCGATGAATTGTGGACGAAAGAGGGGATGCCATCCGGGGCATCCCCAAGCTTAGACGCTTGGGTCTTCCTTGAATATTACCTTGGGGTGCCTTGGGCATCCCCAAGATTAGGGTCTTGCCTCTCCTTATTCCTTCATCCATCGTGATCTCACCCAAAACTTGAAAACTTCAGAACACAAAACTCAACAGAAACTTCATGAGAACATGACTTATACCCCCCGATATAATCCATAGTTTCATTAAAACAAGCACACTATGCAATAAAAACATAATCTGTCTAAAACAGAACAGTACACAATGACAGAATATTTATCCATACTTATGTAACACCAAAAAATCTAGAAAGTTAGGAAAACGTAACCAATTTGTAACCCAATATTGTGTAAAAGAATCTTATTTTTTAGATGTTCCAGTAAAAATTTAAAATAAAATATTGGGCACAAAACTATCTGTTTTCAAACAGTATCAATTATACTATCATTTAAATCATCCCAAAGGCATTACTTGGCACAAACATTAATTAAAATATTAAAACACAATCATTACAGTAGCAATAATAATGTGACCCAAGAAAATAAAAATTGCAATAAATATAAATATTGGGTTGCCTCCCAACAAGCACTATTGTTTTATGCCCCTAGCTAGGCATAATGCATTGTTTCAAGTATTGTCATCCTTCGTTTCTAACTCCTCAATTATACATCCATACTTCCTAGGAGGTTTAGCATGCATATTTTTAATAATCACACTCCTAGGAACAAAGTTGAGGATTTTTTTTATTAATAGGTTCCTTTATCACATCAATGAAGTTGGGGTGCATACTAATCATTTTAATATCCTTGTTTCCCTTACTAGATGAGGCACCTTTATTTTTAGGAACATACATAAACTTGGAATTCTTATTTGGAGGAGTCTTCTCAATAGTTTTTACGGAAGAAAAAGCTGAACCCAAGTTATTAATAATTTCTTCCAATTTATCAATTCTAGCGGGACATTGTTCTACTCTTTCATTATTTATTGGTTCCTTTTCCTTTAGCATCTTTAATGTGGTTCCTACCTTTGAGCCAAATTGAGTGACTTGATTATGGACCTTTTTGTCTAGATTCTCAATATGTTCAATAGTAGGCATTTTATTTTCTATAGCCTCCAACCTTCGCATAACATGTTCCGAAGTCAATGCTGTTTCATTAATAGTAATAGGTGGTGATCCTACTAAATTTCCCATAGCATTGAAAGCATCCCAAGGGTGACTACTGAGAAAATTTCCTCCAGTAATAGTGTCAAGCACAAACCTATACCAAGTAGCAACACCCACATAAAAATTGCGAAGAAGAACATTGGTGGATTGCTAATGAGTAGATCTATTTTGAGCATCGCAAATCCTATACTAAGCATCTTTCAAATTCTATCCTCCCCGTTGTTTAAAATTAATCACTTCATTTTCAGGGGTACAAGTAACAAGTGAAGAACTAGCCATAGCAACGAGCAAGTAAAGCAAGCAACAAACAAAGTAAAATATTTTTGTGTTTTTAATTTTTTTAACAAGACTAATAAAAGCAAATAAGGACAAATAAAAAGTAGAACAAGTATATGATAATTTGTGTGAAGGGACCTGTAGGTACTTGATGATATCTCCCCGGCAACGGCGCCAGAAATTCTTTCTGCTACTTGTGAGCTGCGTTGGGATTTCCCCCGAAGAGGAACGGTGAAGCAATATAGTAGCGGACAGTATTTCCCTCAGTGAGAACCAAGGTTATTGAACCAATAGGAGAACCATGCAAATTCCTAGTAAGCAGTACCTACACACAAGAGAGCAAATACTTGCACCCAACACGGGCAAGAGGGTTGTCAATCCCCTTGAACTCCTTACTTGTAAGGATTAAATCTGATAGTGATAGACATATAAATTGAAAAGTAAATAAAAAGTAAAATAATTGCATCAAGGTAATTTTGGTTTTAGTAATATGATTAAATAGACTCGGGGGCCATAGTTTTCACTAGAGGCTTCTCTCTTGAAACAAAGCATACGGAGGGTAAACAAATTACTGTTGGGCAATTGATAGAAAAGCGCATAGTTATGATGTTATTCATGGCAATGATCATGTATATAGGCATCACGTCCATGACAAGTAGACCGAAAAGATTCTGCATCTACTACTATTACTCCACTTCGAGAGCGCTTCTATGCTTGCCTCTCTACGTATTAAGTTCATAACAAACAGAGTAATGCATGGAGTATGATGACATGATGTAGATAGAATAAACCCAAGCAATATGAATAAACCCCGTCATTTTACCCTTAATGGCAACAATACAAATATGTGCCTCGCTACCCCTTCTGTCACGAGGTGAGGACACCGCAAGATTGAACCCATTACAAAGCACCTCTCCCACTGAAGATAAATCATTCTAGTTGGCTAAACCAAACGGATAGATCGGAAAGAAATACAAAGCTATAATAATTATGCATAATAAAGTTCAAAAAAGACTCAATTACTTTCAATGAATAGTCTGATCATAAACCCACAATTCATCGGATCCCAACAAACACACCGCAAAAGAAGATTACATCGGATAGAGCTCCATGGAGATCATGGAGAACTTTGTATTGAAGATCAAAGAGAGAGAGAGAGAAAGCCATCTAGCTACTAGCTATGGACCCGTAGGTCTGTGGTGAACTACTCACACATCATCGGAAGGGCAGCAAGGTTGATCTAGAAGCCCTCCGTGATCGATTCCCCCTCCGGCGGAGTACCGAAAAAGGCCTCCAGATGGGATCGTAGAAGAATAGAGTCTTGCGGCGGCGGAAAAATTGTATCATCTGGCTCTCTATGGTTTTGGAATATTTGGGAATTTGTAGTGCTGGAATTAGGTCAGACGGAGCCACGTGGGGCCCACAAGGCATCAGGGCGTGCCTACCCCTCCCTAGGCGTGCCCTGTTGCCTTGCCGTCTCCTCGTAGGTCTTTTGGCCCTCCCCCGAAGCTTCTAGGGTCTCTTTTGTCCAGAAAAAAATCGTGAAAAAGTTTCGTAGCGTTTGGACTCCGGTTGGTATAGATTTTCTATAAAACAAAAAACAAGCAGAAAACAACAACTAACACTAGGCACTGAGTTAATAGGCTAGTCCCCAAAAATGATATAAAATTGCATATAAAGTATCCAAGAATGATAATATAATAGCATGAAACAATCAAAAATTATAGATACGTCGGAGACGTATCAGGGTCCTCCATGTACACTTGCAACCATCACCTGTAACCTATAGACTATCTCTACATCTTTTACATTAAAGTGGCAATCTCGTGGCTCCAGCTATCATGCCGTGACACGCAGGCCACTTAACATTACAACTTATAACCATCTCATACATAAACTCATTATCATGACGAAGGCTATACCACATCATATGCAAACCTGCAAAACCAAGTTAGACATCCTCTAATCGGTTTGGCAAATTTTAATTACGAGGCTGCTAGGGTTTCCGGATAACACTAACTACGTACGTGCACAATCAAGGCGATAATTCTTGTTGCTAGATTAACTTTCTGGCTATGTGAAACAAGAGACTTAATTAAAAATCTCTAGCCCCACACTAAACTTCGTCAAATACACATGGCCCCCTAGAAGATCGTTCATCTTCATCGCCCTCTTGTGTATGCAACGATTCACTATTCTTGACTGTGATGAAGCCCAAAGAACTGTTAGCAGATTGTCGACAGCCATAGCCGAACGATTGTCAGAACTTTGTACAAAGCTACATCATGCCGTTAATGAACTGAACCGAAGCAACACTCGAGGGAAGCATAGCAAGAACATCAAACCCTCACATCCGCATGTGATCTAGATCAAAACCTGCATCTACTCATAGAACCGCTCATGATGCCACTGTTGGGAAACGTAGTAGAAAACAAAAAAATCACACCTACACACACCCAAGATCAATAGAAGATGCATTACGGGTTGGGATCACGATCGTTACCATCACCGAGTTGCAGCGGAAGAAGAACGAGTCAGTGTAGATCGTATTTGGAGTCCCTCGAACCATCGATGAACGATCCCGTGAACCTGAACAGAAGACTGTAAGCACGGCCTCTCTACTTGGTTGCAAGCGTACGACCTTCATGACCTGGCAGCGCTTCGCCGTCCAGAGCTAATCGTCGCCGGAGGATTAGAGGGGTGTCATCAAAAGTGCCTAGATCCTCTAGTATATATAGGTTGGAGGGGAGGAGGGGCTGCCAAGAGAAGGGGAAGGACTCCCCTCCCCTTGCGCCGGCCAAGGAGGGAAGGATGAGTCCTTTCCCCTTCCCAATTCAACCACCCACTAAGGAAAAGGGGGCGCCTCCCCTACATGGGCCAAGGTGGTCCAATTCCCCTTCCACCACTAGGCCTTTTAAGGCCCGTTGATATTAAATTAAATATAAAAACCTCCTAACAATTACTAGATCCTTTTATTATTAATTTAACACCACTAGAAACATTTTCCACCTATATATTATTTATCGGTAATACCAGGTATTGCCCGATAAACTCCGAAACCCTTTCGGTGACCCCGAAACGCTTCCGGTTCCTCTTGGAACTATTCCGAATATTAATGAAACAATTCCACAAATAAATCCTTGATACTCTCGTCCTACTAAAAAATCAGAAGATCGTGATTACCTTAAGCTTGTGACCCCATAGGTTCGGTAAATCATAGACATGAACAAAACTCCTTCGTTCAATGACCGATAGCGGAACCGTGGACGTCCATATCGATCCCTATGATTACACGAATGATATTTGAGTGAACCTTTGGTTATCATGTGATGTTCCCTTTGCTTTGCGATACTTTACAAAACCTGAGATGCATCGGTATCCTCCTGAGTCATACACATGCTCACTATACTATCATCCTCATTACCGGTTTTGTTCTTCTTTCTCGTTGATATGTTCCGGCATCCCTGTGACATAGTCACCTGTGTCTGGCCAGACAATGATGGATGCCATCACATCGAGAGGGCCCTAATAATATCTCTCCGTCGTCGGAGGAGCAAATCCCACTCTCAAGCTATCTAGTCCCTTGTCAAACTTTCCGATGAACCTGTAAGTTGTCGTTATGATCACCTTGTTACAGATGATGTTTGAGCAACCCGAAAGTCCACCGTACGGTAGGAAGTGACTACGATACTCTCATTGTTTGAGGAACTAAAAACACATGTTAGCACTTCATATTATAACAATTGATTTCAGACGATATTATCTCAAAGTATAACAAACAAGTTTGGGTCGATTCAATATGATCGTTCTTCTAACGTCATACTCTCAATGTTGTTTTAGGACTAACGTTACACTTAACGATATCCTAAGATCCGGAAACATGATCACCAACAACACTTGAGCCAGTCTTAGAGGCAAGACTAGGAACCTATTCTTTATAGTTTATCATTCCACATGTGCATAGGAGTTTTCCATTGAATCACATATTCCAGGATCATAGCAGTTATAGCATGAAATATAAAATCTTAATTATGAACACGGAAATATGATAATACAATATTATTGCCTCTAGGGCATATTTCCAACAATCGGTCGAGTTGACTTATGGGCTTTAGGATCCATGCAAGCCCATCTGTTAAGCCCGCGATGGATGCCTATATATAGTGGAGGTACGACAGACATATGCAGTAGATCACTTTGGCATTTGTCATTAGGGCTTTGCATGTGTTGCAAATAGCTTCCTCCATGAGCCACCGGCTGTGCGATCGGACCTAGCAGTCTGCCGCATGGCGTTCCTTCCTGCACATGCGGATACCATTAGAGGCGGTGCACTTGCGCCACTCCGGTGAACCTGTTCGTGGGACTTGGTGATCTGCTGTTCTAGGGAGATTGACGATGACTACGGAGACGCACTGCCACAACTCTACTTTCGCTGCACGACACTGCACATATAGTGGTAATGATCTGTGATCCATCTCTGTTAGCATGTTCTTGGATGTTCTGCGGGTAGAAATTTTTAAATTTGTAGTCGAAGCACCCTACCGTAGATCCCAACACCGGGTCCATTCTCCATTATTACTAAAAACCTACAATTGCTTGCTGTTTTTATTTGCTTTTATTTTATTTTATTTATATACCTATCACTATCAGATTTAATCCTTGCAATTGGCGAGAACAAGGGTATTGACAATCCTCTTGCCTTTGTTGGGTGCAAGCATTTGCTTTGTGTGTGTGTGTGCAGGTACTGTTAACATTGTTCATGTGTCATCTCCTTCTGGTTTGATAAACCTTGGTTCTTAACCGAGGGAAATACTATCTGCTACTATACTACTTCACCCTTCCTCTTCAGGGAAGCCCAACAACTCTACAGACAGTAGCAGCGTATGTGTTCCGATTGTCGTCCTATAAATTATATCACTGTTAGGTATCGACACCCCATTCCACGCCTTGATGCCATGCTAGATGAACTTAGCGGTGCCACCATTTTCTCTAAAATAGACCTTAAAAGTGGTTATTACCAAATTCGCATGCAAGAGGGCGATGAGTGGAAAACAACTTTTAAAACAAAATTTGACCTTTATGAATGGTTGGTCATGCCTTTTGGATTATCTCAAGCACCTAGTACCTTTATGCATGTGATGCATTATGTTCTTAGACATCTCATTGGTTATTGTGTTGTTGTCTACTTTGATGATATCCCGTTTTTAGCAAATCTCTTAAGGATCATTTGAAGCACCTTAAAGAAGTCTTGCAAGTTTTAAGAAAAGAGCAACTTTATGCGAACATGGAAAAGTACACTTTCGGTGTCGACAAGCTCGTTTTCTTCTGCTTCATCGTCTCCTCTAAAGGGGTTGAAGTTGATGAGTCTAAAATTGACGCTATTAAAACTTGGCCCCAACCAACCAACTTGCAACAAGTGTGTAGTTTCCTTGGCCTAGCCGGTTTCTATCGTTGCTTCGTTAAGGACTTTAGCACCATTGCTTCACCTTTGCATGCCTTGAGTAAAAAGAATGCACGATCCATATGGGGACCCTCACAAGATGCCGCATTTAATGAGATTTAAACTTTGCTAACTCATGATCCATTGCTTGCCTTACCCAACTTTGATAAAACATTTGAAATGCATTGTGATGCTAGTGGTAATGGTATAGGTGGAGTGTTAATGCAAGAGAAGCGACCCATTGCGTATTTTAGTAAGAAACTTACCGGAGCTCAACTTAATCCCGTTTATGATAATGAATTGTATGCTTTGGTGAGAGTTTTGCATGTTTGGGAGTAAGGATGGAGATGGGTAGGGTATGGGGCGGGAAGAGCAATACCATATCCATACCCGTGTAGTCAATGGATACAAAATTCTACCCATACCCGTACCCACGGGTATGAAACTTTACCCATACCCATACCCGACGGCTACCCATACCCATTAGGTACCCAAGGGGTAGATCAAGTAGTACAGAAGTTATTGACAATTTTACATTCATCGATAGCACATTTGACAAAAAAACATTTATTTCAACTCAATAATATATAGATGAGTACATGACAATTATCTCAATTCAAAAAAAATTGCGGGTAAATCTCAATTCAAATTGACAATTGGTGACAACTTTAAAATACGTGTGAGGCTTAATTATGGGAGTAGTTGGGTCGCCGAACTCCTTTCATGTTACGGACCCTTGCACATATGTTGGAGCTCCAATGGTAAGGTCCACATGTTAGTATAAACGGGTAGGGTATGGGTATATCCACGGGTACAAGGCTATACATGTGCCCTACCCATGACTTAACGGGTAGGGTATGGGTACTACCCATGGGTATAAAATTGTGCCCATACTCTGCCCATGTGGGTTTGGTATCTGCGGGTACCCGTACCCATGGGTAAAATTGACATCCTTATTTGGGAGCATTACCTTAGGCCTCGCGAATTTGTCATTCATACCAATCATGAGACTCTTAAATACCTTAAAGGTCAAACTAAGTTGAATAAACGACATGCCAAATGGAGTGAATTTATATAATCTTTTCCTTATATCATCAAGTACATTAAGGGTGAAGAAAACGTAGTAGTGGATGCTCTTTCCCGAAAGTGCATGTTGGTTACTCAACTTGAATTGAATGTCATTGGTTTTGAGCATATTAAAGACCTTTATGAGCATGATACTTCCTTTGCACTTCCTTATTCCAAATGCAAAACTAACAATTGTTGGGAGCACTTCTACATGAAAGATGGCTATCTTATACGGGCTAACAAGCTGTGTATCCCCGAGTCTTCTTTGTGTTTATTGCTTTTGCAAGAGGCTCACGGTGGAGGACTAATGGGACACTTCGGCCGTGACAAGACCTTTGCGACACTCTCCAACAAGTACTTTTGGCCCAAGATGTTCCTTGACGTGGCACGCTACACGAACCGATGCTCCACCCGTCGCAAAGCTAAGTCCAAAGCTCAATCCCATGGTTTACACATGCACTAGTACAGCGAGCTGCTATACAAACGGTTTTACCCCCTTTCAGCGACGAAGTTTTAAACCGTCGCCTTGCCTGTGTGTGCGATAGGGGGGTCCTTTCCACACGACCCAGAAACCGTCCGCGATAGGGCCTCTGGTCACACACGCGGGGCAAAAAGAGCTCGTATGCGATCGGGTGAGCCATCGCAGACAATTATACTGGCCCAATCATTTCCGTTTGTATGTACATCCCACACAGTGAATCCAGGATAAACGTTTCCGTTCGTATATACATCCCACACAGTGAATCCCAGACAATGGTTTCTGTTCGTATATACAAAGCACACAGTTTTCTGCATCACATCGTCTGTGATAGTGTTGCCATTGCAGATGATAGTAATAATTTTATTGTTTGTGTTCTTGAATGCATCACACACGGTGTCTAGAAGAAACTGTGTGGCATAGGCTGTCCACCACACACACTTTTTATGTGGAAAACGTTTGTGTAAGGTGGCCTAACGCAAATAGTTGTCCAGAGCAAGCTGTGTGTGATTGTTCATTGATCCAACACGTTTACTTCCTATAAACTGTGTGGGTTGTCTGAGATCATCGCCCACGGTGTTGTCTCAATAACCGTTTGCACTAGAAAAAACCAATAAGCAGGCTAATTGGCCTATTATTAATCCATTTAGTAATCAAATTTACATTTCATAATAAACACACAATATATTTCATTTTCGTATTACGGAACCAGGATTTCATAATTGAAATACATCAGAGTACAACATCATATAGCTTCAGCACTCACTCACACCATATAGGCATATAGCTAGCTACCCCATTACACAACAGCACCAAGTTTCACATGCAACATCTAAAACCTTTGGAAATTAGCATCATATACGGTAGATAGACAGATGAATATCATCTGGAAAACTGCTAAAGCGGAAGACGAATATTGAGCCTTCAATGATGTTGAATGTCCTTGCAACTTTAGGCCAGTGCTTGTGGATGATTGACCGCCCATCATTCGTCCTCTTGAGGAAGACTTCAATATTGTACCGTGGGTGTTGTATGAACACCTTCCTCGCCTCTTGACCATACAGGTGGTTTGAGAGGTAATCATCTATGAACTGCTTTGGAAAGGCCTGAAAACAAAGATATGCATAAATATCTTCTCTGAATTTTGAAATGGCGCAAAGGAATAAAAAAACAAGGTACTCCCTCTGGTCCTTTTTACTCCGCGCATTAGATTTGTATCAAGTCAAACTTTGTAAAGTTTCACCAAATTTATTTAAAAAATATCAACATCCACGATACCAAATATGTAAACTATAAAATTGTATTTCATAATGCATGATGATTTTTTCTATAACTTTGGTCAAAGTGGAGATACTTTGACTTCGGACAAAACTTATATGCAGACTAAAAAGGACCGGAGGGAGTATAAGAGTTAGTACCATCCTGTAGTTCACTGATGTCTTCTTCATTATGCAGAAAAAGATCTTGTTGTTTTTCGTCGCTAGTTTCTTTATCCTCACAATCTTTCTGAGTTTCTTGACTTGACTGATATTCATGGACATCTCATTTCCCCATATGCAAAATGGGTCGAACAGTGGGTCAAAAGCTCTGACAACAGGACCTACATGTGCAAGACCAAATTGTTAAAAACCAAAATACTAGAATGGTTCCTGCAATTGCACAATAATGTGCTATTAGACAAAGGACCATGCATGTGCGAACCTCGATGGTAAACCTCAGTGCCTCCCATTGTTCCCCTGCAACACATCTAAGGTAGTTATTGATCAGGCTAAGTGAGGGTTGGCATACTATCAGTAAAATATGTTGATGAAAAATAAACACATTGCAGATTCAGCACATTAATTCAAGCCACATGGAAAAGCCATTTATCCAAACCAAGCATGCTTAAGAACTAGGAAATATAGCAATTGTATATGTTTCTCATGTATTTAGTATAGCCGAATTCGATTTATTTCTCACATGCATAACAATACAAAATTGTACCCACGACAATTGAACATCGCATTGCAGAATTGAACCAAACAGTTAACTAAGCACCACAACAAATGAACCAAACAGTTAACTGAGCACCACATTGCACAAGAGAACATACTACAAGATCAGACAGTTAACCAAACTTAGTATGCTTAACAACTTGGAAATATAGCAATTGTATTTGTATCTCATGTATTTTGTACAGCCAAATTCGACTATTTCTCACATGCAAGAGAATACAAAATTGCACCCACAAGAATTGAGCATCACCTTGCAGAATTGAACTAAACAGTTAACTGAACATGACAAAAACATAACCAAACAGTTAACTCAGCACCACATTGCACAATATATAGAACATACATACTAGAGGATCAGATTGCATAGTAAGAGTACATAGGACAATTCACTAGAATTTGTAAAGGAAAGGCAGGAGCAGCACATGCAACAGGTAAACCGAACATGCTTAACCGGCGTAGCTAGCTAGCTGAACATAGGTCCTTGTAGTGAGCTAAAAAGACAAGCTACTCCTCATCGTCGGAGATATCGATGGCGATGGGCTCCTTAGACTTGGAAGAGGGCGAGGCCTCCACATCATGGGTGCCCTCCTCGTAGTGGTGAGTCGCCTGAGCTGCTCCGGGCACCAACCTGCTGGCTCTGGAGTTGAGGTAAGCACGGGCACGCTGAGAAAACACCTCGTAGTCTTCGTCGAAGGCACCGACGGTGGCCTCGAGAAAACGCCATGAACCGTCATTTAAAGCAGCCAACCGCGTGGCAGCGTCCGCGCGTGAGGCATCGACGGTGGCCTCGATGGCGAGGTGCTCCTCCAAGATCTGGGGGTCGGTACACATGGCAGCCATCGTGACCTCATCCGCGCGTGTGGTCGGGATTTGCTTCTCCGCTGCCTGATGCTCCTTGAGCTCCTGGCTATACTACGTGCACCATGGCTTAGGGCGGCGCTTATTTGGAGGATGGGTCGGTGATTTGGGTGGAAGGTGTCGCACCGGCGGTCGGGGCATGTGGGATGTAGAAGGAGGTGGAGGATGGTGGTCGGGTGTGGATTACCTGACTAGATCGATGAGGCCGAGCAGCAGGAAGGAGCGTCGCTGGCGAGGCGGTGGCGCTGCAAGCAAGCAGTGAAGGTTTGAACTTGGTAAGGAGGAGGGGGGCATGGGAGGTAGATATTTCCGCGGATGCCGAAAATTTTCGCTCCGTGCAGCGAAAAACTGGCGTGTGAAGTGTCATCAGACACGGTCCCTTATTCAGCACTGTGTACGATATCTGAACATCACAAACGATTCATATGGCTTACCCCGTGTGTGATGAGTTTGAACGTACAAATTTTGGTTCGGATTTCCCTGGTTACAGTGGTCATCCAAGTCATTGCATAATTTGGGTACACAAAAGAGCCTACAACACACCCACACTTCTTAATCAAGCAAGTTTAGCAATTAAACAGAGTTAGCTGACCTAAACATTACTCTAACAAAAGACCGGCGCTCTAAACAAAGACTACTACTCCGCCTGGCGCTCGTCGATCTCCGCTGCCTCCTCCATATCCAGCTCGCGCCCGACGATCTCACGGGGAAGGGGCATCCATCGCACCATACTCGGCAAGCATCTCGCCATCCACGTCCGCATCTCTTTGGAAAAGGCCGCCATGAGCTGGGCGTGGGCGGTCGCGGTCTGGGTTTGGATGGGCTCCATCGCGGCACGGTATGCCGCGAATGAACGAACAACTGCTCGAACGCTCTCGGCGATTGCCAACTCTTCGGGCATGGTTTGCCCACCGTTGTCGGAGAAGATTCGTGCAATTTGTGCGGTGACCGCCAGGAGCTGGGCATGGCCGGCCTCAACATGGGCGCGGGCGGCCTCCATCAGGGCTAAGGCGGCCGCCGTGGAACGGACAACTGATGTCCTGCTCTCGCCATTTGCTATCCCCGTCGCAGATGTTGCTGCCGCCATCTGAGCTGGAGTAGCGGCCGTTTTGGCTGCCGTAGCCGCCCGATCGCAGATTGCGGCCGCGCTCACGCAGGTTGTGAGCACGCTCATGGCGGCTGCGGCCGCGCTCTTGCCGGACTGGGCCGCCAAAGTTGCCCTCACGACACGGGTCCACGTCCCCATCTTTGACCGGCGACGATTGAACAGTGAAATGATATTTGGGGGGCTAGTTTGCTTGACGCGCCGGCTGTGGACTGTAGCTGACAAACCTTCTCGCGTAAGCCATATATGACGGTGCACCAAGATATTTTGTAGTGCATCTCACACGGTTGGTGATAATAAACTGTGTGATGTACTTGATTTTTCGTCTTGATTTGAAATACAGAATGGGGTCACAGCGGCAAAGGACGGTGTTTGAGTTGCTAGAACATTTGTCTGCAGTGAACACAAAACTATACGAGTGTTGTGTTAAAATTTGGAATTATTCGGGGTTCGTTTGGACATTTTTATACATTAACTGAGTTTTCTAGGCATTTTATGTGCATATATCAAATTTGAACTACATGCACATGCTCCGGTGCACCAAAATGGGTTGAAAATCATATGTGTGTCCTTGGGTGCATGCTTAGGTCCCACGCAAGAAATGGGAATGAATTTCAAACACCTCGGCATCGTGGCTCGGCCGCAAACGCTGAGATATTTGGTTTTGAAATTCCAGAAAATCCAAAACTCGTCTGAAATTCATGAAACTTGGCATGCTATCATGAAATGGCACCAACATGCTGTGGTAATTTTTTTGTCCCATTTGGGGTAGGTTTTGGTATAAGCTTCTCACAAACCAGAGCTTCTCACAAGAAGACTCATGGTTCCGGTAAGGAACGTGTCACCTTTATGGACGAAACGACATTCGTTGCCTCATCTTACCTTGATTTTTTTTCTAGAGGTAACATAGACCAATAGGAGTGTCGTGTTAAATTTTGGAATTATTCGGGGTTCGTTTGGACATTTTTATACATTAACTGAGTATTCTAGGCATTTTATGTGCATAATTCAAATTTGAACTACAAGCACATGCTTCGGTGCACCAAAATGGGTTGAAAAATCATATATGTGTCCTTGGGTGCAAGCTTAGGTCCCATGCAAGAAATGGGAATGAATTTCAGACACCTCGGCATCGTGGCTCCACCGCAAACGTTGAGATACTTGGTTTTGAAATTCTAGTAAATCCAAAACTCGTCTGAAATTCATGAAACTTGGCATGCTATCATGGAATGGTACCAACATGTTGTGGTAAAAAAATTGTCCCGGTTGGGGCAGGTTTTGGTATAAGCTTCTCACAAACCGGAGCTTCTCACAAGAAGCCTCATGGTTCTGGTGGGGAACGTGTCACCTTTGTGGAAGAAACGACATTCGTTGCCTCTTCTTGCCTTCATTTTTTTTCTAGAGGTAACATAGACCAACAGGAGTGTCGTGTTAAAATTTGGAATTATTCGGGGTTTGTTTGGACATTTTTATACATTAACTAGGTTTTCTAGGCATTTTATGTGCATAATTCAAATTTGAACTACATGCACATGATCCGGTGCACCAAAATGGGTTGAAAATCATATGTGTGTCCTTGGGTGCATGCTTAGGTCCCATGCAAGAAATGGGAATGAATATCAAACACCTCGGCATCGTGGCTTGGCCGCAAATGCTGAGATTCTTGGTTTTGAAATTCTAGTAAATCCAAAACTCGTCTGAAATTCATGAAACTTGGCATGCTATCATGGAATGGCACCAACATGCTGTGGTAAATTTTTTATCCCATTTGGGGCAGGTTTTGGTATAAGCTTCTCACAAACCAGAGCTTCTCACAAGAAGCCTCATCGTTCCGGTAGGGAACGTGTCACCTTTGTGGACGAAACGACATTCGTTGCCTCTTCTTGCCTTGATTTTTTTCTAGAGGTAACATAGACCAATAGGAGTGTCGTGTTAAATTTTGGAATTATTCGTGGTTCGTTTGGACATTTTTATACTTTAACTGAGTTTTCTAGGCATTTTATGTGCATAATTCAAATTTGAACTGCATGCACATGCTCCTGTGCACCAAAATGGGTTGAAAAATCATATATGTGTCCTTGGTTGCATGTTTAGGTCCCATGCAAGAAATGGGAATGAATTTCAAACACCTAGGCTCTTTGTGGCTCGGCCACAAACTTGAGAACTTGGTTTTGTAATTCTAGTAAATCCAAAACTCGTCTGAAATTCACGAGACTTGGCATGGTGTCATGGAATGGCACCAACATGTTGTGGTAAAAAAATGTCCAATATGAGAGAAGGCGCACACATTAACAGCCAACAAATAGCTATCACGTTATCATCACAAACAGTTGTACAATATCATTTCAATCGTGGGCGTTCTACTGACCATTTACGTGCTGCCATGCGTCCCACTTTTTTAATGGCAAGGAGGTGCCGTCCGGGCAGCTGTTTGAGTAGACGGGAGGCGTGCGAGCGAAGTCCACGGCGTAGGCTGACCGGGAGGCGTGCGACTAGTCCTCCGCTACGCAGGCTCACCGGGAGGCGTGTGAGCAGTACGCTGCGTAGGCTCACCGGGAAACGAGCCCTTTGACCTCCATCGCCGCCCGCCTCGCTCTCAACTTCTCCATTAATGGTGCCCGAGCCGCTGTTTAATAGGCGGCCTTACTGATCTCTCTTCGCCTCCCATTCCCCTCTCGCCTGAATCCTATCTTCCAGAGCTCCACCTACTCCATGGCGCACAAGGATCATCTGCCACTAGTCTTCCGGTTTGGTGAAGTCGAATCCGAGCCAGAGGAGATAGAAAATAAGAAGGAATGGGACCTCAGGGACATGGCCCTGAACGAGCTGGCCGCGGCGGATGCTGCCTCCGCGCCCGTCCCAGCTCCCATCCCCGCGCCCGCGCCAGCGACTATCCCCATGGCATTGACGGGCTGGTCGTCGAGTACCATCGCAGAGCTGGAAGCCGCGGGCGTCAGCGAGGTCCCCGCGGACCCACGCGAGCTTGTGTACGTACTAGCGCCAGCGCCCCCGCCTGTGCTCATGCGCGCCCCAGCACCCACCGCGGCGCGGGTCCCTGTGCTCTTTCCTGCACCAGCCATGCCCGTGCCCGTGCGCGCACCTGCACCCTCTGCGCCCCCATCAGCGTCATGGGACGCCGCCGTCGACCGCTACCTCGCAGCGCCGCGAGTCGCCGTCCCCCCGCGCCCCGCCCGTCGATCGCGCGATGAACGGCTCTTGGATTTGGAAGTCCATAACATTCTCGAATGTCTTGAAGACTTGAACAACGGTGTCCCGGATGACGACAACACCGGCGCAGCACGCTGCCCCCGCCACCGGCGTTGCAATTAGTTTTGTTTGCTTAATATTGTATCCCGATCGTATGAATGTAAAACCAGAGTGTCACTGAATGAAATCTATGGTTTCGATCAACTTAGCGTTTTTTCTCTGAATGTACAGACTTACCAAAGTAAAAAAAAATCAACGTCTTTCTTTGAATAAAACACTCATCGCAAACGTTTTCGAACTGAACACCCGTATGCAAAGCGAGAGCTGGGTTCCTTCGCAACTAAGCCAAGGGAAAAATGTGGCGCGCAGGTTTTGTGCATCTCTTCATCGCAAACATTTCAGACTGAACACCCGTATGCAAAGCAAGAGCTGGGTTCCTTCGCAGCTAAGCCAAGGGAAAATGTGGCGCGCAGGTTTTGAGCATCTCTTCATCGCAAACGATTTTGCATGATGACCCATGTGCAACGACGTACAAACAATGTGGTAAGATTTGCATCTGTCATATTGGGTATAATTGCCATTTGTCAAAATTGAAAAATTGGCATTTGTCAATCTAGTAACATTGCCATTTGTCAATCTAGTAATATTGCCATTTGTCAACATAGTAACACTGCCATTTGTGATCCTCGGAAAAAAACACTGCCATTTGTCAAATTATGCAGCTAAAAATCACCAGTACTGTAATTTTTGCAAATGAAATTCAGTAAGCATATATTTCATTCATAGATTAAGCAGTCGTTCTTTATATAAATAGTTCAACTCGACAGCTAAACCGAACAAACTTTTACCCAATTGTTGCCAACCACGTACTAAAATAGCTAGTTCAACTATATATACTAGCTAAATTTAAGTACGTAGTACAGTTCAACCATATCTATAGTCAGATGAACTGAACAAAATAGCCCCTAAATACTACTACTACGGAGGGGCTTTGTACTACTTCCAACAGCTTCTCCTCTACCGAGCGCGCTTAGTAAGAGGCTGAGGAGGAGGAGCCTGCCGATGAGCTGGAGAAGCGGAATCCGGCGTCTGCCGCTGCTGCACCTTTAGCGACGCCTAGCTCGAACGCCCACTGCCGCTCCAGACGATCCCTCTCGAAGCGGCGGGACTCCTCGTATATCTTCGCATTTCGCGCCACTACAGCGGCTTCTCCTACGGCCACGGCGGGGGTAAGACGCTTTGCGTGCTCGACCAGGCGCTCCTCCTCCTCCCGCAGGAACTCGATGTAGTGCGCGGCAAGGTCGCTGATGCTCATGCGGGCCTCCACATCCCGCCTTCGGGCCACGGTGGCGGAGTGGGTGATGGCCCCAGTGGTCGAAGGTGGGGAGGCGGCCACGGCAGCTGATGGTGGGGTGGCGGCCACCTCCCACCTTTGGGCTGCGGTGGCGGAGCGGGTGATGGCCACGGTGCCCAACGGTGGGGTGGCGGCCAAGACGGCCACCAGCCGCCTTCGGGCCGCGGTGACGGAGCGAGCGATGGCCCTGGCGGGCTTTGGTGGTGTGGCGGCCACGGCTGCCGGCAACAGCTGCCATCGGGCAGCGGCGACGGAGCGTGTGGCGGCTGTTGTGCGCACACCCAACAGGGACGCCACGGGCAATACACGCCGCCGGGGACTGCGCCGCCGCCGCGGTGTAGCCTCCCAGCTGGAGCTGTCCTTAGACGACGGCGGAGTGGCTGAGTGACGACAACGGACCGGTGCCATTGGTGATGGTGGGAGAAGCAGACGAGATAAGCTACGGGGAGGGAGGGGAAAATGCGATGCCGACTCGCCAGCCGTGACTGTTTATAAAGAAGGCCGGTAAGCACTGGTTTTTTTTGGGGATTTCGCCGAGTCAGGCGGGAAGCTTGCGCGGGAACCTGCACGGTTGCACGGGAACATGCTCACCGTCGATTCATTGGCGCCTCTTCGAGCTAACGTTTGGCCAAAAGAACGCCTGAGAGCTTGCGCTCTAAGCCTTCTGCGGCAGCACGGTGACAAGACGTGCGAGAGGAGGACGAAATGACACGTACACAAACGGTTAATAAAAAAACGTTTGCGATTTAATTACCTAGCACACGGCCGCTCTCTACGCAGCGTCGCGAACGATTGTTCGCCCACTGTGTGATGTGGAACACGACGTAGTTTCACATCACGCCGCTGGTTCGCAACTGCTGGCCGGCTTGTAGACGGCCATTCCCTGCGTGTTCAACTGCTCTATGCATGTGGTTGCTCGCGGTTGAGGTAGCCGCGGCGCGCTCTGCTCACGTCACGCCGCGCGCGCGCTGCAAGCGTTTCGGGATGGCGCATGATCACGTATGTTTGGGGTGCCTTATGCATGCGGTTACGGCGAACGCGGCGCCACGACGCAGTTACGTGCGGCAAAAACTGCCTTGCGGACGTGCCGAGAATCCTGGCCGCCCGGCCCTCATTTATTCCCGCGGCCATTTACCTTCATCTCTCGCACCCCATGACACCATAAGCACACGCACGACGACACATACAGAGAGGATATCCAGCTGTTCCAATGGCACACCCGGCTCAAATGGCGCTCCCAGCGGCTGACGACGGGCGGCAGTTCACCACGCCTCACGTAGTGGACACCCACGTGAGGCGGAAGGACCTCTCGGTGGTGTACACCAACGAGCCGGTCTCAGTGGAGAGCTCCATCCACACTATGGAGCAGTTGCTTGCTGAGGACGAGTACCAAGTGGTCGGCTTCGACCTCGAGTTCACCGGCGGTCGCGCTCGCTATGATCAGAAGGTTGCCGTCGCCCAGTTGTGCAAGCGCCATCACGTCCTCGTCTACCCCTACTCCCTGGACACAAGGCCTTGCGAGCGTTTCGCCAGGTTTATCAACATCCCCGACTACAGGTTCGCTATGGTGGACACCGTGAACGATCTAAAGGTGCTCAAGACTACGGGCTTGGCCTGCCAGAATCTTGTTGACACCCAAGGCTAGTACAGGGTCTGGGGCAGAAAGAAGGAGAAGGACTCCCTGGTTGACCTAGCCGTGGCCATCATAGACCCCTACTACAGAGGCATGAAAGATGAGTGCAAAAAGAACAAGGATGCCTGGCACGAGGCCTGGGTGCGGAGACTGGATGAAGAACACATCAAGTATGCGGCCAAGGATGCGTACACAAGCTACGAGATGTACAGGCGGATCGTTGACATGAGGGAGTGCCTCCTTCCTGTGGACGGCGAGGGATCGAGCCACAAGTAGAGCAGCGGCGGCAGTGTCACGAGAAGTAGATGATTAGATGATCGTTTCTCCTAGTTTAGAATGCATGTAATTGTTTATTGAGGTGTGTGCGAATGTTTTGTATAGTCACCTATGTAATTGGATGTTTAATTTGGTTATATATGTTGTTCTTCTGTATACTGAGCAAATTACAATGCAGACGGACTAAACTAGGGAACCTGTCGGTGATGATTTCATCAATCGCTGACAATTTTATACCAGCAAGCATTTGCCCACAACACACACGGGTTATTAGCAGGAATCGTCCGTGTTGTTATCCGTCTTCCCACAAATTTCGGATTACTGACCTGTTTGCCACGTATCACACACATCTTGTTAAGTTGAACCGTTTCTGTTGTGTTGGGTAATCACAAATAGTTCATCCGAGTGAACTGTATGCCGTGTATCGCACACACCTCGAACTGGCTTCCCGTTTCTGTTGTGTTGGGTAATCACAAACAGTTCATCCGAGTGAACTGTATGCCGTTTATTGCACACACCACGAACTGGCTGACCGTGTTTGTTGTTCTGGCTTATCGCAAACAGTTCGTATGGATCAACTGTATGCCACGTATCGCACACGCGTCTCTAATCTGAATCGTTTTTTATGTCTCCGGCATCGCAAACTGTTCGTCTTATTGGGGACGGTTTTTTTACAACACCGTTTGCGATTCATGCATCGCACACAGTTTGGTCGCGGGGTCTCTGATTCATGTGTCGTGTTAGCGGTCGCCTGCAGTAGTGATGCCTCTTCCAATTTCATATGCACCTTCGGAAGACATAAGCATGTATTTCATACTTGGTTTGCCTAGAACTAGGAATGGCAAAGATTTAGTATTTGTCGTTGTGGACCATTTCCCAAAGATGGCACATTTCATTCCATGCAACAAAATAGACGATGCTTCACATGTTGCCAATCTATTTTGAAGGGAAATCTTGAGATTGCATGGAGTGTCCAAGACAATTGTGTCGGACCGAGACGTCAACTTCCTAAGCTACTTTTGTAAGAATCTATGCGCCAAGCTCAGAATCAAGCTCCTATTCTCATCACCCACAAACCGACAGGCAAACCGAAGTAACCAACCGGACACTCTCTACACTCCTCCGCGCGTTGATCAAGAAAAACATCAAGGAATGGAAAGAATGCTTGCCCATTGCCGAGTACGCCTACAATCGAGCACGGCACGCTACAACCGGCAAGTCTCCCTTCGAGGTGGACTACGGCTTCAAACCATTGTCACCATTGGACATCCTCCTACTACCACTACAAGAGAGAACCAACATGGACGCGAGCGCAAGGGTAACTTACCTCAAGAAGATACACGAATATACATGACTCACGATCGAGCACCAAGTGCAACGCCTCACCTCCAAGATCAACACCACCAAGCATCCCATGGTGTTCAAGCCCAGTGACCTCGTGTGGCTACACATACGCAAGGAACAATTCCCCATCGAGTGCAAGCTGAGGCTACTTCCGTGAGCCGATGGTCCATTCAAGGTGTTAGCACACTACAATGACAATGCCTACAAGATCGACTGCTACTTGTGAGCTGCGTTGGGATTTTTCCTGAAGAGGAAGGGTGAAGCAATATAGTAGCAGATAAGTATTTCCCTCAGTAGAGAACCAAGGTTATCGAACCAATAGGAGAACCACGCAAACACTCCTTAGCAGTACATGCACACACAAGAGCAAATACTTGCACCCAACGCGGGCAAGAGGGTTGTCAATCCCCTTGTACTCATTAATTGCAAGGATCAAATCTGATAGTGGTAGATAGATAAATTGCAAAGTAAAATAAAAGTACATAAATTGCAGCAAGGTATTTTTGGTTTTAGTAATATGATTAAAGTAGATCCGGGGGCCATAGTTTTCACTAGATGCATCTCTCTCATAAAAATAGCATACAGTGGGTAGACAAATTACTGTTGGGCAATTGATAAAAAAGCGCATAGTTATGACGTTATTCATGGCATGATCATGTATATAGGCATTACGTCCATGACAACTAGACTGACTCCTGCCTGTATCTACTAAAATAACTCCACCAATCGATCGACTCCTGCCTGCATCCATGGTATTAAGTTCATGAAGAACAGAGCAACGCTTTAAGCAAGATGACATAATGTAGATAGAATAAAACCAATCAGTATGATTAAACCCCGTTGTTTTACCCTTAGTGGCAACAATACAAATACGTACCTCGCTACCCCTTCTGTCACGAGGTGAGGACACCACAAGATTGAACCTACTACTATGCACCACTTCCAGTGAAGATCAACGACTCAACTTGGCCAAAGAAAACCCATAGATCGGAAAGCATTACATAGCTATAACAATCATACATAATAAAGTTCAAAAAAGACTCAATTACTTTAAATGAATAAACTGATCATAAACCCTTAATTCATCGGATCCCAACAAACACACCACAAAAGAAGATTACATCGGACCGATCTCCGAAGAGAACATTGTATTGAAGATCAAATAGAGAGAGAAAGCCATCTAGCTAATCACTATGGACCCGTAGGTCTGTGGTGAACCACTCACAAATCATCGGAAGGGCAGCAAGGTTGATGTTGAAGCCCTCTGTGATCGGTTCCCCCTCCGGCAGAGTACCGAAAAAGGCCTCCAGATGCGATCGCGAAAGAACATAGACTTGCGGCGGCGGAAAAATTGTTTCGGGTGGCTCTCTGGGGGTTTTGGAATATTTTATAATTATAGCACTGGAATTAGGTCAAACGGAGCCACGAGGGGCCCACAAGGCATCAGGGTGCGCTTACCGCCCAGGGCACGCCCTATTGCCTTGCCGTCTCCTCATAGGTCTTTTGGTCCTCCCCCGAAGCTTTTAGGGTCTCTTATGTCCAGAAAAAAAATCGCTAAAAAGTTTCGTAGCGTTTGGACTCCGTTTGGTATAGATTTTCTGTAAAACCAAAAACAAGCAGAAAATAACAACTGGCACTAGGCACTGAGTTAATAGGTTAGTCCCCAAAAATGATATAAAATTGCATATAAAGTATCTAAGAATGATAATAATAGCATGACACAATAAAAAATTATAGATACGTCGGAGACGTATCATCGACCTCTGATGTCTACTACACAACTCTATTCATGTAGACTCGGTTGGGCCTCCAAGCGCAGAGTTTTGTAGGACAGCAGCAAATTTTCCTCAAGTGGATGACCTAAGGTTTATCAATCCGTGGGAGGTGTAGGATGAAGACGGTCTCTCTCAAACAACCCTGCAATCAAATACAAGCAATGTCTTGTGTCCCCAACACACCCAATACAATGGTAAATTGTATAGGTGCACTAGTTCAGCGAAGAGATGGTGATACAAGTGTAGTATGGATAGTAGATATAGGTTTTTGTAATCTGAAATAATAAAAAAAGCAAGGTAGCAAGTAACAAAAGTGAGCACAAACAGTATTGCAATGCTTGAAAACAAAGCCTAGGGTTCATAGTTTCACTAGTGCAATCTCTCAACAGTGCTAACATAATTGAACCATATAACAATCCATCAACGTGCAACAAAGAATCACTTCAAAGTTCCTAGCAAACGGAGAATATAAGAAGAAATTGTTGTAGGTAGCAAAACCACCTCAAAGTTATCCTTTCCGATCAATCTATTGAGCCATCCCTATAAGTGTCACAAACAGCCCTAGAGTTCATACTAAAATAACACCATATGATACGCATTAATTAACTCTAATGTCACCTAGATACTCCAATGTCACCACAAGTATCCGTGAGTTAATTATTCGACATGCATCAAACAATTTCAGATTCATAATATTCAATCCAACACAAAGAACTTCAAAGAGTACCCCAAAGTTTCTATCGGAGAAAGTAGGACAAAAACGTGCATCAACCTCTATGCCTAGATTACCCCAATGTCACCTCGGGAATCCGCAAGTTGATTACCAAAACATACATCAAGTGACTCAATAGAATACCCCACTGTCACTGCGGGTACCCACATGCAAGACATACATCAAGTGTTCTCAAATCCAGAATATTCAATCCAATAACAATGAAACCTCAAAGGGAAAGACTCAATTCATCACAACAAGATAGAGAGGGAAGAACACCATATGATCCAACTATATTAGCAAAGCTCGTGGTACATCAAGATCGTGCCAAATCAAGAACACGAGAGAGAGAGAGAGATCAAACACATAGCTACTAGTACATACCCTCAGCCTCGAGGATGAACTACTCACACATCACCATGAGAACGGAGGAGAAGTTGGTGGTGATGGTGATGGAGGAGATGTCCCCAGCGACGTCCCGGCACCACCGAAGGAGAGGGGGAAGGCCCCCCCCTCCTTCTTCTTCTTCCTTAGCCCTCCGGGGGGAGAGGAGGCTCTCCCCTAGATTGGATCTCTCTGTTGTCTTCTGTTTCTCGCAGCTGTTTTCGGAGCCCTTCACCGTTTCTTATATTCCTGGAGATCCGTAACTCCGATTGGGCTGAAATTTTGAGAGGATTTTTATCCGGAAATTATCTTTCTTGCGGCGAAAGAAGGGCTCCAACCGACCTATGAGGTGCCCACAAGGCAAGGGTGTGTGGCCAAGGGGGTAGGCCGCGCCCTGTTGCCTTGTGGAGCCCTCGGGCACCGTCTTGCGTTGATTCTTTTTCCCAAAAATCACATATATTCCAAAAAAAATCTCTGTAAAATTTTATCGCATTTGGACTTAGTTTGATATAGATTTTCTGTGAAACAAAAAACATGCAGAAAACAGCAACTGGCACTGGGCACTAAGTTAATATGTTAGTCCATGAAAATCATATAAACGTCATATAAAAGTGCACCAAAACCATACAAAATTATTGCTAACATGGCATGAATACTTCATAAATTATAGATACGTTGGAGACGTATCAGCATCCCCGAGCTTAATTCCTGCTCGTGCTCGAGTAGGTAAATGATAAAAGAAATAATTTATGAAGTGTGAATGCTAGCATAGTGCATAAGTTTGATCAATGGTAATTCTAATCAATTTTTCTAGCATCATTATATACCATAAACAATAGCTCATTTCTCATAAAACTTCTCATGATCAAGTAGCAAGCTATTCACATGTTAAAGTATAGACCATAAACTTTCTTGAAAACTAACAAACTATGTTTTCAGTCATCAAACAATTACAATTCATCTTATTTTCATGAAGGGTCGATGTAAGAGCTTTGATTTAGCAAATCCCACATACTCAACTATTATTTAGTCTTCCATGATTGCTGACACTCAAAGCATATTTTTAGAACAAACCGTTTCAGTCAAACACATAGGAAGATAGGGGCTTAATGTTTTGCCTCCCAACTTATTTATCTCAGGGATAATGTCAACAATAATAACTCATGATTACCTATATTCAACTGGATATATCTGCCTGGATCATTCCCTACCACATGATGCTTGCCAAGTGGAGAATAATTAAGGTTGAAAATAAGAATGAACACTATTGACTCTTGCATAAAAGTAAGAACTAAAAAGTAAAAGATAGGCCCTTCACAGAGGGAAGCAGAGGTTGTCATGCGCTTTTGATTTTGGGATGTGCAAGCCCTTAATGCAAAGGAACGTCACTTTATATTGCCCCTTGTGATAGCAACCTTTATTATGTAGTCTGTCGCTTTTATTTCTTTACCATCACAAGTTCGTACAAAGCTTATTTTCCCTTGCAATAAAAGATCATACATATTTAGGAGCAATTTTTATTGCTTTTTGCACTGATGACAACATACTTGAAGGATCTTATTCAATCCATAGGTAGATATGGTGGACTCTCATGGCAAGAAACTGGGTTTAAGGGTTTTTGGATGCACAAGTAGTATTTCTACTTAGTACGAAGTTTTGGCTAGCAAAAGATTATGAGCAAGTACCACATGTTAGAGGATCCATGACAATATAACTTCTATGTGAATATAAACAAGGGTCTTTTACATCTGTGTCCCTAACTGGAACCCACTACTCATATTTGCCCCTAATTTCGAAGCCTGCTCAAATTTGCCCCTCTGCCGTTATGTGCACTTATAGAAATGCCCTTCTGTGCCATTATCGTCCGGTCAAAGCCGGTCAAAAGGCTTTGACCGTCCTGAAAAAAATAGCAAAAAAAATCTAAAAAATCTTAATTTTTGTGGGATCAAAGATACTCAGGTTCGCAAGGTGCGTGCAAATTTTCGTGCTGTTTGGACATTCCAGGAGCTCGTGGCAAAGGAAAAATAGTAAATATGTATGCCTGTGAACAGTAAATTCAAAAAAATAGCAACAAAATTCAAAAAAATATGAAATTTTTTGGCATCAAAGAGGCTCGGGTCCACAAGGTGCGTGCAAATTTTTGTTGTGTTTGGGCATTGTAGGAGCTCGTGGAGAAAAAAAAACAAAATTTGGCTCGGGAAAAAACTTTGGAAAAAAATGACTATTTTGTTTTTTTTTGCTAGAGCTCCTCGCATGTCATTTGATCACAAAAACTTGCAAGCACCTTGTGCACCCAAGCCTCTTTGATGCCAAAAAATTTCATATTTTTTGAATTTTCTTGCTATTTTATTTCAAATTTATTGTTCACAAGCATACAGATTTACTGTTTTTTCCTTGCCATGAGCTCCTGGAATGTCCAAACAGAACGAAAATTTGCATTCACCTTGCGCACATGAGTTTCTTCGATCCCACAAAATTTTAGATTTTTTAGAATTTTTTTGCTATTTTTTTCAGGACGGTCAAAGCCCTTTGACCGGACGATAACGGCACAGAAGGGCATTTCTATAAGTGCACATAACGGCAGAGGGGCAAATTTGAGCAGGCTTCGAAATTAGGGGCATATATGAGTAGGTAGTTCGAGTTAGGGACAGAAATGCAAATGGCCCTATAAACAAACATAATCCATTACGTTGTCTTCCTTGTCCAACATCAACTACTTGATCAAGTTTGAAAATAATTAATGGGGGCTCACAATCAGAGAAGATGTCCAAGATAGTATATTTATATGTGAAATCTCTCTTCCTTCAATATTCTTTGATGAATTGTTCAAGTGACCAATGCTGTGTTTGCTAATTTTCAATAAATTTTACCACTTATACTTCTTATATGTGAAGTCACTACTCCCCATGGGACAAGAATATGAAGCACATATAATTTCAACTTTATGATATTCAATTCATTCAACAATTTACTCTTGGGATATAAGTGAAGCATGAGAGTAAATGACAAACTACTCCAAAAGATAGAAGTGAAGAACAAAGAGTAGTTAAGTGAATGGGTCACTACTAGGAAAAGGGCTATAGCTAATATGGACATTAATGGCGCACCACATATGTGGTGCGCCACTGCTATATAGCAGTGGCGCACCATGTGTAGGTACGCCATTAGTGTCCATATCACTAATGGCGCACCACACCAACGGTGCGCCACTACTAACAATTTTTTTTTCCAAAACTAGTAATGGCGCACCAGGGTCTAGTGCGCCATTACTAGTTTTAACTAGTAATGGCGCACCATACACTCTGTGCGCCACTACTGACAAAATTTTTTTTACTTTTTTTTTCAAAACTAGTAATGGTGCACCAGGGTATAGTGCGCCATTACTAGTTCAAACTAGTAATGGCGCACCCCAACCACGGTGCGCCACTACTAACAATTTTTTTTTTCAAAACTAGTAATGGCGCACCACATGACAGGTGCGCCATTAGTAACCAGGGTTACTAATGGCGCATTTTAAGGTGGTGCGCCATTGGTAACCTGAGAGCAGCTAGATATTTTGGACAGCCACCTACCACACTCACTTTCCCCACTTCATTCTCTCCACCTCCTCCTCCAAGCTTGTCTCGGGTGCCTCCTCCTCCTCACCTCATTTGCACCATAGAATCAACCAAATTAAGTAGGGTTACCGCGTTAAATTTCCTTTTTTTGATAGGTAAGTAAGGGGAAAGCTTTCTTTATGTTGTAGATCTACTTTGTTCTCCCTCCAACAACGTGCACATGCACTTGTTATGGCCTAGATCTACGTATGTTTGTGGTGTTGCATATGTTTGTGGTGTTGCATATGTTTGTGTTTGCAGGTACCGGTATTTGAAATGCGATAGTTGCCAATATTTTGCCGGAATGTTGATTCATTTCCGTTTCGGCGAGAATTTGGCACTATGCATTCTTTTTGGTCCTATTTTTAGGCAAAGTCATGCCAAATTTTTTTTTGGTTCTAAAATATCGTTTTGCTCTACCCCGCAGGCGACCATGGTCCGCACGATGACCGAAGGCATCGTGAATAGGTTTTTGAGCTCCGCGAAGGCCGAGATGCTTCAAAAGAACGAGACGGAGATAAGATGTCCGTGTCGAAGATGCAAGCTGAAGAGCCTTATGGACCCGGATTCCGTACAGGTGCGGGACCACCTGCTCTTGCGTGGTTTCATGGATGGCTATCGGTGGCAAGGTGATGAAGATGATTATGAAGTCGTCCATGGGGGCCGGGCATGAAATGAGGAAGGGCAGCAAGACAACCGCGGCGAGGGCGGGCGAGAAGACGAAGAATCTCCAGGACATGATCACGAAGTAGATGCAGTAGTACACAGTCATCTTGTAGAAGATGCCGGACATGATGATGAGGAAGATGCCGGAGCAGACGAAGGGCATGATCATGAAGATGAAGATGCCGGAGCAGACGACGATGGACCATCGATGGGCTGGGTGCAGGACCCTCATATTCAAGAGCTGCTTCTCAAGCAGACGGATAACGCAAGAGCTGCCGCCCGAGAGAAAGCCAAGCTGGATCAACTGGAGATAGACGCGGTTACTCCATTGTATGAAGGATGCAGGCCCGAGGATACCCGCCTGAAAGTAACGCTCATGGCTCTGGAGATGAAGGTAAAACACAAAATGACCGACGCATGCTTCGACGAGAACATGTCATTCTGGCACGAACGTCTTCCCAAGGGGAACAAGTGCCCGACCAGTTTCAAGGAGGCGAAGAAAATCGTGTGTCCTCTGGATTTACCGCACGTGAAATACCATGTGTGCATGAACAATTGCATCATTTATTGGGACGAGCACGCGGAGTCTACCATATGTCCGGTGTGCGGCGTCACTCGATACAAGAAGAGGAAGAAAGCTCCTCGAAAAGTGGTGTGGTACTTTCCGATCACTCCTCGTCTGCAGCGGTATTTCGCGGACCCTAAGGTAGCAAAGCTCCTGCGTTGGCACGCGGATAGGGAGGAGAAGAAGCGAGAAGATGACGGAAATGATCCGGAGATAAATAAAAAAGACAAGATGCTGAGTCACCCTAAGGATGCGAGCCAGTGGCAATCATTGAACTTCGAACACCCAGAATTTGGGGACGATCCAAGGAACATCGTGCTGGGCGCGAGCACCGATGGAGTCAATCCGTTTGGCAGCCAGAGAAGCACACATAGCACCTGGCCTGTGTTTGTGTGGATGTACAACCTTCCCCCCTGGTTGTGCATGAAGAGGAAGTACATTCACATGAGTATGCTAATTGAAGGGCCGAAACAACCAGGGAACGACATCAATCTGTATCTGGGGCTGCTGAAAGAGGAGCTAGACACGCTGTGGAAAACGCCAGCCAATACGTGGGACGCCGCAGAGAAAGAATATTTCCCTATGAGAGCCGCACTGCTCACGACGGTGCATGACTATCTCGGTTACGGATATGTCGCGGGGCAGGTGGTCCACGGATTTTCTGGATGCGTCAGGTGCATGGATGACACAACGTATCGCCAGCTAGATAGAGATCCCGGGTCTTCGAAAACCGTGTTCATGGGACATCGAAGGTGGCTTCGCGACGATGACTCATGGAGAAAACGCAAGGATCTGTTCGATGGTGAAACCGAACCCCGAAGACGCCCGCGTACGATTAGCGGCGAGGAAATAGACGAGCTGTTGAAAAATTGGAAAGAGTGCCCACCGCCGGGAAAGGCGCCAGAGCCGGGAAAGAAGCGAAAGGCGCCAGAGCCGCTGCTGAAGGTATGGAAAACGAGGTCTGTTTTCTGGGACTTGCCATACCGGAAGATCCTCCGTGTGCCTCACAGCCTTGATGTCATGCATATCACGAAGAACGTGTGCAAGAGTCTGCTTGGTACCCTGCTCAACATGCCAGAGAGGACCAAAGATGGGCCGAAAGCAAGGGCAGACTTGAAATCAATGGGCATCAGGGAGGAGCTTCACGCTAATGATGATGATGATGATGATGAGGCGAAGGACACGGAAAGTCGTCGCAAAGGCAAAAAGGCCAAGAAGATCGGAAATGACTTCCCTCCCGCGTGCTTCACTCTAAGTCAGGAGGAGATCGAGTAGTTTTTCACCTGCCTCGTAGGAGTAAAACTTCCTTACGGTTACGCGGGGAAGATAAGCAGATACCTAGACTCAGCGAAGCAGAAGTTCAGCGGGATGAAGTCTCACGACTGTCACGTGCTGATGACGCAGATACTTCCAGTTGCAATCCGTGGGATCATGGACGCGCACGTCCGTGAAACGCTATTTGGCCTATGCAACTTTTTCGACGTCATCTCTCGAAACTCGGTTGGCGTGAGGCAACTCAGAAGGCTACAGGAAGAGATCGTGGTGATACTATGCGAGCTTGAGATGTACTTCCCGCCCGCATTCTTCGACGTTATGGTGCATCTGCTGGTCCATATCGTGGAGGATATCATCCAACTCGGGCCGACGTTCCTGCACAGCATGATGCCGTTCGAAAGGATGAATGGTGTCATCAAAGGATACGTTCGCAACATGTCACGTCCAGAGGGAAGCATAGCCAGGGGCTTTATGACCGAAGAGTGCATCTCCTACTGCACGAATTATCTAGGCATCGAGAACCCCGTTGGTCTGCCCGTCAACAAGCACCTCGGCAGGCTCGCTGGATGGGGTCACCGCGACGGTCGCCGCGAAATGCATGTCGACTTCGAGGGTCGACTCGCCGACTTTGAAAGAGCAAACCTAGTCGCGCTACAACACATAGACGTGGTCGATCCTTGGGTGGTAGAGCACAAAACCTTTATTGAGAAGACGTACAATGAACGAGGCCAACAGAGGACGGACGGAGATATAATCAAAGAGCACAACTCATGTTTCACGCGTTGGTTCAAGGAGAAGCTTCTGTCGTACCCTTTACATGAGGATTCTTCCGCGGAAGAACAACTCATATTCGCCTTGTCACAGGGCGCCGAGCACAACCTGATGACGTATGAGGCGTACGATATCAACGGCTACACATTCTACACCGAGGGAAAGGACATGAAGAGCGATGGTTATCAGAACTCCGGGGTAACGATGGAATCCTACACCGGTAACGACAAGGACAGATACTACGGAAGGATCGAGGAGATCTGGGAGCTGAGCTATGCTGGAGAGAAGGTCCCGATGTTCCGTGTCAGATGGGCCAAGAGCGTCCTAAAAGAAGACCGGTATTTCACCACCATGGTTATACCCGAAGCCAAATCCAAGACCGCGGGCGCAAACGTCACCGCGAAAAATGAGCCATGGGTACTGGCTTCCCAAGTGGACCAATGCTTCTTCATTACCGACCCGTCAAAGCCCAGTCGTGTTGTCGTGAGGAGAGGCAAAAGGAAGATCATCAGAATGGATGGAGTCGCCAATGAGCAAGACTTCGACAAGTACGGCGACCCGAAGATGGAACATGACGACGACGATGAAGTGCCATACACCACAAGAAGAAGCAGGACCACCCTACCTAAAGGACGTCCGTTCAAGAGAAGAACTCCATTTGCGAAAAAGAAGGGCAAGAAGATTGTGAAAAGATAGCTAGCTAAGATCGATTGTATTTAAATTGCAGTCTTCATTTCTCGATTGTATTTCGACATATGGAAATGACATTTCTTCTGTTCTAGTCCTCATGAATATTTATTTATGTTTATTCTGGTATTTATGTTTATTCTGGTATACCAATTTTTATTTATGTTTATTCTGGTATTGAATTTCTAACTCACAAAAAGTATTGAATTTGTTAATATTTCTTGAACTCATGAATATTTTTTCAATTTCATGGGCACTTTTTGAATTCATGAATATTTTTTCAAATTTGATGATATTTTTTCATATTCATAAATGTTTTACCAATTCACAAATGAATGCAACCAAAAATCCAAAAAAAAAGTTACTAATGGCGCACCAGGAGAAGGTGCGCCATTGCTATCAAGGTACTTATGGCGCACCAGGGGTGGGTGCGCCATTGCTATCACTGTATTTATGGCGCACCCCTAGGAGGTGCGCCATTGCTAACCTTCCCCCCTCTATGTAGGTGTGTTCTGTCCATCTCGCTGTCCCTCCCTCGCCAGATCCCCCTCGCCCCCCGCGCCCGCTCCACCGCCGCCGACGACCCCCCGCACCCGATGACCCCCGCGCCCGCTCCACCGCCGTCGACGACCCCCCGCACCCGGCGAAGATGGAGTCGCCGCCGGAGCACTAGGAGGAGGAGGCCCGCGTCCACCAGGAGAGGAGGCCCGAGCACCTCGCGACCTCCCCGCCGTCTATCCCCGCCTCCCCCAAGCTCGCCGTCTCCGCCCTCCGTCATCTCCGCTCCGGCCACCACCTCATCGTGGTCAGGTAATCTTCATTGCCCTCCTCCCTCTGCCTCTCTTCTCCTCTCTTCCTCCTCTCCTCCCTCCCGGCCATGCCCTCTTCTTCTCTCTTTTGCTAGGTTTAGGTCAAATCCCTCTCGAATTTAGGTCAAATTAGGTTCAAAAAATTGCTAATTTTGGTCAAATTAGCAAGTGTCCAACTTCTTGCTCTGTAGCAAGTGTCCATCTTCCTGTGTATTTCATATATATTGGAGTTTATATCATATATATTGCTGGCATGTATTTCATATGTTCTGTAGCATTAAGGCTACATAGCATGCCATTTTTGTGCCATCGTGTCGTGATGATATTGGGGGGTTTTGTCTCCGACCATCGTGTCGTGATAATATTGTGGGGTGTTGTGGGGTTGCAGCGGGGCGGGGGTGGGATAATGATTTTGCAGGTACCCCGAGAGGCCCTTGAGTTTGCCAAAATGTCGATTAACTTCCGTTCCGGCAAATTCGGGTACTCCATATGTCCTATTTTCAGCAAAGGTCATGCTGAAATTTTCCGTGAATTTTAGCATGACTTTGCTAAAAATAGGACATATGGGGTACTTGCGACTAATGCATGGGCCGAGGTATCTTAGTACTTAATTAAGTAGGAAACCGAAGCCCAATCGGAGTACAGGGATTTGTCCATGTCATTTTCCATGGCATCGGCCTCTGATACAACACCCTGCCGTTCATACCTCCCAACAGAAAATGAACTTGAGCAGGATTGTAAAACTGTGATGTTCCAGTTTTTGTACTTACTATCCCTCTTCATCCTTGGAACATTTGACAAGAGCAGACCAGGGAGTGCTTCTGGACATGCCGGACATGCAACGCTACCGGACATGCCGGACATGCATATGGCACAGGATCCGGACATGCATATGGCACAGGATCCGGACGACGACGACGACGACGATGGTACATTTACCAAAGTCGATAAGTACTTCAACGAACATGGGTACGGTGACGAATTCTTGGGGCCTCCTTCTCAAGAACCCAACCCTGCAAAAGACGATCGCGATCTACCTGGTACCGCGGAGAAACCCAATTGTAACAGGCGTCGTCTGGCGTTCAGTTCTCAGGAGACGCCTCCAGCTGCCGCCTTCACCGAGCCTCAGATAGCCGAGGTGCGAAATATTATCAGCCCCAACACACTCCAGAAGGCGGTCTCTGAGCAGAACTCGATCCCATTACAGCAGAAGAAGAAGGGACGGAAAAGAAAGATTAAGGGTGCGAGCCAGCCGGCACCGAGTACGATCCGTGCTCAGGACGGGCCACCTTCACCTAAGGATATCTCGAGGAGGGTGCATGTGGCGGGTAGGCCGATGCTATCGACTAATATGCTCAATGCTGCAACCGGTGCTATGCGGAGTCTGCATGACAGTGTTCTTTCTTTGGAGAAGCGGCGTCTCTCCGAGAATGATGTGGCATACCCGGTTTTTGTGGCCAAGGTGCCAGAGGGCAAGGGCTTTGTCGATAGCACCATCGGGGGTATGATCGTCCTGCGGTTTGATGACATCTTCGCTATGTTTAACCTTCATCCGCTGCACTACACCTTCATTCGGCTATTTTCGCTCAGTATGGAGATGCGGATCATTAGAGACAAGACCCCGGACATCGTGATAGTCGACCCCTTCTACATGCGTGCCAAGATCTTGGGCAGCGCTGGGGACCGGCAAGTCGCGAGTTCATACCTCGAAGGCGTCATTCTGGCGAACCCAGATAAGGATAACTTCCTCGTGCCTTACTTTCCCGAGTAAGTCATCCCCTCACCGCCCCGTAACATATGATTTCTTAGATTTCGATCGTTCTTTTTTTTTCTAACATTCCGTGTTTTGTGCAGTGACACACATTGCACACTCATCCTCTAAAGCCCGAAATATTCCATGCCCACGTATTTCGACTCGGACCGTCAGTCGAAGAAAGCCTACACAAATATCAAGAAAGTTCTTGATGAAGCTCTCCCCGGCTACGCCAGATCTGGAGGCACCTTCAAGAGGCCAATTTGTAGGTACGGCAAGCACGTGTTCACCCACAATACGACGTTCCCCTGCGTCAAGCAGCCGCCTGGCGGTCAGAAGGATGCCTACTACGCCCTCCATCACATGCGGGCGATCGTGCGGGACCATAATCACCTTCTGCTACCAAATAATCTCAAAGATTGGGCCGCACGCTTGTCGGCAATCCAGGACGCGGACATCAGACAAGAATTCTTTCGCATCCAGTCGGAGTTTGCGGAAATCATCCATCAAGATGTCCTTCGTACCTCGGGGCAGTTCTACCTTAGATATCAACCGTCCAACAGTGAGATAGAAACAACGCTACAAATGCAGGCTGACAACGACCGTGATTTCATGACCATCACGATAGACGGCGGCTTCATCCACGCTCCGGTCCCTGAGTCGAGTCGAAAGTAGTGATGCTATGTAGTTCTGAAATATCGATTAGCTCATGTTGTAATTAAACTTTAATGAACTTGTATGTCTCTTTAGTTTGGACAGTCGTTCAACTTATATGTAATCGATGCTATTTATTAGTAGGACCATGAATCGTGCTATTAATGTGTTGCTTTTCTCTTCCGATCCTTTTGTTGCATACTTATATATTGCTTATGTATTGTCTGTGAATTGCTACTAACGTTTTGTTTGTCTAGTGCATAGAGATGCCGTGGTATGTCGTGTACAAGGGTAAGGTTCCCGGAGTCTACGACGACTGGGAGGAGTGTTGGACACAGGTTCACCGTTTCAGCGTTAACAGTTACAAAGGGTACACCACTAGGGCGGAGGCGGAAGCTAGATACGCGCGCTATCTAGCGGGAGAGAGGAGGGAGCGTTGGAGGAACCGGATGAAGACCAGTTTCATCGCGATGATGCTCATCGTGATGACCGCAGCTCTCTTCTATGTGATGGTAGTTTAGATGATCGATATCGACTTGTAATGTGAAGACAAACTCACTACTCGCGGTCTCGAGACTTGTAATGTTCTAACTTTGTTCGGTATTTTGAATTCGGAGACTAATATGATGAATTGTATTCGGAGACTAATCTTCTATTGTATTCGATAAATCTGCTGTTTATATGTTGTGCTGTCTATATTCTGTGCAGTAATATATTTTGTAACCTGTGCAAATATCAGAAAAGAAAAAAAAATTCCTAATATTCATACTAGTGGCGCACCACACTGCACTTTAGTGGCGCACTGCAATAAACACACTAGTGGCGCATTATCTAGAAGTGCGCCATTAGTAACCCAGAGCACAAGGTAAATATGGCCCCCTGGGAGGCATAGTAATGGCGCACCAGGGGACATAGTAATGGCGCACTGCCAGGTGCGCCTCTATTGTCTGGTATACTAATGGCGCACCAGGGGTGCGCCATTAGTACTTGTTACTAGTGGCGTGATGATAGTGGCGCACCTATAGTGCGCCATTAATGGCCAAAACAGGTGCGCCACTAACAGGCCTTTTCCTAATAGTGGGTAGCTATGTGAAGACTCTCTCTCAATAAAGATTTCAGATCCAAGTATTTTATTCAAATAGCAAACAAAATTAAAATAAAAGGACACTCCAAGAATAGCACATACCATGTGAACAAGTGAAAACTTAGGCTAACCGATAGGTGTTGATGAAGAAAGGTGGGGTGCCTACCGGGACATCCCCAAGCTTAGTTGCTTGAGACATCTTGGAATATTATCTTGGGGAGCCTTAGGCATCCCCAAGCTTGAGCTCTTGTATCTCCTTAATTCCTCTCATATCACGGCTTCTCTTAAGTCTTAAAAACTTCATCCACACAAAACTCAACAAGAACTCGTGAGATAAGTTAGTACAAATCAATTCAAAACCTTAACATTTTCTACTGTAGAAAATTACTAAAATTATAATTAAACATTGCATACTAAATGCCTCTGCATATTTAATACTCCTATCCACAAATAAAACATTAAACAAGCAAACATATGCAAACAATGCAACTATAACAGAAATCTGTCTAAACAGAACAGTCTATAAAGATGGAATAAAAATTCATACTTTCCTAACTGCAAAAATTCTGAAAAATTACCAAGTGACAGAGAAATCATGCATGCTTACTGTGTAAAAATTTCAGATTTTTATCATGTTCTAACTATTCAGGAATATTCTGGACATAACAGAAAACTTTCTGTTTTCAAACAGCAACTCATGAACTTGCAAACTGAGCATGGTAAAGGCTATACTTGACATTTTATTGAAATAAAAAGGTGCAAACATTATTCTAAGTATCATCAAGCAAATCTAAATAAAAGAAAATGACGCTCCAAGCAAAACACATATTATGTGACGAATAAAAATATAGTTCCGAGTGAGGTTACCGATAGTGTTGAAGACGAAAGAGGGGATGCCATCCGGGGCATCCCCAAGCTTTGACGCTTGAGTCTTCCTTGAATTTTACTTTGGGGTGCCTTGGGCATCCCCAAGCTTAGTATCTTGCTGCTCCTTATTCTCCTCATATCGTTGTCTCGCCTAAAACTTGAAAACTTCAATCACACAAAACTTCAAGCACTCACCTCCCCGGCAACGGCGTCAGAAATGAGCTTGATGTCTACTACACAACTTTATTCTTGTAGACTCGGTTGGGCCTCCAAGCACAGAGTTTTGTAGGACAGCAACAAATTTCCCTCAAGTGGATGACCTAAGGTTTATCAATCTGTGGGAGGTGTAGGATGAAGATGATCTCTCGCAAAGAACCCATCAATCAAATACAAGCAATGTCTTGTGTCCCCAACACACCCAATACAATGGTAAATTGTATAGGTGCACTAGTTCGGCGAAGAGATGGTGATACAAGTGTAGTATGGATAGTAGATATAGGTTTTTGTAATCTGAAATAATAAAAACAGTAAGGTAGCAAGTAACAAAAGTGATCACAAACGGTAATGCAATGCTTGAAAACAAGGCCTAAGGTTCATACTTTCACTAGTGCAATCTCTCAATAGTGCGAACATAATTGAAGCATATAAAAATCACTCAATGTGTAACAAAGAATTACTCCAAAGTTCCTAGCAAATGGAGAACATAAGAAGAAACTGTTGTAGGTAGCAAAACCACCTCAAAGTTATCCTTTCCGATCAATCTATTGAGCCATCCCTATAAGTGTCACAAACAGCCCTAGAGTTCGTACTAAAATAACACCATATGATACGCATCAATTAACTCTAATGTCACCTAGATACTCCAATGTCACCACAAGTATCCATGAGTTAATTATTCAACATGCATCAAACAATTTCAGATTCATAATATTCAATCCAACACAAAGAACTTCAAAGAGTACCCCAAAGTTTCTATCGGAGAAAGTAGGACAAAAACGTGCATCAACCTGTATGCCTAGATTACCCCAATGTCACCTCAGGAATCCGCAAGTTGATTACCAAAACATACATCAAGTGACTCAATAGAATACCCCATTGTCACTGCGGGTACCCACATGCAAGACATACATCAAGTGTTCTCAAATCCAAAATATTCAATCCGATAACAATGAAACCTCAAAGGGAAAGACTCAATTCATCACAACAAGATAGAGAGGGAAGAACACCATATGATTCAACTATATTAGCAAAGCTCGCGGTACATCAAGATCATGCCAAATCAAGAACACGAGAGAGAGAGATCAAACACATAGCTACTAGTACATACCCTCAGCCTCGAGGATGAACTACTCAAACATCACCATGAGAACGGAGGAGAAGTTGGTGGTGATGGTGATGGAGGAGATGTCCCCGGCGGCGTCCCGGCGCCACCGGAGGAGAAGGGGAAGGGGCCCCCTCCTTCTTCTTCTTCCTTGGCCCTCCGGGGGGAGAGGAGGCTCTCCCCTAGATTGGATCTCTCTGTTGTCTTCTGTTTCTCACAGCTGTTTTAGGAGCCCTTCACCGTTTTCTTATATTCCCGGAGATCTGTAACTCCGATTGGGCTGAAATTTTGAGGGGATTTTTACCCGGAAATTATCTTTCTTGCGGCAAAAGAAGGGCTCCAACCGACTTACGAGGTGAGAACAAGGCAAGGGGGCGTGTCCAGGGGGTAAGCCGTGCCCTTTTGCCCCATGGAGCCCTCGGGCATCATCTTGCTTTGATTCTATTTCCCGAAAATCACATATATTCCAAAAAAAATCTCCGTAAAATTTTATCGTGTTTGGACTTAGTTTCATATAGATTTTCTGTGAAACAAAAAACATGCAGAAAACAGCAACAGGCACAGGGCACTAGGTTAATATGTTAGTCCATGAAAATCATATAAAAGTCATATAAAAGTGCACCAACACAATATAAAATTATTGTTAACATGGCATGAATACTTCATAAATTATAGATACGTTGGAGACGTATCAACCTCCCATAAGACAAGTACAACGTGAGTGGCATCGTCAACGCCAAGGACCTATCTCCCTTCCATGGTGATGAGGTTATCGATCCGAGAGCGGATCTTCCCCAAGGGGGAAGATGATGTGGAGCATCCTACGGTCATCCCAATGGACACACCATCATCACCCAAAACACCAAGTGGACCAATGACAAGAGCTCATGCAAGAGCTATCGAAACCAAGGTTAACTATCTCCTCGCTGAACTTCCCTTCGAATCACATGAGACATGGATACTACCTCAAACGGAGACACTTTGTGTGCTCAGGTACCAAGGAACCAGCCATGAAGAAGCTAGGGAACAAGGGCAAGCAATGGCGGAAGAAGATCGTGAAGGAGAAGAGCAAATGTGTCGGGCCCATGGAACCCGGGGTATCCAGGCCCGTCTGCCTTTGGCCCAGGGCGCAACGCCTGGAGTGGGCCCGGCGGGCCGTCGCCACCAAGTGTCTCACCGAGACCCCTCATGGGGCCCTGGCCTCCTGAGGCCCCCTCCTCAGGGAGTAGCAGGCAACGCTCAGCACCACCATCAATGGCCTCGCGAGGTCCCCTCACGAGGCGGCTTCCCGAGTGGCCTCACGAGGCGGCTTCCCGGGTGGCCTCACGAGGCGGCTTCCCGAGGTGGCCTCACGAGCGGCTTCCCGAGGTGGCCTTCCGAGGTCCCCTCCCGCAGGCGTTCGAGACGGAGGCCGTTCGGCGTGTCGCGGTCTGGAGCCCATCACGTGGGTGACGCGCACAGCGACGAGCAGCAGCAGAGGCCACGCCAGCAGGCGCGGATGCAGCTGGTTTCCTCTTTTGCGTTAGGGGAGCAGGGCTAGCTATCTACTCTCCAAAGCAACCCCAAAGGTTGCCCGATCGGCGAAGGAAGACCAAGACGGCGGGCGCGCAGGGTGGAGGTCATCACCGAGCCCACCGGCGCGTCATGGATCATGCTTTGGCAGGCGAAGACCACCTTTAGTCAGGATAGCCTGAGCGCCTGTCCCCTTTCAAAACCACCAAGTGTGGCAACCCTTCCCGCCTAAGGTTCCAGGGGGAAGAGGACCAAGGCTGGCATAAAAGGGGCAGGGCAGCCACCATAGCAAAAGGACCGGAGACGAGACGGGATCGTCTTCAACCTTGTACGCGAGAACTCTCTCACCCACAATAATCCCAACTACAAGCAGGAGTAGGGTCTTACACCGCAAGGTGGCTCGAACCTGGGTAACCGTTGTGTCCTCGCCCGTCCTACGCTAGCGCGCTCTCGCCGTAGTCTCGCCGTAGCGTTGCCGTGGTAGGAGAGGAAGTAGTGGAACGAGCTCACCCTAGTGTTCGAACCTTTGGGTCCCCGGAGCCCCACTTCCGACATTTGGCGCGCCAGGTAGGGGTGCGCTACTGTTCTTCTGCTCGACCCTCAGCTCCACCAGCCCCATGGCCGACGCACGTCGCGAGCGCGCTGAGCGCAAGGCTAGCCGCGTGGCCCAGACAGAGCCGGTGGCCCGTGGCAATCGCCGCCGCCCCGACGCCGAGGCTGCCGCCGCCACCGACCCCGCTGCCCGCGAGCAGCAGGCCTCCTCCCTGCACCCCTCCGTGCGGGCGGACGGCCACACCGCCACGGCCTCCTCCCTCGTCAACCGTGGGCCGCCGAACCCGCAGGCCGCGCTGCTCATGGCGCATGAGCTGCTCCGCTACCGTCCTGATGACGCTGGCTACGACGCCTGGCTTGGTCGCATCACCGAGCTCGTCAACGTCGCCGGGGACGCCCCGGCGCCTTCTCACTCGCTCCGCCCTCCACCGTCTCGTGCTGGGGACCTGGCGCACGGCGCTCCCCTGTCGCCTCCTCTGCGTGACGAGCGCGCCGGGCCCCAGCGCAGCGCGCGGGCTCGAGAGCCGTCCCGCGGCGCGTCTTCTCTGGACCACTACGAGCCCAGCTGCCAGATCATCCACCGCACGCCCCCCGACGCGCGAGTGCTCCTCGAGGGCCAATGCCAGCGCCAGGACCAGGCCGTTCAAGACGTTGCAGCGGCCGGGCGTCAAAACCGCGCCGCCCTCACCGGCGGCGTCCCCTCGAGCGGCGTGGGCTGCCGTGCCTTCACCCGCGAGCTGCGTCGCGTGGTCTGGCCCGCGAAGTTCAAGACTGAGCTGCCTCCGCGCTACGACGGCACCCCCAACCCCACGGAGTTCCTCTAGCTCTACGCGCTGAGTGTCGAGGTGGCGAACGGCGACGACAAGGTCATGGCGAACTGGTTCCCCATGGCCCTCAAGGACGGCCCGCGCTCCTGGCTCATGAACCTCCCCGAGGATTCCATCTCGTCGTGGGACGAGCTCTGCAGCTAGTTCATCGCCAACTTCAAGGGCACACAGGACCGCTCCCTCACCATCAACGACCTGCGGCGTGTTCGACAGCGCCCAGACGAGACCCTCCGCAAGTACATCCAGCGCTTCAGTCAGGTGCGCAACAAGATCCCGCGCGCTTCCAACGCGGCCGTCATCTCCGCATTCTCAACCGGCGTCACGGACATCAGGATGCGCGAGAAGCTCGCCATCAACGGTGAGCTCGACTCCGTGCTCGAGTTGCTCGACCTCGCCGACAAGTGCGCCAAGGCTGAAGAAGGCCGCCTCTTCGTCCACAACGACCCCGACGTGGCGCTCGACGGCACCAAGGCCAAGAGCAAGGACGTCAAGTGCAAGGGCCCTGCCGTGCTTGCGGCGGAGCCCGAGCAGAAGCGCGGCCGCGACCTCGACGAGCCCAGGAAGGACAACCGGCCACTCTCCGCCTTTCACAACGTCCGCTCCCACAGCACTGAAGACTGTCATGAGCTCAAGTTGCTCCGCGACGAGCGCCAGAGCCGCCGAGAAGACCGCAACGGCCGCGGCGCCGGCCGCGGAGGTGGCCGCAGCCACAACCGCTGGGACAGCCGCAACAATAATAGCAACTACCGCAAAGGCTGGCGCGATCAGCCTCGTGAGGCCGCCTAGCGCGACCAGCCTCGTGAGGCGAATCCTCAGGCTAATGCCGCTCTCCCGCCGCTGCCTTCGCCACCTCGGAGGAACGACGTCAACCAGCCTGACGAGGGCGCTGGGGGCTACCAGGAGCCTCGCGCGGTCGCCTGCATCCTTGGCGGGTCCCAAGCCCCCGCATCCGTCCACCACTTCAAGCAACTCTCTCGCGAGGTGTACGCCGCCCTCCCGAGGCCTGAGGTCATGTGGCCCCTCAAGTGGTCGCAGTACGCCATCACCTTCGACTCCAAGGACCACCCCAAGTCCACGGCCTCCACAGGCGCGCTCCCCATGATGTGCACTCCCACCATCAGCAACGTCGCGGTCACCAAGACCCTCATCGACGGGGGTGCCGGCCTCAACGTGCTCTCCATCGAGACCTTCGAGACGCTCCAGGTGCCCTACGACCAGCTGATGCCGACCAGGCCCTTCTCCGGAGTGACCGATGGCTCCACCATTCCGCTGGGGTAGGTGCGCCTCCCCGTCACCTTCGGTACCCGCAAGAACTACCACACCGAGCTCATCGACTTCGATGTGGCGCACATCGGCCTGCCCTACAATGCCATCTTGGGCTACCCAGCTCGCACCAAGTTCATGGCGGCCACTCATCACGCCTACAACGTCCTCAAGATGCCCGGCTGCAGCGGCATCATCACCGTCGCCTGCGACATAAAGGACGCGGCCGGCACCCTCGAGCGCGCCTACAAGGCTGCCGTTGTCGCGCACCCAGCCGACGAGGACGCGGCCGAGCCTTCCGAAGCCGCGCCCGCGAAGAAGAAGCAGTTGTTTTCTCAGGACCGCGCTGAGACGAAGAAGGTGTCGGTGGACGGCAGCGGCTCCGGCCCCGCCTTCACCATCGGCACAGGCCTCCCTCCTGCATAGGAAAGCGCGCTCGTCATCTTACTTCGGGCAAACTCGGATGTTTTCGCCTGGAAAGCATCCAACTTGTCCGGTGTGCCGAGGGAGGTGATCGAGCACCACTTAGCGGTGTGCCCCAATGCACGCCCGGTCAAGCAGAAAGCGCGGCGCCAGGCGCCAGAGAAGCAAGAGTTCATCATCAATGAAGTTCAGAAGCTCCAAGAAGCCGGAGTCGTTCGTGAGGTGCGCCATCCCGAATGGCTCGCCAACCCAGTCGTCGTCCCCAAGAAGGGCGGCAAGGAGCGCATGTGCGTCGACTTCACCAGCCTCAACAAGTCCTGTCCTCGTGACCCCTTCCAGCTGCCGCGAGGCGGCCAGGGCGTTGGCCCCACCGTCGGTGGCACGTGCATGCCCTTCGGGCTGAGGAACGCCGGCGCCTCTTTCCAGAGGCTGGCGCCCTTCGTACTAGGGCCTCGTGAGCCTCCCGCTCCTCGCGAGCTCCCAGCGACTCGCGAGCCCCCTGGCTCCGAAGGAGCAGACTCCCTTGGCACGCCACGCCGAGTGGTCTGACGTCACTACAGTGCGGTTCTGCCAGGTGCGCCCGGCGCGTCGCCTCGCGCGACCCTCACTCCTTCCCGCCGCGCCTCTCGAGCTTCGCTCCCGGAACCTTATCCTTTTGGCCGTGTAATGGATTTCACTGATTTCGCCCTGATGAGTTATAGTGCCCGCTAATTTCTATGTTAAGTTTGATGCTGGTCGGAGAGCGCCACGCGCTCGCGACCCCTCCCCTGACCAGTTCCGTGAGCGGGGGCTGAGGCACGGTGCCTGTGCTTGGGTCCGTCCCTACAGTACAGAAAAATCCAAGCGACTGCGCTCTGGCTCGCGGGCCTGCTCCCGTACACATCACCTCACCAAGGTCCTTGGTGTCTTATCCCCTCACACAACGGCCACGGGCGAGATAGCAAGCGCGTGCCGCCCTCCCACCGTGAATCTGTTGACATGCAGTCCCTCAGGAGGCGAACTGCGCGAGGACCTCGCGGGCAGCCCCTCGCGAACCGGCCTCGTGAGACGAAGATACTTCGATCGCCGAGCCTCGTGAGCGTGCCTCGCGAGCTGCTTGAGCCCCTCACGAGTTGAGGCTCGCCCGTCGTCGCCCTCCGCCAAAGCTAAGTCTGACTGCCTCGCGAGACGCCCTCACCTTCACTCAAACTCTCTCCCCTCGCGATCCCGCTGGGTGCTAGAGTTTTTTCTTCTGTGTAAGCCGCTTGCACGCCAAAGGGGGGCTTCCTGAGCATCGCGCCTCAGGAGCCCTCACTAGCTCACGGTGCCCCTTACCTCCTGGCCTTGTCCCGGCATCGCGACCGGACATACCAGCGGCGGTTGAGGCTCGCCCAGGGGCTGGGCCCTGACGGCGTAGAGCGCTGAGGCGAACAAAGAAAAAAAATCAGCCTCACGAGAGGACTTCGGGAGAGAATATGCATATACCCCGAATCACAAAAGCATTAAGTTAAACATAGAAGACATTGTTTTCATGCCCCTGCGGGGCTACATCGGTTCAATGCAGGAAAATAGAAAAAAGGGGCCTAGGCGGGGCACCGTCACCCGCAAGACTCCAGCGCGGGTGCCGCGCGCGTTCCCAAGAAGGCGCTGCAGGCAAGTGCGGCTCCGTCACATGCGCGCGGTGTTCCGGCTCCAGAGTCGTCGTCGCGCGCGCCTAGTCGGAGTCCTCATCCTCGCTCTTGACGCGGGGGGAGCCGCCGTCGCCTCCGCCCCCGCCGGAGGGGGCGACACCGTCAGAGGAGCCGTCCTCGCTGGAGGAGCCGCTGTAGCTGTCCTCGCTCTCGGCGCAGCACTCCAGGCGGCTGCCGGAGAGCCCGAAGATCTTAACGAAAAGCGTGGCGGCCCCATCGTACTTGAACTGGAGGACGTGCCCCCGCTTCAGGCCGCGGGCGAGGGCGAACGACTTCCACCCCTGCCTCAGGAACATGAAGCCCAAGGCGGTAAGCTCCGTCGCCACCCAGGAGGGGCCGTTGCAGCAACCGTCGGCCTGCACCCGCAGGCCCAAGGGCGCGCGGTCCGCCATCGCCGCCGCGAAGGAGTCCGGGAGCCGGAGCCAGGTGCAGGGGCTGCGGTGCATGTTCACGATGAACTCGCATGCCGCCTCCGCCGAGTGGCTCCCCGCCTGGGGCGGAAGGGCAGCCGCTCCGCCGCGGCCGCCTCGGCCTTGCGCGCCTCGCCCGCCGCGCCCGCGAGCGGCGCCCCTTCCGCGACTGGTGGGCCCGGCGTCGGCGGCCGTCGAGGATCGACCACGCCCCCTGGGCGGGACCTGCGATAAGACGGCGGAAGCACGGCTGCACCCTCGTCCTCTCGCCATCTCTTCGGTAATTCTAGCAAGGAGACGAGGAAGCTGGAGGAAGGAGAAGGTGAGTGGGGGGCTCCGGCTCTCCCTTCCCCCCTTTTTATCTCGGCGCGGGACTCCCCTCGTCGCTCTGCCTTCTCCGGCGCCAGGATTTATGTCAGCGCGGCAATTCCCGAGGTGTCGTGGGGAAGTGGGGGCGTCGCCCGTCACATCGTGCGCCACGTGTCGCGCCTGGCCGCAGGCGGTTAGGGCCCGCGCTGTTTCGCCCCTCTGTAGGCGGGAACGTGCGCGCCGCGGGCCCGGGGGCTACTGTCGGGCCCATGGAACCTGGGGTATCCAGGCCCGTCTGCCTTTGGCCCAGGGTGCAACGCCTGGAGTGGCCCGGCGGGCCGTCGCCACCAAGTGTCTCACTGAGACCCCTCATGGGGCCCTGGCCTCCTGAGGCCCCCTCCTCAGGGAGTAGCAGGCAACGCTCAGCACCACCATCAACGGCCTCGCGAGGTCCCCTCATGAGGCGGCTTCCCGAGTGGCCTCACGAGGCGGCTTCCCGGGTGGCCTCACGAGGCGGCTTCCCGGGTGGCCTCACGAGGCGGCTTCCCGAGGTGGCCTCACGAGTGGCTTCCCGAGGTGGCCTTCCGAGGCCCCCTCCCGCAGGCGTTCGAGACGGAGGCCGTTCGGCGTGTCGCGCGGTCTGGAGCCCATCACGTGGGTGACGCGCATGGTGACAAGCAGCAGCAGAGGCCGCGCCAGCAGGCGCGGATGCAGCTGGTTTCCTCTTTTGCGTTAGGGGAGCAGGGCCAGCTATCTACTCTCCAAAGCAACCCCAAAGGTTGCCCGATCAGCGAAGGAAGACCAAGACGGCGGGCGCGCAGGGCGGAGGTCATCACCGAGCCCACCGGCGCGTCATGGATCATGCTCTGGCAAGCGAAGACCACCTTTAGTCAGGATAGCCTGAGCGCCTGTCCCCTTTCAAAACCGCCAAGTGTGGCAACCCTTCCCGCCTAAGTTTCCAGGGGGAAGAGGACCAAGGCTGGCATAAAAGGGGCAGGGCAGCCACCATAGCAAAAGGACCGGAGACGAGACGGGATTGTCTTCAACTTTGTACGCGAGAACTCTCTCACCCACAATAATCCCAACTACAAGCAGGAGTAGGGTCTTACACCGCAAGGTGGCCCGAACCTGGGTAACCGCTGTGTCCTCGCCCGTCCTACGCTAGCGCGCTCTCGCCGTAGTCTCGCTGTAGCGTTGCCGGGGTAGGAGAGGAAGTAGTGGAACGAGCTCACCCCAGTGTTCGAACCTTTGGGTCCCGGAGCCCCACTTCCGACAAAATGGTACAAGTCTGCGCTTGCCCGGACGATCCGGACCCCGTTCGAACGATCAGGACCCCTGTCTAGACGATCCTGCTACACGTCCCGAAGGCAGCCGAAGGCCGAGCCTAAAGCCAGATCATCTAGGACCCCGCCAGGATCATCCGGAAGAAGCCCGGACGTCCGGGCGGCGACGCGGACATCCGTCCTACCACCTACTAATTCGACCCAGCCGGACCATCCAGGTAGCTACCCGGATCATCCGGCCAATGCTCGGATCATCCGGGTACCCACCCGGATGTCCAGCCTTGCCTGCACGCAATTCGTCCATGTGGCCTTGTATCTCGCCACCTACCTCTCTATTCCGCCCTAGACTACAAATAGACCTCCCCCTTCCTCCTTCTAGGGTTAGCAAAGCATATGAGATGAACTAGAGAGCTTTGCTCCTTACCATACCTCTCCCATCAAGATCAAGACCTCCATGTGAGAAGATCCATAGAGGATTCAAGGCCCCTCTAAGCGAAGATCCACCATGGATTCAAGGCCCCTCTTCTCCTAGAGATTTGGGAAGAACTATCTACCACTTTTACTTTCCTCTTGTTGGATTTGGATCTTGAACCTTGTATGTATATGTGGATTTAGTGGATGTGTGACTTTGGATCTTGTCATTTGAGTGTTCCTCTTTGTGATTTCCTCTTGATTTCCCCCTTTCTCACCTCCAAGTGTGAAGAAGATCACTAACTAGGGTTTCGACCTACACCACTTTAGCTCATTTCTCGGCAGTAAAGATGTGGCTCATGACCACACATCACATGCTGTAAATTAGGTTGGGGGCTGTTATAGCACCTCGTCCGCAACATATCGGATATATAAAAGAATTAGGATACACCTGTTCGCATAGTGCCTATGCGACCAATGCTGACCCTTCAATTTGTCTTAAGACATAATATGCATCGACTTTGACTTATGACTTTTTACCAAGCTAGGTTGCCTGGCTCCTATGTCTACCCCTTATGTTTTCGCATGTTCATTTAAGGGCGTAATAGGTGCACCTCTGTGATTGTTACTTCTGGGGTCATCCTAGTTAAGTACCTTAGGTGGGTGAAATCGAAAGCTATCAGTTACAACACACGAAACCGGTCGGCACGAAGGAAGTCAATATTACAACCCCTGGGGATAATGTCAGACTTTGATCCTACTCGGCGAGCTATCCAAGGCTTGTCTGCCCTCCTCGGAAAATATATGAGTCAACATCAGTAAAGGTCATGATGACAATACCTCAGATAAAGGGACCGACTGAGGACCTTCCTATCCGATATGTGGCCGCGTTAAGCACCTCTAACTGGCTCCCTGTTTAGCTCGCGGTTAGACCATGCAAGCTGAATTGCCTCGCTCATATTGGAAGTTCCCCGAAGAAATGGTTGACACCAGGAGCACTCTTCGTTTGCCCATGGCTAAGGAGGTGGAAGCCGATGGGCAGTTAACACAAGTATTCTAATACACGGGATCGAGCAACACCAAATACGTTGTCGATATATAAATAACGTTATGAAATCAAAAGGTGGCTTGAATAGTAAGTTTTCACAGACCATCTATGAGCTCGGTCAGCGAGTAGTCCTTTTCCATATGTGGGCAAAAAGCATGACACACTGAAAGTTGATGTTTGGCCGGATTTCATTTCCATTGTTGTCCGCAGGGCCAACCCGAGCAACCCACTCTAGCTTCAGCGTCGGAAAATGCATATGGATCATGGCCCATGCCTGCCGAGTACCCTCCCAACACGCTGAGATCTTCCACGTCTTGATCCGCTCGCGTGCTCCCTGGAGACGTCGGGCGAGAGTGGCTTGGTCCTCGGGTAACTTTTCCTTATGCCATAGAGCCTGGAAAACAACCTCCATGCAAGTTTGCGTCAACTAATGTAGCTCGGTCAACTTAACCAAATGTTGGACACCCCGGTGTCTTCAGCTGGCCGATCGGGCATAATCGTTGCAATGAGAACACGTATGTTACACACAATACGAACGGCTAAAGCCAAGGATATATACGAGATGTAAAATCACTTACCTAAAAGAAATTCGCAAGCCTGTTTCATCTCATGCAGTAGCCAGCTGAGATTTTAGTTGTTCCAGCTCCGGCCCTTGCTGATTCTTCTCCTCGGCCAGCTTGGCATTCATATCTTTAAGATGGTTTAATTCATCCAGTCGCCGGCTGAGAACAGTTCGTCCGTCTGACTCCTGGGACTCGGCGTATCGTGCGTCCTCCCGAGCACTCCCGAGATCTTTTCCCATCATAGAGACACGCTCCACTGCAAAAATGTTAGGGCATATCTCTCTCTAATTGGTTTTGGTGTTGATGACAATGCGCTTTGCGGACTAACCGAGCGCATTGAGAAGTTCAGATATTATCACATATGGCACAAGACGGTCTATTCCCCTCGGAGATAGAAAGATCAAAGACGGTTTATTTCTGGCATTTCTTTTCATTGATTTGAGTCGTAGGAAAACCATACTATTAAGAGGGGGGTCCGCATTGGATGGTATGGGTGGAATCAATACGTACAGACACAAAATGCACCCACATACCTTTCCCTCAACTCTGGAGCATCCAACTGTTGTGCATTGGTGTTACTGACATAGGCTAAGTGGTAGTACCGCATGCTACCACGGTAGTACCGCTTAGGCGGTACTTCTACCGGCAGTACCGCGGCTATTGCCGCTGGTTTCTGTGTTAGGTTGAGAGCAAATTGCGGTAGTACCACTTACCCCTAGCGGTAGTACCGCTTGTGCGGTACTTCCACAGGAGTACCACTGGTACTTCCGTGGATTCCTCTCTATGCCATTCACTAATTCACAGTAGTACCGCTGGCGCTAAATGGTAGTACCGCTTAGGGCCGTATTGATGGGTAACTGATACGTCTCCAACGTATCTATAATTTATGAAGTATTCATGCCATGTTTATTATAGTTTTGTATGATTTTGGTGCACTTTTATATGGCTTTTATATGATTTTTATGGACTAACATATTGACCTAGTGCCCAGTGCCAGCTGTTGTTTTCTGCTTGTTTTTCGTTTTCCAGAAAATCCATATCAAACAAAGTCCAAATGCAGCGAAACTTTTTGACGTTTTTTTCTGGAAGGAAACAGACCCAGGAAGCTTCGAGGAGCAGCAGAAGAGCCACAGGGGCCCCACGAGCCACCTGGGCGCGCCAGCCCCCCCCCCCAGGCGCGCCCTGGTGCCTCGTGGGCCCCTTGTGGCACCTCTTTGCGTGATTCCAACGCTGAAAAATCATATATATTCAAAAAAACCCGAAAGTTAACCTAGATGAGTTTTTACGCCGCCGCAAGCCTCTGTTCCGAAGCGACCTCATCTGGAGCTCCGTTCCAGCACCCTGCCAGAGGGGGGAATCATCACCGGAGGCCATCTTCATCATCCCGGCGGTCTCCATGACGAGGAGGGAGTAGTTCACCCTCGGGGCTGAGGGTATGTACTAGTAGCTATGTGTTTGATCTCTCTCTCTTGTGTTCTTGATTTGGCAGGATCTTGATGTACCGCGAGCTTTGTTAATATAGTTGGATCATATGGTGTTTTTCCCTCTCTATCTTGTTGTGGTGAATTGAGTTTTACCTTTGAGGTTTCACTATTATCGGATTGAATACTTTTATGGATTTGAGAACACTTGATGTATGTCTTGCATATGAATACCCGTGGTGACAATGGGGTATTATATTGATTCACTTGATATATGTTTTGGCACTCAACTCACGGATTCCCGAGGTGACATTGGGCAATCTATGCATAGGGGTTGATGCACATTTTTGTCCTACTTTCTTCGGTAGAAATCTTGGGGCACTCTTTGAAGTTCTTTGTTTGGATTGAATATTATGATCTGAAGTTGTTTGATGCATATCGAATAATCAACTCACGGATACTTGTGGTGACATTGGAGTATCTAGGTGACATTAGAGTTGGTTGATGCGTATCATATGGTGTTATTTTAGTACGAACTCTAGGGTTGTTCGTGACACCTATAGGAATAGCTCAATAGATTGATCGGAAAGAATAACTTTGAGGTGGTTTCGTACCCTACAACAATTTCTATCTTATGTTCTCCGCGAATAGGAACTTTGGAGTGATTCTTTGTCGCACGTTGAGGGATTGTTATATGATCCAATTATGTTAGCATTGTTGAGAGATTGCACTAGTGAAAGTATGAACCCTAGGCCTTGTTTCTAAGCATTGCAATACCGTTTGTGCTCCATTTTATCACTTACTACCTTACTGTTTTTATATTTTCATATTACAAAAACCTATATCTACTATCCATACTACACTTGTATCACCATCTCTTCGCCAAACTAGTGCACCTATACAATTTACCATTGTATTGGGTGTGTTGGGGACACAAGAGATTTCTTGTATTTGGTTGCATGGTTGTTTGAGAGATACCATCTTCATCCTACGCCTCCCACGGATTGATAAACCTTAGGTCATCCACTTGAGGGAAAATTGCTACTGTCCTACAAAACTCCGCGCTTGGAGGCCCAACACGAGTCTACAAGAATAAGTTGTGTAGTAGACATCAAGCTCTTTTCTGGCGCCGTTACCGGGGAGGTGAGTGCTTGAAGGTATATCTTTAGATCTTGCAATTGAATTTTTTAGTTTCTTGTTTTATCACTAGTTTGGTTTATAAAAGAAAACTACAAAAAAAATGGAATTGAGGTTGCCTCATATTATTCGTCTTTATAATGTCTTTCTTGAAAATGATGGAGCAAAAAATTGTGCTCAATTGATAGAAGAAGAATTCAATAAAATGTTTGGCATAAAATCTTTGAATGATGAGCATGATTGCAATATTGTTAGTATGAATTCTATGAATATCCAAAATACTAATGATGATTGCACTAGTCATGACAAAAATGTTTCTTATAAGCATGTTAATTTTTGTGGGGTGCATAAAGTTTGTGAAGACATGCCTTATAGAGATGATAGATTTTGTAAGAAGCATAAACATGATAGAACCAATTTTTTGCTCAAAGTGATAGATGAATTTGCTACAAAATTATGTTCTCTTTATCCTATTACTTGTGAACTTTGCAATAAAGTTGGTCACCTTAATTTTGAATGCATACTTTTTCTTGATCGAATCATGGCTAAATATTGTAATGACTTGACCGCCCTTGAACTTTATAATGAGCTTTATCTATTTTTGGGGTGCGAGGAATTGTCACATAAAAATAGTTGGTTTGAAGTATTCATTCTGACGGATGACATTGAAACTAATCTAAAGGAAATCTATATGTTTTGTATGGTAAATTGCAATGAGAATGCTTATATTGCCAACTATAGAAGGACGGGAAAACCAATAGAATATAAAAGGAACACTAATGAAAGGGTAAAGATTTCCACTTTCCCTCCTATTGTCTCTCATGATGAAATAGGTGACGAGGAGGAGCTTCCTATTCAACCAATCTCATCAATAAGAAGCTCGATAAAATTGATTAAGCCCACACATGATGTGGTGAAGAAGAAAAGAAGAAAGAGTAGAGGTAAAAAGGTATCCCTCCCAAATAATGTTGCTCCTATTATTGTTGTGCCTCATGAGAATGAATCAAAAATGATTGTGGAAGATGATACACTTGAGGATGATTTTGTTATGCCTATTGCTTGTAGTGATAATTATGATTGAGAAGATAATGATACTTCTTATAATCTTGAAAATATTTATGGTGCCAATTTGGAAAACTATGATGATAATAATTGTTATACTATTGGTGCTATTCATACTATTGATGATAAGAGTGATTATGTTAATGATATGCAAACCCACAAGCTTGGGGATGCTATGTTTGATTGGAATGACATGTTTGAGGATTTATTTGCTTCAAATGATGTTTATCCTAAGCTTGGGGATGCTATGCTTGATGAAAATGATCTTTTTATCCCCCCTACTTTTGATGAGCAAATTTATTATGATGATGACATGCTTCCTATCTATGATGATTATTGTGATGATACTTATGTTATGAAAAATAATGATGATTATTATTATAATACTTGTTATAATTATGAAAATCCTTTTACTGAACATCACTCTTTTAATGTGGAAACAATTTATAGTATTCGAGTTTCATACGATACTCCCACTATTATGAATGAGAAGAAAATTGCTTGTGTGGAGAGTAATAAAAATTATATGCTCGTAGATCATGAAAATAATGCTTTATGTGATAGATATATTGTTGAATTCATTCATGATTCTACTGAAAATTATTATAAGAGAGGATCGTATGCTTTTACATATTGCAATAATATCAAGTTCCCTCTCCATGTGTTGAAAGTTTTGAAGTTATGCTTGTTTTGCCTTCCAATGCTAGTTGATTCTTGCTCCCATAAACTATTTGCTCACAAAATCCCTATGCATAGGAAGTGGGTTAGGCTTAAATGTGCTAGTCATATGCTTCATGATGCTCTCTTTGTGTTTCAATTCTTTACTTTTACGTGAGCATCATTGAAATCATCATGCCTAGCTAAAAGGCATTAAAGAAAAGCGCTTGTTGGGAGACAACCCAATATTTACCCCTACTGTTTTTGTGTGCTCACATGATTAAGCTACTGTATTAATCATGTTTTATATGTTTTCTTTTAATAATGTGCCAAGTAAAGCCTTTGGGATAGTGTGGATACTTGTTGATTCGATTCTGTGCAAAAATAGAAACTTTTGCGTCCAGTGCTGGAATTTCTATTCTGTACTGGAGCATGAGAAAATTCTGAAAGTTTTACAGAGCATTGGCTTACAATTTTTTTACGTTTTCCTAATTTTTCAGAATTTTTGGAGGTACAGAAGTATGGTTTTTAAATCGCTCACTACATGTTGTTCTGTTTTTGACAGATTCTGTTTTCGGTGCATCGTTTGCTTGTTTTAATGTTTCCATAGCTTATATTGAGTAATATAAATTGTGGAAATGATATAATACAGTAGTAATTATGTGAGAACAATTATGAAACTTGTCTTGACAGTACCTAAAGGGATGATTTATTTCTATCATACTAACCTATCTCACAAGATCCGTTAAGTTTTATGTGATTGAAGTTTTCAAGTTTGGGTGAGATATCGATATGAGGAGAATAAGGAGTGGAAAGACTCTAAGATTGGGGATTCCCAAGGCACCCCAAGGTAATACTCAAGGAATACTCAAGCGTCTAAGCTTGGGGATGCCCCGGAAGGCATCCCCTCTTTCGTCTTCAACATTATCGGTAACCTCACTTGGAGCTATATTTTTATTCGTCACATAATATGAGTTTTGCTTGGAGCATCATTTTATTTTGTTTGGGTTTGCTTGCTGTTATCAATAACCATGTTTTGTATCTTTTAGTTCAATAAAATGCCAATTATAGCCTTTACCATGCTCAGTTTGCAAGTTTATGTGTTGCTGTTTGAAAACAGAAAGTTTTCTGTTATGTCCAGAATATTCCTGAATAGTAAGAACATGATAAAAATCTGAAATTTTTACACAGTAAGCATGCATGAGTTCTCTATCACGTGGTAATTTTTCAGAATTGTTGAAGTTAGGGAAGTATGGATTCTTATTCCCCTTTTACAGACTGTTCAGTTTTGGCAGATTGCTGTTATAGTTGCATTGTTTGCATATGTTTGCATGTTTAATGTTTCTATTTGAGGATAGGAGTATTAAATATGAAGAGGCATTTAGTATGCAATGTTTAATTATAATTTCTGTGATTTTCTACAGTAGATAATGTTAAGGTTTTGAGTTGATTTATACTAACTTATCTCACGAGTTCTTGTTGAGTTTTGTGTGGACGAAGTTTTTAAAGATTTAGGAGAAGCCATGATATGAGAGGAATTAAGGAGACACAAGAGCTCAAGCTTGGGGATTCCCAAGGCATCCCAAGTTAATATTTCAAGAAGTCTCAAGCAACTAAGCTTGGGGATGCCCCGGTTGGCATCCCACCTTTCTTCATCAACACCTATCGGTTAGCCTAAGTTTTTCTTCTTCACATGATATGTGCTATCCTTGGTATATCATTTTATTTTTGTTTTGTTTTTCTTGCTTTTTGAATAAAATAATAAGATCTGAAATTTTCAAATGAGAGAGAGTCCTCACATAGCTACCTATTTGCTTAACTACTCATTTGATCTTCACTTATATCTTTTTGGAGTAGTTTGTCATTTGCTCTAGTACTTCACTTATATCTTTTTGAGCACGGTGGTGATTATATTTTGAAGAAATACATACACTCTCATGCTTCACTCATATTATTTTGAGAGTTGACAATAGTAATGGCAATATGCTTAAGATATGAATTTGGTCCCAAAGTGATGAATATTGAAGAGGGATATAATAAAAAAACTTTCATGAAAGATCATTGGATATGATAAGTTTGATTCCTTGCAATAGTTTTGCGATATGGAGATGATAATATGTGAGTCATGTTAGTGAGTAATTGTGATTTAGTAAGAATATTAGTGTTAAGGTTTGTGATTCCTATGCATGCACATAAAGTCAATAGTTTTGCAACGAAATTATATCCTACTTATGGTGCATTATTCGGTGTTAGTTATGTTCAATGCATGTTTATAACCGTTTTCGCTTTTTGGTTGGTTTCTTCTCAATCTATTTGCTAGCCTTCATTTGTACTAAGCGGAAATACTGCTTGTGCATCCAAATCCCTTAAATCCGAGTTGTGCCAAATGAGTCCACCATATCTACCCATATGGGGTATTTCAATGCCGTTCCAAGTAAATTTGCGTCTGCCAACTCTAATTTTCAAAATAATTTTTCCGTTTTGTGTGCCCGTACCGCTCATGAAGCGGCAGGGGGTGGCCATTATTTTCCATGCTAGGTGTGTTATTCTCACGATGAGTGTTTATTCACTTGTCATTGCACGAGAGAGTGGCTGGTAATAGGGATGCCCAGTCCCACAATGAAATCAAAAATAATAACAACAAAATTCCTTGGAAAGTGTTGGTATGGAGGGCACCCGTGGATACGGCTAGCCATGTATTGTGAAAGAATGGTGGAAAGGAAATAAACTTTACTTTCTGTTTGGGAACTGCCTATGATGTGTCTAGCATGGAAAATATTGGGAATTCTCGGTCATTTTCATTGACAGGAAAAGCAAGCCTCTCAAAATAATTTTATCCCTCTAATTTAAGCTTTGAGCTCTGGCACATTTGCAAATCTCTGCTTCCCTCTGCGAAGGGCCTATCTATTTACTTTTATGCAATTTTTATTTTTTGTTTTGAGTCTCCATCTTCTCTTATAAAGCACCAACTAGAGAGCACTATTGTCATACTTGTGCATTGTGTGTAGCTAATATTGAGTGTGTCTCCTGAATGGATCAATGATTGAACATAATGGGCTAGGGATAACTTTCTTTAGCGTGGATATTTTGAAAGACATGGTTGCTTGTTAGCATGCTTGAGTATTTATATCTTCATGTCAAATTATAGACTATTGCTTTGAATCATTCAAGTCCAAGTGTCCATGCAACAAAAGAAAAGATTATATGATAGGTAGCATTCCACATCAAAATTTCTGTTTTTAATTGCTACTTTATCATGATGAGTTTTATGAGAAAAAGTTGTTGTTATGATGCTAGGAAAAGTGATTGAAATTATCATTGATCAAACTTATGCACTATACTAGCATTCACACTTCATAAATTATTTCTTTTATCATTTACCTACTCGAGGATGAGCAGGAATTAAGCTTGGGGATGCTGATACGTCTCCAACGTATCTATAATTTATGAAGTATTCATGCCATGTTTATTATAGTTTTGTATGATTTTGGTGCACTTTTATATGGCTTTTATATGATTTTTATGGACTAACATATTGACCTAGTGCCCAGTGCCAGTTGCTGTTTTCTGCTTGTTTTTGGTTTTCCAGAAAATCCATATCAAACGAAGTCAAAATGTAGCGAAACTTTTTGATGATTTTTTCTGGAAGGAAACAGACCCAGGAAGCTTCGGAGGAGCAGCAGAAGAGCCACAGGGGCCCCACGAGCCACCTGGGCGCGCCTGCCCCCCCCCCCCAGGCGCGCCCTGGTGCCTCGTGGGCCCCTTGTGGCACCTCTTTCTGTGATTCCAACGCTGAAAAATTATATATATTCAGAAACCCCCGAAAGTTAACCTAGATGAGTTTTTACGCTGCCGCAAGCCTCTGTTCTGAAGCGATCTCATCTGGAGCTCCATTCCGGCACCCTGCCGGAGGGGGGAATCATCACCGGAAGCCATCTTCATCATCCCGGCGGTCTCCATGACGAGGAGGGAGTAGTTCACCCTCGGGGCTGAGGGTATGTACTAGTAGCTATGTGTTTGATCTCTCTCTCTCGTGTTCTTGATTTGGCACGATCTTGATGTACCGCGAGCTTTGTTAATATAGTTGGATCATATGGTGTTTCTCCCTCTCTATCTTGTTGTGGTCAATTGAGTTTTACCTTTGAGGGTTCACTAATATCGGATTGAATACTTTTATGGATTTGAGAACACTTGATTTATGTCTTGCATATGAATACTCGTGGTGACAATGGGGTATTATATTGATTCACTTTATATATGTTTTGGCACTCAACTCGCGGATTCCCGAGGTGACATTGGGGTAATCTATGCATAGGGGTTGATGCACGTTTTCGTCCTACTTTCTCCGGTAGAAATCTTGTTGCACTCTTTGAAGTTCTTTGTGTGGATTGAATATTATGATCTGAAGTTGTTTGATGCATATCGAATAATCAACTCACGGATACTTGTGGTGACATTGGAGTATCTAGGTGACATTTGAGTCGGTTGATACCTATATCTACTATCCATACTACACTTGTATCACCATCTCTTCGCCGAACTAGTGCACCTATACAATTTACCATTGTATTGGGTATGTTGGGGACACAAGAGATTTCTTGTATTTGGTTGCAGGGTTGTTTGAGAGATACCATCTTCATCCTACGCCTCCCATGGATTGATAAACCTTAGGTCATCCACTTGAGGGAAAATTGCTACTGTCCTACAAAACTCTGCGCTTGGAGGCCCAACACGAGTCTACAAGAATAAGTTGTGTAGTAGACATCAGTAACGTAGCCTGAAAATTAAAAAAATTCCTACGAACACCCAAGATATAATCTAGGAGATGCATAGGAACGAGAGGGGAGTGTGTCTACGTACCCTTGTAGACCGAAAGCGGAAGCGTATAAATCGCGGTTGATGTAGTCGTACTCTTCGCGATCCAATCATGATCCAGTCGATCTAGTGTCGAACGAACGACACCTCCGAGTTTAGCAGATGTGTGGCTCGATGACGTCTCCTCCTCCTTGATCCATCAAGCGAAGGGGGAGAAGTAGACGGGATCACAACCAACACGACGGCGTGGTGGTGATGGTGGTGGTGGAGTACTGGTAGGGCTTCGCCAAGCCAAACCGGACAAGGAGGTGGAGTAACGGGAGGGAGAGGCGGCTAGGGTTTTTTGTGCCTGCCCCTTGTGCCCCTCCCCTCTTTTATATAGGGGTGTGGGGGGCGGATGCCCACTTCCAAGCCAGGGGCGGCGCCCCCCCCTTCCAAGCCAAGGGGGCGGATGCCCCCCTTTGGCCGCAAGGACCTGGTGGGGTGTGGCCACCCTGGTCCAAGTAGGCCTAGGGAACCCACTAAGGGTCTATGTGGCCCTCCGAGGCAGGTGGGCCCCTCCGGTGACCCCCGGAACCCTTCGGGACCTCCCGGTACACTGCTGGCAATCCCCCGAACTTTTCCGGAACCCGAACAAAACTTTCCCATATATACATCTTTACCTCCAGACCATTCTGGAACTCCTCGTGGCATCTGGGATCTCATCCGGGACTCCGAACAACCTTCGGTCACCAATGCAAATATCCCAATACTACTCTAGTGTCATCGAACGTTAAGCGTGCTACCCTACGGGTTCGACAATCATGTAGACATGACCGAGACACCTCTCCGGTCAATAACCAATAGCGGGACCTGGATGACCATATTAGTTCCTACATATTCCACGAAGATCTTTATCAGCTGAACCATGATGTCAAGGATTCAGTTAATCCCGTATGCAATTCCCTTTGTCCGGCGATATGTTACTTGCCGAGATTCGATCGTCGGTATCTCCATACCTAGTTCAATCTCATTACAGACAAGTCTCTTTACTCGTTCCGTAATACGAGATCCCGTGACTAAACTCATTAGTCACATGAAGCTTTTTGTGATGTTGTATTACTGAGAGGGCCCAGAGATATCTCTCCGTCACACGGAGTGACAAATCCCAGTCTCGACCCATGCAACCCAACAGACACCTTCGGAGATACCTGTAGAGAACCTTTATGATCACCCAGTTACGAAGTGACGTTTGATAGCACACAAAGTATTCCTCCAGTGTCCGGAAGTGGCATGATCTCATGGTCTAAGGAACAGATACTTGACATGAAGAAAGTTGTAGCAAATAAACTAAGTGATACGATCTGATGCTAAGCTTACGGTTGGTTCTGTCCATCACATCATTCTCCTAATGATGTGATCCCATTATCAAATGATAACTCATGTCTATGGTTAGGAAACCTTAACCATCTTTGATTAATGAGCTAGTCTAGTATAGGCTTACTAGGGACACGGTATTGTTTATGTATTCACACATGTATTTAAGTTTCCGACCAATATAATTCTAGCATGATTAATAAATATTTATCATGAACAAGTAAATATGATAATAACCATTTTATTATTCCCTCTAGGGCATATTTTCAATAGTCTCCCACTTGCACTAGAGTCAATAATCTAGTTTACATCGTAATGTATCTAACACGCATAGAGTTCTGGTGCTGATCATGTTTTGCTCGTGGAAGAGGTTTAGTCAACAGGTCTGCCACATTTAGATCCGTATGTACTTTGGAAAGTTCTATGTCTCCCTCCTTGATGTAATCACGGATGGAGTTGAAGCGGCGTTTGATGTGCTTGGTCTTCTTGTGAAACCTGGGCTCCTTGGCAATGGCAATAGCACCAGTGTTGTCACAAAAGATAGTCATTGGATCCGATGCACTAGGTATCACTCCCAGATCGGATATGAACTCCTTCATCCAGACTTCTTCTTGCGCTGCTTTCGAAGCAGCTATATATTCCGCTTCACATGTAGATCCCGCTATGACGCTTTGCTTGGAACTGCACCAACTGACCGCTCCACCATTCAATATAAATACGTATCTGGTTTGAGACTTTGAGTCATCCGGATCAGTGTCGAAGCTAGCATTGACGTAACCCTTTACGGCGAGCTCTTCGTCACCTAAATAAATGAGAAAAATGTCCTTAGTCCTCTTTAGGTACTTAAGGATATTTTGACCGTTGTCCAGTGATCCACTCCTGGATCACTTTGGTACCTACCTGCTAGACTTATGGCAAGGCAGACATCAGGTCTGGTACACAACCTCTATAGATTTTAATGCCCAATATGTAAGCAGCTTCACCCAGGTCTTTCATTGAAAAAATCTTGTTCAAATAACCTTTTATGCTTTCCAGAAATTCTATATCATTTCCAATCAATAATATGTCATCCACATACAGTATTATAAATGCAACAGAGCTCCCACTCACTTTCTTGTAAATACAAGCTTCTCCATAAGTTTGTATAAAACCAAAAGCTTTGATCACCTCATCAAAGCGCATATTCCAACTCCGAGATGCTTGCACCAGTCCATAGATGGATCGCTGGAGCCTGCATACCTTATTAGCATCCTTAGGATCAATAAAACCTTCCGGTTGCATTATATACAACTCTTCCTTAAGGAAACCATTAAGGAACGCGGCTTTCACATCCATCTGCCAGATTTCATAATCGTAAAATGCGGCAATCCCTAACATAATTCAAACAGACTTCAGCATCGCTACGGGTGAGAAGGTCTCATCGTAGTTAACCCCTTGAACTTGTCGAAAACCCTTTTTGACAAGTCGAGCTTTATAGACGGTGACATTACCATCAGCGTCTGTCTTCTTCTTAAAGATCCATTTGTTCTCAATGGCATGCCGGTCATCGGGTAAGTCTACCAAAGTCCATACTTGGTTCTCATACATGGATCCTATCTTGGATTTCATGGCCTCAAGCCATTTATCGGAATCCGGGCTCATCATTGCTTCTTCATAGTTCGTAGGTTCACCGTTTTCCAACAACATGACTTCCAAGACGGGATTACTGGACCACTCTGGTGCGGAACGTACCCTGGTTGACCTACGAAGTTCAGTAGTAACTTGATCCAAAGTTTCATGATCATCATCATTAGCTTCCTCTCCGGCTGGTGTAGACATCACGGGAACTTCTTTCTGTGATGTTCTACCTTCCAATTCGAGAGAAGGTACAATTACCTCATCAAGTTCTACTTTCCTCCCACTCACTTCTTTCGAGAGAAACTCCTTCTCTAGAAAGGACCCATTCTTGGCAACAAAGGTCTTGCCCTCAGACCTGTGATAGAAGGTATACCCAATGGTCTCTTTAGGGTATCCTATGAAGATGCACTTCTCCGCTTTGGGTTCAAGCTTATCAGGCTGAAGCCTTTTGACAAAGGTGTCGCATCCCCAAACTTTAAGAAATGATAGTTTAGGTTTCTTGCCAAACCATAATTCATACGGTGTCATCTCAATGGATTTAGACAGTGACCTGTTTAAAGTGAATGCGGCTGTCTCTAATGCATAACCCCAAAATGATAGTGGCAAATCGGTAAGAGACATCATAGAACGCACCATGTCCAATAGAGTACGATTACGACGTTCGGACACACCATCACGTTGTGGTGTTCTAGGTCGAGTGTGTTGTGAAACAATTCCACATTGTCTTAAATGCGTGCCAAACTCGTGACTCAAATATTCACCTCCATGATCAGATCATAGAAATTTTATTTTCTTGTTACGATGATTCCCTGCTTCACTCTGAAACTCCTTGAACTTTTCAAATGTTTTAGACTTGTGTTTCATTAAGTAATATACCCATATCTACTCAAATCATCCGTGAAGGTAAGAAAATAATGATATCCACCGTGTGCTTCAACACTCATCAGACCGCATACATCGGTATGTATTATTTCTAATAAGTCACTTTCCCGCTCCATTGTTCCGAAAAACAGGGTTTTAGTCATCTTGCCCATGAGGCATGGTTCACATGTTCAAATGATTCATAATCAAGTGATTCCAAAAGTCCATCAGCATGGAGTTTCTTCATGCGCTTTACACCAATATGACCTAAGCGGCAGTGCCACAAGTATGTGGTACTATCATCATTAACTTTGCATCTTTTGGCATCAATATTATGAACATGTGTATCACTACGATCGAGATTCAGCTAGAATAAACCATTCACCAAGGGTGCATGACCATAAAAGATATTATCCATATAAATAGAACAACCATATTCTCTGACTTAAATGAATAACCGTCTCACAATAAACAAGATCCAGATATAATGTTCATGCTTAACGCAGGCACCAAATAACAATTATTCAGGTTTAAAACTAATCCCGAAGGTAGACGTAGAGGGAGCGTGCTGACGGCGATCACATCAACCTCGGAACCATTTCCGACGCGCATCGTCACCTCGTCCTTAGCTATTCTCCGTTTATTCCGCAAATCCTGTTTCGAGTTACAAATATTAGCAACCGAACCAGTATCAAATACCCAGGTGCTACGACAAGCACTAGTAAGGTACACATCAATAACATGTATATCAAATATACCTTTGTTGACGTTGCCAGCCTTCTAGTACTTGGGGCAGTTCCGCTTCCAGTGGCCATTCCCCTTGCAATAGAAGCACTCAGTCTCAGGTTTGGGTCCAGCCTTGGGTTACTTCACTGGAGCGGCAACTGGCTTGCCATTCTTCTTGAAGTTTCCCTTCTTTCCCCTGCCTTTCTTGAAAGTAGTGGTCTTTTTGAACATCAACACTTGATGCTCTTTCTTGATTTCTACTTCCGTGGCCTTAAGCATCACGAAAAGCTCAGGCATCATCTTTTCCATCCATGCATATTATAGTACATCACAAAGCTCTTGTAGCTCGGTGGCAGTGACTAGAGAACTCTGTCAATCGCTACTTCATCCGGAAGATTAACTCCCAACTGGTTCAAGTGGTTGAAGTACCCAGACATCTTGAGTACGTGCTCACTAATGGAGCTGTTCTCCTCCATCTTGCAGCTAAAGAACTTGTCGGAGGCTTCATACCTCTCGACCCGGGTGTGAGCCTGAGATACCAATTTCAGCTCCTGGAACATCTCATATGCTCCGTGGTGCTCAAAACGTCTTTGGAGCCCCGGTTCTAAGCCGTAAAGCATGGCGCACTGAACTATCGAGTAGTCATCATTTCTTGCCTGCCAGACGTTCATAGCATCTACATTGGCGGGAGCGGGTGGCACACCTAGCGGTGCATCAAGGACTTAAGCCTTCTGTGCAGCAGTGAGGATAATCCTCAGATTACGGACCCAGTCCGCATGTTGCTTTCATCATCTTTCAACTTAGCTTTCTCTAGGAACGCATTAAAATTCAGGGGAGCTACAGTGCGAGCCATTGATCTACAACATAAAATTGCAAAGACATTTAGACTAAGTTCATGATAATTGGTTCAGTTAATCAAATCACTAGTGAACTCCCACTTAAATCAACATCCCTCAAGTTGTCTAAGTGTTCCATGATCCAAATCAACTAACCCATGTCCGATCATCACGTGAGATGGGGCAGACATCAATGGTGAATATCTCCATGTTGATCATATCTACTATATGACTCATGTTTGACCTTTTGGTCCTCCATGTTCCGAGGCCATGTTTGTACATGCTAGGCTCGTCAAGTTTAACCCAAGTATTCTGCATGTGTAAAACTGGCTTACACCCGTTGTATGTGAACGAAGAGTCTATCACACCCGATCATCACGAGGTGCTTCGAAACGACGAACTTTCGCAGCGGTGCATAATTAGGGAGAACACCTTTTATCTTGAAATTAAGTGAAGGGATCATCTTATAATGCTACCATCATCCTAAGTAAAATAAGATGCATAAAAAGATAAACATCACATGCAATCAATATGTGCCATGATATGGCCATTATCATCGCGTGCTTTTGATCTCCATCTCCAAAGCACCGGCATGATCTCCATCATCACCGGCATGACACCATGAACTCCATCATCATGATCTCCATCATCGTGTCGTCACGTGGTTGTCTCTGCCAACTATTGCTTCTACGACTATTGCTAACTCATAGCGATAAAGTAAAGCAATTACATGGCGTTTAATGACTGACACGCATGTCATACAATAAATTAAAGACAACCCTATGGCTCCTGCCGGTTGCCGTACTCATCGACATGCAAGTTGTGAACCTATTACAAAACATGATCATCTCATACATCAACATATATCACATCACGTTTTGGTCATACCACATCACAACATGTCCTGCAAAAACAAGTTAGACGTCCTCTACTTTGTTCTTGCAAATTTTACGTGGCTGCTATGGGCATCATATAAGAACCATTCTTACCTACGCAAAGCCACAACGGTGATATACAAGTTGCCTTTTAACCTTCTACAAGGACCGCTCTTGTCAAAACAGATTCAACTAAGGTAGGAGAGACAAACACCCGCCAGCCACTTTTATGCAATACATGTTGCATGTCAGTCAGTGGAACCGGTCTCTTGTGCGAGGACAAGTAAGGTTGGTCCGGGCCACTTCATCCCACAATACCGCCGAATCCAGAAATAACAAAAGAGGTAAGCAATTTGAACATCAACGCCCACAACTTCTTTGTGTTCTACTCGTGCATATACATCTACGCATGGACCTAGCTCTGAAGCCACTGATGGGTAACGTAACATGAAAGTCAAAAAAATTCCTATGAACACCCAAGATCTAATCTAGGAGATGCATACCAATGAGAGGGGAGTGTGTCTATGTACCCTTGTAGACCGAAAGCGGAAGCGTATAAAACACGGTTGATGTAGTCGTACTCTTCGCGATCCAACCGATCTAGTGTCGAACGGACGACACCTCTGAGTTTAGCACACGTGCGGTTCGATGACGTCTCCTCCTTGATCCAGCAAGCAAAGGGGGAGAAGTAGATGGGATCACAACCAGCACGACGGCGTGGTGGTGATGGTGGTGGTGGAGTACCGGCAGAGCTTTGCCAAGCCAAACCAGATGAGGAGGTGGAGTAACGGGTGGGAGAGGCGGCTAGGGTTTTTCGTGGCTGCCCCTTGTGCCCCTCCCCTCTTTATATAAGGGTGTGGGGGCGGATGCCCCCCTCCAAGCCAGGGGCGGTGGCCCCCCTTCCAAGCCAGGGGCGGATGCCCCCCCCTTTGGCCGCAAGGACCTAGTGGGGTGTGGCCATCCTGGCCCAAGTAGGCCTAGGGAGCCCACTAAGAGTCCATGTAGCCCTCCGGGGCAGGTAGGCCCCTCCGGTGACCCCCGGAACCCTTCGGGACCTCCCGGTACACTATCGGCAATCCCCCAAACTTTTCCGGAACCCGAACAAAACTTTCCCATATATAAATCTTTAACTCCGGACCATTACGGAACTCCTCGTGACGTCCGGGATCTCATCCGGGACTCCGAACAACCTTCAGTCACCAATGCAAATATCCTAATACTACTCTAGCGTCATCGAACGTGCGACCCTACGGGTTCGAGAATCATGTAGACATGACCGAGACACCTCTCCGGTCAATAACCAATAGCGGGACCTGGATGCCCATATTAGTTCCTACATATTCCACGAAGATCTTTATCGGTTGAACCACGATGTCAAGGATTCTGTTATTCTCGTATACAATTCCCTTTGTCCGGCAATATGTTACTTGCCCGAGATTCGATCGTCGGTATCTCCATACCTAGTTCAATCTCGTTACCGACAAGTCTCTTTACTCGTTCCGTAATACAAGATCTCGTGACTAAACTCATTAGTCACATGAAGCTTCTTGTGATGTTGTATTACTGAGAGGGCCCAGTCTCGATCCGTGCAACCCAACAGACACCTTCGGAGATACCTGTAGAGCATCTTTATGATCACCCAGTTGCGAAGTGACGTTTGATAGCACACAAAGTATTCCTCCGGTGTCCGAGAGTGGCATGATCTCATGGTCTAAGGAACAGATACTTGACATGAGGAAAGTTGTAGCAAATAAACTAAGTGATACGATCTGATGCTAAGTTTACGGTTGGGTCTGTCCATCACATCATTCTCCTAATGATGTGATCCCGTTATCAAATGACAACTCATGTCTATGGTTAGGAAACCTTAACCATCTTTGATCAACGAGCTAGTCTAGTAGAGGCTTACTAGGGACACGGTGTTGTTTATGTATTCATACATGTATTTAAGTTTCCGATCAATACAATTCTAGCATGAATAATAAGATTTATCATGAACAAGGAAATATGATAATAACCATTTTATTATTGCGTCTAGGGCATATTTCCAATACGTACTTCCACTCTGGTGCCGTGCGAACTACCGTCGTTTCCTCTGTATGGCCTTCAATAATTCGCAGTAGTACCGCTTATTATAGGCTGTAGTACCGCTCCGGCGGAACTACCACGCTAGTACTAGTTCAGTACTTGCCGGCTTACACTGGAATGACCGCGCTAAGTGGTAGTACCGCTCCCCTGAGCGGTAGTACCGCTTGAGCATGACCAGTGCACATAACGGTTGGATTTGAACCCCCATTATATAAAGGGGGTCTTCTTCCCCAAGAAGACTTACCTCTTTTCCCCCATTGCTCCATTGTTGCCCTAAAGCTCAAACTCGCCCGATCTCCCTCCCTAGCCATCAAAACTTGTTGATGCTCTAGGGTTTGGAGGAGAAGGCCTAGATCTACACTTCCACCAAGAGAAATTTGATTCCCCCCACTAATCCCTTGCGGATCTTGTTACTCCTGGGTGTTTGGGCACCCTAGACGGAAGAGGTCACCTCAGAGCCACATACCATTGTGGTGAAGATTCGTGATGGTGTTAGGAGCCTCCAATTAAGTTGTGGAGAGAGCCCCAACCTTGTTTGTGATGGAATCACCAGTGGAATCACGACATCTTGCATTATGCGAGGGCGTGAGGAGAAAACTGTGTGATGTCTTGCAAGTGCACAGAGCTATGTAGCAATTTCGTGATAAGTAAGGTTGTCGATCCCGCAGAGAGCGAATAGGATGGCACCACAATCCCCACAGTTGTGTTGTCACTACACAACCACGCTCACACCCAAACCGGAGTTTGGAAATAGCTCACTTAAGTAAGTTGCTAGGGAACGGTAAAAACAAGGAATTAAACTAAACTAGAGAGAACGGAAAATAAATACTAAACTAAACTGAGAAAATAAACTAAGAGAAGTATGTGATGTTTTAGATGAGATTGCTGGCATCCAGGTACAGCCTCGTTCTGTACGGGTGTGGAATGGAGTTCGGGTTTTACGACTATGCCACGTTGTGACAAAGTCAGTACCTGCATTATAGGATACGGTGGTCTATTTCTGGTGGGCAGTCCCCCACATAACATTATCTCTCAAGACGCACTATATTGAGATAACTCATCCATCCTACTTATTGTCCCATACCTGAGGCGGCTAACGCAAAGATATTAAGGTACGTCCTCGTGGTTTGAGGACCGGACGAAGGCATTAAGTTCTATGGACAACCATGCTCCTAGAATAATCGTGTTCCCCTTAAGATATCTGCGCCTGTCACATCGTAGGTCTCTCAGTTTCCACAACCATCTATATACTTCATGTGTGGCCTGGGGGGTTGGATGTCTCCAACTACGCCAATGGATAGGACATCTCCCATCATGAAATTACCAGAGGTAAATATGCAACATGAATCAACACACATAATTAGACAACACATATCAAATAACCACTTAATAATCGACCGACCCATAGCCAACAATTACTCAAATAACCTCACATATAAGGGGTTCAAGAGTTGTTACAACCCATCACGGAGACCGTGATGGATGAGGAAGAAGGGATGGTGATGGTGGTGATGATGCCGGCGACGTGGATGATGAAGGTGGCGCAGTGGCGGCGGCCCATGGCCGCGCCCCACCAGGGCGGCTCCCTTCCTGTCTCCTTCAAGGTTGCAACAATGGTGTCTTGATGTGGACCGCGACTGGACTTGGAGATGAAGCTTGATGAGATTCTGAGATGAGATGTGCTGGAGGCGGCGGCTAGGGTTGATGGTGTTTATATAAGAGCTCTCTCAATGCCTCCTCCCTTGATGTGGCATTTCTCCTTTGATCCAAGGGCTCTAGATGAGCCCTATCCTCTCCCAAAACATCCCTTCAAGGCCAAGGGAGTCATAGGAACAAACGGGGACGAAATCCACGAAGAATCCCATCACAAGAGGCAACTTTCGGTGCTTTCTAAACTCCATACGTGCGCCCATACGACCGGCCACAGTCGCATGAAACGCCGTCTTTCATATTGCTGCCTCCCTTCGGTAAATCGGCCGCCATTTCTTCATACGAACTCCGATTTTGACGTTCTTGGGCTCGTTGGATTCGTATGAACAACGCTGATCCATTTATGGTTTTAGATCTTCATTTGGGGTACTTTGGAAAAATGACTTTTTCCACCTTCGAAATGGCCAAGTTTGGAGTCCTGGGTGTTCACCGTTTGAACTCCTTTCATCGTGCTAAGTGCTTGGGAAATCCGCATCACCTACAATACACAAAAAGAGAAAAAAAACTAATAAAAACTAACAAAGAACAAAGATTATGCAATGCTCGCAGTGAAAACGATAAAAACTGGAAATCATGCATATGGACATGTAATTGGCTCAATGAAACATGATATGACTTGATATACAGAGATAATGTGCAAAAAGTGAGCTCTAAAGATGCGTAAAATATGGAGCCATCACGGTGGCCCTAGTGGCTTCTTGGGGAGCATTGTGCCTCCACACCGCTCCAACGAAGACGTACCTCCCTCTAAAGGGAGGGAACTTCGGTAACACATCCTCGTCTCCATCGGCTCCACTTGTGGTTACTTCTTACCTTTACTTTGTGTAAGCTTGTATTGTGTTTATATATTGTGCTTGCATTTGTTGTTGTTGTTGAGCTTGTCATATAGGTTGTCCACCTAGTTGCATATCTAGACAACCTATTTTGTTGTTAAGCCTAAATTGTTAAAAGAAGCTAAAAATTGTTAGTCGCCTATTCACCCCCCCCCCCTCTAGTTGACCATATCGATCCTTTCAAAAAAAAGTGAGTAAATCGCCCCAGGTCTAAAAAATGGCCATGCAACGCAAGCTTTGGGAGACATTATTTTACCAGTAGCATCTCCAGAAGCCTTCTTGATGTTCTCAACCTCCTTTCTTGATTCCTCGAGCTGGGCCTTGACCCGCGCCAACTCTTTGGATAATTGGTCAGATTTTTCTATGACTCCTGTAAAAGCGATAGTCAGTATATTTCGCCGAGGATATCGATCCTTAGGTCGGCAGCTGGCGTCCGACCTACGGCTCGAGGGCTACTGGATTATGCTTTTTTACAGAAATATGACGATGATAAAGCGGTTATATCGATCCTCGGGTCGAATGCTAGCACTCGACCAGAGTCTCGGGGGCTACTGCACTTTGCAGTTTTCCCATTATAAAATTCCGAGGAGTTTTCCGATGTCTTCCTCGTCGAAACGACACCTTAGACACATTTTTTGATGCCCCTATTTAAGCAAGTTTAAAACCTGCCAGGTCTACCTCGACATAATACCGACGTACACCTTGAGCGCTACTCGGTGTTTTGGAACTCATAAGCTCGGTTGAGAGTAATTTACCTCCAAATCTTTGGCAAAAATGGCGACGCTGTCCTTGAGCTTTGAGCGGGCGGTGCCGAGGCACTCGTCCATGGACCGAAGAACTTCTTACTGCTGGGCTGTAAAAGCATTGTTGTTCAAGAAAGCCTTTATTTCCCGATGACGCAGCAAGCTCTAGACCTCGGACTGATTTGTGGAGATTTCCGAAGACTCCTTTTGAGCAGCACTTCGGGCGTCCTCATGCGCCATTGAAGGGGGAGGAACTATCGGTCCGGCCATCGAGCTGGGCATAGGAGGCACAGGCGCATTGTTCTGGGAGGTGCATTTGGATCTGCAAGGACCAGCATCATAGCCTATCCTAAGTAAAAAAAACCTCACAAAGAGATAGCACAATTCTTACCTGGTGGAAGCAGGAGGACGTCGAGGTTCCTGCTCCGAGGTACCGACCTCGCCTAAGGTCAGCCTGGGATTCCTTCTGGCACGTGGCCCAGCTTGAGCCGAGGCCGCCCTGGAGGCCTGCCTCGGATGTTTCGACGGACGACCTTCCGATGAAGGATTAGCCGAGGCACCCGGAGTGTTGGTTGCTCACTTGTTCAGGGTTGGGCCCAGGTTGTTCACCACATTGCTTTGGAGCAGGATCAAACCCGGGAAGTCAATAATGACATCGATTTCCTCGCCATCAACTCCCTCTTGATAGAAGACGTCGTCTCGTTATATGACGACGACATGGGAGTCCTTGGTCAATCCGAGGTCACACTTGCTATTCTGATCTTCCAGTTGAGGTTACCGAAAAAGGCTTTCGCCCCGCTTTATATACAAAGCAACGATCGACATACAGGAAGCACACCACCCGACACCACACACACACCCAAGCCAGATACAAGGGAGCTAACGAACAGCAACTACTCCAAACAACCCAAAGCAAACAACAAGTAGGCAGAAGAGCATAGCTAAGGATCTAAAGAGCTCTCCACAGTGAACAAGTCACCGCGAGGAGACGAAGCCGCAACTCGACGAACCAGGGACTCCAAAGCAGTGCTTCCAGGAAAGAAACGACACCGAAGAGCCTCCACCGCCCGATCCATGGAATCGAGGTTTTCACCCGGAGTAATACGAAGGACGCAGGGCCACCGCGATGGAGCCTTCAAGAAGGGAACGGCGCATGGACGCCGCCGCCATCGGTCTGGCCCGAGCCAGACGAGGTTTTCACCCCGGCCACAACCCTCCGCCTCCGCCCGGGGTACGGCCCTACATGAGAGCGTCGGCCGCACCACCACCAAGAACGTCGAAGGCCTACCCCCATGCCGCCCACGCGGCCATGACAGCAAGCCCGTCAGCGCCCGAGCCACGAGCTCCGCCGACGAGCCCGCAGCTCCCACCACCAAGGCCGCCGCCCTGCATCCAGACACTTCGGAGACCATCAAAGGCACGAGCTTTGAGCCGACCGGCAGATTCCTAGCCATCAGAACCGCCGGTGACCGACCTGCCCCGAACAACGGTTAGCGGCAAGGAGGCGCTAGCCTAGGAAAAGGGGAGGGGGGAGCGGAGCTCGTCCGGACCGGCGCACCCCTGCGCCAGTGACAGGTAGTCGGTCTACCTGTCCCTCCAACAGCCTCCCCTGCGTCACCCCTGACAGCCTACCACGGCCTTCGGCCAGAACCACGTGAGGAGGAGGCAGCCACCCGTCCGCCGGCGAGGGCCGCCGGATCGACCGCACCCTACCGCCGAAGAAGGCCTCCAGAGGAGCGTCAACCACCACCACACCACCTGTGTCTCCACGCCCTGGCCAGGTCCAGTCGGTGCCCAGCCACCCCACCGGAGTAGGATGACCACCGGATGCAGCACCACCATCTTAGAAGGGCCGCCGGTCACCCCTGCCGCCGCCAACCGCCACTACCACCCGGATCTGGACAGGGGCTGCCAGATCCTCCACCAGCACGCCCCTGGGCCTCCAGAACCCCACGAGCCGAGGTGGAGGGGGAGGAGGGGAGGAGGCGGCGCCGGCAGGCCACCAGGACGCCAGGAGGATGAGGGAAGCCGGAGCATAGGCCGGCCGGCGCCCGACGCCACCGAGCAGGAGAGGGTGTCCGCGACGTCCGCCACCCGCGCGCGGGAGAAAGCCGCCCCACCGCCGCCTACGCGAGGGGACGGGGCGAGGGAGGGGGCGGCGGCGAGGGAGGGGACGGGGCGAGGGGACGGGGGCGGCGGCGCTAGGGTTCCTTCCCGGGGGCGCCCGGGGGTTTATCCCGGTAATCTATTGTGCCCAATCCTGGTTCGACAAAGTAAAATGCTAATTAGGAAATTATAGACCCTGTTCACTAGAGAAAAATGGATAGTTCGGAGCAACTTACTGCTCGAACGGGCGTCATGGTGGAGGTGCAAGCGAGAAGGGGACGAGGCCTTACCGAGGAGGGTCTTCGAGGGGAATGTCCGGAATATAGAACAACTCCTCGGACCAATTTTTATTCAACTCCTTTGGGGTGCCGACGAAGTAACTGTACCCGGCCACCCTGCAGACTTCGGCCCCGCCACACTCCATTAGTGAGCCACCTCGGACGCGTGGCACAACGCAGAAGTACATGCACCACAGGTCAAAATGTTGTTGGCATCCGAGAAAGGCTTCACATAAAGTGACGAAACCGACTATATGGAGGATCAAATTGGGGGACAAGTGATGGAGCTAAATGTCGTAGAAGTGCAATAAACCCTTTATTAAGAAAGAGTGGATTGGGAAGCCTAGGCCCCTGAGAAGGAAAGGAATGAAGCATGCCCACTCATGCTTCTGGGCCTTGGGGTAAGGATCCTAGGCGAACTTGCCATTGAGGGCCACCAATCCAGCGTGAGCGAACGCAACCTTAGATGGAGACAGATATCCCAATGGGGTGAGCCGATCTAGTTGACCTTGGGTCACTGAGCAACTCTTCCATTCCCCCTCGAGAAGACACGTGGGATGCGAGGACGATGCGGCGGCGGGATCCATGGCGGCACGCTTTCTCATGCGATTGCAGACGAGGCGGTTTAATCGAGCTAAGTGCCGGGAGAGGAAGACGCATAACGGGACAGGCTATGGGGGATGTAAAAATCTCTCCGCCTCATGGTCATGCCTTTTTATGGTGATTTCCTACCGCGTAATTATTGGACGCTTGAGTCCTGCGGTGCTAAAACTTGCGTATTCCCCAGGCGTCATGCGTTAAGCAGGCACGGGAATCGAGGGGACGGATAACTGTGCCGCTCCACGTGTCTTGTGGCATGATAAACTTTTCTGACTGGACGTCTCAATGGTGGGGCCCTGCACCGTGCGAGCATGCTACAGAGACCTTTGAGGTGACAACACGCCTGTTAAAGTAGTCAAAGTTGTCAGAGTGGGGCCAGGCCACCATACAAGTCCGAATAGGGGACTTGCTTCGCCATTAAGGCAGCAGCTCAGGGAGATAGGGATCCTCAGATTCGGAGAATTCCCCAAGACGACAAAATGGTTCTCTTAAAGAGGCTTCGGAAAAAACTTTGAGAAAGATCCTCGGATGCCCGAGGTATACGGCTCCTCGGCCAAGACTTGATCGCTTTGGAAAGGCGTATGGGAACTTGGTGAACCAGCTTACAAGACCGATGACTGAAGATGGAGAACAACTCGGAGGAATCGAGGAGTGTCCTCGACTTGAAGACCGGTTTAGGGGCTACTGATGGTGTTCTGGACTAGGGGGTGCTAGCCAAGTCGGCCCCAACCAAATGGGCCTACCGAGGACCCCCTCCCCCCCCCCCCCCCCCCCAAATATTATTGACCAAGTGGGCCTCGCTCGTCGAGCCCATGAGAGCCAAGATGGAAGATTCCGAACACTTAGCGCATACTCCAAGATTTAGAGGTCGTCTTTGGCACGTTTGCCCTTAGATGTAACCGACCAATGTAAACCCTAGACAACCCCAATATCTATATAAACCGAGGCTGAGGGCCGTAGACGACAACTCATACACACACGATCTTATAGTAGATCACCTGTACTCTGTACCCCTCGAAATCAATACAACCAAAGCAGGACGTAGGGTATTACCTCTTCGAGAAGGTCCGAACCTGGGTAACTACTATGTCCCTGTTACCATCGTGCTAAGACTACCAGCTCGGAACCCCTATCCGAGATCTGCTGGATTTGACTGCATCAGTTGTCTTCGACACACAATCTTCTCGATAACAAACTCCTCGAAGCTTAGTAATCTTCTCTCGCAGAAGTTTATAGCAAACTTCTCATAACTCGAGGGCCATATCTTTGTTTTTTAATGAACGTCTAGGATTCAATTAACATTTCCGTTAAATTAAGGGAAAGGTGGCGTGGCAGCCACGTACCTTACTATATGTCCCGATCTCACAAATTGCCGAGCACAGTTTGCTTTCATGTGGTTCCGGTGAAGACCCCGGCGAGATCCGAGCATCCATTCCATCACGCTCTGATTCTAAACCCAAACACAGGCCAGCCGGGTGCATTGAGGGCGATCGGCGGTCACCATCAGAGCTAACTTTGGTGGCTACGCATCCGATGGCGGAGTCAGTCCGTTGTCGCTCACGCATCAAATTAGGTGGGCACGCGCGCCGGCCGGCCGACGCGGGATAACCCACCAATATCGTCGGACGATCGAAGCATGAGACGAATTCAACACCACCTACAGCACCAGCGTTCGTTTCGTCTACACAGGACCGATTCACCACAGTGACAAATTGACAATGACACTCGAGGAGCACAAAATTCCGCGAGAAACTTGGTGCGCCTCCTTCTATCTATTCTCTCTCAAAATTCCGCTAGAAGTCGTCCGCCATGCAACCTGTCCTAGGCCGGCGGTGCCACCTCGTACTGGCTCTATTCATCCTACTGCAGCAGGCCGAGGCTTGCTCGGCCGGCGGCGGCAACAACGAGACGGACCGCGCCGCTCTGCTGGCGTTCAAGCACGCCGTCTCTGGAGGCGGCCACGCCGGCCCGCTGAGCTCCTGGAATGACTCCTTGCCCTTCTGCCGGTGGCGTGGCGTCTCGTGTCACGCTGGCAGAGCGACCGCGCTGGTGCTCGCGTCCTTGGGTCTCTCCGGCACTATCCCTCCGGCGCTCGGGAACCTCACCTTCCTCTCGTCTCTTCAGCTGCCGGACAACGGGCTCACAGGGGAGATACCTCCGTCCGTCGGCGGTTTGCGGCGCCTCCGCAGGCTGGACCTCTCGGGCAACCAGCTCGGTGGGGCCATCCCAGCAGAGGCGGCCCTGCTCACAAATCTGACGCACCTCGACCTGTCCCGCAATCTGCTCGTCGGCCGTATCCCGCCCGGGCTCGGCCGTCTCGGCGGCGCTCTGGTAAATCTGAACCTCTCCAAGAACCAACTCACGGGGAGCATACCGAACTCGCTCGCCGGGCTGCCGTCGTTGCAGTGGATCAGCCTTGGAAACAACAACCTCACCGGCAGCATACCACCGCTGTTCGCCAACATGACGGCCCTCCTCGGATTCACCTTCAAGTACAACAACCTTCACGGTAGCCTGCCGGAGGACATAGGCCAGTCCAGGAGCCTGCAGTACATAGTGGCGGCCGAGAACGATCTTGTCGGCGAGCTCCCGGCGTCTATCTACAACGTCACCTCCATCAGGATGATCGAGCTGTCTTACAACTCAATATCGGGGAGGCTCCGCCACGACAGAGACCTGCTCCCGGAGCTGTACTTCCTCAGCATGTTCGGCAACGAGCTCGTCGGACGGGTCCCAGCGAGCCTGGCGAACGCGTCGACAATGCAGTGCATCACCCTGGGCGAGAACAACCTCGTTGGCGTGGTGCCCGCGGACCTTGGCGAGCTCAGGGAGCTCCTCTATCTGGGCCTGAGCTTCAACATGCTGCAAGCCAGCACACCTAGCGAGTGGCAGTTCGTGGACGCCCTGACAAATTGCAGCAAGCTGCGTGTGCTCCACATGTTCCACAACGATCTCTCCGGCCAGCTGCCGGCGTCGGTTGCCAACCTGTCGACGGAGCTCGCGTGGCTGGACTTTGCGTACAACCGGATATCTGGGACCATCCCCTCCGGTATCGGCAGGCTGACGGGGCTGACAACCCTACGATTCCAGGCAAACAACTTCTCCGGGGTCATCCCGGAGTCCACGGGCCTTCTAACTGGCATGTTTGAGATGCTCGTGTTCGGGAACCGGCTGACCGGCACGATTCCGTCGTCGTTCGGCAACCTCACCAAGCTGACGCAGCTCGAGCTGAGCGAAAACGAGCTCGTTGGCGAGGTGCCGCCGAGCTTAGCGGGTTGCCGGAGCCTCGCCTACCTCAGTGTCGGCGGGAATCGGCTCACTGGCACCATTCCACCTCAGGTCTTCACCATATCGGCAATGTCCTACATCCTAAACATGTCCAACAACTTCATTTCCGGCGAGGTGCCACTGGAGGTTGGCAGCCTTGAGAGTCTCCAAACCTTGGATCTCTCCAATAACAGATTGACTGGTGCGATCCCCGCGACGATCGGCCAGAATCAGATGTTTCAAAGGTTATATCTCCAAGGCAACCTGCTCCGCGGTGGCGTCTCGCCGTCGTCAACTCGTCATTCGGGAGCCTCAAGGGCCTGGAAGAGCTGGACATGTCCCGCAACAACCTGTCCGGCGAGTTCCCACGCTTTCTGCAAGACCTACGGTACCTGCGCCTCCTGAACCTGTCCTTCAACCGTCTCTCCGGTGAGGTGCCGGTCAAGGGAGTCTTCACCAACGCGACTGCCGTCCACCTCACCGGGAACGGCCATCTATGTGGTGGCATTGGGGAATTGGGCCTGCCGCCCTATGCAACCAACGCGGCGAGGGATAGATCGCTTGCTCTGAAACTGGCCGTGCCCATGGCGTGCATAGCCTTCGCCAGTCTCGTCGTTTGGACCTCTGTGGTGGCTTGTCGCCGGAAAATGGCTCCGCCAATAGGGGCAAATCCATTGGAGGTGGAGGAGTTGCACTGGAAAGTCTCGTACACCGAGCTCTCCAACGCGACCAACGGGTTCTCTCCGGACAACTTGATTGGCGCCGGTTCGCACGGATCGGTGTACCGAGGCACCATGACCCACGACGGCACCGAGGGTGCCGTGGCCGTGAAGGTCCTCAGCCTCGGGCAGCGAGGCGCGCTCGCAACCTTCGCCGCGGAGTGTGAGGCCTTGCGGCACGCCCGGCACCGCAACCTCATCAGGATTCTGACCGTGTGCGCGAGCGTGGACGGCAGAGGGGAGGAGTTCAAGGCTCTGGTGTACGGGTACATGCCCAACGGGAGCCTGGAGAGGTGGCTGCACCAGAAGACCAGGACGCTGACCCTTGTGCAGCGGCTGAACATCGCCGTGGACGTGGCGTCGGCGCTGGATTACCTTCACAGCGACTGCGAGGCGCCGATCGCGCACTGCGATCTGAAGCCCAGCAACGTCCTTCTCGACGACGACATGGTTGCCCGCGTCGGCGACTTCGGTCTCGCGAGATTTCTCGGCGGCGCTGACCCGAGTGGCCAAGCCAGCTCCGTGATCCTCAAGGGTTCCATCGGTTACGTTGCCCCAGGTAACTAAAGATCAACCACGTACGTAGTATAAATTCTAGCACACGAGCTGCAGAAGTGTTCAACGGAAATGCTCTGAGATTCTGCAGAGTACGGGATGGGCGGGCAAGCATGTGCCGCCGGCGACGCGTACAGCTACGGGATTCTTCTGCTGGAGATGTTCACCGGGAAGAGGCCTACCGACGCTATGTCGCTATGTTCTTGGAAGGGCTGACGCTCACGAGGTTCGTGGAGGAGGCCTGCTCCAGAGGCGGCATCTTGTCCGTCGTCGATCCGCGGCTGCTCGGCGATGTAGGTGGACACCAGCCGCAGGTTGAGCGGTGCCTGGTGTCAGTGGCGAGGATCGGCATATCGTGTGCGAGTGAGCTGCCGGTGGAGCGGCCCCGTATGAAACAAGTGGCGAATGAGGTTGAAAAAGTCCGAACATCTCTCATGGATTCTCAGACGCGAGCGTGAGCGTTTTTCCTTTTTTTTTTTTTGAGAGGAATATATCTACTAGATTAATCAGATTCTGGTACATCCGTAGCAAGAGCAGAAATAACACACTCTGGTGGGCGACCCAGCCAGGTTTTACACAATTTATTCAAGTAGCCTTCTTTAGCTAAGTTATGAGCAGCAGTATTAGCTGTGCGACGAGCAAATCTCACTGAGCAATCCTGAAACAGATTCATAGACTCCTTTAGCGCTTGTACAAGATGCCCTTGAGCTGAGTAATCCCTCTTCTCCTCACTAAGCTTCCGAACCGCTTCCTTACAATCCATCTCCACAATGATATGCGACAAGCCAAGCTCCTTTGCCAGTTCAAATCCACGTTTACAGGCTAAGAGTTCAACTCTTTCCGGGTCACCGGCGTGAGAGAAAAAGTGGCAGGCTCCTGCAAGAAATCCACCACGGTGATCCCGAATGACCACGCCACCTCCTCCTTCACCTGCATACGAGAACGCACCATCAACGTTAATTTTGAACAAGCCTGGGGGCGGGGGAAGCCAGTGCTCCTGAGCGTTTGAGGCCTGCCGAGAGGCTCGATCAGTTAGCATATTCTGCCATTCCTCCACAAGAAGTACTGCACGACTGGCAATCCTACAAGGGTCTTCGATCTGCTTTGTATCCCTTGCCTCGTTACGTGCAAGCCACAACTCATAAAGGAGAGTGCAGGCTAAAGAGTGGATTGGTTTTTCCTTTTTTTGGGGGGCAAGTGTGAGCGATTCTTTCTTGCTAATGTCAGGAAGAATATATCTCTTCGATTTGTCAGCTGTGGGCGACTATTTCTTTATACAACCAGTATGACCAATAGGTGAATGGTCCGTGCGTTGTTATGACAATTTTTTTTGGAATAGTTTGAATTGCTTATCACATGTGTCACGTGATTTCATAGACAAAATAATTAATTAACGGCTTAATGTTTGTTTTATTTTCTCACTAATCTCTCTGCTAACCACCACACGTCCTTTGAAGCATGTCCGATTTTTTCTTTTCGAAAAAGGCTTTCGCCCCACTTTATTATATACAAAGCAGCCATCACAAGTGATTCCTTTTCTACTATAACATCAACCCTGAGCGACTATTTCATCGTTTTTTCGTCAAACCAACTATTTCATCCTACAACCACCAGAACCATGAACATGAGTAGTTGACTGCCTAATTATTACTCCCCCGTCTCATAATATAAGACGTTATTACATTAAATATGTATATTGGATGTAATAACATCTTATATTATGGGATGGAGGGAGTACATGTTCATTGATTAACAGGGCTTGAAGTTTAGTGTAAGTCTGTATGCATCTAACTTGGCTAAGATTAATATTCTTATTTTCTTGTATCCAAATCGATGGTAATGGTTATTTGATCAAATCTTTATCCCTCCATGCGTAGGAGAATCTCAACTCTGCGACATCGGACGCCGAGAGCATCGATTCAGATATGTAACAATCACAAGCAACTTAGATTTAACAAAGTTGTTTGTGTAAAACCTAAATATTATGTGTGACTTAGATATTTAATCAACGTTGTTTTCTAAGCTCACACACTTAGGCACAACAAATATCTGCTAATTTCGGAAAATAGCATGAAACCAACACATTTATGGTTAGGCTTTCGGACAACCACCATATGTGTGGTTCGCTAGAATGCAACCTATCTATATAACAACCCATGGTTACATCATTAATTAGGAATTGATTGTGCATCACCGATCATCTCATAAGCATCATGTTTATTTAATTTTCAATTGAAAATGAGGATTTACTTAACCCTCAAGTTTTTCCAAAAGGGCTAAAGTTCTAAATTTTGCCAATTGTCCAAACCATAATTATATTGAAAAAAATCCTCATTTTGCCAATTGAAAGTGAGGATTTAATATAGCATCAAGATTTTTCTAAAGGGCTAAAACCCTAAATTTTGCCAATTGTCCAAAATACTCTTTCCAAACCCTAAATATTTTGAAAAAAAACTCATTTTGATTATGTTTCACTCACAAAATTTTAAAGTTTAAAATTAATATATTTGAATAAACCTTAAACATTAACTAAATCTAGGTTTATATTGGTAGAAATTGAATTATAACTCCCCCAAAATTCTTGAAATTAATTATATGGGGTTGGACTAGCCTCCTTATGCCACATACAAAGTTTCAGAATATTTTGTGCTCATCTGGAATTTGAATTTCAAACATATTTAAATGAGAAGCAAATTGTTGTGGTGTAAACTCTAACAATACGTATAGGGGTGTGTAAGTAGGAGCATAGAGACTACAAAAGAGCATATGGGTGTGCCTACAAGGGTTTATACATGTTCACGCCCTTTACGATGGAGGTAATAGCCTACTTTCTGTGGTGTTTTCTAACTTGTCTATATGGATGATTAAAAATGATGCTAACCCTCAGCCCGATGCTCATCCATGGCTTATAAAGACCGCGCCATGAATGAGAGCTATAGCGCCTGGTATTACTCCTACGTACAATGACACATTGATAGACGGTTGTTACTACTAGAGATTATTACAATAGGTAATGCCTACAGTTAGTGCATAGTGGAGCTCGTGGGTAACGCCCCTCATGAATCTCCAATCTACCATGTCATAAGCCTTGGCAAGATCAAGTTTGTAAGCACTGTGAGTGTCATGGTTGTTTCTACTATGTTAAATTTTATGGAAACATTCGAAAGCAATGATGGCATTATCCGTTATGATTCTTTCGAGGACGAATGCATTTTGAGCCTTCGAGATGATCCCATCAAGTAAGGGTCGAAGACGGTTGACAAGGCATTTTGACACAACCTTGTAGATCACATTGCACCGATAGACGATTGAGGGTTTTTACCTTTGGGTATGAAAACAATGACCGTGTCATTGATTCCTTCTGGCATTACTCCGACTTCAAAAAAAATCAACACTGCCCTCACCATGTCCTCTTCGAGTACCTCCCAATTCTTCTAAAAGAAACGAGATGGGAATCCATCCAGACTAGGAGCTTTAAGGGGACAGGTTTGAAAAAGAGCATCACTCACCTCTTTAGCGGTGAAAGGCTATGTGAATAGTACATTCATATCCTCTTTAGCGGTGAAAAGCTCAACTAGCACATGAGGCACCACTTCGTCATCTTTCCTGTACAAATTCTTGAAAAAACATGTAGCAAGATGTTGTATTTCCGTTCTGTTCCCACATACCTATATCATCCATCAATCGGGTAATAGAGTTTTTCCTTTTCCTCCATGTGGCCTTGCGGTGGAAATACTTTGTGTTTCTATATTCTTCCTTCAGCCAGGTGGCCCTCAACCGCTGCCTCCACGTGATCTCCTCCCCAAACTTCTGAACTGTCTGATGTCGCCCCTAAGATTTGTGCAACCTGTTCGTTTTTTCGCCTGGCATGTTTGTTTGTCTGGTCTTTTCCTGCCTTGGGCTATTTTCTGTTGATCTGTGCTTTTTAGTTCTAGGCCGCTGTCTTTTGGGCTTTGTTTCTTTTTTTCACGCACAGACAAAAACGACGAATCCGATTTGCCGCCTTTCTTTTCATTTTTCCTTTTTTTGTTTCCTCTTTTGTTTTTTCATAAATTCAAATTCTAAAAATATGTTCAGAATTTGAAAATTTGTTTAAATTTTCATAAATGTTCGAAATTCCAAATTTTGTTTACGATTTCAAAAATTGTTCACGTTTTCCAAATTTTGTTCACGTTCCAAAAAAAGTTCAAATTCCAAATTTAAAAAATGTTCAAAATTTCAAATTTTGTTCAAGTTTTCAAATATTGTCCATGTTTCAAAAAAGGTTCACCGTATTGAAGAAAAATGCTCACTGTACATTGAAAATATGTTTACTATGTATAAAGAAAGTTCATCATGTATAGAAAATTTATTCAGACTGCATTTGAAAAACAATTCACCTTATATTTTAAAAAATGTACAGCGTGTATTCGAATAATGTTTACCGTATACTTAGAAAATGTTCAGTGTGTATTTTACATTCAATTTTCTAAAAATTGTTCATAGTTCAAAAAAATTGTTTAGAATCTCAAATTTGTTCACAATTTCAAAAAATATTCACATTTTTGAAAAACAATTGCTCAAGTTTTCATTTTTTTCACTTTTCCAAAACTTGTTCACGTTTAAAAAAAAAAAATCCAAATTTCGAAATTTGTTCACAGCTTTTAAACATTGTATTTTTTTTTCCTGAAAATAGTTTCATAGATCTGTCATTTTTCATGAAATTCCCGCATTCGCTCGACGCCTGTGAATTGGGCCGACCTGTTTGCATGTCCATTTAGAGAAAGCTCGACTATTGGATGCACGTGGGCGTCCAATAGGAGCTCTCGACAAAAATGACCCTGGCGACAAGAAGCTGCCGTTGTTTTGTTGTTTTGTGGTTTTCTTTCTTGGAGGGGGGGGGGGGGGGGGGGGGTTCTGCCTTGCTTGTATGTGTCATGTAGATCTGTCGTTTTTCTAATTTTAATTTTGAGTTAATGTAGATCTGTCATGGTATACTCAAAGAATCAACAACCCTAGTAATGTTTTTTTTAGCCATAACCCTAGTAATGTTTCATAGATATATTCTTTTTTTTTTGCGGGGATAGATATATTCTTTTGCGAAAATAGTTTCATAGATAACATGTATGAATGGTACTACGTACCATTTTTTATTTTTATTTCTTCTCAAAAGTAGCACGTCTTTTGTGGGTACTAGTTCGTCTACAAAAACCTGGGTCACTTGCAGATCCATCTTTGGACATGGAACTGCATGCGTCACAACCCGTTTAAAATTGCATATAACACACATATGCAACTGCAGACCAGTTCCATGTCTATCGTACACACACAATTTGCTCGACCTTCTATCTTGATGGCTAAGATTGGAAATATTTTGTTAATATGGATTCAGAAATGATCCTGCCAATTTAACACCGAGGGGGTATTTTAAATAGAAAACAAGGTCGAAGATTGCATAGCTCTAAAAACTGCAGAGTTGCATACTCTTGTGGGTATGGACATACCAACAAGGTACATACCCTTTTTTTTTGGCAACAAAACAAAGGGATAAGGTGATTTGGCCATTCAGATAGAAATTGCTACAAAGGAGGTACTCCATCACATTACTATTATGTCTATTGGCGCAAGCCAGTCTCGACGGCAGTAGGAGCTAAAGGTTAATCTAAGAAGTGCTATTTATTTCTCTGGTGACGCCCAGGATCATCCCTTTCGTGCATGCATGCCACGTATCCTTCGACGCAAAATACTAATAAAATGATGAAAATTTAAATATATGTTGAGATCCGGTTCTAGCTTGCTCAACAAAGGGTAATTTAGTTGTAACCGCCACCACCAGATCCGGATCCACTGCCTCCACCGCTACCGGTTCCGCCATTAGTGCTACCACCATTACCGCCACCCATGCCGCCACCCATTCCAATGGCATAGCCTGTGCCATTTGAGCCAGTACTATCGGTTTGTCCCGCGCCAGACCCAGCGCCAGACCCGACTCCAACACTTGGACCTTCGGCTGCACCTCCAGTCGCGCCACCACCATTGCCGCTTCCTCCTCCATTCGCAAAGCCCCCAGAAGTGTCGTCGTTGCCGGCTTGTCCCGCACCAGCACCGGCACCACCTCCATTTCCATTGTTACCGCCACCACCACCGTTACCACTACCACCAGCATCAGAGTAGCTGGTACCATCACCACCAGCAGCAGGAGCGGGTGCCTTTGATATGCCACTCTCACCATATCCCTTGCCAAGGCCAGAGCCAGCTCCGGATCCGGTAGACCCATCTGCACCGCCACCTCCGCCGCCACCCCCACCCTTACCATCAGCATTGGCATATCCATTGCCACTAGGGGCTGATGCGGAGCCACTCACACCGCTGCCGGTGCCATAGCCGGAACCGGAGCCAGACCCATATCCACCATTTGATCCTCCGCCACCACCAGCTCCTCCTCCTCCACCGGCTCCCTTGGCGAAGTTCCACTTGTTACCCCAACCTCCACCGCTTTCACTATATCCTGAACCTCCACCTGATCCAGACCCTCCACCCCATCCACTCCCACCAGACCCACCGCCACCGCCTCCGCCTCCCCCGCCACCTCCACCACCTGAAGCACTGGAGGAGCTAGCGAGCATCCTTGCAGCATCGGCAAACCCAATGCTCACAAGGACAACAAAGCCAAGAGCTACAAGCTTGGTGCTAGTAGCCATTGTGAGTGAGCTTGGTGGAGTGAGACGAGTTGGATGCTGAGCAGAGAGGGGTGGGTTAGATATATATAGTGCTGGGGGCCGTGCATGGGTGCGATATCTTACGGCGATCGAGCGCTCCTGGTTGTGAATTCAGTGGGTTATTCGATGAGAAGTTTTCTATAATCAGAGTGGCAGTATATCGTTGACTGTGTAGATATCGATCTAGCTAGCCGCAGCAGCACGTACTCCAGTCGGTAATTTATTGATGCAGATCAACTGGTATGGAAGAGAAGGCCTAATTGATTAGCAAAAGATTCCCATCGCCCGACATAGACAGATTAATTATATCTCTTCGATGCCCTAGACATGAAAGAACGCGTAAGTTGATGATCGATCCTAGCGGGGCATCAAGGTGAAGGCCTGTGGGTCCGTACATCTAGGCGATACGCTCAGACTGGACTCGGATCCTTTGACATTGGCATTTCCTCGTAATCTGACAGTACCCTAGGGCCATTGTCAACAAGGAACACCAGATGAAAGGAAAAACAAGAATGGGTGACGTGCACAGAGGACTGGAGTTTTTATCCGCACGGTACGTGGGTAGAAGAACGGAAAAGAAGTACCGTCCCTCTCAGAACAGAAGGCGTACGTAGAGTAGTAATGTTAATCCACGGTGATTTGGTTAATGTATGCCCGAGATCATCTTAGTTACGTTTACAATCGACCGTGTAAACCGGTGCGAGAATGAGCGAGCTACATGCTCTTCGAGTCTTCGTCGGTGCAATTCGGGCGCAAAATCGAGCGAGCTAGCTTAGCTACTGCCGCCGTTTCATCCTTGGCAGCTACTCCGAGTTAAGTTAATCTTCTGGTAGACGACGAGGCAGAGTGTGTTGATTTGGATTAATTGGAGTAGCTAATTGGGGCGTCGTGCATTGCCGAAACACCGCGGTGGCGACCTAGGGTTTAATGCGTCGCCGGTGTCCACAACTTTGACCGAGCAACGCAGACCAGACCGAGTTACGCGAGTAATCTTGTGATAGTTATGGCGACGCAAACAACGAGAGACGTCGATCGGAGAAAATTACACTGTCCAAGCTGACCTAGCAGGCTAGGCTCCAAATTCTAGTTCGCGCACTCGATTCTCCAGCTGCACCCCGAAACGATCGTCGGCGGAAATGAGAAGATTGAGGTGACAGATCCTATAACTAGCTAGCCATGTTAGTTGACGGGATTCCATCTTAATTTTGTGGTTTTATTAGTATCAACAGTAGAGTATAGTACTCTGTTTTCTTTAGAAAAGGAGATAGGCTCTGCATCATTACGATGCACATATACATGTATTTATATATTTATTAAAGTTTAAGTATCAATCTTCAGTGTTGAAGTAACAAACTAACAAAAAAACAAGCCACAACCGGTAAGAGTAGGAATATCTGCCTACACACATATAATATTACCGAACAGTCATCCAAACCGGTTGTACATATCGTATGCTACCGTCTCTCACTGATTACACCCAATCATAAGCTCCTGCACTTTCGCATAAGTAAGGAGGACTTACGGATCATCCTGTAGCTCAAAAGATAAACCGTAGAAAAATTGCGAATCTTTGTTCTTTTAAGCACACAATCATTTCAACGGTTCCATAAAACCCAAAGAAAGATACAAACTCCCATACGGATTTGCGGCTTAGTTTTAAATTCAACCCCTCCCAATCAATTGCCAAATATATTTGATATACTACTACATGGAGGCAGCTTAAATGACACATGAATCGTACGCCAAAAAAGAGTAGCAAACGAGCAAGCAAGAAACAAATGATAAATTGTTTCGTCCTGATTGTAGAAACAACATTGCTTACTACCTTGCCACGTGCGCTTTGCCGGATTGTCCTTAGCAAGAATAACATCCCTATGCATAAACTACATGAAAATTTTAATCTTCGGTGGTACTTTGATTTTCCATATGTGCTTTTGAATGAAAAACCAGCCTAGTGATTTAACCGAGAACACTCCGGGCGATGTCAACCTCCAATGGAACGTGTCTGGCTTATTTATATATTTTTTGCGGGAAAACGTGACTGGCTTATTGATCTCCATCAACCTACAAACCAAATGTAGCCAAACTGTCCATTTATCCTTCAATCACTGCTCTCCTGAAGTGGATATTTAAGGGAGATGTCCCAAATATTGTGCCCAAATGAGGTCCTTACATGCACAATATTGTTAAAAAGACGGGTATTGTCATGCTAAAGACGCATCCCCAAGTCAGATATCCTCCTAAAAATGTGTAGTTCGACCATCTCCAATGTTAAATCTACCTCTATTAAAAGGGTGAGTCGTTTGGCTGCATTGTTAACTTGAGATAAAGTCTTAAGAGTGTAGATACTTGTAACCCAATAACTGGATCCACACTCCATCATCCTCCGAAATCAGCCTGTAAAGCCATTTACTCAGCAAACACTTATTCTTAATATCAAGATCCTCATTGCCTAGCACCCTTAGTCCTTAGGCCGACACAAGATATCCCACCTCGCAAGGCGATACTTGGCCTTATTTTCATCACTTTGCCAGAAAAAACAAGAGCGATAAAATCGAGTCTTTTCCGCACCCCTATTAGAACTTCAAAGAACGAGAGATTAAATGTAGGCACACTTGTATGCATCGAATTCACGAGGACCAGTCTTCCACCATATGACATTAGTTTGCCTTTTCAATAGCTAAGCTTCTTTTCAAAATGGTCTTCTATACATTTCCACTCTTTATTTGTTAGCTTACTATGACGAATTGGTATCTTGAGATAACTACACGGGAGCTTACCACTCACAAACGAAAACTACTTGTAGTTATACTCTTCTTTTTTGCCGCATCCAAAGCAGAAAGAGTTCACTCTTACGAAAATTGATTTTCAGTCCAGACAATTGCTAAAAAAGATAAAGCACCAATTTCATATTTATCGCCTTCTCCATATCGTGCTCCATGCATATGATCGTTTCATCAGCATATTGTAGAAAGGAAACCCCACCATCCACTAGATGTGGGATCAAACCACCTACATGTCCGTCCTCCTTGTCGCAGACTTCTCTGAGTCTGAAAATAGTGTCCAATATCATTATTCACCTTGACCCCCACGCTACCTCCCTGAACAAAAGTCTCAACATGTTTCCTCCAAGTAGGATAAAAAAAATTCATGTGCAATGTCTGTTGCCGGAAAGGCCACTTAACTTTATCGCAAAACTTCTCGAAATCCACTTTAAAGACAACTCTGTCGAGTATCTTTGAATGAATCTCATGCATAGCTTCATGCACACAACGACCACCCCCTAAAGGATATGACACCCAGTCTTAAAGGCAGTTTGTATAGGACGGACCACACTATGAGTTATCTTTTTTAGCCAATTTGTACTCTTGGTAAAAATCTTGAATCTAACATTAAGCAAGCAAATGGGCCAGAATTTCTCAATTCTCAAAGCCTCTTCCTTCTTAGGAAGCAGGGTAATCGTCCCGAAATTGAGCTTAAACAATTGAAGCTCGCCGTTAAACAAATCCTAAAGCATGGGTAAAAGATGCCCCTTGATCGTTCCCCAACACCTCCTATAGAGTTCCGTAGAGAATCCATTGGGTCCAGGCGCCTTCTTATTCTTCATCTGCACTATTGCCTCATAGACCTCCTTCTCCGTGAATGGTGTTGTCAACACAATATTATCTTCCAGACATAGCTGCCGAATATCTCCCACCATGTTTTCATCCATCGACACAACACTAGTGCAGAAGAGCCTAGCTAGCTATGGCGTGGCAAAAAGGGCCTTGGTGGTGTGGGCACCCAACGCCACCAGTATGGCGCCACTGTTAAAAAATAGTGATGGCGTTGGAAGCCAACACCAGCACTAACATTGTTGTTGATGGCGTGGCATGTGTCCAAGGCCACCACTAATATTCTTCACCAGGCACATACCATGTTGGCGCCACGTTGGCAATATGATTTCCATGTATAAAATAAAATATCTACATCTGCGCTTTCCCAGCCAAATGCCAGCATAATCCAATTTACCAACAACAATTAAATCAAGTTTGACAGTACTAAATAGAGGCAAATAACAGCATTTAAGTTCAGCAATGTACTAATTAACATAGTTCAACAAAGTATTAAATAGAGGCAAGTAACACACATGTTCAACTAAATAGAGGTGGTAATAACATAATATGATCTACCATGCATGCCTACTAAGTAGACTCTTCGACGGACAGACTTAGGGTCATAGTCTGAAGTAAGTGAACCAGAGCTGCCAACAGGCCTATAGTAGATCATGATATCGTCACGATCATACTCAAAGTAGAACATGGCCCTCTCCCCAGCTTCCATCCCGTAAGCATATGCAAGGGCTTCCCAACCAGGGCACCTGAAATACGTGCGGTGTGGCTCGTTGGTGACGAGACAAGTGAAGTCCTGGGCCGTCAGCATCTTCATGAGGGTGCACTGGAATGTGTTGGTTGCATCAAGCGGAACGCGAAACCTCTCTAAGAAGTCATGCCTTACCACACAAGGGATAGCCTGAGCAAAATTAAAAAAAGGCCGTAGTTAGACCTGGGATGGTCCGCTGAAGGATTGTTTCCCTATCCACTTTTCTTATTGTGGAAATCCTGATGCATGCATTTCCAAGCTTCACATTAGCAACTAGGACTTTGAAACCACATTAGCAACTGGGACTTTGGGTTTCAACGTTCATTGTCTCCAAGCTAGATTTTCCAGTGGCAATTTCTTATTATCATGTTTCCTACCCTCTCGGATGTCAAGGATTTAGTGACCTTGCCCCATGCGGCTTTTGAAAAAAAATCAGTAAAATCACTATACAACAGGCTCCATTCCGGAACTCGTGCTAGTACATTTAACGATGTGTGAAGGGCCCATATTTCTCTAAAAACAAAGATTTTTTTGTGGCAAGCAATTAGGGGACACCTGCCATCCAGCGACCAAATCATCAAACCGGATCGCACGGGCCGGCAAACGCAGCTTGCCCTCTATGGAGAGGATGAGAATGGGGAGCACCTTTTCTGTTACTGTACCTTGGCTAAGTTCATGTAGAGTTGTGTACGTTTCTTGGCTCAATGTCACTTGGGATCCAAAAAACATCTCTTGGTTTTGTGACTGCCCAATCGAAAGTCTTTGTTGTCCGCTATTGCTTGGTCGTTATGGACTGCGCATAACAAGTTTACTATTGAGCTTATTTTCTCGGCTAAGCCTACTGCTTGTTCATTTAAATTGATTGCCATCTTACAACAATGGTGGTCGCTCGTTAAAGCGCAAGGCATTTTTTCTCATGAAAACAGCAGGACTCTGCAACGTATTTTATTGATTAAAAAATTAGTACAAAATGTGTGGCTGAGAAAGCCAACTCAAAAAGGGATAAAGCTAGAGCTTGCGACGTACCTGCCCTGGGTGTAGATAGAATTAGGTAAGATAAAAATTGATTGGAAAGTCCTAAATTTGACCAATTCAATTCCATCTGCTAGAATAAGAAAAAGTGCTTCCGAATTGTTCTCATCCTTATAATGAGAATTTCTCTCTCTTCAGTAATAACTTAATCTTGCAATAAAACACTTTTGTCCGAAGACCTAAAGAGAAACAAAAGTAACTGTACATTAGCCAAGCAACAACAAATAACAAAAAGTCTAACAACACTTCCTCTACAAGCATCAAGGTGATCAAAATGAATGCTTATTTGACATCCATGATCCATTTGGCTAAATCGAAGTAGTTTTTCCTGTGTGCACTATGGCCTAACATCGTCATCTCCTGTCTGAATTTTGCTTGCAAAAATAGACTTGGAAGAATGGCTTTGAAGATATAGTCATTTCTAGTTAGCCAAATAGCCCGACTGACAAGAATGATAATTTCCATGGCAAACTGTAATCTGATTGAAGATCTCAATGATTTAATTGATCTCAATGATTTAATATGCTCATGGAATGAACATTGCATAGAATGCCACGCTGGGCATAAGTATTGCCAACATGCAAGTGCAAATGGACAATGAAAAAAGAAGATGATCTCTGGTTCCAGTGGGAAATTCTCCACATAAAAAATGCAAGACATTGATAACATGGACCTCATGATCTCCAATATTCGTGCATTTGCTACCTCCTTGTCATCGGCGCCTTATTAGCTCTATCCTTTCCTTTTGTCCCTAGTTGTTAGTTGTGGCATGTGTGCCTACTCTTGCCGTGTTGGCTACGACCTTATTTCAATTATGCTGGTGTATGGCTTGCTTTTTTTTTTTGAAATGGAGGCAAAATATTTGCCTCGTATATTAATTAAGGAGAGGATAGAGTTTGTTACAATACACCCATAAATGCGACATGAATGATTACTCTCGTAAAACAATTGACCCTAGCTTCTTTGCCCCGGCAATGATCCAAAGTTTCGCCTCATCCGAGATGATGTGTAGCATGCCAGAACACCCGTGCATTCCGCTCATTCCATATGGTCCACAATACAAGCATAGTAAGTGAGGCCATTGCTTTTCTATTGCGCGTACAAACACCGGTTTGGCTTGCCCACCAATCCTCAACAGTGCCCTCCATATGCCAGGTGGAGGTGTCCCAATCCTCAAGGCGAAATTTCTTGATGAACAAGTTCCAAAGCCTAAGAGAGTAACGACATTTGAAGAACTGGGATCCACTTTCTAGCATCCTCCTGCAAAGGGGGCAAAGGACACAGATCGGCCACCCTCGTTTGGCCAACCTATTGGCGGTCCAAATTCGATCTTGAATGGCCAACCAAGCAAAGAACTTGACTTTTGGTGGCACCCAAACCTTCCACACCATTTGATACAAGGGAGAGAGGACCATGCCGAGGAATTGCACTTTGTAGGCGAAATCTGCCGAGTAGTGGCCACTAAGTGTATGCTTTCAGACAATGTCATCCTCAGCAAGCTCATTAAGATGAATCTCATGAACATCCAAAGGGTGAAAAATTGACAGATGTGCTCAACGGTAACAACGGTCACGGGGTTGATCTTGAGAATCCACGTGTTGCTCTTTAGTGCCCCTCGCATCTTCCAATTCTTTCTCGATGAGGCCTCAAAGATCCTCGAGTGGAGCAATATCTATGGGATTACACCCAAGTAGCCAGGGAGCCTCCCAAAATGGGGTCCTCGCGCCATTGGCCACAGTGATGGTTGCTGAGGCGTAGAAGAAGTGGAGGTCCTCCTCATCACACGGGTTTCCCATCCCCACCCACATCTTACTTGGCTCCTTCCGCTTGAACCATGGCCACCTCAATCGTAATGCACGCGCAAATTTGTCGGTGTTGAGAACCCCAAAGCCTCCATATTCATGCGGTTGGCAAACGATCTCCCAATTGACCTTGCATTTTGCCCCGATCGTTGTATCAGACCCGGACCAAAGAAAAGCTCGTTCTAGCTTATTGATATTACGTAGTGTGCTTGGTGCAACAACGAGGGTGATGAAGTAGATTGCTTGGAAGGTGCTCAAGGACTTGACTAGGGCCGTGCGACTAATGGTAGTGATATTTTCCCCTTCATACGTGACCAACTTGGCCACCACTTTGTCCTCGAGGAATTGGAGATCGACCCTCCTAAGTTGCCAAATGGAGAGAGGAATCCCCAAGTATCGCATAGGGAAAGATACTCTAGATGCAGGAAAGCTTTGAATGATGAACTCCAAGTTTAGGTGGTTGCACCTAATGGGTACCACTGAGCTCTTATGGAAGTTGGTGCATAAGACAGTGACCTCTCCAAAGCTTCTCAAGATGACCGAAAGATTGTCAATATCCCTTTTGATAGGAGCCATAAACACCGCTACGTCATTGCATAGAGGGAGGTGCGCACCATGACACCTCTTACCCGGATCTTATATAGGAACCCTCTTCGCGTTGCCAGCTCGAGGATTTGTTGCAAGGGGTCGATGGCGATGACAAAGAGGAGGGGGAGAGGGGGGGTATCCCTGCCGAAGGCCCCTCCCATGCTTGATTTGTGGGCCGGCCATCGCATTCAAGAGGATCCTGGAAGAGGAAGAGCAGAGGAGTGCCGCAATCCAATTTCTGAATTTGCTTGGGAACCCTCGCCGTTGGAGGAGATCAAGGATATACTCCCATTTGACCGAATCAAAAGCTTTCCGAATATCAAGCTTGAAGAGGAGTGATGGAGTCTTTTGCTTGTGGAGCCTCCTGGAAAGCATCCACACGAACATGAAGTAGTCATGAATACTTCTCTTGATGAAGGCACTTTGGGCATTGGAAACGAGGGCATTCATGTGCGGGCCTAGCCGAATAGAGAGCATCTTAGCAATGATTTTGGCAGCTGCATGGATGAGACTAATGGGCCTATTGTCGAAGATCCCCTCCGCCCCTTACTTCTTGGGTAAGAGCACGACATTCGCGTAGTTGAGCCAATGGAGGTTTGCCGTGTGCAGAGAGTCAAATAAGTGCACCACCCTCATGAAGTCATGCTTTATGGTGCCCCAACACTTCTTGAAGAAGGCCTCGGTAAAGTCATCCGGCTCGGGCGCCTTATCACCTGACATGTCATTGATGGCCTCACAAACCTCCTTCTCGATTATTGGGGATTCCAACTCTTGCAAGTCATGAGCCACCAAGGTGAGCTCTTCCCAATTGAAATCTTTTGTGCTTGTGCACCCCTTTTTCATGACGTCGAAGAAGTGGGCGTGAATTATATTCTCTTTTGCTTCATGATCGGTGACCCAACCTTGGTCATGCTTGATCATGTGAATGTGTTTTTTCTTCTTCTTCTAGCATTGATCCGACGATGGAGAATTTCGTGCTGGCATTTCCTTGAGGTTCAAATTCTCGCACATTGCTTCTTACGAGCTCGCTCCAACACGGCCAAACTTATGACCCTTCTCTTTAGAGCCCAGAGATCATGCTCTTCGGGGGAGAGCCGCTGCTCCTTTTGCGCGATGTCGAGGCGTAGGATCACTAATAGTCCGGCATGAAGATGAACTTTTGCCTTAGAGAAGAGGCTCCTACTCCATTCGGTCCGTATTTTTGAGCTTATGGAACAAGATATGGTATGACTCGATGTGCTCAACATGCTCCTTCCACGCGTTGTTAACCACGTCACTGAAACCGGGCATTGATACCCAAAAGTTCTCGAATTTGAAGGTCCTAGGCCTCCTAGGTTCCTTGTCGTCGGCAAGCAATAACGGACAGTAGTCGGAGAGCGGGGATGAAAGGGCATGAAGCACGTGGGTGTTGAAGATGATGTCCCACTCGCCGTTGCAAAAGAACGAGTCGAGTTTACACAAAGTTGAGTTTTCCCTCTCGTTGCTCCAAATGAACTGGCGATTTTGAAGATGGATCTCTTTTAGCTCACAAGCATGTAGTGTTACATGAAATCGGTTGATTCTACTTCGGTTAACATTTCTCTTGTTTTTATCTCTCACACGGTACATTTGGTTAAAATCCCCAGACGCAAGCCAAGCCACTCCGGGCTATGGTTTTTGACCAGTGAGCTCGGCAAAGAACATGTCTTTGCGGGAGGCATCGGATAGCCCATAGACGGAGGTGATCTTAAATTCCACGTTGGAGTCACGGATGCGTACCATGGCGGAGAGGCCGAACGAGGTGGTGGTGATGTTAAACAAGTCCAACATGCTACTGTCCCATAACAAGAGGATCCCCCCTCTGGTTCCATCCGTCGGTCTTTGAGCAAAATTGTGCAGCCGATTACCCCCCAAGAAGGCAGCGGTGAACTGGTCGACATTGTCGAGCTTTGTCTCCTGGTGACACACGATATGGCACGAAGAGGTAGCAATGGTAGCGTTGACCATCGAGAGACGGTCCGGGCATTTTAGGCCCCATACATTCCAACTCAGTACGTTGATAGGTTGTTCTACCATAACGAAACATGGTTCACCCTGATACATGGCACTGCCTAAGACAATAGCTAATGAAACATGGTTCACCTTGATACATGGCACTCTGCCTAAGACAACGACTAACACATCGCTTACGACCAGACTAAGCTTGAAACACACCATCAAGCCAACACAGTAAATCAAATTAATTACGACTTCAGACAACAACCCAAGCTGCAAATAACCCCCTGGTACGAAATGTTGTACTAACATGGGAACCTTGGAACCATCAGAATAGCAGCACCACATCAGGTGGCTGCCGGCTGCGCCACAACGCCTCGCCTCCATAAGCCGTCTCTAGGTCCAGTGCTGCAGCTCCACCATGAGCAATGAGAGCCTCCTCGACCTCGGTCGCCTGCCTGTTGTCAAGCTTGAAAAAAATCGCGCAAGGCTATGATCACCTCCATTGGAAACTTCTCCTTGAATCGCTCTGTGAAGGCGTCGAGGGTTGCCTTCGTGACATCTTCGCCATCCTTGACAATCCCCAAACTGCGGCAGACAAGCAACTCTGCTGCTCTTTCCGCCGGCGTGGCCTTTGTGCAACCAACAACCCTGATTCTGGCGCTTGTTCTCTGCAGCGCGAACCCACCACCAGCCCTGGCTATGGTCACACCAGCAAGCGTCTTGCGGCGAGCCTTGGGAGGCCTGGCCGGAGTGGCAGCAGGGGACGCGATGATCGCCTCCTGGCGCTCCAAGAACAGGGGAGCAAGATCATCTCCAGCCACGTGCTCAGGAGCAGCCCGTCGACGACGCAGCGATGGCGTGCGGCGCACCATCCCGCTGCAGATCAGAGGTGGCGTGGGCGATTCATCGAAGCCTGGCGGCCTCATTGGAGAGGAAAGCGGCCTGAGGAGCACCGCGGGGGAGCACAGCTCACGCACCACCTGGCTTGGCGAGCCCTGCGACGCTGGGAAGGGCCTGTCATCACTCCTCTTGGAGCGGGGCGACGTCGGGAGCACGGTGGTCGGCGAGAGGGGTGGAGAGCATGGCGGCGTGAGAGCCTATTGTGAGCGGCGACGAGCAGAGCGCGGCGAGTGCTGGCGCACAGGGCTGCAACCTCGCCCCGCGTCCAGCGTCGTGGTCGCCATGGCCTGCACCGGCTGATGCTCCTGAACGCGAACCTTGTCGCCGCTGCCGGAGTCAGAGCCCAGCACAAGGGCGGCAGCAGGTGCGGCAGGCTGCTGGACCAGAGCGATGGAGTGGCGACGACCACCATTAGCCCGACGATCATCGCGCCCATCCCCGCGGCTGCGATCGTGATCCGTGCCCCATGGCTGCGCCTGATGTGGTCTCCCCAGCTGTTGCGGTTCCTCGAGGAATCCCTTCCTTGCCGCCCATCCTCTTCGCGTTGCATGTCCTGGTCGTCGTCACTGTCACGCCTATGGTGATCGATGGGCCTTGTGATGTGTCCCTGTGGTCCCAAGGCTGGCTCCCATTGTCGATGATCCCCTTGCGATACCTGTAGCCCTTGGACGCCACCCTTGGCCCTTGCGTTGGATCTTCGTGGATGGAGACATGAATGATGACCCTGCGCTCTAGCCCCTGACGCCCGAAGATTAATTGGCCACCGGCCCGCAACGTGACCCAGTTCACTCTCGGCACATTGGCTGGGGATGCCGTCCACGCCCAGACGCCGCCATGTTTGGCTTTACATATAAAGTCGGTCGATCGTATTTTCTCTAAAAGGAAAAGTGTTCCCGAGACCTGAAGTTGGATATGTTTGGTTTGTGTGTAAAATTAGCACTACCATTATTTTGGTCATGATTTTGGATGTTCTCATACCCTTTGTCCCAGTGGTTCATATTTCTTGCAAAACCAAACACACGGAACGTCAGCTGCTCGTGTTCATCGCGGTGTGTTTTTACAGTTCAGAAAAAATACATTCAGTACATGCACAGCATTGCTTAGACATGTCAAAACCTCTGCTTCTTTGAAGGTAAAAATATATATTTCTTGGCACCACCATCGTCTGGCAACAATCAATGGTATGAAAAACAATTCCACTCCAATGCACATTTGTTTCTGGAAAGGAAGCTAATTCTCTGCATTTGATGCCGAGCACCAGAGTGAAAAATGAAACGGAAACATGACAAAAACGTAAATTGCCTAAAAAGCAGACCTATGGCGTAGGGCATGGGCAAGACTTGACCTGGCGTGCTGCTGCTGCTGCAGTGGGAATCTCACACTACTCGCTCACGCACGCGGCACCGAAGGAATCCAAATGGGTTCACAGGCACACCGAGTCTCTTGACACCCGATTTTGGCACGGTGCAAAATACAGTAAAGGTGGACTCAAACGAAAAGCTTGCCGATTTTGAGTGCTTGCCGAAGACCCAAATAGAGGCAGAAGACGGCCCGGCAAGGAGGCGATCCGGCAAGGAGACGGCCCGGCGAGGAGGCGATCCGGCAAAGCGACCCGGCATGATACCCTGATGGTACTCCCGGGAAGGCGGCAGCCTGTCGAAGACCGAGGATCAAGATGGACGTGCCGGCTCATCAAGACAGCTTCTAGAGCGGTACTACCGCCTGTATAAGCGGTACTACCGCTTGGGCGGTACTACCGTGTTTTACTACCGCATCGACTACCGCTTACGAAAATACTTCTGGAATCCCGAGGACCCCAAGCGGAAGTGGCGCGGCACTCCAGGGCGGTACTACCGCTGGAAGCGGTACTACCGCTTGCCTAGAGCGGTACTACCGCTTGTCGACGCACAGATTCAGGCAGGTTCGGTTTGAATCCGAGTTAGGCTAGAGCTAGGACTCTAGGACGTGAATTGATGTAATTCTCGTGTAAGGAAGGCCTAGATGAATCCATGACTTGTACGGGAAGTCCAACCCCCTCTTAAATAGAAGAGGTGATGGCCGATTGACACAACACACAATCGAACAAACACATCTACATCTTTTTACCCTACTTTTATCCCTCTCCCTTGTATCTTTCTTCTCGTTCTTCGTTCGTTCTTCGTGAAGGAGGGCAGCGATCCACGAGGCTCCAGGGGCGTTCAGGACGACTTGGAGCAGCCAATCGTCGTCGGGTACTCTGACGGGGTCCCTCCCGAGTAACCGGGGCGTCTGGTGTCAAAAGCGCCGACCGGATTGTCTTGCGTATCGCGCTTCCGGCAGGCCTCCCACGGTGCGAGCTGCGGAGCATCTCCCTCGGCGCCGCGGGTACGCGTTACGCCTTCGTGTGTCAACACACTTTTTGGCGACTCCGCTGGGGATCGAAGCTTTGAACGGTCTCCGGCCCGTTCTTGCTACGAATGGATCGTCATCTAGGGTTTGCAATCTACAAAGGTAATATGAATACCCAATTCACTTATGTAGATGCAAATAATCCATATGTTGTTGCTAGATCGTTTAGTGAGCATAATGTATCGGCTAGCCCTAGTTTTATCAATCATGCATCTAATTATGCGCAAGGGCCGATGCAAAACAATCTTCATGCTTCAAATTCTTATGATTTTAGCAATGTACAACATATATATCCTAACTCTCATGCATCGGCAACCCTACAAATCCATATGCCGATGAACAACATGATGAGTTCAGTTAATCAAGTTGAAACACCCCATGTAGGAACTTCCAATAGCATGCAACAAGGTGTTTCACCTTTTTATTCATCGGCACCTAACTTGCAATATGTTAATTCAAACATGCCGATGGATGGGGGAATCGGCCATGCTTCCATTAGCAATTTGGCCGGTTATCCTCAGTCATCATATACTACACCTCATGAGATTAATTTTTTGGCAAAAAATACAACTCAAAATATTCATGACTCGGCTCACCTTCGTGGTTATGGCCGAGTGAATGAAGAATATACAGGAGCATCTGTGCCTAATATTGCAGGAGATGAGGTGGCTCTGGCTGCTTTAAAAAGTTTAGCCCAAAACGATAAGATTAGCGCTCTTTGCCTTGAGCAACATGATAAGGGGATGGTTCCTGATTATGAGGCAATAAAATCTAGAGTTTTGCAAGAAGATGATGTGATGCCAATTGACCAAATTGGCGAGAAGAAATATGGTTCAACAACAGTGCATATGTCTTCACCTATCATTGGAGCATGTCATACACCCCCTATACAATTGCAAAATTTTGGCGACATCAATTCATTGCCGAAAGATCCTAGAAGCATTGGGGGGCAAGCCGATCCAAGAAGGGACGAATTTACAGAAAAATATGTGGCCCGAATGGACAAGATCCAGCCAAAGCTCACACGGAATGGCATCAACAATTTTACCACACCGACTCTTGAGGAGTTACCAGCAGAATATCGACACGCTTATGAAGCACTCAAGAAGAAGCGTGAGGAGGAAGATTTGCAAGAATACGTCAAGTCCCTTCCTCTATGCAGCAACTATGTTGGTTCCTCTGCGATGTTGAGGCAAGATAAAACAGAAGCTTTGCAAGCCGAACCACAAAAACGGATTCACTCGGTTAATACGGTTGATTCGGTTGAAACCGAGTCAAATATGACTAAGTCGTCTACAGCCGAGTCAAACGGTTCCTTTAAAGCCAAGACAATGATGGATTCGGTTGAAACCGGATTGAGCACCGAGACGGCCAAGGTCAAGTGCATAGAGTCAATATCGAGTGCATCAAGTCATCCGAGTGCATCACCGGCTAATGTCGAGTGCATCGAGCCAGTTATTGCCGAGTGTACCAAAACAGATGATGCAAGCTTCACCGAGCAAAGGAACAACAAACGCAGCAAATTGGCCGTGCTTGATTTTTCTGGATATGAGGGAGCTTACATGCTGCCATATGAGTTCCGTGCCAAAGAAATTGATGAGCATCAAGAACAAAGTGATATGGCCGAACAAAGTTTGTTTAATGATGAACATCAAGAACACAAGCGTGCAGCTGAGCAAAGTTCACTTGAAGATCATTCGAGTAATGAAGCACGGAGTCAAGGAAAAGATGAGGATAAAGCGTTGGAGAGTCATTCAAAAGTGGATCAAAGTATTATTCAAGTGATACAACCATCATATTCTCCCAACGTGTATGAAGAGGTATGTCTACCAAGTGATTTACCTATTTTCAGATTTGGTCACAACTTTATTATTGATGCATCTATTGGAAAAATTATCATAAATACTTTTGAAAGACCAATGAAGAAGGGTGATTTACTTGTTAGCAACAAAATTGTTATAGAGCATATCGGTCAACCCATTGCACCATTTATAAGGACCGATAATGACTTTTTATTGCAACCAAGGCTTTCCCCATTGCTTTATCAAAATTTCATATATAAATGGGTAGCTTTGCTTATTTCATACTTGGCTTGCATTTGGTCTCAAATGAGACATATGTGTTATAACAGTTTTGATTTCAGAAACATAAAGCCAAGATTTGAATCTTTTGAGAAAACCGATGGAAGTATAATTTCTTATTCAAAGACATCGGAGATAGAGTGCGAGACACAATGCATAGCCGAATGGGGAGATGCCAAATCTGAACCATTCGTTTGCTTAACTCCAAAGCCGTTCTCACACCAAGACCGGCTAGAAAATAAGAAGTTTACCTTCAATTCAAACATGTGTGATCAAATCTTTGATTTGTTGATGAAAAATAATTATATTAGAATTCTTGGTCACCATGTCAAGCCATCAATCCAAGGACGAATGTATTGTAAGTTGCATGATTCGTTCAAGCATAATTTTGAGGACTGCAATATGTTTCGTCAAATAGTTAAATCGGCCATTGATAGCGGACGATTGAGACTTGTTAAAACACCAAAGGATGACCAGTCTATTCCGATTGGTCCTGATGGCAAAAAGTTTTTGCATCGGCTGCTTCAAGCCGATCCATTTAAAGAGAAGGTAAAAACCGCAGGTGACGGGATCAAGCTTTCAAGAAGAGAAGTTGTTGAAGAGCATAATGAACATAATCTTGAGGGCGAGAATTCTGTCGAAGCTACAATGAAGACGCCAAGGACTGGGGGGCAGCAAGCAAATTCAGAGATCGGTGCAAGCACAACCAAAGAAAACAAAGGCCGAAATAAGCATAAGGATAAGAGATCGAAAATCACTTTCACAGAGTTACTAGCTAAATATCAAAAGAAGAGTGAAGAGAAAAATGCTTATTGGCCAAATTATGCAAAGAAACCAAGATCACCCCCAAGGCGCAAATATGAGGATCGGTATTGGCAAAGTGAGAATTTCAACGCAACATATTCATATCCTTATTTTGGGCCGCCAATGCCAATGTCGTGGATGCCTCCCTATGCTCACGTAAATCCATATTCATCATGGGACATGTATGATTCAAGTGCACATTCTCCATCTTATTTTAAACCATCTCATCAAAGGTGTGCAGCTCCAAGAAGATCAACATTTGATGAACGATTACATAACCAAGACCGTTTCATTCAAAAGGAATCGGTCCGGAGCTCAAGAAAGAAGACAGAGGTGGTCAAGCAAATATATGACCGGATCAAGGAAGAGATCGGTCGTTTGCTTAAAGCTAATTTTATTAGACCTTGCAGGTATGCCGAGTGGATTTCTAATATTGTGCCAGTGGAAAAGAAAGGCTCCGACAAGTTGAGGGTGTGCATTGATTTCAGAGATTTGAATAGAGCTACGCCCAAAGATGAATATCCTATGCCTATAGCCGACATGCTTATTAATGATGCTTCTGGACATAAGGTTATTAGCTTTCTTGATGGCAATGCGGGGTACAACCAAATTTTCATGGCCGAAGAGGACATGTCCAAAACGGCTTTTCGGTGCCCCGGTTTCCTTGGATTATTTGAGTGGACAGTGATGACCTTTGGATTGAAGAATGCCGGCGCCACATATCAAAGGGCTATGAATTTGATCTTTCATGATTTACTTGGTGTTATACTTGAAGTCTATATTGATGATATTGTTGTCAAATCGGATGTTTTTGAATCTCACTTAGCCGATTTGCGTTTAGCTTTTGAGAGGATGAAGAAGTATGGGCTGAAGATGAATCCTTTGAAGTGTGCGTTTGGCGTGTCGGCTGGTAAGTTTTTGGGTTTCATTATTCATGAAGATGGCATAGAGATTGATCCCAAAAAGATAGAAGCTATACAAAAAGTGGAGGCTCCAACATGCAAGAGAGATATGCAAAAATTCCTTGGCAAGGTCAATTATTTGAGGAGGTTCATAGCTAATTTGTCAGGGAAGGTTGATGCATTTACTCATATCCTTCGGTTGAAGAATGATGTTGATTTTACTTGGGGGGCAAAACAGCAAGAAGCATTTGATATGATTAGGAATTATTTGTGCACTCCTCCGGTGATGAAGGCGCCCAAGCATAGAGAGCCCTTTAGACTTTACATTGCAGCCGAGGAAGGCGTTATTGGAGCTGTTTTGACTCAAGAAACCGAAGGAAAAGAGCATGCTATCATTTATTTGAGCCGACGCCTATTGGATGCCGAGACAAGGTATACATTTATTGAAAAATTATGCCTATGCTTGTACTATGCTTGCACAAAATTGAGACATTATTTAGTACCAAGTGCTTGCATAGTAGCTTGTCAAACCAACGTCATTAAATACATGTTGCATAGACCCATTCTTAGTGGTAGAATTGGTAAATGGGCTTATGCTTTAATTGAGTATGATTTGGCTTATGAGTCTCTAAAATCCATGAAAGGCCAAATTGTTGCTAATTTTATCGTTGAGCATCGGATTAATGACAAGCAAGATATTGATATAAACCTTGTCTCGTTAGTACCATGGGGATTATATTTTGATGGTTCAGTTTGTAGTAACGGCCAATGTGTTGGTATTGCTTATATATCTCCTCATGGTGCTGTTTTTGAAGCCTCATGCCGCTTAGAATATTTTTGCACAAATAATCAAGCCGAATATGAAGCATTGTTATTCGGCTTAGAGATGTTGCTTGCTATAGGTGCTACACATATTGAGGCTTTTGGTGATTCGTTATTAGTAGTACAACAAGTATCCAAAGTTTTTCAATGTTTAGACGAATCACTTAATATTTATCTTGATAAATGTCTAGATATAATTTCTACTTTGGATCATTTTAGCATTGCTCATATATCTAGACATGATAATTGGAGAGCAAACGAGTTGGCACAACAAGCATCCGGCTATCATGTCGATCATGGCATGTTTCATATCTCTCTAAAGCCGATGTCTTGTCTTGCTAACATAGGAGAGACCGAACCAGAGCCCACTGATTCGGTCACTGACAATGAATCTAGTGCAGATGAAAATCATGACTGGAGGAAGCCCATTATTGATTACTTGTGCAATCTGAGTGGAAGGGTGGACAGGGCTGTTCGGCGCATGGCTTTCAAATATACAATGAGAGACGATGGTCTTTATCGCCGAACGGTTGAATATGTTCTCTTGAAGTGTTTGGACAAAGACCAAGCGAGAATTGCTATGGGAGAGGTTCATGAAGGAATTTGTGGCACTCATCAGTCGGCCCCCAAGATGAAGTGGTTATTACGACGTGCTGGATTTTATTGGCCAACGATGATCAACGATTGCTTCAGGTATTATAAAGGATGTGAAGCTTGTCAAAAGTTTGGTGATATTCAGTTGGCTCCCGCTGCTATGTTACATCCTATTATCAAGCTGTGGCCTTTTAGAGGTTGGGGATTAGACTTTATTGGAGAAATTCATCCTTCTTCTTCAAAGGGGCATCGGTTCGTGTTGGTGGCGACTGATTATTTTACTAAATGGTCTGAAGCAGTACCTCTCAAGAATATGACACATACGGAGGTAATTCAATTCATAAGTGAGCACATTATTCATAGATTCGGTATTCCGCAAACATTAACTACGGATCAAGGTTCATCTTTCATGTCACATCAAGTTAGAGAATTTGCCGAATCATATAAGATAAAGTTGCTCAATTCCTCCCCGTGTTATGCTCAAGCCAATGGACAAGCTGAGTCTAGCAATAAAATTTTGATCAAGCTCATCAAGAAGAAGATTGAAGATAATCCAAGGAGATGGCATGAATTATTGTCCGAGGCTTCGTGGGCACATAGAATCTCAAGGCATGGTGCGACGAAGGTAACTCCATATGAGCTCGTATATGGTCAAGAGGCCGTTTTACCGGTGGAAGTTAATTTGAATGCTTTGAGAATAGCCAAACAAAATGATTTATCGGCAGTGGACTTTTATAACTTGATGATGGATAATATTGACGAGGTTGCCGATAAGCGTTTGGCTGCGTTAAAGGCCATAGAGAGAGACAAGTTGAGGGTAGCAAGAGCCTACAATAAGAAGGTCAAGTTGAAGAATTTTCAGATTGGTGATCTTGTGTGGAAGGTGATTCTACTGATTGGTTCAAAGGACAGAAAATTCGGGAAATAGTCTCCAAGTTGGGAAGGTCCTTTCAAGATTGCAAGAATAGTTCCCGGAAATTCATATTTGGTGGAATCCATGCAAGGAACATTGCTACCTCGGGCTCTCAATGGCAAATATTTGAAGAAGTACCACCCAAGTGTGTGGCAAGAAGCCTAAATAGGCAATGGCCGATATATGATTATCGCCCTAAGCGCATATTAATGGCCGATGGAGTGTTGACATCGTCCTTAGAACAAGCCTAATGCAAATTATTTTTCGGCATGCAAGCTTTGCCGAAAAATAGGGGGGCATGTGTTGACACCCGATTTTGGCACGGTGCAAAATACAGTAAAGGTGGACTCAAGCGAAAAGCTTGCCGATTTTGAGTGCTTGCCGAAGACCCAAACAGAGGCAGGAGACGGCCCGGCAAGGAGGCGATCCGGCAAGGAGACGGCCCGGCGAGGAGGCGATCCGGCAAAGCGACCCGGCATGATACCCTGATGGTACTCCCGGGAAGGCGGCAGCCTGTCGAAGACCGAGGATCAAGATGGACGTGCCGGCTCATCAAGACAGCTTCTAGAGCGGTACTACCGCCTGTATAAGCGGTACTACCGCTTGGGCGGTACTACCGTGTTTTACTACCGCATCGACTACCGCTTACGAAAATACTTCTGGAATCCCGAGGACCCCAAGCGGAAGTGGCGCGGCACTCCAGGGCGGTACTACCGCTGGAAGTGGTACTACCGCTTGCCTAGAGCGGTACTACCGCTTGTCGACGCACAGATTCAGGCAGGTTCGGTTTGAATCCGAGTTAGGCTAGAGCTAGGACTCTAGGACGTGAATTGATGTAATTCTCTTGTAAGGAAGGCCTAGATGAATCCATGACTTGTACGGGAAGTCCAACCCCCTCTTAAATAGAAGAGGTGATGGCCGATTGACACAACACACAATCGAACAAACACATCTACATCTTTTTACCCTACTTTTATCCCTCTCCCTTGTATCTTTCTTCTCGTTCTTCGTTCGTTCTTCGTGAAGGAGGGCAGCGATCCACGAGGCTCCAGGGGCGTTCAGGACGACTTGGAGCAGCCAATCGTCGTCGGATACTCTGACGGGGTCCCTCCCGAGTAACCGGGGCGTCTGGTGTCAAAAGCGCCGGCCGGATTGTCTTGCGTATCGCGCTTCCGGCAGGCCTCCCACGGTGCGAGCTGCGGAGCATCTCCCTCGGCGCCGCGGGTACGCGTGACGCGTTCGTGTGTCAACAGAGTTCATCATATCTTGCCAGAACAGGGAGGCTGAAGCAGATTCTGTAGTTTTACGTGTCATTTTCTTCAACACGTGGCTACGAGATCAGCCTGAACAAGACACCGTAGTATAGAAGAATACATCAGTTTTTTTCTTCTTCTTCTAAAATGCTGCTGATCTATTTTCTGCGACACGTGGTGACGAGATCAGACTGTAGAAGAATACGTCAGTTATCTGTATTAGGATACAAGGGGTGTGGGTGGTAGCACTCACAGCGTCTGATGCTGCTGCTCCACTAGACACAAACCACTCTCTGGCTTGCGCTGCTAGATTGCCACCTTCCAGCATTTACCTGTGGTGACTGCCTTGAGTGGGATCTGGGAAGGATGGATGCATCGGATGCAGCAAGAAATCAGTTCAGAGTTTAGCTGATAGCCAAGAAAGTTGTGTTCAAGCAGTTCAACGGTTGTGCTGCAGAGAAGAAGGCCAAGTAAGCCAGTTGCACAACATGTTGTACTTTCTTTTACAGTTCACAGCCGTGTTTCTTTCATGGACTCATATCTTGCTCTACGTTTTTCAGCCGGACAATCTCTAGTTTCCAGGGCATGCATCCTCATGAACAGGAGAACATTAGGAACAGTTGAAGGTAGTGTCTTCAAGAACACATAACTCCAAGCTTTTTCTAGAGTCTAGACTAGATGGTTGAGGCAACTGACATACACTGCTCGCAAAATATTTCAATTGATCAGAGTTTTGGGTTGCTTTTTCTTCTTAGTTTCTTTTTCCTTTGGGTCAGAGAATTTAGATGTGTGGTTCTTTTCTTTCTGCTTTGGTATTTCGTCCGTACAGTCTTGTGTCTTTCTTTGCGCTCTTGTCTTAAACAGAAATGACACGCATTTTGATGGGTGTTCAAGAAAGAAAGGAAAAGGAGTTTTGAGTTTCTCTCAAAGAAAAACAACGATAAACGTTTACCTTTGCTCCAGAATCCAGGATCATAGAGAAGAACTGATTTCAAACAATTATCTACAAATAGCTTGGTGCGTCTGCACTATGCATCACCAATTACAGACTGGCTGCCTATTCTACATCAAAGCTTTGTGCTAAAGTCGCGAATAGGCATCCTAGTTCATCTGCTACCCTCTTCTACGGCAACCGATCATACCAGTTCAACCAAGGAACCTGGATATTGAACTGCTACTGCCGCTGTCCCATACGGCACAACAGCAGATCGGTCGCACGCTGAATCGGAGAATTCAGGACATCGATGACAAGCGCGAAGAGCATCTGGGATAGGGGGTCACCCTGGCGGAGTCCACAAGCATGCGAGACAGGGTGACCTGTGACGCCATTGACGAGCACATGGGTGGAGGCCGTAGCAAGTACAATAGTGATCCACTCACGCCAGCTTGGCCCAAAATCCAGGTGATGAAGGGTCTCGAGAAGGAACGGCTAGGAGACCGAGTCGAAGGCCCTGGCGATGTCAAACTTGAGCATCACACGAGGGACCTTGAGGTTGTGAAGTAGCCATGTGGTTTGCGGCACCAACAAGAAGTTTTCATGAATGCTGAAGCCGGAGATGAAAACCCTTGGTTCACCGAAACCATGAGACCAAGGTGTGAGGCAAGCCGGAGGAAGAGGGCTTTGACGAAAAGCTTCGCGAGCAGGTGGATGAGGCTAATGGGCCGGAAGTCGAAGAGGGACTCGGCATCGTCACGCTTGGGGAGGAGGGTGATGTACGCTTCGTTGAGTTTTTGGAAACCTCGCGCATTGAGGGAGTAGGATTTGCCGAACATTCGCAAATGTCGTCCTTGACAATGTCCCAGCAGCTCCGGAGGAACTCAGAGGTGAACCATCGGGCCCGGCGCCTTGCCGGTAGGAGCTCGTCGGCGTCATCCGCAGCGACCTTGCCTGCCCCATCTCGGCCTTCCCCTCCTCGGCGCTGCCCCCCCCCCCCTCGTGGAGAAGCTGGAGAAGAAGTTTTCCACGTGGCGTGCCTTGATGCTCTACCTTGAAGACCAGCTTTCTCTGGTCCGCCATGTGCTCTGCGCGATCCCAAGACGCAGGCGGTTGTGCGCGCTTCTACTTCCTGGAAGCTTGGCAATGGCATGTCCTGCCGATTCTGGACCGATCATTGGGTGTATGGTCGCTGCACCGCTGAGATTGCGCCACTCGTCTACACATTGGTTCCCCGGCGACGCCGCAAGCAGCGGACTGTGTGCGAGGGGCTGCAACTGCACGCCTAGGTCTGCGACATTCAGGGCGCTCTCGGCCCTGCGGCAGACACCCCTCTCCCCGACTCCGGACCGGCTGGTGTGGCGCTGGACGGACTCCAGCAACCACTCGGCTACCTCCTGCTACCACGCCTTGTTCCAAGGCTCGATTGAAGATCCCAATTGATGCCTCACCTAGAAGACCTAGGCCCCCATCCGTGTTAAGGTCTTCATGTGCGATCCTGCTGAACAACCGATCGTATCGCCAGACGTGGCCTTCCTCACGCGTCCCTCTTTCGCTTCTGCAACCAGGAGCCTGAGAGCATCCAGCACCTCCTCGCTGGCTGCTCCTTCTCCCGTCAGATGTGGCACGAGGTGCTCTCCAGGTGCCGGTCCACCTTGTTGGAAATCATCTTGACATGTGCCTTGTGCACGTGCATGTGTGCACAATGTGTGAGTACTAGCCGGTCCATGCGTGTGTGCAAGGGCAAGTAGTAGTAGGTAATTAGTACATTGCACGTTAGTGGTCTAGAGATTGACCAGGGTAGTGCGTGTTGAAATATGAGTTGGGCCTAGGGCCCATCTAACAATTTCAGAAAAATCTCTAAGGTCCCATGTGCATGTGGGTATATGGCACTAGGTGTGGTGGGAAGTTTAGTCCCATACCGCTAGTGGAGAAGGAGTTGGACCTCCTTATAAGGGATTCTCTTCCACATGCTATTGGAGCTTGAGAAGAGAAGTGGTTCCCGCGCGCTCCTCCTCCGCCCGCCCGCCTCGCTATTGAGCCGAGCCGAGCTCACACCTATGCGCTTCTTTTTGCCGGTCAGGAACGGAGGGTCTTTGACAGATGGGGCCACGATCTGAGACGTCAGATCGTGGGCTGTCACCGACTTGGACGTGGGTTCTGCGAATCGTAGCCGCCACGCGAAACCCATCCACGCCCACTGCCGTTCCATTGCTGCTGCTGCCGCCGGTGATCCCATCCCGTCCGCCGCGTACACGGTCGACGGGAGAGCAGGCCTCCGAAACCCCGCCTCTCCGGATCCTGTACGGGAGAGGGGCGATTAGGTTTTTGGGGAGCGATTACGCGACTGCTCGCATCTGTTCCTCTACGTCTGCATCGTCTTCGTCGTCACCATGTCCACCGACGCCGACAAAGCCGCCGCCGAGAAACTTGAAGCCGAGAAGAAGGCCGCCGAGGATGCCGCTGCTGCCATCGCCGCCGCCGCGGCTTCTGCCTGGCCTACTGGAGGGTATAACTCGTTTATCCCGCTCCTACTGATTTCTGTTTTAGCCATACTAGCGTTATACGTAGATGTGTCTGTTGTTAGCGTAGTATGTGCTTGCATTACCGAATATCAGCATGTGTTTATTTCTGTCAATGCCATGCTAGTAATTTATTTGTGGATTAAATTAATTGAAAAATTGCCTATTTACTCAGCAGTGCGTTTGTTGGTTACTGAGTGAGTCCAGGAGTGAGTTAGTGAGTGGGATAGCCATGCATATGCTAGCTGAGTGCATTTGAGTAGTGGTCGGCTGGCCGAGTGAGCCGCGTCATGGAGAGATTCCAGGACGTGTTAGTTGCATGAGAATAGGTCTTGGTTAGTGGCGTGAGTGGCATGGCCGCATGGGTGCTCATGCCTGTGTATATATGTTGCACTTTGAGTTAATGAAAGAAGAGGAGCCGTGAGGGCTGAGGCAAAAACAATGTAGTCATTGTGGTACACCAGGGAGAGAATGCCTCGTTGCAAAGCTAGTTGGGCTTCTTCCTTGGTGCGTGTGTGTGTAGAGTTTCATGTGTGTGTGCGTGCGTTCTTGTGTTCTTGAGAGAAGAAGGTAGAGAGAAACCACAAGAGAGTTGTGTGAGGCAGCTCGAGGTAGAAGAAGAAGCGGCGCTGCGAGGAGGCGGCGCCAACACACCTCGTTGCCACTCCCAGATACCCGGTTCCAGACTTCGCGATGACAATCAACAAGAGTCAGGGACAATCTTTGAACAAGGTCAGTCTCTACTTGCCCAGGCAAGTTTTCACTCATGGGCAACTCTATGTGGCAGTCTCCAGAGTAACTAACAGGCATGGCCTGAAGATCCTGATCACCAACGACGAAGAACACGCAAGCAAAGGGATGGCGAAAAACATAGTCTACAAGGAGATCTTCTAAAATGCCTAGCATTGTAGTAGTGTTCTATGTTGTAAATAAAGTAATGTCAAGATTGGCCGTGCTGCTGTGCCGGCCATTAATAAGCTAGTGTTCTACAGCACAGTTGCAGCGCAACTGATGCCAAGACTCTCAACCGCAGATATGTGCTTTGGTTAATCTCTTGTACTACTGTACCATCTATTTGCTCAAATTTGTGTTTTCATCTTATCACTCGGACTGGATTACGGGTCAACAATTTGAGGATGCGTCCGAACGCACACGCGTCGAACAGTACAAAATGGTGCGTTGAAGCAAAAAAGGGGAGGTGATTCTAGTACCGGGCGGAGTTGACGAAGCGAGGGGGGGGAGGGGCAATGTGAGCGATAAGGCTGATGGTGGCGGCGAGTTCCGGCGGGATGTGTCAACGCTGACATTGAGACAGCGGCGAGGAACGCCCACCGGGGTGAGGGGGGGGGGGAGGGACAAAATTTGGGGAGGAGAAGGTATAGCACTGTTGCATGTTTGTAGGTGTGTTCGAGTGAATTAAAAAAAACATCACGTTTGAAGCTCAATTCCAGGTTTGCTACCACAAGACCCTACAAAAATCTACTGATGTTTTTACTAATTTTCTCAATAAACATTGATGATCGATTTAGATCGAATAAATCCGATTTCTGACATACAGGCCCGCGGTCGGTGCCATGTGTCACTAAGAGTCAACAACGTTTGCGTTGACCGTTATATCAGATGTGGGGCCCACCCATCAGAGTTAGAGTTAACACTCCTCTCTTATACCATTTTCCTTTGTGGCATTTTGTCGAGCGGCTTAAGCGCAGAGGGCGCCGGGGAGGCGTACGTCGTGCACTGGTCAAAGCAGCAGGCCACAGTCACTGGCCGGACGTCGCCAGTTGCCGTGCGTGCTCTGCCATGGCCATCGTAGTACCACACGCACCCCGCGCATGTCCGTCATTGTGAGCCGCTCCGGCATATGGGCGGGCTGAGCCGGGCGTTCGCAGACGAGCGGCAAGTGGCAACGTCGGCACCCATTGAAGTGCCGGAAATTGCCGAGCCGGTTCGCCAAGCTATAGCCCGAGCCCGAGGCGCCGTGCGAGCAGAAGCAGAAAGACGCCGATGGGCGCGACGTCAGGCGAGGGCCTCGATGGTCGAGGGCATTGGCCGCACGCTCTCAAGGGCCCAAACCTTAGGCTCTCCTCCCTCCTAGCATCGCCTCTCTCTTTCTCCCTCTCCCGTTCCCTCGCTCAAGCTCGTGAACAGAGCACCGCCATGGCCACGGGTCATCCTCCACCGTGGCCAACGACCTCGAAAAATCCCGTCGCTTTGCCTTAAAACCTCGTCTCGTCGCGACCGTTCTAACCGCCAAGTGAATCGGACCGAGGAGGCCCGAGGGCGACAAGCACGCCGTCTTCCTCCGGTTTGGCCGTCGCCCCGTCTCCTTCAAATTCGACGGCTCCACCTCACCCGACCACTGTCGTCCGCTATGAGATGTCTCCGACGAGCCCCGGGACATGCCCCCTTCGAGCTCTGCAACCTCGAGCGCCCTTCCTCACCCACGCCATGCTCTGGCAGCCGTTGGCGAGCTTCGTGGCCTCGCACCCGAGCGTCCCCGACGCCTTCCCTTGGCCTCGTGGCTTCCTGCCGCAGTCATGAGATGACTCTGCGATGAGCCCTACGTCCCCACGGCCTCGCCCCCAACCCGTCATCCCCGGGGCCGAGCTCCAACAGGTCATCGCTGCAGCCGAGCCCTTGCACCGGCTTCGGTGTGGCTTAATGACCCAGTGGGAGTATGGAGAAAGAGCGCATAGCATACGTTGTTGTATTGCACGAATTGCCTCATCAAAAACCTCGTGTGAGAAACATCAGGAAAACACTCAGGGAAAAAAGAGTACAATCCACTCAACCATCAAATTGATTACTCGATCATCAGGACCGTGATTTTACGATGAGTTTGTGAAGCCCCCCCCCCCCCACCTGAACCTTGCATCTCCCTAAGTCTCATCATACCGATTGAAAGAACATGTGCTGCCCCCATGTTTGGTTTTGGTAATTGATGGCAATCCCTATGGACTGATAGTTGCCTTGAGTTATATTTGAAGGATTTGTCCATAGGCTTTGCTTGTAGACCATTTGTTGGTCTCAAGGTGATTTGAGGAAGAATATGTGTTGACCAAGGGGTTATTCATGGAGTTATCCAAAGATTGGTCATGTAAGAGATGAGCCTATTGCAAGCATATCTTGAAGAAGAAGATTGTGTGAACATTCATGTTTACCTTCAAGACATCATCCTAATGAAGAGAGTGGAAAGATTCAAGGTTGATCAAGACTAAATATGAAGAGTGATTCAAGTTGATCAACACACAAAGCGTAGAAGATGTACCGAGTGGGATCAAGTGATCTCACGGTATGGTAAGCATTGTCCATTACGCTTTGTGTACTAACCCATGTTCTATGCGAGAGTTCTTTTGTGGGGTTAGGTTTGTTTCCATGGGCGTGCATCAAAAGGAAGATATCATACAACCCATGGAGGATGACATCAAGTGGCGATCGTCATCAAGATTGCGATGTGCAAGTTCAAGTGGAGCATCACGAAGAGATCATGCTTGAAGCTGCCGTCCATTGTGGTGACAATGAACTTGTGAAGATGTGCCGAAGAGTGGCTCACCCATAGTGGAGTATGGGGGAGCAATCAACTAGTCTTCATCGAGCCAACGCAATCAAGAAAGGTGGTCCAACTTGAGGAGGTCAAGATCGTCATCATCTAGCTCAAGTGGACTTTGTGCAAGGCAAAGGTTTGCCCTTGATAGGTTTCCTATTTTACCGGTCTCATGGTGGTAGTTTGGAGACCGGGTTATAGGATCGATTGCCGTACTATCAAGGGGGGCTCTCGTATGAGTAGCTTGATCGTATCGTTCGTAGAGAGCTCAAACCATTGCATCCTTGCATCATCTTTCTTGGTTCTTGTTTGGTTTTTCTCTGTGTGAGTTTTTGAGCTTTTGGTCACCTTCATGACAAGCTCAAGTTCATCGAGAACGGGTTTCGTTTGCTTCTTCTTGTATGTTCTCGATGTTGGGGTTTTTGCCGGATCTTCATTGATAGAGGTTTCACATCTCTATATCATAGGCATATCTCTTCTGCCACTTCTTATTATAACCAGTCGCTGTTGGATACTACTCGTCTTCATCCATCCAACGAGCTTGAGTTTGCTGGATTCGGAGTTCACATGTAGAAGTTGTGGCAGTTCTGGTTTTCTTGCTTCCTTCTGTTTTTCTTAGGCCTTTTGTTGCACCCCAGCGGTAGTACCGCTCTGCTCAGCGGTAGTACCGCTTGCGCGGTACTTCCGCGATTCCAGTGCCGTGGGCACTTCCGCTTATTTGTGCCGTCTGTTATGCCTTGTCCTTCGAGCGGAAGTAGAGCGGCAGTAACGGGCGGTAGTACCGCTTCGGGCGGCACTACCGCGCTGCCCTCCCCTACTACCGCTGTTCTAGCTGTTTGCTCAACACTACGCGGTAGTACCGCTGGTGGGAGCGGTAGTACCGCTCCGGCGGCACTACCGCCTCCCTGACTTGTTCAGTTGTACGCAGATAGCCGGAACTTCCATGCCAGCGGAAGTACCGGTCACCCGAGCGGTACTACCGCTTGTGCACGGGCTGAAGGGCATAACGGTTGGATTTGGGGAGGCCTATAAAAGGGGGTCTTCTTCCCCAATGGTTTTCTATCCTTCTAGCTCGTGTTTGCCCCCCATTGTTGACCTTCTTCGAGCTTGCTATCTCTCAATCCCTCCAATGATTCTTGCTAGTTCTTGAGGGAAAAGAGAGAGGAGATCTAGATCTACGTTTCCACCAATCACATTCTCCTCTATGTGAGGGGAACCCCTTGGATCTAGATCTTGGAGTTCTTGGTGTTCTCCTTGTTCTTCCTCTCATATTCCTCCATAGCTTTTGTTGCTTTGGTGGGATTTGGGAGTGAGGGATTTGACCACTTCGTGTGTTCTTGCCAAGTTGCATCGGTTTGAGTTCTCCACGATGATACGTGGTGGTGAAAAGTTGAGAAGCTTATTTCTCTTGGGTGCTTGGTACCCTAGAGCTTGTTCCTCTTGGGTGCTTGGGCGCCCTAGATGGTTGGTGGTGCCTCGGAGCTCAATCATTGTGGTGTAAAGCTCCGGGCAAGCGTCGGGGTCTCCAATTAGGTTGTGGAGATCGCCCCGAGCAATTTGACGGGTACCGGTGACCGCCTCCAAGGGTTGCCAAAGTGTACGGGTTCGGTGACCGCCCTCAAGGGCCCCTTAGTGAAATCACGCATCTTGCATTGTGAGAGGGCGTGAGGAGATTACGGTGGCCCTATTGTCTTCTTGGGGAGCATTGTGCCTCCACACCGCTCCAAACGGAGATTAGCATCCGCAAGGGCGTGAACTTCGGGATACATCGTCGTCTCCGCGTGGCTCGGTTATCTCTTACCCGAGCCCTTTACTTATGCACTTTACTTTGTGATAGCCATATTGTTTCTTGTTATATATCTTGCTATGACTTAGTTGTTTATCTTGCTTAGCATAAGTTGTTGGTGCACATAGGTGAGCCTAGTCGATTTAGGTTTTGTGCTTGACAAATTAAACGCTAGTTTTAATCCGCATTTGTTCAAGCCTAAATCGTAATTATTTTAAAGCGCCTATTCAACCCCCCCCCCCCTCTAGGCAACATCCACGATATTTCACCGATTCCACGCACACCTCTCACAGAGGATGACACCGGTAATTATTTAATGAACAAATCATCAAGAATGTCACATGACTTAGTATGCAAGATTCTCACCTCGTTCATCTTCTGCAGCTCATGTGCATAGAAGAACTTAGGATTAATATGCTTCATGAGGTTACTCTTCACATAACCCATCTGGACTTGTTCAATACAAGCAGCATTATCATATAGTGCTATGATTTCCGAGTGGTTCGTGGAAGGTTGATACAAGACTTTGCTTGGATGATTTCCAGGAAAACGCAATTCCACCATAAAGGAAAACATATGCAGTTTGTGAGTCCTTGCGTCAATGGTGGAGATGATATGAGTCCCCTCGTCAGGGGCGCTCATACGTTGGGTGTGTGTGAATGGGGGTGTTCGGAGTCTAGCCTAAGTGACCGAGCACTGCTTCTCTCTTCCTCTCCACAAGATGAACTATCTCTTCCTTGTGTTGCTTGTGATGTTCAAAGTAGAGTAAGCTAGTATGATCTCCTCCACCCCCTAGATATGGCCACAGACCCCCCCTTATATAGGCCTGGGGGTAACCCAACGATCGGTTTAGTGAGTGTGAACGAATATAAATATATATGGGCGCCTGTCCTGCGTGTACGCAACTTGTCTTCGGTCTTCGTAGACGATAACCTGGCGCTGCAGCCTGTCAAGTACTTGAGTGCCTCTGATGGTCGCCCAGGCTCATGGGTCCCTCCTATCATTGTCCTTGTTGATGTGACGCAAGGCGCCGCTTCCCTTGGTCAAAATGTCATCCGGATCATGTCGCATTCACCTTGCCGATAAGGTCTGCTCCTTATCGGCCCGAGGTGCTCGCTCAGTCTGTAGGTCGCGATGATGGCGGTCTACAATACGTAGACCTGCGATGGGCTTCGAGGGTTAACCTGTACCCACATTAAATGCACGGTCGGTGGCTTGGCTTCCCGGCCACGGTGGGAATCATCTGGATGTGTGACACGTACAACCGGCGGTCAGTTCTCGGGGCTCCGAGCACCGTCTTGTGACATCACTAATGACGTTGTTGGAGTTTCGATCTGGTCTAAGCGAAGATTTATCAGGCGGTAAATCTTCAGAAAAGATATGTACACCACCGCTTGGCTTTTTCCTTCTGAATGTTGTAGTAGAAGTACTTAGTACCGAAGGATTGATTGACTGGGTCTTCCCACAAATCAGCTCGTTCCCTGAGATCTGATTGATTTCTCAAAGTCCTCCGTGGTACTACTAGTACTCCTGTTCATCACGTGGAGGCTACAGTGCTCGTTGATTATTAGTGCAATACTCCTTTGCTATGTCCACACCCGAGGCTACCAGGTGCTATTTACTTTGATCCGCATATTAATTCTGTCAAGAATTATTTTACTCCGACTTATATTACTTTGTGCACGGTTTATCGACTCATGGCATCCATGAAGTACGACCTTCTGCTACTAGATCGTGACACAAGATTTACCCTATGGCAAGTCAAGATGTGGGCGTTTTTGGCACGGGCTGATTATGATGATGGACTGGATAGTTTTGGGAAGAATAGAATTCAGGACTGGACTGATGAGGAGAAAAGAAGGGATCGTAAGGCTTTTTCACAAATTCAACTCCATTTGCATAATAATATTTTGCTGGAAGTTTTGAGCGAGAAAACTGCCGCCGCTCTATGGTTAAAGCTGGAAGGAATTTGCATGACAAAAGATCTTAGCAACAAGATGCATCTCAAATAAAAATTATTCCCGCACAGGTTACCCGAGGGATGTAATGTTTTGAAAAATATTTCAGAATTTAAAGAGATTATATCCGATCTTTGCTGCAATGGATGTTAAGTATGAAGAGGAAGATATGGCTTTAATGTTATTATGTTCACTACCAAGTTCTTATACCAACTTTAGAGACACCATATTATACAATCGTGATACTCTCACGCTTAATGAAGCTTTGAACTCTAAGGAGAAGATGAAACTAATGGGGCCTCATGATGGTTCAAGTTCATCCCAAGCCGAAGGATTATCTGTTCGTGGCAGGACAAAGGAGAAGAACTCACACAATGGAAACAGATGCAAAAGTAAGAACGGCTACAGGGGACGATCACAATCCAGAGGCAAGAAACCGTATTGCAGATATTGAAAGAGAGACGGGCATGATATCTCTGAGTGTTTCAAGTTGCAGAACAAAGAAAAGAGGAATGACACATACAAACCGAAAGGTAACAAATAAGGTGAAAATTTTGCTAATGTTGCTCATGATGATAGTTCTGATGATGCTCTTGTTGTTATTGCTGGATGTGCTGAGACGAATGATGAGTGGGTACTTGACACTGCATGTACTTTTCATATGTGTCCACATAGAGATTGGTTTATTACTTTTGATTCCACTATTGCTGCTAGTTCCGTTTTGGGTTTTGATAATTCACCATGCAAGATTGAAGACATTGGTTCCATTCGAATCAAGATGTTTGATGGCACAATCAGAACTTTGACAGATGTTCGGTATATTTCGAAGATGAAGAGAAATCTTATCTCTGTGAGTGCTCTTGATGCAAAGGGGTACAAGTATTCAGGTGGAGATAGCATTTTGAAAGTCACCAAAGGTTCTCTTATTGTGATGAAAGGTGATTTAAGTTCGAGCAATGGTCTTTATTACCTTCGAGGTTCTACCGTTTCAAATAACGCTACTCCAGTTATTTCAAAGAATTCTAATTATGATGCTGCTAACCTTTGGCATATGCGTCTTGGACATATGAGTGAACTTGATTTGGCAGAGTTAAATAAGAGAAGTCTTCTTGATGGATACAAAACTGGTAACTTGAAATTTTGCGAGCATTGTATGTTCGGCAAGCACAAGAGGATGAAGTTCAACACTTCGGTTCATACAAGTGAAGGTATTCTCGATTATGTGCATTCTGATTTATGGGGACCGTCTCGCAAAAAGTCACTAGGTGGTGCTAGTTACATGTTGACTATTATTGATGATTACGCGAGAAAAGTATGGCCTTATTTCTTGAAGCATAAATATCAAGCATTCTCAGCTATTAAGGAGTGGAAGATTATGATTGAGAGGCAAACTGGAAAGAAGGTAAAAATACTTCGCACTGATAATGGTATGGAATTCTGTTCTAAGCTATTTGAGAATTATTGCAAGTCTGAAGGCATTGTCAGACATTACACCATTCCTTATACTCATCAACAAAACGGTGTTGCCGTTACATGTTGTCCAATGCAGGTTTGCATAGGCGTTTTTGAGCTGAGGCCGCTTCCACTGCTTGTTATCTTATTAATTGGTCACCATCTATTGCTCTTAATAAGAAAACTCCAATTGAGGCATGGTCTTGTTCTCCTGCTGATTATTCACAATTGAGTTTTTGGTTGCCCTGCTTATGCTCATGTTGATAATGGAAAGTTGGAGCCTATGGCTGTTGAGTGCATCTTTCTTGGTTATAAAGCTGGTGTTTAAACTGTGGAATCCTGAAACACAGAAGGTTGTTATTAGCAGAAATGTTATCTTTAATGTATCTGCTATGTTACATGATGTTCCATCTACTATGTTCCTGTTGAGAGTGAGCAGCAGCCTACTGTTCAGATGGAGCATGTTATTGATTTAGGTGATACATCTGATAAGAAAAATGTTGATGCACATGATGAACCCGTCGTTGATGATGAACATGTCACTCCAAATCAGCCTATTGTTCCACCCGGTTGGAATGTCGCAAGTGACAGAGTTAGGCGGGGTACTAATGCACCTAAAAGGTTAGTTGAAGAGTGCAATATTGTTTCTTTTGCTTTATCTGTTGCAGAAGAAATTGAAGGTAATGTTGAGCCTTCTTCATATTTCGAGGCTATTATTTCTGTTGATAGTAATAAGTGCATGACCACTATGCATGATGAGATGGAATCACTTGAAAAGAATGGCACTTGGGATTTAGTAAAATTACCCAGAGAGAAGAAACCTATTTGTTGCAAGTGGGTTTTCAAAAGGAAAGAAGGTGTTTCTCCTAATGATGAGGCAAGATATAAAACAAGGTTAGTTGCTAAAGGTTACAGTCAGATTCCAGGTATTAACTATAGTGAAGTCTTTTGTCCTGTTGTGAAGCATAGCTCTATTCGCACTTTACTCAGTATTGTTGCCATGCATGATTTTGAGCTTGAACAATTAGATGTTAAAACTGCATTCTTACATGGAGAATTAGAAGAGGATATTTATATGGAACAACCTGAAGGTTTTATTATTCCTGGAAAAGAAAAACTTGTCTGTAAGTTAAAGAAATCTCTTTATGGATTGATGAAGCAATCCCCTAGACAGTGGTACAAGAGATTTGACACCTTTATGCTCTCTCAAGATTTCAAAAGGTCTAATTATGATAGTTGTGTTTATTTGAAAACTACTAATGGTTCAGCTATTTATTTGCTCCGTTATGTTGATGATATGCTAATTGCTGCAAAGAGTATGTTAGAAATTAATGAACTAAAGAAGCAATCGAGTAATGAATTTGAGATGAAGGATTTGGGTGCAGCAAAGAAAATACTTGGCATGGAAATATCCAGAGATAGATCGTCTGGAAAAGTATATCCAAGTCAGAAGGGATATATTGATAAAGTTCTTCATCGTTTTAATATGCATAATGCCAAGCCGGCGAGTACTCCGTTAGCTGCACACATCAAATTATCATCAGCCTTATGTCCTAAGTCAGATGTTGATATTGAGTGCATGTCTAGAGTTCCTTATTCGAGCGCAGTTGGTTCACTTATGTATGAAATGGTTTGTTCTCGTCCGGATTTATCATATGCATTGAGTGTTGTCAGTAGATACATGGCTAATCCTGGAAAAGAGCATTGGAAAGCAGTTCAGTGGATTTGCAGATACCTGCGAGGTACTTCTAATGCTTATTTACAGTTTGGGAAATCTAGAGATGGACTTGTTGGTTTTGTTGATTCTGATTTTGCTGGTGATTTATATAAGAGAAGATCACTCACAGGTTATGTTTTCACCACTAGTTGGAGAGCAACTTTGCAGTTTATTGTGACTTGTTCCACTACTGATGCCGAGTATATGGTTATTTCTGAGGCATGCAAAGAAGCTATCTGGTTGAGAGGTTTGTACACTGAGCTTTGTGGAGATTCATCTTGCCCTACCGTACTTTGTGACAGTCAAAGTGCTATATGTCTTACAAAGAATCCAATGTATCATGAGAAAACAAAGCATATTGATGTCAGATTTCACTATATTCGAGATGTTATTGCTGAAGGTGATTTGAAGGTATGCAAGATAAGTACTCATGATAATCCAGCTGATATGATGACAAAGCCAGTTCCTACCAATAACTTTGAGAGTCTTAGTTGGTATTTCTCACTAGTCCTATGGACTTTGACGCACAAGGTGTTTATGCTGATTTGGATGGAGTTATTTACTTTCTTCGACTACTGGAGGAAATTAGGCTCAAGGTGGAGATTGTTAAATTCTAGTACCGTGTTGGACTAGACGTAGTACAAACGGTGTGGGGCGTTGCGTTGACGTCAACGCGTACGAGTACAACACGTTTACTTGTCCTCCAAGGACTCTTATGCATTGCCCTCATATATACCCCATGTAGTCGCACCTAACGATGGCCTGTTGTCGCGTGCTTGTAATACTCACTACTGGAATCAGAGGATTTGCCATCAGCCACTTCTTTGCCGTCTGCTAGCGGACGGCAAAGGAGGTCTTTGCCGTCTGCTTCCAAAAAGCAGACGGCAAATACCTGGCTGATGGCAAAGATCATATTTGCCATCAGCCACTTCTTTGCCGTCTGCTAGCAGACGGCAAAGAGCAAAAAGGCAGACGGCAAAGGCGGGGCAGACGGCAAAGGCCCCACTAAACGAGTTGCTTACAAAAAAACCTAACGGCCCCCTCTTTGCCGTCTGCTAGCAGACGACAAAGAGCAAAAAGGCAGACGGCAAAGGCGGGGCAGACGGCAAAGGTTTGACTTAACTAACGGCCGTGCCCCACCCCGCCCCTCTCTCTCTCTCTCTGTTTCTCTCCCTCTCCTCCCCGACGACCACCGCACGCGCGCTGCCGCCCCCACCACCCGCCGCCGCCCCGTCGCCCCACCACCCCGCCGCCCCACCGGCCCACCGCCCCGGCGCCACCGCGGCCCCTGGCGCCACCGCGGCCCCGTCGCCCCCGCCGCCCTGCCGGGTCGGCGCCGCCGCGGCCCGGCCCCGCGCCCCACCGCCCCGGAGCCCTGCGGCCCCCGGCGCCACCGTCGCCCTGCCGCTCCGAAGCCCCGGGCGACGCCCTCTCCGGTGAGCCCTTTTTTTTCTGTTTTCTTTTTTTTTGCTGTTTAATTGTTGGATTAGATTAGATATGTTAGTGTAGGTTTAGTGCTAGATTAGATTAGATTAGATTAGTGCTAGGTTTTAGTTAATTAGTCATAATTAAAAGAAGTAGAAAAAAGATGAAAAAAGAAAAAGATGAAAAGAAGAATAAGTAGAAGGGGGAAGAAGAAGAAGAAGAAGAAGAAGAAGAAGAGGAGGAGGAGGAGGAGAAGAAGAAGAAGAAGAAGAAAAAGAGGAGAAGATGAGAAGAAGAAGAGGAAAAGGGAAAAGAAGGAAGAAGAAAAAGAAGAAGAAGAAGAAGAAGAAGAAGAAGAAGAGGAGGAGGAGAAGGAAAGAAGAAGAAGTAGAAGAGAAGAAGAAGAAGAAGAAAAAGAGGAGAACAGGAGAAGAAGAAGAGGAAAAAGGAAAAGAAATAAGAAGAAAAAGAAGAAGAAGAAGAGGAGGAGGAGAAGGAAAGAAGAAGAAGAAGAAGAAGAAGAAGAAGAAGAAGAAGAAGAAGAAGAAGAAGAAGAAGAAGAAGAAGAAGAAGAGGAGGAGAAGAAAAAGAAGAAGAAGAAGAAGAAGAAGAAGAAGAAGAAGAGGGGAAGAGGAGAAATTAGGATTTGAAGTATCATGATGATCTAAAAACTTGACTACATGTCATTAGCAATATGATTTTTTTCGTAGTTTGATGTGTGAATGCTTTATGTGATGTGATGTCCTAAATTTTCTTGACTCGATCTGTAAAATTTACAGGCTTTGTGCTATTTCATCTCCTTGGAGTCATCGTGGTCGAAGTTTTTGGTCCGTGATCCCGCCGTTGTTCGACTACTTCCTCTACAGCCGAGGGTTAGCTACGAATCCACCTTCACGTCCTACGCTCTTTTAATCATGTCAGTAGATTTCATTTTCATGCTAAGTCGCGTAACCTAGGCGTCTCCCGTCCGAAAGGGTTGCATCGATAAATATGCATTCAGTTGCATATTTATCACCGTAACTCATTCGGATTGTCCAGCGATTTCCACGGACAGCCCGAGGATGTGTAGATTGGGTACGTTCTCCATGCTCTACCCCATTCCAATACAAAATTTCGGCAGTGCCTCCCTGTTGTTCTCCGGATGCACATTCTCTCGGCTTTTTGCCGAGACGTGTATTTGGAGAACAGCGGGGAGGTGCTGCCGAAATTTTGTCTCGGAATGGGGTAGAGCATGGAGAACGTACTCAATCTACACATACTCGGGTGGGATCAGGACCTATCTTTACCTATTAGAGTGTAGCTTGCATGGACGTAATAAAATTGACAAACTAGATTAACTGATGAATATATATGATGAATTATATATATATATATATATATATATATATATATCTTGTGTGTTTAGTAGGTAGGCAAGATGAGTGATCGTGCGTGGATGTACACCGGCCACACTAGTCAGAAAAAAATGACCACTAAATGGTTCACAAAAACCAAGGGGTTTGTGAAAGCCGCATTTGCAAATGGCCAGAGAAAAAACTGGTGCCCCTGTGTCCGGTGCGACAATTGGTATAAGAGGACAGAGGATGAAATGGGTAAACACCTGCAAAAGAGTGGTTTTACGCCCGGTTATACGGTGTGGACATTTCATGCTGGGTCTGCCCAACGTGCCAGAGCTGAGGTGGTTCGTCGTCGCACCGACGAGCATGGTACCGGGATGGAAGACATGGTGCAAGACTTTGATGATGCTCGGGATTCGGACGAGGAGATGGAGGAATCTGCAAAGGCCTTCAATGAAATGTTGGAGTCTTCAAAACGTCCTCTCCACGAGCACACTGAGCTTTATCAGCTGGATGCCATCTCACAAGTAATTGCTCTGAAGGCTCAATTCAACTTGGGCAGAGAATGCTACGACGTGATGATGACAGTATTTGGACGCTTTCTACCCAAAGGCCATGTAATGCCTGCAAACCTGTACCAGTCGGACAAAATCCTCCGTGCACTTAAGATGCCCTATGAGAAGATACATGCCTATGAGAAAGGATGTGCCTTATTTAGGCTTGAGTATGCGGACTTTAACTATTGTCCCATTTGCAAGTCTTCCAGGTATGTTGTGGTAGACAACGGTATGGGTGAGAAGTCGCAGACCAAAATCCCCGTTAATGTTCTTCGGTATATGCCAATCGTACCAAGACTTCAACATCTTTTCATGGTCGAAGAGATGGCCAGACAGATGACATGGCACAAAATGGGCAAAAGAACCGAACTAGATGCAGATGGGAATCAGATGATGGTACACACATCGGATGCTTTTGCATGGAAGAAGTTCGATGAATTACATGGGGATAAAGTGGCAGATCCAAGGCATCCTCGAGTCGCCATCAGCACGGATGGGTTCAATGTGTTTGGTCTGACGGCAACCCAATACAGTTGTTGGCCTGTATTTGTCATTCCACTCAATCTCCCCCCCGGACAGATTATGCAAAGAAAGAACATTTTCCTGACGTTGATAATTCCAGGGCCCAACTATCCGGGGAAGAATATGAATGTGTACATGCAGCCGCTTAAGGATGAATTGCAAGAAGCTTGGGATAATGGGTTCAAGACATACGACGCCGCTAGCAAAAAGAACTTCATAATGCGTGTTTGGTACATGTACTCGATGCATGACTTGCCGGCGTATGCGCTATTCGTTGGCTGGTGTGTGCATGGAAGGTTCCCATGCCCCACATGCAAGGGAGCTCTTCAGTTTCGTTGGCTGCAGGCGGGTCGCAAGTATTCTTGCTTCGACTTTCATAGACCATTCCTGGATCCTCGCCATAAGTTCAGGAAAGACAAGAAGAACTTCATCAAAGGTAGAGTTGTCAAAAACTCTGCACCACCTGCGTTGACAGGCCAACAGACCCTGGATCAGTTAAACGCTCTCGAGCCAGATCCAGAGCGTCCAGGGTATTTCAAGGGGTATAATAAGGAACACGCATGGACTCACAAGACATGCTTGTGGGATCTGCCTTACTTCAAAGACCTCCTTTGCCCACACAACATCGACGTGATGCACACTGAAAAGAATATCGCCGAGGCCCTTTTTGGTACATTGTTCGACATAGAGGGGAAGTCAAAGGATAATACTAAGGCTAGAGTCGATCAAGAGGCGCTATGTGATAGACCGTTACAAAACATGCAAGAACCGAAAGGAAAGCAGAACTGGACGAAGCCAAAGGCATGGATCAATCTTGGAAGGCCAGCTATGAGGGAAATTATCTTGTGGGTGAAAATGCAGTTGATGTTCCCCGATGGGTATGCAGCGAATATAAAGAGGGGAGCGAGTCTTGAAAAATTGAAAATATTTGGTCTCAAGAGTCATGATTGGCACATATGGATTGAGCGGGTAATGCCGGTGATGTTGCGTGGCTTCATCCCTGAGGATGAATGGCTAGTACTGGCAGAGCTGAGCTATTTCTTCCGTGTTCTTTGCGCGAAAGAACTATCGCCTGGCGTGCTAGAAGAAATGGAAGAGTTCGCACCGGAGTTGATCTGCAAGTTAGAGAAGATCTTTCCATCGGGCTTCTTTAATCCAATGCAGTATTTGATTTTGCATCTCCCGACCGAGGCAAGATTGGGGGGGCCCGTGCAAAATCGTTGGTGCTACACAACTGAGAGGATGCAGAAGACGCTTCGAGCAAAATGTAAAAATAAACGTAGAATCGAAGCATCGATGGCCGAGGCATTCATTACTGAGGAGGCGGCAAACTTCGTGACAGCACACTACAAAGCCAAAAATCGTCATTTGCATAATCCGAAGCCTCGGTACAATGCTGGTGACCCTAAAAAAGGTGGATCCAACCTCAGCCTATTCAAAGGGAAGCTCGCACCAGCCGGTGCTTTGAAACCAATACCGTTGGATGTCGAAGAATGGCGGACCATTTCGTTGTATATCTTCAACAACCTAACAGAAGTGCGGCCGTACATCGAGTAAGTTCTCGGTACATTGTTTCACAACTTCTAATTCCTTTGAACTGCTCTTATTCCCGGATATTTGATACAGTCGATACGTCGTCAAATTCTCGGATGGAGCGGTGATCCAAAAGGAATCCATCGAAGAGTATGAGCTTCTGGCAAAGCATGGAGGTGGCTTTCCCGGTTTCATCTCTTGGTTCAAACAAACGGTAATTTCCATTAGACCATTCTCATTTCTTCGTCTAATTTGCGGCTAATGCAACAATCCTTTCGTATTAAACTTGCAGGCTAATTCAGAGTCTATGGACGCCGAATTGAGACAAGTCGCTAATGGTTTTGACAATAAGGTCCATTCATTTGACAAATACGACATCAACGGGTATCGCTTTCGTACCTACGGCAAAGAGCTATCTATGGCCGACCGAAAGTCTACAAATTGTTGTGTCTCTGCTATCGGCGAAGGAGGTACCGAGTATTATGGGAGAGTTGAAGCAATTTATGAACTTCTATTCTATGGTGAAAACCCACCGAACGTCGTAGGCTTCAAATGTTATTGGTTCCAGCCGAAGGAGACTAGAAGAACTCATGAACATATAGGGCTAGTCGAAATCAAACAAAGCACCCATTTAGATGTCCCCGATGTCTATATTACGGCTCAACAGGCGACCCAAGTTTTCTATCTACCGTGGGCTTGCCAAACTGATCCAAATCTGAATGGTTGGGATGTCGTTTATGAAGTGCCGCCACGTGTTAGACCACCTCCCCCCAATGAAGAGGATTATGAACCTCACATTAACCCAGACACATATGAAGGAGAATTCGTCCAAGAAACACGTCTTTCCAAAAAACGTTTCAAGAAACGCTCTACTTCACCCCAGAACATCGAAGTAGACAGCGACAGTGAATCCGACTTCACCCCTGAGCCGGAACAAGAAGAGATTACTGCTGTGGATGACCTGTCAATGCTTGACCGATTACATAAAGGTGGCCTTCCACATGTTGATGCCGCTGAACCCGATGAGCACGTCATTCATGATAGTGATGATGATGATGCATTTATTGATCCCAGAGCATATATATAGACGATCAAGATTATTATTAGTTCATGTCAGGTATTCAATTTGTATTATATACATATATATATTGTTAGTTCATGTTAGGTATTCAATTTTTTTATGTTGTACTTGATGATGATACACTTAAGTTATATACATATTATTATTCATGTCGGTATTAATTTTTTTTATGTTGTACTAATTTCATTTACTCTTTGTCATGGCAGGTGTTGAAAGATGGTGGGCGCGGGTAAGGAGCGCTCCAAGGCTCCTTCTTCGTCGGCGCGTGGTGGGAGTGGTACTTCCATTCCACCCGTACCTCTCCGGAGAGCGTTGTACGAGGGTATGGCTTCACCGGTGGGCGCTTCTTCGTCGGCGTCGTTGCCCACCGGGAGAGGAGGTCAGGGAGGAAGGAAGAGAGGTGGTCGGGGAGGACGTGGCCGTGGGAGAGGTAGGCAGGCTCGTACGCCTTCCTCGCCGCCACCCCCAGCTGATTCACCCGAGCACAGGACTGCTAGGGTGGACACGTCTGAGGAGGAGGCTATGCGGACTCCGGTCCACGAGCCTCGGGTCGACGGGCCTTCGGCCCACGAGACTCCGGACCAGGGTACGTCCCAGGAGACGTCCGGATGGGGTACCTGGCCGGATCCGCCTGAGGGGCCGAGTGGCCATGCTGATGGTGGCGGGGATTCGGCTGATAGCGAGGGCGAGGTGGTTGAGGGGGGCCACCGTCTACCAGTGTGGTTGTACACAGCTCCCGACCGTGCCGGCAACCCGTGAGTAGAGGCGGTTGATTTTCTCTGATGGGGAGAGGTAAGTGCATTTACTCTTTTTGTACCTTTTGCCTTCACGTTTCTTCAAATATCTAATGCGTTGGCCTTGTCATACTGCAGGGGTTCGGACCACGCTTTGGATGTCCGCAGGCCCAACACCGTCCTTGGTGTGCTTTGCCAGCAAAACTTCCCGGGGTTTGTCACGTTGCCCGGTGAGGGTCAGGTTCCATAGCTAGGATTGAGCTGGGAGCACTACTTGGCTGCCCCGACCCCGCCGGAGGAGATGATCGACGGTGTCTTGTGCCACATGAGGGCAGAGATGGTGATCAGAAAGTTTTGGGTAATTTCTCCTTTACACAATTAAAAATCTTCAAATAGCTAGTTATTGTACTAATCAATGTTGTCTCGTTTGATTGCAGACATTCTACAGGTGTGAGGAGGGATACGAGGAGGCCGCGGCACAGGTTATCGATGCCGCGTGCAAGCGCCTACTACAAAACTTACGGCACGAGGCTCGGGTGCAGGCTATTCGAGACTACTATGCCTCGCGTGGTATTAAGAAGACCAAGAAGGCGTGCCGTGAAAATTTTCTGAAGAAGGAGCAGTACATGACGGTAATTACCTATTCTTAAGGCCTTGTACTTAGTTTCCTTGATTTGATTCGTAGACGTAGCGCTCAAGATTCTCTTTACTAACTTAGGTGCCCCCAAGATGGTGTGCGGATCAGATGGATTGTTGGGAGGTGTTGGTGGATGAGTGGTGCTCAGACGAATGGCTAGCCCTCCACAACAATGCCAAGGACCGGCGTGCCCAAATGGAAGGTGTGCCACACCATCAAGGCAGCGCCAACTTATATCAGTTCGGGCGGAACTGGGTATGTGGTTTGCTTCATGATTCATGCAATTCATTCTTCATGCTAGCTTGAGCCCTTTAATTACTAATTTACTCTGTTCCTCTCTTTTAGGGGCGATACAATAAGGCGGAGGTGCCAGAGGTGTACGACCTCTATGCCATGGCCCATACTGCCTCGTACAAGAAGGTCAAGGCAGTCTCTGCGTCTGACCTCGATCATCCAGAGAGCTTCACCAACATCTCCTCGCACAACAAGCTCATGAGGTACAGAGATGAGGGGAAGGCGAGGAAAGGGGAGGACTTTAACCCGAGCCAGGGTCCCATTGATCCAGAGCTGGTGATGATATCTGGTGGCGGGAGGTCCCATGGCTCGATAGCCATTAGAGATGGACTTATACGTTGTCCTAGCACTCTCTCGGAGATCAAGGCGCGCCAAACGAGCTCCGCCCCTGAGATAAGGCCTCGTCCATGGCCAATGGAGCTCGCCATCGAGGTTAGTTATACGGACTCAGATTTCTTTCCTCTCCATTACATTGTGTGTGCGGCCATCGATGATTACAATGCTAATGAGGAGTGGTGTTGCAGGCTGCTATTCAGAAAGAGAGAGATAAAACCCAGGCGCTTCTGCAGGAGAGGGACCGGCAGGCGGCGGAGAAGGAGAGGGAGTTGGAGGAGAGGACGGCGAGGATGTTGGAGGAGGAGAGGGCACGGAATGACATGGCGAACCGGGCCATGTACGAGCTCCTCGTGGTAAGTTTCTTCTGCATATTAGCCAAATCATGCACTTAATGTTCGTTTCATTACTAACTAATATGACTGACTCGTCAAAACCAAATGTGCAGTCTGTGTGCGAGAAGACCGGTCAGACCCCTCCGCCCATGCCAGTCATTGCTCCGGGGACCACGGTGAGTTTCATTTGAATGGTCATTAGTTACTAGTCTTAACATTTGAGTGTCATCATGCTAACGAGACATTGCAAATGATCTTTGGTGCAGCATAACTCCAGACAAGCATCGCACGATCCTTCTCCAGGTGCTACCGGCACGAGCAACTCCGGTGCTTCACCTCCGTGATGAGGGTAAGTTTTCTCTAGTGTTTTGCTTAACAAATGCATAATGACCTAGACTTAGCTTTATTTACTCCAATATGCTTACCATAATGACCTAGACTTAGCTTATTTTCCTCCAAAATGACATAATAACCTTACTTAGCTCCAAAATGATCCATTTTACCTAAGTTAGCTCTAAAATGACCTAAGTTAGCTCTAATATGCTAAGTTAGCTCTAATATGCTTAGTTACCTAGGTTTGCTCAATAATGACATATACTTAGCTTATTTTCGTCCAAAATGACATAATAAGCTTACTTAGCTCCAAAATGATCCATTTTACCTAAGTTAGCTCCAAAATGACCTAAGTTAGCTCTAATATGCTTAGTTACCTAGGTTAGCTCAATAATGACCTATACTTAGCTTACTTTTGTCAAAAATGGCATAATATGCTTAGTTAACTCAAAAATGGCATAATTACCTAGGTTAGCTTAATAATGACCTATACTTAGTTTATTTAGTTCATTTATGACATAAGTAGCTTACTTAGCTCATAAATGGCATGATCACCTTGCTAAGCTCATAAATGTCATATACTTAGCTTACTTACCTCATAAATGACATGATAACCTTGCTAAGCTCATAAATGTCATATACTTAGCTTACTTACCTCATAAATGACATGATAACCTTGCTAAGCTCATAAATGTCATATACTTAGCTTACTTAGCTCATAAATGGCATGATAACCTTGGTAAGCTCGCATTGATGGAGTGATTCTTTTTACTTTCTTATTATTCTTCTTCTTCTTCTTCTTCTTCTAGTCTTCTTCTTCTAACTTTCTTATTTCCCATTTTGCAGATTTCATTCACTTCACGGAAGCTTGCATTGATGGAGTGCTTCTTTTTACTTTCTGTTTTGATTTTGTACCTTTGAACAATGTGGAACTTGCTATATGGATGAAACTATTGTAATATGTATGGATGGAACTATGTATGTGGAACTTGCTATGTATGTATGGATGAAACTTATGTGTTGGATATCTCATATGTTTGCTGTGAAACTTGCCCTGTGAAATATATAGATATATATATCATATATTTGCTGTGAAAATGCTTGGATATAAGAAAAAACAGAATAAAAAGAGGCAATGCAGGCTCTTTGCCGTCTGCCACCGACGGCAAAGGTCTCTTTGCCGTCTGCCACCGAATCATAGTGAATTGCGCCTTCGTGCGTCCGTGGTTTTTTCCCGCAAGGGTTTTCCACGTTAAATCTGTGTCTCTCGTGTCTCGTTAATCTCGTTTTATCTAACAGGGTCCACCCCCGAACTGGTTCCCACATGAAGTTACTATGTTGGAACAATCGGGGGTTCCGCCATTTTGGCCGACGACACCAATTGGTTGAGTACATTCGCGAGGAGGACCTTGATATTCTAGGCCTACAGGAAACTATTAAACAAGACTTCTCTCTTCAGGAGCTTCAAAGCCAGACTCGCCACACGTTTGTGTGGCAATGGCTCCCAGCGGCTGGTCACTCATGTGTCATTCTGCTCGGTGTCAAGGAGGACAACTTTTAGGTTGATGATATGGATCGCGGGGAATTCCTGAGCATGTCCCTCATCGACTGACGTTTGAACCTCAATTGGGAGGTGATAATCGTCTATGATTTGGCCGGTCGCGAGCGGTCTTCGGCTTTCTTGACAGAGCTGAAGGCCAAGGTTGAGCGAAGCCCCATCCCGGTTGCTGTGGCTGAGGATTAATTTGATCTGGTATCATGCGGACAAAACTTCAGTTGGTGTGGACTTTCGCGCAAGCGTCTTATCGATGATTGCATTGCCAAGATGGCTCTCCGGGAAATCACCCGCATGGGGGCAAGGTTCACTTGGACTAATAAGTAGGTTGATCCGATCCGAAGTGTTCTAGATTGGGTTCTAATGTCCGTTTAGTGGGGGTGGCCTTTCCGTTGTGAACCCTAAGGGCGGTTACACGAATATTGGCTCTGATCACTTCCCCCTACTTCTCTCGTCGGGGGAAGGTTCACCCCCTAGGACGAAGCACTTTCACTTAGAAACCTCGTGGCTTCTGCAGCCCGGTTTTCTGGAAGTAGTGATGCTCAACTGGGCAGGGATGGCTACCACCCCTCCTAGGGTGTACTGTGTCGTCGACGTTTGACACCATTGTGACAAATTGATTAGGCAATTCATGCGAGGTTGGGGGGCTAATTTGGGTGCAAAGCTTAGGGTTCGTAAGGGAGCCCTGCTCAACCAAATTAAGTCACTGGATGTGATTGTCGTTGGCATTGGTCTCTGCAGATTAGTGGCTCCAGCGCTGCACTCCCTTATGGATAACTTCAAGGGTGAGGAGCTTTTCTGGCAACGTTGTGGGGGTAGAATTGGCTCCTGAAGGGGGACGCCAATACCGCCTATTTCCATGCGATTGCGGATGGGCGGCGTCGAAAGTGCTCTATCCCATGCCTATGAGATGGAGACGTCCTCCTTGAGCAGGCTGACGCGATCGTGTTTCACATATACTCCTTCTATAAGCAGCTCTTCATGGCGGAACCCCGCTCTGGAGTTTCTCTCGCAGATGGCTGCTAGCCTGTAGTAGCCAGGGTCTCCGCCATTGAGAATGGGGAGCTGACTCTGTCATTCTTGCTAAAGGAGATAAGGTGGGCGATTGCGGAGATGAAGTCTAGTTCGGCACCTGGCCCTAATGGCTTGCCGGCTGCCTTCTTCCAGAAGTTCTGGCAGCAACTTCAGCAGGTGATCATGCCGATGTTCCATGAATTCTACATTGGGACTCTTGACATTTCAAGTATGAACTTTGGTGTCATTACCCTGATCCCAAAATAGTTGGGCGACGGATATCCGACACTTTAGGCCGATCACGGTGATTAATGTGATCCAACAGATTCTAGCGAAGGTGTGTGCGACGCAGTTTGCCCCGATGGTGGAACGCCTCTCACCCCTACTAGTCCGCTTTTCTGAAGGGTCGGCGTATTCATGACGAGATTCTAGCTCGTCATGAAATATTTCATGAGGTTAGTATACGCCATCATAAAGGCGTTTAGCTTAAGTCGGACTTCTGAAAGGCATACGACCGCCTAGACTGGTCCTTCCTCTGCTTAGTTCTTGAGCGAGGTGGGTTCGATGACCGATGGTGTTCGTGGATCATGCAGTTGATTCGGAGCGGTAGCACCGCAATTAATACTAATGGGGAGGTAGGTCCCTTTTTAGGTCTTATCATGGGTTGAGGCAGAGGGATCCTATTTTCCCTCTCCTCTTTAACCTCGCGGTCGACGCCCTTGCGTCCATCATGGATAAGGCTTGGATGGTCGGCCACATCTTTGAAATGGTTAGGAATATTATATATGGAGGTGGTGCCACGCACCTGCAGTATGCGGGATGATACCATGGTTATGGTGGAGGGGTCGGATCTTGATATCATCAACCTCAAGTTCCTCCCTATATGCTTGTTGAGGAGGCTCGCGTAACTCACCCCCTCGCGTCGCCTCCCCTCAGGCGACGCCAGGGGCCCCAAAACCCTAGCCGCCAGCCTCCCTCGATCCTTCCCCTGACGCCGCTGCCGGGCCTGGTGCCATAGGCTCCTGAGCGGGTGGTCGCGGCTGGCTCTTCCGTGAGGCGGACAGGGCGCTTCATGTGGGGAGTCTGGGGACGGAAGTTAGGGCGGTGCCCCTACTACGCGGTGGCGATCGGAGCACCATGGCCGGCGGAGTGGTTGACCTGAAGATAGGTGGTGACGGTGGCGGCGCTCCATTCAGCGAGGGTGACTGCTCTCCATGCAGATGGGTGGCAACGGTGGCTGCGAATCTGGAGTCCTGCCCAGATCTGTCACGGTGTGGCCTCGGCCAGCCGGTGGCGCAAGGTGGGACCGATGAGGGGCGGCTCGAGGCTCCCTGCTGGTGTGCTGACGGCGGCTTTCGTCTTCGCGGCGAGGCTCCATTCGGTTCCAGTCTGTTGCGAGATCGGGGGGACGCGACTTCCGGTGAAAATCGCGCCGACGACGGCTGACGATGGCGGCGTCTGTGACGTCGTTCCCTTCTCGAGGCATCGTTGTTGCAGGTCGCAGCACCACGCTTGGGATGCTCCGGGGGAAACCCTAGATCTAGGTCTTCCCAGATCGGACGATGACGACATCTTTGATGCCATTCTCCCTCCTGAAGATCCTGATCGCCGACGACGAAGAAGAACATGCAAGCAAAGGAATGGCGAAGAACATAGTGTACAAGGAGATCTTCTGAAATGCCTATCTATAGCAGTGTAGTACTGTTCTATGTAGTAGTAAATAAAGTTAGGTATCTTCTAAAATGCCTATCTGTAGCAGTGTACAAGGAAATCTTCTAAAATGCCTAGCATTGTAGTACTGTTCTATGTAGTAAGTTATGTCAAGATTGGCCGTCATGCACTTCCGGCCATCAGTAAGCTAGTGTTCTACAGCACGATTGCAGCGCAACTGATGCCAAGACTCTAAACCGCGGATATGTGCTTTGGTTAATCTCTTGTACTACTGCACCATCTATTTGCTCAAATTTGTGTTTTCATCTCGTCACTGAGACTGGATTACGGGTCAACAATTCGAGGTTGTATCCGAACGCGTCGAACAGTACAAAATGGTGCGTTGAAGCAAAAAGGGGGAAGTGGTTCTAGTACCGGGCGGAGTTGACGGCGCAGGGGGGCATTGTGAGCGATAGCGCCGATGGCGGCGTCGAGTTCCGGTGGGCTGCGTCGACGCTGATATTGAGACGACGACGACGACCCCGGTGGGGGGTGGGGGGAGGAGGGGCAAAATTTGGGGAGAAGGCGCAGTACTGTTGCCTGTTGGTAGGCGTGTTCGAATATGCGGGAGGATTCAGAAGCGCGTTGATTTATTAGAAATCCTCTCTTTCTTAACAAAAATGCTAGATTTACGAAAGGTTTTATGTATAATCTTCTAACTAATAATCTCTCTTAGGGTTTAGGGTTTAGATATTCTCTCTTTTTCTTAACAAAAATGCTAACCTACGTAATCTTCCAACTAATAATCTCTCTCCCCCGTAATTTAAAGGGGGTGGGCCCTCTCTCACCCTACATCCAATCATAACCTCCCACGCTGTTTAGGTCTAGCATTACTCCTTTTTTAATAGGCTCAAGCTTTTTACGTATTCCTCACACGAATACAACGGAAAATCAGAGATTGCATCGAAATTTAGTTGTTCTATATAAATCTCTACCAATAATCCTACATCTACGTAAACACCTACGTACTCTTATGTAAACTTTCTAATCTAATCCCCGCCCTAAATTTAACGGGGGTGGGGCCCGTCCAGTATTTTCTTCCAATCAAATCATGTCAAGCCAGCTCTCATGTAGGTTACTTTAGAATATTTACGTAGATGTAGCAAAGCTCAAATCTCTATTATTAAAGGGGTGTTAGAAGGGATATAGAAGGATGATTGGCGTAATGCGATGGATGATTATTGAGCCTCGAGGGCGAGTATATATTGAGTACAAGACTTGGAGGGCAAGACGCCTCCTAGAGATAAGATGGAAACAATTCCTATCTAATCCCGGACAATCTCTAAATATCAAATATATCTCTAACATCCCCCCGCAGTCGTAGCGGTAGCGTTGCGAACAACAGGAGCGTTGCGGACGGTCAGACTGGAGAGAATAGCAGCCGACGGGCTGACATCCCCCCGCAGTCGCAGTGGGAGCGTCGTGGACGGTGTCGCGTAGCGGACGCGTGGACTGTTGAGGAAGCCGTCGAGTTGCTCAAGCGAGGTGATAGCCCTTTGTGCCGATGTCGATGTAGCCGGGAGCGTAGGGTGGTGTAGCCGTGGTCGAGGTAGCCGTGCGAGGGACGCCGTGCTCGATGTCGAGCCGGGGTGGCCGGTGTCGAGGTAGTCGCCGTGGACCGGGAAGAAGAGCGGCGGCGGCGGCCTGAGGAGGCGGCGGCGGCTAGGTCAGAAGCGCGGCGATGGTGCTCGAAGTAGGTGAGGAAGAACCCGACAGCGTGACGAAGACCGGCGCGGACGGTGGCGTTCCCGCGCCTAGGGAGGCGGCGCGATGCATACCACGTAGAAGTCGATGCGCGGGGACGGCGGAGTGGACCGCGCGCCGCGACGCTACGGCCCGAAGGGGCGACGCAGCGGCAACGCGCAGGTCGGGGCGACGGCGGGGAAGACCTCAGGACGGTTGCAGGGACCGCGTGCCACGCTCGCTACGGCCCGACGGGGCGACGCAGCGGCAGCGCGAGGGTCAGTGCAGCCTCGGGGACAGTCTAGAGCGGACAGCCTCGGGGCGGCGGTTGACTGCGGGCCGCGGCACTACGGCCCGAAGGGGCGACGCAGCGGCAACGCGCGGGTTGGTGCAACCACGGGAACGGCCTCAGGGCGGCGGCGGGGACCACGTGCCGCGGTGCTACGGCCCGAAGGGGCGACGCAGTGGCGGCGCGGATCGGTGCGACCACGGGGAGAACCATGGGGCGGCGGTGCGGCGACCCGACGGGGCGACGCAGCGGCTGCTCGTTGCTCAATCGGTGGAGGGGCGCGCTGAACTCGGGGACAGGGCGGTGACGCCTGGCGCAGAGCGACGGGCGGGCAGATGCGCGGATGGTGGCTGTGACAGGCCGCCACGTTGCGCGAGGCCGCCCAGTCGGACAAGAGGCCGGGTGGTCGCGCCGGTGTCGGAGTAGAGGCGCGGGTCGACGGCGGTGGCGGGCGACGCAAAGCGATCTTAGATCGAAAAACCAAAAAGAAAACACCGATCAAGACGAACGGCGAGAGAGAAAAACCCGGAGCAAGGGCTCGGGAAATAGACTCTCTAGGACAGCCGGTCAACACGACCGGCGGACGAACCCTAGGTACGGGCGACGCGGCCCCCGGTGGCGGTCATGGAGGCCGACCGCCCCGGGGGCGGAAGCGGCGGGCGGCTGCTAGGGTTGGATCGATTAGGCTGATACCATGTTAGAAGGGATAGAGAAGGATAATTGGCGTAATGCGATGGATGATTATTGAGCCTCGAGGGCGAGTATATATTGAGTACAAGACTTGGAGGGCAAGATGCCTCCTAGAGATAAGATGGAAACAATTCCTATCTAATCCCGGACAATCTCTAAATATCAAATATATCTCTAACAAGGGGGAGTTGGCACTCCGGCATCCACGGTTTATTTTCGCCTCCACCTTTCACCACCACCCCTTCATGCTGGTTTTTTCACCCTTGTATGTTCCACCGATTTTTTCCCAACTGAACCCCACCTTCCGGTTTTTCATACCGATTTTTTTGACCTTCCCTCTCAACAAAATGACTTGCAAAAATCTGAGCAAATCACAACTTTCCTTACCTCGATTGATGGCCTTGTTTTTTCGTACTGGCGCATGTGATCCCCTTTATGTATTAAATTACGTTTATGAACTTTCTTAATTGCAATGCCTTTCCTTGCGGACGTACATGTTATCTCCTTCATATAGCTATTCGGGCATGTGTTTTCTTGCCTCTTGTGTCTGCCTTGCTCATCGCTCTACCGCCTGCTCCCGTCCATCTTGCCGCTCCAACGTGCCAATAGTATCATGTCGCGTGCAACGTCTTTACTGGTGGCGTGCCACTTCCAGACACGCCACTATAAAGTGGAGCCCCAAAACAGGGCCCGCCATAAGATAATGGTGGCGTGGCAAAAAGCCCATGACCAATAGTCACAATAGTAGTGGCGTGCTTTGCAGGGACACGCCACCATTAATTTGTGTCGGGTCAGGCTACTGGGTCCCACACACTACCATTTTGGTGGCACGCTACCTGTAAAGATATATTGGTGGCGTTCCCTAAAAAAAGATATATTGGTGGCGTGCAATTTTTTAGTGTGGCGGCTGTGTGGCGTGCCACTAACGTGGGTTGCGTATAAGCATTTCTCTACTAGTGGTTACACTTCTTCCTTCTTCCACTTGTTAATCCTTGCACCTTTATAATTGGTTGTGCATAGTGTGTTATACCTTACGTTTTTATCCAAGCCAAGATTTGCTTATTCTATTGTCGGACTGTAACACCCTGGATTTTTGCCTTTTTCTTTTATTCGGATTTATTAAATATTTTATTTGCATTTGGGTGTTCTACTCAATTCATTTGGACTTACCACTTGGATTTATTTTTGATTTTCTTCCAAGTGGGTTCTTTCATCCATAAACCCTCCCTAGACCTCATCCAACTCAAAATAATGCCATTGGATATTTTTATTTAATGGCATTATATTCATTTTCTCTTTGAAAATGCCCATTTGCTCATATAGCTTTGAAGCAACCTCTATTTTTATTGCTCAGAAAATTCCATGAAAATTCTCAAATATTCTTTGGGTCATGCCTCACCTTCCTATGCAAAAATACCCCATGGTCATTTGGAAAATTTCAGCCAGGGAAAATGTTTTTGCTTCTGGTCAGAAAGAGCACTTTGTGAAGCAAGTATATTTTTCCTTGATCCTTTTTAGCTGAAATTTTTACCACTTGACTACCCTTCTGAGTAATGCTTAAACGCCAAATCTCAGCCTCAGATTCCTAGCCATTTGTCCCTAGCTCTTGGAGCAAGTTTCTGTCCAGAAACTTGGCAGCAGGCTCAAGTCATTTCCAGTGAGCCAGATGGCAAGCCAAGCACATTTCCAGGCAAAGCATTGAGAGGACTTCAAGTTTGACACGGTTTGGCAGCGCCGAAAGCACCTCGCGTGCCAGTGCACGCGGTGACCGCGTGCGGGCATGGTGCAATGCACGCGCTCTCTGTGCTCTGCCCGTCGGGTCCGATCGGCCGCCGTCCATCCTCCCTCCCCGCGACACCTCTCCGTGTCCCAGCGCCGCGGCCAACTCCCTTGCGCCACCCAACCCTCTCCCTGCTCCTCCCCGACGCCGGCTAGCAGCTCGCCGGAAGAGGCCGAGAGCAAAGCGGCAGAACAGTGTGCTCGCATGCCCGTATTCCGCGCGTAGTGCGCGCCACTGTGGCCGCACGCGTGCACCGCGTCGCCCTGTGCTCCTCTGCTCCTCCCCGCGCCGCTGCCCGTGCTTATCCTCCCCTCTCCTCCCCTGCAGCTCAACTCCGGCAGGCACCTGAGAACGGGCGAGCCCCATATATAAATAGAGGCTCCCTCGACTCGTTTTGAGCAACGATCTCACCTCACCTGGCCACAAGCTACTCCCCCACAAACGCGGCAAGGCCGGGAGGGCCTCTCACCGCCGTTGATCGCCGGAGACAGCCGTGGATCCCCCTCCATCGTGCACTCATTCTTGTCCACCCCAGCTCCAACCACTGCCACCCTCGAGACCGTAGTAACCTCCTGAACACGACGGTGCCAAGAGCTCGCCGGATTGTCGCCGGAATCGCCGAGTCCGATCAACTCCGCCGCCGCCGTCTCTGGAGAGGAAGATTCCGACGCCATCCGTCCACCCCTGCCGTCATTTCGGGTACGTGTGTGCTCGCCGTAACGCCCTGAATCCATCCCGACCAACTCCGGCAGCCGCCGTGGACTCCTCGCCGGAGTATCGACGGCGAGAGCGCCGCTCTCTCTGTTCCCTCCCTCTCTCCAGTTAACACTGACAGCGGGGCCCGCCTGTCGGCCTCTCTCTCTCGCTCCCGAAGCGGTATGAGTGGAGGCGTATTCGCCAAATGCGCCTTCGACGTGGCTGTTTCTGGATTTTCGGTTTAAATCATTTAAATGAAAATTTTGACCAGATTCTATCCAACTTTGACCAGTTATAACTTTTAATCTATAAGTCCAATTGAATTGATTCCTTTTGCTACTGGTTTATAAAATTCCAAAGTTTCTGCATGCCAAATTTCAGAATTTTTCTTGCTGTTGAGAATTTCTGGTGCAATAAACGGTGTTATGTGACATTTTCAGAGGAACCTAGTTGTGTTGAAGAAGGCCAGGAGTTTTGTGACACTCCTCTGAACCAAGGCAAGCCACAACATTCATATGCAAGGATGGCATTGCAATGACGTTGGTTTAATCGAATTAAATTCATCATATATTCACTATTTAAAGTAACTTGCTATATAACTTTTATTGCATAGACTTTGTTCTGTCATTTTGATATTATGCAGTAGGGCATAAACTTACTTGCTAATATGGACAATAGAAATCATGTCATATGCACATATGGTAGTATGATGCATTCATCGTGACCCGTGCATCCATACATACACTATGGCTCGAATCATTTTTCCTTTCAAGTTAAACTTGATAATAATACAACTTGAACATGCTGTTGATCGAGTCATGGTGCCACCGAATCGAGCTCACCAGTGCAACCACACTTGCCTGGATGGGGAGGCCCTAATGCGGTCTATTGTCATGCCTCTCGCCGGTGCCTCCTACGAGGGAAGGTTGTGCTCTGGCGCTACCCTGGCCCGGTAGGTAGTCATAACCTTGAGGACCCGAGTTCTGATGGTACCAAGGTCCCCGTTTGGGACAATGTTTATGTTTGGCCACGACGGTGGCAGCCACAAAGGTGGCGGGTGTCACATGTTGGCACCGGGGTCACCCAGGACATAGCCCAAAGGGGAGTTTGCCGGAGTGGCCAGGAGAGTGTCATGCAATAGATTGGTTTTGTCGAAATGTCGTTGGTCCACCCGAATGGGAGCACGAGGCCATGAGTTCCGTAGTGAGGGTACAGTGTACTAACCTCTGCAGAGTGTATAATCTATCGATTGCCGCGTCCTCGGATATGGACACAGTTTGTAGTAGGTCACACCGTGGGTCAACAGATATAATTAACTTGCACACTAAGCTTCACCAGATGGCACATGCAGAAATAGTGATCGAGTGAGGATCACTAGGAAAGGTATGGTTGTGATCAAGTGAGGATCATGTTGGTGAGATATGAACAGTGGTTACAGGGTAACCCCGAGATGGTAAGTTGGTCCTAGGGACCACGGCAATGTTTCACGCACACTTCATGTTGATAGTATCATGCTCATGCATTACGTCTGTTAAATGCCTTGTTATTGTTTGTCGTACTTGTTTTGTTTGCTGTGAGCTTGCGAGTACATTCAAAGTACTCACCTGGCTTATCATGCCAGATGCAGGAGAAGCCGTGCATGGTGTGGATGTCGAGCAGTATGTCGCGCTCTAGGCCGTGTCCCAGCAGTGTCCCTGTGGAATGGAGTTCTGCTACCCCGTCGTTCCGCTGCTGCTTAGTAGTTCCCTTATCATCGAGGCCCCTGCCATGTCTACTAAATAATGTACATAAGTGCAGCCGCACCGTGTGTGCCGCTTGTCCTCGCTCATCATGTAACATGTAAACCCATGTTTCCGCTAAGAGATCAATAAACGGTTGTTTTCTGTACCAAGTTGTTGTGTATTGCCAGAAGACTTGATCTCTGGGCTGGCAATGCAAGGTAAACCGGTTGCTCTGAGCCGGGGTGCCACAACGCTTGGTATCAGAGCCGCGCTGACTGTAGGACGCCCTAGACAGCCGACGCGTTAGAAAACGGTAGTTTTAGCATTTGAAGTGGTTTGAGGTTAGACTCTGCACTTGGGTGTTGCATTGCATGCATATAGCTTATTATTAATGCTGATCAGCTAATATTGTGAGTGTAGATGGCACCAGTCCCTTATCCGTACCAGCCTGAGCCGGCACCTTCCACCTTTCCGCATCTGCTTAGCAATGTGTGGCGCCGACTCTACCCCGATGGCGATGAACCCATATATCAGGTGTACCGAGTATCACGCGGAGGTCGTCTTGTACAACAGTACCGTGGTGGGCACTTACACTCGCTCCACCAAGGGCGGGACTGCTTCTACACCCGACCAGGCGGTCCAGTTTGCAGCATTCGAGGCTCTCACTGACTTGCGCTATAACGAGATCCAGATGCAGACTCACCCAGGTTTCTACTTCTATCCGTCCCTGTATGAGTCAGGACAGATCCGCTTCCCTTACATTGATCCGGAGTGTGACCCGTCAGCCAGTCACCTGTCTCGCTATATAACGGCGGGATACTTTCTCATCGTCATCCTAGCCCAGGAGCTGAACCCCGTTCAAAACGAGATAGCTACCGCTCGATCTACCTTCGCTCCACCTCTGCTTATCCACACATCACTTGTCCCCCCAGTTACTTTACCTCCACCCACCCCAGTAACCCCCACACCTTCCCAAAGTAACTCAGGCACTTCGGTAGTGACTCCTCATGAGTCCCCAGCCCAGTGGGCTATGCTTCTCGCTACTCCCGCCGCTCTGATGCTGCGGAGTCACCCTGCTCCAGACCCTGAGGGAGAGCCTTCCCGTCAGCGTCGTTGTGTTTCCTTTGCTCCGGATGTATCTTTTATCAGTTCTGATTCGGAGTCCGACACGGAGGAGACACCAGTAGGACCGTCAGTGTGCCAGTGCGACCCCTGTCGTCACATGTAGACGAGGATGATGTGGTGTTTGGTTGTATGCATGTAGTAGTACTAGCTATGCTGTTGCCCTGCTATGTATCCTGGATGATGTATTGTATAATTATGTGCTTTCTGTTATTCACTTTGGCTTTTCTCGATTTCTCTTCCGGGTTTGTTGCTTCACCTCCCTATTTTCTTGTTTTCCCCTAATGGATGTTGCTCATCTCGATGCTTCATATTGGGAAACATATATAGGATGACAAGGTGTGGCAGTAACTGTCATGGTGGCAACGATACTCCAGTTCGTCGATCCGCCAGGCAAGCAGGACATTCTCCGGAACCATATCAGGCACCACCTCCTCCACCTCAAGCACCCACGACAGAGCAGATTATGCGGATGTTTGAGGAGAAACAAAACCAAGACCTTATGGAATTCCGGAGAGGCATGCAGACTATGGTTGGGCAGAATAATCACAATGGTAATCACTCCAAGCTGTCAAATTTTCAGAGGACCAAACCACCAAGTTTCAGTCAAGCAGTGGATCCGATGGAATCCGATGATTGGTTGAGGACCATTGAAAAGAAGCTGGAAATTGCTCGCACTGAAGAGGCTGACAAGGTACCCTTCGCCACTCATTACCTAGAAGGACCAGCTGCTATATGGTGGGACAATGCCAAGATGATGTGGCCTGTTGAAGACGAAATTACTTGGGACAAATTCAAAGATAAATTCCGCAAGTATCATATTCCAGCCGGCATCATGAAGGTCAAGCAGCGGGAATTTCTCACTCTTACCCAAGGGACCTCGACTGTAAGTGAATATTTAAACAAGTTCAATCATTTGGCCCGTTATTCTGCACATGATGTGGCCACCGAAGAACGGAAGATAGACCGATTCCTCGGAGGACTCAACCTTACACTCCGATGTGCACTCAGCATGTTGGATTTCCCTGATTTCCAAACTTTGGTGAACAAGGCCCTCATTGCCGAAAGGGAACACAAGCTGATTAATGATCATAAGACTGCCAATGATGACCGCAAACGCAAGTTTGAACCCAAGAAGGAAGGACAAGTCTTTCAGAAAGTCCGTACTTGGCAGCAACCTCTGTTTGAGTTCAAGCCAACCTGGCAGCAGGAGAACATCAAGAATGAAAGCCAAATCAAGACTGTGGTCGCCAAACCAAACAAGGAAGACTGTCAGCGTAATAATGTCTGTTACACATGTGGACAGACTAGGCATTACGCTAGGTAGTGCCCCAAGAACGGCAAGCCAACAGCCAACCTGAAGCCCCAAGTCAACTATGTGGGGCAATTCCCCAAACGAAGGTATATTCAAGGGCAAGTTCATCACATATCCGCCGAAGAAGCCTCCGAAGTTCCCGATGTGGTCATTGGTATGTTTCCTGTTAATGACATACCTGCAACCATTTTATTCGATTTCGGGGCTTCCCATTCTTTTATTTCGCGGAGTTTTGTTGCCCAACATCGCCTTTCCTATACTCTTTTGGACAAAGTTATGGTGGTACAATCTCCCGGATCCAGGCTCAGGACAAATATTGTATGCCGAGGACTGAAGATATCAAACAATGGAGTCATCTTCCCCACATCCCTAGTATCTATTGAGTCTCCCACGTTGGATATTATCTTGGGGATGAATTGGTTAACAAGACACCAGGTTTGCATCAACTGCGCAACAAGAGAAGTCACGCTAAAATCCCTCGGGCCAGTCTGCTCGATTCTTTGCCGGTCTCTGTAATTGGTTGCATTCACTTCGGCCTCACCGAGTTTGCAAATCGGTCTCACCGAGATGGCTTGCCAAGTCTCTGTTGCCTTATTGCTTCACTTCGGTCCAACCGAGTTGATGCAATCGGTGCCACGAGATGAGGATTGCCCTAAGCCATTGCACTTCGGTCTATCCGAGTTGTTCGTATCGGTCCCACCGAGATTCCTAACGTTCATATCTTTTACACAGTTCGGTGCTACCGAGATGATTGTTTCGGTGCCACCGAGTTGGGTCAAAAGTGTGTAACGGTCGGATTTTGTGTGGAGGCTATATATACCCCTCCACCACATCCTTCTCAGTAAGGAGAGCCATCAGAACGTGCCTACACTTCCACCATACATTTTCTGAGAGAGAACCACCTTCTCATGTGTTGAGATCAAGATATTCCATTCCTACCATTTGAACCTTGATCTCTAGCCTTTCCCAAGTTGCTTTCCACTCAAATCCTTCATCCACCATAGCCAAATCTGTGAGGAGTTGTTTGAGTGCTGGGAAGACTATCATTTGAAGCACAAGAGCAAGGAGTTCATCAACAACACACTGTCTATTACCTTTTGGAGAGTGGTGTCTCCTAGATTGGTTAGGTGTCACTTGGGAGCCTCCAACCAGATGTGGAGTTGAACCAAGGAGTTTGTAAGGGCAAGGAGATCACCTACTTCGTGAAGATCTACCCCGAGTGAGGCTAGTCCTTCGTGGACGTAAGCCATGGTGGAATAGGCAAGGTTGCTTCTTCGTGGACCCTTCGTGGCTGGAGCCCTCCGTGGACTCGCGCAGCCGTTACCCTTCGTGGGTTGAAGCCTCCATCAACGTGGACGTACGATAGCACCACCTATCGGAACCACGCCAAAAACCACCGTGTCTTCATTGCGTTTGAAATCTCCAATCCCTCCTTTACATACATATGCAATTGCTTACATTCCGCTGCTATACTCTTAAAATTGCATGTGTAGGGTGATGCTTGACATATACTATTGCTAAAATCTGCCCACAATTAAAATTGGGAAAAGGTTAAGTTTTATTTGGTCAAGTAGTCTAATCACCCCCCTCTAGACATACTTTCGATCCTACAAGTGGTATCAGAGCTTTGGTCTCCGTAAGTCTTGATTTCCATAGCTTTGGTGATCATAGCCTTGGTTTCACAACCTAGGAGATTATGGCGTCTAGTGAGGGTAACTATCACCGTAGAGGTCCATATTTTGATGGTACGAACTTTGCTAGTTGGAAACATAAGATGAAAATGCATATTCTTGGTCATAACCCCGCCGTTTGGGCTGTTGTTCGTGTTGGCTTGCAAGGTGACTTCTTTGAGGATGGCAAGGAACCGGATCGTGAAGCAACCCCAGAAGAATTGAAGATGTTGCAATACAATGCTCAAGCTTGTGACATTCTATTCAACGGTCTATGTCCCGAAGAATTCAACAAAATCAGCCGCCTCGAGAATGCAAAGGAGATTTGGGATACTTTGGTTGATATGCATGAGGGTACCGAGTCCGTCAAGGAATCTAAGTTGGATGTGCTTCAAAGTCAACTTGACAAGTTCAAGATGAAGGATGGTGAAGGAGTCGCTAAGATGTACTCTAGGCTTGCTCTCATCACAAATGAGATTGCCGGCTTTGGAAGTGAAGAGATGACCGACAAATTCATCATCAAGAAGATACTTAGAGCTTTGGATGGAAAATATGATACCGTCTGTACATTGATCCAAATGATGCCAAATTACAAAGATCTCAAGCCCACGGAAGTCATTGGAAGGATTGTCGCTCATGAAATGTCACTCAAGGATAAAGAGGAGCTGCACAACAAGTCAAGTGGTGCTTACAAAGTCTCAACCGATGCTCCAACAACTTCAAGTGACAAGCTAGTATCCAATGAAGAGATTAGCCTAATGGTGAAAAGGTTTAACAAGTTCTACAAGAACAAAGGGAAAGAGAGAAGCTCTAGCTCAAGACATTATGAGAGAAGATCATCAAGTCGTGACCGTAATTGTTACAATTTTTGAAAGCCCAGACACTACTCCAATGAGTGTATGGCTCCCTACAAGAAAAGAGACGAATCACCAAGAGGAAGACATAGAAGAGATGAATCACCTCATAAAGAGAGAAGGAGTAGAGATAATTATTATGAACGAAGACACTCTCTAAGAAGCAAGGATTCGGAGAAGAAGGACAAGTCATCAAGGAGCTACACAAGAAGAAGACATCAAGCTCATGTTGGTGAATGGGTTTCCGACTCCGACTCCGACAACCACTCCGAGAGAACTTATCACTCCAACTCCGACTATAGTCAAGATGAAGGTGTTGCCGGACTTGCACTTGTGTCATCCAACTCCTATGATCTATTTGACTCACCAAATGAAGGAATTGGAAGATGCTCCATGGCAAAAGGCCCCAAGGTATCACACCCCGAGTATCTTGATTTCAATAGTGATGAAGATGATTTGCTTGGTGATGATGATTTACTTGTTGATAGAGATAGTAATGTGAGCTATAATGAAAATGCTAGTAATCATGATAGTCAAGAGGAAACGAGTGTAAATGCTATGAAGGAGATTGAGCATCTAACTAAAGAACTAAATGCTCTTAAGTTAGCTCATGAAACAACTCAAGAGGATCATAGAGAACTTCTAAGAACTCATGAGAAGCTACGCTTCGAGAAGCTAAATTTAGAGCAAGAGCATGAGTTTCTTAAAGCTATCAATGACGATCTTCGAAAGAAGAGTTCTTCATATCTTGCCAAGCGTTTACTCTTGTCTACCTTTATGCCACAAGTTAAATCTAAGCAATCTAGCAACAAGGGTAAAAATGGTTCTACCTCTAGTAGTAACAATAACAATGCTAAATCCAATATTATTGCTTCTAGTAGTTCTATTGATTCCACTAACGATTCTCTTAGCCAAGTTACACTTGAGCAAGAAAATATGCTATTGAAAGGAATTATAGAAAAAGGTGTCTACAAGAGTCTTCCCGGGAGTAAGCAATTTGAGGAAATTGTACGCAAGCAAGGAAGGCACCGGAAGAATCAAGGTGTTGGTTTTGAACGAAAGTTCAATGCCGATGGAGTTGAGTGGGAAGAAGGTCAATACCCCAAGATGAAGTTTGTTCCTCAACAAGAGAAGTATGATCCTACTTCCTTCAAGGGAACACAAGCTCAATAAGATCTTCCACCACAAGACCACAAGCTAAAAGGCAAGGACAAGCTTCAAGAAGAGATTGATTCATTTGAAGAAGCTCCTCAAGCCATGGTCAAGTGGGTTCCCAAGACTTCATCAAGTTCTACTTCATCATGTGCTACTACAACTCCAAGGATTCCCATCAAGTTGATGTGGGTCCAAAAGAAGAAGAACTAGAGAGTTCTTGAGGGTGACTCCGCAAACAAACTTCACTCATATTATTCATGGCAAGGACTTGTGCAACCAACTTCCACATTTTGCATTAGTTCATGGAGTCACGAACCCTCTTGTTGGTAAGACAAGGGACAAGGTAATCAATGCATTCATGGACATCATCATATGTGTATTTCACTCTATGTCTATGGATATCCTTGTATGTTCCTTGTGTGGGACTAACCCATGTAGGTATTGAAAGCACAAAACTCCAAAGGATTGCTCCCAACTCTTGATTGTCTACATCAACATTGAGCATCCACATCTTCAACATCTACATGAAGTCATCATCGACAAAACCCAAGGTTAGTTCATCCCTCTTAGGGGGAATATCACATCTAGGGGGAGCTTTGCTCTAAACAATTGAGTTAAAGCAACTCTAATGGTGTGAACACATTAATGCTTTATGTAAAAGTGGTAACCCCACTTGTGCTTAAACGATGAGTATGACCTATGATCAAATGTTCTCATTTGGCTCCTAAGTCAATATACTCATATATAGATGACCTAGTCATCGCCATTGCTTGATAGATGCTAGAATTGGTTGTGCATGTTTGACACATATTTCATTTGCAATCTTATTGTGTGAGCATGTTGATTTGCATGTTTTTATCATTCGAGGACATCCATTTGTTGTTTTGATTGTCTTGGTTTTTCTGGCCAAGTGGATGTACAAGAATGCCTAAGAACCTTCTCTAGCTATCTATGCTTTCTTGTCTCAAATTCTATTCTTGCTGCATCACAAAAATTGAACAAGTCTTTTTCGGACCCTCCGGGTGAGGAGCACTCGGAACCACTGATCTGAAAGGGCTGAACCTCCAAAACCTTCTAATTGATTTCGGCCGAACCAACTCACTCAAACTCGGTCCAACCAAAATCACTTAGATTGATCTAGGTTTTCATCTCGGTGCTACCAAATTGAACCATTTCGGCGCCACCGATGTGCTATACTGCGTGCAGTTACACATATCGGTGCCACCGAGTTGTTCAACTCGGCACCACCGACAGCACATGGGTATATATATCCAGTGGCCCGTGCGGTTGAAAATTACTTCAAACGTCACGCGCCCGCGCCCCATTGTTGCCGCCCCTTTGGTCTCCGGATCATCGCCGTCGTCTCCAGTGCGCCCTTGCCGCAGGACTCCTTCGCCGTCAACGGCAATCTCCACCGCCGTTGCCGCCGTAGAGGATCTCCACCAAGTTAGGGTGAGATTCGATCCCTTTCGTGCTTCCAATTTCTGATTCAATGCACGATAGGAATGCCATATATCTTGCCACGATTGCAATGCTCTTTCCACCAGATTAGTTCGTAAGAACAAGATTCGAGCAAAAAATTTAGGGTTTGGTTTCCGCCGAATGCATCTCGGACCGACCGATTCGACATTTTCGGTCCTCCCGATTTGGCCTCTGGCCATAGCGCTAGTACATCTCGGTGCCACCGAGTTGTGCGAATCGGTGAGACCGAAAGTGAATCTCAGTGAAACCCTAGCATCTCGGAGCCACCGAAACCCATATCGGTCTGACCGAAGTGGCGTGCAAGGTCTCTCTAGTGTGCTTCGGTGTCACCAAGATTATCAACTCGGTCCATCCGAACTGCATTCTGTGAAAACCTAGAACTAAAGTTTGAACTCATTTTTATGAAAAACTATCTGCTTTTTGTGATGAGTCATCTACTCTACCTATACCCATCTATTCATAGGGTTAGCTTAGCAATATGTCCAGTGGCAGTGACAGTCAGAACAGGTCTGAACAGCAGGCAGAGATGAGTGAAGGGTCAAGCCATAATGAGAGTTTCTATGAGGGAGAGAGGAGTTCTCTAGATCTTCCAAAATTTGCATCCAGAACAAGGAAGAAGAAAACCTCAGACAGTGGAGATGATGGACCAACCACAGAGAGATTCCAGTCAGTGCCTGGGGCAGCTAGATCTGCTGCAATACTAGTTGTGGATCCTCGGACCACCGTATCTGCACCAGCCGCTACTGCCACAGTGCCATATCAGGTCTCAACTCCGCCAGTTCAGAAGACATCGTCAGAAGCATTCACAGACGCTCTCATCTCAACGCCATCTACGCACACCGGAGCTGCCAGCAGGAGGTCGCCTTCAGGAGCTTCGGAGGACCGTGCCTAGAGAGTCGATTAGTGCTATACTCATTTGAAATTTTTGGTACTTGTTGCCAAAGGGGGAGAATCTGTATGGATCATAGGCTTCGAGAGAGAGAGTTTCTTGTTTTTGATTTGCTTCGAGAGTTTCTTGTGCTACTTATTTGTTTGTTGGTACTCTGTTTTATGTGTGCTTGCTACAGTATTCTGTCATTTATGCTTGTGAGATACTATGTTGGTTGATCATCTATGCTTATTGTGATGATCTAAGTTTATCTTTATCATTATCTTGTATGATCATTCTTTTGTGATGGTGATGCGTGCCTATTATTCCAATCTTACCATTTTGCGCGCTCCACCAAGATGTATGTGACATGGAAGAGTAACCCATGAGCCTAATCGATTGTGCATTTGCATTCAAACGCAAATTTTTAATAATGCACAAATTTAGGGGGAGCTCTTGCTTATCACATAATTCTCAAAGCGACGATGTATTTCATTCATTTAATCATTTGTCGAAGCTTTGATCTATATGTTGTCACCAATTACCAAAAAGGGGGAGATTGAAAGCACATTTGCTCCCTTGGTGGTTTTGGTAATTCTTAACAACATATATCTCATTGAACTAATGTCCATTCAAGATTAAGATTTCAGGATGTTCAATGATTGGCATGGCATGGACCAGAGACGTGGACCCCTCAAAATGCTAAGGACAAGGATTGGCAAAAGATCAAGACTCTACATTTTTGGTTTAGTGATCCAAGATCACATTGAGTCCATATGAAAGCCAATACTATTAAAAGGGGATGAGGTGTTGCTTAATGGTCTTTTTGCTCAAGTGCTTAGTGACAGTATTCCTAAACCCTCAATCACTCTCTCTAACCAAATATGTCCTAAACCTACAGTCCAACTCGGCCCCACCGATATTTCCAATCCGGCCCCACCGAGTTCATCCAAGACTTAGCCACTGCCAAAACCCTAACAAATCGGATTCACCAGAATGGATCTCGGTCCCACCGAGATGGCCTTGCCAACTCTCTATAATCGGTTGCATTCACTTCGGCCTCACCGAGTTTGCAAATCGGTCTCACCGAGATGGCTTGCCAAGCCTCTGTTGCCTTATTGCTTCATTTTGGTCCAACCGAGTTGATGCAATCGGTGCCACCGAGATGAGGATTGCCCTAAGCCATTGCACTTCGGTCTATCCGAGTTGTTCGTATTGGTCCCACTGAGATTCCTAATGTTCATATCTTTTACACAGTTCGGTGCTACCGAGATGATTGTTTCGGTGCCACCGAGTTGGGTCAAAAGTGTATAACGGTTGGATTTTGTCTGGAGGCTATATATACCCCTCCACCACATCCTTCTCAGTAAGGAGAGCCATCAAAACGTGCCTACACTTCCACCATACATTTCTCTGAGAGAGAACCACCTTCTCATGTGTTGAGATCAAGATATTCCATTCCTACCATTTGAACCTTGATCTCTAGCCTTTCCCAAGTTGCTTTCCACTCAAATCCTTCTTCCACCATAGCCAAATCTGTGAGGAGTTGTTTGAGTGCTGGGAAGACTATCATTTGAAGCACAAGAGCAAGGAGTTCATCAACAACACACCGTCTATTACCTTTTGGAGAGTGGTGTCTCCTAGATTGGTTAGGTGTCACTTGGGAGCCTCCAACCAGATGTGGAGTTGAACCAAGGAGTTTGTAAGGGCAAGGAGATCACCTACTTCGTGAAGATCTACCCCGAGTGAGGCTAGTCCTTCGTGGACGTAAGCCATGGTGGAATAGGCAAGGTTGCTTCTTCGTGGACCCTTCGTGGGTGGAGCCCTCCGTGGACTCGCGCAGCCGTTACCCTTCGTGGGTTGAAGCCTCCATCAACGTGGACGTACGATAGCACCACCTATCGGAACCACGCCAAAAACCACCGTGTCTTCATTGCGTTTGAAATCTCCAATCCCTCCTTTACATACATATGCAATTGCTTACATTCCGCTGCTATACTCTTAGAATTGCATGTGTAGGGTGATGCTTGACATATACTATTGCTAAAATCTGCCCACAATTAAAATTGGGAAAAGGGTTAAGTTTTATTTGGTCAAGTAGTCTAATCACCCCCCCTCTAGACATACTTTCGATCCTACAATGATGTATTGTATAATTATGTGCTTTCTGTTATTCGCTTTGGCTTTTCTCGATTTCTCTTCCGGGTTTGTTACTTCACCTCCCTATTTTCTTGTGTTCCCCTAATGGATGTTGCTCATCTCGATGCTTCGTATTGGGAAACATATATAGGATAACAAGGTGTGGCAGTAACTGTCATCGTGGCGACGCTACTCCAGTTCGTCGATCCGCCAGGCAAGCAGGACATTCTCCGGAACCATATCAGGCACCACCTCCTCCACCTCAAGCACCCACGACAGAGCAGATTATGCGGATGTTTGAGGAGAAACAAAACCAAGACCTGATGGAATTCCGGAGAGGCATGCAGACTATGGTTGGGCAGAATAATCACAATGGTAATCACTCCAAGCTGTCAAATTTTCAGAGGACCAAACCACCAAGTTTCAGTCAAGCAGTGGATCCGATGGAAGCCGATGATTGATTGAGGACCATTGAAAAGAAGCTAGAAATTGCTCGCACTGAAGAGGCTGACAAGGTACCCTTCGCCACTCATTACCTAGAAGGACCAGCTGCTATATGGTGGGACAATGCCAAGATGATGTGGCCTGTTGAAGACGAAATTACTTGGGACAAATTCAAAGATAAATTCCGCAAGTATCATATTCCAGCCGGCATCATGAAGGTCAAGCAGCGGGAATTTCTCACTCTTACCCAAGGGACCTCGACTGTAAGTGAATATTTAAACAAGTTCAATCATTTGGCCCGTTATTCTGCACATGATGTGACCACCGAAGAACAGAAGATAGACCGATTCCTCGGAGGACTCAACCTTACACTCCCATGTGCACTCAGCATGCTGGATTTCCCTAATTTCCAAACTTTGGTGAACAAGGCCCTCATTGCCGAAAGGGAACACAAGCTGATTAATGATCATAAGACTACCAATGATGACCGCAAATGCAAGTTTGAACCCAAGAAGGAAGGACAAGTCTTTCAGAAAGTCCGTACTTGGCAGCAACCTCTGTTTGAGTTCAAGCCAACCTGGCAGCAGGGGAACATCAAGAATGAAAGCCAAATCAAGACTGTGGTCACCAAACCAAACAAGGAAGACTGTCAGCGTAACAATGCCTGTTACACATGTGGACAGACTAGGCATTACGCTAGGCAGTGCCCCAAGAATGGCAAGCCAACAGCCAACCTGAAGCCCCAAGTCAACTATGTGGGGCAATTCCCCAAACGAAGGTATATTCAAGGGCAAGTTCATCACATCTCCGCCGAAGAAGCCTCCGAAGTTCCCGATGTGGTCATTGGTATGTTTCCGGTTAATGACATAACTGCAACCATTTTATTCGATTCCGGGGCTTCCCATTCTTTTATTTCGCGGAGTTTTGTTGCCCAACATCGCCTTTCCTATACTCTTTTGGACAAAGTTATGGTGGTACAATCTCCCGGATCCAGGCTCAGGACAAATATTGTATGCCGAGGACTGAAGATATCAAACAATGGAGTCATCTTCCCCGCATCCCTAGTATCCATTGAGTCTCCCACGTTGGATATTATCTTGGGGATGGATTGGTTAACAAGACACCAGGTTTGCATCAACTGTGCAACAAGAGAAGTCACGCTAATGAATCCCTCGGGCCAGTCCGCTCAATTCTTTGCCGGTTGAGCCATCCATTACTACAGAAATGAATCTAGTCCCAGTGGTCTGTGAGTTCCCAGATGTGTTTCCAGATGAATTGCCAGGCATGCCACCTGATCGAGAGCTTGAATTTTCAATCGAGCTTGTGCCCGGGACAACACCCATTTACAAGAAATATTATCAAATGCCTTCGTCTGAACTAGTGGAGTTGAAGAAACAAATAGATGAGATGCTCCAATAGGGATATATTCGCCCCAGTTCATCTCCTTGGGGTGCACCTGCAATATTTGTGGGCAAGAAAGATGGCAGTCTCCGAATGTGTGTTGACTACCGTGCTCTCAATGACGTCACAATCAAGAATAAATACCCTCTGCCCAGGATTGATGATTTGTTCGATCAACTCAGCGGAGCTCAAGTGTTCTCCAAGATCGACTTGCGCACCGGGTATCACCAGCTGAAAATCAGAAAAGAAGATATCCCCAAAACAGCATTCACCACCAGATACGGGCTGTACGAGTATACGGTCATGTCATTTGGGCTGACCAACGCCCCTGAATTTTTCATGCACATGATGAACAAGGTGTTCATGGACTTCTTGGACAAGTTTGTAGTAGTGTTCATTGATGACATCCTCATATATTCCAAAAGTGAAGAAGAGCACAAGCAGCATCTCCGAGCAGTGTTGGAACGATTACGCGCTCATCAACTCTACGCCAAGTTCAGCAAATGCGAATTTTGGCTTAAGGAAGTGGGATTCCTTGGGCATACTCTTTCTGCTCAAGGAGTGGCAGTGGATCAAAGCAAAGTCACGGAAGTCCTGAAATGGAGGACACCTGTTTCAGTAACAGAAATCAGGAGTTTCTTGGGTCTAGCCGGTTATTACTGTCGCTTCATCGAAGGCTTCTCAAAGATTGCAAAGCCGATGACGGAGCTACTCAAGAAGAATCAGAAGTTTATATGGACGGAAGCATGTGAGGACAGTTTCAATGAGCTGAAGACTCGTTTGACTACCGCTCCAGTGTTGACTCTACCAGACATCTACTGGAGCTTCGACAACTATTGCGACGCATCCAGGCGTGGCATTGGGTGTGTGCTTATGCAAGATGGAAAGGCCACGGCCTATGCATCAAGACAGCTCCGACCCCATGAGGAAAATTATCCTACCCATGACTTAGAGATGGCAGCTGTGGTTCATGCCTTAAAGAATTGGAGGCATTACATCATTGGAAAACGATGCCAAATTTACACCGACCACAAGAGTCTCAAATACATATTCACTCAGCCGGACTTGAACCTCCGACAGCGAAGATGGCTTGAGTTGGTCAAAGACTATGACCTGAGTATCAACTACCACCCAGGAAAAGCAAATGTGGTCGCCGATGCCCTCAGTCGCAAACCGGCTACCACAAACTCATTAATCGAGCGTCTACACCCAACCCTTCAAGAAGAAATAACACAGCTTAATATGATCTTGTGTGATGCAATTTGCTCGGTCACCCTGGAAGTAACCCCTACTCTGGAAGACGAAATCCGAAGGGCTCAACCTGGTGACCCAATGTTGCTCAGGGTGATGACCCAAGTACGAGAAGGGAAGACGCCAGATTTCAACATTGCTGACAAAGGTACACTCCGATTTCGAGATCGAGTCTGTGTACCGGACCTCGGGGACTTAAAGCAGAAGATTCTGAAGGAAGCTCACGAGTCCGCATACTCTATTCACCCTGGGGACACTATAATGTATCAAGACTTAAAGCAAACATTCTGGTGGGAAGGTATGAAGAAATATATTGCCTATTACGTCGCTTGTTGTGATATATGCAACAAGGTGAAGGCTGAACACCAGAAACCAGCCGGTCTACTTCAACCCTTACCCGTTCCACAATGGAAGTGGGATGATATCTGCATGGACTTTATCGTGGGATTACCCAGAACCCCACGAGGTAATAACGCCATATGGGTCGTGGTCGACATGCTTACCAAGGTGTCCCACTTTAATCCAATCAGGACCACCTACCGTGCAGATCAACTCGCTCAACTCTACGTGTCCAGGATTGTCAGTCTACATGGGGTACCTAGAACTATCACTTTAGACCGAGGATCTTTGTTTACCTCGGCATTCTGGCTACGTCTACACCAAGCCTTGGGATCCGCTTTAAAGCACAGCACCGCTTATCACCCGCAGACAGATGGACAGACAGAGCGGGTAAATCAAATCTTGGAAGATATGCTTCGGACATGCGCCCTTGCACATGGACCCAAATGGGAAGACAGCTCGCCGTACACTGAGTTCTCTTACAACAACGGCTATCAGACTAGCCTCAAGATGTCACCTTTTTAGGTCCTATATGGACGTAAGTGTCGTACCCCGCTGAACTGGTCTCAGACAGGAGACAGCCGAATCTTCGGGACTGATTTGATGATGGAAGCAGAAAAGCAAGTCAAGGAAATTCAAGACAGACTGCAAGTGGCAAAATCTCGTCAGAAGAGCTACTATGACTCAAAGCATCGGCAGATCAGCTTCGAACCAGGTGAATATGCATATCTCTGAGTTACCCCCATGAAAGGAGTTAAAAGGTTTCACACCCGGGGAAAGCTCGCACCAAGATACATCGGTCCGTTTCCAGTTATGACCAGAGTGGGCAAAGTGGCTTATCAGTTAGAATTGCCTCCCGAGCTATCGGAGGTGCATGATGTGTTCCACGTGTCTCAGCTACGAAAATGCATCGCACCACCCGCAAAACGGACGGATATGGCAGAACTAGAGCTTGCCAAGGATTTAACCTACGAGGAGAAACCCTTGAGAATCTTGGAAGAAATGGACAGAGTCACCCGCAGCAAAACTATAAAGTTTTACAAGGTCCAATGGGAACACCACACTGAGGACGAGGCCACCTGGGAAAGGGCGGATTTCTTAAGGACTGCATACCCATATTTGTTTCCTGAGCAACCGAATCTCGAGGACAAGATTCATCCTAAGGGGGGGAGGTTTGTAACACCCTGGATTTTTGCCTTTTTCTTTTATTTGGATTTTTAAATATTTTATTTGCATTTGGGTGTTCTAGTCAATACTTTTGGACTTACCACTTGGATTTATTTTTGATTTTCTTCCAAGTGGGTTCTTTCATCCATAAACCCTCCCTACACCTCATCCCTCTCAAAATAATGCCATTGGATATTTTTATTTAATGTCATTATATTCATTTTCTCTCTGAAAATGCCCATTTGCTCATATAGCTTTGAAGCAACCTCTATTTTAATTGCTCAGAAAATTCCAAGAAAATTCTCAAATATTCTTTGGGTCATGCCTCACCTTCCTATGCAAAAATACCCCATGGTCATTTGGAAAATTTCAGCCAGGTAAAATGTTTTTGCTTCTGGTCAGAAAGAGCACTTTGTGAAGCAAGTATATTTTTCCTTGATCCTTTTTAGCTGAAATTTTTACCACTTGACTACCCTTCTGAGTAATGCTTAAACGCCAAATCTCAGCCTCAGATTCCTAGCCATTTGTCCCCAGCTCTTGGAGCAAGTTTTTGTCCAGAAACTTGGCAGCAGGCTCAAGTCATTTCCAGTGAGCCAGATGGCAAGCCAAGCACATTTCTAGGCAAAGCATTGAGAGGACTTCACGTTTAACACGGTTTGGCAGCGCCGAAAGCACCCCGCGTGCCAATGCACGCGGTGACCGCGTGCGGGCATGGTGCAATGCACGCGCTCTCTGTGCTCTGCCCGTCGGGTCCGATCGGTCGCCGTCCATCCTCCCTCCCCGTGACACCTCTCCGTGTCCCAGCGCCGCAGCCAACTCCCTTGCGCCACCCAACCCGCTCCCTACTCCTCCCCGACGCCGGCTAGCAGCTCGCCGGAAGAGGCCGAGAGCAAAGCGATGGAACAATGTGCTCGCGTGCCCGTATTCCGCGCGTAGTGAGCGCCACTGTGGCCGCACGCGTGCACCGCGTCGCCCTGTGCTCCTCTGCTCCTCCCCGCGCCGCTGCCCGTGCTTATCCTCCCCTCTCCTCCCATGCAACTCAACTCCGACGGGCACCCGAGAACGGGCGAGCCCCATCTATAAATAAAGGCTCCCCCGACTCGTTTTGAGCATCGATCTCACCTCACCTGGCCACAAGCTACTCCCCCACAAGCGCGGCAAGGCCGGGAGGGCCTCTCGCCGCTGTTGATCGCTGGAGACAGCCGCGGATCCCCCTCCATCGTGCACTCATTCTAGTCGTCCCCAGCTCCAACCACTACCACCCTCGAGACCGTAGTAACCTCCTGAACACGACGGTGCCAAGAGCTCGCCGGATTGTCGCCGGAATCACCGAGTCCGATCAGCTCCGCCGCCGCCGTCTCTGGAGTGGAAGATTCCGACGCCGTCCTTCCACCCCCGCCATCATTTCGGGTACGTGCGAGCTCGCCGTAACACCCTGAATCCATAGCGACCAACTCCGGCAGCCGCCGTGGACTCCTCGCCGGAGTATCGACGGCGAGAGCGCCGCTCTCTCTGTTCCCTCCCTCTCTCCAGTTAACCCTGACAGCGGGGCCCGCCTGTCGGCCTCTCTCTCTCGCTCCCGAAGCGGTACGAGTGGAGGCGTATTCGCCGAATGCGCCTTCGACGTGGATGTTTCTGGATTTTCGGTTTAAATCATTTAAATGGAAATTTTGACCAGATTCTATCCAACTTTGACCAGTTATAACTTTTAATCTATAGGTCCAATTGAATTGATTCCTTTTGCTACTGGTTTATAAAATTCCAATGTTTCTGCATGCCAAATTTCAGAATTTTTCTTGCTGTTGAGAATTTCTGGTGCAATAAACGGTGTTATGTGACATTTTCTTTTTGCATTTAAATATTTTCAGAGGAACCTAGTTGTGTTGAAGAAGGCCAGGAGTTTTGTGACACTCCTCTGAACCAAGGCAAGCCACAACATTCATATGCAAGGATGGCATTGCAATGACGTTGGTTTAATCGAATTAAATTCATCATATATTCACTATTTAAAGTAACTTGCTATATAACTTTTATTGCATAGACTTTGTTCTGTCATTTTGATATTATGCGGTAGGGCATATACTTACTTGCTAATATGGACAGTAGAAATCATGTCATATGAACATATGGTAGTATGTTGCATTGATCGTGACCCGTGCATCCATTCATACACTATGGCTCGAATCATTTTTCCTTTCAAGTTAAACTTGATAATAATACAACTTGAACATGTTGTTGATCGAGTCATGGTGCCACCGAATCGAGCTCACCAGTGCAACCATACTTGCCTGGATGGGGAGGCCCTAATGCGGTCTATTGTCATGCCTCTTGCCGGTGCCTCCTACGAGGGAAGGTTGTGCTCTGGCGCTACCCTGGCCCGGTAGGCAGTCATAACCTTGAGGACCCGAGTTTTGATGGTACCGAGGTCCCCGTTTGGGACAATGTTTATGTTTGGCCACGACGGTGGCAGCCACAGAGGAGGCGGGTGTCACATGTTGGCACCGGGGTCACCCAGGACATAGCCCAAAGGGGGGTTTGTCGGAGTGGCCGGGAGTGTGTCATGCAATAGATTGGTTTTGTCGGAATGTCGTTGGTCCACCCGAATGGGAGCACGAGGCCATGAGTTCCGTAGTGTGGGTACAGTGTACTAACCTCTGCAGAGTGTATAATCTATCGATAGCCGCGTCCTCAGATATGGACACTGCTCGTAGTAGGTCACACCGTAGGTCAATAGATATAATTAACTAGCACACTAAGCTTCACCAGATGGCACATGCAGAAAGAGTGATCGAGTGAGGATCACTAGGAAAGGTATGGTTGTGATCAAGTGAGAATCATGTTGGTGATATATGAACAGTGGTTACAGGGTAACCCCGAGATGGTAAGTTGGTCCCAGGGACCACGGCAATGTTTCACGCACACTTCATGTTGATAGTATCATGCTCATGCATTACGTCTGTTAAATGCCTTGTTATTGTTTGTCGTACTTGTTTTGTTTGATGTGAGCTTGCGAGTACATTCAAAGTACTCACCTGGCTTATCATGCCAAGATGCAGGAGAAGCCATGCATGGTGTGGATGTCGAGCAGTATGTCGCGCTCTAGGCCGTGTCCCAGCAATGTCCCTGTGGAATGGAGTTCCGCTACCCCGTCGTTCCGCTGCCGCTTAGTAGTTCCCTTATCATCGAGGCCCCTGCCATGTCTACTAAATAATGTACATAAGTGCAGCCGCACCGTGTGTGCCGCTTGGCCTCGCTCATCATGTAATATTTAAACCCATGTTTCCGCTAAGAGATCAATAAAGCGGTTGTTTTCTGTACCAAGTGTTGTGTATTGCCAGAAGACTTGATCTCTGGGCTGGCAATGCAAGGTAAACCGGTTGCTCTGAGCCGGGGTGCCACACAGACATCCTCTACTGCTTAGTGTTCAAACACATGTCAATGGAAGGAACCAACCAAGATATGGGTCGGGATGGTCAGTCCTTGTGATGAGACGAACCTCAACGTGTTCTATGCCTCTGCTACCATCGCCGTGGGTAACAACATGTGGAGTCCCTTTCGGGACTTCCCTTGAGTTCAAGACCGTAATCTAAAAGAGATTGCACCCCTAATCTATGTGGCATCCATGAGAAAGAATACGAAGGTGCGGAAGGCTTTAAAAGATGATGCCGGCAGTCGAAATGCACTCATCACATATGTGGGAATAGCCTGAGCAACCGCTTTTATCATAAACTCTTTGTTTCTAACTGACATATACTGCTCACTCCAGTCAACTAGCCTCTTACTTAGACTCGCCTAAACTGTTTCAAACAAACCCTTATTCATCCTTCCATCAGGTACCGACACCCCAAATATTTGGGGTCAAAAACTTGCTAAGAAATATCCAGAATTTCTTTCACTGCTTCCACCACCGCATCCGAACAATTGTTAGAAAAAAAGAATGGAACACTTTGAGGGGTTAATGAGTTGCCCCGTTAACGAGGAGTAAGTGCTGAACAAACCCTTAACCAACAATGATTGATGTTGCGAGGCTTCGAAAAATAAAAGGGAATCACCTGCGAATAATAAATGAGTGATAGTAAGTGCCCTCCAACATATGGTCACCCTCTTTAAGCCCTCCTCTTCCATAGACTTATGCACCAAGGCAGATAAAGCATCAGCAATAAACAAGAGTAATAAAGGTGACATGGGATCACCTTCGAAAAGACCCCTTATGGGCATGAAAGAATTCTACAACTTCCCATTGAATTTAACGGAGTACTTTACCGATCTCACACAAGCCATAACAAGAGAAATCCATTGTGTCGAAAAACCCATTTGACTAGGGCACCTTCTAAGAAGTCCCAATCAACACCACCATAGCCCTTCGAGAGATCCAATTTATATGCACAGAGAGGTGCTCCTCTCTTCATACTTTGAATATGATGAATACACCAGAAAGCAATTATGAAATTATCAGAAATAAGCCTCCCAGGAATAAATGCACTCTGATTCTCTGAGATAAGATCAATAAGGTGAGGCCTGAGATGGTTCACCAAACACTTTGACACAGTCTTATAAACCACATTGCAGAGACTAATGGGTCTGACGTCTTTCAACTCTTTGGGGTATTGCACCTTGGGAATTAAAACAATGGTCGTATCATTCCCCCCCCTCTGGCATGTACCCAGTCTCAAAAAAATTAACATCGCAGTAGTAATTTCAACTTTCAAAACACTCCAATTCCTCTGGTAAAACCTGGAAGGGAGGCCATCCACCCCTGGCGCTTTTAATGTCTGTCGTGGTATTGTCACGACAGATGTCCTCATGAAAGGACTTAGTGGTGAGGCCATCGCAGCTAGGTGGTAGCTTGAACGGGGTTGGACGGAATCGAGAAGACGCGAGTTTTACCCAGGTTCGGCCCCTCTCAGTGGAGGTAAAAGGCTACATCCTGCTTGATTAATATTGATGATCATAGTCACGATTACAAGGGTGCTGTTTTCCTGACTCTGTCTTGAGAGCTCTCAAAACGTCTGTCTTGAGACCTGCCAAAACATCTGTCTCCAGACTTAACTATCTATCTAGACCTCTAAAAACTTGTCCCTCTTGGGGTGCCCTACCCCTCCTTATATAAGTTGAAGGGGCGGCTTACATGAGATTCCAGGTTATACCCGTGATTGGAGTCCTACTCTAAATCATCCGTGTCTTCCAAGTTAAAGGGTCTCCATCGTGTATCTTGACTCTTTCTTGACGGAACCTCGCCCGGGTCCTGTAGCAGGCCGGGTTAACTTCAGGCCTGGCACTGTAGCAGACCGGGGTTAACTTCCTGGCACTGTAGCAGACCGGGTTAACTTCCTGGCACTGTAGCAGCCTGGTTAACTTCCTGGCACTGTAGCAGCTGGGCTAACTTTCTGGCACTGTAGCAGCCGGGTTAACTTCCTGGCACTGTAGCAGCCGGGTCTCATCTTCGGGGCTCATCTTCAGGACTCGTCTTCAGGACTCATCTCCAGAAACGACTAAGTCTCAGGGCGGCTTAACGTCAGGGATGACTTAAGTCTAGAGATGACTTAACGTCAGAGATGACTTAAGTCCATGGCGACTTAACGTCATGAGCCGGGTCATATCGTGGAGTTATATCCCCAACATTAGCCCCCAGATTAGCTTGGATTTATTCATGCTAAGCTCCTGAATTTCTTCCATATCAATATGTTGACGCTGGTTCCATGCAGAAAAAATAATCCTGATGATATTTTTGAATTGTCTTCAAACTGTCTTGGTTTGATAAAAAGAAAAAATCCGCCTGATGTTGTGCCAACTTTCAATGCTTCAGACTTTGATGAATAAAAAATCGGTATGACGTTGAGCTGGCTTGTCTGAATAGCTTGGAGGAGATAACCTGTAGCCCCCAAGTCTTAAGAGTAGAGCAAAGTGATAGCTTAAGACTTGCTTAAATATAAACATTGCAACTTTGGAGAACAATCCGGGTTATCCGTGAGAAAAATCGGGGTTATCCGTCTGAGTCTTCAATCATGAACTGAGAATTTTGCACTTCACATGTGTGGCCCCCAAAGGCCGGCTCATCCGTATATGATGGGCCGGGTCTTCAACTTGGACCTTTTGATCTATTTAAACAACCGACTGTTGTAGCCCCCAAGTGCCAGGTCGTTTGCTTGCAGCGACCTGGGACTTACATGTACTCCTTTGAAAAGAACATCATATGATGTAGCCCCCAAGCTTCGGGTCACTATTAAGGCTTGTGTACTCTGAATTTTTGAAAGGAGCAATCGGTAGCCCCCAAGGGCCGGCTTATCATTATGTGATGGGCCGGGTCTTCAATGAGACTAGTAAAAATGACCATGCATTAGCCCCCAAGTGCCGTGGTGCATGCTTGCAGCGACATGGGACTTTCATACTTGATATAATCTTGATTTGAATAATGTAGCCCCCAAGTGCCGGGTCGTGTGCCTGCGGTGACTCGGGACTTTTTCTTCCATTGTAGAATAAAATCATATCCACTCTATGACGCCTTTGCGATAAAAGAAATCCTTGGCCGTGGTTGCAGTGCAAACCGGCAAATATGTGTGAAAAAATCCATAAGTGTTGTAGTCTTCTACAAAGCATATGTTGAATAACCAAAAACCCGGTCAATTAAATGGCCAGGTATTATATGTGACCCGGCTGGAATTGTACCCCGGGAAAATAAGAGAATTGATATCTCAATTATGTAATACTGGTTATGATAAATCATGATGAAAATCCAGCCATTTTGGCTATTAAGGATTTGCTTGTTCCTGCAGAGTTACAATGTAACCCGGTTTGAAAACCGGCTCCTGCATCATAAACAAATATGTTCATGCACATATGATGCATTGTATGATGATGCAATGTATGATGATGTATGTGTATGATAACAGAGTATATAAAAACGCCAGCTTTCGAGGCATGGCATAAGACCGGCTTTCGAGGCTCGAGTCATGGTTTCGCTTCCTGTGGAAGCAGGCTTTCTGGCCTCTTTTGGTTTGTCCTATCTCTCTGAAAGCCGGCTCTCACACAACCAATCGAACGTTTTAACTCTGATGAATTCAGGGTCACCTTTGTGATTGATTCATCAGGCGTACGCCGGGTCGCTTTTTAGGGAGTAGCATCTTGCTAACAGGCAGGTTTAACCAAATATATTTTGGCATTTCGCCGGGTTAAAAGGGTTTTGTAAGCTAAACTCGATGAGTTGGAAGCCCCCAAGTAACCATATGATCATGGAAAAGCTCAACATAGGATATACAGGAGACAATGCTACTACTGCAAAACATCTGGGGTCCAGATAAGCCGGCATTCCTTTGATCATTATTGAGCAGGCCGGGCCATCCTTGAAGCCAGGTCCTGTAGCAGGCCGGGCCATCCTTGAGGCTAGGTCCTGTAGCAGGTTGGGTCTTGACCGCGGATAATTCCCTTGACAATACCGACGTTTAGACTGCGCATCAAGGCAACTAGTCCTCTTCCGCAACCTTTATTCTTTCGCCAATACGGCAGCAGCCCCCAGATCCAGGTTGTCTCCCTTGCAATGATCCGAGGTTCCTATATTTGTTGAAATCGGCTGAGTCTGTCGAGTCATGTCTGTGTAGCCTCCGAGTCTTGAGGCGACTCGAGGAGTTGGCTTGAGACTCTTCACTTGTTTGTGGCATAAGTCGCCATATTGTTGACAGCTGAAAGCTGAATTTTATTGAAAATAGAGGTGTGTGGCGAGTTGATGATCTTCGCGACGTTTTGTTGTATGTTCTTGGCGTTTATAACGCGATGCGAATCCGCGGAAGGTTGAAGTCGACCGTGGTGGGTCATAGAGGATCCCGTATAAGCCGTGTCAGTAACCCGGCCGATGGTTTGTCCCGGCTGTGTGTTGAAGTTAACCAAAAACGTAGCGGCGGCAACTTGTGCGCCTGTCCATTGAACAGTACGGCACGGTCAGTTGCTGGCGTATGATAATGTTAGCGCGAGCTCTATATCCGTGGCACGACGATCGCCCTTGCAGTGATCAATTGTCCTGCATAAAGAATATCGCAAGCCAGAGTAATTGTTCTTGAAAGAAGAAAAATGTAACAATAAAAAATGACTGGATAGATTTCACCTGATATATTTTGTTGGAAACTATCAGCCGCGGGGTTGATGATGACGGCGGTGGAGTTGGAGATCAACCGCGGGCGAATCGGAGATACTCGCAATAATTGGCGTGTGTACTCTGATGAATTTTGAGCTGACCACACCTTTGCCTTTTTTTTAGCTGGGCGCATCACTCTCTTTTTTTTCTTTTTCAACCCTCCAGCCGGCTCCCCACTCCCCTTTCTTCAACCGGCAGGAGAGCAAGCAGGGGCGCAGCCGGAGGTGGCGGCTCGAGGCGATGGTGGTGAGTGTCAAGGCAAGGGCGGCGGGGCGGCGGGGAACTCGAAAACGCGCCGACGAAGAAAAGCGGCGGCTTGGAGCCGCGGGGGCGGTTGCCGCAGGCCGATGGAGGCGACTTGGAGGCGAGGGGGCTCGGAGCCGCGGCGACACGCGGCAGAGGCGGAGGTAAGACCGGCTTTCGGAGGCGACCGCAGCAGAGGCGGCGACGGCGATTTGTAGCGGCGGCTTGGAGGTAGTTTGGCGAGGTCGCGGCAGAAAAAAGCGGCTCCGGTGAGCCATGGCGAAAGCACGGAGGCGGCTCAGGAGGCGCCCTGGTAAGGCAAGGCGGCGACCCGCGGACTGCGGCCGCGATGGCTATGGCGGCTCGAGAGAAACCGGCAGAAGCGGTCGGCTCGAGGAGGAGGCGCGAGGCGCGGCCGTGAAGGCGAGGCGGGCCTCGGAGGCGGCTCACGGCAGAAGGGGGGCCCGTGAGGCGAGCTGTGGCAGAGGGGGGCCCGCGAGGCGACGGCGACTTGAGGCGGGGCCTCGGTGGCGGCTCAAGGCGGCGGTCTGGTCGAGGCGGGGCGATTCGAGGCCGCGGGGGCGAGGTCGCATAGGGGAGCCACGACAAAGGTGGAGAGGCGGCTCGAAGACGAGGCAACGGCGGTTGCTCTGAGGTGAGGCCACGGCGAGGGGAGCCACGGTAAACACGGAGCCCGGCGGCTCGAAGACGAGGCCGCGGCGGCGGCTTGAAGCGAGGTCGACCCGAAGCGGGTTCACAGCGGCGGCCGGTGACTCGACGCAACGGCGGAGGTTAGTGGCGGTGGCTAGCCGGCTCACAGGCGCAACAGCAGACTGGCTCAGGGTGGCTTTGGAAGCGGAGAAGAGGCGGCCTGGCGACGGGCGGCTTGGAAACGGAAACAGGCTGTAGCGGTGGCCTGCAGGCGGAGACGACTCGTCGGCCGGGGCAGCGAGGCCACTCGTGAGGGCGGCCGGAGCAACGGCTGAGGCAGGCCCGCGGAGGCGGCTTGGAGGCGGCATCTTGGCGCGACGGCGAGGCCGCAGCAGCTCGAAGCGAAGCAGTGGTTCTGACGAAGCCACGTCAGCTGAGGCGGCCCGACGAGGCGGAGGCGTGGGCGACTCGAGGCAGGGCCGAGTTCGAGGCCGCGGCTGAGGTGGTGCGGCTGTTCAAGGCCGGGGCAGCTCGGTGCGGCTCGACTGAGACGGCGCGAGGCCGGGGCGACTCAAAGGCGGCGGCTCGAGGCCGGCCACGGTTGGGCGGTGACTTAGAGGCCACGGCAAAGGAGGCTCGAAAGCAGAGCCGAGCGACGACGACGGCTTGGCGCAGCTCGGAGACGAGGCGGGTCGGACAGGCGGGTTTGACTCTTCCAGATCGTGGTGGTCATGGAAAATCCACGCCTGCCCGGGTCGAGATCTTCTCTTTTTTTTTCCAGTCCGCAGTTTGTAGTAAAACACCGGCTCGCTCGGGGCTTGACCTGATTCGAAGTACTCTGGTTTGGAGTCGAAATAGCAGCAGAACAGGTATATGTGATGCAAAAGGATGTTCGCGGAGGCAACGGTTGATCGGATGTGTCCTCTTCAGAAATCTGTCGGTCTCGGCGACTCGAAAACAACCGAATGAATCATAGGACGGCGGCAACGGACAGACCATAACCCTAATTCCTCAAAAACTTAAATCTCACGGGTTGTAAATCTGGACTGATGAATTCGAAGCTGATGCAGATCTTTCCGAGCTGGGTCTTCTTCATCCGTCCAATTGCAAACTGCTCGATCCCTAGAAGGGCTCCCTTCAAGAACTCAACACCACCGTGCGCATGCCCCACGGTGGGCGCCAACTGTCGTGGTTTTGTCACGGCAGATGTCCTCATGAAAGGACTTAGTGGTGAGGCCATCGCAGCTAGGTGGTAGCTTGAACGGGGTTGGACGGAATCGAGAAGATGCGAGTTTTACCCAGGTTCGGCCCCTCTCGGTGGAGGTAAAAGGCTACATCCTGCTTGATTAATATTGATGATCATAGTCACGATTACAAGGGTGCTGTTTCCCTGACTTTGTCTCGAGAGCTCTCAAAACGTCTGTCTTGAGACCTGCCAAAACATCTGTCTCCAGACTTAATTGTCTATCTAGACCTCTAAAAACTTGTCCCTCTTGGGGTGCCCTACCCCTCCTTATATAAGTTGAAGGGGCGGCTTACATGAGATTCCGGGTTATACCCGTGATTGGAGTCCTACTCTAAATCATCCGTGTCTTCCAAGTTAAAGGGTCTTCGTCGTGTATCTTGACTCTTTCTTGACGGAACCTCGCCCGGGTCCTGTAGCAGGCCGGGTTAACTTCAGGCCTGGCACTGTAGCAAGCCGGGTTAACTTCCTGGCACTGTAGCAACCGGGTTAACTTCCTGGCACTGTAGCAGCCGGGTCTCATCTTCGGGGCTCATCATCAGGACTCATCTTCAGGACTCATCTCCAGAAACGACTAAGTCTCAGGGCGGCTTAACGTCAGGGATGACTTAAGTCCAGAGATGACTTAACGTCAGACATGACTTAAGTCCATGGCGACTTAAGGTCATGAGCCGGGTCATATCGTGGAGTTATATCCCCGACAATGTCCCAATCTGAAATAAAGCATCTGAACTTCCTCTCAGTAAACGGTGGACATAATGAATCATTCATATCCGGGGTTACCTTAGTATCAATGCATCCGATAACTTCACCCGGAGAGATAGTTGGGTCCTTAGTGTAAACCTTCTTAAAATAGGAGCACACCATACGCTCCATATCGGGGGGGAAAGAGCACCACGTCCCATCTTGCTTTCGAAGACACTGAATATAATTTCTTCTAGCCCGCCACATTGCTCGACGGTGCAGATATTCCGTATTCCTTTCACCTTCTTTTAACCATGTTATACGCAATCTTTGTAACCACGACATGTCCTCAAGATAAACAAGCTCATCAAGTTAGTTCATTTTCTCCCTTACAAATGTCCAGTTTGCATTATGTACTGCAGAGCCTCCAGTTCCGACTGTAATTTCTCTATGTCCCGCAACACATTGCCGAAAGTTTTGGAGCCCCATCCCTTCAAACTTGACATGACACCCTTGAGGGAGGTCGCCACCGAGCCAAGATCACCTGTCGGCCTTGCCCTCTCCCATGCGTCCGAAATAATCGTCGGAAGCGTCGGGTTGCGCTCCCACATGATCTTGTATCGCAACAGCCATCGGTTATGCACCCATCCTTCCTCCGGCACCAACTGCACCAAGACGGGTCAATGGTCGGAGCATGGCGTAGCTAGGTGCTTCACATGAGCCACCGAAAATAGGTCTCTCCATGCTTCATCGGCACACGCGCGATCAAGCCTCACACAAAAATTACGGTTGCCCATCTGTCCGTTATCGTATGTGTATGGAACTCCTGTAAAGCCAAGATCCTCCAATTCACATAATAATAAAGTATCATGTAAGGCACTCATCAGGCTTTCACTTCGAAGTGTTCTTGAGAAGTGCTCATGCTGCGAGAGAACTTGATTATAATCACCGCAAAGGAACCACGGATCCTCATATACTGCCCGTAGCCGCTCGAGATGCTGCCACATTAAATGACGATTTTCCACTCACGGCTCTCCATAGACAAACATGCCACGCCAGCGCACATCAGTGCTACCATCCACCATCATAACATCAATGTACCTCTCACACGAGTCAGGGAAGGTCACTTGAAGCGATTCGTCCCACAATAGAGCAAGACCACCACTAAGTCCAACACTGTCCACACCACAAAAACCTTTAAGACCAAGCCTCCACTTCAACTTCTTCATCTTAATAGCAGCTTGTCTCGTCTCACATAAAAAAACGAGCTTGAGGGAGTTGGCTTTTGAGAGGGCCAAAACCTCATGAACTGTCCGGCGGTTCCCCCCACCCCGGCAGTTCCAGCTTAAAAGATTCATTGTATCTGGAGGTCCTCCTCGAAGTAGGATGCCGATCTATCAGTGATGACACCATTTGTACCAACCTTTTCTCACTTACTGCTCGAACTGCTTGTTGGGGATTTATTCTTCTGAAGGTCCTCCCCCTCCCCTTCAGTCAAAGTTGTACTAAATCGGCGACACTTATTTTGAGACGGAGGGAGTACTTGAGATTAATTATTACATGTTGTATGCGCAAGAGCAACAACAATTGTTACTTTGAACCATCCTTGTATTTCTAAAACGACTATATTTTCTTCAAATGTTTATTTTGTTCTTTTGTCAATATGGACGGATGCGGCAGCGCGTGCCTTGACGGGTGAAGATCCTCTGCAGTACTGCACCGTACTGTAGTGCTGATGAGGCTCGGGTCTGCATGGCAGCGACCATACCGCACCATGTGCTACAGTGGAGGATCCTAACCCTGCCTTGACGTTGTAGAACCTGTATGCATGCATTCGAGCACGTGACACTGTTGTTACCTGAAAAAAAACAGCAGGTGACGCTGTTCGGTTATCCAGAAAGCAGGTGACGAGCATGGTGGCTTGTTGCTGTTCTCCAAAGATTGATATGTAGAGGTAGAACTAAAAGCATATTTCCGGCAAAACTAAATAAACTATAGTAGAAAGCATATTCCTTCGTGAACTAGAAATAGGGCTGGGCGTTCGGTTAATTTGGTTAATACGGCTCGGTTTATTCGATTTTTTGTAATTTCGGTTTTGAAGAAATGGCAACCAAAATAATCACACAGAAATTAGCCACCGAACCTTATTAACCAAAATATATTGGTTCGGCTTATTCGGTTAACCAAAAAACCGAAGTACACGCAGCCATCTGTCTATGTCTAAGGGTCCCTTTGTTTTGGCTCCAAGGAGCAGCTTCTACGTCTTCTGGTGCTCTAGAAGCCGGAGCCGCGCCAAAGGCTGTTTTTCCAGATGGGCTCCATGCAGCTCTTCGTTGGAGCGCTCCACAAAAAACGCTCAGAAGCCGCAGCTGCAATTTCAGGCTTGAGCTCTTCGCAGCCAGCTCCAAAATGCCAGAAGACATGATTACCCTCCCGCAAAACTGTTGGGGAACGTTGCATGGAAAACAAAAAATTTCTACGCACACGCAAGATCTATCCATGGAGATGCATAGCTACGAGAGGGGGAGTGTATCTACGTACCCTTGTAGACCGTAAGCGGAAGCGTTAGAACAACGCGGTTGATGTCATCGAACAACTTCACGATCCAACCGACCGAGTACCGAACGTACAGCACCTCCGCGTTCAGCACACGTTCAACTCGGTGACGTCCTCGACTTCTTGATTCAGCAAGACGGCGAGGTAGTGGATGAGTTCCGGCAGCACGATGGCGTGGTGACGGTGATGGTGATGCTATCTCCGCAGGGCTTCGCTCAAGCACTGCGAAAATATGACCGAGGGACGGAACTGTGGAGGGGGGCGCCGCACACGGCTAAGACAATGTTGTGTCTTGTTTGGGGCGCCCCCTCTCCTCTATTTATATATGTGTAGGGGCTTGGAGTAGAAGGAATAGTGCCACGTGAACAGTACCACATGAATAGTACCATGTGAACAGTACCATGTGAATAGCACACACGTGGACTTGGACTCCAAAGTCCAATCCTATTCCTACTAGGACTCTCCTTTTTTTTTCCTTCCCTAGCTGCGTGGGCTTTTGAGGACTTGGTGCGCCTGGCCCAATAAGGCTAGGGCGCCTCCCCTTAGCCCATGCCAGCCCTTGGGACGTGGTAGACCCACTTGTGGACTTCCGGACCCCTCCGGAATCCTCCGGAACCTTCTGGAAGCTTCCCGGTACAATACCGAAAAAACTGCACCTTTTTCCGGAACCCAAAATATGACTTCCCATATATAAATCTTTACCTCTCGACCATTCCGAGACTCCTCGTGACGTCCGGGGTCTCATCCGGGACTCCTAACAACATTCGGTTGCCAATTCACATAACTCATATAACACTATATCGTCAACGAACATTAAGCGTGCGGACCCTACGGGTTCGGGAATGATGTAGACATGACCGAGACGCCTCTCCAGTCAATAATCAATAGCGGAACCTGGATGCCCATATTGGTTCCTACATATTCCACGAAGATCTTATCGGTCGAACCGCAATGACAACATACGTAATTCCCTTTGTCCGTCGGTATGTTACTTGCCCGAGATTCGATCGTCGGTATCTCCATACCTAGTTCAATCTCGTTACCGGCAAGTCTCTTTACTCGTTCCGTAATACATCATCCCGTAACTAACTCCTTAGTCACTTTGCTTGCAAGCTTCTTATGATGTGCATTACCGAGAGGGCCCAGAGATACCTCTCCGAAACACGGAGTGACAAATCCCAGTCTCGATCCATGCCAACTCAACAGACACCTTAGGAGATACCTGTAGAGCATATTTATGATCACCCAGTTACGTTGTGATGTTTGATAGCACACAAGGTATTCCTCCGGTATCCGGGAGTTGCATGATCTCATGGTCGGAGGAACATGTATTTGACATTCAAGAAAGCAGTAGCAATAAACAGAACGATCATATGCTAAGCTAACAGATGGGTCTTGTCCATCACATCATTCTCCTAATGATGTGATCCCGTTATCAAATGACAACTCATGTCTATGCTTAGGAAACCTTAACCATCTTTGATCAACGAGCTAGTCTAGTAGAGGCTCACTAGGGACACGGTATTTGTTTATGTATTCACACATGTATTTAAGTTTCCGATCAATACAATTCTAGCATGAATAATAAACCTTTATCATGAACAAGGAAATATAAAATAATAACAACTTTATTATTGCCTCTAGGGCATATTTCCATCAGTCTCCCACTTGCACTAGAGTCAATAATCTAGTTCACATCGCCATGTGATTAGCACCCAAGAGTTCACTAGAGTCAATAATCTAGTTCACATCACCATGTGATTAACACTCAAAGAGTTCTAAGGTGTGATCATGTTTTGCTCGTGAGAGAGAATTTTAGTCAATGGGTCTGCAATATTCAGACCCATGTGTACTTTGCAAATCCTTATGTCATACTGTAGATGCTGCTATCACGCTTTACTTGGAGCTATTCCAAATGACTGCTCCATTATACGTATCCGGTTTGCTACTCAGAGATATCCAGATTGGTGTCAAAGCTTGCATCGACGTAACCCTTTACAACGAACTCTTTATCACCTCCATAATCGAGAAACATTTCCTTAGTCCTTTAGTTACTAAGGATAATTTTGACCGCTGTCCAGTGATCCACTCCTGGATCACTCTTGTACCCCCTTTGCCAGACACGTGGCAAGGCACACATTAGGTGTGGTACACAGCATGGCATACATTATAGAACCTATGGCTGAGGCATAGGGAATGACTTTCATTCTCTCTCTATCTTCTGCCGTGGTCGAGCTTTGAGTCTTACTCAACTTTACACCTTACAATACAGGCAAGAACTCCTTCTTTGACTAATCCATTTTGAGCTACTTCAAAATCTTGTCAAGGTATGTACTCATTGAAAGTCTTATCAAGCGTTTTGATCTATCTCTATAGATCTTGATGCCCAATATATAAGCAGCTTCACCGAGGTCTTTCATTCAAGTATCCTTTTATGCCATCCAGAAATTCTATATCTTTTCCAATCAACAATATGTCATCCACATATAATATTAGAAATGCTACAGAGCTCCCACTCACTTTCTTGTAAATACAGGCTTCACCGTAAGTCTGTACAAAACCATATGCTTTAATCACCTCATCAAAGCGTATATTCCAACTCCGAGATGCTTGCACCAGTCCATAGATGGATCGCTGGAGCTTGCACACTTTGTTAGCACCCTTAGGATCGACAAAACCTTCTGGTTGCATCATATACAACTCTTCTTTGAGAAAACCATTAAGGAATGCAGTTTTGACATCCATTTGCCAGATCATAAAACGCGGCAATTGCTAACATGATTCGGACAAACTTAAGCATTGCTACGGGTGAGAAAGTCTCATCGTAGTCAACCCCTTGAACTTGTCGAAAACCTTTCGCGACAAGTCGAGCTTTGTAGACAGTGATATTACCATCAGCGTTTGTCTTCCTCTTAAAAATCCATTTATTCTCAATGGCTTGCCGATCATCGGGCAAGTCCACCAAAGTCCATACTTTGTTCTCATCCATGGATCCTATCTCAGATTTCATGGCCTCAAGCCATTTGTCGGAATCTGGGCTCATCATAGCTTCTTCATAGTTCGTAGGTTCGCTGTTGTCTAACAACATAACTTCCAGAACAGGATTACCGTACCACTCTGGTGCGAAACGTACTCTGGTCGACCTACGAAGTTCAGTAGTAACTTGATCTGAAGTTTCATGATCTTTATCATTATCTTCCTCTCTTATTGGTGTATGCATCACGGGAACGGTTTTCTCTGATGAGCTACTTTCCAATTCGAGAGAAGGTACAATTACCTCATCAAGTTCTACTTTCCTCCCACTCACTTCTTTCGAGAGAAACTCCTTCTCTAGAAAGGACCCATTCTTGGCAACAAAGACCTTGCCTCCGGATCTGTGGTAGAAGGTGTACCCAATTGTTTCTTTAGGGTATCCTATGAAGACGCATTTCTCCGCTTTGGGTTCGAGCTTATCAGGTTGAAGCTTTTTCACATAAGCATCGCATCCCCAAACTTTAAGAAACGACACCTTAGGTTTCTTGCCAAACCATAGTTCATATGGTGTCGTCTCAACGGATTTAGACGGTGCCCTATTTAACGTGAATGCAGCTGTCTCTAATGCATAACCCCAAAACAATAGTGGCAAATCGGTAAGAGACATCATAGAACGCACCATATCCAATAAAGTACGGTTACGACGTACGGACACACCATTACGCTGTGGTGTTCCAGGTGGCGTGAGTTGTGAAACAATTCCACATTTTCTTAAATGAAGGCCAAACTCGTAACTCAAATATTCGCCTCCACGATCAGATCGTAGAAACTTTATTTTCTTGTTACGATGATTCTCTACTTCACTCTGAAATTCTTTGAACTTTTCAAATGTTTCAGACTTGTGTTTCATCAAGTAGATATACCCATATCTACTCAAATCATCTGTGAAGGTTAGAAAATAACGATACCCGCCGCGTGCTTCAACATTCATCGGACCGCATACATCGGTATGTATTATTTCCAACAAATCAGTAGCTCGCTCCATTGTTCCGGAGAACGGAGTTTTAGTCATCTTGCCCATGAGGCATGGTTCCCAAGTATCAAATGATTCATAATCAAGAGATTCCAAAAGTCCATCCGCATGGAGTTTCTTCATGCGCTTTACACCAATATGACATAAATGGCAGTGCCACAAGTATGTTGCACTATCATTATCAACTTTGCATCTTTTGGCATCAATATTATGAATATGTGTATCACTACGATCGAGATTCAACAAGAATAGACCATTCACAAAAGGTGCGTGACCATAAAAGATGTTACTCATATAAATAGAACAACCATTATTCTCTGACTTAAATGAATAACCGTCTCGCAATAAACAAGATCCAGATATAATGTTCATGCTCAACGCTGGCACCAAATAACAATTATTGAGGTCTAAAACTAATCCCGAAGGTAGATGTAGAGGTAGCGTGCCGACGGCGATCACATCAACCTTGGAACCATTCCCGGCGCGCATCGTCACCTCGTCCTTAGCCAATCTTCGCTTATTCCGTAGCTCCTGTTTCGAGTTACAAATATGAGCAACCGAACCAGTATCAAATACCCAGGCGCTACTGCGAGCATTAGTGAGGAACACATCAATAACATGTATATCAAATATACCTTTGCTCACTTTGCCATCCTTCTTATCCGCCAAATACTTGGGGCAGTTCCGCTTCCAGTGACCAGTCCCTTTGCAGTAGAAGCACTCTGTTTCAGGCCTGGGTCCAGCTTTAAGTTTCTTCGTGGGAGCGGCAACTTGCTTGCCGTTCTTCTTGAAGTTCCCCTTCTTTCCCTTGCCCTTTTTCTTGAAACTAGTGGTTTTGTTAACCATCAACACTTGATGCTCCTTCTTGATTTCTACCTCCGCTGATTTCAGCATCGCGAAGAGCTCGGGAATTGACTTCTCCATCCCTTGCATATTATAGTTCATCACGAAGCCTTTATAGCTTGGTGGCAGTGACTGAAGAACTCTGTCAATAACACTCTCAACCGGAAGATCAATTCCCAGCTGAGTCAAGTGGTTGTGGTACCCAGACATTCTGAGTATGTGTTCACTGACAGAACTGTTCTCCTCCATCTTACTGCTAAAGAACTTGTTGGAGACTTCATATCTCTCAACCCGGGCATTAGCTTGAAATATCAATTTCAGCTCTTGGAACATCACATATGCTCCGTGGTGTTCAAAACGCTTTTGCAGTCCCGGTTCTAAGTCGTAGAGCATGGCACACTGAACTATCGAGTAGTCATCAGATCGAGCCTGCCAGGCGTTCACAACGTCTGCAGCAGCTCCTACAGCAGGTCCATCACCTAGCGGTGCATCAAGGACATAATTCTTCTATGCAGCAATGAGGATAATCCTCAAGTTACGGACCCAGTCCGTGTAGTTGCTACCATCATCTTTCAACTTAGCTTTCTCTAGGAACGCATTAAAATTCAACGGAACAGTAGCACGGGCCATTTATCTACAACATAGATATGCAAAGAAACTATCAAGACTAAGTTCATGATAAATTAAGTTCAATTAATCAAATTACTAATGAAGTCCCACTTAAATTAACATCCCTTAAGTTAACTAAGTGATACATGATCCAAATCAACTAGCCCATGTCCGACCGAGCACCGAACGTACGGCACCTCCGCGTTCAGCACACGTTCAGCTCGGTGACGTCCTCGACTTCTTGATCCAGCAAGACGGCGAGGTAGTGGATGAGTTCCGGCAGCACGAAGGCGTGGTGAAGGTGATGGTGATGCTATCTCCGCAGGGCTTCGCCCAAGCACTGCGAAAATATGACCGAGGGACGGAACTGTGGAGGGGGGCACCGCACACGGCTAAGACAATGTTGTGTCTTGTTTGGGGTGCCCCCTCTCCTCTATTTATATATGTGTAGGGGCTTGGAGTAGAAGGAATAGTGCCATGTGAATAGTACCACGTGAACACTATCACGTGAATAGTACACACGTGGACTTGGACTCCAAAGTCCAATCCTATTCCTACTAGGACTCTCCTTTTTTTCCTTCCCTAGCTGCGTGGGCTTTTGAGGACTTGGTGCGCCTAGCCCAATAAGGCCAGGGCGCCTCCCCTTAGCACATGCCAGCCTTGGGACGTGGTGGACCCACTTGTGGACTTCCGGACCCCTCCGGAATCCTCCGGAACCTTCTGGAAGCTTCCCGGTACAATACCGAAAAAACTGCACCTTTTTCCGAAACCCAAAATATGACTTCCCATATATAAATCTTTACCTCTCGACCATTTCGAGACTCCTCGTTACGTCCGGGATCTCATCCGGGACTCCGAACAACATTCGGTTACCAATTCACATAACTCATATAACACTATATCGTCAACGAACGTTAAGCGTGCGGACCCTACGGGTTCAGGAATGATGTAGACATGACTGAGACGCCTCTCCGGTCAATAATCAATAGCGGAACCTGGATGCCCATATTGGTTCCTACATATTCCACGAAGATCTTATCGGTCGAACCGCAATGACAACATACGTAATTCCCTTTGTCCGTCGGTATGTTACTTGCCCGAGATTCGAGCGTCGGTATCTCCATACCTAGTTCAATCTCATTACTAGCAAGTCTCTTTAATCGTTCCGTAATACATCATCCCATAACTAACTCCTTAGTCACTTTGCTTGCAAGCTTCTTATGATGTGCATTACCGAGAGGGCCCGGAGATACCTCTCCGAAACACGGAGTGACAAATCCCAGTCTCGATCCATGCCAACTCAACAGACACCTTCGGAGATACCTGTAGAGCATCTTTATGATCACCCAGTTACGTTGTGACGTTTGATAGCACACAAGGTATTCCTCCGGTATCCGGGAGTTGCATGATCTCATGGTCGGAGGAACATGTATTCGACATTCAAGAAAGCAGTACCAATAAACAGAATGATCATATGCTAAGCTAACAGATGGGTCTTGTCCATCACATCATTCTCCTAATGATGTGATCCCATTATCAAATGACAACTCATGTCTATGGTTAGGAAACCTTAACCATCTTTGATCAACGAGCTAGTCTAGTAGAGGCTCACTAGGGACACGGTATTTGTTTATGTATTCACACATGTATTTAAGTTTCCGGTCAATACAATTCTAGCATGAATAATAAACCTTTATCATGAACAAGGAAATATAAAATAATAACAACTTTATTATTGCCTCTAGGGCATATTTCCATCAAAAACAACATATTACGACCGAATTGCCACCACCGTTTTGGCTAGGTTTCCTCCCTCCTCAACTCCAGCACATAATCCCCGTCTCGTCCCGGGGCCGCCGCGCTAGGGTTGCTCCCGTGGCCGCCGCCACTGCACGACCCAGCTCTGGCCGCCACGAGGCAAGGTCCTCTTCTCCGGCCGAAGCAAGGTCGTCCCTCCTCAACTTCGGCCGCCGGCGCCCCCTGCTTTTCCTCTCGGACGTCGTCGCCCGATCCAGTTCGTCTCCGCCGCCGCCGGCCGCACTGCTCCACCGTTCGTCTTCAACCCCCTCCCGCCTTCACGCGAGCCAACGTGAATGGACGCCCAAGGTAGCTCCCTCTCATCTGTATGTGTTCTGCATGTGTAAGTGTAGCGGGCATGTGCTGTGTGTGTGTGTTCTCTGCAGCGTGACTTTGGTATGCATGCCTTGCTCATGGCAGTAATAGATTGGCTGCTTTGAATATGAATTGCCATTGCTAATTGATGTCAATTGCTACTGCTACACAATGTTAGTTACTGCTACTCCTTGGTGTGAATTGGTTCTGCCCATTGCTGCGAATTGGCTATGTAGATGTCGGTTACGAAGGTGAAAGCTCAGTGGGATCGAGAGGCTACCAGAATTTTTTGTGAGTGTGCAGCTGATCAAGTAGAGGCAGGACATAGGCCAACTAAGTAGTTGACACCTGCAGGCTATAAGGGATTAATGAAGGAGTTTGTAGGAACGAAGTATGTCTACCAGAGGGGGGGTGAATGGGAGTTTTAAATTTTCTTCGGAAATATCAAATCTCTCGGAACCCAGCAGCGGAAAGAATAAAAACAGTAAACAGTGAGCGAATATAAACTATCGAATGGAAATTAAAAACATACATCGAGGTAAATCACATAGTTGAAACATATCACATGGCACAGTTCGAATGTAAAGAGGAGTAGCAGAGATGACCAGTGATGCTCGATGGCGACAAGGTATTTGGTAGACCAGTTCGCCCTTCTGCAAAAGGACTACGTCTGGTTGGAAGGGTTGTGATTTAACACAGAAGATAAACTCTCTTCGCCCTATTCTCCTCGACATTTGGTTCGTCAACCAATGCCGATTACTCGTGGTAGATGCTTGAGGCGATCTCTGAAACTTTACAAACTTCTTCTTCGAGAACCACAATTACTCTTGGTCTCTGAAGAAATTGACACCTAACCGTCTAGAGAGTTCGCAGCTCTCAAGAGTAATAGGCGGAGCGTACTGGACTTAGATTCGAGTGATGCTGAACCACTATCTAATTTTTCGGCTCTGGGGTTTTCTCTCGGTGGATTTTAAACTCAAATCAATCGGAGAGGGGGGTTGCTCAACAATCTTCTCAGAATCAAACGGAGCAGCCACCGGACAACGCCGGTGCGGGGTGGCTATTTATAGCCGCAGCCTTCCCGGATGGGAAATGACCATTTTGGACACACGATCCAGCCAATGCCCAACCGACACGTTCACAACGGTCGGATTTGGGAGCAACGGTAACATTACTTGAGGAGCAAGTAATGCTAACTCCTTAGTCAGAGACAAATCTCTCGCAGCGAAGAAGATCACAATCTCTTGCTGGCAAGTATTTGCTCGGAACACAAAGAGATTTCTCTCACAGCTTTCATAGGATTTGGGTTTAGCATCAGCGAATCAAATCTTCGAACGCTACACCCCTCTTAATAGTACGGTGGTCCTATGACTCAATAAGAGAAAGGAAACAATGAAAAGAATGCTACGTCTTCTTCTTCATTTTCAATCCTCTCGTCAGCAGTCACTTCCTTTGGAATAACACCGAACCAATTGCTTCATGTCAGCAATTTTTGAGGGGTCACTCTTGTCGTCATAATCTTCGGTGATAACCTTCACTGCTACGCAGGGGATATTCTTCGGAGTATAAAACCAAACTCCTCTTGACTCCAGGGACCTGTTACTCTGTGTGCACTAGCAAACACATCAGTCCCTCGTTGTTTGTCAACAATCTCCAAAACATAAGGAGGCAAATTATTGCACCAACAATCTCCCCCTTTTTGGACGATTGATGACAAAACGGATAATCCTCGAGGTGAAGATAGATAAGTAAAAAGCAATTCGAACAAGAGTGAGTAAGTGTTACTTTGCTTGAAGATGAAATAGACTCCCCCTAAACGTATGCAGGGAAGAAAGATATGAGATAAATTCTCCTGCTAGAATTGAAGTATATGGAGGAAATTTCAATCATTCGAGACATTGATTCGCACTGATGAGATATAATCCATCGAGATCGTAGTGCAATCAATTTTAACTTCTGATAATAATTCCGCCTGCAAGACAAATGCTTCAAGAGAAATAGTGCAGCAGCAAGGGAAATAACCATTACAACACAGAAGTTATCGAGTTATACAACATAGTACGGATAATATAGAGACCAGAAGTTGCAAACTCACACGAAACCAAAATCAACCGAAACACCAAAAGCAAATCTATCAAAACTCGATGTAATTCTCCCCCCTTTTGTCAACAAGTGTCAAAAAGGTGAGAAATAACAGGAGTAAAGAAACGCAGAGCTTGGCTCAATCAGCGGCATCTCCAGATGAGCTGTCCGAGGAGAGTTCTTCTTCGGAAGTAACGGGATTGTCTTCGTCTTCAGCAGCAACCGATTTTCCTTCAAGAATTAGAGCTTGGGGCTGAGCAGATGATGGAATAGCTGGAGTGGCCCCAGGAGGAACACGGGAATGCATATGGCCTTCGGCAGGTTTCTCTGTTGGTGAGGTGGCTTCAGATTCGTCAAGTAGTTTGCGAAGCTTGAGATGAAGAAGATCTGTTGTAGGCTCACGAGCAGGCAGAGGAGTACTTCGATCTTGAAAATCTTCGACAGTGAAGCCTTTGCCAATGTAGTCATATAGCTCTTGGAGATTGACATTCAGTAATTGTTTCTCGGTGAAGAATTTGCGAAGCAATTTCCAGAGTCTCTTCTTGTTTTCATCAGCTATCAGATGCATTATCCTCGTGCGATTGTTAAGTGCATTCAGCTCGGAGGCAAGATGTTCTTTCTCGCGATGATCCTCGGCGATATGCTGCAGCAGCAGTTGTTGTGTACGCAAACTAACTTCGAGTTGCGATGGAGGGTGTGGCGAAATCTTTCTGTCGCGCTGAGGCAGACGAGGCCCATCAAATTGCTGGTGATAGACTTGGGAGCTTGATGTGGGCGATTTGCCCGAAGAGATATCATCCATGACTTTCAAAGTATCGCGAACAGGAGGAATGAAGCTCTTATGGCTTTCCTTCACAAGATACACTGTGCGCATTGCATCATCAACAACTTTCTGGATCCAAGGTGCAAACACTTTGATGCAGAAGGGATATTGAGCTGAGTCCTTCAGAATGCGTAGAAACATATCTTCCACATCGAAAATGTATCGCTCAGAGATGGCATAGATAGCATTGCGAAGAACATCTGAGATGGACTTATCCGGATTCATACCAGCCAAAGGGCAAATGGTATAGGAGAGCATATGGAATAGCGTCTGATTATCGAAAGTTAAATGCTCAGGACGAGGAGGACCAGAGTAGTCACGAATCTTTTCAGGATCCATAGTGCATCGAAAGATTTCATCTGATATAACATCAATGTTATGAACCCGAATCTCAGTGTTGCCGTGCTCAAAGCGAGGGAAATGGAAGTGTGAGACAAAATCCGTTGAAGTGCATTTGATGCGTTTCCCTTCAGTCATCCATTCCATAACCCATTTGGAGCTATCTGATTCATCGCTAGAGATATATAGTGTAGCATAAAATTGAAGAATAATCTCTCTGTTCCAAGGGTTCTCGAACTCAAAGACTTTGGTGAGGCAGAAATCATCCAGATCCTGAAGCAATTGATTGAAACAGCCAATATTGCGCATAGCAGGGATGTCCAGATATTCACGAGGAAATATCTTTCTGCTCTCATAGAGAACCCGAGAATAATAGATGGCATGTTCCTTCGTCCAGAAACGAGGCGATTCTGAAGTACGCGGCCCATCATACGGACTGGCCTGAAAGAATTTGGGATGCGCATTCCGATTGAAAAGAGGACCTTTTGCACCAGCGCCTGACGAGAACAAAGGCAGTTCTTCACGAGGGTATGGATATTTTAGTTCTTCTTCGGGAGAAAGAACTTCATCACCATAAACAACTGAGTCAGACCGGCGGGCAGAGACAGATTTTCGTTCGGAAGGACCAACAGCTGGCATGGGAATAGCTGAGTAGATGGAAATCTTTAGTGGAGACGGAGCAGGTGTTGCAACTGTTGGAGGTGCTGAGGTAGAAGGCAGCAGAGCAGGTTCATGCACAGTAGGCACTGAGGCCGAGACATCCACTAAAGGTTGTTGCTTCACGGGAATCTGTTGTTCCTCGACCGAGACTTTTGGAGCTTTAGGAGCCGGAGAAGCTTTAGGCTCGGAGCGAGGGATTTCACCTTCCTCAGAGCCAAAATGTTGCGAGGGAATAGCAGCGTGAGCAGGGGAGGCCACAGGCACTGATTCAGTTGGCCTTGGCGAGGGAGGAGCATCCGAGTCCTTAACAGGAGGAGGCGAAGGAATTTCTGGCTCAGGGGATTTTTCTTGCAGAGCAGGAGACTGAGCAACTTGGGAAACTAGCGACGGTTCCTTCGGAGCAGGAGGCACATTTTTCTTCGCAATTCTTTTTCGGTGCTTTTTCTTTTCCTGAGCAACTTGATCAATATGGCCCTTGACCAGATCATTGTAACCAATGACTTTGGCTTGATGTTCATCACATATTTTCCGAACAATTTCATCCAGATCCGTGTGAAAACGTAACCTGCGGTGGCGAAGGAGAGTCATGGCACGATTGATATCCTTGTAGGAGTCTTCGAGCGCTTTGATGACAAATTTGGAAGAGGCAGTTTTCATGCGTGCATCAATGTCAATTAGCTCGGCAGAAAGAGAATTGATCTCCACTGCATCTTCTCTCAATTCTTGAACTACAGAGGTGGCTTGAGTAATAACTTCGGCAGGAATAGGAAGCGAAGCCACTTCTCCATCGAAGGGATTGTCCACAAATCTATCAAGCTGTTCCATGATGAATATGTGATCATAGTAATGAGGAGCATCAGACTTGACGGAGGGAGCAGTCTGGACAGGAACTTGCTCGGAAGGAGGTTTTGAAGCCAAAGGCTGAGTCAAGGTAGGCGCAAACTTAGCAACCTTTTCCTTCGGAACATTAGCTTGGGGAGCATCTTGCTCGGTAGGCGCCTTGATTTTCTTCACTTCAAGTTTGGGAATAGTTTCGCCAGGCTTCGCAGAACTTACTGGAGTATCAACTACCAAATCCTTCAAGTTTATTGCATCCGGATGTGGAGTTGTGTTCACGTGCTGTTTCATGGTGACAGTGGTAGCAGGTGTTTTTCTAGCAGGCATCTTCTTCGGTGGAGCCAAATTTACCCGAAGATCAGGCAGCACAGTTGATGTAGTGATATTTACGTCCTCGCTGAGAGTAGTAGCAATTTCTTCTTTAGTGAGCAGAGGATCATCATCATCAGTAGAAGAATCATCCTTGCGAAATCAGCAGCAGGTTCAGCCTTTTTCTTCTTTGGTGCGCGTTTTCTCTTCACAGCAGCGCTGGGATCATGCTTGTTTTTAGTTCGACCTTCAGATTTTCCTTCGGCCTTTTTCTTCTCCACATCATCTTTGAGAAGGCGAAGGTTTTCCTGTTCACGAGCCTTTTGCTTTTCGGCCCTTTGAGCTCTCTTGAGGGCATTGCGCTGACGCTTAGCAAGCTCTTCAGGATAAGATGCTGGTGTGCGAAGGGATGATTCATCAGTGTTTGGCGGAGGAGGTGGTCTCTCTTGGGGACCATTGAGCTTGATGAGAGAAATTTCCCGGCAGTCACCCCATGGTGGATGAAATGCAAAGTTCTGAGCAAACCGAGGATGAACAAATTCATAGTTGAACCATTTTCGCACCCAGTGACGTCGAATCCATTGTTGACGCTTATCTCTTTGGTGTTTTGTCTCGCCCGGAACCGTGTCATACCGATCATGAGAGATATATTCAGCTGTGTTTGTGTATGCCTATCTGCCACCCCTCTTCTTCTTCGGATCATTTTCTTCTTGCTCATCAGCATTTTGCTCGGTTCTTTTTCGGTTGCTGGTTGATGGGCCTACCGTTGGGCCCTTAGCATTCGGAGCTTTGGATTCATCAGCAGTACCCAGAATAACCTCATCTCTGTCAGCCCGACTTACTGGGTTAGCTGAATCCTCAACTGACTGCATTTTCCTGTGAACATAGATAGATGCGAGGGAAAATGGGAACAGGGTTACGAATGCACACAGCGAAGATTTTGAAAAAGAACTCGTTTTTGATGAAGAAGTAGATGCAGACTTTGAGAAATGTTTCGGGCGAATGAAATGTGTAGAACGAACTAGTAGGTTCAAAGAAAATACTAGTAAACGAGCTAAGCATTCCGTTCGTTCGAGACATAACACAAACCCTAGATCTGAAATTTTTCGGATGCGAGGGACAACTACAAACCACATCCGCACAATTTGCCTATCAGTAAGGATCTGAGAATTATAGTAAAAATTACTAGTATTTTTACCGTGGACGAACTCGAACAGGAAGATAAGAAGAACGAGTTCGCACTACACATACCCTAACTTGGTGATGTGCAGCAACTACGGCGGCGCGGAGAGGAAGATGATCCGCGGCGGCAAGGAATGACTCCGGCGACCTCTTTCCGGTAGCGAAGCGGCGACGATGGTCGACGTCGTCGAGCTCGAGGAGGAGCAGGGCGGTAGGGCTTCGGAAGGTGGCGATGGAGAAGATGCGAAGTGAAAACGAGGAGGGTGGCGGCTGAGCATTTATATGCGAGGAGGAAATAACCGCACCCCGGTGAATCTGATCGGACGGCCAGGGTCAATGGACTATTGCGATTCAACGGATGAGATAAGCTGGCAGTTGATGATCAGCACGTGGCAACCGTCACCAAAAGAACGTGGTCCAGACTTGGGCGGGAAACCCCAAATTTTGGACGGCTTTCGCCAAAACAGATGAAGTTCGGACCGAAACTTTAACGTGGTCAAGGACACCAGATAAGGTTTCGTTCCCAGTTGTAATTTGTGCATTCATAATGGAGCAGCATAGACTGGAAGAGATAGAATAGAGGGAAAACAGGGTCCTAGGCATTTCACTCAGACGAAGAAAAACACAAACACCCGAAAGACAAGCTATGAGTGAAATACATTCGGACAAACACAAAAACTTCAGATGCAACACAACGACGAGAAATTGTGGTGGCGTTACCCACCGTATAAGAACTATATGACCCCGAGCGTCGCACAATTATCGTGGCACCCGGTTAGTCTAGTTCTTCGTTAATGTATTCACTCTTAGAAAGAAAATTTCACTTTGTCGAAATTTTCAGGCTCTTCGAGTGTTATGCACCCATTCCTTCTAAGATGTGGAAGTGTTGGTACGGGTGCCGAGTCCAGCTTATTGCACGTTTGCGGAATCTAGAATATTTAGCTCACACCATAACGCACAGAATCTTTTCTCATCGAGAGGCTTGGTGAAGATATCGGCGAGATTTTCTTCGGTATTGACATGACTGATAACAATATCCTCTCGAGCAACATGATCGCGTAGGAAATGATGTCTGGTCTCAATATGCTTGGTGCGAGAGTGCTGCAATATATTCGGCCTCAGCCGTAGAGAGTGAGACACAATTCTGCTTCCTTGACGACCAACATACCAATGATCTACCGAGGAAATGGCATGTCCCCGAAGTAGATTTTCTGTCAACCCGGTCACCTGCATAATCTGAGTTTGAATATCCAACAAGGTCAAACTGTGCTCCCTTAGGATACCATAAACCTAAGGTGGGGGTGTGAGCCAAATATCTCAGAATACGCTTGACCGCTTGGTGATGCGATTCTTTCGGTGCAGCTTGAAAACGAGCACACATACAAACACTCAACATAATATCAGGTCTGGATGCACATAGGTAAAGCAAAGAACCAATCATAGAACGATAAGCTTTCTGATCGTAATCTTTACCGTACACGTCTGCGTCCAGTTGGCCATTTGTAGGCATGGGAGTTTTGTAACCCTTCTGTTTGTAACCTTGCATTTTGAACTTCTTAAGACAGTCTCTCAGATATTTCTCCTGAGATGTGAAAATTCCATTGTCCTGTTGACGAATTTGTAGTCCGAGAAAGAACTTAAGTTCACCCATCATGGACATTTGATACTTCTCGGACATCATTCGCCCGAATTCCATGCTGCAAGCATTGTTAGTACAGCCGAAGATAATATCATCCACATAGATTTGACAAACGAATAGATTGCCATCAATAGCACGAGTAAAAAGAGTGGAATCAGTGGATCCTGGCTTGAACCCTTTATCGAGCAAAAACCTCTTCAGAGTGTCATACCAAGCTCGAGGGGCTTGTTTTAGCCCATATAGCGCCTTTTTCAACCTGAAAACTTTGTTAGGAAACTGAGGGTTTTCAAAGCCAGGAGGCTGCCTAACATATACTTCCTCATCAATTTCACCATTGAGGAAAGCACTTTTCACATCCATTTGATAAAGCAGAATATCATTGTAATTTGCATAAGCGAGAAGAATACGAATTGCCTCAAGGCGAGCACCAGGAGCATATGTTTCACCGAAATCAATACCTTGTACCTGTGTATACCCTTGAGCGACAAGACGTGCTTTGTTTCTCACAACAATGCCATTTTCATCTTGCTTGTTTCGAAAAATCCATTTTGTGCCGATGATATTGTGATTCTTAGGATTCGGTTTGTCAACCAATTCCCACACATCATTCAATTCGAATTGCACCAACTCTTCTTGCATGGCATTCATCCAATCGGGATCATTCATGGCTTCTTCATACTTGGTAGGTTCTGTCAATGAGACAAAAGAGAAACTTCCACAATAGTTAGCCAATCGAGTGCGAGAGCGAGTTGTGGGTCTGTAACCTGGATTCTCGAGATCTTCGAGGATTAATGCAGGGTCAACTCGATTTGCCACTCATGGGAGAGGATTTCCTTCTTGATGATCACTTTCATTTTCCTCAGTATCAGCATCCGGATTGGCATTAGTATCGCCATTTTCATGTTGATTGCCATTTTGATCGGCATTTGCATTTGGGTTGCCATTTGTGTTCGGTGTTGCATTTTCTTCGGCAGTACATTTGCGTGTACGTCGAGCAATGGGAGCATCATCATCGGAAGAGTTTGGTGAATTTTCTTCGACTGGCCTGACGTCCCCAATAGCCATTTGCCGAATAGCATCCGAAATCGGAGGTTCATCTATCACATTTGGCAGGTGCTCCTTTTGAGAGCCGTTAGATTCATCAAACCGCACATTTACCATTTCCATAACTTTCCCGTGGTGAGAGTTATAGACACGATAAGTATGCGAGTTCGAGCCATAACCAAGAAGAAAACCTTCATGTGCTTTGGGTGCAAACTTAGAATTATGATTCATGTCACGAATATAGCAAGGTGCACCAAAAACACGTAGATAAGAAACATTCCGTTTCTTGCCAGTGATAAGCTCATATGAAGTTTTCTTAAGGAATTTATGAAGATAAACACGATTCACAACATGGCAAGCATTGTTAATAGCATCAGCCCAGAAACGAATGGGGGTTTTATACTCACTGATCATTGTTCTCGCCATTTCAATGAGAGTTCTATTCTTTCGCTCAACAACTCCATTCTGTTGGGGAGTGTATGCGGCAGAGAGTTCATGAGTGATACCATTTTCATCGAGAAAATCTTTGATATGATTATTTTTGAACTCGGTGCCATTGTCGCTTCTGACATGCTTAATTCGCACATCATATTCATTCTGAGCCTTCTTAGCGATTTTTTTGAAGATGTCTTGGGTGCAGGGTTTGTCTTCGAGAAAGAATACCCAAGTGTATCGAGAGAAATCCTCAACAATAACTAGACCATAATGACTGCCTCCGAAGCTTGTATAATTTTGAGGCCCGAATAAATCCATATGAAGAGTTTCCAGTGGTCTTGTTATGGTCATGACTGTTTTTGACCAATGGTGCTTCTTTGCCAATTTACCGGCTTCACACGCAGCACAGAGACGGTCCTTGTCGAATTTCACATCAGGAATACCACGAAGATGATTTTTCTTCACGAGAGTCTGCAAATTTCTCATACCTGCATGACCAAGTCTTCGGTGCCACAGCCATCCTTCGGTTGCTTTTGCAAGCAAACAAGTTCGGACTGAGGGACCCTTAGAGAAATCCACAATATATAAATCACCTTTTCTATTTCCCTCGAAAACGAAGGAATTGTCAGTGGCCATGAAGACGATGCATTTGTATTTTGAAAATAGAACTAGCATGCCTAGATCACAAAGCTTGCCAACTGACATGAGATTGAATCCAAGTGACTAAACAAGTAAAACATCATCAATGTTCTTGTCCTTGGATATAGCAATTTTACCTAACCCAATTACCTTTCCTTTGTTGTTGTCGCCGAAAGTAATATACTTCTCAGATGAAGTAGTTAAATTGGGGTCGACAAACAACGACTTGTCTCCGGTCATATGACTAGTGCATCCACTATCCATTATCCATTCTGTACACCCGGAGACATAGTCCTGCAGAGAAATTAGGCTTTCTTAACCACCCACATCTTTGTAGGTGGCTTCGAAACATATGAGCGAGCAGGATATGATTTCTTTCGATCATTATGCGAATTCTAACTTGAATGAGAGCGAGCATAATCGAAAGAGTAAGCATTGAAATTCCTTCCAGACGAGTGAGTATATCGATTGGGTGAGGCAAGTATGTACTCATTACGTCGAATCTTTTCAAGGATATATCGAGCATTTTCTTCCTGCATGGTTAGTAGTCTAGTAACAGGTAATGCTTCGATAGTTTTCCTGGGCACCCAGATTGATTCCTTTGGGGGGCCATTCCACCACGTTGGTTTTTGAACAACTTATAGTTATCCAGAGAATCATCATATGAGTACTCAGGAATAGGAGAGTCATATCCCGAAAGTAAAGCTGGATCGAGCGTTTTTCTCTTAGCAGGTACCCACACAGTGCGAGGATATTGATTAGGTTCCCAGTAGGAGCCATTCTCATTCAGTTTCCTTTCGAAACCGACACCTTCCTTTCTGGGATTTTTGTGAAGAATGGATTTCTTCAGAACATCACACAGGGTTTGATGCCCCTTGAGAGACTTGAACATTCCTGTCTGAAGAAGATCCTTCAACCTGGCATTTTCATTAGAAATAGAACCATTTTCCTCGACCGAGGGGTTAGCATTCACAGAAGATTCAGCATTTGATTCAGCGTTACTGTGTTCAAGGCATTTTAAGCAAGGAGGTACAAACACTTCAGGTTTCTCTTTGAGTTGTTGGGTGAGAAGAGAATTTTCTCTGATCAAGTCATCATGAGCCTCTCTCAGCGACTCGAGTTGCTGTTTCCGTTTCAGGTAATCATAAGTCAATCTCTCGTGGTCAGCTGAGAGAAAATCATGACGATCTGATAGTTCTTTCATTCGAGACACGAAGGAGGAATGCTCTTCGGTCAATGATTGATTTTTCTCCATCTCCTCAACCAACAACCCTTCAGATTTCCTGAAGGTTTTCTCAATTTTCTTGAGAGAATTTTGTTGCATATTAGCAATTTTAATCAGTTTAGCATGGTCATCCTCTTCTGAAGAATATTGATCACTGGAGTGAACCTTGTGATGTTTGAAGGATACCTTTTCTTTCGAAGCCTTGGCCATGAAGCAGTACTCAGGAGACTCGTTGTCGCTCGAATGATTCTCGAAGAAGTTCGATGCAGGAGTAGAGGCACATGCTATCCCAGCCATGCCGGAATCAGAATCCTCATCGGATTCATCAATTTCTTCAGAGTCAGATGATGCTTCTTCATCGGAATCCATCTCCTTTCCGATGTACGCCTTGGCCTTGCGAGAGGTGTTCTTGCGGTTGGATGAGGACTTGGAGGGATTCCTTGAGGAAGATCTTGACGAGGACTTGGAGGAGCTATCCTTCTTCTTGAAGAACTTCTTCGTTTTCTTCTCATCATCGGAGTCGTAGCTTTTGCTCTTGCCTTTGCCATGGTTGTGTCCTGAATCAAATCTTCCACTGGCACGAATTTCAGCTTCCCAGAGAGGGCAGTCCGAGATGAAATGTCCTGGCTTTTTGCACTTGAAGCAGGTGTAATCTCCAGTAGGTTTTGGTGAAGATTTGGAGCCGCCAGAGTTGCTGGATCCTTTCTTCTGAAACTGATTTTTCTTCTGAAAGCGTTGGAATCTTTTCGTCATCAATGCGAGGTCCTTGCTGATCCTTTCTGGGTCATCTGAATCTTCATCGGCGTTTCCTTCTAAGGAAGAATCAGCCGCAGCCTTGAGAGCATGACTTTTTCGGTGATTTGATCCATAGAGATCTCTCTTTTCTTCTTCTTGTTCTTCGTGGGTGTTCAGCCTTTCCATGATATCAGCAGAGTCAAGAACTTTGAAATCAGCTCGTTCCCGGATCTTCAGAACTAGAGTATCGAACGAACTGTCAAGGGATCGGAGCAGCTTCTTCACAACTTCGTGATCAGTGATGTCTTTGGCGCCGAGACCTTGTAGCTCGTTTGCGATGTCGCTCAGACGATCAAAGGTTTGCTGGCAGCTTTCATTTCCAATTCGCTTGAACCGATTGAACTTAGCCCGAAGAGTATCAATGCGAGCTTCTTTCTGAGTTGAAACACCCTCGTTTATCTTTTCGAGAATGTCCCACAATTCCTTTGCAGTTTCACACTGACGATAGCGAATAAATTGAGCACGAGAGAGATGGCCACCAATTTCATCTTTGGCTTGAGCATCCATCTGAATGAGTTTCTTCTCGTGGTCAGTGGGGACCTGGGGCACTTCAACCGTGAATCCATTCTGCACCACATTCCACATATCATCATCAATAGCTCGGAGACGGATCTTCATGTTCTCCTTCCAGAAGGGATAGTCCGTCCCATCAAAGATGGGAATCTTGAGGTGCGACTTGTAGCTCACTGAAGACATACTTAAACTCCAAGGTGGTTAGACCAAAATGAGCAGAGTCAAGGAGTACCTTGCTCTGATACCAATTGTAGGAACGAAGTATGTCTACCAGAGGGGGGGTGAATGGGAGTTTTAAATTTTCTTCGGAAATATCAAAACTCTCGGAACCCAGCAGCAGAAAGAATAAAAACAGTAAACAGTGAGCGAATATAAACTATCGAATGGAAATTAAAAACATGCATTGAGGTAAATCACATAGTTGAAACATATCACATGGCACAGTTCGAATGTAAAGAGGAGTAGCAGAGGTGACCAGTGATGCTCGATGGTGACAAGGTATTTGGTAGACCAGTTCGCCCTTCTGCAAAAGGACTACGTCTGGTTGGAGGGGTTGTGATTTAACACAGAAGATAAACTCTCTTCGCCCTATTCTCCTCGACAATTGGCTCGTCAACCAATGCCGATTACTCGTGGTAGATGCTTGAGGTGATCTCCGAACCTTTACAGACTTCTTCTTCGAGAACCACAATTACTCTTGGTCTCTGAAGAAATTGACACCTAACCGTCTAGAGAGTTCGCAGCTCTCAAGAGTAATAGGCGGAGTGTACTGGACTTAGATTCGAGTGATGCTGAACCACTATCTAATTTTTCGGCTCTGGGGTTTTCTCTCGGTGGATTTTAAACTCAAATCAATCGGAGAGGAGGGTTGCTCAACAATCTTCTCAGAATCAAACGGAGTAGCCACCGGACAACGCCGGTGCGGGGTGGCTATTTATAGCCGCATCCTTCCCGGATGGGAAATGACCATTTTGGACACACAGTCCAGCCAATGGCCAACCGACACGTTCACAACGGTCGGATTTGGGAGCAACGGTAACATTACTTGAGGAGCAAGTAATGCTAACTCCTCTGTCAGAGACAAATCTCTCGCAGCGAAGAAGATCACAATCTCTTGCTGGCAAGTATTTGCTCGGAACACAAAGAGATTTCTCTCGCAGCTTTCATAGGATTTGGGTTTAGCATCAGCGAATCAAATCTTCGAACGCTACACCCCTCTTAATAGTACGGTGGTCCTATGACTCAATAATAGAAAGGAAACAACGAAAAGAATGCTACGTCTTCTTCTTCGTTTTCAATCCTCTCGTCTGCAGTCACTTCCTTCGGAATAACACCGAACCAATTGCTTCACGCCAGCAATTTTTGAGGGGTCACTCTTGTCGTCATAATCTTCGGTGATAACCTTCACTGCTACGCTGGGGATATTCTTCGGAGTATAAAACAAAACTCCTCTTGACTCCAGGGACCTGTTACTCTGTGTGCACGAGCAAACACATCAGTCCCTCACTGTTTGTCAACAATCTTCAAAACATAAGGAGACAAATTATTGCACCAACAGAGTTCAATGCAAAGACCGGTAGAAACTATGAAAAAAAGCAGTTCAAAAATCGTTGGGATGATATGAAGGCTATATATTGTGCATGGGTGTTCTAGAAAAACAAGGCAACATGACTTGGTTGGGATGATGTGACTCAAACCATCACAGCTGATGATGCTCAATGGGATGCTATGATCAAGGTTGGTTGCTTTGGAATGCAGAAATTAGATATAGTAATGTCATGTTTTCTTATGTCTCTACCTGTCCTAATTTTATCTTATGTGCAGGTTCACAAGGCTATTAGAGCTTTCCACAAAGGTCCTCCTGATAATGTGAAGCAACTTTTGATGATGTTTGGAGGAGCAAATGTTGATGGACTATCATCTGTCATGCCTGGAGTGGACGATGATGAAGAAGAAGAAGAAGAGAAAGAACAAGCACAAGGTGAACCTCCTGCTGAGACTGATCAAGAAGTGATTGAGTTGTATGACGAAGAGAACGAACCTCCTGCTCCAGTACAACCAAAGGCCAAGCGCAAGAAAGCAAGTACAATTCCATGTAGTCCATCTAAGTCGAAGAAAAACAATGTGCCAAAGGACTTCAAGAGGTTTGTTGATCATGTCATTCAGGAAGACTGTGCGGGGCAAACTAGTAAGAATACTGATACTGATGATATACTTGCCATTATGGAAGAGGTTGCCAAGTGTGGGGCATCCGAGACTAGTGATGAGTACTACATAGCTACAAAGTTGTTTGCTAAACCATCAAACCACAGCTTCTTTTATGCAATGAAGACGACTGAGGGGAGGCTCAATTGGCTCAAGAGGCAGTTTGAGGATAGAAAGAAGTAGTTTGTTCTCATGTGGAATCTCATGTCTCTTTATGTATTTCATTGCTTACCTTTTGAACAACCTAAATGATGCTATCTTATTAGAGACCTTGTTGAACTATGTATTTGCTTCCTTATTTGAGATCGTGTTGAACTATGTATGATGTTTATCTTACTTGTTATCTACCACATCAAATTATGTTATGTGGTACTGACTATTTGTTTTTTATTTGTATGTACAAAGATGAACATGACAACTAACAGTGATGGTAGCACTTGTTCAAGTGAGAGTGATAGTGAGGTTGAATCTAACAAAAAGAAGATGAAGGTCAGGCAGAAAAGACTTCAACAATACATGCTACTTTTGTTGTTGCCACCCACAATGAGAAATATCTCATGAAGAGAGACAGGAGAGAGGTGAGATGCACTGGTTGATACGTCCATTTTGCATCATGTTTTACTACTGTTATTTATAGTGTTTTTAATCAATATAACACTTTGTGGAGTAATTCTAATGTCTTTTCTCTCTTAATATGCAAGATTTACACAAGGAAGGAGATTGCCGGCAGCTGGAATTCTGGACCTGAAAAAGCTATGTCAGAGATACCTATTCTGCACATCTCCAAATGAGCTGAAATTTCACGGAGATTTATTTTGGAATAAATAAAAAATACTGGAAGAAAGAAATACCAGAGGGGGCCACCCAGGAGCCCACGAGGCACTAGGGCGCGCCACCCCCCCAGGCGCGCCCTGGTGGCTCGTGGGGCCCCTGGCCATCCTCTGGCCCCCATTTTCTGGTATATAAGTTCATTTGCCCTAGAAAAAATATAGAGAAGACTTTCGGGACGGTGCGCCGCCGTCTCGAGGCGGAACTTGGGCAGGAGCACTTTTGCTCTCCGGCGGAGAGATTCTGCCGGGGATACTTCCCTCTGGGAGGGGGAAATCGTCGCCATCGACATCACCAACGATCCTCTCATCGTGGGAGGACCAATCTTCATCAACATCTTCAATAGCACCATCTCATCTCAAACCCTAGTTCATCTCTTGTATTCAATCTTTGTCTCAAAACCTCAGATTGGTACCTGTGGGTTGCTAGTAGTGTTGATTAAATCTTGTAGTTGATGCTAGTTGGTTTATTTGGTGGAAGATTATATGTTCAGATCCATTATGCTGTTTAATACCTCTCTAATCTTGAACATGAATATGGTTTGTGAGTAGTTACTTTTGTTCTTGAGGACATGGGAGAAGTCTTTTCATAAGTAATCATGTGAATTTGGTATTCATTCGATATTTTGATGATATGTATGTTGTTGATTATCTTAGTGGTGTCATGTGAATGTCGATATTTTGATGATATGTATGTTGTTAATACCTCTCTAACCCTAGTTTATGCGCTATACCCTAAGGGACTGATTTGGATCCATATGTTTAATGTTATGGTTAGAGTTATCTTAATTCTTCTTTCGTAGTTGTGGATGCTTGCGAGAGGGGGTAATCATAAGTGGGAGGCTTATTCAAGTAAGAACAGCACCCAAGCACCGGTCCACCCACATATCAAATTATCAAAGTAGCGAACGCGAATCAAACAAACATGATGAAAGTGACTAGATGAAATTCCCATGTGTCCTCGAGAACGCTTCGCTTACAATAAGAGATTGTTCCGGCTTGTCCTTTGCTACAAAAAGGATTGGGCCACCTTGCTGCACTCTTTGTTACTATTGCTACTTGTCACTTGTTACAAATTATCTTGCTATCAAACTACTCGTTACCGATAATTTCAGTGCTTGTAGAAAATACCTTGCTGAAAACCGCTTGTCATTTCCTTCTGCTCCTCGTTGGGTTCGACACTCTTACTTATCGAAAGGACTACGATTGATCCCCTATACTTGTGGGTCATCAAGACTCTTTTCTGGCGCCGTTGCCGGGGAGTGAAGCGCCTTTGGTGAGTGGAATTTGGTAAGGAAACATTTATATTACGTGCTGAAATTTACTGTCACTTGTCACTATGGAAAGTAATCCTTTGAGGGGTTTGTTCGGGGTATCTTCACCTTGACCGGAAACACAAATAGTTGCTCCTCAACCTACTGCACCTACTAAAAATATTTATTATGAGATTCCTTCGGGTATGATAGAGAAACTGCTAGCTAATCCTTATGTAGGAGATGGAACGGTACATCCTGATATGCACTTGATCTATGTGGATGAAATTTATGGATTGTTTAAGCTTGCAGGTTTATCCGGAGATGGAGTTAATAAGAAAGTATTCCCTTTATCTTTGGAGGGAAAGGCATTGACATGGTATAGGCTATGTGATGATACTGATACATGGGACTGGAACCGATTGAAACTGGAATTCCACCAGAAATTTTATCCTATGCATTTGGTTCATCGTGATCGGAATTATATTTATAATTTTTGGCCTCGTGAAGGAGAAAGCATCGCTCAAGCTTGGGGGAGGCTTAAGTACATGATGTACACATGCCCCAATCATGAGCTCTCAAGAGAAATTATCTTACAGAATTTTTATGCTCGGCTTTCTCATGATAACCAAACCATGCTTGATTCTTCTTCGACTGGCTCCTTTATGAAGAAAACTATTGAATTCGGATGGGATCTTCTGGAAAGAATTAAACACAACTCTAAAGATTGGGAACTCGACAAAGGTAATGAGTCAGGTATAATACTTGAGTTTGGTTGTGTTAAATCTTTTATGGCCACCGATGCTTTTCATAAGTTTAGCATTAAATATGGACTTGACTCTGAGATAGTAGCTTCCTTCTGTGAATCATTTGCTACTCATGTTGATCTCCCTAAGGAGAAGTGGTTTAAATATCATCCCCCCGTTAAGGAAAAAATTGAGGAACCCATTAGTGTTAAAGAAGAAACAATTGCTTACCATGCTGATCCAGTTGTGCCTACTGCTTATATTGAGAAACCACCTTTTCCTGTTAGGATTAAGGATCATGCTAGAGTTTCAACTGTGGTTAACAAAAGCAATATTAGAGCACCTAGACCCTCTGAACAAATTAAAGTTGAACCTAATGTTGCTATGGTTAAAGATCTCTTGGTCGATAATATAGATGGGCATGTTATTTACTTCTGTGATGAAGCAGCTAGAATTGCTAAACCAGATCCAAAAGATAAAAACAGACCTGTAGTAGGCATGCCTGTTGTCTCTGTTAAAATAGGAGATCATTGTTATCATGGCTTATGTGATTTGGATGCTAGTGTGAGTGTTATTCCGTTTACCTTATATCAAGAAATTATGAATGATATTGCACCTGTTGAAATAGAGGACGTTGATGTTACTATTAAGCTTGCAAACAGAGATACCATTACACCACTTGGGATCGTTAGAGATGTTGAAGTCTTGTGTGGAAAAATAAAATACCCTACTGATTTTCTAGTCCTCGGTTCTCCACAAGATGGTGTTTGTCCCATTATATTTGGTAGACCTTTCTTGAACACTGTTAATGCCAAGATTGATTGCGCTAAAGAAACTGTTAGTGTTCATTTTGGTGGTATGTCTCATGAGTTTAATTTCTCCAAGTTTCGTAGACAACCTCATGATAAAGAATTGCCTAGTAAAGATGAAATTATTGGTCTTGCTTCTATTGCCGTGCCTCGTACTGATCCGTTAGAACAATATTTGCTAGACCATGAAAACGATATGCATATGAATGAAAGAAATGAAATAGATAAGATGTTCTTTGATCAACCACCTATCCTTAAACACAATTTCCCTGTTGAAACTCTTGGAGGCCCTCCTCCACCTAAGGGTGATCCTGTATTTGAATTGAAGCAATTGCCTGATACATTGAAATATGCTTACCTTGATGAAAAGAAGATATATCCTGTTATTATTAGTGCTAACCTTTCAGAGCATGAAGAAAAGAGATTACTAAAAACTCTAAGGAAGCACCGAGCTGCTATTGGATATACTCTTGATGATCTTAAAGGCATTAGTCCCACTCTATGTCAGCACAAAATTAATATGGAGCCTGATGCTAAACCAGTTGTTGACCACCAACGACGATTAAATCCTAAGATGAAAGAGGTGGTAAGAACATAAATATTAAAGCTTTTGGAAGCAGGTATAATCTATCCCATAGCTGATAGTAGATGGGTAAGTCCCGTTGATTGTGTCCCTAAGAAAGGAGGTATCACCGTTGTTCCTAATGCTAAAAATGAACTCATTCCACAAAGAATTGTAACTGGTTATAGGATGGTAATTGATTTTAGAAAATTAAACAAAGCTACTAGAAAATATCATTACCCCTTACCTTTTATTGATCAAATGTTAGAAAGATTGTCTAAGCATACACACTTCTGCTTTCTTGATGGATATTCTGATTTCTCTCAAATACCTGTATCACCAGCCGATCAAGAGAAAACCACCTTTACTTGTCCTTTTGGAACTTATGCTTATAGACGTATGCCTTTTGGTTTATGCAATGCACTTTCTACCTTTCAAAGATGTATGACTGCTATATTCTCTGACTTTTGTGAAAAGATTGTTGAGGTATTCATGGATGATTTCTCCGTTTACGGAACTTATTTTGATGATTGCTTAAGCAACCTTGATTGAGTTTTGCAGAGATGTGAAGAAACTAATCTTGTCTTGAATTGGGAGAAGTGCCACTTTATGGTGAATGAAGGTATTGTCTTGGGGCATAAAATTTCTGAAAGAGGTATTGAAGTTGATAAAGCTAAGGTTGATGCTATTGAGAAAATGCCATGTCCTAAAGATATTAAAGGTATAAGAAGTTTCCTAGGTCATGCTGGTTTCTATAGGAGATTTATAAAGTACTTCTCTAAAATTTCTAGGCCTCTTACCAATCTTTTGCAAAAAGATGTTCCATTTGTTTTTGATGATGATTGTCTAGAAGCCTTTGAAACACTTAAGAAAACATTAACCACTGCACCTATTGTTCAACCACCTGATTGGAACTTGCCTTTTGAAATTATGTGTGATGCTAGTGCTTATGCTGTTGGTGCTGCTCTAGGACAGAGAGTTGATAAGAAATTAAATGTTATCCATTATGCTAGTAAAACTCTAGATAGCGCCCAAAGAAATTATGCTACTACTGAGAAAGAATTTCTAGCAGTTGTGTTTGCATGTGATAAATTCAGATCTTACATAGTTGATTCTAAAGTAACTATTCACACCGATCATGCTGCTATTAAATATCTTATGGAAAAGAAAGATGCTAAACCTAGACTCATTAGGTGGGTTTTATTGCTACAAGAATTTGACTTGCATATTATTGATAGAAAGGGAGCTGAGAATCCCGTAGCAGATAATTTGTCTAGAATGGAAAATGTTCTTGATGACCCACTACCTATTAATGATGATTTTCCTGATGAACAATCAGCTATCATAAATGCTTCTTGTAATACTCCATGGTATGCGGACTATGCTAATTATATTGTTGCTAAATTTATACCACCTAGTTTCACATACCAACAAAAGAAAAAGTTCTTCTTTGATTTAAGACATTACTTCTGGGATGACCCACATCTTTATAAAGAAGGAGTAGATGGTATTATTAGACGTTGTATACCTGAGCATGAACAGGAACAAATTCTACGGAAGTGTCATTCCGAGGCTTACGGAGGACACCATGCGGGAGATAGAACTGCACATAAGGTATTACAATCTGGTTTTTATTGGCCTACTCTTTTCAAGGATGCTCGTAAGTTTGTCCTATCTTGTGATCAATGTCAAAGAATTGGTAATGTTGGTAGACGTCAGGAAATGCCTATGAATTATTCACTTGCTATTGAACCATTTGATGTTTGGGGATTTGATTATATGGGACCTTTTCCTAAATCCAATGGGTATACTAATATTTTAGTTGTTGTTGATTACGTTACTAAGTGGGTAGAAGCTATTCCAACTAGTAGTGTTGATCATAACACTTCTATTAAAATGCTTAAAGAAGTTATTTTCCCAAGGTTCGGAGTCCCTAGATATTTAATGACTGATGGTGGTTCACATTTTATTCATGGTGCATTCCGTAAATTGATTGCTAACTATGATGTCAACCATAGAATTGCATCTCCTTATGACCCTCAAACAAGTGGTCAAGTTGAATTGAGCAATAGAGAAATAAAATTAATTTTGCAAAAAATCGTCAATAGATCTAGAAAGAATTGGTCTAAGAAACTTGACGATGCATTATGGGCTTATAGAACTGCTTATAAAAACCCTATGGGTATGTCTCCTTATAAAATGGTTTATGGAAAAGCATGTCATTTACCTCTTGAGTTAGAACATAAAGCATATTGGGCAATTAAAGAACTCAATTATGATTTTAAACTTGCCGGTGAAAAGAGGTTATTTGATATTAGCTCATTAGATGAATGGAGAACCCAAGCTTATGAAAATGCCAAATTGTTTAAAGAAAAAGTTAAAAGATGGCATGATAGAAGAATTCAAAAACGGGAATTTAAAGTGGGTGAGCAAGTTCTATTGTACAATTCTCGTTTGAGATTATTTGCAGGAAAACTTCTCTCTAAATGGGAAGGACCGTATATCATCGAAGAAGTTTATCGCTCCGGAGCCATCAAAATAAACAACTCCAAAGGCACTAATCCGAGAGTGGTGAATGGGCAAAGAATTAAGCACTATATTTCAGGTACTCCCATTAATGTTGAAACTAATATTATTGAAACAATTACACCGGAGGAATACATAAGAGAGACCTTCCCGAACACTCCAAAACCCTGAAAAGGAAGAGGTACGTGATACGGTAAGTAAACCGACTTCAAAAATTCCATAAAAATACTTTCTGTCAGTTTTGGAATATTAGAAAAATACAAAAATAAGAAACAGCCGAGGGGACCCACCTGGTGCCCACGAGGCACCAGGGCGCGCCACCCCCCCAGGCGCGCCCTGGTGGCTCATGGGCCCCTCGTGAGCCTTCCTGACTCCGTTTTCTCCTGGATTACTTGTTTTGCAAGATAAAAAATCTGTATATATACTCCCGGACGTTTTGACCAATGTATCGCAGAAATCTCCTATGTTCTTGTTTCATGCTATTTTTCTGACAGATCTAGATCGCTATGGCTCCACCAAGCTCTTCCAAGGACAAGTTCTACGAGAAGGTCATCAACCCCTACCTACCGGAGGTGATGAAACACCCTCAAGCCATTGAGATGCGTGAGGGGGTGCTTCACATCCGGGATGTTCAAGGACCCAAGAAGACCGGGAGCGTGGAGTCCAGACTCGAAGCGGTGGAGCAGGAGATCTTCAAGTGCCAAGGGATGGTGGAACGTGGACTCAGCGTCAACCACTCCATGATCACGGAATTCACCCGTAATCACAAGGTGGATGGCCAATCGATGGGAGACATCATCTTCAATCTCAATGAGCGAATCGATTATCTCCAAGGCCAAATCTATGATCTTCAAAACCAAAATTATGAGTATGAGGCAAGATTCAAAGGTATGAATTTAGCTGCAAGTTTTAGGACTCCGGAGACTTGTTCATCTTTTTAAGATGGGGAACCTATAATGGAAGCCGGAGGACAAGCCCACCACTTCATCACCACCACCATCACCGAAGAAGGAAACTTGAGTACATGGGTATGGGCACTCCCCTTGGCTTGTGCCAAGCTTGGGGAGGCGCCCCGGTATCGTATCACCATCACTTTTATCATCTTTACCTATTTTTAGTTCGTTCCTTAGTTATTTCGTGATCTAGTTGAATAAAAGTTTAGTATGATCTATTTTTGAGTGCTAGTCTCGTGATCCATCTATCTATGTAATCGAGTTGAGAGTTATATAATAAAGAGTAGTTTGAGTTTTTGCTTCTTTACTTTCATGTTTCAATCATAGCAATGAAAATAATGAAAAAGATCATATTCTAATCTTATGGAAGGTAATGACATTACATAAAGAAAAGTATAAGTGGTAAAATTTATTAGAAGTTAACAAACATAGCATTAGTCAATGATGCAATTCATGAAAAAATTAATAGGGAAGAGAAGATTCACATGCAAATATACTATCTTGGACATCTTTTATGATTGTGAACCCCCATTAAGTATTTTATGTCAAATTGTTGACGTTGGACAAGGAAGACAACATAATGAATTATGTTTGCTTATATTCACATAGAAGCTATATTGTTATAGATCCTCCAACATGTGGTGCTTGCCCAATATCTTTGCTAGCCAAAAATCCGCACCAAGTAGAGATACTACTTGTGCATCCAAAACCCTTAAACCTAGTTTCATGTCATGAGAGTCCACTATATCTACCTATGGATTGAATAAGATCCTTCAAGTAAGTTGTCATCGGTGCAAAAAGCAATAAAAATTGCCTCTAAATATGTCTGAACTTTTATTGTAAGGGAAAATAAGCTTTGTACAAACTTGTGATGGTAAAGAAATAAAAGTGACAAACTGCATAATAAAGGTTGCTATCACAAGGGGCAATATAAAGTGATGTTCCTTTGCATTAAGAGCTTGTGCATCCAACAACAAAAAGTGCGTGACAACCTTTGCTTCCCTCTGCGAAGGGACTATCCTTTACTTTTATGTATTTACTTTTTATGCAAGAGTCAATAGTGTTCTCCTCTACTTCCTTTTTATTTTTCTCTTTTGCAAGCATCATGTGGTGGGGAAAGATCTAGGCATATATATCCAGTTGGATATGAGTGATCATGAGTTATTATTGTTGACATCACCCTTGAGGTGAATAAATTGGGAGGCGAAATCATAAGCCCCTATCTTTCTATGTGTCTGGCTGAAACTTTTTGCTCCATATATATGTCGTGAGTGTTAGCAATCATAGAAGACTATATGATGGTTGAGTATGTGGACTTGCTAAAAAGCTCCAACATGAGACCCTTCCTGAAAGTATGATGAATTGCAATTGCATTGTTGACTGAGAACATAGTTTGTTAGTTTTCAAGAAAGTTTATGCCTTATACTTCATTGTTGTGATGAATTGTTACTTGCTCATGAGAAGTTCTATGATAATAAATATTGTTGTTATAATAATGATCATGATGCTACTATGTCCGTATTTTCTTTTTATCGACACCTCTCTCTCTAAACATGTGGACATGATTATCGATATCGGCTTTCGCTTGAGGACAAGCGAGGTCTAAGCTTGAGGGAGTTGATACGTCCATTTTGCATCATGTTTTACTACTGTTATTTATAGTGTTTTTAATCAATATAATACTTTGTGGAGCAATTCTAATGTCTTTTCTCTCTTAATATGCAAGATTTACACAAGGAAGAAGATTGCCGGCAGCTGGAATTCTCGACCTGAAAAAGCTATGTCAGAGATACCTATTCTGCACATCTCCAAATGAGCTGAAATTTCACGGAGATTTATTTTGGAATAAATAAAAATACCGGAAGAAAGAAATACCAGAGGGGGCCACCCAGGAGCCCACGAGGCACCAGGGCGCGCCGCCCCCTCCCCCCCCCCCCGCAGGCGCGCCCTGGTGGCTCGTGGGGCCCCTGGCCAGCCTCTGGCCCCCATTTTCAGGTATATAAGTTCATTTTCCCAAGAAAAAATATAGAGAAGACTTTCGGGACGGTGCGCCGCTGTCTCGAGGCGGAACTTGGGCAGGAGCACTTTTGCTCTCCGGCGGAGAGATTCTGCCGGGGATACTTCCCTCCGGGAGGAGGAAATCGTCACCATCGACATCACCAACGATCCTCTCATCGTGGGAGGACCAATCTTCATCAACATCTTCAACAACACCATCTCATCTCAAACCCTAGTTCATCTCTTGTATTCAATCTTTGTCTCAAAACCTCAGATTGGTACCTGTGGGTTGCTAGTAGTGTTGATTACATCTTGTAGTGGATGCTAGTTGGTTTATTTGGTGGAAGATTATATGTTCAGATCCATTATGCTATTTAATACCTCTCTGATGTTGAACATGAATATGGTTTGTGAGTAGTTACTTTTGTTCTTGAGGACATGAGAGAAGTCTTGTCATAAGTAATCATGTGAATTTGGTATTCGTTCGATATTTTGATGATATGTATGTTGTTGATTCTCTTAGTGGTGTCATGTGAACGTCGACTACATGACACTTCACCATCTTTGGGCCTAAGGGAATGCATTGTGGAGTAGTAATTAGATGATGGGTTGCTAGAGTGACACTGGTCAGCAGTGGGTCTATGAAAACTTGGGGTCTGCCAAAGATTGCTACAGCATGTTTCGGATGCATAGGCCATGCTTTGATTTATTACACGCCACTCTGGTATGCAACTATGGGTTGCGAGCAACAAGCAACATGTGTTCTGAGGAGGCTCTTGGGATGTTCTTGTGGACTGTTAGTAGCCCACAATCAGTTAGCCAAGTGCAGAACAGATTCAAGAGGCCAACTGAAACAATCCATAGCAAATTCAACAAAGTGCTGAAGTGTTTGCTATTACTAGCTGCGGACATCATTAAACCTATTGATTCCCAATTCAGGCATGTGCATGAGAGGCTGAAGGACCCTAGATTCTTTCCTCACTTCAATGGTTGCATTGGTGCTATTGATGGGACACACATACCAGTCATCGTGCCAGCTAAAGACATGATAAATCATTGCGGCCGACATGGTTATGCAACACAAAATGTGATGGCCGTGTGTGACTTTGACATGCGATTTATTTCCGTAGTGGCTGGATGGCCTGGTTCGGCACATGACACAAGGATATTCAAGGACACATTGGACAAATACAAAGAGAAGTTTCCTCACCCTCCAGCAGGTATATTTTCCATTAAACAACCATGTGACTCAACTTGACAAGTACTGTGTAGCCTTGTTTGACCAAACATTTCATCGTGTAGGAAAACATTATCTTGTTGATTCTGGGTACCCCAATCAGGTTGGTTATCTAGCACCATTCAGAGGTACAAAGTACCATCTACCCGAGTTTCGACTTGGCTCTGCTGCAAGTGGTAGAGAAGAAATATGCAATTATCTTCATTCTTCACTCAGAAATGTCATAGAGCGATCCTTTGCCGTGTTGAAGCAGAAATGGCGCATTCTCAAATCAATGCCCAGCTACCGACCTAAGAAGCAATCAAGAATTATCATTGCTTGTTTGGCATTGCACAACTTCATCAGAGACAGTAATCTGTATGATTACCACTTTGCTAGATGCGATGGTGATGATAACTACTATCCTCCAGGCCATGTGATCAACACAAGTGGAGGCGGCTATGCAGGAGAAGGAACTACTAGCATGGACACAATTCGGAACATTATTGCTGATGCCGTGATGGCTGCAAGAGAGTAGCTAGGATTGTCATATAGCTAATGTAATCAAAACCTTTTATTTGATAACCGAACAAGAGTTTGATGTAATATATAATTAGTACTCTATGTTTAATCCATTGAAATGTAACTAGCAAACATCCCCGTGCGTTGCAACGGGAGAAAAAAATTTGACGTGTTTCGCTGCGAAGCAAACGTAAATTATCATTAATCAGGCTGGACAGGTAAGGATAAGTTTGATAATGACAAAAATGATGGATACCATACTAATAATAAAAATATCGTACACGCGGTGCTTATTTTGGTTTACCGACATCAGACAATAAAAATGTGGTATACTTCGCCCAACGTCCAGGCATGCATGCTTCTGTCGTGTGTGCTAATCGTGAAGGCCTTGTCGTATCGATGTTGCAACTTCCTGTTCTGTTGCGATATATGCAGGATTCTCCATCGCAATTGATATCAACTATCATGTGCAAACATATTGTTTTTGCTGTGTGTGCCCTAATCTGTGTATATATGTTAGTAAAACATTACATAATCCTTATGCATCTATATATGATGTTTGTTTCCTTTTCAATTCTCGCGTCCTAGAAGCCAGTTAGTATGATTTCGTGAGGGATACAAACAGTGTCAAATTCAACTTTAAAATAAAAATATTTAACACCAAATCTGGCAACGTGTGCATGGTTCGGAGAACAAATGCACGCTAATACGTCTATGTGACGGACTCAAAGATATTTACCGGTCAATTCAAACTGCAACTTTAATTCTAATTAAAGAACAGAAAAGCAACCGGTCAACATGCGTGCACGTTTCCTCAAAAAAAAACATGCATGCACGGTAGCGTGGTATTGGAGGCGTCGCTCGCAGCCTTATTATCTCTTCGGATTTCTTCGATTTTCTCCTCACTTATCCACATCCCGTCCTCGCCCCTCCTCAATACGGCCTCACCCTGGGACGCGCCGCCGCTTTCGCCTGCCTGTACGCACCGCTGTCGGGACCCTCGTCAGCCATGACGGGCTGGCTCCGGCCACTCCGGGGCAGCCATCGCTCCTTCCCCGCTCCCCGCGCCGCCGGGATCCCCCCGCTCGCTCCGGGGCGGCCATCGCTCTAGCACCGCCAGCGGCCATGGTGGTCTACACACCCGCGTCGTGCTCGTGCAGTCCAACCGAACCCACCTGGTTGGGCGGCCGCACAGTAGATTGACAGTATCCGAATCAAATAAGAAAAAAACGTAGCTATTTCATCAAATCCCGATTGTGTGGGTGTGAAGTGGAAAAATCCCGTTCTGGCTAGCAGCGGGCATAGGACTGAAAATCCTCTTTTGCCGGGCCTTTTGGACTCGAAATCCAAACGGAGAGAGTGGTTCGAATCCACCTCAGAACGAACAATGAAAAAGGCGTCGAGCGGGTGCAAGCTCGAGGAGCTAGGAAGGATGGAAGAAAGCTTGACCGTTTTTTCACTGAACTACTCGAACTTTTTGTTCGAAAAAGCAGAAATAGCTCAGTTTGAGAGAGGGTTGAGCTTCATCGGTTAGTGTGCACCAAAGGATGAGGTTTCTTTCCCGTCCTACAAATTGAAACCGTTCTAGCTTGATACTGCGATATCGTCAAATCATCCAATGGAGCATGGAAACCATTTCGGTGGCGGTAATGGCCTCCAGTAGTTTTCTATGGAACCATACCACTATGGTCATCTATATGATTAGACCGTGCCGCTTCACTAGACTTTCCTGAACCATCCATTTGATCCCCATGGTCGTGACACCACTTTCTAAACAAAAGTTTCCAAAATCCAATGCGGAACCAAGCAGTAAGAGAAATTCATCATGGAAATTATTAGTCGAAAACCAAAGTGGAACGGAGAGAACGGAGAGTCAGTTACAATGAAAAAATTGTTGAGGAATCATGTTGAAATAACAACATTCTGTGTCATAAATATCGTATATAGAGATTTTTCATGTATCGACGCTTTTGATTCAATTATGAAAGTACGCTGTACTGGACTTGCACCCCTAGTTACGCAGAAGTGCAAGTACAGAAGCGGATGACCGGACCTTACCAACATACTCAAAAAAGTATTCTATACTGGGGTCTGTGCTCTTGACAAGCAGTGTTTCCATTCTAGCTGTGTCAAATCGGGTGTGAAGTGTCCTTCTAGGTTCTGGCTGGTAGAGCAGAGGACTGAAAATCCTCTTTAGTTTCACGCATGGGACTCTAAATCCCAATTGCGCTAGCTCTGTGGTTCGATTCCACAACAGAACGAACAGTGAATGAATGTGGGCGGTCAACCAGGTAAGCCTGTGCCCAGGAAAGAAAGGACTAGGGAGGGATTGAGAGAAGCTTTCAAAGTGGAAAATGAAAAAAAAGCATATCATTCTTAGAAATTGTGGAATTTGACTCAGTTAGAGCTATGGTTTAGCATCAAGAGGGAAGTTTTGTAAAAGCAACAGGAAGAATTGCTCAGATACCCGTGAGCGTATATAACTTGGGTCGTGTTATAAATGCTCTGGCTAAACCTATTGATGGGAGAGGCGAAATTGTAGCTTCCAAATCTCGCTTAATTGAATCTCCTGCTCCAAGTAGAATTTCCAGGCGTTCCGTATACGAACCTCTTCAAACAGGGCTTATTGCTATCGATTTGACAGACTGGCAAAACAGCAGTAGCCACAGATATAATTCTCAAGAAAAAAGGGAAAGATGTAAGAAGAACGAGAGCGAGCCTTCACGAAAGTAAATGCAAGTGAAAGAGAATTGTCAAAAATTCCTAAAAGCGGTGGTTCTTTTCTTTATGGATCGGGTAGATCCATATGTTCTGAGGGGGAGACGAGGTGTAGCGCAGTCTGGGCAGCGCATCTGTTTTGGGTACAGAGGGCCATAGGTTCGAATCCTGTCACCTTGATGTGGTATTCACACAATGGGGCCGAAGTGCAAAGCCCCGTAGCCTATCCGTGGTCGGGAAGGCAGGCGAAAAGCGCGCACAAAAGAAAAAGAAAGCTAAAAAGCTTATTTTGCAATCCATTATCTTTGGTATTCTTCTATATTTAGATCATATTATATAGCTATTTCACAGGTTTTATTTACATACCTCAGTCATGTTATTTGTCTAGCCTTCAATCAGAATAGCCTCTCCACCGGTTCCGAAGATTCTTTCGGCATCAATGTGCTTTTGGAATCTTCCTATGAAACAAATAACATTCTGGAACAGTTTAGGACAGAACAGGCCTCAGTAGAAAGCGAGCTTTTTTCACGTATAGCCACCTCGAAGCCCAATTAGCGCACGGGCTGCCCCCTCAACTCAACCCTGACGAGTACGCAAACTTGGTCAGGGAGCATTTAGACGGTGCAGTTAGTATTGACCACTACCGCCAAGTCCATAATTCACAAATTGATGAAGTCCACATAATGGAGCTCAAAAGCCGATTACCAAATCTACTTTTTTAGCATCTTGAAACCACACATAAGAAATATTATGAATGAATCACCTTACAATAACATACGAGAGACAGCTTTCTATTTTGTCGAACAACAAGTCGAACCCAATGAACAATTCCATTCAAAGGAATGTTCTAGATTTTTTTCCACTATATTCGCGATATTTAACAAAATGGAATAAATTCTTCACGATTTCTAGAGTTCCGGGATTACTTCACTGATATCGATTTTCGCCTAAGCACGACCTCTAGGTTAGTTCAAAGTGTAATACAACGAACTATCGATACACCGAAAACGAGTCAAGATGGATACATAAAATGGAGACATCGTGGATTACCCAAATTGGGACGACGATAGGACATTTCACTTTCTTTCGCAATATTTCTGATCATGACTCAACCACCAGGAAAGGGGATTGCTTACTCTCAGCCACGTTTTCGCTTATGCTTAGTCAAGTGAGGATTCCATTCGAAGTAACGTAACAGGAGCACCATCTTCAAAACTTCTCGGGATCCGGAGTTTTTCGATAAAAGGTCCCATCCTTCAATATCATGATTGGGTCAACCAGGCCAGATCATAAGTGAAATAGTTTGATCGGGTCGACCAGGTCAGGCCCGATCATGAGTGAATAGAAAATCGAAAACGTACATAGTTGTTCCAGCGGAAATACTTTGTTTAATTTTGGATTTCATGCGCCTCTTCTCACCCTCTTTGATTGGTCTCTCTGCAATCCCTTTGTATAAGGCTGTTTTTTTTTTTGGATTTCATCCTTTTTTTTGACTTGTTGATTCTCGCTACTCCAAACGTATATAGGTTGCTATGCTTTGATGTAAAGGGGCGGGGTGGGACTATTAATTAGAATTTGAAAATTTAGCAAGCAAATTCTGTTTGCTACAGCCGGAGGGGAGGGAAGGGCAGGGCAGGTCATGAGGTCGACCTTTTTCAGCGGGCCATAAATTTTTTTTTTGCCCATTAGTTAACTTACGAAGCTGCACATGAACCAAGCGGGCGAAAATTATGGGAGCGACGACGACGTACCAAAAACGGACGAAATTATGGGAGGAAGAAGCGATCACCGCTTTATTATTAGGTAAAGATATATAATTAGCACTGTACGTGATGGCGAAAAATGACATTCAATGGAAAAAACAGTTATTAATCTAGGCATATACAGTTATAACAGTACAATCAACACTTAAACTCAAGTTACAGCACAACTGAGGGCATTTCAGTCATTTCAACACGTTTCTACACCAGCCGCAGCTGCTACAGCACAACTACCAAACGACTGCATCTCAGCTCCAACCTTTCAGCCACAGCTATCAGCCACAGCCGCTCCTTTCAGTCGGAGTTGTTGCAGCTGCAGCCGTGAAATTTGCAGGCCAAACAAACACACCCTAAGAGGCCTGACTCATGATCAACGACTTGCATTGTAGTACAGAATGTATAAAATAATCAGCTAGCCTAAAGAAGCTAGCACAAAGGGGGCTAGCACACAGGAATTTGGTCGTATTATATACTCCCTCTATTCCATATTCTAGTGCGTATAAGGTTTTGGGTCTTATTCCAAATTGTAGTGCGCATAAGCACCTTTTGTCCAGTATAACCCTCCACTGGATCAGCGCAGCAAAGCTGCATGCACCCACATGTGTGACAGTGGAGCAGACAAGGAGCAATTCTAGTCCAAATAAATGTGCCACCTCATGTCTTGATATAAGTGCCACAAACAAGACGTACTGTAAAAGGAAATGGAGGGAGTATGCTGGTTTTAGACTGCTAGATCGACTAGGAGCTGTACCGTACAAGTTCAAGCTAGCCTAAGGAAGCTAGCACACAGGGAGCTTGATTGATTTTCCAGCAGCCGTACGTACGTATAGCTAGCGATCGATTCGATCGTTTCTCAGCGTCTTGGCTTATGTCTAACAATATATGGATCATAAAGCACATGCACACCACTTGTTTCATTAGGCACGCACACTGCGCATGTACACAAGAATATCCATGGATCGAAATCGTATAAATACTTGCCGCAAGAGTTTCATGCAAAACAATAGTAAAAAAAATTGCGGGGTAAAAAAGGACGCCGATAACTGTCACACGTGTGGTACAATGGACACCCGACCACACGACTCGTCTAGTCATACTCAGGAGACAGCCCACACGACCCTGTGTGGGCGAACATTAAAACTGCCCACACGTTTGGGCGCAGCTACGACGGCCCACACGACCCTATGCGGCAACTGCTCATCCCAACCCCGTGAGCGCGAACGCATGTGTAATCAACTTTAGTTGCCATGTGTAATTAACTATAATTGCCATGTCTGCCATGTATCATTAAATATAGTTGCCATGTGTAACTAATTGGAGTTGCCACGTGTGGTCAAATCATAGTTGTCATATATGATCAACTATAGTTGCCGTGTGTGATTAACTAGTTGCCACATATGCACAATGTGTAACTAATTGGAGTTTCCACGTGTGGTTAAACCATAGTTGCCATGTATGGTCAACCATAATTGCCGTGTGTGATTAACTAGTTGCCACATATGCACACCTGTAGTTGCCATCTATCACCATGTGAGCGTCATGTGGGCGAAGAGCAGTTTCGCCCACACGTTCGGGCGAGCGTCCTGTGTCCGTTCGGGCGAGGAGCACCCACACGTGTGGCACTAAATGATAATGCCCACACGAAGCTGGATGCTTACGTGGCTCTCGACCCAGGTGACAACTGCTTCAATATTCGTGTAAATGAATCGAACGGCATTGACTGCGTTTGGGCCATGTTGAATTGTGCCACACGTGTGGGCGTTAACATTTAGAAAAAAATATAGTAAAATTACTAGCAGATGAAACTAATCACTAGCACGGAGTTGCATTACGAACTAGTGTACTAGCTACTTGTATTGAGATTTTAGAGATTAGAATTTGAAGAAGCCAGCGAAGTACTTGTGAGCGGGTGGCTTGACGTCTGCCGCAACAAACGGATTTGTTGCTGACTGTCGAGCGCCGACCGGAGCAAGCTTGATGAGTTGTTGATCGCGCGCGGATTGAGGAGAGGGCGCCGCCTGATGGAGAGATGGGTGATGGCTAGGTACGTGTGAACGTGGGGTGGTTACATTAGGCATTAGTAAATCAGGGGGTGTTGGGCCGATGGAAAAATGGGTTGCGGTCACAGAGACACAGTCACCCTCACGTACGGCCTCAGGGTTCCCAAAAAAAACGTACGGCCTCAGGGAACCAGGCACCGTAAATAATTTCGGCTTCTTCGGTGATTACGGTTTGTGACCGCTGGAAACCAAATGACCACCGAACACCGAATAGCCATCGAAGTTGCCACCGAACCGAATAAATGGACAAATCGGTTAATCGGTTCTGTTCGGTTTGGTTTTTCGGTTTTCGGTGTGATAGTGCCCAGCCCTAACTAGAAAGCAGATTAGCCGGCTCCTGGATGGCCGCAGCAAAGCGAGAAGTGCGGCGCCAATTTTACCGCGGGAAGCAACAGTGTCTCAACTGGATCACGCGGGTGTTACGATTTTTGCTAGGTGGTTAGGATTTTTTTTTCCTAAAGTACCCTTTCCATTTCCCCTCTATAAATGAGCGTGGGACATGCAACACGCGTGCATCTGAAGTTCTGAACTCGCCTCCTCATCGCGCCGTTCCGCGCGCGCGCATTCCTCGAGATGAAGGTCACGGCCTTTCTTCCGGGCGTCTGCGGCCTCGCTCTCCTCCTCCTCCTCCTCTTCAATGGTGGGTGTGCATTACTAGATTTGGATCTACTAGTATGCTTTTCTCTCATTTCGATTGTTGTCGTTGATGGTCCCATGCATAGCCGCTGGTGTGGAGTCTCGAGGACCTCTGGGCGGCTACCACTGGTACACCATGTTCATGTTCGGCGATTCGTTCGCGGACACGGGGAACCTCCCGAGAACGAACTGCAGAAGCTCCTTGTCGCGTCAATGGCACTACCCCTACGGCACCTTCAATGGAAGTCGAAGCGGCAATCCGCTCGGCCGCTTCTCCAATTACTTGGTTCAGTCCGATATCATCGGTACGCACATAACAATATTTTATTAATTTATTTGCAAATGAGCCGCGCGTTGATGAGTGTCATGCATGCGCCCTGAATCCTAATCAGCAACCTTGATCGTGGTTCTATGCAGCGAGGATGCTAGGGCGCCTCGTAGGCCCTCCGGCGTACAAGCGCATGGTGAAGCACTACTGCGACCCGTCCGACATGAGCTTCGCCGTCGGCGGCTCTGGCGTGTACGAGGTCCCGGAGAACCTGACGACCCTCGCCCAGCAAATCGACAATTTCGAGGGGCTAATCAAGGATCGAACCATCTCCAAATGGCACCTCGCCGACTTCGTGGCGCTCGTCGCCATCTCCGGCAACGACTACTCGCACATCAACTCCAGCGACGTCGGCAACGTGCGTCAGTTTTTTTTTAATGAACGACGCACACGATCAATCTGTCTGGTTCTGCAACTTACTAACTACAGTACGTAGCAACGTGATCTCTTCTCTGGCAGATGATCGCTCTCATCAAGAAGGTGACGACCGAGATCACGGCGAACGTGCAGCGGCTGCAGAAGCTCGGGGTGAAGAAGATCCTTGTGAACCAGTTGCACCCCGTCGGCTGCACGCCGTGGCTGACCAGGCCGACCAACTACACCGTCTGCGACTCCCGGGCCAACATGGGCGTGGACCTCCACAACGGCCACCTGGGAATAAATTTGCGCAAGACCAAGAACGTCCATATCCTCGACCTCGCCACCGCCTTCTCCAACATCGTCAATCCAGCCCCAGGTATGTACTAGTACACTACTGATTACCGCATCCTCCGATCGGATCACTGCCCTATCCGACTGTGATGTTGATCTGCGTGCACGAAAACAGGTAAAGGCTCGAGGCTGGCCAAGAGGTTCGAACACAAGCTGACGCCGTGCTGCGAGAGCTTTGATCCCGAGGGGTACTGCGGGCAGCTGAGTAAGAACTCGGAGAGGCTTTACATCGTATGCAAGAACCCCGACCAGTACTTCTACTGGGACAGCGTGCACCCTACGCAGGCCGGCTGGGAGGCCGTTATGAAGCAGCTGCAAAAGCCTATGCTCAAGTTCCTAACAAAGGAACATTAAGGCGCATCTTAATCTTAGGCACACGTTGGGAGTTCTGTTGGATTTCATATATCATTACTTTTCTTTCTTTCTTTTTTTTTTGGGGAAATTTCATATGTCATTACATGAACATATCATTCGCTACTTGTTGGTCTTGAATCAAATGAGCCCCGTAGTTCTCTGTTCTGAAATATTATTATACTACCTCCGTTCCTTCCAGTAAGGTGAATTGTATTTTTTTAATTCAAAAAAATGTTTATCAAGTTTGTAGGAAAAAAACTAAATCAACATCTACAATACTAAGTTATATAGTATCATTACATCCATCATAAACTATATTTTTGTATTGTATTTATTTAATATTGCTGTTTTTTTATATATAAACTTGATCAAAGATACCTTATAGAATGGAACGGAGGGTATATTATCTTTTTAAGGTGGATTACCAAAACAATGTTGTTTATATAAAAAAATGAAAACCAATGTGGCCTTTATTAGATAGCAATGATTGTTACATCATCCACCAATATTTTTACAAGAAAATCAGAAGGGTTATCAATCCATCAAGAAGTTGATGTCTCCCATACTTGGAGCATCTGCAACAGATAATGTATAATAGAGCATCCAAAAAATGTTTTAGGGTAGGAGAGAGAAGGTTTTAGAGCACCAGAAGTTCTTTTTGCCATACCAAATGATGTAAAATAGGGCACCAGAAAATTTACTGCCGTAGCAGGTGATGTGAAATAGGGCACCATAAATTTTTCGGTCGTAGCGGAAGATGTAAAATAGGGCACCCCAAAAAATGTCATTTAGTTCATTTTGAATACTTTAACTATGAATAATATCAAACTCGTCTTAAATGAATTCGAAACAAATATAATAAAAATAGTACTTTCTTATTACATAGTTCATCAGTCCACAACATCAAATTCAACACAAATTGTTCATCAAACATAACACAAAGTTCATCATCGCACATACATGAAACATAGAGATGAAACTAGTGGTTTTGTTGCCCATTTCATGCCCACGACTCCTCGATGAGATCTTTGAAGATCTTCTTGCTTATCTGAATCTCGAACGTTATGGTACACTTGAAGAAAGCGTCGGATGCGGTCTTTTCTTCGATGCGCCGAACCGGATGTCCCATTAATTCATAGAAGGTGTAACCCAAAAATTTCCCATGCTCATTCTCAATGATCATGTTGTGTGTGATCACGGCTGCTGTGATGATTTACTAAAGGACCTCTTGATCCCAAAACCTAATTGATCCTTGCATAATAGCAAACTCGGATTGCAAAACCCGAAAAGCCCTGTCCTCATCTTTCCTAGCAGCCTCTTGAGCATTCTGAAAATGAAGTTCTTTCTTACCTGGGGGCTTGAATTGGCTGCACAAAAATAGCCCGCAAGGTAGTAGCGCATGTTGTATGTCCGGCCATTTGCTTGAAACTCCACTGGTGATGATTCCTCATTGGCTAACCGTGCAAAGAGTGGTGATCGTTGAAGCACATTGACGTCATTGCAAGATCCTGGCATCCCAAAATATGCATGCCAAATCCATGTCTCCTGATCGGCCACGGCTTCAAGAATGATGGTGGCATCCTTCTTATGTCCATGCCATGCTACGGGACCGTTCTTCCACCTCCAATGCATGCAATCAATTGAGCCGAGCATACCTGGAAACCCACATGCTTTGTTCATTTTAAAAAACCTCTGAGTGTCTTGAGCATTGGGTACTCTCAAATACTCTACCCCAACACTTCAACCATCGCCTTTGAAAATTGCTTGATACACAAGATTGAAGTGCTCTCTCCCCTTAATAAGTTATCATTAAAGAAATTTGTCAGAACACCATATGCCATCATGCGCAATGCCGCAGTCACGTTCTGGATAGTGCTATGTCGAAGATCTCCAGCGCGATTCCTCATCTGCTCGAAGAAAAGATCGTGCTACTACACACAGTTGGCAATGTGAACGAACAAATCCGGATACATCCTAAACCAGCTTCCAAAGTGTCACTTTGGATAACCGGATTTTGTCCGAAATTGTTTGAGCATGAGTCTATTGTGCCCATCTTGCCTCAACCAATGAATTGATCACTTCACGGTAGAAAACGAAACCACATCCCACTTCAGCCTCTTGTTCTTGTGCATCATTAGGATCAAAGCATTCTCCTCCTCTTCATACAAGTCATATTCCTATTCGCCTCTTCAGACGAGAAATCATCCCACGGAGAGGATTCAAACAAACTCATCCATAACACAATATTTTTCATTATCTACTTCTATATCGTAACAAAAAATTGAGAAAAAAAACTTACCTTAGAGGCTTTTCGTTGAACACTTAGTGTGCAAAGAGGAGGATTCTGGACAGCTGCTTGTTAGGGCCGAGGTGGTCGCCGTGCCGGCTAGGAATGGCCCCGGGGTGGCCTCGTTGACATCGGGGAGCTCGGGGTTGCTGCCAAGGCCGGCATTGTCGCGCCGTCCAGGAGCTCCGAAGGAGAAACGCCTCGGCTCGGTCGTGGCGGTCACCTGGTCAATAGAGGCGCTGCGACGGCCACTATTCAATCATTCCGGCAAGCAGAGGCATTGCGATGGACATGAAGGGCGGTGGAAGGACGGGGACTCGCTAGAGTCTGCTCAAATCGGCGCAGTGGAGGGGCTATTGTGGCTGTTTGGAGCGGCGGGATCATACGGCAGAGTCGCGGCTGAGCTAGGGGGCGGACGGAGGACTCGCAGCGGTGGTGTTCGTGACCGGGATCCCGCTGGCGGAGGTTGCGGGAGAGGCGGGTGCAGCAGCAGGAAGTTTCAGGGTGGCAGTTGGGTCACGTGTGACTTCTATTTTGTTTTACAGCAGCCGCGTTGTATATTTGCGGCACTTCGGGCCAAAATATGAGGCTGCCGCAAAAAGAAATTGCAGCAGTATATGGCATATGTTGGAGATGTGTTTTTGGTACAAATGCCCTAAAAATCAGTTTTTTTTAGCACTTGCCTTATTATACATCATCTGTTGGAGATGCTCTTAAGTCACGCGTCGCCACATTTGCTTCTTGAAAAATCCAGTTGCTAGTTGCTAACAACCTTCATGAACTACCGTTTATGGCCCCCTTGATTTACTACCATCTAACATTGTTTGCACAACTTCAAGACAATAAGAGCCATCACTTGTACATGAAGGTTCAATTGAAACATGCAAACATGCTCATTGATCGCGTTCCGAGCCCCCGTTGGCACAGGAACCTCAACCACACGGTTACTTAACCGTGTGCCATGTGCCATCACGGAAATTGAGAAATACAACTGTGTGTGTGCGCGCGCGCGATACGTCCCAACGTATTTATAATTTTCGATTATTTCATGCTATTATATTATCACTTTTGTATTCTTTATATGCCATTTTATATTATTTTTATGCACTAACCTATTAACTTAGTGCCCAGTTTCAGTTCTTGTTTTTTGTTTCGCAGAAAAACCATACCTACCGAAGTCCAAACACGATGAAACTTTAAGGTGATTTTTTATGGAACATAAGAGACCCTACAAGCATCCGAGAGAGTCCAGAAGACATACGAGGGGGTCACAAGCCCTGGCGGCGCGCCCAGGGGGGTAGGCGCGCCAGGTGAGCTTGTGGGCCCCTTGAGCCTCCGTTTGACCTAATCTCTGGCCTATAAATTCCCTAATATTCTAAAAAAAAACAAAGCGAGACCCGAAGCAATTCTTCCACCGCCGCAAGCCTCTGTTCTTCCACTATCCCATTTGGAGGCCTTTTCCGGTACTCTGCCGGAGGGGGAAACCATTGGGGAGGCTATCTTCATCAACCTTTGCTTCCATGATGATGTGTGAGTAGTTCCTACAGGACCTATGGGTCCATAGCAGTAGCTAGATGGCTTTCTCTCTCTCTTTTGATCTTCAATACAATGATCTCTTTTGAGATCAATCCGATGTAATCTTTTGCGATGTGTTTTTTGGAATCCGATGAATTGTGGGTTTATGATCAGATTATTCATTGATCTATTTTGAGTTCTTGAGCCTTCATTATTGTGTAATTTTATAGCTTTGTTTTTCTCTCCGGTCTATCGGTGTACTTTGGCCAAGTTTATTGATTTATCTTCAGTGGGAGAGGTGCTTTGTAGTAGGTTCAATCTTGCGGTGATCATGTCCAGTGACAGAAAGGATAAGGGCACGTATTTGTATTGTTGCTACTAAGGGTAAAACGACGGGGTTTGAACATATTGCTTGGTCTTATTCTGTCTACATTATGACATCTTGCTTAATGTGTTACTCTGTTTTTATGAACTTAATACTTTGAGATGCATGCTGGATAACCGTCTTGTGGTGGAGTAATAGTAGTAGACATCAGTAAGTTTAATGGTCTACTTGTCACGGACGTAATGCCTATATAATGATTATACCTTGGATGATCTTCATAACTATGCACAATTCTGTCAATTGCCCAATAGTAATGTGTTTACCCTTCGCTATTCTGCTTTCGAGAGAGATGCCTCTAGTGAACCTATGGCCCCCGGGTCCATTCTCCATATATTTACTAGTTTCAACAATTACTATCAAATTGCTATCATTATCCTAGTTATTATTATCCATTGCTATCTTTACTATTATTTGCTTTTAACCTTGTGGCTAGCAAGAACATGGGGAGTGACGACCCCCTTGCCTTTGTTGGGTGCAAGCAATTATTTTGTTTGTGTGCAGGTGCTACTAACGTTGTACGTGTGTTGTCTCCTACTGGTTCGATAAACCTTGGTTCTTAACTGAGGGAAATACTTTCTGCTGCTGTGCTACATCACCCTTCCTCTTTAGGGAAATCCAACAACTCCTACGGGAGTAGCAGTGTGGTGTCTACACAATGAAATACTGTTGAAAACGTAGATAATCGACACACAAACAGAAATGAGGAGACAAGGAACATGTACACAATGAGAACACATTATATTGGTGTCTCATCCTACAAAGGATATGAGAAAGGACTGTTGATGCAGAGCATGCCACGGACGCCCCCAAGCCATGTTCCCCATTGTCAAAAGGCACATGCATCATAGCTTCATATATGCTAAGGTAAATCTTCTCCTTTACACGTGTCTAACTGGCTCCTTCGAGTATGGTATACTATTTGACCCTCCTCCCTCGTCCATACATAAATTTGAGCGGAGCTTCACACGTATGGAGGGGGAGTTCAAGCACAAGAGTACACCTACACCACCCGCGAGGGAAGCTGGAAAGCGGAGACAGAAGCGCAAGTGGAAGAAGGACCTGGGCTACCCAAAACAGGCAGCCGAACAACCTAGCTACAACTTCACGAGTACTTGAGAGCCAAAAACTCAAGCCAGACAAAAGTCCCCCTTTCTGTATGACAACTTCGTCCAGCAAGCTAGAATGTCCGGCCATCCTCCAAGACTATTCGGCCACTGGATTTTTGCAGTCGATCGATGCTTGAGACAGTCCAAGGAGGCACATCACATCAACGTCCAGACTGTCTATGTGCTTTTCTGCCAAACTATCCGGCGACCTGCCTACACGTAGGAATCTGGCGCACATGCCATGTATCCCATTTCTCACCTAGCCCACTTACCACTTCGTGGGTGTACCTGTATATACCTGATTGAAGTGCTTTTCGACAGATCCCTCGATAGGATATCTGGCCAGATGGGTAGATCAAATGGCAATAGGAGCGGAGTTTTACCAAGGTTCAGGCCCTAGGTTGACGAGGTAATACCCTAATCTTGCTTGTGTATATTGATTGTATAGGGGTTACAAAGATCTAGGGATTGAGCAAACCTCTATGTTTAGATGTTGTCTATTTCACTATCCTGACCCCGGCTTATATGTACCGAGTTCTAGGGTTACAGGTTCTAAGTCGGCTAGGAGGAGTCCTCCGAATGCCGATTGCCTTATCTCATACTTCAATCCTTCCGGGCCCACCATGTTGTAGGGCCATGGGCCGGGTTGATTGGCCCATGACATAACTGATAACCCACAAGTATAGGGGATCGTTTGTAGCCTTTTTCGATAAGTAACAGTGTCGAACCCAATGATGAGCTAAAGGTAGAATTTATATTCTCTTAAAGTTCTATCGACCACCGATACAACTCTACGCACACCAACATTTGCTTTACCTAGAAACAAGTAATAAAACTAGTTTGCAAGAATAAAACTAGAAGTACTTTGCGTGATAATAAAAGTTAATTGTTTAGTAGAGAGCTTTTTGTAGAACAATAAGAAGGATTTGTCCCTAGGTAATTGAATATGACATGTGTGATACTTATCATACTTATGAGGGAGAGGCGTAAGCTAACATACTTTCCGTACTTGGATCACATGCACTTATGATTGGAACTCTAGCAAGCATCCACAACTACTAAATATCATTAAGGTAAAACCCAACCATAGCATTAAGTGTAAAGTCCCCTTCAACCCCATACACAACAATCCTCTTACTCGGGTTTAGGCTGCTGTCACCCCCGCAACCCACTATAAGCGAATCATGAACATATTGCAACACCCTACAACGGTAATCCCACATGCTTGCGCGACGTGGAGGGCACCATAGGACAGCACCATAATAACATACAACTCATGTCAATCACACCATACCACAATTAACCTGTAGGACAAAAGGAATCTACACTGGTACAACGAGCTGCTATACAAACGGTTTTTAACCCCTTTCCGCGACGCAGTTTTAAACCGTCGCCTTGCCTGTGTGTGCGATAGGGGGGGTCCTTCCCACACGACCTAGAAACCGTCGGCGATAGGGCCTCCGGTCACACACGCGGGGCAAAAAGAGCTCGTGTGCGATCGGGCAAGCCATCGCAGACAATTATGCTGGCCCAATCATTTCTGTTCGTATGTTCATCCTACACAGTGAATCTCAGAAAAACGTTTCCGTTCATATGTACATCACACAAAATTTTTATGTGGAAACATTTGTGGAAGGTGGCCTAACACAAACATTTGTCGGGCGAAAGGCGTGTGTGATTGTTCATTGATCCAACACGGCTACTTTCTAGAAACTGTGTGTGTTGTTTGAGGTCATCGCCCACGGTGTTGTCTGACAAACCGTCTGCAATTCAAAAACCCAATAAGCAGACTAATTGGCCTATTATTGATAATGCATTTAGTAATCAAATTGACATTTCATATCAAACACACCATATGTTTCATACCCGTATTACAGCAACCAGGATTTCATAGCTGAATTACATCAGAGTACAACATCACATAGCTTCAGCACTCAGTTACACCATATAGGCATATAGCTAGCTACGCAATTACACAACAGCACGAAGTTTCACATGCAACATCTAAAACCTTTGGAAAGTAGCATCATATACGGTATATAGAGAGATGAATCTCATCTGGAAAACTGCTGAATCTGAAGGCGAATATTGAGCCTTCAATGATGTTGAATGTCCTTGCAACTTTACGCCAGTGGCTGTGGATGATTGCCTGCCCAACCTTCGTCCTCTTGAGGGAGACTTCAATATTGTACCGTGGGTGTTGAATGAGTACCTTCCTCGCCTCTTGACCATGGATGTGGTTTGAGAGGTAATCATCGGTGAACTGCTTTGGAAAGGACTGAAAACAAAGATATGCATAAATATCTGTTCTAAATTTTGAAATGGCGCATAGGAAAAAACACAAGGTAAAAGAGTTAGTACCATCCTATAGTTGACTGATGTCTTCTTCATTGTGCAAACAAATATCTTGTTGTTATTCAACGCTAGTTTCTTTATCCTAACAATCTTTCTGAGTTTCTTGATTTGACTGATATTCATGTCCATCTCATTTCCCCATATGCAAAATGGATCGAACAGTGGGTCTAAACCTCTGACAGCAGGACCTGCATGTGCAAGACCAAATTGTTAAAATCCTAAATATTAGAATGGTTCCTGCAATTGCACAATAATGTGCTATTAGCCAAAGGACCATGCATGTGCAAACCTCGATGGTAAACCTCAGTGCCTCCTATTGTTTCCCTGCAACACATATAAGGCAGATATTGATCAGTTTAAGTGAGAGTTGGCATACTATCAATAGAATATATTAATGAAAACTTGTACCCACAACAAATGAACATCACACTGCAGAATTGTACCAAAAAGTTAACTGGACACCACAACAAATGAAGCAAGCAGTTAACTGAGAACCACATTGCAGAATAGAACATATACTAGAAGATCATACAGTTAACCAAGCCTAGCGTGCTTAAGAACTACTAGGAAATATAGCATTTGTGTATGTTTCTCATGTATAGAGTACATCCAAATTCGATATTATTCCTCACATGCATAACAATAAAAAAATTGTACCCACAGGAATTGAAAATCACATTTCAGGATTGAACCAAACAGTTAACTGAACATCACAACAAATGAACCAAACAGTTAACTGAACATCACATTTCAGAAGATCAGATTGCATATTAACATAACAGAGGACAATTCACTAGAAGGCACCAGAGGCGGCCTTTAGAAAACACCACGAACTGTCGTTTAAAGCAGCCAACCGAGTGGCGGCGTCCGCGTGCGAGGGGTCGACGGTGGCCTCGACGGCGAGGTGCTCCTACAAGATCTGGCGGTCGGCACGCATGGCAGCCATCGCAACCTCATCCGCGCGTGCCGCCGCGATTTGCTTCACCGGTGCCAGATGCTCCTTGAGCTCCTGGCTATAATGCGTGAACCATGGCTATGGGCGGCGCTTAATTGGAGGATGGGGCAGTGATTTGGGTGGAAGATGTCGCGCCGACGGTCGAAGCTTGTGGGATGGAGAAGGATGAGGAGGATGGGGGTGGGTTGTGGATTACCTGACTATATGGACGAGGCCGCGCAGCGGGAAGGAACGCCGCCGGTGAGGAGGCGGCGCTGCAAAGCAAGCAGTGAAGGTTTGAACTTGGAAAGGAAGGAGAAAACAGTGGAAATGTGGCTTTTGGTGGGGGGGGGGACCTAGATATTTCCGTGGTTGCCGAAAATTTACGAACGGTGCAGCGAAAAACTGGCGCGCAAGTGTGGTTGACGCGTGGCCGGTGGACTGTAGCCGACGAACCTTCCTGCGTAAGCCATACATGAGGGAGCCCCAAGATATTTTATACTGCATCGCACACGATTGTTGCTAACAAACTGTTTGTGGTGTAATTGATTTTTTCATTTTGATTTGAAAGACAAAATGGGGTTATGGCAGGAAAGGTCGGTGTTTGAATTGCTAGAACATTTATCTGCAGTGAACATGCAACTATAGGAGTGTCGTGCTAAAATTTGGAATTATTCTGGATTCGTTTGGCATTTTTTATACATTAATTGAGTTTTCTAGGCATTTAATGTGCATAATTCAAATTTGAACTACAGGCACATGCTCCAGTGCACTAAAATGGGTTGAAAAATTGTATATGTGTCCTTGGTTGAATGTTTAGGTCCCGTACAAGAAATGGGAGTGAATTTCAAACATCTAGGCGTCGTGGCTCGGCCGAAAACATTGAGAAACTTGGTTTTTAAATTCCAGTAAATCCAAAAATTGCCTAAAAATCACGGAACTTGGCATGGTGTCTTGACATGGCACCAACACACTCTGGTAAAAAATTTGTTCGATTTGAGACAAGTTTTGGTATAAGCTTCTTACAAACCGGAGCTTCTCTCAAGAAGGCTCATGGTTCCGATAGTGGATGTGTCACCTTTGTGGGCGAAACGACATACGCTGCCTCTTCCTGCCTTGATTTTTTTACAGAGGCAAAAAATACCAATAGGAGTGTCGTGCTAAAATTTGGAATTATTCCGGGTTCGTTTGGCCCTTTTTATACATTTATTAAGTTTCTAGGCACTTAATGTGCATAATTCAAATTTGAACTACATGCACATGCTCCAGTGCACCAAAATGGGTTAAAAAATCGTATATGTGTCCTTGGGTGAATGTTTAGGTCCCATACAAGAAATGGGAATGAATTTCAAACATCTGGGCGTCGTGGCTTAGCCGAAAACATTGAGAAAACTTGGTTTTTCAATTCCTGTAAATCCAAAAATTGCCTAAAAATCACGGAACTTGGCATGGTGTCTTGACATCGCACCAACATGCTGTGGTAAAATTTTTGTTCGATTTGGTACAAGATTTGGTATAAGCTTCTTACAAACTGGAGCTTCTCTCAAGAAGGCTCATGGTTCCGATAGGGGGGATGTGTCACCTTTGTGGGCGAAACGACATACGCTGCCTCTTCCTGCCTTGATTTTTTTATAGAGGCAACAAAGACCAATAGGAGTGTCGTGCTAAAATTTGGAATTATTCCGGGTTCGTTTGGCATTTTTTATACATTAATTGAGTTTTCTAGGCATTTAATGTGCATAATTCAAATTTGAACTACAGGAACATGCTCCAGTGCACCAAAATGGGTTGAAAAATCGTATATGTGTCCTTGGGTGAATGTTTAGGTCCCATTCAAGAAATGGGAATGAATTTCAAACATCTCGGCGTTGTGGCTCGGCCGAAAACATTGAGAAACTTGGTTTTTAAATTCCTATAAATCCAAAACTTGCGTGAAAATCATGAAACTTGGAATGTTGCCTAGACATGGCACCAACATGCTGTGGTAAAAATTTTGTCCAATTTTTGGAAGGTGCACAGATTAACAACCAACAAAGTCATTTTGGAACAAAGAGCTGCCATGTTACAATCGGAAACACAAGTGCTATTCAAACCATGGGCGTTGTACTAACCATTTACATGCCACCACGCGTCCCCATTTTTATTGGCTAGGAGGCGACGTGCGGGGTAGCTATTTGAGTAGACGGGAGGCGTGGAGCAGACCGCTGCGCAGGCTCACCGGGAGGCGAGCCCTTTGACCTCCATCCGCCGCCCACCTTGCTCCAAACTTCTCCATTAATGGCGCACGAGCCCCAGTTTTAATGGCGTGGCTAGGCCTCAGTCGACTGAGATTTAAGAGAGAGAAATAAAATATGAAAAGAAATTTTTGCACGGATCTTGATGTAAGATCTCACGGACATAGCATCGACTAAGACTTAGCAAGACTGATATATATGAAGACGATGGCAATGGATAATAATAATAATTGTCTTACATATTCAGGAAGATAATTAAAGATGCCACATGCGGCAACGCCCGAAAAACACAAGGGCAAAAGAAGGAAGACACAGACAATGATCTGGGTCGCTGCTCTCTACTTCACCTCGATCTACTACGCCATCTTCGTCATTTCGTCCACCTTGATCTCCTTCACATCCTTAATCCGTCGCTTGCGAGCAACCACGGATTCCTCCAGGAGCATGTCACGCTCAATGCAAAGATTAGCATTCTCGTCCATAAGTTTCCTGACCATGACAGTCGTCTTCTCCAACACGGCAGTTGTCTCCTCGTGCTGCTTCACCCTGTCGGCGATCTTCGCCCTTTGCAGGTCGCGCTCGGTGCGGAGCCTCCGGATGACGCCGGTGGACTTATCGAACGCGGCATAGCTCTCCTTCTGCAGCTTCGCCCAGCGGGGGATGTCATCGTCCATCAGCCTATTGAGCATAGCGCGCATGTGCCTGTGAGAGCCCTCGAGTGCCCGCGATAGATCCATCCAGGCCGCCGCGATGCGGCAGGACCTCTCTGCTGCTTCCGCGGCGCGGCGTGACATCTGTGCCGCTTCCGCGGCGCGGCCAGACCAATTTGCTGCTTCGGCGCCGTGGCGGGACCTCAGTGCTGCTTCGGCGGCGCGGCGGGACCTCTCGGTTGATATCGCGGCGAGGCGGGACATCTCTGCTGCTTCGCGCTCCGCTCCGTGGTCATTTCTGGACCAAGAACTCCTCCCAAGGGCCATGGGAAATGCAAGGAAGGACGAAGACTTGTTTATTTGTTGATCAGGAATTGAGGAGGAATGTGCAGTCATTTTCGAGTAGGTGGTATTTATAACCTAGTAATAAGCTGCTAAGTGGGAAAACGTTTAGGTTTTCATCGGTGTGAACAGGTTTGCACTTACATATCGGTGTGAATCGGAGTAATTTGGAATGTGACGGGAAAGAAGCTCAAAATTATTTGACGGTTCTGGTTTCGAAGTGCGGCACGATTCTCGAATGGTGTAATTAATGTGGCCAAGCGTTCTCAGATGCGTACGTGGCGTGTGCACCGCAATCGGCGATGTCAGCACACGACTTGTTCCATCAACCGTGTGCGCTTGTTATTACCATCGCGCACAATTATTTTAATTAGAATGTGTGCCCGTATATCGCAGACTCCTTGATCTGGCTGACCGTTTCTGTTGTGTTGGGTAATCGCAAACAGTTCATCCGAGCGAACCGCATGCTGTATATCGCACACACCTTGATCTGCCTGACCGTTTCTGTTGTGTTGGGTAATAGTAAACAGTTCATCCGAGTGAACAGTATGACATGTATCACACACACCTCGATTTGGCTGACCGTGTTTGTTGTTCTGTCTTATCGCAAACAATTCGTATGGATCAAATGTATGCCACATATCGCACACGCGTCTCTAATCTAAATTGTGTTTGTTGTTCTGTCTTATCGCAAACAGTTCGTATGGATCAACTGTATGCCACGTATCGCACATGCGTCTCTAATCTGAATCGTTTTTGATGTCTCTGGCATCACAAACAGTTCGTCTTATTGGCGACGGTTTTAGTACTACACCGTTTGCGATTAATGCATCGCACACAGTTTGGTCGCGGGGTCTCTGACTGATGTGTCGCGTTAGGACCTTCCTACAGTATTGCTACTCAAACATCATAGGATGGCAACTCATCATTGGATAATAATATGTGGCATAAAGCACCATGTTCAAGTAGAGATTATAGCGGGAAAAGAGAGGTTACACCGTTGTAAGGAGAGGGAGAGAGTTGGTGTTGATGGTGGCGAAGTTGTTGATGTAGATCACCATCACGATGGTTTCCCCGGCGGCGCTCCGGCGCCACTGGAAGAGAGGGGGAGAGAGCCCCCCTCCTTCTTCTTCTTCCTTGGCCTTTCCCCTAGATGGGAGAAGGTTTCCCCCTCTAGTCCTTGGCGCCATGGCCCCCGAGGGGCGGGACCTCCCCCTAGTTTGGATCTCTCTCTCTTTGTTTTCTTCTCTATTTCGCGTCCATTTTTGGAGCCCTTCACCATTTCTTATATTCCCAGAGATCCGTAACTCCGATTGGGCTAAAATTTTGAGGGGATTTTTCTCCGTAAATTATCTTTCTTGCAACGAAAGAAGGACTCCAACCGACCTACGAGGTGCCCACAAGGCAGGGGCACCCAGGGGGTAGGGCGCACCCTGTTGCCTTGTGGGGCCCTCGGGCACCGTCTTGCGCTGATTCTTTCTCCCAAAAATCACATATATTCCAAAAAAAATCTTCGTAAAATTTTATCGCGTTTGGACTTCGTTTGATATGGATTTTCTTCGAAACAAAAAACATGCAACAAACAGGAACTGGCACTGGGCACTAGATTAATATGTTAGTCCCAAAAATAATATAAATTGTTGCCAAAAGTATGTGGAAATAATAGGATATTGGCATGAAACAATCAAAAATTATAGATACGACGGAGATGTATCAGCATCCCCAAGCTTAATTCCTGCTCGTCCTCGAGTATGTAAATGATAAAACAAAGATAATTTTTTATGTGGAATGCTACCTAGCACAATCTAGATCATGTAATCTAATCATGGCATGAATATTAAGATATGAATGATTCAAGGCAATAGTCTATCATTTGATACAAAGACATCAATACTTAGGTATACTAACAAACAATCATGCCCTTCAAAATAAAGAATGCTAAAGAACGTTATCCCTACAAAATCATATAACTTAGCATGCTTAGTCTTCCTAGCATAAAGTATAAATCATGAGCACCCCGGTGCCAAACCAAGCAATTGTATCATACTTTTTCTCGCTTCAGCTTTTTCAACTTCACTCAATACATGAGCGTGGGCCATGGACTTAGCACTTTAGATGGCAAAGAGAATGATGATTGGGGTTTATAAGAGAAGACAAAAGTATAACAAAGTCTCACATCAACGCGGTTGATCGTTAGGCAATGGAGAGGCCTTACAATCAATGTTAATGCGAGGAGTAGGGATTGCCATGCAACGAATGCACTAGAGCTATAAGTGTATGAAAGCTCTCCTAATGCACCTAAGTGGGTGTGCATCCAACTTGGTTGCTCATGAAGACCTCGAGCATTTGAGGAAGCTCGTCATCGGAATATACAAGCCAACTTCCATAATGTAAAGATCCCACTAGCATAGTCATGAAGTATATGAAAACTCTCTATATGAAGTACATGGTGCTACTCTGAAGCACAAGTGTGGTAAAAGGATAGTAGCATGCCCCTTCTCTCTTTTTCTCTCATTTTTTCTCTTTTTTTATTTTTTTCTTTTCTCTTTTTTCTGTGGGCTCTTTTTGGCCTCTTTTTTTTAGGACAGTCTCATGGACCTCATCCCCATTTTTTCAAGGACTCATAAGTCTCCACCATTCTTTTCCTCACTAGGGCAATGCTCTAATAATGATGATCATCACATTTTTATTTACTTACAATTCGGTAAACTGAAAAAGATGACTACATATGATTGCCTCTGGCGGTGTACCAGGATGTGCAATGATCTAGCGTAACATGTATAACAATGATGAACAGTGGCTGCGCCACAAATATCATGTCAGCTCTATATGATCATGCAAAGTAATATGACAATGAATGCTCAAGTCATATGAAGAGTAACAATGGAAGTTGCATGGCAATATATCTCGGAATGGCTATGGAAATGCCATGATAGGTAGGTATGGTGGTTGTTTTGAGGAAGGATATAATAAGGCTTATGTGTGATAGAGCGTATCATATCACGGGGTTTGGATGCACCAGTGAAGTTTGCTCCAAGTCTCAAGGTGAGAACGGGTAATGCATGGTACCGAAGAGGCTAGCAAAATATGGATAGGTGGGAGTGCTTAAGTCCACAAACTCACATTAGTCATAAAGAACTCATATACTTATTATGAAAATTTCAAAGCCCTCGAAGAAAAGTACTATCGCATGCCCCGAGGGGGAGGTTGGGAGGAGTTAACCATCGTGTGCCCCTGATCTGGACAACACAAATGATTTCAATCAGGGATAAATTATGCTCCAACTTCATCGCAAAACTAGAGGCTATACGGGCATGCTTCGAGAATCACAAACTTTATCATCGATGTTTTTACTAAACATGATTATCAACTAATACACCCACATATTACCATCTTAATATCGCAAAACTTTTGCAGGGAATCAAACATATCATATTCAGTGATCTACAATTTTTATACAGGATTTTATGACTAACCATGTGAATGACCAATTCCTGTTAACTCTCTAAATAGATATAAGTGAAGCATGAGAGTTTAATTCTTTCTACAAAAGCTCGGCCAAGATCTAACAAATATAAGTGAAGCAAAAGAGCACGCTACAAATAACGGTGTTCCAATGTAGAGAAACGAGCATCCAAACTTCAAAAGATATAAGTGAAGCACATGAAGCATTCTATAAAGCCGTACTCAAAAGATATAAGTGAAGTTCCAAGAGCATTCTATAAATAAACCAAGGACTATCTCATACCAGCATGGTGCATAAAATAAAAGGGAAAAACAAACACAAAAGATGCTCCAAGAATTTACGCATATCATGTGAACAAAACAAAAACCGAGACATACCGATAATTGTCGAGGAACAAAGATGGGATGCCTTACGAGGCATCCCCAAGCTTAGATGCTTGAGTCTCCTTGAATATTTACTTGGGGTTCCTTGGGCATCCCCAAGCTTGAACTCTTGCCTCTCCTTATTCTTCTCATATCGATGCCTCCTCGGTCTTCGAACACTTCATCCACACAAAACTTAACCGAACTTTTATTAGAGAGGTTAGTATATATAACATCAAATACCTTCATGTCTTGCTGTAACAATATTATATAATTATAATCCAAACATTACCTACTGTATTCTAACACAATTCTAATGCTCCCACAGCAATGGGGCTTGGCAAAATTGCAAACATAAGCAGATAAAGAAACTATAACAGCAATCTGTGAAAACCGGACAGTCTGTAAAGATGTAGATGAAACATATACTTCTGTAACTCCAAAAATTCTGAAAAATTAGGACGTAATAAAAAAACTCATAACAGTACTGTGTAAAAATTTCATAATTTTTCACGTTCCAGTAAAATATTAAAATTCAAACACTACAACAAAAGTTTCTGTTTCTGCACAGCACACACCAAAAAAGCAATTTAAACTCCCTAAAGGTAAATCTTGGCACATTATTTTTATAATACAATGGATTTGTACAAGGGTATAATTATTTTTGTTGAAAAGTTTCTGTAATTCAAGATTTACAAAGCTTTCATAGGCATGAACAAAGTTCAAGGCTAGCCCCCACTTCCACATTGCTCATCTGTCTCACTTTCACTTTTCTTTTTGAAATTTTTTTAGGTTCCCCTCTATATTTTTTTGTTTTTAAATATTTTAAAAGCACACAACAAAAGAAAATGACTCTCTAAAACTTCCGGGTTGTCTCCCAGGCAGCGCTTTCCTTAAAGCCATTAAGCTAGGCATAAACTGCTCAAGTAATTGATCCACCCGAATCCCAAGGTATATCAAAGCCAATTTTAATTAACAATGATTTATAATTTAGTAGTGAGCACAAAGCAACATATATAATAGAACAACGGATTCTAACTCTCTTCCTATGCATCGGCATGTCATAAAAGAACAATTCATGCACACATAATAAAGGCTGATACATAGCATAAACAGTATCATACAATTTTATCGCATTAGAAACATAGAGAGGTGGAGATATGGTTCCTCTCTCATAATAATTACAAGTAGGAGCAGAAAGCACATGCATATTATATCCATCAAAATCATCATGTGCAATGGTAAAACGCAACCCATCAATATATAATCCTTAATAAGTGCAAACTTCTCCGATATAGTGTAGTTGGGAGAATTCAAAAAGATGATAGGACTATCATGTCTGGGTGTAATAGCAACAATTTCATTTTTAACATAAGGAACTATAGCAAGTTCATCTCCATAAGCATCATTCACACTGGCATCTTGGCCATAAGCATAGCAAGCATCAAGTTCATCATAAAGGAATATTTCAAATGAATCCAAGGGATCATAGCATTCATCCTTCGGTAAGCACGAAGGGAAATTAAACAATGTATGAGTTGAAGAGTTACTCACATTACAAGGTGGGCACGGGTAGCTAATCCGCTTTTCCTCCTTTTGTTCTTCGCTCTCCTCCTCATCTTTTTCATCTAATAAGCTCAAAGTTTCAGCAATTCCTTCTTCCACAGATTCCTGCAAAATATTAGTCTCTTCCAAAGCAGCAGACATTCTCCCAATAAATTCATTAAATTAAGCATTAGAAGCATAGTTTTCATAGCAATATTTAAGTATGATATTTTTTTTAGATTTGTAAAGTGTGGCATCATACTTTTTAATCAAATAATCAATTTCATAGGCACCCTTAAAAGCAACAAATTCTTCAATTTGTTCAATATCATAGTAGCTACAAACACCTTTCGCATATGAAGATAATATTTCATTATCATTAAACTCAAATTGGTAGGGAAGGTGTTTTTAGGGTCCTTTCTAGAGCAACAAGTAAAATCATATATTTCATATAAATTCCAAGCAATCCAAGTGAGATATTTGATCGCATAAGTGTTTCCCCTTTTGAGACAAGCGGAGTCGCACAAAATAAGTATTCTCATCTAATGATTTTCCCTCAACTAAGATGGGTTTTTAGCACAAGCACAAATGGATCGAAGATGATCCAAGTAAAAAAGCTTCAGCAGTAAGGAAGATTTTGGGTGGTTCCTCAACCATTGGGTTATCAAGTGCAACTAATTTTTTTTGGTATTTTACGTTTCCTACCCATAACTAAAGATAGAAAACAAGAACAGAAAATGAAATCTACCTAGAGATAAAGCCAACAAGCACACACGAGAATATTCCCCCTACGCTATTGCTCCCCGACAACGGCGCAAGAAAAAGGTCTTGATAACCCACAAGTATACGGGATCATTTGTAGCCTTTTTTTGATAAGTAAGAGTGTCGAACCCAACGAGGAGCTAAAGGTAGAACTTATATTCTCTTCCAAGTTCTATCGACCACAGATACAACTCTACGCACACCAACATTTGCTTTACCTAGAAACAAGTAATAAATCTAGTTTGCAAGAATAAAACTAGAAGTACTTTGCGGGATAATAAAATTTAATTGTTTAGTAGAGAGTTTTTTGTAGAACAATAAGAAGGATTTGTACCTAGGTAATTGAATATAACATGTGTGATACTTATCATACTTATGAGGGAGAGGCGTAAGCTAACATACTTTCCGTACTTGGATCACATGCACTTCCGATTGGAACTCTAGCAAGCATCCGCAACTACTAAAGATCATTAAGGTAAAACCAAACCATAGCATTAAGTGTAAAGTCCCCTTCAATCCCATACGCAACAATCCTCTTACTCGGGTTTAGGCTGCTGTCACCCCCGCAAGCCATTATAAGCGAATCATGAACATATTGCAACCACTGTTCAAAAAATCGTCTGATTCAGCAAATTGTTGTCCGATTTATCGCTACTCGGGGGGTGACCGATAAGATTATGCCATATCATCGCCATTTATCGTTTGGGCCGATTTATCACTCTGACAAGCGATTTATCAAAAATCTACCAATAAAACGGGCCTATTCCTAGCAATCTGTGTGCAAGAACTATGTTTATTTCTGTTTTTTGACCGTGTTATGTAATATGTAGTGTTGTCCTATTTTGTTTGTCATTGTACAAGGATTCAAAGCCAAGTAAACAAGATAACACTTTTGCTCAATATTGTTTTTGTGTTGAATATAACATATTTTAGTGCTGGGAACTTGGGATTTACAAGAAATGCCCGATTAATAGTCGACCGATAAAATCGATTAATCGGCCGATTTCTGACTAATCTTTAATCCTCAGTCGATCGAAACGCTAATGACAAGCGATATCCTCAACATTGATTGGAACACCCTACAGCGGTAATCCCACACGCTTGCGCGACATGGAGGGCACCATAGGATAGCACCATAATAACATACAACTCATATCAATCACACCATACCACAATTAACCCGTAGGACAAAAGGAATCTACTCAAACATCATAGGATGGCAACACATCATTGGATAATAATATGTGGCATAAAGCACCATGTTCAAGTAGAGATTGCAGCGGGAAAAGAGAGGTTACACTGCTATAAGGAGAGGGAGAGAGTTGGTGTTGACGGTGGCGAAGTTGTTGATGTAGATCACTGTCACGATGGTCCCCCCGGCGGCGCTCCGGCGCCACCGGAAGAGAGGGGGAGAGAGCCCCCTCCTTCTTCTTATTCCTTGGCCTTCCCTCTAGATGGGAGAAGGTTTCCCTCTCTGGTCCTTGGCCGCCATGGCCCCCGAGGGGGGGGGGGAGCCTCCCCTAGTTTGGATCTCTCTCTCTCTATTTTCTTCTCTGTTTCGCATCTGTTTTTGGAGCCCTTCACCATCTCTTATATTCCCGGAGATCCGTAACTCCGATTAGGCTGATATTTTGAGGGGATTTTTCTCAAGAAATTATCTTTCTTGCGGCGAAAGAAGGGCTCCAACCTACCTACGAGGTGCCCATAAGGCATGGGGCGCGCCCTGTTGCCTTTTGGGGCCCTTGGGCACCGTCTTGCGTTGATTCTTTCTCCCCAAAATCACATATATTCCAAAAAAAATCTCCATAAAATTTTATTGCGTTTGGACTTCATTTGATATGGATTTTCTGCAAAACAAAAAACATGCAACAAACAGGAACTGGCACTGGGCACTGGATTAATATGTTAGTCCCAAAAATAATATAAATTGTTGCCAAAAGTATGTGGAAATAGTAGGATATTGGCATGAAACAATCAAAAATTATAGATACGATGGAGACGTATCAATAACCTGCCTGGGGAGGGGGGCAGGCCGCCTTCGTCAAGTCGGCTTCCGTTAAGGTGAGGCACCCCTCGGCCGTAGCACCGTAAGTAGCCCTTGAATTGGTATTCAAATCTGGATGGTTCCTGGTCGGGGTCGATTTGCTGGAACTGGCCTGTGCAAGCTGGTCGAAGTCAAAGCCAGTTCATGAAGCTATTTGGTCTTGAATTTGTTGATGTAGATAGCCAATATCCACGGTGAAGTCATCCCGCAAAGCCGGCTCCCGTGGACTGGTTTCCCGTGTAGTGTGTCTAAAAATACTTTTGAAGCCAGAGCCCGGGTCCTCCAAAGGGACCGGGCCAGGCTTTGGCTCACCTAGTCGAACCAAATCACATCGTTCAGGACAACCGTCAGTCAACGTGATGTACGCATGGAATCATGCGACCCACCTGAGCCACATCTTGTCACCCATCGTGGTGTGATAGGACGACACGTCTCGGACCCAGTGTTATTAACGGAAATGCCTCGATCCCTGTTCTAATTAAGCAAGGTTAGTGGGATATGGACAGGCTTGTATCTCCACGTGTCACGAATTTATGCACACCGCTTCCCATCACGCAACGGCTTATAAGGAAAGAACCACTACGGTCATAGTGCATGCCCATTTTCTCCTCTTTTCCTCCATCATTCTTTCTCTCATCAACCACTCACCGCCATTAATGTTGCTACTGTTGTTCAAGCTTCAAGCTTTCCACCCATCTTGCTCCAATCCACCCACGTGCACATACCTGCCGCAATGCTGCCCAAGTCAGGAAAAACCCAGGCACCACTGCGGGAAAGAAGGCCACCACCGGCAAGAAAATCGCCGACAACAAGGGGAAATTGAAGGTGGCATCGAAAACCAAGGGCAAGTGGATGGCGTCCACTGCTAATGAAGGGCATGTCACGCACCTCATCGAGTTGGGGTATCTGCCACCACCCGCAGTCGATGAGTACCATTCGCCGGTGATGACCAACGAGGATGGGGAAGACTTCACTGGGTTGATTCCACACCCACACGGTGACAAGCGGGTATGCTTTGTTTCATTCCTCCTGCGTGGTGTGGGTTTTCCTCTTCACCCCCTCTTTTAAGGTCTTCTGCATTTTTACGGCCTTCAACTCCATCACCTGACTCCAAATGGCTTCCTCCACATTGCTTGTTTCGTGGCCTTGTGTGAGCTTTTCCTCGGCATTGAGCTGCACTTCGGCCTCTGGCGCCACTACTTCTTGGTCAAACTCCAGACAGATGTGATGGAGACTTGCGAGTGTGGATGAGCCACCATCACCAACGTGACCGGATTTGGATATCTCAGCGGAGAACTGGCCGATACCAACAAAAAGTGGCAGGAGGGGTGCACTACTACAGGATGGTCCTAACGTGACACATGTATAGGAGATCAATCGACCAAACTGTGTGCGATACATTAATCGCAAACGGTATCGTAATAAAACCGTCACCAATAAAACGAACAGTGTGCGATGGCGGATCCATCAAGCACGATTCAGAAAATAGTTGCGTGTGAGAATCGTGGCATACAGATAATCTATACGAACTGTTTACGATGGGCCAAAACAACAGAAACGGTCAGCCAGATCAAGGTGTGTGTGATAGACAGCATACAGTTCACTCAGATAAACTGTTTGCGATGAGCCAAAACAACAGAAACGGTCAGCTAGGTCAAGGTGTGTGCGATAGACGGCATACACGTCACTCAGATGAACTGTTTGTGATGATCCAAAATAACACAAATGATTCGGCTTAACAAGATGCGTGTGATACTCGGCAAACAGGTCACACGTATGAGCTGTTTGCGATGAGAAAAAATAACACAAATGTTTCGGCGTAACAAGATGTGGGTGATACCCGACATACAGGTCACTCGGATGAACTGTTTGCGATAATCCAGAAGAACACAAACGATTCGGCGTAACAAGATGTGTGTGATACCCGGCAAACATGTCAGTAATCAGAATTATGTGGGAAGACCGATAATAACACAGACGATAAGCACCTGATTCAGAAAATGATTGCACAAATTATCGTTCGTACTCATACATAATCAACTAAACAACATAATAGCGACATTACATATCAGCAAGGTTCAGAAAATAGCAAAATATAAACAGCTACTCATCGGCGTTGTTGCGGGGCTGGTCTGTTGGTGCGTTAATGTTGAAATATTCTCTGCACTGATGCAAAATCCTCTCTCGGACGGAAGGATCCAGATTCGGGTCGGCGACGACCATGTCCTTGAACATTTTATAGGCCCGGCCATTCCTCTGCTCCAGCTCCATCACAGTAGCTCCGGGCTCAGGGAAAATCCCATCCACGGCCAAATGCGCGCGTGCGACGCTGCCTTGACGGACATGTTCCAAGCGGCTGTAAACAGCAAAGGCATCATCTGCGTGTGCTGCTAGAGCTCTAGCAGACTCTAATGAGGATGCCGCCCTTACCACAGCCAAATCCGCGCGTGCCGCCAAGGCAACGGCGGCCTCATCAGCGCGTGCCGCACTGGTCGCGTACTCAACCGTGCGTTCCACGTACAGAACCACGCGTGCCCCAAACAGATCTGCTGCAACCGCCAACTCTTCCGCGCTTGCCGCCAAGCCCGCCGCACCCTCATCCGCGCTTACCGCCGCCGCCGCAGGTTCCTGCGTGCGTATGAGCGGCGTCACCCCCATGCCTTCCGTGATGGAAAGGGTGGTTCTAGTTTCTTAGGACATCTGTAATGTGGAGGATTTTGTGGAGGCAAGGACAGAGGGGAGAAGAACGCCAGATTTGGGGACTGCGAGAGGAAAGAGACGATAGAGAGCGAAGAGAGGATATTTATTGTGTCCCTAACCATTGCAGACAGTTGCTACAATTGTTTTGTGTGCGATTATGTGTGTGGAAAAACCTTTGAAAATGCAAACGAGTTGTTTGCGATGGCTAGGAGCATCACACACGATGCGTGGTGCGGGTACTCGTGTGTGATGATTTGTAAGTTACACATACATTTCCTTATGTTAACATGTCTGTGATAACACGTGACACCGCGTACGGTTGTGTGCTGGGAATTGTGTGCTCCACTTAGTCTTCCCGCGCTCTAGCGAAGGCTTCCCGCGCAAGCACCAGCCACAGGGGTAAATTGTAAAATCCCCAATCCCCTAGCCAGCTGCTAGCTATAAATAACCACAACAATGGCCGCCGCCGACGACTCACTACTGATCCCCCTTGCTAGCTAGTTACCCACAGATATACCAGCATACCCGGCCCCAACAGCCAATGACAGGATGGACTTGGGCGACAGGGGAATTGAGGCTGCCGGCACGATGGTCGGCTTTGCGGTCGACGGCCATGCCGCCGCCTCTCCCGACGACAGCCAGAGGAGGCAGGAAACGCGATACGAGCAAGCCACCAGGTTAGCCAGGGTCGTCCTGAAAGCGGCTAGGGATCGCCAGCGGGCGATACTGCGGGCTCGGCGCAGAGTGCGGCAGATGGTGCGGGCGGCAGAGCAGGAACTGCGATGACGCAAGGACAACTGCGCCAGTGGCGACCGCCACACTAGGCGCAGGCTTATGTCCCAGATGGAGGAGGGTGCAGCGCCAGAAGTCGCCGGGGCAAGCCTGGGGGCCGTGACGATAGCCCTAGCGAGAGCCAACGTCGTCTCGTCGGCCATCGGGACGATGTACGCAGACCGGATGGTCGCGGCAGCCCTGGTGAGAGCAGCGCCCAAGGCAATTCCGGCGATTACCAATGTCGAGGCTGCCCCAGCGTTGATCGATCAATGTGTAGGTCATCGACTTGGCGACCTCCTCTCCTCCTGAGCCCAGGATCGACACGATGATGGACAATGGCGTCTGTGCGTGCGGGGTTCGCGTCAGGGGTAGTAGCTCTTTTGTGCGCATGCGGTTCGTTATATTGATGTAAATTAGGGAGCTAATGGTTTGTAAATTACTCCTCGAACTAGGCACTGGACCAATTTGAGCATATATATGCTCGATTGATTTGTTCATGCATGTCAAATATGTCAATTGTATGGGCTGGCCTATCTATATATTATCTCATTTTGCAATATGGACAATTAATGTGCAAACCTTTTGGACATCGGCGATGATCGCCTCTTCGAAAACATGGACATCCTTTACTCTACCGGGCACGCGCTTAAACTGAATGAACTGTGTGCGATAGTAATACTTTCCATGAAAATTTAAGAACCTGAAAAACAGCATTTGAGTAACATATAGTGGTGACACTATTCAACAAAAGGTGATACTAATACTTTCCATGAAAATTCTGAACTGAACAATTTTGATAACCATATGGTCCATATCTACATACTTGAGATAGTAACAAGTAGCACATTTTAAGAAACAGAGGGCCAACAAGCACAACTATCCGCTGGAAGTAGCTTGATCATGGCGACTCGGCATCTCGTCAATGAAAAGGAAGATCCCTCATGTGCCTTCGTAGAGCATGAGTATAACAGTGTCTCTGATTTTCAAATGTGGATGCATTGCCATGACAACCGAGAACCTATTAATTTGAATGGTTCCATTTGTGCGGGAAATGCAGTACCTTGCAATCACTTTGGCGTTCTTAGCAGGCACAAGTGTAATTCGACCACGCTGAGAAATCAATTCAGGAATAGCTGCAGCGGGCAATTTCTATTGCAATGAAGAATAAAAACCAATTGTAACATATCATTGAAGCTATATATAGTTTATGAACAACAACATACAAATAAGACTTTGTACCAGCATTTTGTTCACATAATTGGTCTTGTTCAATCTGTGCACCAGTAGTAGATTTATTCCCATCCCAAATCCAGCGTTCATACGCTGTGCTAGGTCTTTCAGATTATCAACAAATTTTATGACATGCTCCAAGTCTTTCTAGTGAAATTTGGTATGCCGAGTAACATACAGTTTGTTAACTATGCGTCCAACATATCCTGCTTAAAAGGTTCAAAGGGAATATTTAGTCAGAACATGGCAGAAGAATAGTGGGCATAAATTGGTAATTGGAAGTTGTTAGTAGCTAGGAACAGAGTCAAAAAATGAAATCCCAATTGGTTGCTCAAATAGTGATCATTTAGCCAGAACAATTACTATTTTGCTAATAAGTAATATGCCTACATGGAGAAAGTTGAAAGAACACTAACCTCGATCAAACTGTGGTCGGCTGATGACGCTGGGGAAGTAAACATCCATGCTTACTTGACCATACTGTGGTGCACGCAATAGAATTTTATTGCCAGCTTTCAGTTCATAAAACATAGAAAAATTTCTCCAAAGGTCCGCATCAAAATAGTAGCGACCATCTTTATCAACTTTTACCCTAACTGTCATTGTAAATCCATGTTGCGTGGTCAATATGACATCCATGGAGTCATCAACAAAGTAAAGGCCAAGATTTCCTTGTACACGTGTTCTTGCAAAGCAAGGGATATACCGCGGGGAATGAAAATTAAGATCGTTACATGCAAATATGGGAATAATTGAGAGAACAAAACAATAGCTGAAAGCAAAGTACAAAAATATATAATTAAACAGATATTGTAACCAAGATTTCATGCAAATATGTGAGTAACTAAAAGAACAATATGTCTTTTTATTTTTGAAGGGAACAATACATCATTAATTTGCCTAATTTAGAAAAAAAATCCTCTTTGACGTTTATGGTGCATGTCGCACCTTTTATCTAAATATAGCAATATATGGTATATGTTCATAAAATTGGACCATGCCAACCGTGGTAGGATGAGATTGAGCATATCGTGTGCTCCTTGAAGTCATCTGGTATGGTGAGATAGAACCACACTGGCCTGATTTGTGCTTGCACTCGGGAGACTTGAATGAAAACCCTCGAATCAGCTATAAAAAAAATGAACCCACAGCGATTTCCGCCGGGTGATTAACAGGGACAGACGGACTGAGATAAGTGATTAGCGAATATTTTGCTAAATTAATTACCTTGTTCTCCATGAGAGAGAGAAATACCCCGGCCCAAGCCCGCGGAAAATCCCGCAGAAAACCCCAATCGACCAGAGTCGAGAAAGTCGGTGCCGATAGGCGTCGGCGAGGGAAAGAAACAAAATGCGGTGGCGTTTGTTGGCGGTAGCCGGCTACGAGGGGCGCCATCGAGATCAAAGTTTTGGTGTCGAGAATGAGCAATGACGACGTCGGCGCAGATAGGCGGCGGCAAGCGGCAGAGGCGAAATCCTGTGCCATTTGGCGCGCGACCGAAGCTTGCCGGCGACAGTCGTCGAGCTAAGGGGTGGCCGTGGCGATAGAAGTTGACATGCAGAGTTGCGGAGGAGTGTAGTGCGAGTGAGGAGTGAGGACGAAGGGGGGAGGGGGGAGGGTTTTCTTTTCTTTTTTGATGTGTTGGTGAGAGTTTTCTGCGCCAAAATAATGCGCTGCGGAGGCAACGTTTCGTAAACACAACCCATGTGTGATTAATGTTACCAAGATTGGAAGAGAATCCAAATTTCCTTGGACGTTTGTCCTTGAGGTTTTTTTTCTATGTTCAACATACACCCTAGAATTCACCTTGTTCAAATTTGGCACTTTTCTGGGCTCATATACTATATTTGGGCCTTTATTTGCATTTTCTAGGCATTTATGCACATAATTCAAATTCGCACAATCGGTGCATGAAAAGGTGCACAATAACAGTTTGAAAAATCAAGCTTGTGGTATTTATTAAATTTTCATGCCTTTTACAAGGCAATAGGGACAGATTTCAATGATATGTGTGGCAAGAGTCAACCACAAACGTTTCGTTTATTGGTTTTTCAACTCTAGAAAAATGAAAAAAATGCCTCAAAAACAAGATACCTGGCATGGTGCCATGGTATGAACTCAACATGCTGTGGTAATTTTTTGAGAAGGTTTGGCTAATGTCGTTATACACGCTCTTCATAAATCGAACCATCACCCAGGAAGTTTCATGGTTTCGAGAGGGAAATCACCAAGTTTGAAGGGGAATCCAAATATCCTTCATTGTTTGTCCTTGAGTTTTTTCTATGACCGACATACCCCCTAGAATGCACCGTGTTCAAATTTGGCTCTTTTCCGGGCTAATTTACTATATTTGGGCAATTATGTGCATTTTCTAGGCATTAATGCACATAATTCAATTTCGCACAATCGGTCCATGAAAAAGTGCACAAAAACAGTTTGGAAAATCATGCTTGTGGTATTTAGTAAATTTTCATGCCTTTTACGAGGAATGGGGAGTCAAGGACATGTGTGGCAAGAGTCAATCACGAACGTGTCGTTTATTGGTTTTTCAACTCTAGAAAATTGAAAAACATGCCTGAAAAACATGAGACATGGCATGGTGCCATGGTACGACCTCAGCATGTTGTGGTAAATTTTTGAGAAGGTTTGGCTAATGTCGTTATACACGCTCTTCATAAATCGAACCATCACAGAGAAAGTTTCATGGTTTCGAGAGGGAAATCACCAAGTTTGAAGGGGAATCCAAATTTCCTTCCTCGTTTGTCCTTGAATTTTTTTCTACGATCAACATACACCCTAAAATGCACCGTGTTCAAATTTGGCTCTTTTCCAGGCTAATTTACTATATTTGGGTCATTATGTGCATTTTCTAGGCATTAATGCACATAATTCAATTTCGCACAATCGGTCCATGAAAAAGTGCACAAAACGGTTTGGAAAATCATGCTTGTGGTATTTAGTAAATTTTCATGCCTTTTACGAGGAATGGGGACATATTTCAAGGATATGTGTGGCAAGATTCAACCACAAACGTGTCATTTATTGGTTTTTTAACTCTAGAAAACGAAAAACGTGCCTGAAAAACATGACACCTGGCATGGTGCCATGATATGACCTCGGTATTCTGTGGTAAAAATGGTAAATTCTGGCACAAATTGTAATGATAACTCCTTGAAAACGAGAGTATCTCACAAGAAGAATCACCGTTTCCAAAATGGTAAATGGCAATTTGGACTTTGAATTTACGGTGACTTCATCGTTTCGCGTCCAAACTATTTACACGTTGCGCAAGCACCATCAGCCGATAGATTTGATTATTATTTTTGCGCATTTCAAGACTCGTTTGCTATATTTAAGCACTTTATGACATTTACCTGACATTTCGCGCATATAAATCAAATCCCAGCTATAGCTACACGGGTGTGACGATAGGGGTGTGGATTGTCGTTCGATTGCGGTGCATCCTATGGTGCACACGCACGATCTGCGTGGCTGGGATTCCGGCCAATCAGAACGCAACGCACAATAGGGTTAGCACACATGGTTCTCATAGGCAATCAGATCTCGAGTGCTCTAAAAAACCACCGCACTATACGGTTGTCCAGCCACCCCGCCCCAGAGCTCTCTCCAAGCATCGCCGTTCATGCCACCACGCCGCATACTAACTGGTAAGGAAGCAATGGCATCCCGCCGCACCGAGTTCATCACCGGCCGCGACCACACACGAACTAGCAAGGAAGCGATGGCATCCTGCTACGCCGAGTTCATCACCGCCCACGACCGCACACCTACGTGGGCGAACTTTGAAGCTGCCATGGCCGAATAGGCGGTGGAGCAAGAGGAGGCCAAAGCCGCACAGAAGGAGCGGAAAAGGCAGAAAACACTCAAGAAAAGAGAGTCCCACCACCGCAAGAAAGAAGCGGCCGCATGTGCTGCTGAAGAGAGCCGGGCGGAGATCCAAGCACGGAGGGCTGCCACCGACAAGGCCAGGAAGGAGAACGATGGCCTCTAGCCAGCAAGGACCGATGCCTCGACCTGCCAGGATCACAACGGTAGCTATTGTGACGCTGAGGAGAGCTGGGAAGAGGTCCAACAAGCACGGTGGGCTGCCGCCGACAAGGACAAGAAAGAGAACGATGGTGTCTGGGTCTGGCCAGCATGCGAGAAGTAGTTAGTGTGTGTGTCACCCGTATGTTTTTCTAATTAATTATGAGCATCTACCAGTACTACTTACTAGTTTTTTTAGAGTAAATTAGTGCCCGGTCAAAAAAAGTTGACCTAACCGAGTCATAGCGGTCCCACCCGCAGCCACCCGGAGCTCCTTCCTTTGTCATCTCTACACAACCGGGTCAGAGACGAGCTCGTCGGAGCTGGTTTTTAGTCCCACCTTGCCGCGCGGGGCGGACACAAATCGGCTTAAATAGCCGTGCCGGCAGAAGGCATCAAGCTTCTCTCTTGTTGCATAGGTCGATTAATTCTCGCTGTGTAAGCGAGGCAGGTTGACACTTGATTGCATTTCATAAAATTATTATCGTTCATCGAGTGTCAACTTCGTCTCATTCATGTACGTTGATAGCCCTACTACAATGAAAGAGATTTTTTAATTTGCAAGTTGCGGCTCTAGATGCTGATAGATATAATAATTATTAGAAGACCACAAAACACACGGTTGCTATGGCGTACCGTGTGCATTAATGATCCATAAGTCAGTAAGAAAACATCGCACACGTACCATCACGACCGCCCGTGACTGATTTAATCAACTACACGTGTACATTTTTTTGGATACGGGATCCGCCAATTTTCTCTTTTCTCGCACATGAGTATTTTATACGCTTCGTCTACATTGTGTGTTTCCCCCACGTAAGTTTCGAGTTTCATAGCGAAATTTTCAATAGGCGCGGGATTTTAGAATTTATTCCTCCCACCCCATCCCCACCCATCACATTTTCACAGTATCTCCCCACCCTTTCCCCCCTCCCGGCAGCTCAAACCGCCCTCGCCGCAACCGCAACTTCAACCACATCTACGTTCTTCCCGAGCCTCATCAATCCAGTCAGGTAACCCACCGATCTCCATCACCGCCCCGGCCTGATTGCTTAGATGGCGCCTGCGAACATCCTCATGCCTCCAAATCCCCACCCCCTACTCCAGAGCATCGCCGCGTAAGCCCAACCACATATCACGCGGGAGGTCAAGGAGCTGATGGCGGTCGATGGCGCGGTGGCCCAGATGAAGTGCCCCAGCAACTACCCCTCGGGATTTACCAAGTACGAACTGTCCAGTTCAATTTTACCAATACCAGTTGCAATGGCTATGTATTAAGCATGTTGTAGTAAACATGCCTAACCCATCTTAGCTATTTGCCCTACCTTTTTATAGACAACTGGGTCATTCTCTGCTCTAGCAGCACTTGCCTTGCGATGTTTAACTCTATCAATTTCAATTTCATCAGTGCTAGTTTCAATGGCTATACTAGGTTGTTTGTAGTTAACACGTGCCTTGTTTATTTCAGTAATGTACACTGTGATGTTCAAGTATGAACTGTCCAGTTCAATTTCACCAATACCAGTTACAAACTTACAATGCCTGACTTAGGTTGTTGTTAAGCCTGTTGTAGCAAATAGTTCTATCCATTTTTTAATCTGTCCCTTTGCTACCGTGCTACTCTTCGCAATGAAGATATCACTAGAGATGTTGTCGTTTTATTACCATTTGCTATTTTTGGTGGATGTTAACCCTGTTGTAGTTAACATGCCTTTCCATGTACTTACACAGGGCCACAATGGGCGATGTTGTTGTTTACCATCGAGGTTAGTTCCATCCCAATGTCTTATAGTATTTTACATCATTTGTGCAATTGCAGTTTAGCTTGTAACATTTACTTGCTTCTTGTAGGTACACATGTCAGCGGCACTGATCCACGCTTCAACCCGAAGGAACACCTCACCTCCGCCGTCGCCGACTTGGGGCGGGTGCCCCAGCAACTACCCCTCGGGATTTACCAAGTAGGAATTGTCCAGTTCAATTATACCAATACCAGTTGCAATGGCTATGTTTTGTACGGTCGATGTATTACGCATGTTGTAGTACACGCCTAACCCGTCTTAGCTATTTTCTCTACCTTTCTTAGACAACTAGGCCATTCTCTGCTCTAGCAGCACTTGCCTTGCGATGTTTAACTCTGTCAATTTCAATTTCATCAGTACCAGTTTCAATGGGTATACTAGGTTGTCTGTAGTTAACACGTGCCTTGTTTATTTCAGTAATGTACACTGTGATGTTCAAGTATGAACTGTCTAGTTCAATTTCACCAATACCAGTTACAAACTTACAATGCCTGACTCTGAAATACAAAGTTCCGTCTTTAGCAAGCGAGAAATCCCTGTACTTTTCAAGGTGAAGATCTCTTTTCATCAGATCAACTTCAACATCTTTAGCTTGCGCACGCTTAACATCATTCAGAAGATCTGGCTGTATAACAAGGGTATTAAGAGAACCCTGTGGAACAATGAGGAGGTTCAGCTTGCGCAATTCTTCATACAGACGAGGTTGAGCCTGCTGAACCATAAGGTTGTTGCAATAGGACTTGCGGCTCAAGGCATCGGCCATTACATTGGCCTTGCCAGGGGTATATGAAATACCACAATCATAGTCCGTAATCGTTTCCAACCATCGCTGTTGGTGGAGGTTGAGATCCGGCTGAGTAAACAAATACTTCAGACTTTGGTGATCAGTATAGATCTCACATCGGTTACCGAGAAGGTAATGCCGCCACAGCTTCAATGCATATATCACTGCAGCAAGTTCAAGATCATGCACTGGGTAATTCTCTTCGTGAGGACGCAACTATCGCGAGGCATAGGCAATTACTCTTCGTTCTTGCATCAGGACACAGCCTAATCCTTGACGAGAAGCGTCACAATAATCACGAAATCCTTGCGAGAATCCGGAGGAGCAAGCACTGGAGCAGTGGTGAGCTTGTCCTTGAGGGTCTTGAAACTTTCCGGACATTTATCTGTCCACTCAAACTTAACGCCTTTGTGAAGCAGATTAGTCAGTGGCTTGGCAATCTTTGAGAAGTTCTCGACAAAGCGACGGCAATAACTTGTGAGTCCTAGAAAACTTCTGACTTGCTTGACATTCTTCGGGCGAGTCCAGTCAAGAATGGTCTGAACTCGTTCTGGGTTAACAGCAATAGTAGCAGGGTTTTTCTGAGTGAGTTGTACACCGAGGTGTTTACATAAGCAGGGATTTATCACCGCTTAGATCATATTAATTTATTTGAAAAGTTAAACAGGCCAATGGAAAGGACAATGTAATAAAGAGACAAGGTATAGTCAAAACATGACCAAGTCTGTATTGGAAGGAGGGCAAGGATGGCATTGCTGTTATCAAAAGTGTCAAATGACAGTGATTGAATCATGTATCAGGTATGCAAGAAACAACTGCAGACAATCCGGTCTCCGGGTGGATGTGATTACGAGAACCTAGTGTTAGAGTTAGCAAAATCATTTAACCCGAAAAGATGAGAGATCAGAGTCCCAGAGTATAGAAGAGGAATAAAAGATCCTAATACCACCCGGAGTATAGATGAGAGATCAGTGGCTCCGAGTGCTCCTCACCCGGAGGGTCTGAAAATGACTTGTTCAATTTTTGTGATGCAGCAAGAATAGAATTTGAGACAAGAAAGCATAGATAGCTAGAGAAGGTAATTTGGCATTCCTGTACATCCACTTGGCCAGAAAAACCAAGACAATCAAAACAACAAATGGATGTCCTCGAATGATGAAAACATGCAAACCAACATGCTCACACAATAAGATAGCAAATGAAATATGTGTCAAACATGCACAACCAATTCTAGCATCTATCAAGCAATGGCGATGACTAGGTCATCTATATATGAGTATATTGACTTAGGAGCCAAATGAGAACATTTGATCATAGGTCATACTCATCGTTTAAGCACAAGTGGGGTTGCCACTTTTTCATAAAGCATTGATGTGTTCACACCATTAGAGTTGCTTTAGCTCAATTGTTTAGAGCAAAGCTCCCCCTAGATGTGATATCCTCCCTAAGAGGGATGAACTAACCTTGGGTTTTGTCGATGATGACTTCATGTAGATGTTGAAGATGTGGATGCTCAATGTTGATGTAGATCATCAAGAGTTGGGAGCAATCCTTTGGAGTTTTGTGCTTTCAATACCTACATGGGTTAGTCCCACACAAGGAACATACAAGGATATCCATAGACATAGAGTGAAATACACATATGATGATGTCCATGAATGCATTGAGTACCTTGTCCCTTGCCTTACCAACAAGAGGGTTTGTGACTCCATGAACTAGTACAAAATGTGGAAGTTGGTTGCACGAGTCCTTGCCATAAAGAATATGAGTGAAGTTTGTTGGCGGAGTCACCCTCAAGAACTCTCTAGTTCTTCTTCTTTTGGACCCACATCAACTTGATGGGAATCCTTGGAGTTGTAGTAGCACTTGATGAAGTAGAACTTGATGAAGTCTTGGGAACCCACTTGACCATGGCTTGAGGAGCTTCTTCAAATGAATCAATCTCTTCTTGAAGCTTATCCTTGCCTTTTAGCTTGTGGTCTTGTGGTGGAATATCTTCTTGAGCTTGTGTTCCCTTGAAGGAAGTAGGATCATACTTCTCTTGTTGAGGAACAAACTTCGTCTTGGGGTATTGATCTTCTTCCCACTCAACTCCATTGGCATTGAACTTTTGTTCAAAACCAACACCTTGGTTCTTCCGGTGCCTTCCTTGCTTGCGTACAATTTCCTCAAATTGCTTACTCCCGGCAAGACTCTTGTAGACACCTTTTTCTATAATTCCTTTCAATAGCACATTTTCTTGCTCAAGTGTAACTTGGCTAAGAGAATCATTAGTGGAATCAATAGAACTACTAGAAGCAACAACATTGGATTTAGCATTGTTATTGTTACTACTAGAGGTAGAACCATTTTTACCCTTGTTGCTAGTTTGCTTAGGTTTAAGTTGTGGCATAAAGGTAGACAAGAGTAAACGTTTGGCAAGATATGAAGAACTCTTCTTTCGAAGATCGTCATTGATAGCTTTAAGAAACTCATGCTCTTGCTCTAAATTTAGCTTCTCGAAGCATAGCTTCTCATGAGTTCTTAGAAGTTCTCTATGATCCTCTTGAGTTGTTTCATGAGCTAACTTAAGAGCATTTAGTTCTTTAGTTAGACGCTCAATCTCCTTCATAGCATTGTCACTCGTGTCCTCTTGACTATCATGATTACTAGCATTTTCATTATAGCTCACATTACTATCCTTATCAACAAGTAAATCATCAGCAAGCAAATCATCTTCATCACTATTGAAATCAAGATACTCGGGTTGTGATACCTTGGGGCCTTTTTCCATGAAGCATCTTCCAATTCCTTCATTTGGTGAGTCAAATAGATCATAGGAGTTGGATGACACAAGTGCAAGTCTGGCAACACCTTCATCTTGACTATAGTCGGAGTTGGAATGATAACTTCTTTCGGAGTGGTTGTCGGAGTCGGAGCCGGAAACCCATTCACCAACATGAGCTTGATGTCTTCTTCTTGTGTAGCTCTTGGATGACTTGTCCTTCCTCTCCGAATCCTTCCTTCTTCGAGAGTGTCTTCGTTCATAACGATCATCTCTACTCCTTCTCTCCTTATGAGGTGATTCATCTCTTCTATGTCTCCCTCTTGGTGATTCGTCTCTTTTCTTGTAGGGAGCCGTACACTCATTGGAGTAGTGTCTGGGCTTCCCACAATTGTAACAATTATGGTCACGACTTGATGATCTTCTCTCATAATGTCTTGAGCTAGAGTTTCTTTCTTTCCCTTTGTTCTTGTAGAACTTGTTGAATCTTTTCACCATTAGGCTAATCTCTTCATTGGATACTAGCTTGTCACTTGGAGTTGTTGGAGCATCGGTTGAGGCTTTATAAGCACCACTTGATTTGTTGTGCAGCTCTTCTTTGTCCTTGAGTGACATTTCATGAGCAACAATCCTTCCAATGACTTCCGTGGACTTGAGATCTTTGTAATTTGGCATCATTTGGATCAATGTGTAGACGGTATCATATTTTCCATCCAAAGCTCTAAGTATCTTCTTGATGATGAATTTGTCGGTCATCTCTTCACTTCCTAAGCCGGCAATCTCATTTGTGATGAGAGCAAGCCTAGAGTACATCTCAGCGACTCCTTCACCATCCTTCATCTTGAACTTGTCAAGTTGACTTTGAAGCACATCCAATTTAGATTCCTTGATGGACTTGGTACCCTCATGCATATCAACCAAAGTATCCCAAAATTCCTTTGCATTCTCGAGGCGGCTGATTTTGTTGAATTCTTCGGGACATAAACCGTTGAATAGAATGTCACAAGCTTGAGCATTGTATTGCAACATCTTCAATTCTTCCGGGGTTGCTTCACGATCCGGTTCCTTGCCATCCTCAAAGAAGTCACCTTGCAAGCCAACACGAACAACAGCCCAAACGGCGGGGTTATGACCAAGAATATGCATTTTCATCTTATGTTTCCAACTAGTAAAGTTTGTGCCATCAAAATATGGACATCTACGGTGATAGTTACCCTCACTAGACGCCATACTCTCCTAGGTTGTGAAACCAAGGCTATGACCACCAAAGCAATGGAAATCAAGGCTTACGGAGACCAATGCTCTGATACCACTTGTAGGATCGAAAGTATGTCTAGAGGGGGGTGATTAGACTACTTGACCAAATAAAACCTAACCTTTTCCCAATTTTAGTTGTGGGCAGATTTTAGCAATAGTACATGTCAAGCATCACCCTACACATGTAATTCTAAGAGTATAGCAGCGGAAAGTAAACAATTGCATATGTAAGTAAAGGAGGGGATCGGAGATTTCAAACGCAATGAAGACACGGTAGTTTTTGGCGTGGTTCCGATAGGTGGTGCTATCGTACGTCCACGTTGATGGAGACTTCAACCCACGAAGGGTAACGGCTGCGCGAGTCCACGGAGGGCTCTACCCACGAAGGGTAACGGCTGCGCGAGTCCACGGAGGGCTCTACCCACGAAGGGTCTACGAAGAAGCAACCTTGTCTATTCCACCATGGCTTACGTCCACGAAGGACTAGCCTCACTTGGGGTAGATCTTCACGAAGTAGGCGATCTCCTTGCCCTTACAAACTCCTTGGTTCAACTCCACATCATGTTGGAGGCTCCCAAGTGACACCTAACCAATCTAGGAGACACCACTCTCCAAAAGGTAATAGACGGTGTGTTGTTGATGAACTCCTTGCTCTTGTGCTTCAAATGATAATCTTCCCAGCACTCAAACAACTCCTCACAGTTTTGACTATGGTTGAAGAGGGATTTGAATGGAAAGGAACTTGGGAAAGGCTAGAGATCAAGATTCAAATGGTAGGAGTGGAATAGCTTGATCTCAACACATGAGTAGGTGGTTCTCTCTCAGAAAATGTATGGTGGAAGTGTAGGCACGTTCTGATGGCTCTCCCTTACTGAGAAGGAGGTGGTGGAGGGGTATATATAGCCTCCACACAAAATCCAACCGTTACACACTTTTGACCCAACTCGGTGGCACCGAAACGATAATCTCGGTAGCACCGAACTGTGTAAAAGATATGAACTTTAGGAATCTCGGTGGGACCGATACGAACAACTCGGATGGACCGAAGTGCAATGGCTAGGGCAAACCTCATCTCGGTGGCACCGATTGCATCAACTCGGTTAGACCGAAGTGAAGCAATAAGGCAACAGAGAGTTGGCAAGCCATGTCGTTGAGACCGATTTGGAAAACCCGGTGAGACTGAAGTAAGTGCAAACAATTACAGAGAGTTGGCAAGGCCATCTTGGTGAGACCGAGATCCATTTCGGTGGATCCGATTTGTTAGGGTTTTGGCAGTGGCTAAGTCTTGGATGAACTCGGTGGGGCCGGATAGAGAATTTCGGTGGGGCCGAGTTGGAATGTAGGTTTTGGACATATTTGGTTAGAGAGAGTGGTTGAGGGTTTAGGAGTACTGTCACTAAGCACTTGAGCAAAAAGACCATTAAGCAACACATCATCCCCTTTTAATAGTATTGGCTTTCCTATGGACTCAATGTGATCTTGGATCACTAAACCAAAAATGTAGAGTCTTGACCTTTTGCCAATCCTTGTCCTTAGCATTTTGAGGGGTCCACATCTCTAGTCCATGCCATGCCAATCATTGAACATCCTGAAATCTTAATCTTGAATGGACATTAGTTCAATGAGATATATGTTGTTATGAATTACCAAAACCACCAAGGGAGCAAATGTGCTTTCACCTGTTCTTTCGGGCGTTGCCGCATGTGGCATTTTAAATTAATAATTATCCTGGATATGTAAGACAATTATTATCCATTGCCATTGTCAATTTGTCGTCGTATTATTTCCGTCGTAACCTCGTAGGTACATGTATACGAGTCAAAAACAGGCTAAAATTCACGTTCTCAGCGAGGCACGAACAAAACAATGCTAGCTATCGTTGAGCGGAGCCATGGGATCACAAGCTAACACCTTCCATCCAGGTGCATTAACCGCACGTTAAACAGCGGCTCGGCCGCCATTAATGGAGAAGTTGGGAGCGAGGCGGCGGCTGGAGGTCAAAGAGCTCACTTCCCGGTGAGCCTGCTCGGCCGCCATTAATGGAGAAGTTGGGAGCGAGGCGGCGGGTGGAGGTCAAAGAGCTCGCTTCCCGGTGAGCCTGCGCGGTAGACAGCTCGCACAGGTCCCGTCGAGCCTGCGTGGCGGACTGCTCGCATGCATCCCGTCGAGCCTGTGCGGCGGACTGCTCGCACGCGTCCCGTCTAATCAAACAGCTGCACGCACGCCACCTAGTATGGTCAAATTTTTGCACAAAATGCAAACAGGACCAATAAACCAGGACTGAGGTAGTACTCTCTAATAAAAAGAGGGACGCGTGGCCGCACGTAAATGGTTAGTGGAACGCCCACGGTTCAAATAATACAACCGTTTGCGATATTAACGTGTCATCTATTTGTTCCAAAATGCTTACGTTGGCTATTAATGTGTGCGCCTTGTCTCAAATTGGACAATTTTTTTACCACAGCATATATGTGCCATATAATGACACTATGCCAAGTTTCATGAATTTCGGGTGAGTTTTGGATTTATGGGGATTTAAAAACCGAGATTCTCAATGTTTGAAGCCAAGCCAGGACGCCGAGATGTTTGTAATTCATTCCCATTTCTTGCATGGGACCTAAACATGCACCCAAGGACACATGTATGGTATTTGAATCCATTTTGGTGCACTAGAGCATGTGCTTGTAATTCAAATTTGAATTATGGGGATTAAATGCCTAGAAAACTCAATTAATGTATAAAAAGGCCAAACGAACCCTGAATAATTCCATATTTCAGCGTGAATCTCCTGTTGGTCTACGTTGCCTGTAGAAAAAAATACATGGCGAGAAGAGGCAGCGACGATTGTCGTTTCGCCCACAAGGGTGACACGTTCCCTATCGGAACCACGAGGCTTCTTGCTATAAGCTCTGGTTTGTAAGAGGCTTGTACCAAAACTTGCCCCAAATTGGACAAACAAATTACCACGGCATATATGTGACATGTCATGACACGATGCCAAGTTTTTGATTTACGGGGATTTAAAAACCGAGATTCTCAATGTTTGAGGCCGAGCCTATGCATCGAGATGTTTGTAATTCATCCTCATTTCTTGCATGGGACCTAAACATACACCCAAGGACACACGTATGGTTTTTGAAGCCATTTTGGTGCACTGGAGCATGTGCTTGTAGTTCAAATTTGAATTATGTGCCTAGAAAACTCAATTAATATATGTATAAAAAGGCCAAACGAACCCTAAATAATTCAATATCTCAGTTCGAATCTCATGTTGGTCTATGTTGCCTGTAGAAGAAAAATACAAGGCGAGAAGAGGCAGCGATTGTCGTTTCGCCCACAGGGGTGACACGTTCCCTATCGGAACCACGAGGCTTCTTGCTAGAAGCTCCGATTTGTAAGAGGCGTGTACCAAAACTTGCCCCAAATTGATCAGTTTTTTTACCATGGCATATATGTGCCATGTCATGACACCATGTAAAGTTTCATGAATTTCAGGTGAGTTTTGGATTTATGGGGATTTAAAAACCAAGATTCTCAATGTTTGAGGCCGAGCTAGGACTCCGAGATGTTTGTAATTCATCCCCATTCCTTGCATGGGACCTAAACATGCACCCAAGGACAGATATATGATTTTTCAACCCATTTTGGTGCACTGGAGCATGTAATTGTAGTTCAAATTTGAATTTTGCACATTAAATGCCTATAAAACTCTATTATAATGTATAAAAAATGCCAAACGAACCCTGAATAATTTAAAGTAGTTCTGTTCAACCGTCTGGCACCCGTGGGTAAGCATTGTGCGCACGCGTCGTGCTAGCTCACGCTTCCTTCTTTCCCAAGTTTTCCATATTAATGGTGTTATATATGCAAACACGCTACCGTTTCCCGCCACTCCCCCAATCAGTTTCCCGCCACTCCCCCCAAATCGGTTTCCTGCCACTACCCCCCATCGGTTTCCCACTGCTAGTGTCAGTGGGCATAGAAGGCTAGGCGGCGACACACCGGCCAAACCGCAGTATACCATTCCAAGCATGCCAATCCGGCGAAGCGCCGCCGCCATCATCAACCTCGTCGACGAGGAGAACGAGCCGGAGCAGGCCGGAGAGCCAGAACGGCCGTGCGCCACCGAGCAAGAGAGGCAGCCCGCCGATAAAGAGCGGCAGCGCACCGCCGAGCAAGAGCGGTATCATCGCACCCCAGTGCTTGAGCGGGCCAATGTCTACACATGTGTTCGTCGCCGCCCATGGAGCGGAGCAGAGCAAGAGTGGCAAAGCGCTGTCGCGTAAGAGCGGGAGAACGCCCCCGCGCATCAGGTGCAGTGCCCCGCACTATCTGAGCGGAGCTGTGTAAGCATCATGTTGACTCAACCACTCGAGATGCCGTTTCCAGGGCCGGTAAGCATCCTGATTCCCCTCCAGGAATGGGCAGACGCCGTCAGCGCCATAATTGGGCCGAACGAAGTTCGCACTGCCAGAATCCGCCGCCACGACGCCAATGGGCTGGTCGATTGGCTCTTCGACCTCCTTGGCCCCCCAGGTGCCGCCAACGATGAAGCAGAGCAAAATACTCGTCGCGGCTTGGAATCGGCCGGCGCCGATGAAATATCCTGAGCGGAGATCGATATTGTGGTACAGCAGTTCCGCGAGCGTATCAGACGTGTGGACGAAGGCCTGTACCAATTCATGCTCAGCCAAGAGTTCCCGTAGGTTTAGGCCCTGTTTGTATCGGTTTTAGCCTGGTTTTCCGCAATTAACTGGGCAACTATCTTGTTCTTAATTAATGAAAAGGCAAAGCTTTTGCTTCTTCCGGCTAGTAGTTTTAAGTAGTTAAAAAATAATGTAAGTTTGAATGGAAGTGGTCCGGTATGTAAAGATTGCACACAGTTTCTAAAAGCACAAACGTGTGTGATAGTAAGGAGTAGGTCCCACGCGGTGACCATCGGTAAATGCCTTAAACGCGAGGAGGCAACTCTTATCAGCAAGGGGCAGCTTCCCATCCGCTAGCCTAGTCGAATATAACGCACAAGTTAAGCGAGCTTGGGGCTGGAGCAGCCTAAGGATGGGTGACCGGGTGGGAAGTTGCTATATCTCAAGCTTCATTTAAGCGCCATGATACGGTCATTACAGACATTTAGCATCTAAATGTGTCTGTAGTGATCTGACATGTCGATTAAATAAATCTTGAGATACTTGTTTTGAAAATTTGGAGAATGATGTTTTTTGTTATTTGTTGTTTTTGAAAAATCAGAGAATGATCGAGATTGATCTGTGGGTCCGCCACGTTCTATCCTTTGACACACATCGTTCGAGATCTGTGGGCCTGCACATTCTATCCTTTGACCCACAACGTACTTGTTTTGAAAATTTGGAGAATGATGTTTTTTGTTATTTGTTGTTTTGAAAAATCGGAGAATGATCAAGATTGATCTATGGGCCCGCCACGTTCTATCCTTTGACCCACCACGTTCAAGATTTGTGGGCCCGCACGTTCTATCCTTTGACCCACAACGTACTTGTTTTGAAAATTTGTCTGTAGTGACCTGTCAACGTACGAGAAGGGTTTGACCATGACGGTTTCCTCTTGGTATATGTCATGACAATTCAGACTAAATTTAGTTGAGGAACATTTGTTCGATTCCCTCCCGCCGTCTCGAAGTTGGGGAACCAACATCATACGTAACGTGGCTTCCTTGGGGTACGGTGTTCGATTTGTAATGCAGCTGGTGCCCCATCGAAGTTGTGCATTGGGGATTTGAACACATCACACACCACCCATATATACATATATTTGGGCCGCATGCAAGGTACGTATAGGGTCTTCTGATCGACCCCGTCTCCCATGTGCGGTTTTCAATGACACGCCTATCTGTGGGCCTGGTCTATATATATCATCCTTCTGGCCGACAACGAGGGGGTTTGTCCATGAATGGATTCCTCCTGGTTCGTGTTACGGCGGGTCATGGTGACATGTCCGAGCTCAGGAGTTCTCAGGATTCCCTCCCATGCGCTCGAAATAGTGGGTTGGATCGACACCCTACGTACGTCGACGTCGTCCTTAATTACTACCTACCTTTTCATGGGGGTTGTCCATTTCGTGAGGTAGGCGCCACATCAAAATTGTACATTAATGGGTATTTAAAACACATCACCCTTCCAACGTACATCAATTTGGGCCCCATGCAGGTGGTGCTGGTTTTGTTTCCCCTCTCGTGCAGTTTACGGTGATGGTCCAATCTATGGGCCCGAGCGGTCTATCATATCCCTTTTTGACCGACAACAACAGTGGTTGTTTTGCCTAGATAGATTCACTTGGTCGGTCTTATGTTAGGTCATGCATGCATGTCCAACCAAAGTATGAGTACGTGCATGCGTCCCGCCGACATGAAGTGGGGGTGGGGCAGGCACCTAGCTACGACCTTAACCCGTCATTATAGATATCCAAGGGGGCTTTCCGGTTTGTGAGGGAGGTGCCACATCAAAGTTGTGCATTGTGTATTTAAACATCACACCCTTTATTCCTACATATATTTGGCCACTTCCAGGTGGTTGTTGTCTTCTGGCCCCTCTCACCCGATCTTCGATGACGCGCCTACCCGTGAGCCCGCATGTCAAAGTTGTGCATTGGGAATTTGAACATCACACACCACCCTTTTCATACATATATATTTGGGCCACATGTTGTTGTGGTTGTCTTCTTACCCTCTCTCGTGTTTTTTTTGTTGCCAAATGGTGCTATATAAAATAGCAGACGCCTCGGATGAAAAACTGCGTGCGAACGTACGTGCAACGGACATGGGTGCACTGGCTTAACCATGTGCGAAGCTCATGCCCTGTAAAATCGCCACGACTTCGCAAGCGCCAGCAAGGGTGAAGGGTACTGTGTACAAGATATTTAGGATGAGAATTCCACGTATGCGTCTGAAAATTAGGACGAACCGTGTGCGATAAACCAGCTAGCTAGAAATCTCAAAAAAAGCTACCCGCCTTGAGCTCTGCAAAAATTGGTGGTTCCGCGGCTTTTCCTTATTATCATACACAATTATTATGTTTGGACCGTGTGCGATCTGGTTGCTCCCACCCCTCTTCATTTCCTTTACTCAAATTTTAGTTGCTGCGGTATTTCAACCGTCGCCCTCACACCTCCACCACCGACCTCATAGTAAAATTCCAGTAGCCGAGGCATTTGAACCGTCGCCCTCCCTCGTCCACCACCATCTCCACCCACCATTACTAAAATTTTCAGTAGCCGTGGCATATCCTCAAACACCACCCGCCCTAACCCCGTCCCCCCTCCACACTCTACACCCCCCGGCTCGAACCCTAGCTCGCCGCTGCCGCCGCCACCAACCCCTGCCGGTCTGCCCGTGCCTCCTAGCTTAGATAAGTTCAGGCTACCCACCGATTCCCATACCCTCGCCGCCCTGAGTTATTAGATGAGGCCTGCGGTGTCCCTTCTCCCCCCCCCCCCAGATCCCCATCCCCTACTCCAGAGAGTCGCAGCCTAAGCCCGACCACATATCCCGGGGAACCCGAGGAGCGTACGGCCAGAAGGAGGTCTATCATGGCCTCTCCGCCGGACGATGTCGGGGTGGCCGCCGTTCGTGCCGACCTGTCGATCCCGGAGGAACACCTCGCCGCGAAAGCCGGCGAGGACGTTGACTACGTCACCATGGCGAAGGCTTCACGTCAGCGAGCTCACGTATTACTGAATCTCAGGACAGCCGGCTACGACATCAAGCTCGTCGATAGCGAAGGCTTAACGCGGGCCATGTCACAGGTAAAGTGGTCCATCCCCAACACCTCTGGTTCAACCGCCGTCGATCTCTTCGAAGGCTCTGCCGCTTATCTCCTCCACCTCGCGATCAAGCATTTGCGATCCTTGTACGCCATCGAGCCCATTATGTCATTTCTGAAGGACACGTTCTATGGCGGTGGCTTGGGATCCTCAACTGCCAAGTCAGATCTCATCGACCATGACCACGCGAAGGGCACCCACTACGGCTCTTCCAAGGTGAGACAGCCCATCTGCGACATCAGGGATCGCACCCTGGGTCTGTGCTCTTCCAAGTGGAAGGACCCCATCCATGACAAGTGAGGCAATATCCTATAAGCAAATCTTACTTTTTCTAGCTAGCCAACTTGTACCCATTGTTGTAGTAGCTTTTGCCATGCGATGTTTTAACTGTGCCGTGTTTAATTATTTCAGTTATGCAAAAATATAATGTTCAATATGGCTATCTGATGTTTAAGTATGAATTGTCCACTTCAGTTTCACAAATGGCTATATTTGGTTGCTTATAGTGAGTAGATGCCTTGTTTATCTGTATTTGGTTGTTAGGTTGGTTGCAGTGAGCATTTGCCCAGTTTTCAAGCAGATGCCCTGTTTATCTGTATTTGGTTGTTAGGTTGGTTGCAGTGAGCATTTGTCCAGTTTTCAAGCAAATGCCTTGTTTATCTGTATTTGCTTGTTAGGTTGGTTGTAGTGAGCCTTTGTCCAGTTTTCAAGCAGATGCCTTGTTTATCTGTATTTGCTTGTTAGCTAGGTTGGTTGTAGTGAGCCTTTGTCCAGTTTTCAAGCAGGTGCCTTGTTTATCTGTATTTGCTTGTTAGGTTGGTTGCAGTGAGCCTCTGTCCAGTTTTCAATGGCTATATTAGGTTGTTATAGTGAGCATATATGCCTTGATTATTTCAGTTATTCACAATGTGATGTTCATTATGTGCAAGTATGAACTGTGCAATTCGATTTCATCAATACCAGTTTGAACGGCTATATTTGGTTCCTGTTATGCCTGGTGAAGTTAACACATGCCCTTTATTTCAGTTTTACACATTTATGCAGTGTGATGTTTAAGCATGAGCTATGTTCTATTCATTTTCAACAGGACCAGTTTGAATTACAATATTTGGTCCCTGTTAAGCCTGTTGTAGTTAACATTCCCTTCCATTTTTTATCTGCTTTAACATCATGCTGAAACCAACACATTCAAGCTGTCATTTTGAGATGTTGTTTACCATGGCTATATTTGGTTGATGTTAAGCCTGTAGTACTTATCACGCCTTTCCATGTACTTACGCGGGACAACAACGGGAGTGGCCAGCATTTTCCACCGAGGTTAGTTTCATCCCTCGGCTTATACTGCCTCCGTTCCATAATGTAGTGCATACAAATTCACGGTTGGACACTTTTTAGCTTCTAATATTGACTTGTTGCTTGAAGGTACATATGTCCTAGGCAAAGATCCACGCCTCGACCCTTTTTGCGTATGGGGCAATGAGATATTCATGAACTAGCATCAAGTGAGGAAACTGATAAGAATTATTAGCAAAATGATACGACCGATGGCAATTAAATTATTTGTCTACGCTCTATCCAACACAACAGTGAGCTGTAGGATGGTAACTACGAACTCTGTAGCCTTCTCTTTTTACTGCCCATAATGAGTTGTTAGACAACAATGTCTGAATCTTTTTCGTTTGCAGTGGTTCCCAAAGCAGTTTACTCAAGATTACCTCGCAAAGTACATGATTGGTGGACATGCAATGAAGGTTAAAGTATTTCATCGAGACTACAATGAGCATCAAGAAGTCCTAATGAAGACAGTGAAGGATGGGCAGGTGGCCATCACAAGGGGTTGGCCTAGAGTCGTGCGCGCATTAGGCATGGAGGAGGGCACAACATGGGCATTCCGCTTCACCTTCTCCAACAACCATAATGTCTTCCACCTCTCTATTTACAGTCTTTAGTACAACTGTGGTTCATCATTCTTTCCTTGCTGCTTCTGTAGTTCTTCAGTACATGTACATGTGCATCGAATAATTCATTCGTCCTTGAACTTGTATTTGTAATAAACATGGTTCGATGTGAAATAAGTGAGTGCCTACTTTCATATTGAAAATCTGTTTCAATTTCAAATTCTGTGAATTTTAAATGCAGGGATTAAATTAGGGATAAATTATGATCTGCAGGCCATTACACTGCACACGGTTTGCGAAAGCAAAACGTCTGTGATAAACATCAAGATCAGACACGTTTCTTAGATCAGTACGTGTGCGATGAAACTCTACTGCACACAAGATCAGACAAGAAAAACCGTGTGAGATTAACAACAAGAACGCACACAGTTCCTTCTTAATAAATGTTTGTGAAAGTGACCTTATCTCACACGCTAGGCAATTATGAACTGTTTATGATGTCGTGTGCATCGTAAACGTTTGCTCATAGAAGAACGCGTGCGATAGGCCTTCATCCAACACGGGTAATACGGATGAATCGTTTGGGACATTTTATACATCTCAAACGTTTATGTACATACAAATGTGTGGGATATTCAAGCTTCGCATACGGTGTAAAATTGTGAACTGTTTGTGATGGGGTGAGCATCGCAAATGTTGCAGCACAGAATACCGAGTGCGATGGTAATGCGAGCACAAACGAGTAGGAAGGACAGAGCATTTGGGAAAGATGCGGGCATCGCATACGCTTAGTTCAGCGAAACGTATGCTTGCGTGCTCCCTATCGCGGACGGTTTCTGGGTCGTGTGGGAAGACCCCCCCCCCCCTATCGCACACACAGGCAAGGCGACGGTTTAAAACTGTGTCACAGAAAGGGGTTAAAAACTATTTGTATAGCAGCTCGCTGTACCAGTGTTAGCAGCAGCAGCAACAGCAGGAGGCCTCACGAGAAAGCAAGGAGGAGTGGAAGGTGGAAGAAGGGGAGAGACAAGGTAGAAGATGAGTGAGGAAGGTCTCTACCCTCCGCTCCTTTTATAGCACCCTACGGGGGCACTCTCCCCGCCGCTTCGCCTTCTTCAATTCCGGGAATTGAGGAAGGAGATGCGAGGAGTCAAGCGCTAGGAGGCGAGGAGTACGAAGGAAGGCAATGATGCTCTGCGCCGCGCGCGGTCTGCTTTATGGCAGGGCGGGTAGTTACTGAGTTGTAGTGGAGGAAGTGGGGGCGTCCCACGTCCCATCGTGTGCCACGCATCGAACCTGGGCCCCGCAGTCTTTCAGGGCCCGCGCCGTTTTGCTCCCAACGGGCGGGAACGTGCGCGCCACGAGCCCGGGGGCTACTGTCGGGCCAGTGGGAACCGGGGTACCACGGCCCGTCTGCTTGCGGCCCAGGAAGCAACGCCTAGCGAAGGCCCAAGATGCGGCCCAACCATGGCCGCCACGAAGCAAGATACCCTGTGAGGCGCCAGCCTCACGAGGACCTCTCCGCACAGAGCATAGCACCAAGACTTAGAAGCAACAGCAGGAGGCCTCGCGAGGCCCCCTCACGAGGCGGCCTCCCGAGGCCACCTGAGGTGGGCGTCGCCTGGCGCCGGTCGCGTGGTCCAGTGCCCACCACGTGGGTGACGCGCTTGGAGACAAGCCGCGGCAGGAACCGTACCAGCAGGCGCGGATAGAGAGGATTTCCTCTTTGGTGCTAAAGGGGCAGCACCAGCTGCCTATCCCCAAAGCAAGTCCCAAGGACTGCCCGTTTAGTGAAAGAAGACCAGGACAGCAAGGCGCGCAGGGCGGAGGTCATCACCGAGCCCACCGGCGCGTCATGGATGATGCTTTTGCAGGCGAAGACCAACTTTAGTCAGGATAAGCCTGGGCGCCTGTCCCCTTTCAAATTGCCGTTATGTGTGGCAACCCTTCCCGCCAGCATTTTCAGGGGAAGAGGACCAAGGTGGTTATAAAAGGGGCAGTGTTGTCACCGTAGAGGGAGGTCGATCGATCCCTCTGTCTTCAACCTTGTACGTGAGAACCTTCTTGCCCGCCATAATCCCAAACACAAAGCAGGAGTAGGGTTTTACACCGCGAGGTGGCCCGAACCTGGGTAGCTGTTGTGTCCACTGTCGTGCCCTGTGCTCCATGCGCTCTCGCCGTAGTCTCGCCGTGGTTACTGTCGAGTCAGTCGAAACGAGCACGCCCCAGAGTTCGAACCAGGGTCCCCGGAGCCCCGATTCTGATATTTGCCATGCCAGGTAGGGGGCGGCTTCCGTTTCGTAGCCCCGCCTCAGCGTCGCCACGGCCGACGCTCGCCGTGAGCTCTCGGAGCGCCGGGCGGTCAGGGTGGCCCAGGCGGAGCCGGTCGCCCGTGACAACCGCCGTCGCCGCGCCGGTGCCGCCACCGACCCTGCTGCTAGGGAGCAGCAGGCCTCCTCCCTCCATCCGTCCATGCAAGCGGCCGGCCACACCGCCACCGCGTCCTCGCTCGCCGGCCGCGAGCCGCCGGGCCCGCAGGCCGCGCTGCTCATGGCGCGCGAGCTCTTGCGCTACCGCCCCACCGAAGCTGGCTACGACGCCTGGCTGGGCCGCATCACCGAGCTCGTCAATGCCGCCGGAGACGCCCCCCCGGCCTCTCACTTGCTCCGCCCTCCGTCACCGCGCACCGGGGAAGTGGTGCATGGCGCACCTCCACCGCCTCCCCCGTCGAACGGAGATGCCGGGCGCCACCGCGGCACGCGGGCGTGGGAGCCGTCCCGCAACGCGTCTTCGCCGGACCCCGACAACGAGAGCTGCCAGATCGTCAGGCGCGTGCCGCCCGACGCGCGCGTGCTCCTCGAGCAGCAGCGCCAGGACCACACCATCCAGGAAGTCGCGGATGTCGGTCGCCAGAACCGTGCCGCCCTTGCAGGCGGCGTCACTTCCAGCATCGGGGGCTGCCGCGTCTTCACCCGTGAGCTGCGCTGCATGGTGTGGCCCCCGAAGTTCAAGCCGGACCTGCCTGCTCGCTACGATGGCACCCCCAACCCCATGGAGTTCTTGCAGCTCTACACTCTGAGCATTGAAGCGGCGAACGGTGACGACAAGGTCATGGTGAACTGGTTCCCCATGGCCCTCAAGGACGTGCCGCGCTCTTGGCTCATGAACCTTCCTGAGGCGTCGATCTCCTCGTGGGCCGAGCTATGCAAACAGTTCGTCGCCAACTTCAAGGGCACGCACGAGCGCCCCCTCACGCTCAACGACTTGCGTGCCGTGCGCCATCGCCCCGACGAGACTCTCTACAAGTACATCCAGCGCTTTAGCCAAGTGCGCAACAAGATCCCGCGTGCCTCCGACGCCGCCATCATCTCTGCGTTCTCCTCCGGCATCACGGACGTCCGGATGCGCGAGAAGCTCGCCATCAACGACGAGCTTGACACCGTGGTTGAGCTCTTCGACCTCGCCGACCGGTGCGCCAAGGCTGAGGAGGGCCGTCTCTTCATCCACAACGACCCGGACCAGGCGCCAGACGCCGCTAGGGCCAAGAGCAAGGACTCCAAGCGCAAGGGCCCTGCCGTGCTCGCGGCAGAGCCCGAGCAGAAGCGCGGCCGTGACCGCGACATGCCATGAAGGATGGCCGCCCGTACTGCGCCTACCACGACATGTTCTCCCACAACACCGAAGACTGCCACGAGCTCAAGGTGCTTCGCGAGAGCCGCCAGGACGGGCGCGGCAGCCGCAACAATCGAGGTGCTGGCCGCGGAGGCGGCCGCAGCAACAACCGCTGGGGCGACCGCGGCAACAACAGCAACGGCAACTTCAGGCAGGGCTGGTGCGACCAACCGCAGCAGGCCAATCCTCAGGCCAACGCCGCTCTGCCGCCGCTGCCGCCACCGCCACGAAGGAACAATGGCGACCAGCCTGACGATGGCGCCGAGGGCTATCAGGAGCCTCGCGGGGTGGCTTGCATCCTTGGCGGGGCCCAGGCCCCCCGTCCAACCGCCACTTCAAGCAGTTCGCTCGTGAGGTGAACGCCGCCCTCCCGAGGCCTGAGGCTTCTCAACCCCTCAAGTGGTCGCACTACACCATCTCCTTCGACTCCAAGGACCACCCCAAGTCCACCGAAGCAGTGGGAGCGATTCCCATGCTGTGCACCCCCACCATCAGCAACGTCGCTGTCACCAAGACGCTCATCGACGGAGGCGCAGGACTCAACGTGATCTCCATCGAGACCTTCGAGAAGCTCCAAGTACCCTACGAGCAGCTGATGCCAACGAGGCCCTTCTCAGGAGTCACCGATGGCTCCATGCTGCCTCTGGGGCAGGTGCCCCGACCCATCACGTTCGGCACCCACAAGAACTACCGCACTGAGCTCATCGACTTCGATGTGGCGCACATCGGCCTGCCGTACAACGCCATCTTGGGCTACCCCGCGCTCGCCAAGTTCATGGCCGTGACCCATCACGCCTACAACGTCCTCAAGATGTCGGGCTGCAGCGACATCATCACCGTCTGCTGCGATGAGAACGACGCAGTCCGCTCCCTCGTGAGCGCTTACAAGGTTGCCGCCACTGCCCACCCTGCTGATGTAGATGACGTCGAGCCTCCTGAGGCCGCACCCGCGAAGAAGAAGTAGCTGTTCTCTCAGGCGCGCACCGAGACGAAGAAGGTGTCGGTGGACGGCAGCGGCTCAGGCCCTGCCTTCACCATCGACACTGGCCTCTCTCCTGCATAGGAAGACGCGCTCGTCACCTTCCTTCGGGCAAATGTGGATGTGTTCGCTTGGACAACATCTGATTTGTCCGGTGTGCCGAGGGAGGTGATCGAGCACCACTTAGCGGTGTGCCCCAACGCATGCCTCGTGAAACAGAAGGCACGGCGCCAGGCACCAGAGAAGCAAGAGTTCATCGTCAAAGAAGTCGAGTCATCCGTGAGGTGCGCCATCCCGAATGGCTCGCCAACCCAGTCGTAGTGCCAAAGAAGTGCGGCAAGGAGCGAATGTGCGTCGACTTCACGAGCCTCAACAAGGCCTGCCCTCAAGATCCCTTCCCGCTGCCTCGCATCGACCAGATCATGGACTCCACCGTCGGGTGTGAGTTGCTGTGCTTCCTAGATGCCTTCTCAGGCTACCACCAGATCAAGATAGCGACGGAAGATGTGGAGAAAACGGCCTTCATCACCCCATGCGGGATATACTGCTACATCTGCATGCCCTTCGGCCTGAGGAGTGCCGGAGCCACCTTCCAAAGGCTGATGTGCATCGCCCTGGGGCCTCAGATGGGAAGGAATGCGGAAGCCTATGTCGGCGATATCGTTGTCAAGACTCGCGAGGCCTGGTCCCTCCTAGCGGACCTCGAGGAAACGTTCAACAATATGCGCAAGGTCAACCTCAAGCTCAACCCAGACAAGTGCATCTTCGGAATCCCTTCCGGCAAGCTGCTTGGCTTCCCGGTCTCCCACCGCGGCATCGAGGCAAACCCCGAGAAGATCAAGGCCATCGAGAAGATGCGCCCTCCCCAGAACCTCAAGCAAATGCAGCACCTGGCGGGATGCATGGCCTCGTTGGGGCGCTTTATCTCCAAGTTCGGCGAGCGAGCCCTGCCGTTCTTCAAGCTCATGAAGAGATCCGGCCCCTTCAAGTGGACTCCTGAGGCTGATGCTGCCTTCGAAGACCTCAAGAGGTACCTCACGAGCCCGCCCATCATGGTCGTGCCACGCTCTCACGAACCCCTGCTCCTGTACTTGGCGGCCACCCCCCAAACGGCCAGCACGGCCTCGGTGGCGATACGAGAGGAGTGCGTCTGCATCCAGAAGAAGCCTGCCAAGGGCCCTCCTCAGGAGACCCCTCACGAGCCGCCTCTGCTCTGGGTATCAAGCGCATCATCATCAAGGGCGACTCTTAGCTCCTCGTCAACTTATCCAACAAAAGCTACAAGCCCAAGGAAGAACACATGGCCGCCTACTTGGAAGAAGTTCACAACCTCGAAAAGCGCTTCCTTGGCCTGGAGCTCCAGCACGTCCCTCACGGCAGCAACAAAGAGGCGGACGACGTCGCCAAGCGGGCATCTCGCCGCAAGCCGCGGAACCCTGGCGTCTTCGAAGAAAGGCTCCTGAGGCCATCAGCCGCACCACCTATCGTGAGCACCACGGCGCCTCATGAGGAACTCCCCCCCGCACCACCCACAGGTGCACCTGATTGCGGCCCATCTTCGGGCGCTTGCTTGCTGCTCGCGCTGGAGCCTCAAGCAGGCAGCTGGGTCGCGGAGTTCAAGGCCTACTTGCAGAGCGGCACCCTCTCGGAGAAGGACTCAGAGGCAGACCGTGTGGCTCGCCAGGCCACCGCCTAATGCTTGCAAGACAGCGAGCTCTACCGCAGGCGCCCCAATGGAATCGCGCTGCGGTGCATCTCCAAAGAACAAGGTCACGAGCTACTCGCGGACATCCACGGCGGAGACTGTGGGCACCACTCCTCATCATGCACCCTCGCTGGCAAGGTGTTCTGCAGCGGCTTCTACTGGCCCACAGCGCTTCAAGACGCCACCGAGCTGGTCCAATCCTGTGAAGCCTGCCAATACCACGCCAAGCAAATCCATCAGCCGGCGCAAGGCCTCCATACGATCCCACTCTCGTGGCCCTTCGCGGTCTGGGGGCTGGACATCTTGGGCCCCTTCCCTCACGCGGCAGGCAGCTACCGCTACCTCTACGTCGCCATCGACAAGTTCACCAAGTGGGTGGAGGTCGAGCCAGTCCGCACCATCCCGGCAGCCTCAGCCGTCAAGTTCATCAAGGGCATCGTGAGCCACTTTGGCGTCCCCAACCGCATCATCACTGACAACGGCTCGCAGTTCACCAGCGGCCTCTTCAAGTCATACTACGCCAGCCTCGGCACGCAAATCTGCTACGCCTCTGTGGCGCACCCGCGAAGCAACGGCCAGGCTGAGCGTGCCAACGCTGAAGTCCTCAAGGGCCTCAAGACACGAAGCTTCAAGAAAAAAGCTTGATGTCTGCGGCAAAGGCTGGCTCGACGAGCTCCAGTCTGTGCTGTGGTCAATCCGCACGACAGCTACCAAGCCTACCGGCGAGACTCCCTTCTTCCTTGTCTATGGAGCTGAAGCAGTCCACCCTTCTGAGCTCAAGCACGGCTCTCCGCAAGTCCTCGCCTTCAACGAGGCTCATCAGGATGCTTCACGAGAGGCCGACCTGCTGCTCCTCGAGGAAGCTCATCGCCAGGCCGCTCTACGTGCTGCCCAATACCAGCAGGCTTTGCGTCACTATCACAGCCGCAACATACGCCCATGCACTCTCGAAACAGGCGACCTCGTCCTGCGAAGGATCCTCTCCAGAGAAGGACTCCACAAGCTCTCACCCATGTGGGAAGGCCCATTCAGGGTTGCTCATGTCTCCCGGCCTGGCACTGCTCGGCTGGAGATGGAGGAGGGTGTTCCTGTGCCCAACACATGGAACATCCAACATCTCCACAAGTTCTATCCGTGACCTCACTCGTACGAATGAAATGGAGCTGTACACGCTCTGGAGCTCTCCTTGCGTCAGCCTGATGGGCCCGCGAGAGCTCCCTCCCACAACCCAGTGGAAACCCCATGCTCAGCGCTGGCGGAACGATCGAACTGAGGGTGCCACCTGGCTGCACCATCCTCATGTTGTCTCGTGTCCGTCACGGCAGCCTCTTCTCTTTTGGATGTGAAACTGAGGGCGCCACGTGGCTGCACCAACCTCAAGCTGACCCGTGCCAGACACGGCAGTCGCATCTTTTTTGATTGTGTAATGAACCTTATTATTATGCTGCAGTAAAACTTTATTTCCTAAGATATTATATGTGTTTGGTAACTTGTCTGCCTCAGGAGCCATGCGTGCTCGCGACCTTCCTCCTGCGCATCACGCGAGCGGGGGCTGGACACGGTATGCCTGTGCTCGGGTCAGTCCCAGCAGCGCCGCAAAACCCAAGTGCCTGAGCTCTGGCTCGCGGGCCTGCTCCCGTGCACGCCACCTCACCAAGGTCCTTGGTGCCTTGTCTCCTCACATGACGTCCATGAGCAAGCTAGCAAGCATGCACTGCTCCCCCTTTTGTGAAACCTATCGATATGCAAGTGTCACAAGAACAAGGCACGCAGAAGGCCTCACGAGCGCTGCCTCGCGAGGTAACCCACGTCGAACCGTCTCTTGACGAAGCCTGCAGGAGGCCTCGCGAGCACTGCCTCGCGAGGCTGCCTGCGGTGGCCATCATCACCAAGTGCCAACAGGAGGCCTCGCGAGCAAGGGCCTCATGAGACATACTCCGCAGCCACGACACGGTGTGTGTTGTAAAGCACTGGATCTGCGGTGTAATACTGTGACATGTGATGTATTCTTGGTATTTCATCATTGACTGTGCGTGTCAATTATTGATCCAGGGACTGACACAGTAAGCACAGAGATTCGGGGCCCCTCTCGGGACCGGGTCGTGACAATTATTCAAAGGAAAGACAATCGACTTCCCATCCAAGATCGAATTGATCAGCTTCACACTCGCTAAACTGCCGACTGAGGTAGGTGTAATTTTATTCTGGGTTCATCATTTTTTCCTTGCCAATCTGCTAGCTTAACTCTGCTTTGCTTAGAAATGGCAGGAAATCTATGAATCCATATCGTCGTCGGCACCCCAACCTGAGGACCCGATGGATGCCAATCTGTGATAGCTTGGATGTTACTCTGGCCGATAAAGGGGCGGTCAGCATCAGGGGGGGTCGAGGTGGCAAGGAGGAGATCGAAAGTGTAGGTGCGTCCTCTAGCAATGAGGACGAGGAGGCCAGCTCGAGGCAGTTCATTATCAGGAAGAGAGGTCATGGTGAAGGGGCCTTAGGCTCCCAAGTGCCTCCTACCAGGTCAGATGCTGAAATCGACCTTGAGGCGCAGAAGAAAAGGCACGAGGATCCGGCTACCGGGCCCCCGGCTCCCTCCGCAACCACTATTGGTGCGGCGTCACTGCTTCCTCCATCCCAGGAAATAAAGAAGAGGGTCTCGTGCACCAAGTAAGAATCGGTTCTCCTCTCCAACTTATGCTTTATGATTGAATTATTCTTATGCCCACTCCTTCAGTTTCTGCAGGAAACAAAGAACGTGGGTGGCAATTTGCCCGCCTAGTCTAGACACACCACCAAGGAACCACTCCTCTCAGAAGTTCCGAGGACCATCAAGGGAGCCCTGATGGTGAGGCCACTCTCCATGGTTCCAGCGCCAGAAGGTGCGATAGTGCCGGAGGTGACAGCAAGTTTGTCGGAGATTATGGCGGATGTGTCGAAGCACGGTGGCCTGGTCAGCCCTCCTTGTGAGGAAACTGGACCGATCATTATGCATGTGGTAGATGTCGTTACCGAAGACCCTTCTCTAGTTTGCTAGCGATGGGTGATGCGGATATGGCTCTGGCTCGTGAGACTAGGGATAGTGAGATGGACATTGGGGCCGCTGCTGCGGGATATGTTTAGTCCACGCCAGAAGTAACGCAAGAGCTGGTCGTGGCCCAGAATGCACCAGCTGCCCTGACTCCTCAAGTTGGATCTTCAAACCGGTCACCTTCTGATGTGGGGGCCATGGTGACCTCACGTCCTCGGTGCGCCCTGCCTTGTTCCGCAGCTAGTGTGGCCATCGAGCGAGTTCCGTCATAAATGATGGTGGATTCCTCGAAGGCACGGAACGTGATCCAGCAACGGGAAACTAAGCTGTCTTGGTTCAATGCGCACTTGACCGTGGAGCAAAGGACCACTCTGACCAGCACGCGGGAAGCCGGCAAGACCATGGCGGACATCGTGAAGTAGCTGACTATTGCCGTCGAGCCGTCTGTGGAGGTAAATAACCATGCTGACTTTGTCTATTGATTTTCTCATATATGTTGTACCCTCGAGCTGTAGGTCGGTTTTATGAATGTGACATGCAGCTAGAAGTTTCTCCTTTTTTGTTGAATTGTTCATCCAGTAGCCCCCCGAGCCGCTCTCTGGCTTACATCATAAGCCAGACTACAGGTCATTTTGTTTAGGACTTTGGTTTTTTCCACATAATATCCAGTACCCCCAAGACTCAGAACGAGATGTAATGGGGCAGAGTTTTCCATGCAATACCTGATCTACGCGTCTAGCTAGATATCCTACCTAGTGCACCAATGTGGATATGTTTTCTGGCATATCCCTCGATAGGGTATCCAGACAAACGAGTAGATCGGATGGTAACAGAGACAAAGTTTTACCCTGGTTCAGGCCCTCGGTAAATAGGGTAATACCATGCTCATGTATATTGATTTTATAGGGGTTACAAAGATCGAGGGATTGAGCAAAGCTCTAGGCTTCATATGTTTTCTATTTGGGCCAATTCCATTTTTTCCCCTAATTTCGGCCCGACCTCATCTTTACCCCTAAATAAAAACAGTGCTCAACTATGCCCCTCTTTCGTCTGGTGCCCTTATGGAAATACCCCTCCGTGTCGTTTCCGTCTGGTCAAAGGGGATTGACCGTCAAATGGACGCTTTCTGAACATTTTTACCCCTCGCTGAAGAAAATAGAGAAAACTAAAACAAAAGAAGAAAAAAAGGCAGGGAGAACATTACATGTAGCCGGCCCATGTAGACAGCCCAGCCCACCACCGCGGCCAATCTCCTTCTTCAACCTCGTGCCTCCTGGCACGAGCGTGTGTGGAGGCCACGAGCACGCGCACGCGACGCCACCTCTTGCTTCCGCCGACGCTCTGGACCGGCTAAGAACGCCACGCACCCCCTAGTCCTTCCCCCTCTCTCAGTCGCCTGTTCCCCTTTCTCCTTCTCTCGACCCCGAGCGTCCCCGAGAGCTGCCACTCGCCGCCGTTCCGCATCCGCGTAGCCACCAGCTAGCCCCCGTCCAACCACCATGTCCAAGAGCTCCGCGAGGACGCCCTCTACCTCACCACTGACGAGTTCGATCTAGGAGGGCTGAAATCAAGCCAACCATCGTCGTCTTCGTCTACTGCACCAAGCGCCGCTGTCTCTCGATTCGCCGTCTACAGAGCCTCCCCAGCCTCACCAGCTGCACCGGAAGCTTCTCTTTGAGCTCGCGAACCTTTACCCTCTGCCCCCTCCTCGATTTCGTCTCCTAGCTATGATCCCCACCATGGCCGAGCTCTGTCATCGCCTGCCATGTCGCGCGCCATCGCTGCAGCCTGTGCTCATCATCGATGAAATTTTCAATGTGTTCCTGGCATCTCTAGGAAGCTAATGAGCCCCTCAGTTAGCTTGCTCGTGCCCTGTAGCCTCGCCGTCGTTGCGTCCGAGCTTCTGCCGCCGCTTAGGTCCACCAGCAGCTCGCCTCCGGCCACCCCGCGCCCTCCTGTTGTGTCCCCTAGATGTGCACAAGCTCGGGGTACACCCTGGGAGCCTCACCCTCTGCTCCCATGGCCTGCCATGCGGTCTCCGCCGTGCGGTTTGGTCGTCAGCGATGACCTTGCCGGGATGTGCCACCAACATATGGCTCCCACTAGTTTAGGTTAATGGGTAATTACCCATTTAGTTAAAACGCTAGTCTGTGACATGTGGGCCCCCCTAGTTTAATTAGCAAGCTAATAGGGTCTGCTTAGGGTTAATTTAAATGCCAATTGACTTTTACCGTGGGTCCCGTGGCCCACATGTCAAGGAGAGAGAGAGAGAGAAGTTGTGTGTGAGAGAGAGAGTTTCAGTGCTGGGGTCCACCTGTAAAAGAGAGGGTTTTTTTCTTTTTTTTCCAAAGGGTAGGTCCCACATGTCAGTGGCATGTGCAGACAAGGGCAACTATGTCCTGAAAACGTCCATTTGACAGTCAAACCCCTTTGACCGGACGGAAACGGCACGGGGGGGGGGGGGTATTTCCATAAGGGCAACAGACGAAAGAGGGGTATAGTTGAGCACTGTTTTTATTTAGGGGTAAAGATGAGGTCGTGCCGAGATTAGGGGGGGAATGTAAATGTCCCTTTCTATTTTACTATCCTGAGCCCGGCTTATATAGGTACCGGGGTCTAGGATTACATGTTCTAAGTCGGTTAGGAGGAGTCCTCCGGGCGTCGGTTGCCTTATCTTGTACTCCAGGCCTTCTGGGACCACCACGTTGTAGGGCCATGAGCCGGGTTGATTGGCCCATGACATAACTGACCTAGAGGCCCCAAGTCGGCCTAGTCAGGCCGTCTTCCGGTAAGGTGAGGAACCCCTGGGTCGTAACACCATCAATACCTCTCCCCCACCTCAGATCTAGGGTTAGCAAAAACAAAAACTAGGATCATAGAGCTTTTCTCATGTATCAGCCCTTGTGGGATTACTCCTACATGGAGATTGCTCCCTTGATGGAGATAAAGGCATCCTCTTCAGGGGAAGACTCGGTAAGAGTATCAAGACCTCCACTTGTGGGGAAGATTGGTCCATGGAATTCAAGACCTCCAGTACTTAGGACTTGGGGAAGAACCCTAGCTTGTTCCATCTCTTGTGAATGATTTGGATCAACTATTTATCTGTACCTTTTATTTCAACTTTGTGTGTTGATTTGTGCTAGTTTCCATGCAATTTTCCCCGTGTTCTTCCTCAAATCCACCTCCAATTTGTGAAGATCGGCCCACCCAAGCGGCTTGCCCTGTATCATTTGGTATCATGAGCAAGGTTGCCACGAATTGGAACCCCTCCCCTGCATTTGCTAGCCTCTTTTTTATTTTTCTTGCCTAATTCGAAAATTTGCCAGAATGAAATAGCCTCACACAATTTCTTGTTATTCATTGGATTTAGTGTGAGAAGTTTGGATTTTATCCATGGATCTCCTACTATACTAGTTGGTCTGCCTTCCTTTGCTTTTCCATAGCCCAATTTTTTTTATTTTCCCCTTCAATTTTGACCAAGAAATCATGTTTCACATCCAAATTCGCGATTTCGAATTTTCTAATAGTTGGTCAGACTATCCGACAAATTTCCCCAGGAATAGAAGGTTTTTGCGATAAGCTAAACTGTCTGGTCACTTTTGGTCCTACTGCCTGACCTCCCATAATATTGTTGCGGGTGCTTTGCCATTTTGGCCATATCTTTTACATTCGGACTATGATTTAAGTGTTCTTTGGGCTCGTTTGGAAGCTTTGACGTGCCAAAGTTCATCACATAGGTTTCCACATCACTTGCCAAGAGAAATTTGGAGGAACTTCATCGACGCTGAACACTTCCACCAACCATCGCACGTGTGGCATCACTTTATCACCTAAGCATCATCTGAGTGACCACCAGGTACCGTCAGCATCGACAACCACCACCAACGACCAATTCATCATTTGACACCTTCAACCGAAAGCAATGATAGTTATACCTGACTTAGTAAAAATTTAAGTGTGACGAAGATATCCATTATGTCACAAGCTTTGCCTTCCTGTGTCATTACCTTTCTGAGCCATTATACCCTTTGCAATATCCTTGATCCCATTGAACCTAGGTATTTGAGTATTGTCAGGCATTGTACACTTGAGTACAGTAGTGATATCTTCATCATATACATCATTGCTATATTAAGCATTGCATAGTGAGATTCATCGGTATCTACTTTGTGCATCACTTGGTATCTTGTGTAAATGTAGTCATATCTCATGATCGTTAGTATTGTATCTTGTATTTAGCACAAGGAAAAGGTCAAAGGAAGAAAAAGTGAAAAGGAAAGCTTATAAGGAAAGGAGAAGGAGCACAAAGATACATGTGCAAGTATACTTCATATAGGGAAACGTCAAGTTTGTGAGTCGATAAAGTGGTGCCAAGTAACGAATACGTTTCCCTCTATGTGCAATCAAGCTAGCGTCACTCCATGTGTTTGTGCAACATGAGCTTAGTCTTCGGTATGCAATATATTTTGTTGCTCATTCCTTTGGTTGCCAAACACCCATTGTAAAAAAAATTGGGTGTTCCTTTTGCCTCCTTTCTCTAATTTGACATAAACGTGCATTGTTTTGAGTTCATTTGGTCCTTTCCCAATCATTTAAATATCTTGACCTACTTATTGCTTGATTCTGATCCACTAAGCTTATCGAGCTCCACACATAGCGATGTTGTGAGTTTGTAGGTGTGAGTTGGGGAACACTTACCAACATCATTTTGCTCATTTGGTACATATTTGTCAATCTTTGACCTTTTTTTCCAAGGAGTGGAGAAGGTAACTTGTTATTGGTCTTTCCCTTTTATCCACTTACTATTTGCACCTAGTACCATCATGTCTCTGGAGAGTGGACCATATGTGGATGAACATGCAGTGAAGCCTCAAAGAATTCGCCACCATCACTCTAGGAGATAGTACCACACAAGCAATAAGAATGCTAGTGGCCATGGCAACTTCACAAACAACTACAATAAGTCAAGTACCACTACATCAAGAAGGTACAATGACACGGATCCCATACAAACTCATCGACAAGTGCCGCATCGAAAATCCCCACAAGACAATGGACAAGAGAAGCTTCCCAAGATCAAATCCACTATTGCCTCGAGCTACTTCGACTTCGATAATGAAAGTGCATTTGTCCCTAAATGGTGTTTTGGTGTGATGAAAATGTGGTTAGTGGGACTAATGACGATTACTAAGTTTATCCACCTCATTGGTCCCCGGGGGGTTCTTTCAAGGAGTTGGTTGCCCCCACTTCAAAAATGAAAAAGATGTGGTTCTCCGATGACTCGAAGTTTTTTTTTTGCTTTCTTTGAGTCATAAGACAACCACACTACTAAGAGTGGTTGAGATGCTTGGATGAAAAGCATGGGAATATGCAAACATATACACCAGCCCTCACACTTTTATCAACCAAAAAATTTCTAAAGACCACCTAAGGATGTGTCCCAAGGCAGCCTACCTCGTGCACACGGGGTACAGGGGCCATGCACACGAGGCCAGCATCAACTCTCTAGACACCCTGTGCACATGGGGTTGGGTATGAAACCCCTCTAGCTACCCCGTGCACATGGGCTTGTACCATGCACATGGGGAGTCATGCTCACGGGGTGTGACCTCGTGCACACGGGGCCTTAAGCCCATGCACAGGGGTCTCTAGACTACCAATGGTTACATTTGAAGGTGAGCTATATAAAGCCCCCTTCTCCTGCCTCCAACCCTAACTCTAATGTCGTATGAGCCTTCCACCATTGCTACACCTTGATTTACTCAATACTCTCAATCTCTCCACCCAAATATGTTGATACTTTGGAATTTGAGAGAGCAAGACCGATCTACACTTTGACCAAACAAATTTGTGTTCTCCGTTTGATTTCTTCATCAACACTTGTTACTCTTGGAGATAGGGCTCCTAGTTGGAGAGGACTACAGGCCTAGGAGCTTCCTTTCTTGTGGTGTGCTCCGGAAAGTTTGTAAAGATGTGGTGGTCGCCTTCAACACCAACCCCGAGTGATTTGAGGCTCATCCTTTGGGGGTGACTCAAAGGAAGAATAAGCTGAGCCACTTGGTGGCACTCCGGACCTTTGGTTTCCGCACCTCTCCAATGGAGATTAGCACTCCCCAAAGAGTGTGAACATTGGGATAAATCAGCGTCCTTGGCTCACTTGTGGTTAATCCTTTCCCATACATTTACTTTCTTTGTATGCTTCTTGCTTGCTAATTAGATTGTTGCCTACAATACCTTTCTTTGAGCTTGCTTGCCATATAGGTTGTTTTGCCTAGTTGCATATCTAAAGAACTTATTTTATCTGCATTGCCCTAAAGTTGGAAGTTAAGCTTAAAATTTGTAGTCTCCTATTCACCCCCCCCCCCCCCTAGTTGACCTCTCGATCCTTTCAGACAATGACTGTGAGATACCATTCTATGGGACTCATGACCCCGAATAGTACCACAAGTGGGAATGGAGAATGGATGACTACCTCAAGCTCCATGAAGTACCCTCTAAAGAACAAGTGATGTGCGCCACAAGACACTTCCACGGCTACGCGTCTCCATGTTGGCTTCACCTACTTTCGGAGACACTTCAAACGAGTTGGTGCAAGATGAAGAAAGCTATGTGGCGAGAGTTTGTGCCATCCACATTCTCGGAACCCAATTGGAGAACACCACACAAGGACCCAAGTCCCTCGGCGAGTACTTCTTTGAAATGACGCAAGCCTTGCGACGACCATTGAAGACGACACCATTTGGATGAAGTGCCACTTCATGACTGGATTACACAATGATGTCACCAAGGCCATCTACCTCAAGAAATACAATTCCATCGATGACTTGTACAATGGTGCTCTCAAGGCAGAAAGATACATCATGCAGGCCAAGGCTACTCGCACGCAAGCACACTTGGCAACGACCAAGCTCCAAGAAGGGGATCATGAGGATAGCTCCACCACGATGTCCAAGCCCGACACAACATTATTCTAAGATCGTGCTCCGAAGTTCGATGTCATCGTCCTCCCTCTTTTCATGGAATTGAAGATGCCTAGTCGAGCATGACATTTTTTGAAGACGACGCGATGACTACTGCGACTATGGAGCCACTCAAGGAACATGCTTTGGAGGCAAGAGACATGGTGGCGAGCAAGGAAGAAACTTCCACCTTTAGCGGCGGAGATAGTGAGATGGCCGAGCATGAGATGTTCCCTTTGGTCATGGAGGCGAGTGATGATATGCCACACTCTATGGCCTTCATCTATGGAGATAGTGACAAGATGGTTGAGCATGTGATTTTCCCTTCAACCACGGTGGTGTATATATGATGATGACATGAGAGACATTTGCACCCATATTGAGAGAGTTTACCACTAGCCCCATACATGATGTGATGCCCCCATTCCCATGTGAGGAAAGCCACCACCACCACTTGAGTGACTCACCATATGTGACATTGATGGCATCCACTATGAGGGAGCGAGCGAGCCACCACCACCACTTGAGTGACTCGCCATATGTGACATAGAGTGCACCCACTATGAGGGAGCGGGCGAGCCACCACCACATGAGATGAGTGAGGTAGTTCATAGGTCATGCGAGGCCATTTGCAACTCTAACAACTTAACCTCTACTACTATGGTGTCTTCTCGTTTGGTGCTAAGTCTCATGGATGGTGACGCGTTGAGCCTCGACTCGTTTGTCTCTTCTATGGACAAGACAATGGTCATGATGGAAAAAGATGGTGCACCCCCACATGGTTCCATTGAGATGGTGAAGATGGCCACAAGTTGGTACTTTAAACCACACCTACTTCACATGAGCAGGACAACCAAGGTAACATAGGTGATGGTGATGTGATTGTACCTCTAGTGGACATGAATTGCTTGCATGATATTGATACTTATTTTGCTATATGTCAAGTGATATTTTGCATTCTATGTGCTTTGTTTTGCCACCCATCTATGACGAGTATGATGTTGGGTATGTGATGTCAAGTAGTTTTGATACCATGCTACATATGATGTCTTCTGATCATTCCATATGTCATGTGATGTTTGCAACCTTTCCATCTTTGTCATATGCTATGGACGATATTTTCTAATTCACATCTTTGCAATCTTTCCTTAGTAACTATGTCATTCCCATTAAATTCAATCTGATATATGAATATGGCTTAAATGACAGTGAAGTGGAAGTGGGACCGGATCTGTCTCATAAATTCAGACAGCCCTTCTAGTTGCCCTCCAAACTGAGTCTGCAAAACTGAAGATGGCGCCGGAGACTAAGAGAGATGGTTCGGTCAAACCTGAGACGTATTGCAGCTGAAATGAGCTTCCTTCGGAGATACAAAGTTTATGTTTGTGCTACTTAAACGTGAGCAGAGTAGGTGTTCGGATGCGTTAGCAAATTTTGCAAGGGTGCACCGATATCGGGGTGCAGGATGCTCCCGAATTTGTAGCTACCCTTCTGGCAGCAGACTGTACGCCTTTACCTGAGTAATAAACCCCACTTTCCACCTCAAAAAGAAATCTCCCTTGCGAAATTCACAGCTCACTACCCTTGTGAAATTCACAGCTCGTCCACAAATACTACTCCCTCCGTCCCAAAATAAGTGTCATGGTTGAACTAAAACAAGAACACTTATTTTGGAGCAGAGGGAGTACATTCCAATTAACCGTAAGTGAATCTTCTGACAGCCATCTTTCACCGACCAGGTGAAAAACTAAATTCCAATTAATGCGGTTCTCCATTTGTACCAAAAGATGAGTTTTGCCCTCTCACTAAATATGTACACTAAAATTCTCAGACAAAATGCGTACTACGCGCTAACCCTTAAAAAACGAGCAGAAATGCGTAGCTGTGATTCCACACGGAGTAAGCCAAGTGGTGTCACCTCAATCTACCATCTGATCTGTTCAGTGTCTCCCAACTAATGTTCTGGCCACATTCGTCACAGCTTGTCGTGCATCCAGCTTTGGTACCGTGGCTTCTGAGAGTCAGCATGTGGTTCAAGTTGGTGCATTTCTTCTGGTTGTTCGAATGAGATTTTGATTGCTGCGCCTGCCGACTTCTTGAAGTAACTTTAGGCGGTGGAGGGTTGGTCTCTATTGGTTTTCTCTCGGGATAATGTGCACCTTTCCTTGCCACGGCATCCAACTGCAGCGATTGTTTAAAACTCGACCATGCCATATCTTGCTCTTCCTTGGTGAGTCTTTCCTCTTCGTTCTCTTGCAGAAGAACTTCGTGTTCATGGTAACCTGCAATCCACCTGTAAATTTGAAGCAGATATTACGCTTCCAGCAACTGCTTAACACACACATACATTCATAGCAAGAAAACAACATAAATTAATGTTTGACAAAAAAAAGGATGTAGGCAGTCAAGAAAAGAAATAAACAACGGCTACATGTTTGATAAGTTTATGCATTCCAAAATATTGGGCATTATAGATTTTATAACATGCCATTTTCTTACAAAAGAGATTTGTGACGTGATACCTCTTATAAGTTTTTAACATAAATAGGTTAGGCATTACCGAGGGTGATCACTAAGTAGGTTCAGCATGAGCGTGTCCACCGGTAGTTCAGTGCTATTTGGCATGGATAGCTTCTCCGTTCCAACCTTAGTGGGATCAATTATGGTATCATTCCCACTCTCGTCCAACAATTCCTCATCACCAAATTCAAAGAGATGCAACATCTCTTCTTTGGAGATTGTTCTAGACACTTGCTGTCTATCCACCACTCTTGCTGCAAGCCCTTCTTTTGTCACCTATCAACAACCAAGAGATTCATATTGATAAGATTCGAAACAAGAACTTCATTTTACTATGTAATAAAAACAATTTAGTTCTAACTTGGGACCCCACCAGAAGGCAGCAAATGTCACAATACCTGCCGCTTATATATTTTCTCTTCCATTGTTCCGTGTGCCATTAGGCGGTAAGCGTACACAGGTTTGATCTGGCCATACCTGTATACAGAGTACACATCAAATACACATATAATCACATAAAAATGCAACTAATGTGTGAATCATGCTACTAGTTCTTACCTCCAAACCCGATAAATGGCCTGCAAATCATGTGTTGGATTCCATGAACCATCCAGAAGGACCACACGATTTGCTGCATGAAGGTTGATACCCAGAGATCCAGCTCGAGTAGATATCAATGTGCATTTTACTATTGTGTTTGCAGGGTCATTAAATCTTTCGACAAGGTTCTGCCGCTCGGAAGATGGAGTGCTCCCATCAAGCCTGTATGGCACAGTACAAGTATGTGGTATTTGGAGAATTAAAATCGATGATACAAAAAACTTTGCAGAACAGGGTGCTCAAAGTAACAACACCATCTTTGCATAAATAGATAATTATTATAAACACTATTTGTCAAACTACACGCTGGTAATAAAGCAGTCATCTTTGCAGAAATAGTGCCAGAAATGCTGCCATAGAGGACCAAAATGATCCAAAAACTTGTTTCAGCATGGTATGTCATGATTAGTTGCAAGCTTCAGCTGTCATAGTTATGTCAGCTTGTATGGGCGCCAGCAGCAAGCTAGGGGCATCTGGATGAGGATATTCTCGAACAAATTTTACAAAACTGAAATATCCTGCCATCGATATATATTGAAAGTAGCAATACAAACACACGTTCACCTGAGTCGCAAAAATTGTAGCATCCCCGATTCACACAATGTCCTAAAGAATCACCAGTTACCAGTCAACAAGAACAGGTCCTGTTTTCTAAACCCCGTCTACTTCAGTGCTATAGAATTAACCACTCACTCTCTTGCAGGATTGTTTAAAAAACAATATTAGCTTGAAAAACGACCTTATATTGTGGGACGGAGGGAGTACATTATAGTTAGATTCAATCCCAAAGAATTGAAAGAAAAGAAAAGAAAACATAACCCAGCAACTTTCCAGCAAAAAAAGGCACTATGTACCACTGTCATTGTTTTTAAGGCGTCCGTAAAGCGTCGCTTAGGCGACGCCTAGGCGTCAGGGCGCCCTCCAGGCTCAAGGCGTCGGCCTTGCCTTAGACAGTTGCGTAAGGCGTCCGCCTTAGGCTGTAAGGCGTCTGAAGCGTCCGCCTTAGCGCCGCCTTGCATGCCTCAGACCAAATCAGACGCCTTAGCTTGTCAGGCAGGGAAACAGAGATTGCAGGCGGGAAAACTGACCTGGGCGGGAACACAGGCGCGGGAAACATTGGTTCAGGTGCGACCAGTTATGAGAAGGGGAAAGAGAGAGAGAATCCACACGAGAGGTCTCTCCTGTCTCCTCTCTGGACCATTGACGGAGGCTTCCTCCTCAGATCTGCGGCAGCCGCCAGCCTCCTCCCTCCGGCCACAGTTCCTCCCCCTCCTCTCCGGCTGTAGCTCCTCCCCATCCTCCTCTGGCGCAACCCTCTTCCAGCAGATCAGCACCACATCAAGGTATGAATCCCGCCCTCTCTTCTCCCCCCCTTCCCCCCTCTCCTCTTTCTTCCATCCAGCAGTGTAGCTTGCCATGCTTGCCTGCTCTGTTATGCACAGCTCCTCTACTAACTGTTAGGTGCTGCCTCTCTTATGCACAGCAGTGTAGCTAGATGTGCTTGCCTGCTCCTTCTCATCTGCATCTGTTTCTTCCCAGATCTGCTTCTCCACCCACAAGGCAGCAGCCCCACCACTGCTTCTCTCCTTCCCCATGCTTGATCTGGTTGCTCTAGTGATTTGGCTCTTCTCTCTTTTTCTTTGACAGTAGCCAGGTGTACCTGCTCTGATGGATCTATCCAATGATCCTAGGAGAAGAGCTACATCAGATGATCCAGCCTGGAAGTATGGGTTCTGGCCAGATTTAGAGAGGAAAGATTTACTCCAGTGTACATTGTGTGGCAAGATAGTCCATGGTGGAGTGAGAAGGCTAAAGCAGCACTTTTCTTGTGGTTCCAGTGATGCGGATAAGTGTCCCGAGGCATCCGTGGAGATTAGCATAGAGATGCACAATTCCTTAAACACTAGAAAGTTTAAAGCTATGGAGCGATATATTGATGAGGAGGATGAAGCTGAACTTCAAAGGCGCCGTTCTGTCATATACACAAGATGATTTGAGGCCTATGCTTTGGTAACAGTTTATATGTTAATGTTAGTTGTTAAATCTCCTAATTGGTTGCCATCTATTATATATGTATGTACAATTTATTAAGTTAATGCTAGTTGTTAAATCTCCTAATTGGCTGCCATATATTATATATGCACGTGTCTAAGGCGTCGCCTCGCCTTACGCTTTAGCGCTTAGGCGGTGAGGCCCCCCCCAGCGCCTCGCCTCGCCTTACCGCCTTAAAAACAATGTCCACTGTTATAAAGGCACGCAGACTCTTGGAAAAAAAGGCACATTTTCTTTCACATTATCATGTAACTAACAAACTGCAAATTATTCATGATATATTTTTTCATTTACTAGAATAAGCATCATATTGTGGTAAACACTTGCATACTGTCAGCGCAAAAAAAAAGACACTTGAATACCAATAGGTTCAGGTCTTCAGTTGTCCACAACAAAAATAAGTTAATCCAAAAAAATAGACGAATTGACAAGACACAAGTTATTATGATTCTCTCATCCGCACGCGGAAACAACAAATTAAAGCAACAAAAAATTGTGAAACTACCAAATCCACACCAATAGTTGTACGATTCATGTGTGCAAAAGAAATACAGTCAAGTGTGGAGGTATACCTGTACCAGTCCTTGCCCTGCTTCCAATATTTGCCTTCTTTTCCTTTGATTTGCATCTTAGATAGATAAAACTCCACCAAATCCAAAGTGGTCAAATTCTGGCTGAACACTAGTGCCTTGTCACCCAATTCATAACAAGTCGCCAGTATATCAAGGAGCAAGACCATTTTGCCACTGTAATCTGCTTCCTTAAAAGTATTATCATCCAGAAGGTTCTCCCACCAGTTACTTTCCTACAGGAAAATAGAAAAACATAAAGGTAAAATTTTCACAATCAACGACATTAATGTGTGGGTGGAAAGCATTGCAACACTGAAGGGTCTGCATATGTTTCAATTAATCCACCATTATGGTACATATAGACCATATTAGTAAACAGAGATCCAGTACACAGCTGGAAAGTATAAATAACTGAATAGCATTGTATGCACAATGCACTACAGAATATCGTGCCAATTTAATTTTTGCAATACTTTGAATTGGAAATTTCTGATAATCAACATTTGTGTGAATAATCAAGTACCTCGTTCAGAAAGTCAATTTTCTTGGACTGCTGATCAGTTCTACTCTTCTGTTTCCCTGAAATGACAAAAACAGTTCAAACCAGGTGCAAATTCTGCACAGAAGAACAAAAGGGAAAATGCATCGGAGGAGCTTCAGGCTAAGACATCAAGGAAAGGACACTAAATAACAAATTACCTCCATTTGGCAATTGATTTTCAATATTATGATTATCGTCACTGGAACTCTCATCCGTCAGAAAGTTCTCAACAGCATCTTCTCCGCGCAGACTTCCTCTCTGCTCTTTAGCCATATGGAGAAGGCCCGGGTGGTTCCATATCTACACATCAACATATAGTCCAGCATAAGGAACAAAAGTATAGAGAAATATGATCATGGTACAACACAGTAATACTCCCTCCGATCCAAAAAAAGTGTCGCAGCTTTGAACTAAGGTTAGTTCAACTTTAGTTCAAAGCTGCGACACTTATTTTGGATCGGAGGGAGTAGCATTTTAGCAACAACAAATAAGACCAGACAATGTTACATTTTTTTTTGTTTAATGAAAATATGAAATGCACAATGATTCAAACTTATACCTGGGCTAGTTTTTGATACTTGGCAAAGAAGCCACCGTGCTGATAAGGTTTTTCAGAAGTGCCGCTTGAGAAACCATGCACATCCAAGAATCTTCGGTATAGTTTTCTTTGCAGTTGAGAGAGCTTTACGGTAATGACAAAAACCTTCTTTGGCGGTAGATCATTCTTCACCACATTCATGTCCATTCGCTGGACAAAGCCTTTCAGCTGTTCATACAGAATGTGTGACCGTTGGTTCATGATCTTGACATCATCTGATGTAGAATTTGTGTGCTGCCCATTTTCAATGGGGTTCTGGAACCTGATAGAGCAAAACATCTCAATCCCAAGATTTAAAGACATTAAGGTGCCAAGTAACTGAGCATTACATTACCTATTGCGGAATTCATGGCTGCTTCCAAGAAAACCTTCCCTGACAAAATCAACCATCTGTTCATAGGATGAACCAAAAGCCATTAGGCATCAAATATTGCCAGTAACTGGAAGATAAAACTGTATATGGTAAAGTGCAAGTTCCTTACACAGTAATATTCCATCAAATTATTCTGTAACGGGGATCCAGTTAACGCAATTCTTCTTTGCGTCTTTACTTGTTTTAGAGCGTGTGTAGTGTCAGCCTTCCTATTCTTGATCATATGTGCTTCATCACACACAAGAATATCTGGCCCACACTGACAGTGACATGTAAGTGAACTAAATCAGAACCCATGGCTAACCGAAACATTATACATCATAATTCATGCAAGACATGAACATCTACAAGTTATTATGATGCTCTCATATGAAGGATAGTGAGCTGGCATCCATAAAAGCTTGAAACAAAATAACACAACAAATGGAATATCACCTGCAACGCATTAGAAATCTCATCTGCAGTATCTTTTTCCTTCACATGTCTTCCAAGAGATAAGTTCCTAAATGATGAATAACCAATGAGAAGTACTCCACCTTTTGCTCGCCACTTGTTAAGTAAATACAGCCTTTTTAGCCTGCAAAAATAAAGGTTAGAGCGGAAATATGTAGTTCCATGATAAATATTAATAATGAAAACATCACAAACAGAGTGAACCCACATTTCCACAAAATATTTACATATAAACACACAGGTTTTTCTGAACTGAAAACTGTAGAAGAAGCCGCTATGTTTCACAAGAACTGCACGATTCCAGTACAGGAACAGAACTCCTTCGTATTGAACCAAGTGAGCGTTGCAGGTAAGCTTGAGATAAGAAATAAGGGTTACACCTGATGTTTCAAAATTTAGGAAAAGCACAACAGACGCACCAAATAAAATCCTTAGTTTATGTCACAAAATACAAACCAGCAACCAAGTTCCTTCTTCCATGGTAGGAATCAATGTATCAATGGTAGTAGTTGTTTAACATAACAGATGGCCCTTTTCGGAGAGCTTCTCTTTAGACCTCACAGGGTAAAGATTTCTTTAAAGGCCGGTACAGGCTAGATTGTTACTATACCAATTGCAGTAGAGCACATTAAGTTTTTACAAGCTGGAATTATTGGCACCAGACAGCCACTAGGCTAAACCCATTGAGTAAACAAATTTAACTACATTAACAGTAACACAAAGGATAACATAATTACAAGTAAATTATCCGCACCTCGGAACATCTTCAAGCATATACACACGAAGAGGCCTTAGTTCGGCCGGTTGCCACTTGGTGAACTCTTTCCTCCAACTATGCAGAACATTAACAGGGGTAACTATAAGTGCCGTGCGGAGTCCCAACTGGGCACATCTCATAACAACGTACAGGAAGGTAATAACCTGCAAAGTACAAATTCATAAATATAGGTATGCAACTCCAACTACATTTCATGTCATGGGAGTGGAATAAGGCCAAACAAAGGCCGCCTTGAAAAACTTTAACACTTGCTACATAATTAATAGCAATTTAGCACGTACACCAAAACCGGTAAAAGTGAAAAGCACACATCGCATACGTTAGAATAGCTCCCAGCACATAATTTAAATCAACATCGGAATATGTTCATGTAACTGGATCAAGGTAAAATATGAACACATACCTGAAAAGTTTTCCCAAGCCCCATGTTATGCGCCAAAATGCACCCAAAACCTTTGTCACCAGATTTGACTCTTCTAACAGATTGGATAACATTTTCCCACATAAATACTATTCCTGCTACCTGAAATATGAGAATGCAACATATAAGGGGTCCAGTGGCAGTATGGGGTAGAGGTCATGACTGGTATGCAAGTGACATGGTGCCACCTAGCATACAATTACAATTAAAGAATATTAAGCATTTTAAAGCAAAATTATGAAAGCAATGGTAGGGAACACATCCAATCATCATGTGATAAAGATTTCTATTTGTACATTTCACCATGCAAGCACATTACAAGCCAGCACATCATTTTTGACACAGGGTTTTACAAATCAAATTTAATTGCAAGGATGAATGCGCATCGCAGTGTTTATACGGTATATATCAAAAACAAACCTGATGAGGCTTCAGTTTAGCAGATATGCTGCTTGGAATTCTAACAGGTTCCTCGTCTTCCTCCCTGGCAGGGTTGACAATATGGCCATCCCCAGCATCCTGTAGAAAGACTTCCGATAGAGCCCCAGTGGAAGTTTCAATGTTGCTGCTCCTTAACTTGCTGGCAGACTGCTCATGCATGGACTTCAAATGTTCTTGCCTAGCCTATAAAAGAATGTACAAATTACAACCTGGACAGCTTCCAATAAAAACAAATGTCTGATATGTCAAAACAAAGGTTCAAGACGTAAAAGACTACACACCTTCTCCATTGCAATTTTACGCTTTGTTTCCTCCCCAAGTTCTGTATCATCCATGATTCTTCTTATCTTCTTTTTCCTTTTGTGCTTGCTGACCAGGTTTTACATATTCAATTAGCTTGAAAAAATCTTCAGTGCTATATCTATAGTGTGATAAATAATATACTGGTAAAAGTGCAAAAGGGCATACCTAACAGGGTCATTGGTTTCGGTTCCAGAAGTGTTGTCACCCTCGAGATCAGAAGATTCAACACCACTCAGAGCCTTATCACATTCAGAAATTAAGTGTTCCAGTTGACTGGGTTGGCAGCAGCAACACTGCCAGCCAGTGACTTTAGCTTCTGATATGCATTTCTCACCAAGATTCTTTAACAAGCATTTTGTACAAAAAAGCATCTTACAGGAACTGCAACTTAGAAGTTGTTCACATTGAACACACCAGGTGCAATAACCACCAGATACAGGGCCCTGTAATAAAAATAAACAGCATAGCTAAGAATATTACAGACGCATTGTTCATCCCCCAAAACGAACTGATGTTATTTTTAAACAGTTCAAAACTATCAAAAAAGAGGGTCAGTATTCACCTCAAGACGGTTCTTCTCTATCACCAGAAATCTGCAAGACCCACAAACAGCAACATCCAGTACTGGGTGACGATGCACATCAGAGGCATTCAACATTTTGGTGCAAATTGTGCACTTAAAAGCCTTAGGTAAATCCATATCACTAAACTTAGGGCTTTGCGATGGGAAAAGATCAAGATCAATAATGTGAACCCCCTTTTCAAGCTCTGCTGAACTATGCTCGCTGTCCTTGATATGCAGAACTAGCTTGCTGTCCATCTGCATGTCATCGTCACTCTCTATCACTACAGTTTTCGACCTCTTGTGGTCAAGCTCAACATCATCTTCGCGTGTGCGCTTCAGCAACTCAGCGGAAACTTCATCTTTATCCATTTTCTGTTTTTCAGATAAAGGACGACCACTGTTGGCGTCCAAAACACCATCGTCTAATAACAGAGGTAGCTTACAGCATCCATTTGATGACGAGGCCAAACCGATGTTGCCCTGCATTGAATGTTAATTAGAGCACCCAAGAGAAACCGCACCATTCAAGCTGAGTAAGAAAAAGACTGATCTCGCACCAAATACTAACATGAGCAGTTACCTTACACCAGCCATCTGTCCTTTTTTCCATATAACGCCGCAAACGTTTTATCGCCTTTGCATCATCTTCTTCTCTTACCTACATAAGGTATTTCAGTGATATTTACATTACAACAAATAACATGATGTACAGCATATCAGCAAGCTCGGCTTTTAAACAAGCCGTTATGTCACTTGTATTGCAACCGAATCAGAGAATCGGCATGACCACATAGTACTGAGCGGTGTTTCCTCATAAAAAGAAATAGGTACTGAGCAATAGAGAACAACCAGGAACGGTAGATAGATACAAGGAGTATAAGCATCGCAGCGAAGTCATTGGTATGCAGAGTAAATGTTTGCAATCAGCATTTTATCAAAGTAGACATGTAACTATAAAAGTACCATTTGAGATTTAACATATTATTATGCATCCACCGTAAACAAAACATACAACTCTATCAAACTAGGAGGAACTAGGTGTTGTAGAGAGCAATAAATCAAGTAAAAAATGGAAACAAGCACACAGACACACACTAAGACTATACAAAAAGCACAAAGGAGATATTTCAGGATAGGAACATCAGGACAAAGAAGGGTACATGGTTAGTTTCGACTGACCTTTCTGTATTTTCTCCTCTGTTCTTCAGAAAGCTCTATTTCATCAACACATTTTATGTCATCAACAGCACCATCAACTTCAGCTATCTCCTCCACCTATAGAATAATAATTGGAACTTTAGTGGAACTATTCCATGGAAAAAACAAATAAAATAAGTGGAAATTTGGATGATGGTCAGCTTTACGGAAAATATCAGTATAATGGTAAGTACCATGGTGAACCAGTTACACGAAAGAATAATAAACAGGGAACTCAAAACCAAAAAAAAAAGTCTCATTATTAAAACTGAAAAAGGATGCAGACAAACAATATAATAATGTCACACTAACATCAACAGAACAACCCATTTTCTTTCCAGAACTTATAAAAAAAACTTTAACAACAATGTTTATAAACAATTTTATGATGCATAGCTTCTATAATGATCAAAATATGTCATCATTACATTAAAATATATGTTGCATTCTTGTCTAATGTAAGCACAAAAAATACAACTCTGTCAGGTGAACTCAATGTGCACAAGAGGAAAATGTTTCAAGATGCAATGATGCTTAGGTTGATGGAAATTACAGTAGATCAACTAACAAAAGCATCACCAATCTGTAAAGAAAATGTATGGGGGGAGCATGCCCGATGACTCACTTAATTCTTGGATGTTTTCAGTTTTGAAAGACCTCAAAGTTAATTGTGGTGTACGTATTAGTTACTTAAAACACATACAACCCAGACTTGATACCTGCCCTTGGTGACTCAACTTACACCTAGTTTTGTTTGCGAAACTGATAGGTTAAAACACACCCTTCACAAACTGGGCCTTATATTTTGAAACAGAGGAGCAATCGAAGGCACAAAGAAGGTTAAAAAAACACTTAATACAATAGCTTTTGGTGTAGCTTCCCCAGCTAATTGTATATCAATTTCCCTAACATAAATACATAATACCCATCAAAATGTTACCGATTGACAAAATGCTGCCTTGGACCCCAAAACGGGAACTACTTGCAAACCAATATCAACTTCCTGAAGAAGTCATCTAATCTGAACTGGAGGGAGTAGTATGTTACTGAAAGCAATGACAGCATATAATATAATTGATGTGCTTTCAACAATACAGCTCCAGCATTAGTTTTGCAAGATCAATCTAGACACCTTTTGAACATGCGAGTACTGGCGGAACTAAAAGTGTGGCCGCATTCGTAACACAGTGATACATTGTTAAATGGAGGGAATAGTAACCTGGATAACAGTATTGGTCATCAATACACTGTGCATGCAACGGTTTGTAACCACACCATATCATATTCATTACAAACATACAAGGTACTCCCTCCGTCCTTGAAAGAGTGTACTTCCAACTTTGTTGGAAAGTCAAACTTTTTTATGTTTGACCGTATTTATACAATAATACATCAACATTTATGCCATCAAATTAGTAGCATTAGATTCATGATAAAATATATTTTCATCATATACCTATTTGGTTTCACAAACATTGATATATTTTTGCACAAACTCGGTCAAACTTTGAGATAGTTTGACCCTCCAACAAAGTTGGAAGTACACTCTTTCAAGGACGGAGGGAGTATATCTTTAGTTGTCTTAATCTTATCCAATTCATTTGACCTGATGTTGCACTAATCAGATTGCACGCTTCAATAAATACAAATTCAAGTTAACTACTACTAAAGATTACATTTCCTCAGACTGGAGAAGCATCAACAAGAATAGCTTCCTCTCTAAGGGAAATACATAAGTTTAAGATAGAATTATATTTCAAGAACGTATTGGATGAGGGCATGAGGCTAAGTAAAATGCAACGGTGACACCACACAATATAACAATGATCAGTTAAAGCTGGCACCTCATCAACTCCTGGAAATTGGAGACCTAAGGCGGCAGCTTCCTGGGGTGTATTGGCCAGATAAACTGATGCCCAGTTACTGGTTCCAAAAGAAGTTTTGGCACGCTTCTTAGATTTGATAAGTTCATTGAATGAACTCCAACTTTTCTCATGGCACTGTACAGAATCATCATCCACAACAGGAACTTTTCCTGCAAGAAAGCCACTAGCACCTTCCTCCAGCAGTCTTCCATGTTTTCTGTTTGAAGCAAGTAGACTAAAGCTCAGGCTCGAAAAACAGAACAAAGGAGTAACCAACTTCTGTCCCTGACAGTTGACGTCAAAAAACTGTTTGCCCTAACATTACCTCCTTACAGGTCTACAAGACTGCAGGTACTCATCAGCTTTTCTGATTGATTGATTAGCTTGTTCAGGAACTTGAGAACCAGCCCAATGAGTCCTGTTTTTCCATGCTTCAGTCTCACAAACATTTGGCGCTTGACTTTCTATTGATTTATAAAGGCTGGGAAGTTCAATGCCAGCAGCATCAAGTTGTTCCTGCAGTTAAAATTGCAATTTAGCAACTAGAGATAATGAAATAAACATCTACCAAAGGAAATGTAAGTAAAATAATGTCTCCAATTTCCTTCAAAAAAGTAAGTCTCAATTTAATATGACCAGAGTTGTGATATACTTGGCACAGAGCCATGAGGCCTATGATGGAACAAGTTTAACACTAATCGCCTTTGTTAGTATGTCTTAGCAAGGTCGAGAACTTCAGCGAATCTAATCAAGGGGCTACAAATACATGGTTAATCTGGTGATAATAATATGAATAAACAATGAAACTTATTTTTATTTAAATAAATAAATAAGGCACGGGCATTTTGGACATGCATAGGATATCACATGGCAACACCAGCAGGCATCACTATAGCACTGAGATATAATTTATCACCGGGTTTATTAAATGGACAGAAAGATCCTCTTTCGAGCAAAAGCATACCAACAGAACAGCACTACGGATCTCCAAATCATCAAGTTCGGTTGACCATTCCTTCTTGAATTGCTCCATCTCAATTGACACAGCTAAATCCAACTATTTTAAGTAAAACAAAAAATATCATTGTAGAGAACAGAGAGACTAACAGTTAAGAATTTATAAACTGAAGCAAAACGTAAACATATTCACAAACCGCATCTCCTTGGAGCCTCTCAGATAACTCCAATCTTACTTCAGCCTCAATTTTTTCCAGTGATTCCTTTTCAAGTGATTCTTGAGCCTCAGCAGCCTGAGTGTTACCAAAGAAAACAATGAATGAAATGCTCAGGAAACAAAGGTGTCCATAAGACAACAGGGGTTATAAAGGTTACTTTGCTCTCAACATCATGGAATTCAGCAACTAATTCTTTGACTTTTTCCTCGGGCAGAGCCACCTGTTGGAAATCAATTTTGAGATAACTTATAACCAAAATATATGCACCCACAAAATGGATGACGACACATCAAAATTACAGATTGCTGAAAAGAACTTGATATAATGCAGAACAGATGTGAGTAACATAAGTTGCACCTGCTATGTTTCAATCTGTTCAGCCAATCAATCGTCAATCAAAACTGAATTGATCGACAAGAGAAACCAAACTAGCATAATAAATGTGGGGCATTAAAAAATACAATCATAGAAATGTTGAGGTGCAGCTGCAGCCTGATAAGATAACATTGATGATTAGTCTAGCCATCATAAATGTGCTTCACAACTAAGGGGGGCAAGGATAGAGAAAAGCATATCAAGCAAACAATAGAAAATACTAAATGTGTTCATCAACAAAAGCTGTCGAGAGTTCCATGTCAAGTTGCCATATTAAGTATTAACTACAATCCATACAGCAAACGTACATTTTTTAAGGACATGGTGACGATACTTTTTTCTTTGATTTAGAAGTTATGATCTCGAAATTGAACATGTTAAAAGTTAAAAGTTGGCCAGCCATAGATTTAAGTACATAGTTAGATGCACGAACCTCAATGTCTTTCTCCTCAACATCAGACTCTGACGTTTGTTCATTCTCTGACTCATGGAGAAATCCATACAGGTCACTGTCTGAATCATCATCAGTGCTAGTGGATGCTTCTTCATGCACACTATTATCCATTTTGTCACATTTTCGTTCCTTGTGCTCCTCAAATGGGCCTTCTATGGTGTTAGTTTCTACTACAGCTTCGTTGTCATCCCCTTCAGACTCTATAATTAGGATATCATCTACCGGCTGTCCATTCGAGCGAGCAGCTTCCATTTTTTTTAAATCGTCATCAGATAATTTTCCATTCACATCCATAGCTAGTCTTCACTATCATGCGCTGCTACACATGCATAAAATTGTTTTCTGCAAAACACAAAGAACATAATTATTAAAATTATTTGAAGTTGAATGTAGAATCTACACATGTTCAAGCAAAAGTAAAAGAGATGGTATCTACTTTTTCGCGAGCAGCAGTTAACAACTTAACAATAATGCAGTAGGAATCGTATCATCTAATGAAGAACTAAACAGAGCAACATCTGAAGAACTTGGCAGTTGGGACTAGCATGAGCCGACCACCGCACTGAATAAATGTTTGCAGCCACACCATTGCCAGTGGGACCCCATGCGTAAGACAAACATTTTTTCAGAATGCCAAAAGCACCCTGCAGGAGGTTAGTCAAATCATTTCAACTCGCAGAATCGCACCGAACCCGATCGACCCAGAAATAGATCAGACACCATGACACGTCACTAAACCCTAAACAACATCTCACATGCAGCATCAGCAAACAAGGAAACTTTCCGTAATTCTCCGAGAACACTTCAGCCTTGCACTGCACGCACAGAAAAGAGACGCACCAAAACATGGAACCGAAAACACCCAAAATAGCAAGCACGAATGAGAAAAAACAATCGAGCGGTCCCGAGGGGCCGAATCCCCTCACCCAGAAACGATCACATTCCCCCCAACAATTCCAACCGCTCACCGGCCGCCATTTCGTCGGAGCCGATCGGGGGAGGAACTCGAACCCCTCCGCTTCGATCACGGGACACCATTCCTTGCTAGAGCAGGGCAGCGGAAAGCAGAGCGCGCGGAGTACGAGGAGAGGTGGCGAAGATTTACCTCGGAACGACGCACGCGGGGAGCCCCTTGGCTCCGCTAGGGTTTTCGTGCGCCTCTGCGCCCAAAAAACCCGACAAGGGCGGGCCGGGGAGGAGGCGCGGGACGAGGTGGGCAAAGCCGCAAAGGGGCGCGAGGTTCTGTGGGGAAAGCGAAGGGGAAGATGGGGGAATTTGGGGAAACAATGAACGGGAAAAGGAAGGTTTTCTTTTTTTTATCGAGGAAAAAACGAAAGGTTTCTTCACTTAACAGCAAACGAAACGACCCACGCCCCGCCTCCTGCTTTTCAACTCGTCGCTCCTCCTTCCTGCGTACTCTACCCACACGACGACAGGAAAACACAACCACCACCCCCCCCCCCCCCCCCCTCTCTCTTTTACGAAAACACCCCTCTCTCGGGCAAGAACCTTATCTCGACTCTTCGAGTTCTTCTTTCGAGGTGTTTGTTTCGTCAAATTCCACCCGTCACCTGTTTACGGTGTAAACGGATACCGTTACGCGTGTTTGGCGACAGCCCTCTGTAATCACGTCCCTCTGTAATCAGTTCCTTACCGAGCGGTCGAGCGCTCCTCACCCTCGCGACTCCCTCCTCCTCCCCCGCGACTCCCTCCTCCCCTCGATCTGTCTGCGCCGCCGCCTCCCTTCGAGTCCAGCGCCGTCGCCTTCCCTCGATCCCCTTCGGTCCTCTCCTCCTGGTCCAGCCGCCGGGATCGACCTCGCCATATCAGTCGCGGGGAACGACCTCGCCAGCCGCCCCCGACGCCGATGAGGGTGGACCGTTGAAGCCGCCTACGAGGAGCAGCAAGGCCCATCTGCCCATCTCCGGATCGATCTCTTCCTCCTCCATCAACCTCCTCCTGCAGATCTCAAGGTTAGGGTTACTAATCCATGTGTTCTTAATCTTGAAGTAAAAAAATATGTGTTCTTGATCTGTTCTTGATCTATTAATGATCTGTTATAGGGTGATGTCTAGCATATATTTCCATCCCGTAGCTTCACCCATCACCATCATAGGGCTGTGTTTTTTCCATCCCGTAGCTTCACCCATCACCATCAAAGAGTTGGTTGTCTGTGTAGCCAATTTCCCATCATCTATCATGCATTGAGTGCGCGACTAGAACCGGTAGCCCACTGACTTGAAACTATTCAAACCAGAATGTTATTAATCTCTAGTCTGTGATTTGTTCGTCTATATGCGCCGATTGCTTTTCTTAGTGGATGACTAGTGGAGTATAATTGGTGATCTGTCCTTTGTATTTTTGTGATGTGTTCTTCATCTGTCTAGTTAGGTAACTAGGCAAATAGATGAATTAGGTTGGCTGGTCACAAAAAGGAAGGAAGGTGTCTTGTTCGATGCATGTTCCTGTTGTCAATTGGACCATCTTCTTTAGCTTTCTGATGTGAAAGCATATCCTGATCCTTGGAACTTTGCATGACCAGTAGATCGACGGTGATATCCACATGCATATCAACTAGATAAGGGTTGACTGTTCCTGTAGTTTTCTGATATGCAATTTCCTTGGATCCATAGAACCTCGACAAAACTTTTTTTTCATGTTTCTGATGAGAACTTGCACGCGTATTTATGTTGTCAGTTGTATATATATGACTTAATTAGGCTTCTGATGTGCAAGTTTATTTGGATCCATTGTACCTTTGCATGACTAATTGCATGTTAAGCTGATGTAATTTGTTTTGTAGACAACATGGAAATATGCACTAACTTTCCTGAAAGTTAAGCTTGTCTTGACTCTTGACTAGGTGCAATTAAGAACTGGACGTGCTTTATGACTAGATGGTCATGCTAGTACGCACACTGACCAGACATGTTGACGTATACCTTCTTCATATATCTAGACCATTTATTTTCTGATTCTGATCAGAATAATCATCATTGCATTAATTCTGATCAGAAAGAAGCAAGGTTGATGGGAAAGAAGGTCCTTCTCCAATAATGGTGTGACATGACTGGTGTGTACAAAACCCACCTCATTTTACTATTGTTATATATTTGTCAAAAGTGTTGAAAAGCATGGAGCAGATCTCATCCTTTTCAATGGTGCCACAAAACCCCCTCGTTGTCCTATTGTAATTTGCAATTTGCAATTTGAGTAATTTGTAATTTGGTTGTTGGCCAATTCTTTTATTATTAGACATTGGGCATGTTGCAGCCGACACGTGTGTGAATGTCCAAATATATATCGTGGCCTGAATATATATCTGAGTATATGTTCTTGCAGTATACACCATTGTTGTTTGTGTTAGCTAAGAGAGTGCTTTTCATTTGATTGTTCTTGCATAGTAATCCATATGCATGCATTACACCTGAGAAGGGCTGATTTATATTTGTCCTTTTAGTCGACAACGACAACAATAACCTACTTATTATAGTTGTATGTTATAGTTGCTAATTATTTCTTATCCAACCCATGCTTATTGGCAGATGAGAGAAATAGGCTTGGTTGATGAGAAAGAACAATCATTTTCCTATTGTTATCTTTGTCAAAGTGTTGAAATGCATGGAGCAGATTCCCACCTTTTCCTTCGTCAAAGTGTCGATGAGAAAGAACAATCATGTTATAGTTGCTATTATTATTTTTATTATTGGTTGTCTCTTGTGTGTTTCTTTATTCTCATTTTAACTCTTGCTTATTGGCAGATGAGAAAATAAGCAAGGTTGATTAGAAAATGGGATCAGTGGTGTGGCGTGGAAGATGAAGATCAACGGAAAAACTGCTTTGCAAGATTGTGAACTTGGCCTTTCTATTTATCCTATAAAAACAATTTTAGGGACTAATTATGTATTTTATTTTGAAGTGTTGTTGAATTCCGTGTTTGTATCCATGGCTTAATATGCATTTTAAAAATGTGTAATGTCGTTAAAGTGGAGCCAAATTCTGGTTAAAAGATGTCTTTGCATTGGATGAATGCAAAAATATTTCTAAATTATGTGCTTGTTTGATGCATGTGAAAGCCCATGTTGTGTTCTGTACGTGGAAAAGGTGCCTGTTGTTACTGTACCAAACCAAACACTGTTAAGGTACCTGTTTCCTTTACACTGTAGAATCAAACAAAATGGGGTTTGTCCATTCCGGTGCTGTTACAGCGTGTAACCAGTTTCCATTTACGTTTACGTTACCACTCAACGAAACAAACACCTCCTTTGTGAAAATAAATGGGATGTAATCAAGTCTTTTTCTTTTTTGCGGAGTAATTAATAGGGTCAGTTCTTTTGCTGGCTTCTAGAATAGGCTGGAATTAGCTGTCACCTACTTAGTTTATTCTCTTTTTTTTACGAGATACGTACTCAATTTATTCTAGAAGCCCAACCAAACTTTACTAATTAAGACTTGACTAATAGGTTTCTAAAAAAATATTTTTGATTGGGCTCTTAGAATAAGCTGGGTAGAGGGGCAGCTTATTTTAAAAGCCCAAAAAGGCCAAAAAAAAAAAACTGGCCCTTAAGGCTTCTAGAAACAAAAGTTTACACACAATTGATCCAAGAACGCATAAATGCATAGTACTCTTCCAGTTTGTACGCATTGATTTTCATAAAAATCAAGCTTAGGATACTTTGACAAAGTTTTAAAAAAAAATAGATAATTGTATGTATGTTGCAAGGGAGACATCAATATTCTAGTAGGTTAGCTCGTGATTTTATAAACTACCATGGAAGTTCTTTAATTTTAGTGTAAATTTTTTGAGAAATTGTCATCCACAAGATCTTGATCATGTGGTTCTGGGACGGTTCGCTGGGACCTCATTCCCAACGAATATAGCCAGGTAACGTTTCCGTTCTTTTATAAATATTTAGGTAACTATGAACAATTTTTGCAAAGTTGTTAGGTTCAAAAAAGTTCATCAAATAGTACACAGATCTAATCAATATGGATATCGTCACAACATCAAAATCCTGCATGTAACATTTTTTCTACATGTACAATGTCGTGGCACATTTTTCTCAATGCATGCAATAAATCCTCAGTGTATTCATATGTGATCACAACATTTGAAGCACATCCCACGGCAATGAAAAACCTCAGTTTATGTAATAAATCACCATTCACTGCTATCAAAGCAATGAAGATGGATTGCAACACAGCGACATCTCTATCTTTAATTACTACCTACTAGCTAATTGCTTGTGTGTTGCAATGTGGAAATACATATTTCAGTGGTTCAACATCAATCTTGTCCGATATATACCTTACCCCCGTCATATTTCTATATTTTGGTAAGATTTAATTTGATTTGAGTAAGGATAGGGGAAGACAAGGTAAGTTTTGATTTAGTTGAGGTTTTGGTAATATTTGATTTGATTTGGTATGCGTAGGGAAGGCAAGGAAAGTTTTGATTTAGAGATTTGGTAAGATTTGACTTAATTTGATTGAGTTAATCAGGATGTGGTTTTGTGAAAGCATCGATTTGATTTAGATTATTTCAAGTTATTGTGATTTTTATTTTGTGCGACATCGGTTGAGATTACCAAAAAATCAACAGGAAACCAAAGGGGGAGGGGTGTGGAGAGGAAAAATGGAGGAGAAGGTGAGGCGAACTTTATAGTAGAGATAAAAAGACGCAAGGTTCCATCTTGCGTCAATTTTTTCAACCATCCTTCTCTATCCTCCCTCCCTACGTTACCCCACCCTTCCATCAGTTTTCCACCCCTTTCAATTTTCTTTGGTAACTACTGTCATCTGGTCGGTCAAATCTCTACCACCTAAAAAGGCGTAAGGTTTCATCTTACATTAATTTTTTTTCCGCCCATCCTTCGTTTGTCCTCCCTCCATACGTTACCCCCACCCTTTCATCGGTTTTTCATCCCTCTCGATTTTCTTTGATAATGAATTTTATTTGGCCGGTCAAATCAGATCAATATTTGGTAACTCTAATCGGTCAAATCAGAATAATATTTGGTAAGGCAATAAATTCACAGTTGGTAATCAATATCTTCTTTGGCGATAACTGTTTGATAATACAATAAATTCACGGGAAGGTAACAATCATGATCGGTGATTATTTGATAACATAATAAATTCGCGAGAAAGAATCATTCAGAGTCGTCCATTCTTCCTTCCTATCTAAAACCTCTCTTATCTATCTATCATATCTAATCTATAATCTAAAAGATATACATGTTCCCATTTTGCTCTCCTTTGTCGGCTTTCTCGTTCCGCTTTCCTTTGTCCGTCCGCCCACGTTGTTCGGCTCCCGAAAATTGCTTGATTTTCCTCCTCTCACGGATCACTGGAAAAAAAAGGGACGTATTGCGTATGTCAACCCCGAAATAATTGGGACGCAATCCTCTCTTGGGTTGACCCCACCTCAACTCCCTCTTCCCAATCTGGTGCAACACCCACAAAATGGTAGATTTGGCAATGGAGAGCATGGCCACTGCATCTTGTGCTCGTCGTCGCCATAGTTGCAGCTCCAAGCCCATGCATTGCACGCCACGATGTGAAACGGTGGCTACTGGCCAAGTGAGATGCACCCTTCCTTGTCTCCTACCATGGATACTATGCCAAGGCACACATTAGCGGATTCTTGTGCCATGTCGGCAGATGAACATGCAGCTCAACAAGGATCTTGACGCCTTGATATCACCATCACCGTGGTTGCCGCTACCCCTGGTTGCGTCACCACCCTCATCCTCTACGACCACCAGGCTCTCCCTACAGTCCTTCTTTGTGCACACCCACGATCACACTCCGCTAGGCAGAGCTCGCTCCATCCACCTAGAGCACATCATATTCAATGAAATGCCTAGTTCATGGTCCTTTGCTTCTCCAATTGCATCCATAGTTGCAGACATGATAAATTCATACATGTTATTTCAGTAGCTCGGTAATGCAACTAACTTTTTTTCTAACTTCACCGTGACTTCAATTTGTATGTCTGTACTAAAACTAATGATGCTTCAAACATCTTTTTGTTGCAGTTTGAAAACAAGTTATAGTACAGACTCCTTTTTATAGTATAAACGAAGAGACTAGGGAGTACAACGTATATGCTCCACCCACGGGATAGGCTCCTGGCAGTCAAGTATTGTTTATGACTTTGAGTGGTATATACTCACACAGAATTTGTAGTTCAAGGCACTGTCCATTGTTCAAGTTATGAATGGATGTAGCTTAAAACTCTAAGTGAAAGTTCGGCTTAATAGTCTGTACTAAAACACTGGTATATTAAACAAGTAGCATTAATGGGCATGGCGGTGACAAGCGCGTGAATAGTCCGTCAAAATTTGTTTTGTGGCCTGGCAGGAACGCAACTTCTTTTTGCCCTTTTTTTTCTTGGTTGACAAGTTTATTGTTTCTCTGGCAGATAAGTTTTCAAGTTGGAAAGTTGGAAACCTAGTCGATTTAGATCGTGATTGCGACCGCTTGAGCTATACCGGTCGCAACCAAAGATACAACAAAATGAGTTAAGAGTTTTGTCTCCTCTCGCTATTTGCGCTGTCATTGTAGTCTACTCCATCTCGAACGCCGGTGTGCGCCGGCGAGCAGGTCTATGGATGTAACACCCCTGAGTAATGAGCCACAGTGATCTTCAAATTAATGCTAAGCTAATTAGTTTTGCAAAGAATGATCACAGTGAAATCATATCTCATTTCAAATTCCACTTCAAATTAAAATTTGAATGGCAAGTGAAAATTTGAAGTTGCTCAAAAATTGCTGGAAAATAGTTCATGTTTTAGCAAAAATTCCAAAACAAATAATTGTTCAGGAAAACAACATCACCACTTTGTTATAATGAGCTATAGCATTTAAAACGGTGCAAAAACAGCAATTTAAATGCCAATTCAATTATGAAAAATTCAAATGGATTCAAAAATTGCCCAAACTTTTTGTGGCGGTGCAGAATAATGCAAGGTAATTTTGTGGACAAGTTTCACATTTTTACAAAAGCATTTGGCAGCTCATTTATTTTGCAAAACTCTTATGTAAAACAAAAACAGAAAAGAAAAACAAAAAGGCCTAAACCGACTGGGCCTAAGTGCACGGTGCGGCCTGGCCCAACCCACTCTCTCTCTCCCACCTTCCGCCTCTCTCCTCCCCGTGTCGTCGTCACCGTGGCCGCGCGCGCGCTCGCCGGCCAGCGTGCGACACCGCGACGCTACAAGGCCGCCGAGGGGATAAGGACGCGCCCCTCGGCCCCTCGTCATCCTCATCCACTCCCTCCCCTCTATCCTGCGCTCGCGCTCTCTCCCGCGAGCTCTCCCGAACGCCGCCGTCGCCACGCCGCTGCTCCAACGCGGCCACTGACCTCGCCTTGCCTCGCCGCCTTGCTATTCGTCTCCGCCGTCGTCGACTATGTCGTCCACGCCCCCGAACGCGAGCCGGGGAGCACTCCATCGCCGGATCCGCGTCGTCTTCCCCGTCTGCGGTCGCCGTCGTTCTTCCCCGAATCCGGCCGCCACTGCTGCTCCCGTTGCTCGCCGAGCCTCCTTGTGCTCCCACGGTGAGCATCCGCACGGATCCCCTCCTTCTCCTCCCTTTCTTTCGCGTCGTAGTCGCCACTTTCGTCGTGGCCATACCTGTCGCCGCCGTCGTGCTCGTAGCCGTGGCCAGGCTCGCCGTCGAGCTCAACTGAGCACGGCAACGTGCTCAGTGCGCGTGTAGGAGCCCAACGCCACCGCTAGCGCGCCTCCCCGTGCCCCGCATCGCCGTAACCGGCTTCGCCCTATTCCGGCCGCCGCCTTCGCCGCTCGCCGTCGCCGTTTCCGGCCATCTCCGGCGACGCCACCGCCACCGTTGGATGCGCCGTCGAGTGCTCGTTCCAACGGGCTAAGCCGCGTGCCAAATGGCCGCTCGTAGCCGTTTTCCGGCGACTCCCGTGGTACTCCGCCGCGTTTGGAGGTCGCCGGTGACGTGCTGCCGGCCGCCGCCTACGTGGCACACCTGGGGGCCACCCCTGGGTCAATGCCAGTGGGTCCCCTGGCCCCAGTTGACCACGTTGACCGTGGTCAACGTGCTGACTGGGCACGCTGTGCCACTGACCACTAGGCCCCCACGTGTTTAATTAACCGGTTTTAAAAACAACTTAATCTGTTAAACTAATCTGACACTGACAGATGGGGCCCACATGCTAATTAACTCCTAATTAGTTTAATTAATTTCTGTTTAGCTTCTGTGACGCTGACATGTGGGTCCCAGCTGTCAGGTTTGACCTAGTACAGCTGGGGTTGACCACTGACGTCATGCTGACGTCATATGTGTACTGTTCTGGATAATGCGAATTTAGTAATTAGATTTAAATTCCAGGATTTTCAGAAAAAAGGTTTAAATCTTTGAAAAATCATAGAAAATAAACCGTAGCTCGGATCGAAAAGTTTTCAACATGAAAGTTGATCAGAAAAATGAGACGAATTTGAATATGTGGTCAAAATGCTTGACCATCACTCCTAACTAGCTGAACATGGAACCTTCCCCTCCGGTTCAGTATACCGAAAACTGCCTAAGACCGGGAAAATATCCCAGATATTTTCCTGCTTCGTCAGCTACGTGTAGCATTGCATTAGGTCACCACCCGCGCTGCATATTGCCATGCCATGCATTTGTATTGCATTTGAATGCTTGTATTTATCTGTTTCCTCCCCCTCTTCTCTCCGGTAGACCCCAAGACCGACGTTGCCCCCGAGGACGGCTACTCCACCGATGACCCCTCTTTTACCGCAGAGCTTCCAGGCAAGCAAACCCCCTTGAGCATTCCTATATCACCTATTCCTTCTTGTTAGGACCGAGAGTATATCGACCAGAGGGGGGGTGAATGGGAGATTCAAAATTTCTTTTGAATGTTTTGAACCGATCCCAATCACGGCAGCGGAAATAATGTTCGGTAGCAACGCACTCAATTCAGCTCGCTATAGAGGACCAAATCTATCGATAAAGAATGCAGCAATTTTATCGAGCGATGAATATCACAAGTTCAACTTGATCGATAGAAATGCAACTAGTAATCTGGAGCTCAGTTACGAGAGAAAACTAAGTATGACTGCGATAGAAATGCAGGGTGAATGAATATGGCATGAGATGAGATCACGCAGACATACGGTATTGCGATGATAAACAAGTTAACTTGATGCGAGGTGAAGAACGATAATAACGCGACAGATAGTTGATGAACTGTGATTGATCAGGTACAACTATCGGCACTGAGCACGAATGTAAACTGCTGAAGGAAATGCAGTAATGTAAAGCGAACCAGTGGTGCTCGATGGCGACATAAGAATTTGGTAGACCAGTTCGCCCTTCTGCCAAAGGACTACGTCTGGTTGGAGGGGTTGTGATTTAACACAGAGGATAAACTCTCCTCACCCTGTTCTCCTTCAACTCGGAGCTGATCAGACTCCAGTTGATTTCACTCGTGGTAGATACTTGTCGGCGATCTCCAAACCTTCACTGAAGATAAACTCTCTTCGGCTCTCTTCGTGAACCACAAGACTCTTGGTTGCTGAAGATCTCGCTCGGTGAAGACAATACTCTTCGACACTCGAGCCGACACCTATCCGTCTAGAGAGTGGGCAGCTCTCAAGAGTAATAGGTACAAGAACTCTAACTCAGAACTACTGTGATGCTCAACCACTGTCTAAGTTTCAGCTCTTGATTTTTCTCTCGGTGGATTTTAAACTCAAATCACTCGGAGAGGGGATGCTCAATCAATCTTCTCAGAAATCTTAAGCGCAGCAGCCAACGGGTAACGTTGGAGCGGGGTGGCTATTTATAGCCGCAGCCTTCCCGGATGGGAAATGACCAAATTGGACACGTGGAGCAGCCAATGGCCGAACGACACGAGTCCAACGGTCGGAATTTGAGCACAACGGTAACATTACGTGCGGAGCAAGTAATGCTAACTCCTCAGTTCGAAAGATATCTCCTACAGCAACGAAGAACAACATCTTCTGCTGGCAGGTAATCATTCGAAGCATAAAGAGATTTCTCTCGGTCTCGCATAGGTTTGGGCTAAGCATCACAGCGGATCTAAGCTTCGAGAACCTATACCCCTCTTAATAGTACGGAGGTCCTATGACTCAAATGAATGAATGAAGAACGACGAAAAGAATGCTACGTCTTCACTTCGTCTTCGTCTTCCATCGCTGCAGTCAATTTCTTCGGACGCGATCACCGAACCAATTGCTTTGCGTCAGCAATAAAGATTCGAGGGGTCAACTCCTTCACTTCATTCTTCTCGATTGCTCATTCTCTTCTTCGACGTAGATAATCTTCGGTGAAGTTCCTCGAACTGTACACCTGAGACAGCATTCTCTTCGGCACTGCATGGACTATTTCTTTCTGTGTGCACTAGCAAACAAATCAGTCCATGCCTGTTTCTGTCAACAATCTCCAAAACACAAGAGGGCAAGTATTGCACCAACAATCTCCCCCTTTTTGGACGATTTCTTGACAAAACAGAACACATCGAAAGATAGATAAAGGAATGAAATGGAATGCGAAGGAAATTGAAAGATGAGAGATAACTACGAAGATAAGACACGCTCCCCCTGAAGATATGCATCATTCTGATTTGACTGATCATTAGGACATAATAAGGAGGGGAGGTGAATCTTCGTATGAGTGACATTGGCAGATGATCTCATTCGTAGCTTTATCCAATGCACTCGGTGGTGTCTGAGGTATTTCCTGCCACACACAACCTTTGACAAAGGTTAGTTAGATAGCAATGATAGTTTGAAAAGCGTTGTGGCAAAGGATACGCCATGAAGATTTTCTCAGAACACAGTTTAAATTCCACACAAGATATAAATTTCCCTGCAAGTTAGATGTTCGAGGAACAATCAGGGCAAAAACAATCAGAGCAAGGGAGACTCAAGTATATTGCTCGGAGTGGATATATTTCAGACGATGTTTTCCTGCAACAAAAATGATACCATAGATATGTGCGAGGGAAAATAGCTTGTCAGATAGATAGAGAGAATTTTCTTTAGAATCCACGAATGACTTTACTTGAAGCGATTTTTCTTCTCCTGCATCGTTAGATATCGAAAGATAAGCATAGGAGTAAGATATATGAAGTTTTAGGTAATGAGATGTCACTCTTCGAGAGACATAATTTCCAATTCTCCTTGAGGATAATCATTGCAAGGAAGTAAGCATTCGAATGCGCCTGCAAACAAATAACGAAACGACAGCAACTATAGCATTGCAGGGGTTATTAACGGTACATGACGACGTAGTGTGTCATCACCACAGACGGTGAGAATAAGTTCCACGACCAAAAGTTCAACGACCAAAAGCAAATTGTTCGAACGAAAAGCAAATGGCGAATAGAAACACCCTGCAAATGACCCGCTTTTCTATCTTCTCGATGTTCTTCTCCCCCTTTTTGTCAACAAGTGTCAAAAAGGAAAGAGAATGCATGCGAGGAACTACTCGTCCGAAGAATCCCCAGAACTTGAACTGTTCAGTGAAGCAGAACGATCGATGGTCGAGGCCGAGGCAGGAGTTGGAGATGCAGCACGGGCTTCGGGATCAGCATCGGGAGTAGCAGTGCGAGGTTCATCTGGTTTGTATATGAATGTGCCTGCTGTGTCTTCGAGTGCATCATCGGGTTCGACAAACAGCAGGTCGATTGAGGCAGAGCGCTGAGGAAGCACAGGAGTTTGCCTTCGGATGCGAGGGACTTCAAACAACTCCAGATGATCATAATCTTTCTCGATTCCCTTCGCAGACAGTTGTTTACGAGAGTAATGCTTGCGGAGAAGGGTCCATGAGCGCTTTTTCTGTTCCTTTTCATACAGCAGGGCTTGACGAGCATAATTATGAAGCAGATTGATTTCAGTCATCATTTCTACTTTTTCTTTGCGATCGAGCTTGATGTGACTTTCCAAAGCTTGCTGAGTACGGAGACAGATCTCATACAGAGATGGATTTTCTTCACGAGGGATTTCAATTGTGACCTTCTTAACCTTCGGAGCTTTCGCAGAGGCAGAAGTAGTTGCATCAATTGGTGTCTTTCCTTTCCCAATATCCTTTACAATTCGGAGAGTGTCTCGGACTGGTGGCATGAAAACTTTCGGGACATATGGGCAGAAAAACTTTTTCTCGATAAGCTGCTCAATGGCGAACATGACCCATGGTGCAAATGGCTTCAATACTTGAGGGCTATCAGCTGCATAGGCCAGGTTGCGAATAAGAAGATCGGGAATATCAAACCGAATACCATGAGCTATAGCATGAAGAGTATTAGCCACAATTCCTTGAATGTTTTTAGGCCAGTTTGTTGGCGTGAGAGAATTGCAGAGGATATAGAACAACACTTTGTTCTCATAAGCCGGATGCTTTGGATTTGCTTCAGTGCACTCGTCACCAACAAGCTTAGGGTCCATCAGCATATGCAGTTGAGCTTCGGATACATCCCAGAAATGCAGTCTGTGTTCTCGTGAGGCATTGAATTCGAAACGAGGTAAATTTAACAGGGACAAAAATTGGTCAGCCGAACATTTGATTCTTTCTTCCTCAGTCATCCATTCGAGGATCCATGTGCTACTGTCGTTGAGGTCCCCTGAGATATAAAGAGTGGCATAGAACTGAAGGACAACTTCACGGTTCCAGCGATGGTTGAATCGAAGAAAACTCTTCAGATAGACCTGCTCAATTTGCTCGATGGTGTGATGGAAGCAGGGTATGCTTTCTAGCTCGGCAAAATCCAGTATCTTGTGCTCGAATATACGATTCTTGCCATACAGAATACGAGCATAATACACAGCCTGTTCCTTTGTCCAGAACCTCGGTGACAACGAAGTCCTTTCTCCTTCATACGGACTGGTCCCAAAGAATGCAAGTTTCGAGCGATGAAACAGCTCATTAAACGCTGGACCGTTCGAGCCATCTTCGACGGGAAACAGAGGAAAGATTTCCAGTGGATTTCGCAGTGATTCCTCATCGGCCATGGATTTGGTTCGGACATCATCAGGTGCAGGCACACCTTCATCGATAGGCTTGAGAGGAGCATGAGACTTCCTTGATTTCTGTCGTGCAGACAGCTTTGAAGCACTTGACTGACTGCTGTTCTTGCTCGCCGGAACTCCTTCGGCATCTTTCTGACTTTCAGGCACAAGGGCCTTTTCGTTTCTTGCAGTTTCTTCGGTGGGAGGTGAGACAACTTCTTTCTCGGTAGCATGAGGCACGGCAGGTGGGGCAGTTTCTTCTCGAGCCATCGGCTCATCTGATTTCTTTTCTTCCTGTACCAACTGTGGTGCAGTGGTACGAGGAGCAGGATCAACATCCATCTGGGTAGGGGATCCAGATGATGAGACCGGGGGTGTTTTCTCTCGGGAAGCATTGAGCTCCCCCTCATTCTTATCATTTTCCTCATTTGATTTGGAGGGCTCAGCTTGCCATGTTTTCGGAGGTGATGGATCTGGCTTTTCAACCTCAATCTCTTCATCAACTTCATCAGCTGGGGATTGCTGCTTCGGAGGTGCATTTTCCTCATCAGTCCTTACCAGGAATATATCAACTTCTTCATGTTGCACTTGGGCAACTGGATTAGGAATGAGAACCTTTTCAGTACCAGCCTGCTGCATGGGATCATCTTCGCGAGAAGGAGAAGGTGGAATTTGCTGCAAGGGTATTGGGGTAGGATCAGCAGAGACGTTCTGAAGGTGGCGTACTTTGCTAACTTTCGGTTTGCTTGATCTCGCCCTGGCCTTCTGACGCTTTTCCTCTTGAGCTCTTCTCCGAGCGAGATCTGCCTGGTGAGCAATCTCCTCGTTTCTCCTGTCACACAGTTGAGATACTTCCATGTGCAAGCGAGAGTGCTACTCAATTTTCTCATTGCGCAAGACGCTCAGAGCCTTGGTGAGTTCAACAATTTCTTTGTTTCTCTTTTTTCTTTCGGACTCAGATTTGGCCTCATTTCTCATTTGCTCGACAGCTTGTTTTTCTTTGACAACTTTGTTGAGTTTCTTGGAGATTTTCTTCAGCTCAATAAAATGCTTTGTCACCAATTTGGTAACATCATCGGGCAAACCAAGATCGCACACATCATTAGCATTAGCATCATAAGCAGCGCTTTCAATTACATCAATCATGAAATTGAAGTCATATTTTTGTTCCTCTGTGGAAGCAGGAACATTGAGCTTGGCCTTTTTGGCAGCCACATCTGTTTTCTCTTCTGACTGTAGCTTTCTCTCCGTAGCGGCACATGACAAAGTTCTCGGGGCCGCAGAACCCGAAGGTTTATCAGTGGATGGCATAGGTGCATGCCTGGGAGACTTCCTCGGTGATGGCAATGTTTTCACTGGCGAAGGACTCAAGTGTGGCTTGTTGAGAATGGCGGGACGATCATGCAATGGAATTTCATCTGGGTTTTCTTCATCGGATAACTCATCAGACGAGTCAGGAACAGCCTTCTTGGTTCTTTTTACAAGGGTTTTCTTTCGTGGTGCACGAGGGGAAACCGATTTCTCAGACTTGCTTCCCTTCGAAGCTGATGCACGTTCCTTCTTTTTCTGCACGTCTTGCTGGGTTAGCGCGACGTTTCTAGATTCGACTTGATTCTTCTTAGCTTCTCTGGCTTCACGTTTGGCTTTGGCTTTCGCCCTTTTAGCCACTTCCTTGGGGAAATCTGCGATAGTTTTGAGGGAGTCAGGATGAGCATTTTCTGGCTGAGGTGGCCTGACTTTTTCATCATCTGGGCCTATGCAATTTTCTGCAATGCAGTCATTCCATGGTGGCGTGAAGGCAAATAGGATCTGGTACTTTTCACGAACATTTTGATAACGGAACCATTTGCCAGCCCAGTGGCGGCGAATTCTCTGCAACCTGTTGTTGCGATCTGTTGTTGATTCTCCTTCAGGTGGAGTTCTGTAGCTTTCGGGATCTGACATCTCAGCAGTAGTGTTCTTTCCTCTGCCACGACCGCCCTTCTTGGGATTTTCATCGGAGAAGATGGTTAGAGCATCAGTGACCAATTCATCCTTGGGCTGACTGTGAGCAAAGGGAATTTCTTCCGAATCTCCTTCGGACACAGATTCTTGACTCTTCTTCGGGGCCTTGGGTGGCTTCGAGGATTTTCCTCCTCCTGTCATTCTCATTCGTTCTGATCTTGGTGGGAACTGAGGCAAATATCCTTCAAAATCTGAGTGTTCTTCCGAACCCTGTGACATGACCGACCTGTGAATTAGAATAGATGCGAGGGAAAAACAAGGTAGGGTCATAAGCATGCACAGAACTATTTTTGAATGAAAAAGATTTTTAGGAGGATTAGGGAACCCATGGAAATCCAATTAGATATCCTTGATAGATTTTACAAGCTAGCCTCAGATGATACATGGTAGATTGAAAACCATCTAATCTTTCGGACAACACATATGAACCCAAGATGAGGAGACCGAGTGCGAGGAACAACTACAAACCGCACTAGTCACATCCTAGTGATTCCTAAAGATCTACTGCAGTGAAATAAATCGAGATAAATTAAGACGGTAAGAACTGCCCAAGAACAGAGAGATGGAGACGAGCAGTTCCAGATCTAGGCGCCCTAACTTGGCAACTTAGATCAACTACGGCAATGCGGGAAGGAGGATTACCGCACCGGCGTGATCAGCTGCGACGAGGCTTCACCGGAGTTGCTCGGCGGAGATTCTCGCCGGAGTTGCTTCGAGCTCGGGCTCGGATGAGGGTGAAACGAGGGTTTGCGCGAATGAAGAAGAAGATGCGGCGAGAGGTATTTATAGCTGGAGGGCTGAACCACCCCTCCAAAATCTACGGCCTACAGATGCGGGACGTTCCGCATTCAACGGACACGATCACGATCAAAAAAGATCGTGGGCACGTGGCAACCGTTTCCTGCGAAAATCTCGGGAAGAGAGCGGGAGGACGAAAGGTATGAAGGGCACAACGCCAAAAATGAGTAAATGTTCGAAGATAATTTCTTTCGCGACCAAGGACGTCGGAGAGAGATTTACTTCAGATCAAATTGCATGCTCATGACGGACAGCATAGATTTAGATGAGAGAGAATAGAGGGATAAAAGGGTCCGAAACAAATCACTCAGGCAAACGAGAAGAAACGCCAAACGAGAGAAGCTATGAGTGAGGTGTTCATCGGACGAAACACAAACACGGCAACTCGAAGACAAACAACAAACATAGAGCAAATAAACACAAAGAACTAGCACCAACAATATAGATCTCAGGGCCAAGGATATACGATCAAAATCCCTGAGAGCGAGTTCCTGCAAGATGGGTTAGTTCTTTCTCGCAACCCATACTTGTGTGGGCGGCGCGGATCTCATTTGTCTTGACTGAGCAGGGACATTCCTTCGTTGATTTCCGTAGATCACCTGTGTATCTCGAGAGTAATCATATGAGTAAGCATTGAAATTGTTCCCAGAGACATGAGCATAATGATTCAAGGAGATGCGCATATACTCCTTTTGTCGAAGGTTTAGCTGATATGCATTCGAGGAAGTTGCAGTCCCATACTGCGATGGATTTTCATTTCCTCGAGGAGAATTGCTCTGCAGGTTCAGGTTAGCAGTGACAGATAGATTTTCAATGATACATTTCTTCACCCAGATTTGCTTTTTGGGTGAACCAGACCTGCAGTTAGTCCCAACATATCGAGCGAAAACCTTACCATTCTGTTGTTTGAAAACTTTGTAGTTTGAGTCATCAAACTCGACAGAACCAACAGGAATGGGAGTGTCATATCCAGACAGGAGCGCAGGTTCGAGAGTTTTGCTCCCAGCAAGAACCCAACTTGTTCGAGGATATTGCTCGGGAGTCCAGTAGGTTCCATCAACGTTGAGTTTCCTTTCGAAACCCAATCCTTCTTTTCGGGGGTTTTTGTGCAGTATTGACTTCTTGAGCACATCACAAAGTGTTTGATGCCCTTTGAGGCTCTTTAGCATACCAGTCTCAAGCAAGTTCTTTAGCCTGCAATTTTCATCAGAAATAGCAACAAATTCCTCGGAGGAGGGGTTAGAGATTTCATTCGAAGCAGTTGCAATATTCTTGAAGGCAGCATTAGATGTTTTAGCATTTGACTCAGCATTGCTATGTTCTAGGCATTTTAAGCAAGGAGGCACAAAATCATCAGGAAGGTTGTTAGATTGCTCAGCGAAGAGAGAAGATTTTTCTTTCGCAAGCACGTTATAAGACTCTTTCAGTGACCCGAGTTCTTGATTCCTGTCAAGGAGTTCATCTTATAAATTCTCGTAGTCAACTGTAAGAGAATCATATCGTTCGGAAAGATCATCAAACGTTGAGGAGAAAGCATCATGCTTTTCAGTCAAGTTTTGATTTTTCTCCATCTCTTCGACCAGTAATCCTTCGGTTTTCCTGAGATTCATCTAAAGTCGTTCTAGCTCATCTTGTTGAGATTTTGCAATCTTAACAAGTTTAGCATAGGCAATGTATTCAGAGGAATATGCAGTCTTAGATTTTTGGTGCTTAGCTGATACCTGATCCTTTGAGGTTTTTGCCATGAGACAAAATGCAACAGGTTCATCATCACTTGAAGTATTGTCATCCGTATCTGATTCGAGAGACTTCGCGGATGGTTCATATGCGACGAATGCATTGCCTCTTCCTAGGTTTCTGTAAAACTCTTCGTCTTCTGATTCGGAGTCAGATAATTCATCTTCAGATTCCATATTCATTTCTGCACACACTCTAGTCAGTTGCGATATTTTCTTCAGATTGGATTCAATGGTCGCTCTTGTTTGCACGTCAGTGACTGGTCTCGATGAAGAAGATGATGCGGTAGCTTCATTTTTCTTCGAGAGCTTAGTGTGACGATCCACTTGAATGAATCCAGAGCAGTGACGATTAGTCCATCTGTTGCTGTGTTTTTCATCTTGTTCCCAACAAGGACAGTCTGCTATGAAGTGACCAGGTTGTTTGCACTTGAAGCATTTCATTTCCTTCGGAGGCAATTTCCTAGACGATCCAGGCGTGTCAACTTCATCATCATTTGTGAGACATAGATTCTGTCTTCTGAGATAGCTTAGTCTTTCAGTGAGCATTTCCATTTCTCTTGTGATAGAGCTTTGATTCTCGATATCTTCTTCTTGAGGACTGTCATAGTGAGATAGAATTTCCCCTTCGCTTTCCGAAGAAGATTCTTGAATCCCATTCTCAAGTTCCATCTTTTCTTCGTGAATGGACAACAACGTCATGATCTCGACATAGTGAAGTTCTTCATAGTCTGGTCTTTGCTTGATTTCAGTCACGATTGGATCGTAGGTTGCATCAAGATCACTTAGTAGCTTGTTGACCACATCTCTATCGGTGATATCTGTTGCTCCACGTTGGCGAAGCCTTTCAACGATATTTGTCAACCGATCAGTGAGTTCCATAGCACTTTCCTTACGAAGACTTCTGAACCCAGCGAACATGGCACGAAGCATATCTGTGTGTTGATCTGTTCTGGCGATAAATTCTTCATGAACATTTTTGATGGCATCCCAGAGTTGCTTAGCAGTGTCAAGTTTTCGGAACCGAATAAAGATATCTCTCGAGATGCTGTTGCTGATAATATCTTTTGCTTGAGCATCCAACTGTATCATAACTTCGTCATTCGAAGAAGGAGCATCAGGATGCCTAACAGTGTATCCACCTTCCACAATTTGCCAAAGTTCAATGTTGATAGCTTGAAGTCTGATTTTCATTCGATCTCTCCAGTAGATATAATCATTTCCATCGAAGATAGGAAACCTTTTCGAGTGCGAGGATCTACATGCATACGACATACTCAAAACTCCAAGGTTGTTAGACCTTTAATAAACAGAGACAGGGAGTACCCGCTCTGATACCAATTGTTAGGACCGAGAGTATATCGACCAGAGGGGGGGTGAATGGGAGATTCAAAATTTCTTTCGAATGTTTTGAACCGATCCCAATCACGGCAGCGGAAATAATGTTCGGTAGCAACGCACTCAATTCAGCTCGCTATAGAGGACCAAATCTATCGATAAAGAATGCAGCAATTTTATCGAGCGATGAATATCACAAGTTCAACTTGATCAATAGAAATGCAACTAGTAATCTGGAGCTCAGTTACGAGAGAAAACTAAGTATGACTGCGATAGAGATGCAGGGTGAATGAATATGGCATGAGATGAGATCACGCAGACATACGGTATTGCGATGATAAACAAGTTAACTTGATGCGAGGTGAAGAACGATAATAACGCGACAGATAGTTGATGAACTTTGATTGATCAGGTACAACTATCGGCACTGAGCACGAATGTAAACTGCTGAAGGAAATGCAGTAATGTAAAGCGAACCAGTGGTGCTCGATGGCGACATAAGAATTTGGTAGACCAGTTCGCCCTTCTGCCAAAGGACTACGTCTGGTTGGAGGGGTTGTGATTTAACACAGAGGATAAACTCTCGTCGCCCTGTTCTCCTTCAACTCGGAGCTGATCAGAGTCCAGTTGATTTCACTCGTGGTAGATACTTGTCGGCGATCTCCAAACCTTCACTGAAGATAAACTCTCTTCAGCTCTCTTCGCGAACCACAAGACTCTTGGTTGCTGAAGATCTCGCTCGGTGAAGACAATACTCTTCGACACTCGAGCCGACACCTATCCGTCTAGAGAGTGGGCAGCTCTCAAGAGTAATAGGTACAAGAACTCTAACTCAGAACTACTGTGATGCTCAACCACTGTCTAAGTTTCGGCTCTTGATTTTTCTCTCGGTGGATTTTAAACTCAAATCACTCGGAGAGGGGATGCTCAATCAATCTTCTCAGAAATCTTAAGCGGAGCAGCCAATGGGCAACGTTGGAGCAGGGTGGCTATTTATAGCCGCAGCCTTCCCGGATGGGAAATGACCAAATTGGACATGTGGAGCAGCCAATGGCCGAACGACACGAGTCCAACGGTCGGAATTTGAGCACAACGGTAACATTACGTGCGGAGCAAGTAATGCTAACTCCTCAGTTCGAAAGATATCTCCTATAGCAACGAAGAACAACGTCTTCTGCTGGCAGGTAATCATTCGAAGCATAAAGAGATTTCTCTCGGTCTCGCATAGGTTTGGGCTAAGCATCACAGCGGATCTAACCTTCGAGAACCTATAACCCTCTTAATAGTACGGAGGTCCTATGACTCAAATGAATGAAAGAAGAATGACGAAAAGAATGCTACGTCTTCACTTCGTCTTCGTCTTCCATCGCTGCAGTCAATTTCTTCGGATGCGATCACCGAACCAATTGCTTTGCGTCAGCAATAAAGATTCGAGGGGTCAACTCCTTCACTTCATTCTTCTCGATTGCTAATTCTCTTCTTCGGCGTAGATAATCTTCGGTGAAGTTCCTCGAACTGTACACCTGAGACAACATTCTCTTCGGCACTGCATGGACTATTTCTTTCTGTGTGCACTAGCAAACAAATCAGTCCATGCTTGTTTGTGTCAACAATCTCCAAAACACAAGAGGGCAAGTATTGCACCAACACTTCTTCCCCGTGCTTGCATTAGAATTTGCTACCGTATTTGATTGCTCCTATTCTGATGCATAGCCTGATTTTGTAACTGCTGTTGATACCTTACCTGTTGTCCTAAATACTTAGTATAGACTGACTAGTGATACCTCAATGGCCCCACCACCCTTGTCCTTGTTGCCATGCTTTACCACCGGTGACTCGATCAGTGTGATCGATGTATAGAGACCGAACACAGCACCGCACACCCCCTTAGTTGTACGACTCTGCAGAGCTACTATCGAGTGCCAAGGGTGATACCTCCTACCTCACTCCTGATGATATCTCTGTAGCGTAGCTAGTCGGTTGTGGGTTATCGAGGGTGATTCCTCCGGGTTCACCTTGACGGATACATCAAGTGGGAATCCAACGAGGGTGATTCCTCGGATTCCTCCTTGATGTTATGGACACACGGTTACCCTTTAATTACTTCAGATACTTGGTAAAGTCGGGTTGACCCCGAGGGGTACCCGCGAGTAATGTGGAGTCGGGTTGACCAGGAGGGTACCCGCGAGATAATTACGTGGCACGGCCGGGCATTCTTGGCCCTTGCTGTAAGTCCACGAGACGGGGCGACGGGGTCACATGATCGTGAGTCTCTACTCGTTTCCGCGAGCTCCTATTAATTCACTAACGGATTTGGGTATTTGATCTGAGTTGGCCACTGGCCTATACGCACTACCACCACGCGGGATAATGGTTTAATGGGGCCCTCAGCGCCGTATGTATCAGCCGAAAGCTCTATCAGACGTCCAGTTCAGCATTGTGGCACGGCCGGGTCGGCGCCCCAGAGGAGGTGGCCTGGATCGCCCTGCTCGCAACGACCCAAGACCCCTGAGCGCTTAGGATGTAGACCGGCGGGGACCTCTCTGCGGAGCCTAGGTAGGACTACGTCATGTCGATCAGCCGAGGCCGGGCATGACCCAGAAAAGTGTGTCCGGCCAGAGTTAATCGAGCGTGTTGGGTAACAGTAGTGCAACCCTGCAGGGAAGATTATCTATTCGAATAGCCGTGTCCACGGTAACAGGACGCTCAGTGTTGTATCCCGATCTACTACAACTTGAACTGGATACATGTTAATTAATTGTAAGCTCCGGGATTGCTTTCTCGCAGGGAGTCGAGGAAGGATCTCTGGGCATGGCCACTATTATACTTGTTGCTACTATTATATTTATATACTAATCTACACTCTTCTAATGTTGCAACGCGCTGAAGATGCTAGTCTTCGATAGGCTAGGCGCTCTCTCTATTCTGGCATTCTGCAGTCTAATCCACAGATACAGCCTTCCCTTGATACCGATGCATATGTAGATTAGATTTAATGTAAGTCTTGCGAGTACTTTGGATGAGTACTCACGGTTGCTTTGCTTCCTTTTTCCCCATACCCGATTGCTGCGAGCAGATGACAGAGCCACGGAGCCAGCTGATCCCGTCGACTACTACTACCCCACCGGTGGAGCTTACTACTACGTGAAGACCGATGACCAGGAGTAGTTTAGGAGGCACCCAGGCAGGAGGCATGCGCCTTTTCGATCAGTGTCGTTTTTTTGCCCCGCCTTCTTAAGGCATATCTGTTTAACTTTTATGTCTGTACTCAGATATCTGATGCTTCCGCGGATGCTTGTATGACTCGAGCTTATGTATTCGAGCCCTCGAGGCCCCTGGCTTGTAATATAAAGCTTGTATGACTTTTATTTGTGTTTAGAGTTGTGTTGTGATATCTTCAAGTGAGTCCTTAGGCTTAATCATGTGTATTTGCATGTATGTTTAGTGCACGATTAAGTCGGGGGCGTCACAAGTTGGTATCAGAGCCGACTGCCTGTAGGAATCCCCCCTTTCCAACTCCTTGGTTGAAGTTGAGTCTAGTCTTTGCAAAACTATTTTACTAACATGGTTGTGTGGCTTACGGGCCCACGTCGCCAATGGGAGGTATTAGGATCTTTTATTCCTCTTCCTTACTCTGGGACTCTGAATCCCCTTCTATTCGGGTTAAATGATTTTGCTGACTCTAACATTAGGATCTCGTGATCACATTCACCCGGAGAGCTGGATTATCTGCAACATTTCTTTCCAAAGTTATCTAATGATTCTCACACTGTCGTTTGACATCTTGCACTCCTCTGTTTCAGATGCGTCCTGCAAGACAGCTCGAACGCCACACCATGGCTCTTGATGCGACTGGGTTCCCTACTATTTTGGTCGATCTCTTGACCAGGCTGGGATATCGCTGGTACCCCGAGTACACAGTTTACGAGGACTACCGCGAGTTCAACCAGGAGCAGTACCACGCTGTGGTTCACATCTTTGATCGGCAGAACAACTCCATCACTGAGTTGCACACCTTTCATGGTGTTGGAGTGACTGTCGACATGACCGTCCATGATGCTACCTATACTACTATTGCCCGTCTCCGTGGAGAGCACAGTCGCTTGGAGGAGACTGCTTTCAGGTATATCCCATATGCCCCCGCTGGGGATGAGACTGGATACTATACGGTTGTTTGTACTTGATACGTCCATTTTGCATCATGTTTTGTTACTGTTATTTATAGTGTTTTTAATCAATATAATACTTTTTGGAGCAATTCTAGTGCCTTTTCTCTCTTAATATGCAAGATCTACACAAGGAGGGAGAATGCCGGCAGCTGGAATTCTGGACCTGAAAAAGCTATGTCAGAGATACCTATTATGCACATCTCCAAATGAGCTGAAATTTCACGGAGAATTATTTTGGAATAAATAAAAAATATTGGAATCAAGAAGTACCAGAGGGGGCCACCCAGGAGCCCACGAGGCACCAGGGCACGCCACCCCCTCAGGCGCGCCCTGGTACCTCGTGGGGCCCCTGGCCAGCCTCTGGCCCCCATTTTCTGGTATATAAGTGCATTTGCCCTAGAAAAAATATAGAGAAGACTTTCGGGATGGTGCGCCGCCGTCTCGAGGCGGAACTTGGGCAGGAGCACTTTCGCTCTCCGGCGAAGAGATTCTGCCGGGGATACTTCCCTCCGGGAGGGGGAAATCGTCGCCATCGACATCACCAGCGATCCTCTCATCGTGGGAGGACTAATCTTCATCAACATCTTCACCAGCACCATCTCATCTCAAACCCTAGTTCATCTCTTGTATTCAATCTTTGTCTCAAAACCTCAGATTGGTACCTGTGGGTTGCTAGTAGTATTGATTACACCTTGTAGTTGATGCTAGTTGGTTTATTTGGTGGAAGATTATATGTTCAGATCTATTATGCTATTCAACACCTCTCTGATCTTGGACATGAATATGATTTGTGAGTAGTTACTTTTGTTCTTGAGGACATGGGAGAAGTCTTGTCATAAGTAATCATGTGAATTTGGTATTCGTTCGATATTTTGATGATATGTATGTTGTTGATTCCCTTAGTGGTGTCGTGTGAACGTCGACTACATGACACTTCACCATCTTTGGGCCTAAGGGAATGCATTGTGGAGTAGTAATTAGATGATGGGTTGCTAGAGTGACAGAAGCTTAAACCCTAGTTTATGCGCTATTCCGTAAGGGGCTGATTTGGATCCATATGTTTAATGCTATGGTTAGAGTTATCTTAATTCTTCTTTCATAGTTGCGGATGCTTGCGAGAGGGGGTAATCATAAGTGCGAGGCTTGTTCAAGTAAGAACAGATCGCCAAGCACCGGTTCACCCACATATCAAATTATCAAAGTAGCGAACGCGAATCAAACAAACATGATGAAAGTGACTAGATGAAATTCCCATGTGTCCTTGAGAACGCTTTGCTTATTATAAGAGATCGTTCCGGCTTGTCCTTTGCTACAAAAAGGATTGGGCCACCTTGATGCACTCTTTGTTACTATTGCTACTTGTCACTTGTTACAAATTATCTTGCTATCAAACTACTTGTTACCGATAATTTCAGTGCTTGCAGAAAATACCTTGCTGAAAACCGCTTGTCATTTCCTTCTGCTCCTCGTTGGGTTCGACACTCTTACTTATCGAAAGGACTACGATTGATCCCCTATACTTGTGGGTCATCAAGACTCTTTTCTGGCGCCGTTGCTGGGGAGTGAAGCGCCTTTGGTGAGTGGAATTTGGTAAGGAAACATTTATATTACATGCTGAAATTTACTGTTGCTTGTCACTATGGAAAGTAATCCTTTGAGGGGTTTGTTCGGGGTATCTTCACCTCGACCGGAAACACAAATAGTTGCTCCTCAACCTACTACACCTACTGAAAATATTTATTATGAGATTACTCCGGGTATGATAGAGAAACTGCTAGCTAATCCTTATGCAGGAGATGGAACGGTACATCCTGATATGCACTTGATCTATGTAGATGAAATTTGTGGATTGTTTAAGCTTGCAGGTTTATCCGGAGATGGAGTTAAGAAGAAAGTATTCCCTTTATCTTTGGAGGGAAAGGAATTGATGTGGTATAGGCTATGTGATGATACTGATACATGGGACTGGAACCGATTGAAACTAGAATTCCATCAAAAATTATCCTATGCATTTGGTTCATCGAGATCAGAATTATATATATAATTTTTGGCCTCATGAAGGAGAAAGCATCGCTCAAGCTTGGGGGAGGCTTAAGTACATGATGTACACATGCCCCAATCATGAGCTCTCAAAAGAAATTGTCTTACAGAATTTTTATGCTCGGCTTTCTCATGATAATCAAACTATGCTCGATTCTTCTTCGACTGGCTCCTTTATGAAGAAAACTATTGAATTCAGATGGGATCTTCTGGAAAGAATTAAACGCAACTCTGAAGATTGGGAACTCGGCAAAGGTAATGAGTCTGGTATAATACTTGAGTTTGATTGTGTTAAATCTTTTATGGCCACCGATGCTTTTCATAAGTTTAGCACTAAATATGGACTTGACTCTGAGATAGTAGCTTCCTTTTGTGAATCATTTGCTACTCATGTTGATCTCCCTAAGGAGAAGTGGTTTAAATATCATCCCCCTGTTAAAGAAAATATTGAGGAACCCGTTAGTGTTAAAGAAGAAACAATTGTTTACCATGTTGATCCAGTTGTGCCTACTGCTTATATTGAGAAACCACCTTTTCCTGTTAGGATTAAGGAACATGCTAAAGCTTCAACTATGGTTAACAAAAGTAATATTAGAGCACCTAGACCCTCTGAACAAATTAAAGTTGAACCTGATATTGCTATGGTTAAAGATCTCTTAGTCGATAATATAGATGGGCATGTTATTTACTTTTGTGAGGAGGCTGCTAGAATTGCTAAACCTGTTAGAAATGAACGAGATATTTTAGACAAGAACAAGCCCGTAGTTGGCATGCCTGTTATTTCTGTTAAGATTGGAGATCATTGCTATCATGGTTTGTGTGACATGGGTGCTAGTGTGAGTGCTATTCCATTTTCTTTATATCAAGAAGTAATGCATGATATTGCACCTGTTGAAATTGAAGATATTGATGTTACTATTAAGCTTGCGAATAGAGATACTATTACACCACTTGGGATTGTTAGAGATGTTGAAATCTTGTGTGGAAAAATCAAATACCCTACTGATTTGTTAGTACTTGGTTCACAACAAGATAATTTTTGTCCCATTATATTTGGTAGACCTTTTTTGAATACCGTTAATGCTGAAATTGATTGTGTTAAATAAAAGGTTCGAGTTAAGTTTGGTGATATATTTCATGAGTTTAATTTCTCCAAGTTTCGTAGACAACCTCATGATAAATAATTACCTAGTAAATATGAAATTATTGGTCTTGCTTCTATTGCCGTACCTCCTACTGATCCGTTAGAACAATATTTGCTAGACCATGAAAACGATATGCATATGAGTGAAAGAAATGAAATAGATAAGATGTTCTTTGATCAACCACCTATCCTTAAACATAATTTGCCTGTTGAAACTCTTGGAGGCCCTCCTCCACCTAAGGGTGATCCTGTATTTGAATTGAAGCAATTGCCTGATACATTGAAATATGCTTATCTTGATGAAAAGAATATATATCCTGTTATTATTAGTGCTAACCTTTCAGCTCATGAAGAAAAGAGATTACTAAAAACTCTAAGGAAGCACCGAGCTGCTATTGGATATACTCTTGATGATCTTAAGGGCATTAGTCCCACTCTATGTCAGCACAAAATTAATATGGAGCCTGATGCTAAACCAGTTGTCGATCACCAACGACGATTAAATCCTAAGATGAAAGAGGTGGTAAGAACTGAAATATTAAAACTTCTGGAAGCAGGTATAATCTACCCCATAGCTGATAGTAGATGGGTAAGTCCCGTTCATTGTGTCCCTAAGAAAGGAGGTATTACCGTTGTTCCTAATGATAAAAATGAACTCATTCCACAAAGAATTGTAACTGGTTATAGGATGGTAATTGATTGTAGAAAATTAAACAAAGCTACTAGAAAAGATCATTACCCCTTACCTTTTATTGATCAAATGTTAGAAAGATTGTCTAAGCATACAGACTTTTGTTTTCTAGATGGTTATTTTGGTTTTTCTCAAATACCCGTATCACAACCCGATCAAGAGAAAACCACCTTCACTTGTCCTTTTGGAACTTATGCTTATAGACGTATGCCTTTTGGTTTATGCAATGCACCTGCTACCTTTGAAAGATGTATGACTGCTATATTCTCTGACTTTTGTGAAAAGATTGTTGAGGTGTTCATGGATGATTTTTCCGTTTACGGAACTTCTTTTGATGATTGCTTAAGCAACCTTGATCGAGTTTTGTAGAGATGTGAAGAAACCAATCTTGTCTTGAATTGGGAGAAGTGCCACTTTATGGTGAATGAAGGCATTGTCTTGGGCATAAAATTTCTGAAAGAGGTATTGAAGTTGATAAAGCTAAGGTTGATGCTATTGAGAAAATGCCATGTCCTAAAGATATTAAAGGTATAAGAAGTTTCCTTGGTCATGCTGGTTTCTATAGGAGATTTATTAAAGACTTCTCTAAAATTTCTAGGCCTCTTACCAATCTTTTGCAAAAAGATGTTCCATTTGTTTTTTATGATGATTGTCTAGAAGCCTTTGAAACACTTAAGAAAGCTTTAACCACTGCACCTATTGTTCAACCACATGATTGGAACTTGCCTTTTGAGATTATGTGTGACGCTAGTGATTATGTTGTTGGTGCTGTTCTAGGACAAAGAGTTGACAAGAAATTAAATGTTATCCATTATGCTAGTAAAACTCTAGACAGTGCCCAAAGAAATTAAGCTACTACTGAGAAAGAATTTCTAGCAGTTGTGTTTGTGTGTGATAAATTCGGATCTTACATAGTTGATTCTAAAGTAACTGTTCACACCGATCATGCTGCTATTAAACATCTTATGGAAAAGAAAGATGCTAAACCTAGACTCATTAGGTGGGTTTTATTTCTACAAGAATTTGACTTGCATATTACTGATAGGAAGGGAGCCGAGAATCACGTAGCAGATAATTTGTCTAGAATGGAAAATGTTCTTGATGACCCACTACCTATTAATGATGATTTTCCTAATGAACAACTAGCTATCATAAATGCTTCTCGTAATACCCCATGGTATGCAGACTATGCTAATTATATTGTTGCTAAATTTATACCACCTAGTTTCACATACCAACAAAAGAAAAAGTTCTTCTATGATTTAAGACATTACTTTTGGGATGACCCACATCTTTATAAAGAAGGAGTAGATGGTATTATTAGACGTTGTATACCTGAGCATGAACAGGAACAAATCCTACGGAAGTGACATTCCGAGGCTTACGGAGGACACCATGCGGGAGACAGAACTGCACATAAGGTATTGCAATCTGGTTTTTATTGGCCTACTCTTTTCAAGGATGCTCGTAAGTTTGTCTTATCTTGTGATGAATGTCAAAGAATTGGTAATGTTGGTAGACGTCAAGAAATGCCTATGAATTATTCACTTGCTATTGAACCATTTGATGTTTGGGGCTTTGATTTTATGGGACCTTTTCCTAATTCCAATGGGTATACTCATATTTTAGTTGTTGTTGATTACGTTACTAAGTGGGTAGAAGCTATTCCAACTAGTAGTGCTGATCATAACACTTCTATTAAAATGCTTAAAGAAGTTATTTTCCCGAGGTTTGGAGTCCCTAGATATTTGATGACTGATGGTGGTTCACATTTTATTCATGATGCATTCCATAAATTTCTTGCTAAATATGATGTCAATCATAGAATTGCATCTACCTATCACCCTCAAACTAGTGGTCAAGTAGAATTGAGTAATAGAGAAATAAAATTAATTTTGCAAAAAACCGTCAATAGATCTAGAAAGAATTGGTCTAAGAAACTTGACGATGCATTATGGGCATATAGAACTGCTTATAAAAATCCTATGGGTATGTCTCCTTATAAAATGGTTTATGGAAAAGCATGTCATTTACCTCTTGAGTTAGAACATAAAGCATATTGGGCAATTAAAGAACTAAATTATGATTTTAAACTTGCCGGTGAAAAGAGGTTATTTGATATTAGCTCATTAGATGAATGGAGAACCCAAGCTTATGAAAATGCCAAATTGTTTAAAGAGAAAGTTAAAAGATGGCATGATAGAAGAATTCAAAAACGGGAATTTAAAGTAGGTGAGCAAGTTCTATTATACAATTCTCGTTTGAGATTCTTTGCAGGAAAACTTCTCTCTAAATGGGAAGGACCGTATATCATCGAAGAAGTTTATCGCTCCGGAGCCATCAAAATAAACAACTCCGAAGGCACTAATCCGAGAGTGGTGAATGGGCAAAGAATTAAGCACTATATTTCAGGTACCCCCATTAATGTTGGAACTAATATTATTGAAACAATTACACCGAAGGAATACATAAGAGAGACCTTCCGGAACACTCCAGAACCCTGAAGAGGAAGAGGTATGTGATACGGTAAGTAAACCGACTCCGAAAATTCCATAAAAATACTTTCTGTTAGTTTTGGAATATTAGAAAAAATACAAAAATAAGAAACAGCTGAGGGGACCCACCTGGTGCCCACGAGGCACCAGGGCGCGCCACCCCCCCCCCCCAGGCGCGCCCTGGTGGCTCGTGGGCCCCACGTGAGCCTTCCCGACTCTGTTTTCTTCTGGATTTCTTGTTTTGCAAGATAAAAAATCTTTATATATACTCCCGAACGTTTTGACAACCGTATCGCAGAAATATCCTCTGTTCTTGTTTCGTGCTATTTTCCTAGCAGATCCGAAAGTATGTCGTCTCAAGACTCAGATGGGGAGAGCTTCGTATCACACTATGTTGCAAATCCAAAGATCTATGGGGATATAGACCCCTATGGATGGTCCGAGGAGGAGGAGCAAGATGCCAACATAAAGGGGATGGAAGATGCGAGTTCGCATGAAGACGATGCCCCTCTACCTCAACCTAGAGATATGCATGTGGAGTTCAAGAAGTCGAGCCTCCCAAACACAGTAAACAAGTCTAAGATCCAATTTATCCCGTCCCATTTTCTGCAGGAAAGCAAGGAGGCATTATGTAAAAAGGTATTGAAGCTTGAGCAAGAAGTCGATGATTTGAGGGAGGAAAATTTCATCCTCAAACGTAAGCTGGACAAGTTCACCACTTCATCATCACCACCATCACTGAAGAAGGAGACTTGAGCACATGGGTATGGGCACTCCCCTTGGCTTGTGCCAAGCTTGGGGGAGGTGCCCCGGTATCGTATCACCATCACTTTTATTATCTTTACCTATTTTTAGTTCGATCCTTAGTTATTTCATGATCTAGTTGAATAAAAGTTTAGTATGATCTATTTTCGAGTGTTAGCTTCGTGATCTATCTATCTATGTAATCGAGTTGAGAGTTATATAATAAAGAGTAGTTTGAGTTTTTGCTTTTTTACTTTCATGTTCCAATTCTAGCAATGAAAATAATGAAAAAGATCATATGCTAATCCTATGGAAAGTAATGACATTACATAAAGAAAAGTATAAGTGGTGAAATTTATTGGAAGTTAACAAACATAGCATTAGTCAATGATGCAATTCATGAAAGAATTAATAAGGGAAGAGAAGATTCACATGCAAATATACTATCTTGGACATCTTTTATGATTGTGAGCCCCCATTAAGTATTTTATGTCAAATTGTTGACGTTGGACAAGGAAGACAACGTAATGAATTATGTTTGTTCATATTCACATAGAAGTTATATTGTTATAGATCCTCCAACATGTGGTGCTTGCCCAATATCTTTGCTAGCCAAAAATCCGCACCAAGTAGAGATACTACTTGTGCATCCAAAACCTTTAAACCCAGTTTTATGTCATGAGAGTCCACTATATCTACCTATGGATTGAATAATATCCTTCAAGTAAGTTGTCATCGGTGCAAAAAGCAATAAAAATTGCCTCTAAATATGTCTGAACTTTTATTGTAAGGGAAATAAGCTTTGTACGAACTTGTGATGGTAAAGAAATAAAAGCGACAGACTGCATAATAAAGGTTGCTATCACAAGGGGCAATATAAAATGACGTTCCTTTGCATTAAGAGCTCTTGCATCCAACAACTAAAAGCGCATGACAACCTCTGCTTCCCTCTGCGAAGGGCCTATCCTTTACTTTTATGTATTTACTTTTATGTAAGAGTCAATAGTGTTCTCCTCTACTTCCTTTTTATTTTTCTCTTTTGTAAGTATCATGTGGTGGGGAAAGATCTAAGCATATATATCCAGTTGGATATGAGTGATCATGAGTTATTATTGTTGACATCACCCTTGAGGTGAATAAGTTGGGAGGCGAACTCACAAGCCCCTATCTTTCTATGTGTTTGGCTGAAACTTTTTGCTCCATATATATGTTGTGAGTGTTAGCAATCATAGAAGACTAAATGATGGTTGAGTATGTGGACTTGCTAAATAGCTCTTACATGAGACCCTTTCTGAAAATATGATGAATTGCAATTGCATTGTTGACTGAGAACATAGTTTGTTAGTTTTCAAGAAAGTTTATGCCTTATACTCCATTGTTGTGATGAATTGTTACTTGCTCATGAGAAGTTTATGACAATAAATATTGTTGTTATAATAATGATCATGATGCTACTATGTCTGTATTTTTTTTATCGACACCTCTCTCTCTAAACATGTGGACATGATTATCGATATCGGCTTTCACTTGAGGACAAGCGAGGTCTAAGCTTGGGGGAGTTGATACATCAATTTTGCATCATGTTTTGTTACTGTTATTTATAGTGTTTTTAATCAATATAACACTTTTTGGAGCAATTCTAATGCCTTTTATCTCTTAATATGCAAGATCTACACAAGGAGGGAGAATGCCGGCAGCTGGAATTCTGGACCTGAAAAAGCTATGTCAGAGATACCTATTCTGCACATCTCCAAATGAGCTGAAATTTCACGGAGAATTATTTTGGAATAAATAAAAAATATTGGAATCCAGAAGTGCCAGAGGGGGCCACCCAGGAGCCCACGAGGCACCAGGGCGCGCCACCCCCCCCAGGCGCGCCCTGGTACCTCGTGGGGCCCCTGGCCAGCCTCTGGCCCCCATTTTCTGGACCTAAGTGCACAATGCGGCCTGGCCCAGCCCACTCTCTCTCTCCCACCTCCCGCCTCTCTCCTCCCCGTGTCGTCGTCGCCGTGGCCGCGCGCGCGCTCGCCGGCCAGCGGGCGACACCGCGACGCTACAAGGCCGCCGAGGGGATAAGGACGCGCCCCTCGGCCCTTCGTCATCCTCATCCACTCCCTCCCCTCTATCCTGCGCTCGCGCTCTCTCCCGCGAGCTCTCCCGAACACCGCCGTCGCCGCGCCGCTGCTCCAACGCGGCCACCGACCTCGCCTCGCCTCGCCGCCTTGCTATTCGTCTCCGTCGTCGTCGACTACGTCGTCCACGCCCCCGAACGCGAGCCGGGGAGCACTCCATCGCCGGATCCGCGTCGTCTTCCCCGTCTGCGGTCGCTGTCGTTCTTCCCCGAATCCGGCCGCCACTGCTGCTCCCGTTGCTCGCCGAGCCTCCTTGTGCTCCCACGGTGAGCATCCGCACGGATCCCCTCCTTCTCCTCCCTTTCTTTCGCGCCGTAGTCGCCGCTTTTGTCGTGGCCGTACCCGTCGCCGCCGTCGTGCTCGTAGCCATGGCCAGGCTCGCCGTCGAGCTCAACTGAGCACGGCAACGTGCTCAGTGCGCGCGTAGGAGCCCAACGCCACCGCTAGCGCGCCTCCCCGTGCCCCGCATCGCCGTAACCGGCTTCGCCCGATTCCGGCCGCCGCCTTCGCCGCTCGCCGTCGCCGTTTCCGGCCATCTCCGGCGACGCCACCGCCACCGTTGGATGCGTCGTCGAGTGCTCGTTCCAACGCGCTAAGCCGCGTGCCAAATGGCCGCTCGTAGCCGTTTTCCGGCGACTCCCGTGGTACTCCGCCGCGTTTGGAGGTCGCCGGCGACGTGCCGCCGGCCGCCGCCTACGTGGCACACCTGGGGGCCACCCCTGGGTAAATGCCAGTGGGTCCCCTGGCCCCAGTTGACCACGTTGACCGTGGTCAATGTGCTGACTAGGCATGCTGTGCCACTGACCACTGGGCCCCACGTGTTTAATTAACCGGTTTTAAAAATAACTTAATCTGTTAAACTAATCTGACATTGACAGATGGGGCCCACATGCTAATTAACCCCTAATTAGTTTAATTAATTTCTGTTTAGCTTCTGTGAAGCTGACATGTGGGTCCTAGCTGTCAGGTTTGACCTAGTACAGTTGGGGTTGACCACTGACGTCATGCTGACGTCATATGTGTACTGTTCTGGATAATGCGAATTTAGTAATTAGATTTAAATTCCAGGATTTTCAGAAAAAAGGTTTAAATCTTTGAAAAATCATAGAAAATAAACCGTAGCTCGGATCGAAAAGTTTTCAACATGAAAGTTGATCAGAAAAACGAGGCAAATTCGAATATGTGGTCAAAATGCTTGACCATCACTCCTAACTAGCTGAACATGGAACCTTCCCCTCCGGTTCAGTATACCGAAAACTGCCTAAGACCGGGAAAATATCCCAGTTATTTTCCCACTTCGTCAGCTACGTGTAGCATTGCATTAGGTCACCACCCGCACTGCATATTGCCATGCCATGCATTTGTATTGCATTTGAATGCTTGTATTTATCTGTTTCCTCCCCCTCTTCTCTCCGGTAGACCCCAAGACCGACGTTGCCCCCGAGGACGGCTACTCCACCGACGACCCCTCTTTTACCGCAGAGCTTCCAGGCAAGCAAACCCCCTTGATCATTCCTATATCACCTATTCCTTCTTCCCCGTGCTTGCATTAGAATTTGCTACCGTATTTGATTGCTCCTATTCTGATGCATAGCCTGATTTTGTAACTGCTGTTGATACCTTACCTGTTGTCCTAAATACTTAGTATAGACTGATTAGTGATCCATCAATGGCCCCACCACCCTTGTCCTTGTTGCCATGCTTTACCACCGGTGACTCGATCAGTGTGATCGATGTACAGAGACCGAACACAGCACCGCACACCCCCTTAGTTGTACGACTCTGTAGAGCTACTATCGAGTGCCGAGGGTGATACCTCCTACCTCACTCCTGATGATATCTCTGTAGCGTAGCTAGTCGGTTGTGGGTTATCGAGGGTGATTCCTCCGGGTTCACCTTGACGGATACATCAAGTGAGAATCCAACGAGGGTGATTCCTCGGATTCCTCCTTGATGTTATGGACACACGGTTACCCTTTAATTACTTCAGATACTTGGTAAAGTCGGGTTGACCCTGAGGGGTACCCGCAAGTAATGTGGAGTCGGGTTGACCAGGAGGGTACCCGCGAGATAATTACGTGGCACGGCCGGGCATTCTTGGCCCTTGCCGTAAGTCCACGAGACGGGGCGACGGGGTCACATGATCGTGAGTCTCTGCTCGTTTCCGCGAGCTCCTATTAATTCACTAACGGATTTGGGTATTTGATCTGAGTTGGCCACTGGCCTATACGCACTACCACCACGCGGGATAATGGTTTAATGGGGCCCTCGGCGTCGTATGTATCAGCCGAAAGCTCTGTCAGACGTCCAGTTGAGCATTGTGGCACGGCCGGGTCGGCGCCCCAGAGGAGGTGGCGTGGATCGCCCTGATCGCAACGACCCGGAGTGCAAAGGGCGATGGGCCCAAGACCCCTGAAAGCTTAGGATGTAGATCGGCGGGGACCTCTTTGTGGAGCCTAGGTAGGACTACGTCGTTGCGATCAGCCGAGGCCGGGCATGACCCAAAAAAGTGTGTCCGGCCAGAGTTAATCGAGCGTGTTGGGTAACAGTAGTGCACCCCTGCAGGGAAGATTATCTATTCGAATAGCCGTGTCCACGGTAACAGGACGCTCAGTGTTGTATCCCGATCTACTACAACTTGAAGTGGATACATGTTAATTAATTGTAAGCTCCGGGATTGTTTTCTCGCAGGGAGTCGAGGAAGGATCTCTGGGCATGGCCACTATTATACTTGTTGCTACTATTATATTTGTATACTAATCTACACTCTTCTAATGCTGCAAGGCGCTGAAGATGCCAGTCTTCGATAGGCTAGTCCCTCTCTCTATTCTGGCATTCTGCAGTCTAGTCCACAGATACAGCCTTCCCTTGATACCGATGCACATGTAGATTAGATCTGATGTAAGTCTTGCGAGTACTTTGGATGAGTACTCACGGTTGCTTTGCTTCCTTTTTCCCCGTACCCGATTGCTGCAAGCAGATGACGGAGCCCCGGAGCCAGCTGATCCCGTCGACTACTACTACCCCACCGGTGGAGCTTACTACTACGTGGAGACCGACGACCAGGAGTAGTTTAGGAGGCACCCAGGCAGGAGGCCAGCGCCTTTTCGATCAGTGTCGTTGTTTTGCCCCGCCTTCTTAAGGCATATCTGTTTAACTTTTATGTCTGTACTCAGATATCTGATGCTTCCGCTGATGCTTGTATGACTCGAGCTTATGTATTCGAGCCCTCGAGGCCCCTGGCTTGTAATATAAAGTTTGTATGACTTTTATTTGTGTTTAGAGTTGTGTTGTGATATCTTCAAGTGAGTCCTTAGGCTTAATCGTGTGCATTTACGTGTATGTTTAGTGCATGATTAAGTCGGGGGCATCACAATGGAACCTCTTGTCCTTGTGATTTGCACCGGGAGAGGGCAAATTAGATTTTTTGGAAGTGCTACGCGCGACTGCTCACATCCCCCACCATGGGCCGTCTTCCGTCCAAGTCATGCGGTGGCACACATCGTTGTCTCCATCGTCATCAACAACGTCGCCTCTGCAACCACCGCTACTTCACCTGCAATCGATCAGTGTTGTGATCTGATCCAATCTTTTATTATGGTCATTATTGCATGTGCGAAACTGTTGTTCATGGTGTTATGTTCATCTAGTATGCTAGACATATGCATGCTAATAATTGTTTTATTCATGATTTATTTACTAGAATTAATCATGAAATTGTCTAATTTTCCACCGGTTTTTCCCTCGAGTCGCTTGAGGAGGGAGACGGGCGACGCGGGGGTCAGGGACCGTTGATGTCCCCGTATCTATGACCAGGAAATACACTTGTAGACTTGTATGCTAGTCTATATGTACATGTGCTGACTGCGGGGGAAGGGGGCGAGAGCTATATGGATGTTTCTCCCCTCGTGTTGGGAACGGTTCATCGTCTATGTATGCCTTTGTCCCATGTGTTGGCTACCACTGAGGGCGAGTCCATCGCCGTGTTCGTGGCTCCTGTGATGCAGAGCATGCACGAGTTTCGGGAACTATGTCTGAGCTCTACTTCACCTTTGTCTGTGGAGCATTTGGAGGCGGACTCCTCGGTGACCTCGTGTGGGTCATGTGAGCAACTAGAGGCGCCTAAGTCCATCTTGGTGATGGTTCCTATGGTCGATAATGTCGTGTCGGTGATTCCTCGGGTTGAGGATGCCGATGCGACCGGTGTGTTGGTGTTCCTAGAAGCCTCTTGGTTGGCGACCACTACACAAGAAATTCAAGTTTTACGATTTCCTTGACAAATGGATGCCTGATCAGCCTTGGATCTCGCAAGACAAGTGGCTGCCTCGTAAAGGAGAAACCAAGCAGAGAGAAATCAAAGAGGAACAAAAGCAAGAAGGGTGGAGCCATCCGGAAGATGCTTGTCATGGTTATAGTGTTTCATGCTTTGTGGGTAGTCCACCTATGGAGTGGGATGTTTGTATCACTTTTCTCCCGATTTTCTGTAAATTATCTAGGCAACTCACTTCTTCTTAATTAATCAACGAAGCAAATCTTTTTGCCTTCGTTTAAAAAAATGTATGCGCCACGCATATTTGCGTGCGGTTTACTAGATGTCAATCCTCCGAAATCTTTTGAAGTATAATTTTTATTCTGTTCCAAACAAGAACTAACATATCACATATGCAAATATGATTTGTAGCGTTAAGACGAGAGTTTATCAGAATTTATTTATCAAAGCACTATTTTAGGAACAGAGATACAAAACGGTGAAACAAATAAGCTCAAACGTTGATAAGATTTTTTATATCCCAAGAAGAATTACAAATACAGGATCAACTTATTCCTTAGCCCCGGCACGTTTTGATAATTGAGAACAATGGTGGCAGCTACACAATTTGCATGAGAAATAGTTACACGGTGTCTTTGGAGAGCCAGTTAAGCAAGGGCGCCCCTCGGGCATTCGTCAGCTCATCCACCGCATCTCCACGCTCGAAAACGGCGGCCGCACCCATCCCAGAACCTGTTCATCAATAATTTCTGTCATTTGCAGTTCTACTATCGAATCAACAACCGTTCTTTCCATGCAACTAAATCATGTACCTATGCACATAGAAATCACTCCAAACCGGCAGTCCTTGCCTCGGCGCTTCATCTCGTTGAGAAGAGTGCTGACACATCGCGCGCCTGCCAAGATGAAAACATGGGCATGTTATCGCCACCGAGTATATATACAGCATGCAAGTGGCTGCAGCACACGAGACTTTGTTTGGGGTAAAGCAGTGTCAAACATTCCAAGGTTCAAGCAAGTGATGAGCGCCAGGTGCACACAGCATTGATTAAAAACAGATACCTGTGGCACCCAATGGATGTCCAAGAGCAATTGCACCTCCATTAACATTGACTTTTGCGGGATCGAGATCCAACTTTTTGGAGCAGTACACATACTGAGATGCAAAAGCCTATTTATAGGAGCAAATGAGTATCATCGGTGGATATAGTAGTATATCGAATGGAAGAACTAGATGGAAGTATACCTCATTAATCTCAAAAAGGTCAACATCATTAATTTGAAGACCCGCGGCCTTCACTGCTGCTGGGATAGCAACAGCAGGACCAACACCCATCACAGCTGGATCAACTCCAACTGCAGCAAAGCTCCTACATTCGCAAATTCGGCTCTCATGTTCAGTGAAAAACAGAATATTGTAATGATTAAAAGTAGCATAATTCTCTCTGCTTTGATGCCCAAAAAGTGTTGAGCCACTATGTTGGTAGTATAAAAGTGTAAACAGAAGTGTTAATATGTTGTCAATAACCGCAGGAACTTCTTCTACAGAACATGAACATAATTCTTAATTAAGAAAAAAACATAATTCTTCCTATGTACTATGTTGCAAAACATATAAAGAAAGTACAGATACCTGTAGATTCCAAGAATTGGAAGACCCTTCTGTGTAGCAACATCTCGCCTCATTAGTAGGACAGCTCCAGCTCCATCACTTACTTGGCTAGCATTTCCTACAATTAAAAGGACATCAATCTTTAAGAGTGATACAGCTAAAGAAATTTGCATTCAGTTAGATTTTCATATTGGTTACCAGCAGTAGTGGTCCCGTCCTTAGAAAATGCTGGTTTAAGTTTTGATAGAACTGCCAGTGTGGTATTCGATCGGATTCCATCATCTGCTGAGACTACAATCTCCTTTTCTTCGCCAGTTTTTGGATCCACAATCTTTGCAAGACAGCATAAGTGTCAGGGCAACAGGTCAAACGATTCGAACTTTTGAGTAAAAATTCGTCAAAAGTAGACACAGTTAGTTAGGAAGAGAAAACTAAGGCATTATATTACCTTAGTATGAACTGGAACTATTTCTTCTTTGAATTTACCAGCAGCAGCCGCCGCCGCCGCCTTCCTGTGAGACTCAACCTGAGCAGTTAAAAGAATGAGAGCTGAGATTATTGTGAGGCAGACCGGCAGACACTGGTGTTGGTGGGGTTACACTGTCACACACCAGTGCCATAAAGGAAGGACAATCAGCCAACTTACAGCAGCTTGATCTTGCTCCATGCGTGTTATGCCAAACCGCTGAGCAACATTCTCGGAGGTAAGGCCCATTGGGAGAAGGCAATCACGTGCTTGAGCAAATAGCTCAACCTAAAATAGTTGGAGATTCCAACGCAATATTTTATCAGTTTAACATCTTTACACATGCACCTAAAGACGATACTCTTGCGTGAAAGGTAAAACCAACCCATTTGACTTACTTTGGGATTCACTTTCCCGTCAAGACTAACTTTGTTCACAGTCATGGACTCTAGGCCAGCAGCAATACCTTTTGAAAGGAGAGAACAAATTAAGATCGACAACGAAGTCAAACAAAATACATAAACCAGTTTTCAGTAAAGCATACCGATATCATACATCCCTGCTTTAATAGCAGCAGCGACATCTGCGACTGCCTGAAGCCCAGAAGAGCACTGCCGATTTACAGTCTTCAGAGGAACCGTGTCTACAGCACATGAAACGAGTTAACCAAAGGTGGGGATAATCATGTCCAATGGAGTATTAAAGGAAAATGTCATGAAAATGGTGAAATTACCAGGGAAACCCGCATACAATGCGGCCATCCTGCATTCTATTGCCCTTTGGGACCCAGGAGCTAAAACAGTACCAACAACAATGTCGCCAACTTCGCTCGGATTTAACTTTGTTTTATCCACCAAAGCCTAAAATTGGGAACAGAAAGGATGATGAGACAACAGGAACCACTTCACTAAATTGTTGTTTTGGTTGCAAAAAGGGATGAAGATAACAAACACAAACCTTGAATACGGGCACCAAGAGGTCCTCAGGGAGTGTATCCTTGAAACTACCTCTCTTGGCCTTGCAGATTGCTGTCCTATAGGCACTGAAGACATGAAAGGTAGATACGTCATGCATGTTTTATGTTTGATCTCTGTTTATGAGAAATGGCTAAGAAAAAGGAAAATTATTGAAATATTACAATTATGAACCTAGTGCGAAAAGACACTGCCAGTTTTGTTGCAGTTCATACATATATCCTTCCTATCCAAATCGTATATCTGTAATGCTAAAAGTTACTCCGAAGATTTTTGTGATCTGTATCATTCTCCGGCGCAGTAGAGACATGCAACTCAAGACGGTTGACAAGGACCAAATCTGGCACGATCTTTTTTTTTTTTTGAATAGTTTGGATTGCTTGCCACATGTGTTTCGTGGTAAAATACAAAAGCCAAGAAACCAGGTTGGCATTAATCCATCGTTACATGATTCCACAGTTGGCAGTACCGTCGCGATCACCAGAGTACGCTTGGCACTGTATCTTTCTTTGGGCAACGGCCAGACCGAAAAGCTAAGCAGGAATTCTCGCACCACTGGCAACCCTAGCTAAGAAGCCGACGATCCAAAAAACAGTGGCGAATGAAGCGACAGGAGCGGCAGACATGACTTACGCTACGATGACGACGTCGTCGGCGAAGCAGGGGCCCCGGTGGTACGCGGCGCTGTCCCCCGCGGCGCACACGCTCGCCTGCGACACCAAGTAAAAAAAACGCCGCCACCGCGGGAGATCGTCACAGATCTGGAACCGACACGCCGGCGCGACGGCGAAGAGGAGTTGAGAGGGAGAAGGATCTCACGGAGACGGCGGAGGCGGTCGGGTTGGTGCCGGCCGCGGGCTCCAGGTGCCGCAGCAGGATCCTCTGCCTGTCGAGCGCCTTCTCCATTGCTGGCTGCTGTCTCAACCTTGCCTCCTTCCTTCCTTCTTCCCTGCCTCTCGGCGTCCTTCCTGTCTCGGGAGAAATTGGTGGTTAATGGCTAAAATGGCTGGTCAGTCGGTAGTCTGCTGCGCGCGCCGGGTGGCGACGGGGCGTGTGGTATTTCTAGTCAGTAGTCAGGTAGAGGGCGAGGAAAAGGAGGGGGAATTTCGGAAGAGTTCACTGCGACGTTGGTGGAGTGAAGAGGTCGGGGGTGTGAAAACTTTGGACGACTTTGCTAGTCTCGACTCTCCGGTCTCGGGTGGTCGTCGATCGTGGTCGTGGGAGGCGACGCGAGGGGCGGGGGCGGGGTCGTTGGGTTGGTTTTCCTCCCACGCGGTGCACGGGATGGCGGGGGGAGACAAATGCTGCCCGGCGTGGCCCGGCGTGGCTTCCACAGATGGCGACAGGCTGGCGCGCCGGAGCAGGCCCCCATGAATTTTGCGGAGAAGACTCTAGCTAAGGTGGCCCGTTTATAGGACAGCACTGGGCCGGGTGATCTTTAAAAAGACCTGTCGGGTCACGAGCCGTTGGATCTATCGTGTAGCCATTCGATTCACCTGATGAGCTCTGACATGTTGTGCTGGATGCCTTGATGGTGTTATAACATGTTGCGCTCGAAAATTCGCACGGACGAGTGCTTCGCAACATTAGCCATGATGCACTTGAAGGTTTGCAATATAAGAGCATCTACAGCCGGACTTGGTAAATCCGATCCCTCAAACGCCCGCGGACGCGCCCGGACGAGTCCGTGGACACTAAACGGTCACGCCTTAAATAATTCATTCATTTCACAACCGGATACCTCATATTAGAAACCTCAAATCCATACTATTGCATGCAACGTAAACATAATCTTAAGCGGAGCTCGTCCGGCTCCGCCGTGCCCATGTCCGGCGGTCGACTGCGCTTCCCAGAGTGTTCGTCCGGTGACCGGCGAGGTAGAGTAAGACATAGGACACGAACCGGCTCACGGGACACAATACGCCGTCGCCTCCCGTGTCCTACTTTTCCTCGTCGGAGCCCGGAACCCTGACGGTGCCGGTGGACGTTAGATCGATGATGGATCCGTCCTAGGACGAGCCGGCGACATCCACCACGACGCGGTTGCGGTGTCCGGACTGGTGCACCATACGGGGCACCGGAGAATGCACCGTCATCGGCATCGCTGGCACTGTTTTTGTGCCTGCACTTGTTGTTCTTGTTGCGCTTAGGCTTCCCGTTGCCGTCACGCACCTCCGAGGTGCCGGCTTCATTGCCGTGACTGCTACGAGCCAACCAGCTATCTTCGCCCGCGCAAAATCGGGTCATCAAAGAGGTAAGAGCAGCCATGGTTCGAGGTTTATCATGTCCGAGCTGTCGCGCCAACCATTCATCACGGATACTATGCCGGAAAGCTGCGATTGCTTCCGCGTCGGGATAGTCGACTATTTGTTTCTTTTTAGTTAAGAACCGATTCCAGAACTTCCTGGCGGACTCGCCAGGCTGCTGGATGATATGGCTAAGTTCGTCGGCGTCCGGGGGCCGAACATACGTACCCTGAAAGTTCTCCCTAAAGGCGTCTGTTACTTATGAGCCGCGTTGGGACTTTCCCCGAAGAGGAGAGGAGATGCTGTACAGTAGAGATAAGTATTTCCCTTAGTGAGAACCAAGATTATCGAACCAGTAGGAGAATCACGCAAAGCCTCGTGAACAACACATGCACACACACAAAAGCAAATACTTGCACCCAACGCGGGCAAGAGGGTCGTCACTCCCCTTGAACTCGTTACTTGCAAGGATTAAATCTTGTAGTGATACATAGATAAATTGTAAAATAAAATAAAAGTAAATAAAATTTCAGCAAAGGTTTTTAGGTTTTCTTTTCATATTTAAGATATACCCGGGGGGCATAGTTTTCACTAGAGGCTTCTCTCTCGAACACATAGCATACGGCGGCTAAACAAATTACTGTTGGGCAATTGATAGAAAAGCGCATAGTTATGACGATATTCAAGTCAATGGCCATGTATATAGGCATCACGTCTGAGACAAGTAGACCGACTCCTACCTGCATCTACTAATATTACTCCACCCATCGACCGCTATCGAGCATGCATCCAGGGTATTAAGTTAATAAAAATAGAGTAACACCTTAAGCAAGATGACATGATGTAGACAAAGTAAACTCAACTAATATGAATAAACCCCATCGTTTTACCCTTAATGCAACAATACAAATACGTGTCTTGTCCCTTTCTGTCACTGGGATATAGAGCACCGCAAGATTGAACCCATTACAAAGCACCTCTCCCGCTGAAGATAAATCAATCTAATTGGCCAAACCAAACGGATAGATCGGAGAGAAATGCAAAGCTATAACAATCATGCATAATAAAGTTCAGAAAATACTCAGTTACTTCTCATGAATATTCAGATCATAAACCCACAATTCATCGGATCCCAACAAACACACCGCAAAAGAAGATTACATCGAATAGAACTCCAAGAAGATCGAGGAGAACATTGTATTGAAGATCAAAGAGAAAGAATAAGCCATCTAGCTACTAGCTATGGACCTGCAGGTCTGTGGTGAACTACTCACGCATCATCGGTAGGGCAGCAAGGTTGATGTAGAAGCCCTCCGTGATCGATTCCCCCTCCGGCAGAGTACCGAAAAAGGCCTCCAGATGGGATCGCGGAAGAACAGAAGCTTGCGGCAGCGGAAAAATTATTTCGGATGGCTCTCTGTTGGTTTCTCAATATTTGAGAATTTATAGAAGTGGAATTAGGTCATACGGAGCCACGTGGGGCCCACAAGGTAACAGGGCGCGCCTACCCCCCTAGGGCGCGCCCTGTTGCCTTGTCGTCTCCTCGTTTGCCGTCTGGTCTCCTCCTGAAGCTTCGAGGGTCTCTTATGTCTAGAAAAAAATCATCAAAAAGTTTCGTAGCGTTTGGACTCCGTTTGGTACTGATTTTCTCGAAAACCAAAAACAAGCAGAAAATAGCAACTGGCACTAGGCACTGGGTTAATAGGTTGGTTCCCAAAAATGATATAAAATAGCATATAAATGCATATAAAACATCCAATATTGATAATATAATAGCATGGAACAATAAAAAATTATAGATACGTTGGAGACGTATCAGCATTCTCAAGCTTAATTCCTGCTCGTCCTCGAGTAGGTAAATGATAAAAATAGAATTTTTGATCTGGAATGCTACCTAACATGTTTATCATGTAATCTCTTTACGGTATGAATATTGAGAAACGATGAATTAAGAACATCAACATAATAATATCCATGAATATAAGAAGCATAATCATTAAACTTTCAAAATAAACGATCCTTAATGAATGCCCACTCATTTTATCATGTTAGCATGGCATGACTTTGCCTTCACTGCATAAATATAAATCATGAGCACCCCGGTGTTAAACCAGGCAATTGGATTGTACTTCTAATGCGCTTCAGCATTTTCAACTTCACGCAATACATGAGCGTGAGCCATGGACATAGCACTATAGGTGGAATAGAATGCGGTGATAGGGATCAATAGGAGAAGTCAAAAAGGAAGAAAGTCTCACATCAACTCGGCGGATCAACGGACTATGGAGATGTCCATCAATCGATATCAATGCGAGGAGTAGGGATTTCCATGCAACGGATGCACTAAGAGCTATAAGGGTATGAAAGCTCAAATGAAACTAAGTGGGTGTGCATCCAACTTGTTTGCTCATGAAGACCTCGGGCATTTGAGGAAGCCCGTCATCGAAATATACAAGCCAAGTTCTAGAACAAAAAATTCCCACTAGTATATGAAAGTGACAAAATAGGAGACTCTCTATATGAAGAACATGATGCTACTTTGAAGCACAAGTGTGGAAAAGGATAGTAACATTGTCCCTTCTCTCTTTTTCTCTTATTTTTTGGGGCTCTTTTTGGCCTTTTTTCGTCCGGAGTCTCATCCCAACTTGTGGGGGAATCATAGTCTCCATCATCCTTTCCTCACTGGGACAATGCTCTAATAATGATGATCATCACACTTTTAGTTACTTACAACTCGATATTACAACTCGATGAAAACTATACAGAATGACTCTATATGAATGCCTCTGGCAGTGTACCAGGATGTGCAATGATCTAGCGTAACATGTATGAAAATGACGAACGGTGGCTGTGCCACAAATACTATGTCAGCTATATGATCATGCAAAGCAATATGACAATGAACACAAGTCATATGACGGAATGGTGGAAGTTGCATGGTAATATATCTCGGAATGGCTGTGGAAATGCCATAATAGGTAGGTATGGTGGCTGTTTTGAGGAAGATATAAGGAGGCTTATGTGTGATAGAGTGTATCGTATCACGGGGTTTGGATGCACCGGCGAAGTTTGCACCAACTCTCGAGGTGAGAAAGGGCAATGCATGGTACCGAAGAGGCTAGCAAATTGCGGAAGGGTGAGAGTGCGTATAATCCATGGACTCACATTAGTCATAAAGAACTCAGATACTTATTGCAAAGCCTATTAGCCCTCGAAGCAAAGTACTACTCGCATGCCCCTAGGGAGGAGGTTGGTAGGAGTTAACCATCGCGCACCCCCGATTTAATAACACTCAAGGATTTCATTTCAGACCTAAGAATGCTCATACCTCCCCACCATGCCATGACCAACACTTAGATGAGAAGTTAATGACAAGCTTTAATACCGATATTTTTACTAACCAATGATCATGAACCAATATCCTTTCATATTACGACATCAATATCATTAAACCACACGATTCATATTTAGTGATTTACATGAAAGTTTTTACTATATCTCTCTTGAATACCTATCCTTTATGGACTAGTCTTACAACCCATGCAAATTGCCATTACTATTTATTAGACTCTCAAAAAGATTTAAGTGAAGCATGAGAGTGCAACTATTTCTTTAAAATATAACCACCGCCATGCTCTAAAAGATATAAGTGAAGCACTAGAGCAACTGCCTAGCTCAAAAGATATAAGTGAAGCACATAGAGTATTCTAACAAATCACGAACAAATGTGTGTCCCTCTCAAAAGGCGTGTCCAGCAAAAGATGATCGTGGCAAACTAAAAATCAAACAAAGAAAAGAAAACTATGGCACAAGACGCTCCAAGTAAAACTCATATCATGTGATGAATAAAAATATAGCTCCAAGTAAGTTACCGATAGATTGTAGACGAAAGAGGGGATGCCATCAGGGGCATCCCCAAGCTTAGACGCTTGGGTCTTCCTTGAATATTACCTTGGGGTACCTTGGGCATCCCCAAGCTTAGGGTCTTGTCGCTCCTTATTCCTTCATCCATCGTGATCTCACCCAAAACTTGAAAACTTCAGCACTCAAAACTCAACAGAAACTTCATGAGATCCGTTAGTACGATAAATCAATCATCCACTTTAGGTACTGTTATAAACTCATTCATAATTGTTCTTGCATAATACCTACTGTATTCTAGCTCTTCCATGACTTATACCCCCGATATAATCCATAGTTTCATTAAAACAAGCACACTATGCAATAAAAATAGAATCTGTCTAAAACAGAACAATACGTAATGACAGAATTTTATCCATACTTCTTTAACTCCAAAAATTCTGAAAAATTAGGACAACGTAAATTTTTTTATCCCAATACTGTGTCAAAAAAATCAGATTTTTCTGACGTTCCAGTACGGAATATAAATTCCAGAACTGGGCGCAAAACTTTCTGTTTTCAAACAACATCAATTATACTATCATCCAAATCATCCCAAAGGCATTACTTGGCACAAACACTAATTAAAAGATAAAAACACAATCATTACAGTAGCAATAATCGTGTTTGCAAATAATAACAAAATGATAACTATTGGGTTGTCTCCCAACAAGCTCTTTCTTTATAGCCATTAAGATAGGCTTTGAAATTTTAATGATGCTCACATCAAAGACAAGAACTGAAGCACAAAGAGAGCATCATATAACATGTAACAAACACACTTAAGTCTAACCCTCTTCCTATGCATAGGAATTTTATAGGAAAACAAATTATCAAAACAAGCAATATCTATCATATGCAAATAGGAAGAATGAAGCATTAATAAATTCAACACAAAGAGAGGTAATTTAGTGACATGAAGATTTCTATAACCATATTTGCCTCTCTCATAATAATTACATGTAGGATCATAATCAAATACAACAGTATAGATATCATATAAAATATTCTCTCTATGATCCACATGCAAGCAAATCTTATAATCTTCCAAGGTAGTGGGATTAACAGCAACTAAAGTCATGACCTCTCCAAACCCACATTTATCAAAAATTTCATAAGATTGAACACTCTCCGAATATGTGGGGTTCTTTTTACCTAAAGTTGAAACTCTTCCAAACCCACTTTCAATATTATTGCAAGCATTATTATCAATAACATATTCATCATGAGGCTTAAATAAACTTTCAAGATCATAAGAGGCATTATCACCCCAATCATGATCATTGCAATAAGTAGTGGACATAGCAAAATCATCATCCCCAAGCTTGTAGCTTTGCATATCATTAGCACAATTGACATTAATAGAATTTATAATAACATCATTGCAATCATGCTTTTCATTCAAGGAGCTATCATGAATCACTTTATAAATTTCTTCTTTTAACACTTCATCACAATTTTCAGATTCATGATTTTCAAGCAAAACTTCATAAAGATAATCAAGTGCACTCAACTCACTAGCAATTGGTTCATCATAATTGGATTGTTTGAAAAGATTAGCAAGTGGATGAGGATCCATATTAATAATTTTTAGCAAGCGAAGATGCAAGCAAATAGAAGGCACATGGCAGCACAAGCAAAGATAACACACAAAATATTTTTGGTATTTTTGATTTTCTAGAGAAATGGAGGGAGATGAAAAAGAGAGGCAAATAAAAAGTAGAGCAAGTAGATGATAGTTTGAGTGAAGGTACTTGATTGGATTTGATGATGTCTCCCCGACAACGGTGCCAGAAATTCTTCCTGCTACTTGTGAGCTGCGTTGGGATTTTCCTCGAAGAGGAGAGGAGATGCGGTACAGTAGAGATAAGTATTTCCCTTAGTGAGAACCAAGGTTATCGAACTAGTAGGAGAATCACTCAAAGCCTCATGAACAGCACCTGCACACACAAAAGCAAATACTTGCACCCAACGCGGGCAAGAGGGTCGTCACTCCCCTTGAACTCGTTACTTGCAAGGATTAAATCTTGTAGTGGTACATAGATAAATTGCAAAACAAAATAAAAGTAAATAAAATTGCAGCAAAGGTTTTTAGGTTTTCTTTTTATATTTAAGATAGACCCGGGGGCCATAGTTTTCACTAGAGGCTTCTCTCTCGAACACATAGCATACGGTGGGTAAACAAATTACTGTTGGGCAATTGATAGAAAAGCGCATAGTTATGATGATATTCAAGGCAATGATCATGTATATAGGCATCACGTCCGAGACAAGTAGACCGACTCCTGCCTGCATCTACTACTATTACTCCACCCATCGACCGCTATCCAGCATGCATCTAGGGTATTAAGTTAATAAAAATAGAGTAACGCCTTAAGCAAGATGACATGCTGTAGACAAAGTAAACTCAACTAATATGAATAAACCCCATCGTTTTACCCTTAATGGCAACAATACAAATACGTGTCTTGTCCCTTTCTGTCACTGGGATATAGAGCACCGCAAGATCGAACCCATTACAAAGCACCTCTCCCGCTGAAGATAAATCAATCTAGTTGGCCAAACCAAACGGATAGATCAGAGAGAAATACAAAGCTATAACAGTCACGCATAAATAAGTTCAGAAAAGACTCAATTACGTCTCATGAATATTCAGATCATAAACCCACAATTCATCGGATCCCAACAAACACACCGCAAAAGAAGATTACATCGAATAGAACTCCAAGAAGATCGAGGAGAACATTGTATTGAAGATCAAAGAGAGAGAAAAAGCCATCTAGCTACTAACTATGGACCCGTAGGTCTGTGGTGAACTACTCACGCATCATCGGTAGGGCAGCAAGGTTGATGTAGAAGCCCTCCGTGATCGATTCCCCCTCCGGCAGAGTACCGGAAAAGGCCTCCAGATGGGATCACGGAAGAACAGAAGCTTGCGGCGGCGGAAAAGTTATTTTGGGTGTCTCTCTGTTGGTTTCCCAATATTTGAGAATTTATAGAAGTGGAATTAGGTCAGACGGAGCCACGTGGGGCCCACAAGGTAACAGGGCGCGCCTACCCCCCTAGCCCTTGCCTTACCATCTCCTCGTTTGCCGTCTGGTCTCCTCCCGAATCTTCTAGGGTCTCTTATATCCAGAAAAAAATCATCAAAAAGTTTCGTAGCGTTTGGACTCCGTTTGGTACTGATTTTCTGGAAAACCTAAAACAAGCAGAAAACAGCAACTGGCACTAGGCACTGGGTTAATAGGTTAGTTCCGAAAAATGATATAAAATAGCATATAAATGCATATAAAACATCCAATATTGATAATATAATAGCATGGAACAATAAAAAATTATAGATACGTTGGAAACGTATCAGCGTCCTCGAATTCTTCCCAGCTTCCGATAGAGCCCTCGGGCAAGCTGTTGAGCCAATGCCTTGCCGGCCCTTTAAGTTTCAGCAGTAAGTATTTGATGGCGTGGAGGTCATCCCCTCAAGCCATATGGATGTGGAGAAGGAAGTCTTCAATCCACACTGCCGGGTTAGTGGTTCCATCGTATTGTTCAATGTTTACGGGTTTAAACCCTTAAGGGAACTGATGTTCCATGACCTCGTCTGTAAAACATATTGGGTGCGCCGGCCCTCGGAACCGGGCTACGTCATGCCGGACATCCGTGGTCGTCTGAGCATGTGTACGCTCCTGAGCCCTTGCGTTCCTGTTGAGCCAGGCTTCATAGCCGGCTGGTCCAGCGGGAGCATGCCCCCTCGATACGTATATGGATCTCGTTGGGGTAGGATTTGCATTTAATTTCCTTCGCAAATCATAAGGCTCAACCGGTTGAACTGGTTCCTTGCCTTCGCGGCGAGGTATTGTGCGGGGATTTTGGTTCCCTCCAGTTGGCCTGTCCCGCCCCCGAGGAGGACGGTTAGGCACGTTTTCGGCGACTTCGTCATTGAATGCCGGAAGTAAACGCCGTCGTGGGTAGGATTTAACTTGGTCCACGCGCTGTAACTCCAAGTCTTGTTTGGCTGCGAGGACCTCTACCCACTTGTCGTTCAGCATGTTTTGATCAGCTTGGAGCTGCTTCCGCTGTTTTTTCATGCTTGGGGCGGTTGCGACGAGCCGCCGCCAAAACTTTTCTTGCTCGAATGGGTCCTCGGGGACGATGAACTCCTCGGGTCCGAGGCTAACCTCCTCCTCAGATTCAGGGAGATAGTTACTATCTTCTGGATCTTCGGGGTCATCATTGTCGGCCATCCCTGTAGGGCCATTAAGCTGATCAGGAGTGGTGTTGTCGCCGTTACCTTGGTCCTCGGCGCCATCCGGAGTAGCGCCGTTATCAGTGGCATCTGTATTATCATTATGGCTCCCTTTGCCTCTACTTGTACCCTTGGATCGCTTTCGAGGACGTCGGCGTTTGGGGGGATCGTTTTTCTCCTCGTCCTCCTTAGGGGTGTCCACCATGTAGACGCCATAAGTAGAGGTTACGGCCCAGTTGCCAGTGTGGGATATAGCCATGGGTGAAGCTGCTCCAGATGCACCATTGACATCCTCGTCCATGTCCGTTGCCTCATCGGAGGCGTAGTCCAATACGTCGATTAAATCTTTGACTGTAGCGACTAGGTGGGTGGTGGGAGGGACGTAAATTTCCCTGTCATCGGCTTTACATCCGATTCGATCGTAGACCGAGGTCGAGATCGCGAGATTCTGAATTTGATCTAGCATCTTGATGTTTACTATGCAACTTTTATTCTTGTAGACTTTGTTGGGACTCCAAGTGCAGAGTTTTGTAGGACATCAGCAAATTTCCCTCAAGTGGATGACCTAAGGTTTATCAATCCGTGAGAGGTGTAGGATGAAGATGGTCTCTCTCCAAAAAAAACTGCAATAAAATACAAGCAATCTCTTGTGTCCCCAACACACCCAATACAATGGTAAATTGTATAGGTGCACTAGTTCGGCGAAGAGATGGTGATACAAGTGTATTATGGATAGTAGATATAGGTTTTTGTAATCTGAATAAATAAAAGCAGCAAGGTAGCAAGTACCAAAAGTGATCACAAACGGTATTGCAATGCTTAGAAACAAGGCCTATGGTTCATACTTTCACTAGTGCAATCTCTCAACAATGCTAACATAATTGAATCATATAACAATCCCTCAACGTGCGACAAAGAATCACTCCAAAGTTCTTATCTAGCGGAGAACATAAGATGAAATTGTTGTAGGGTACAAAACCACCTCAAAGTTATCTTTTCCGATCAATCTATTGAGCCATCCCTATAAGTGTCACAAACAGCCCTAGAGTTCGTACTAAAATAACACTATATGATACGCATGAAGTAACTCTAATGTCACCTAGATACTCCAATGTCACCACAAGTATTCGTGAGTTGATTATTCGATATGCATCAACCAACTTCAGATTCATAATATTTAATCCACACAAAGAAATTCAAAGAGTACCCCAAAGTTTCTATCGGAGAAAGAAGGATGAAAATGTGTACCAACCCATATGCCTAGATTACCCCAAGGTCACGGGAATCCGCAAGTTGATTACCAAAAGACACATCAAGTGACTCAATAGAATACCCCATTGTCACCACGGGTATCCACATGCAAGACATACATCAAGTGTTCTCAAATCCAAAGTATTCAATCCGATAATAACGAAACCTCAAAGGAAAAGACTCAATTCATCACAAGAAGATAGAGAGGGAAGAAACACCATATGATCCAACTATATTAACAAAGCTCGCGGTACATCAAGATCGTGCCAAATCAAGAACACGAGAGAAAGATCAAACACATAGCTACTGGTACATACCCTCAGCCCCGAGGGTGAACTACTCCCTCCTCGTCATGGTGGCCGCTGGGATGATGAAGATGGCCTCCGGTGATGATTCCCTCCTCCCGCAGAGTGCCGGAACAGGGCTCCGGATGAGGTCGCTTCGGTTCAGAGGCTTGCGGCGGAAGCATGGAAGTTCTAGGTTTCTTTCCGGGGTTTTTGGTATTTATAGGAATTTTTGGCATCGGTTTCACGTCAGGGGGCCCCACGAGGGAGCGACAAGCTCGGGGGGCGCGCCCTAGGGGGGTGGGCGTGCCCCCCAGGCTTGTCGTGCCCTCTTGGCTCTTCTGGCACTTCCTCGAAGCTTCGGGGGTCTCTTTTTATCCATATAAAATCACCGTAAATTTCTAGCCCAATCCAAGAACTTTTATTTCTGCATAAAAAACAACAGCAAGGTAGTTCTGCTGAAAACAGCGTCAGTCCGGGTTAGTTCCTTTCAAATCATACCCAAACCATATAAAATTGTTGTAAACATGGCATGAATACTTCATAAATTATATATACGTTGGAGACGTATCAGCATCCCCAAGATTAATTCCTGCTCGTCCTCGAGTAGGTAAATGATAAAAGAAATAATTTATGAAGTGTGAATGCTAGCATAGTGCATAAGTTTGACCAATGATAATTTCAATCACTTTTCCTAGCATCATAAACAACAACTCTTTCTCATAAGACTCATTATGATCAAGTAGCAATCAATTCACATGTTATAGTTCAAACAATGCATTCTCTTGAAACTTAACAACCTATGTTCTTAGTCACCAAACAATTTCAATGCATCTTATTTTCAGCAAAGTTTAAGTAAGAGCTCCACGTACTCAATTATCATATAGTCTTCTATGATTGCTAGTACTCAAATCATATTTTTAGAACAAATAGCATCCATCAAACACAGAGAAAGATAGGGGCTTAATGCTTCGCCTCCCAACTCATTTATCATAGAGATAATTGTCAACAATAACAATCCATGATCAAATATATTTGAATGGATATATGTGCTTGGATATTTCCCCACCACATGATGCTTGCAAAGTAGAGAATAATTGAGGTTGAAATAAGAAGTTAACTCAATAGAAATAAAATTGACAGAAAAAGTAAAAGATATGCCCTTCGTAGAGGGAAGCATGGATTTGCTTATGTGCTAGAGCTCATTGCTTAAAATAGAGATGAATACATTTTGAGTGGTGTGCCTTTCTTGTCAACGTTACGACAAAGGATTTCAATATCTTCCATGCTAAACACATTATTGGCGGTTCCCATGCGGAAATGAAAAATTTACTCCCCCTCAACCATACAAACACAAGCCATGGCTAGCCGAATTCACGGGTGCCCTCCAAACAATCAACTTTCCAGGGGGAGTTTGTTTTATTATGTCTTTCTTTATTTTTTTTGTTTAACGGGACTGGGCATCCCAATTACCAGCCTCTCTCGTGCAAGGACAAGTGAATAAACACCCATCATGAGAATAACCCGCTTAACATGGAAGATATTGACCTCCCCGTCGCTCCATGAGCGGTACGGTCACACAAAACAGATGTTTATTTGAAGGTTTTAGAGATGGCACATGCAAATTTACTTGGAACGGCAGGGTAATACCGTATATAGGTAGGTATGGTGGACACTCATGGAAGAAACTTGGCTCAAGGATTTTGGATGCACAAGCAGTATTCCCGCTTAGTACAGAAATTTTGGCTAGCAAAATATTATAAACAAGCACCACATGTTGGAGGATCCATAACAATATAGCTTCTATGCAAATATACCCAAACATAACTCATTACGTTGTCTTCCTTGTCCAACTTCAACTAATTTGATCAAGTTTGAAAATAATTAATAGGTATTCACAATCATAAAAGATGTCTGATAACCCACAAGTATAGGGGATCGCAACAGTTTTTGAGGGTAGAGTATTCAACCCAAATTTATTGATTCGACACAAGGGGAGCCAAAGAATATTTGCAAGTATTAGCAGTTGAGTTGTCAATTCAACCACACCTGGAAACTAAATATCTGCAGCAGAGTGATCAGTAGCACAGTAGTATGATAGTTTGATAGCAGTATCAATAATAGTAACAGTAGCGGTAATGGTAGTAGCAATAGTTTTGTAGCAATTGTGACAGTAGCAGCAACAGTAGTAACTTAGCAAGAAACAATATGCGAAAAGCTCGTAGGCATTGGATCGGTGATATTCGTTGGATAACATTCATCATGTAACAGTCATAACCTAGGGCGACACAAAACTAGCTCCAATTCATCAATGTAATGTAGGCATGTATTCCGTATATAGTCATACGTGCTTGCGATAAGAACTTGCATGACATCTTTTGTCCAACCCTCCCGTGGCAGCGGGGTCCATAAGGAAACTAAGGGATATTAAGGCCTCCTTTTAATAGAGAACCAGAACAAAGCATTAACACTTAGTGAATACATGAACTCCTCAAACTATGACAATCACCGGAAAGAATCTCAATTATTGTCACCTTGGGGTATGCGGATCATAACACATAGCAGGTGCATATAACTTGCAAGATCGGATCAAGAACACAAATATATTCATGAAAACATAAAGGGTTCAGATCTGGAATCATGGCACTCGGGCCCTAGTGACAAGCATTAAGCATAGCAAAGTCATAGCAACATCAATCTCAGAACATAGTGGATACTAGGGATCAAGCCCTAACAAAACTAACTCGATTACATGATAAATCTCATCCAACTCATCACTGTCCAGCAAGCCTACGAAGGAATTACTCACTCCCGGCAGTGAGCATCATGAAATTGGTGATGAAGGATGGTTGATGATGACGATGCCGGAAGATCCCCCTCTCCGGAGCCCCAAACGGACTCCATATCTGGCCTCCCAATGAAGAACAGGAGGTGGCGGCAGCTCCGTATCGTGAAACGCAATAAAACTTCCTCTCTTATTTTTTTCTTCGGGAAACTGAATTTATAGTGTTGGAATTAGGTCAGACGGAGCCACGTGGGCCCCACGAGGTACCAGGGCGCGCTAGGGAGGGGGGATGGCACGCCCTGGTGCCTCGTGGGCACTGGGTGCCCCCCTCCAGTGGGTCTTGGTGCCAGTATTTTTTATATATTTCATAAAAATTCTCCAAAAAGTTTCATCCAAATCCAAGAACTTTGATTTTCTGCACAAAAACAACACCATGGCAATTCTGCTGAAAACATCGTCAGTCCGGGTTAGTTCCATTCAAATCATGCAAAATTAGGGGCCAAAACAAGAGCAAAAGTGTTTGGAAAAGTAGATATGACGGAGACATATCAATGTCCAAGATAATATATTTGTATGTGAAAGTTCTCTTCTTTATACTATTCATTCATGAATTGCTTGTATGACCAATATTATGATTGTCAAATTTCAATAGATTTTACTTTCTACACCCAATGTGAAATATTACTAAGCATATGTAACATATATAATTTGAGGTTTATGATATTCAATTCATTCAACAATTTACTCTTGGGATATAAGTGAAGCACGGAAGTAAATGACAAACTACTCCAAAAGATATAAGTGAAGAACAAAGAGTAGTTAAGTGAATGGGTAGCTATGTGAAGACTCTCGCTCAATAAAAACTTTCAGATCTAATGAGTTTATTAATCAGCAAACAAAATGAAAAGAAAAGGACACTCCAAGAATAGCACACATCATGTGAACAAGTAAAAACTTAGGCTAACCGATAGGTGTTGATGAAGAAAGGTGGGATGCCTACCGGGGCATCCCCAAGCTTAGTTGCTTGAGACTTCTTGGAATATTATCTTGGGGAGCCTTGGGCATCCCCAATCTTGAGCTCTTGTGTCTCCTTAATTCCTCTCATATCATGGCTTCTCCTAAATCTTAAAAACTTCATCCACACAAAACTCAACAAGAACTCGTGAGATAAGTTAGTATAAATCAACTCAAAACCTTAACATTCTCTACTGTAGCAAATCACTAAAATTATAATTAAACATTGCATACTAAATGCCTCTGCATATTTAATACTCCTATCCACAAATGGAAACATTAAACAAGCAAACATATGCAAACAATGCAACTATAACCGAAATCTGTCTAAACAGAACAGTCTGTAAAGGGGGAATACAAATTCATACTTACCTAACTCCAAAAATTCTAAAAAATTACCACGTGACAGAGAAATCATGCATTCTCACTGTGTAAAAATTTCAGGTTTTTATCATGTTCTGACAATTCACATAAACTCAGGACGTAACAGAAAACTTTCTGTTTTCAAACAGCAACACATAAAATTGCAAACTGAGCATGGTAAAGGCTATAATTGGCATTTTATTGAAATAAAAGATACAAAACATGATTCTAAATAACATCAATCAAAGCAAACTAAAATAAAATGACGCTCCAAGCAAAACACATATTATGTGACGAATAAAAATATAGCTCCGAGTGAGGCTACCGATAGTGTTGAAGACGAAAGAGGGGATGCCTTCCGGGGCATCCCCAAGCTTGGAAGTTTGAGTCTTCCTTGAATATTACCTTGGGGTGCCTTGGGCATCCCCAAGCTTAGGATCTTGCCTCTCCTTATTCTCCTCAAATCGTCATCTCACCCCAAACTTGAAAACTTCAATCACATAAAACTTAACGGAACTCCGTGAGATAGGTTAGTATGAAAATAAATCATTCACTTTGGTACTGTCAATACAAGATTCATAATTTTTCTCACATAATGACTAATGTATTCTATCATTTCCACAATTTATATTACTCAATATAAGCTATGGAAACACTAAAACAAGCGAACTATGCAATAAAAAACAGAATATGTCAAAAACAGAACAATATATAGTGAGCGAATTAAAAAGCATACTTATGTACCTTCAAAAATTCTGAAAAATTAGGACGACGTAAAAAATTTGTAATTCAATACTGTGTAAAAATTTCCGAATTTTCTCACACTCTAGTAAAGAAAAGAAATTCCAGCACTGGACGCCAAAGTTTCTGTTTTTGCACAGAATCTAGTCAACAAGCATCCACACTATCCCAAAGGCTTTACTAGGTACATTATTGAAATAAAACATATAAAACATGATTACTACAGTAGCTTAATTATGTGGACACACAAAAACAGTAGGTATAAATGTTGGGTTGTCTCCCAACAAGCGCTTTTCTTTAATGCCTTTCTAGCTAGGCACGATGATTTCAATGATGCTCACATAAAAGTAAAGAATTGAAACATAACGGGAGCATCATGAAGCATATGACTAGCACATTTAAGCCTAACCCACTTCCTATGCATAGGGATTTTGTGATCAAACAATTTATGGGAGCAAGAATCAACTAGCATAGGAAGGCAAAACAAGTATAACTTCAAAACTTTCAACATATAGAGAGGAAACTTGGTGTTGTTGAAATATATATAAGCATATCTTCCTCTCTCATAATAATTTTCAGTAGCATCATGAACAAATTCAACAATATAGCTATCATATAAAGCAATCTTTTCATGATCCACAAGCATAGGAAATTTATTACTCTCCACATAAGCAAATTCCTTCTCATTCTTAATAGTGGGAGCAAACTCAACAAAATAACTATCATGAGGTACTTGATTGACATAACCAAATTGAACATTAAAATCACGATGACAAATTTCATGGTTATCATTAATCTTTATATCATACATGTCATCACCATAATCATCATAGATAGCAACTTTGTTGTCATAATCAATTGAAACCTCTTCCAAAATAGTGGATTCATCACTAAATAAAGTCATGACCTCTCCAAATCAACTTTTATCATTGTAATCATCATAAATAGGAGGCATGCAATCATCATAATAAATTTTCTCATCAAAACTAGGGGGACTAAAAAGATCATCTTCATCAAACATAGCATCCCCAAGCTTATGGCTTTGCATATCATTAGCATCATGGATATTCAAAGAATTCATACTAACAACATTGCAATCATGCTTATCATTCAAAGAATTTATGCTAAACATTTTATTGAATTCTTCTTCTAACACTTTAGCACAATTTTCCGATCCACCATTTTCAAGAAATACATTATAGAGATGAAGTAATTCAGGAAACCTCAATTCCATTTTTTTTATAGTTTTCTTTTATAAACCAAACTAGTGATAAAACAAGAAACTAAAAGATTCAATTGCAAGATTTAAAGATATACCTTCAAGCACTCACCTCCCCGGCAACGGCACCAGAAAAGAGATTGATGTCTACTACGCAACTTTTATTCTTGTGGACTTTGTTGGGCCTCCAAGTGCAGAGTTTTGTAGGACAGCAGCAAATTTCCGTCAAGTGGATGACCTAAGGTTTATCAATCCGTGGGAGGTGTAGGATGAAGATGGTCTCTCTCAAACAACCCTGCAATAAAATACAAGCAATCTCTTGTGTCCCCAACACACCCAATACAATGGTAAATTGTATAGGTGCACTAGTTCGGCGAAGCGATGGTTATACAAGTGTAGTATGGATAGTAGATATAGGTTTTTGCAATCTGAATAAATAAAAACAGCAAGGTAGCAAGTACCAAAAGTGAGCACAAATGGTATTGCAATGCTTAGAAACAAGGCCTACGGTTCATACTTTCACTAGTGCAATCTCTCAACAGTGCTAACATAATTGAATCATATAACAATCCCTCAACGTGCGACAAAGAATCACTCCAAAGTTCTTATCTAGCGGAGAACATAAGAAGAAATTGTTGTAGGGTACGAAACCACCTCAAAGTTATCTTTTCCAATCAATCTATTGAGCCATCCCTATAAGTGTCACAAACAGCCCTAGAGTTCGTACTAAAATAACACCATATGATACGCATCAACCAACTCTAATGTCACCTAGATACTCCAATGTCACCACAAGTATCCGTGAGTTGATTATTCGATATGCATCAAACAACTTCAGATTCATAATATTCAATCCACACAAAGAACTTCAAAGAGTACCCCAAAGTTTCTATCGGAGAAAGAAGGATGAAAACGTGTACCAACCCATATGCCTAGATTACCCCAAGGTCACGGGAATCCGCAAGTTGATTACCAAAACACACATCAAGTGAATCAATAGAATACCCCATTGTCACCACGGGTATCCACATGCAAGACATACATCAAGTGTTCTCAAATCCAAAGTATTCAATCCGACAATAACGAAACCTCAAAGGGAAAGATTCAATTCATCACAAGAAGATAGAGAGGGAAGAAACACAATATGATCCAACTATATTAACAAAGCTCGCGGTACATCAAGATCGTGCCAAATCAAGAACATGAGAGAGAGATCAAACACATAGCTACTGGTACATACCCTCAGCCCCGAGGGTGAACTACTCCCTCCTCGTCATGGCGGCCGCCAGGATGATGAAGATGGCCTCCGGTGATGATTCCCCCCTCCGGCAGAGTGCCGGAACAAGGCTCCGGATGAGATTGCTTTGGTTCAGAGTCTTGCAGCGGCGGCGTGGAAGTTCTAGGTTTCTTTCCGGGGGTTTTGGTATTTATAGGAATTTCTGGCGTCGGCTTCATGTCAGGGGGGCCCACGAGGGAGCGACAAGCTCGGGGGGCGTGCCCTGATATGTCTCCAATGTATCTATAATTTTTGATTATTCCATGCTGTTATATTATCAATCTTGGATGTTTTATATACATTTATAGCAATTATATATCATTTTTTGGGACAAACCTATTAACTTAGTGCCCAGTGCCAGTTGCTGTTTTCTGCCCTATTTTTGTTTTACAGAAAATCAATACCAAACAAAGTCCAAATGCCATGAAACTTTTTGGAGATTTTTTTCTGGACAAGATAAACACTAGAAGCTTCGGGAGAAGACCAGACGCCAGAGGAGGTGGCCACGAGCCACCAGGGCGCGCCGGGGGGGGGGGGGGCAGGCGCGCCCTGGTGCCTCGTGGGCCCACCTCAGCTCCGTTTGACCTAATTTCACCACTATAAATTCAGGAAAAATTAGAAACCCTCAGGGGAGTCCACAAAATACTTTTTCCGCCGCCACAAGTTTCTGTTCTTGAGAGATCCCATCTGGAGGCCTTCTCCGGTACTCCGCCGGAGGGGGAATCGATCACGGAGGGGCTCTACATCAACCTTGCTACCCTTCCGATGATGCGTGAGTAGTTTACCACTGACCTTCGGGTCCATAGTTAGTAGCTTGATGGCTTCTTCTCTCTTTTTGATCTTCAATACAATGTTCTCCTTGATGTTCTTGGAGTTCTATCCGATGTAATCACTTTTTGCGGTGTGTTTGTTGGGATCCGATGAATTGTGAGTTTATGATCAGATTATCCATTAATATTATTTGAGTCTTCTCTGATCTCTTTTATGCATGATTATTATAGCTTCGTATTTCTTCTCCGATCTATTGATTTGGTTTGGCCAACTAGATTGATTTATCTTGCCATGGGAAAAGGTGCTTTGTAATGGGTTCGATCTTGCAGTGCTCAATCCCAGTGACAGAAAGGGACATGACACGTATGTATCATTGCTATTAAGGGTAAAAATATGGGGTTTATTCATACGTGAGTTTATCTTGTCAACATCATGTCATCGTTCTTAAGGCATTACTCTGTTCTTTATGGACTTAATACACTAGATGCATGTTGGATAGCGGTCGATGTGTGGAGTAATAGTAGCAGATGCAGGCAGGAGTCGGTCTACTAGTCTTGGATTTGATGCCTATATACATGATCATTGCCTTGGATATCGTCATGATTATTTGCTTTTCTATCAATTGCCCAACAGTAATTTGTCTACCCACCGTATGCTATTTTCTCGAGAGAAGCCTCTAGTGAAAACTACGCCCCCCGGGTCTATCTAAATCATATTACTAAAACCCCAAAAATATTGCTACAATTTGCTTTTATTTATTTTATTTTGTATTTTTGTTTCAATCTATCTATCTATCATATACAATTTAATCTTGCAATTGACCGCCGAGGGATTGACAACCCCTCGTTTGCGTTGGGTGCAAGGATTTGTTGTTTGTGTGCAGGTACTACTAACGAGGTGTTGCGTGATTCTCCTACTGGTTCGATAACCTTGGTTTCATAACTGAGGGAAATACTTATCTCTACTGTGCTGCATCATCCCTTCCTCTTCGGGGATAATACCAACGCAAGCTACAAGTAGCATGCCCTAGGGGGGTGGGCGCGCCCCCCAGGCTTGTCGTGCCCTCTTGGCTCTTCTAGCACTTCCTCGAAGCTTCGAGGGTCTCTTTTTGTCCATAAAAAATCACCGTAAATTTTCAGCCCAATCCGAGAACTTTTATTTCTTCACAAAAAAACAACACCAAGGTAGTTATGCTGAAAACAACGTCAGTCCGGGTTAGTTCCTTTCAAATCATACCAAAACCATATAAAATTGTTGTAAACATGGCATGAATACTTCATAAATTATAGATACGTTGGAGACGTATCACATCTCGTTTAAGTTCGAAAGATCTCCCTGGTCCATTACTTGACTGTAGGCCGGGATGATCTTCAGTATGCTCGTTAGGCCGCCTGACGCAGCTTCGGAGCACTGGCCAGCTAGGGCTAACTCCTGGCCTGCTGATGAAGTGATCGGATCTGAGCTCGTAGCCGGTTCCAAAGTAAGATCCGACTCAAGGTCGAGATCTGATGGGTTAGTGGTTGGATCCGCACTCAAAGTTGGGTCTGTCGTAAGATCTAACCCGAGTATTGGATAGGAGGCTGGCTCCTGGGCCAGAGCCTCGATGCCCGAAGAGTTCTCGAGCCGATCTGGCCTCCAGCCAGAGAGGGCGAGATCGCCACGGGAGTCAGCAGTATACTCCAAACATCCGAACATGATGACTTGGTGCAGGACAAAGCTTTCAATGCGGTCGAGACGGCTGGTCGATTTGGCGTGAAGAACGACGGTGCCGAACGCGAAAAGTTGGCTGGGGATAAAGATGTCACCGCGACCGATGTTGCTGTTGATCTGTAGATGAACCATCGATCCTTTTTGACCACACAGCGAGACATGCATGGGCCACCAATGTCGGTGCTAGAACCGGCTGATCTCGGGTAGGGGGTCCCGAGCTGTGGATCTTCAGAAAAGAGTACCCCATGAGCCACGCCACCCCCCCAGGCGCACCCTGGTGGCTCGTGGGCACCTGGGTGGCCCCCTATGGTACTTCTTGGCTCCAGTATTTTTTATTTATTCCAAAATAAATCTCCGTGAAATTTTAGCTCATTTGGAGATGTGCGTGGCTCATGGGGTCCCTGGCCAGCCTCTGGCCCCCATTTTCTGGTATATAAGCCCATTTGCCCTAGAAAAAATATAGAGAAGACTTTTGGGACGGTGCAACGCCGTCTCGAGGCGGAACTTGGGCAGGAGCTATTTTTCTCTCCGGCGGAGAGATTCTACCGGGGATACTTCCCTCCGGGAGGGGGAAATCGTCGCCATCGACATCACCAACGATCCTCTCATCGTGGGAGGACCGATCTTCATCAACATCTTCACCAGCACCATCTCATCTCAAACCCTAGTTCATCTCTTGTATTCAATCTTTGTCTCAAAACCTCAGATTGGTACCTGTGGGTTGCTAATAGTGTTGATTACATCTTGTAGTTGATGCTAGTTGGTTTATTTGGTGGAAGATTATATGTTCAGATCTATTATGCTATTTAATACCCCTCTGATCTTGGACATGAAGATGATTTGTGAGTAGTTACTTTTGTTCTTGAGGACATGGGAGAAGTCTTGTCATAAGTAATCATGTGAATTTGGCATTCGTTCGATATTTTGATGATATGTATGTTGTTGATTCTCTTAGTGGTCTCATGTGAACGTCAACTACATGACACTTCACCATCTTTGGGCCTAAGGGAATGCATTGTGGAGTAGTAATTAGATGATGGGTTGCTAGAGTGACAGAAGCTTAAACCCTAGTTTATGCGCTATTCCGTAAGGGGCTGATTTGGATCCATAGGTTTAATACTATGGTTAGAGTTATCTTAATTCTTCTTTCGTAGTTGCGGATGCTTACGAGAGGGGGTAATCATAAGTGGGAGGTTTGTTCAAGTAAGAACAGCACCCAAGCACCGGTCCACCCACATATCAAATTATCAAAGTAGCGAACGCGAATCAAACCAACATGATGAAAGTGACTAGATGAAATTCCCATGTGTCCTCGAGAACGCTTTACTTATTATAAGAGATCGTTCCGGCTTGTCCTTTGCTATAAAAAGGATTGGGCCACCTTGCTGCACTATTTGTTACTATTGCTACTTGTCACTTGTTACAAATTATCTTGCTATCAAACTACTCGTTACCGATAATTTCAGTGCTTGCAGAAAATACCTTGCTGAAAACTGCTTGTCATTTCCTTCTGCTCCTCGTTGGGTTCGACACTCTTACTTATCAAAAGGACTATGATTGATCCCCTATACTTGTGGGTCATCAAGACTCTTTTCTGGCGCCGTTGCCGGGGAGTGAAGCGCCTTTGGTGAGTGGAATTTGATAAGGAAACATTTATATTACGTGCTGAAATTTACTGTCACTTGTTACTATGGAAAGTAATCCTTTGAGGGGTTTGTTCGGGGTATCTTCACCCCGACCGGAAACACAAATAGTTGCTCCTCAACCTATTGCACCTACTGAAAATATTACATATGAGATCCCTCCGGGTATGATAGAGAAATTGCTAGCTAATCCTTATGCAGGAGATTGAATGCTACATCCTGATATGCACTTGATCTATGTGGATGAAATTTGTGGATTGTTTAAGCTTGCAGGTTTATCCGGAGATGGAGTTAAGAAGAAAGTATTCCCTTTATCTTTGGAGGGAAAGGCATTGACATGGTATAGGCTATGTGGTGATACTGATACATGGGACTGGAACCGATTGAAATTGGAATTCCACCAGAAATTTTATCCTATGCATTTGGTTCATCGTGATCGGAATTATATATATATATAACTTTTGGCCTCGTGAAGGAGAAAGCATCGCTCAAGCTTGGGGGAGGCTTAAGTACATGATGTACACATGCCCCAACCATGAGCTCTCAAGAAAAATTATCTTACAGAATTTTTATGCTCGGCTTTCTCATGATAATCAAACCATGCTCGATTCTTCTTCGACTGGCTCCTTTATGAAGAAAACTATTGAATTCAGATGGGATCTTCTGGAAAGAATTAAACGCAACTCTGAAGATTGGAAACTCGACAAAGATAATGAGTCAGGTATAATACTTGAGTTCGATTGTGTTAAATCTTTTATGGCCACGGATGCTTTTCATAAGTTTAGCACTAAATATGGACTTGACTCTGAGATAGTAGCTTCCTTTTGCGAATCATTTGCTACTCATGTTGATCTCCCTAAGGAGAAGTGGTTTAAATATCATCCCCCTGTTAAAGAAAAGATTGAGGAACCCGTTAGTGTTAAAGAAGAAACAATTGTTTACTATGCTGATCCAGTTTTGCCTACTGCTTATATTGAGAAACCACCTTTTCCTGTTAGGACTAAGGAACATGCTAAAGTTTCAACTGTGGTTAACAAAAGTAATATTAGAGCACCTAGACCCTCTGAACAAATTAAAGTTGACCCTAATGTTGCTATGGTTAAAGATCTCTTGGTCGATAATATAGATGGGCATGTTATTTATTTCTGTAATGAAGCAGCTAGAATTGCTAAACCAGATCCTAAAGATAAAAACAGACCTGTAGTAGGCATGCCTGTTATCTCTGTTAAAATAGGATATCATTGTTATCATGGCTTATGTGATTTGGGTTCTAGTGTGAGTGCTATTCCGTTTACCTTATATCAAGAAATTATGAATGATATAGCACCTGTTGAAATAGAGGACATTAATGATGTTACTATTAAGCTTGCAACCAGAGATACCATTACACCACTTGGGATCGTTAGAGATGTTGAAGTCTTGTGTGGAAAAATAAAATACCCTACTGATTTTCTAGTCCTCGGTTCTCCACAAGATGATTTTTGTCCCATTATATTTGGTAGACCTTTCTTGAACACTGTTAATGCCAAGATTGATTGCGCTAAAGAAATTGTTAGTGTTGATTTTGGTGGTATGTCTCATGAGTTTAATTTCTCCAAGTTTCGTAGACAACCTCATGATAAAGAATTGCCTAGTAAATATGAAATTATTGGTCTTGCTTCTATTGCCGTACCTCCTACTGATCCGTTAGAACAATATTTGCTAGACCATGAAAATGATATGCATATGAATGAAAGAAATGAAATAGATAAGATGTTCTTTGATCAACCACCTATCCTTAAACACAATTTGCCTGTTGAAACTCTTGGAGGCCCTCCTCCACCTAAAGGTGATCCTGTATTTGAATTGAAACAATTGCCTGATACACTGATATATGCTTATCTTGATGAAAAGAAGATATATCCTGTTATTATTAGTGCTAACCTTTCAGAGCATGAAGAAAAGAGATTACTGAAAACTCTGAGGAAGCACTGAGCTGCTATTGGATATACTCTTGATGATCTTAAGGGCATTAGTCCCACTCTATGTCAGCACAAAATTAATATGGAGCCTGATGCTAAACCAGTTGTCGACCACCAACGACGATTAAATCCTAAGATGAAAGAGGTGGTAAGAACTGAAATATTAAAGCTTCTGGAAGCAGGTATAATCTATCCCATAGCTGATAGTAGATGGGTAAGTCCCGTTCATTGTGTCCCTAAGAAAGGAGGTATCACCGTTGTTCCTAATGATAAAAATGAACTTATTCCACAAAGAATTGTAACTGGTTATAGGATGGTAATTGATTTTAGAAAATTAAACAAAGCTACTAGAAAAGATCATTACCCCTTACCTTTTATTGATCAAATGTTGGAAAGATTGTCTAAGCATACACATTTTTGTTTCCTAGATGGTTATTCTGGCTTCTCTCAAATACCTGTATCACAACCCGATCAAGAGAAAACCACCTTTACTTGTCCTTTTGGAACTTATGCTTATAGACGTATGTCTTTTGGTTTATGCAATGCACCTGCTACCTTTCAAAGATGTATGACTGCTATATTCTCTGGCTTTTATGAAAAGATTGTTGATGTTTTCATGGATGATTTTTCCGTTTACGGAACTTCTTTTGATGATTGCTTAAGCAACCTTGATCAAGTTTTGCATAGATGTGAAGAAACTAATCTTGTCTTGAATTGGGAGAAGTGCCACTTTATGGTGAATGAAGGTATTGTCTTGGGGCATAAAATTTCTGAAAGAGGTATTGAAGTTGATAAAGCTAAGATTGATGCTATTGAGAAAATGCCATGTCCTAAAGATATTAAAGGTATAAGAAGTTTCCTTGGTCATGCTGGTTTCTATAGGAGATTTATTAAAGACTTCTCTAAAATTTCTAGGCCTCTTACCAATCTTTTGCAAAAAGATGTTCCATTTGTTTTTGATGATGATTGTGTAGAACCCTTTGAAACACTTAAGAAAGCCTTAACCACTGCACCTATTATTCAACCACCGGATTGGAACTTGCCTTTTGAAATTATGTGTGATGCTAGTGATTATGCTGTTCGTGTTGTTCTAGGACAGAGAGTTGATAAAAAAATTAAATGTTATCCATTATGCTAGTAAAACTCTAGACAGTGCCCAAAAAAATTATGCTACTACTGAGAAAGAATTTCTAGCAGTTGTGTTTGCATGTGATAAATTCAGATCTTACATAGTTGATTCTAAAGTAACCGTTCACACCGATCATGCTGCTATTAAATATCTTATGGAAAAGAAAGATGCTAAACCTAGACTCATTAGGTGGGTTCTATTGCTACAAGAATTTGACTTGCATATTATTGACAGAAAGGGAACTGAGAATCCCGTAGCAGATAATTTGTCTAGAATAGAAAATGTCCTTGATGACCCACTTCCTATTGATGATGATTTTCCTGATGAACAATTAGTTGTCATAAATGCTTCTCGTAATACTGCTTGGTATGCGGACTATGCTAATTATATTGTTGCTAAATTTATACCACCTAGTTTCACATACCAACAAAAGAAAAAGTTCTTCTATACTTTAAGACATTACTTTTGGGATGACCCACATATTTACAAAGAAGGAGTAGATGGTATTATTAGACGTTGTATACCTGAGCATGAACAGGAACAAATCCTACGGAAGTGCCTTTCCGAGGCTTACGGAGGACACCATGCGGGAGACAGAACTGCACATAAGGTATTACAATCTGGTTTTTATTGGCCTACTCTTTTCAAGGATGCTCGTAAGTTTGTCTTGTCTTGTGATGAATGTCAAATAATTGGTAATGTTGGTAGACGTCAGGAAATGCCTATGAATTATTCACTTGCTATTGAACCATTTGATGTTTGGGGATTTGATTATATGGGACCTTTTCCTAAATCTAATGGGTATACTCATATTTTAGTTGCTGTTGATTACGTTACTAAGTGGGTAGAAGCTATTCCAACTAGTAGCGCTGATCATAACACTTCTATTAAAATGCTTAAAGAAGTTATTTTCCCGAGATTTGGAGTCCCTAGATATTTAATGACTGATGGTGGTTCACATTTTATTCATGGTGCATTCCGTAAATTGCTTGCTAAATATGATGTCAACCATAGAATTGCATCTCCCTATCACACTCAATCTAGTGGTCAAGTAGAATTGAGCAATAGAGAAATAAAATTAATTTTGCAAAAAACCATCAATAGATCTAGCAAGAATTGGTCTTGGAAACTTGACGATGCATTATGGGCTTATAGAACTGCATATAAAAATCCTATGGGTATGTCTCCTTATAAAATGGTTTATGGAAAAGCATGTCATTTACCTCTTGAGTTAGAACATAAAGCATATTGGGCAATTAAAGAACTCAATTATGATTTTAAACTTGTCGGTGAAAAGAGGTTATTTGATATTAGCTCATTAGATGAATGGAGAACTCAAGCTTATGAAAATGCCAAATTGTTTAAAGAAAAAGTTAAAAGATGGCATGATAGAAGAATTCAAAAACGGGAATTTAAAGTGGGTGAGCAAGTTCTATTGTACAATTCTCGGTTGAGATTCTTTGCAGGAAAACTCCTCTCTAAATGGGAAGGACCGTATATCATCGAAGAAGTTTATCGCTCCGGAGCCATCAAAATAATCAACTCCGAAGGCACTAATCCGAGAGTGGTGAATGGGCAGAGAATTAAGCATTATATTTCAGGTACTCCCATTAATGGTGAAACTAATATTATTGAAACAATTACACCGGAGGAATACATAAGAGAAACCTTCCGGAACTCTCCAGAACCCTGAAAAGGAAGAGGTACGTGATACGATAAGTAAACCGACTCCAAAAATTCCATAAAAATACTTTTTGTCAGTTTTGGAATATTATAAAAAAATACAAAAATAAGAAATAGCCGAGGGGACCCACCTGGTGCCCACGAGGCACCAGGGCGCGCTACCCCCCCAGGCGTGCCCTGGTGGCTCGTGGGCCCCACGTGAGCCTTCCCGACTCCGTTTTCTTCTGGATTACTTGTTTTGCAAGATAAAAATTCTTTATATATACTCCCGGATGTTTTGACCACCGTATCGCAGAAATCTCCTCTGTTCTTGTTTCGTGCTATTTTTCTGACAGATCTAGATCGCTATGGCTCCACCAAGCTCTTCCAAGGACAAGTTCTACGAGAAGGTCATCAACCCCTACCTACCGGAGGTGATGAAACACCCTCAAGCCATTGAGATGTGTGAGGGGGTGCTTCACATCTGGGATGTGCAAGGACCCAAGAGGACCGGGAGCGTGGAGTCCAGGCTCGAAGCGGTGGAGCAGGAGATCTTCAAGTGCCAAGGGATTGTGGAACGTGGACTCAGCGCCAACCACTCCATGATCACGGAGTTCACCCGTGATCGCAAGGTGGACGACCGATTGATGGGGGACATCATCTTCAAGCTCAATGAACGAATTGACTATCTCCAAGGCCAAATCTATGATCTTCAAAACCAAAATTATGAGTATGAGGCAAGATTCAAAGGTATGAGTTTAACTGCAAGTTTCAGGACTCCGAAGACTCGTTCATTTTTTTTATGATGGGGAACCTATGCCATGGAAGCCGGAGGACAAGCCCACCACTTCACCATCACCACCATCACCGAAGAAGGAAATTTGAGTACATGGGTATGGGCACTCCCCTTGGCTTGTGCCAAGCTTGGGGGAGGTGCCCCGGTATCGTATCACCATCACTTTTATCATCTTTACCTATTTTTAGTTCGATCCTTAGTTATTTTGTGATTTAGTTGAATAAAAGTTTAGTATGATCTATTTTCGAGTGTTAGTTTCGTGATCTATCTATCTATGTAATCGAGTTGAGAGTTATATAATAAAGAGTAGTTTGAGTTTTTGCTTCTTTACTTTCATGTTTCAATTCTAGCAATGAAAATAATGAAAAAGATCATATGCTAATCTTATGGAAAGTAATGACATTACATAAAGAAAAGTATATGTGGTAAAATTTATTGGAAGTTAACAAACATAGCATTGGTCAATGATGCAATTCATGAAAAAATTAATAAGGAAGAGAAGATTCACATGCAAATACACTATCTTGGACATCTTTTATGATTGTGAGCCCCCATTAAGTATTTTATGTCAAATTGTTTACGTTGGACAAGGAAGACAACGTAATGAGTTATGTTTGCTTATATTCACATAGAAGTTATATTGTTATAGATCCTCCAACATGTGGTGCTTGCTCAATATCTTTGCTAGCCAAAAATCTTCACCAAGTAGAGATACTACTTGTGCACCCAAAACCCTTAAACCCAGTTTCATGTCATGAGAGTCCACAATATCTACCTATGGATTGAATAAGATCCTTCAAGTAAGTTGTCATCGGTGCAAAAAGCAATAAAAATTGCCTCTAAATATGTCTGAACTTTTATTGTAAGGGAAAATAAGCTTTGTATGAACTTGTGATGGTAAAGAAATAAAAGTGACAGACTGCACAACAAAGGTTGCTATCACAAGGGGCAATATAAAGTGACGTTCCTTTGCATTAAGAGCTTGTGCACCCAACAACAAAAAGCGCATGACAACCTCTGCTTCCCTATGCGAAGGGCCTATCTTTTACTTTTATGTATTTACTTTTTATGCAAGAGTCAATAGTGTTCTCCTCTATTCCTTTTATTTTTCTCTTTTGCAAGCATCATGTGGTGGGGAAAGATCTAGGCATATATATCCAGTTGGATATGAGTGATCATGAGTTATTATTGTTGACATCACCCTTGAGGTGAATAAGTTGGGAGGCAAAATTATAAGCCCCTATCTTTCTATGTGTCTGGCTGAAACTTTTTGCTCCATATATATGTTGTGAGTGTTAGCAATCATAGAAGACTAAATGATGGTTGAGTATGTGAACTTGCTAAAAATCTCCTACATGAGACCCTTCCTGAAAATATTATGAATTGCAATTGCATTGTTGACTGAGAACATAGTTTGTTTGTTTTCAAGAAAGTTTATGCCTTATACTTCATTGTTGTGATGAATTGTTACTTGCTCATGAGAAGTTCTATGATAATAAATATTGCTGTTATAATAATGATCATGATGCTACCTTGTCCGTATTTTGTTTTTATCGACACCTATCTCTCTAAACATGTGGACATGATTATCGATATCGGCTTTCGCTTGAGGACAAGCGAGGTCTAAGCTTGGGGGAGTTGATACGTCCATTTTGCATCATGTTTCCCTACTATTATTTATAGTGTTTTTAATCAATATAACACTTTGTGGAGCAATTCTAATGCCTTTTCTCTCTTAATATGCAAGATTTACACAAGGAGGGAGATTGCCGGCAGCTGGAATTCTGGACCTGAAAAAGCTATGTCAGAGATACCTATTCGGCACATCTCCAAATGAGCTGAAATTTCACGGAGATTTATTTTGGAATAAATAAAAAATACTGGAGCCAAGAAGTACCAGAGGGGGCCACCCAGGTGCCCATGAGGCACCAGGGCGCGCCACCCCCCCAGGCGCACCCTGCTGGCTCGTGGGGTCCCTGGCCAGCCTCTGGCCCCCATTTTTGGTATATAAGCCCATTTGCCCTAGAAAAAATATATAGAAGACTTTTGGGACGGTGCGCCGCCGTCTCGAGGCGGAACTTGGGCAGGAGCTATTTTGCTCTCCGGCGGAGAGATTCTGCCGGGGATACTTCCCTCCGGGAGGGAGAAATCATCGCCATCGACATCACAAACAATCCTCTCATCGTGGGAGGACCAATCTTCATCAACATCTTCACCAGCACCATCTCATCTCAAATCCTAGTTCATCTCTTGTATTCAATCTTTGTCTCAAAACCTCAGATTGGTACCTGTGGGTTGCTAGTAGTGTTGATTACATCTTGTAGTTGATGCTAGTTGGTTTATTTGGTGGAAGATTATATGTTCAGATCTATTATGCTATTTAATACCCCTCTGATCTTGGACATGAAGATGATTTGTGAGTAGTTACTTTTGTTCTTGAGGACATGGGAGAAGTCTTGTCATAAGTAATCATGTGAATTTGGCATTCGTTCGATATTTTGATGATATGTATGTTGTTGATTCTCTTAGTGGTGTCATGTGAACGTCGACTACATGACACTTCACCATCTTTGGGCCTAAGGGAATGCATTGTGGAGTAGTAATTAGATGATGGGTTGCTAGAGTGACAGAAGCTTAAACCCTAGTTTATGCGCTATTCCGTAAGGAGCTGATTTGTATCCATAGGTTTAATGCTATGGTTAGAGTTATCTTAATTCTTCTTTCGTAATTGCGGATGCTTGCGAGAGGGGGTAATCATAAGTGGGAGGTTTGTTCAAGTAAGAACAGCACCCAAGCACCGGTCCACCCACATATCAAATTATCAAAGTAGCGAACGCGAATCAAACCAACATGATGAAAGTGACTAGATGAAATTCCCATGTGTCCTCGAGAACGCTTTACTTATTATAAGAGATTGTTTCGGCTTGTCCTTTGCTATAAAAAGGATTGGGCCACCTTGCTGCACTATTTGTTACTATTGCTACTTGTCACTTGTTACAAATTATCTTGCTATCAACCTACTCGTTACCGATAATTTCAGTGCTTGCAGAAAATACCTTGCTGAAAACCGCTTGTCATTTCCTTCTGCTCCTCGTTGGGTTTGACACACTTACTTATCGAAAGGACTATGATTGATCCCCTATACTTGTGGGTCATCAGTGGAGCGCCGGCAGCGCTTCGCTAAGTGTCGTCGGGTTGAGGTGTTGGAGTAACGGGAGACAGAGGCGGCCAGGGATTTGTGTGCCCTTTGGTGCGCCCCCTCCTCCCTATTTATATACGTGGAGGGGCTAGGAGTCCATCCCCTCTTCCCTCTAGGGCCGGCGGCCAAGGGCGCGGAGTTGGACTCCTAGTCCAACTCTTCCCCTTGTCCCTTCGGGACTCCTTCCCTCTCCCTAGGCGCATGGGCCTTTGAGGGCTGGTGCGCCTGGCCCAATAAGGCCAGGGCGCCTCCCCTCAGCCCATGCTGGACCTAGGGACGTGGTCGATCATACGCCTCCAACGTATCTATAATTTATGAAGTATTCATGCCATGTTTATAACAATTTTATATGGTTTTGGTATGATTTGATTAGAACTAACCCAAACTGACGCTGTTTTCAGCAGAACTACTATGGTGTTGTTTTTTGTGCAGAAATAAAAGTTCTCGGATTGGGCTGAAAATTTACGGTGATTTTTTATGGACCAAAAGAGACCCCCGAAGCTTTGAGAAAGGACCAGAAGCCTCATGAGGAAGCAGCAAGCCTGGGGGGCGCACCCTCCCCCCAGGGTGCGCCTACCGAGCTTGTCGCTCCCTCGTGGGTCCCCCCGGCGTGAATCCAACGCTGAAAAATCCTATAAATATAGAAAACCCCGAAAAGAAACCTAGAACTTCCACGCCGTCGCCGCAAGCCTCTGTATCGAAGCGATCTCATCTGGAGCCCTATTCCGGCACTCTGCCGGAGGGGGGAATCATCACCGGAGGCCATCTTCATCATTCCGGCGGCCACCATGATGAGGAGGGAGTAGTTCACCCTCGGGGCTGAGGGTATGTACCAGTAGCTATGTGTTTGATCTCTCTCTCGTGTTCTTGATTTGGCACGATCTTGATGTACCGCAAGCTTTGTTAATATAGTTGGATCATATGGTATTTCTTCCCTCTCTATCTTCTTGTGATGAATTGAGTCTTTCCCTTTGAGGTTTCGTTATTGTCGGATTGAATTCTTTGGATTTGTGAACACTTGATGTATGTCTTGCATGTGGATACCCGTGGTGACAATGGGGTATTCTATTGAGTCACTTGATGTATGTTTTGGTGATCAACTCGCGGATTCCCGTGACCTTGGGGTAATCTAGGCATAGGGGTTGATTGCACGTTTTTGTCCTACTTTCTCCGATAGAAACTTTGGCGTACTCTTTGAAGTTCTTTGTGTGGATCGAATATTATGAATCTGAAGTTGTTTTGATGCATATCGAATAATCAACTCACGGATACTTGTGGTGACATTGGAGTATCTAGGTGACATTAGAGTTGGTTGATGCGTATCATATGGTGTTATTTTAGTACGAACTCTAGGGCTGTTTGTGACACTTATTGGGACGGCTCAATAGATTGATCGGAAATTATAACTTTGAGGTGGTTTCGTACCCTACAACAATTTCTTCTTATGTTCTTCGCTAGATAAGAACTTTGGAGTGATTGTTTGTCGCACGTTGAGGGATTGTTATATGATTCAATTATGCTAGCATTGTTGAGAGATTGCACTAGTGAAAGTATGAACCCTAGGCCTTGTTTATAAGCATTGCAATACCGTTTGTGCTCACTTTTGTTACTTGCTACCTTACTGTTTTTTATTTTTTAGATTACAAAAACCTATATCTACTATCCATACTACACTTGTTTCACCATCTCTTCGCCAAACTAGTGCACCTATACAATTTACCATTGTATTGGGTGTGTTGGGGACACAAGAGATTGTTTGTATTTGATTGCAAGGTTGTTTGAGAGAGACCATCTTCATCCTACGCCTTCCACGGATTGATAAACCTTAGGTCATCCACTTGAGGGAATTTTGCTACTGTCCTACAAAACTCTGCACTTGGAGGCCCAACAACGTCTACAAGAATAAAAGTTGCGTAGTAGACATCAAGCTCTTTTCTGGCGCCGTTGCCGGGGAGGTGAGTGCTTGAAGGTAAATCTTTAGATCTTGCAATCGAATCTTTTAGTTTCTTGTTTTATCACTAGTTTGGTTTATAAAAGAAAATTACAAAAAAAAATGGAATTGAGGTTGCCTCAAATGCTTCATCTATATGATGTCTTTCTTGAAAATATGGATTTCGATAATTGTGCTCAATTGTTAGAGAAAGAATTTAATAAATGTTTAATGTGAGTCGTTTGAATGATGAGCATGATTGCAATGTTGTTAGTATGCTTTCTATGAGTATCCATGATGCTAATGATATGCAAAGCCATAAGCTTGGAGATGCTATATTTGATGAAGATGATATTTTTTAGTCCCCCCAAGTTTTGATGAGAAAATTTGTTATGATGAAAGCATGCCTCCTATTTATGATGATTATATTGATGAAAGTGTGTTTGGAAGAGTGTCAACTCTAGGTACTAATGATCCCACTATTTTGGAGGGTGTTGAATCTTATGGCAATAATTATGAAAGTGGATTTGAAGAAGTCATGAATTTATTTAATGATGATTCCACTATTTTGGAAGAGGTTTCAATTGACTATGATAACAAAGTTGCTATATATGATGATTATTATGATGACATGTATGCTATAAAGAATAATGATAACTATGAAACTTGTCATCATGATTTTAATTTTAAATTGGATTGTGCCAATCAAGTATCTCATGATAGTTATTTTGTTGAATTTGCTCCCACTATTATTAATGAGAATAGATTTGCTTATGTGGAGAGTAATAAAAATTCTATGCTTGTGGATCATGAAAGGAATGCTTTGTGTGATGGATATATTGTTGAATTTCTTCATGATGCTACTAAAATTTATTTTGAGAGAGTAATATATGCTTCTACATATCTCACTAATATCAAGTTTCCTCTCTATGTGTTGAAACTTTTGAAGTCATGCTTATTTTGCCTTCCTATGCTAATTGATTCTTGCTCCCATAAATTGTTTTCTCACAAAATTCCTATGCATAGGAAGTTTGTTAGGCTTAAATGTGCTTGCCATATGTTTCATGATGCTCCCATTACGTTTCAATTCTTTACTCTTACTAGACAACTCCCCGCGCGTTGCTGCGGGAATTAACTGCGATAGTTTGGATGAAATTTGATTGTAAGATACATGAAGAAATGAAAATGAAAATGTGTACTTGATTATTTAATAGTTGTGTATTGCGAAACGTAGCATTGTTAAAGTCGCAAGTAACACGAATAGGTGGATACTAAAGGTTGGAATAAAAATTGAAGTGCATATTGTTAATATATATATATATATATATATATATATATATATATATATATATATATATATATTACCTATTTGGTCTGCATGTTTGGTTTACTCTGGTTGTTAATAGTTGGTTGTTCGATTTTTATTGTCTGCATTGCTGTGTAAGGAGAATATCTATAATTGTAAATATCTGAAGGGGAAAAAAATTATATAGGCCGTGCGAAGTAACACATACTCTTGCTTGTATTTTTTGGAAGGACTACGGTCCTGTTCCTTTGAGCTGCAGTCAGAAAGTTGTTTACATTAAGCATGCAAATACAAAGAACGTTGTATTGTAGCTACAACATTCTGCACAGATTAGCAAAAAAGGTACATAGTGTATAAGTGGATGGATGAATAGACAAAAATGATTCATTTCCAAAATACTGAAAGTGTTGCAGCAGTATATAAAAACTAACAGAATCTTCGGGAAAACTAAGCTACTTCTGTATCTTCTCTATCTTCTTATGGTTTCCTTCTTTTAGATAAGATAAGATACTTTTCTTATGGGCTAAACCAATTGATAAATAAAATGAAAGCATGCATGTACTCCTTCTAGTTATTATGAAACCATGTGCATTATAGGCATGTGAGTGGTGTGATACCTGTTAGATTTGTCGGCATCATCCTCAATAAATCAATTTTTCCAGATCTAATGAGAAAGGAAGTTTAATCAAAGGAACGCAATAGGCATGGAGGTTTATTAATCATTACACATCAATCATTTGATTTATGAAACAAAGAGCTAAAAGGAAAGATGATTATATGAAATATATTGAAATTTATGGCATCAGAGAGCAGACACAACTCATATTTTTACATGTTGCTGGCATTATTCATCAGTTGTCAGGGAACCTCGGGAAAATGTATAAAAGAAGAAGATTAGAACTGGATGAAGGGAAGCATAGGTTTGATCAGAGGGATTGAATAACATTGGAACTTTACCAATCATTACCTGGCTTCGTTTTCTTTGTGGTGTATTAGCAGAGGAGGCCACCCACCCATCCTGGAGGATGTGATGGGAACCAAATGAGGTGAGACGGGGCACAGACTTTAAACGCCAATCCATAAGTTTCTAGGGAAGATGTGGGGAGAGGAAGTGGAGCGCCGTTGTGGAGATTGTTAGGAGAGGGAGCGTCAAACGTCAAGTATTATTGGCACCTGCAACAGAGGTTGTTTTATTTTTATTTTTTGAGGGAGTCTGTGTTGTTTTCAGAAGCAGATTGTTCGATGGCTATACATCGCAACTGAGGAAGAGAAACAATATAGGCCGGTGGGAGCACTGGGCTATAGAAGGGCCGAAGTAGTGGGCTGTGTACAGTTGGTGTGATCCTTTTTATATGAAAGAAATACTGAGACAGACACCATATACAGAACCTTTAACTCCACAGATTTCATCGCCGTGGTCAGAAGTTGGCCGTCGTTGCCCGCAAATCCATGACGGAGACAAAGGAGTAGGACTTCCTTTCTAAAGGAGGAGGTTAGCTTGCCAAAAACAAAGGCCACCACTGCGCACTATAGTCTCTGAATCAGCCGGGCGACACTTATGGTAGGAGCTGAACCCAGCTAGCGCTCCTCCAAGATATGGCTGTGCACGGAGGCCTTACCCGGCAGCACCACCAGCCCAGCCCTCATGGACGTTAGCTGCTCTGCTGCATGACTGGAATAGCGCGGGGGCGTTGGAGCGCCTCCCTGGCATCCGCGCGCCAACCTTTGCCGGCTGCCCCGGGCTGCCGCTGCGGACGACGCCGATCTCCTGGACTGCTGCATGACTGGAATCTCGTAGCGCGGGGCGGTGGAGTGCCTTCCTAGCGTCAGCGTGAACCTTTTCCTGCTGCCCCCGCCCTGGTCCCGTCTGACGCGGGCGATGCCGGTGCCTGCACAACGGAGGCCATCTCGAGGACGCATGCACCAGACTGGTCAGTAAAACATAGCCCGAGAAAATCTCGCTGAGCCGCGGAGGGGAGCTGGACCGGCGGTGGTGCCGGAGGAGTGCCGAGTGCCCTCACGCAGAGATGGATCCCAGCCGCTGCGCTCTACTATAAACAGGGAAATATTTCTGTAGAGGATGGCTTGCAACTCTATCGAGGGAGAGAGAGATCCAAGGTCGATCCTATTTGGCGCTTATGCGCCCGTTTGCGAACGGGCGCCTGTAGAGCGCCGCTACTTGGGCTCGGCCCATTTCCCCTTTCTTTTCTGTTTCTGTAACAAGAAAACAATGCAGGTGCGGCCGACGGTATTCGAACCTGGGACCTCCTGTTTGTTCGTTCACTGCGCTAACCAAACCACCAGCCTCACCTCGTGTGCTAAATAATATCTTCTTCATCCTTTTCTTCATATCTCTTTTTCTTTTTTCTTTTTCTTTTTTCGTTTTTCTTTTTGTTCGGTTTTTTATCCTTTTTCTTTTTCTTCAAAATCTATGAACTTTTTCTTCCAAATCGATGAACCTTTTCTTCCAAAATCCATGAACTTTTATTCAAATTCGTGAAACTTTTTCCATATTCGTGAGCATCTTTTTCAAAATCGATGAACTTTTTTACAATTTTGATGAACTTTTTTTCAAATTTCATGAACTTTTTCCAAAATCTATGAACTTTTTTCAAAATCCATGAACTATTTTTCAAAATTGATGAACTTTTTTTAAATTCGATGAACTTTTTTTCAAATTCGATGAACTTTTTTCAAATTTGATGAACTTTTTTCCAAAATCGATGAACCTTTTTTCAAATTTGTTAAGTTTTTTCCAAATCTGTTAACTTTTTTCAAATTTGATGAGCTTATTTTCAAAATCGATGAACATTTTTTTCAAAATTGGTGAATTTTTTTTCAAAATCGATGAACTTTTTTCAAAATCGAGCAACTTTTTCATTTTTTGTGAACGTTTCTTTAAAATTGATAAATTTTTTCAAAATCGTGATGAACTTGTTTTCAATATCGATGAACTTTTCAAGTAATTTTCAAATTTAAGTTAACGTCCTATTAAAAGCAACGTTAACTAGCGTTGTTTCCTACTACTACACAACAAAGCGAGTGTGGTCCAGTGGTTAGTGCGTTTAGTCTGCAGTCGTGGGGTGCTGAGTTCGAATCCTAGTACCCCCCACTGTTTTTCTTCACGTATTCCTTTTTGAGCTGGTGTTGGGCCGGCCCGCTATGCATCAGCTGCGAGCGCCAGTAGCCTCAACCGGCGCTCGAAGTGCCGATTAGGAGCTCCCGAGATCCAATCTGCTCGCTGGTCAAACGGTAACGGATGCTGATGTGGGCATGTGGCAGGGCTGCTGTGGTGGTCGAGCCCATCCGTAAGCTGGTAACGAAATGTTGATGTGGCGGATTTGCTGAGGTGTATAGTGTGCATGTTGAGAGAATTGTTAGTAGTGGGGATCAACTTCTTAAGAATGTAAGATGTGAGCATCATTAAAATCATCATGCCTAGTTAGAAAGGCATTAAAGAAAGGCGCTTGTTGGGAGGCAACCCAATATTTACCACTACTGTTTTGTGTGTCCACATGATTAAGATACTGTAGTACTCATGCTTTATATGTTTTCTTTCAATAATGTGCCAAGTAAAACCTTTGGGATAGTGTGGATGCTTGTTGATTTGATTCTGTGCAAAAACAGAAACTTTTGCATCCAGTGCTGGAATTTCTATTCTGTACTAGAGCGTGAGAAAATTCTGAAATTTTTACACAGTATTAGGTTACAAATTTTTTACGCTTTTCTAATTTTTCAGAAGTTTTGGGGGTACATAAGTATGCTTTTTAATTCTCTCACTACATGCTGTTCTGTTTTTGACAGATTCTGTTTTTATTGCATAGTTTTCTTGTTTTAGAGTTTTCATAGCCTATATTGAGTAATATACATTGTGGAAATGATAGAGTACAGTAGGCATTATATGATAACAATTATGAATCTTGTCTTGGCAGTACCTAAGTGAATGATTTATTTTCATACTAACATATCTCACGAAGATCCGTTAAGTTTTGTGTGATTGAAGTTTTCAAGTTTTGGGTGAGATAACTATATGAGGAGAATAAGGAGCGGCAAAACTCTAAGCTTCGGGATGCCCAAGGGATCCCAAGGTAATATTCAAGGAAGACTCAAGCGTCTAAGCTTGGGGATGCCCCGGATGGCATCCCCTCTTTCGTCTTCAACATTATCGGTAACCTCACTTAGAGCTATATTTTTATTCGTCACATAATATGGGTTTTGCTTGGAGCGTCATTTTATTTTGTTGATATTTGCTTGCTGTTATCAATAATCATGTTTTGTATCTTTTAGTTCAATAAAATTCCAATTATAGCCTTTACCATGCTCAGTTTGCAAGTTTATGTGTTGCTGTTTGAAAACAGAAAGTTTTCTGTTATGTCCTGAATTTATGTGAATTGTCAGAACATGAGAAAAATCTAAAAATTTTACACAGTAAGAATGCATGAGTTCTCTGTCACGTGGTAATTTTTCAGAATTTTTGCATTTAGGGAAGTATGAATTTTTATTCCCCCTTTACAGACTGTTCTGTTTTGGCAGATTTTAGTTAAAGTTGCATTGTTTGCATATGTTTGCTTGTTTAATATTTCTATTTGTGGATAGGAGTATTAAATATGCAGAGGCATTTGGTATGCAATGTTTAATTATAATTTTAGTATTTTTCTACAGTAGAGAATGTTAAGGTTTTGAGTTGATTTATACTAACTTATCTCACGAGTTCTTGTTGAGTTTTATGCGGGTGAAGTTTTTAAGATTTAGGAGAAACCGTGATATGAGATGAATTAAGGAGACACAAGAGCTCAAGCTTGGGGAAGCCCAAGGCACCCCAAGATAACATTCCAAGAAGTCTCAAGCAACTAAGCTTGGGGATGCCCCGGTGGGCATCCCACCTTTCTTCATCAACACCTATCGGTTAGCCTAAGTTTGTACTTGTTCACATGATATGTGCTATTCTTGGAGTGTCCTTTTATTTTCATTTTGCTTGCTATTTTAATAAAATCCTTGCATTTGAAATCTTGAATGAGAGAGAGTCCTCACATAGCTACTTAATTGCTTAACTACTCTTTGTTCTTCACTTATATCTTTTGGAGTAGTTTGTCATTTACTCTCGTGCTTCACTTATATCCTAAGAGTAAATTGTTGAATGAATTGAATATCGTAAAGTTGAAATTATATATGCTTCATATGCTTGTCCCATGGGGAGTAATGACTTCACATATAAGAAGTATAAGTGGTAAAATTTATTAAAAGTTAGCAAACACAGCATTGGTCACTTGAACAATTCATGAAAGAATATTGAAGGAAGAGAGATTTCACATATAAATATATTTTCTTGGACATCTTCTATGATTGTGATACCCCATTAATTATTTCCAACATTGATCAAGTAGTTGATGTTGGACAAGGAAGACAACGTAATGGGTTATGTTTATTTATATTCACATAGATGTTATATTGTCATGGATCCTCTAACATGTGGTGCTTGCCCATAATATTTTGCTAGCCAAAATTTCATAGTAAGTAGAGATACTACTTGTGCATCCAAAACCCTTAAACCTAGTTTCTTTCCATGAGAGTCCACTATATCTACCTATGGATTGAATAAGATCCTTCAAGTAAGTTGTCATCGGTGCAAAAGCAATAAAAATTGCTCCTAAGTATGTATGATATTTTATGGTAAGGGAAAATAAGCTTTGTACGAACTTGTGATGGTGAAGGAATAAAAGTGACGGACTGCATAATAAAGGTTGCTATCATAAGGGGCAATATAAAGTGACGTTCCTTTGCATTAAGAGCTTGCACATCCAAAAATAAAAAGCGCATGACAACCTTTGCTTCCCTCTGCAAAGGGCCTATCTTTTACTTTATGTATTTACTTTTATGCAAGAGTCAATAGTGTTCTTCTCTATTCCATTTTTATTTTCTCTCTTGGCAAGCATCATGTGGTGGGGAAAGATCCATGCACATATATCCAGTTGAATATAGGTGATCATGAGTTATTATTGTTGACATTATCCCTGAGATAAATAAGTTGGGAGGCAAAACATTAAGCCCCTATCTTCCTATGTGTTTAACTAAAACAGTTTGTTCTAAAAATATGCTTTGAGTGTCAGCAATCATGGAAGACTATATGATAGTTGAGTATGTGGAATTTGCTAAATCAAAGCTCTTACATAGACCTTCCTGAAAATAAGATGAATTGCAATTGTTTGATGACTGAGAACATAGTTTGTTTGTTTTCAAGAAAGTTTATGGTCTATACTTTAATATGTGAATAGCTTGCTACTTGATCATGAGAAGTTTTATGAGATGAGCTACTGTTTATGATATATAATGATGCTAGAAAAAGTGATTGGAATTATCATTGATCAAACTTATGCACTATGCTAGCATTCACACTTCATAAATTATTTCTTTATCATTTACCTACTCGAGGACGAGGAGGAATTAAGCTTGGGGATGCTGATACATCTCCAACGTATCTATAATTTATGAATTATTCATGCCATGTTATAACAACTTTATATGGTTTTTGTATGATTTTATTAGAACTAACCCGCACTGACACTGTTTTCAGCAGAACTACCATGGTGTTGTTTTTTGTGCAGAAATAAAAGTTCTCGGATTGGGCTGAAAATTTACGGTGATTTTTTATGGACCAAAAGAGACCCCCGAAGCTTCGAGGAAGGACCAGAAGCCTCACAAGGAAGCGACAAGCCTGGGGGGTGCGCCCTCCCCCCCAGGGCGCGCCTACCGAGCTTGTCGCTCCCTCGTGGGCCCCCTGGCGTGAATCCAACGCTGAAAAATCCTATAAATATAGAAAACCCTGAAAAGAAACCTAAAACTTCCACGCCACCACCGCAAGCCTCTGTACCGAAGCGATCTCATCCGGAGCCCTATTCCGTCACTCTACCGTAGGGGGGAATCATCACCGGAGGCCATCTTCATCATCCCGGCGGCCACCATGACGAGGAGGGAGTAGTTCACCCTCGGGGCTGAGGGTATCTATGAGTAGCTATGTGTTTGATCTCTCTCTCTCGCGCGTTCTTGATTTGGCACGATCTTGATGTACCGCGAGCTTTGTTAATATAGTTGGATCATATGGTGTTTCTTCCCTCTCTATCTTCTTGTGATGAATTGAGTCTTTCCCTTTGAGGTTTCGTTATTGTCGGATTGAATACTTTGGATTCGTGAACACTTCATGTATGTCTTGCATGTGGATACCCGTGGTCATAATGGGGTATTCTATTGAGTCACTTGATGTATGTTTTGGTGATCAACTCGCGGATTCCCGTGACCTTGGGGTAATCTAGGCATTGGGGTTGATTGCACGTTTTTGTCCTACTTTCTCCGATAGAAACTTTGGGGTACTCTTTGAAGTTTTTTGTCTAGATTGAATATTATGAATCTGAAGTTGTTTTGATGCATATCGAATAATCAACTCATGGATACTTGTGGTGACATTGGAGTATCTAGGTGACATTAGAGTTGGTTGATGCGTATCATATGGTGTTATTTTAGTACGAACTCAAGGGCTGTTTGTGACACTTATAGGGCGGCTCAATAGATTGATCGGAAAGGATAACTTTGAGGTGGTTTCGTACCCTACAACAATTTCTTCTTATGTTCTCCGCTAGATAAGAACTTTGGAGTGATTCTTTGTCGCACGTTGAGGGATTGTTATATGATTCAATTTTGTTAGCAGTGTTGAGAGATTGCACTAGTGAAAGTATGAACCCTAGGCCTTGTTTATAAGCATTGCAATACCATTTGTGCTCACTTTTGTTACTTGCTACCTTGCTGTTTTTTATTTTTCAGATTACAAAAACCTATATCTACTATCCATACTACACTTGTTTCACCATCTCTTCGCCGAACTAGTGCACCTATGCAATTTACCATTGTATTGGGTGTGTTGGGGACACAAGATATTGTTTGTATTTGATTGCAGGGTTGTTTGAGAGAGACCATCTTCATCCTACGCCTCCCACGGATTGATAAGCCTTAGGTCATCCACTTGAGGGAAATTTGCTACTGTCCTACAAAACTCTACACTTGGAGGCCCAACAACGTCTACAAGAATAAAAGTTGCGTAGTAGACATCAGTGGATCCCTTGGTGGACTTCTGGACCCCTCTGAAAGTTTCTGGAACCTTCTGGAAGCTTCCCGATACAATACCGAAAAATCCAAACTTTTCTCGAAACCTTGAAAACAACTTTCCATATATAAATCTTTACCTCTCGACCATTCCGAAATTTCTCATGACGTCCGGGATCTCATTTGGGACTCCGAACAACATTCAGTTACCAACATAAAAATATCCCAATACTACTCTAGCGTCAACGAACGTTAAGCATGCGACCCTGCGGGTTCGAGAACTATGTAGACATGACCGAGACACCTCTCCGGTCAATAACCAATAGCGGAACATGGATGCCCATATTGGTTCCTACATATTCCACGAAAGATCTTCATCGGTTGAACCACGATGTCGAGGATTCGGTTAATCCCGTATGCAATTTCCTTTGTCTAGCGATATGTTACTTGCCCGAGATTCTATCGTCGGTATCTCCATACCTAGTTCAATCTCGTTACCGGCAAGTCTCTTTACTCGTTCCGTAATATAAGATCCTGTGACTAACTCATTAGCCACATTGCTTGCAAGCTCTTTACGATGTTGTATTACCGAGAGGGCCCAGAGATATCTCTTCGTCATACGGAGTGACAAATCCCAGTCTCGATCCATGCCAACCCAACAGACACCTTCGGAGATACCTGTAGAGCACCTCTATGATCACCCAGTTACGAAGTGACGTTTGATAGCACACAAGGTATTCCTCCGGTATCCGGGAGTTGCATGATCTCATGGTCTTAGGAATAGATACTTGACATGAAGAAAATTGTAGCAATAAACTTAAGTGATACGATCATATGCTAAGCTTGCGGTTAGGTCTTGTCCATCACATCGTTCTCCTAATGATGTGATCCCGTTATCAAATGACAACTCATGTCTATGGTTAGGAAACCTTAACCATCTTTGATCAACGAGCTAGTCTAGTAGAGGCTCACTAGGGACACGGTGTTGTTTATGTATCCACACATGTATTTAAGTTTCCGGTTAATACAATTCTAGCATGAATAATAAAAAATTATCATGAACAAGGAAATATGATAATAACCAATTTATTATTGCCTCTAGGGCATATTTCCAACAGTCTCCCACTTGCACTAGAGTCAATAATCTAGTTTACATCGTAATGAATCTAACACCCATGGAGTCCTGGTGCTGATCATGTGTTGCTCGTGGAAGAGGTTTAGTCAACGGGTCTGCCATATTCAGTTATGTATGTACTTTGCAAAGTTCTATGTCTCCCTCCTTGATGTAATCACGGATGGAGTTGAAGCAGCGTTTGATGTGCTTGGTCTTCTTGTGAAACCTAGGCTCCTTGGCAATGGCAATAGCACCAGTGTTGTCACACAAGATAGTCATTGGATTCGATGCACCAGGTATTACTCCTAGATCGGATATGAACTCCTTCATCCAGACTCCTTTGATACGTCTCCGTCGTATCTATAATTTTTGATTGTTTCATGCCAATATTCTACAAATTTCATATAATTTTGGCAACATTTTATATTATTTTTGGGACTAACATATTGATCCAGTGCCCAGTGCTAGTTCCTGTTTGTTGCATGTTTTTTGTTTCGCAGAATATGCATATCAAACGAAGTCCAAACACGATAAAAATTTACGAAGATTTATTTTGGAATATATGTGAATTTTTGGAAGAAGAATCAATGCAAGACGGTGCTCGTGGGCCCCACGAGGCACCAGGGCGCGCCCCAGGGGGGGTGGCGCGCCGTGGTGCCTCGTGAGGCCCTCGTAGGTCGGTTGGTGCCCTTCTTAGGCCGCAAGGAAGCTTATATTGAGAAAAAAATCATGTCAAAATTTCAGCGCAATCGGAGTTACGGATCTCCGGGAATTTAAGAAACGGTGAAGGGCTAGAAAACAGGAACACGAAACAAAAGAGAAACAGAGAGAGAGATCCAATCTCGGAGGGGCTCCGCCCCTCCGGGTGCCATGGAGGCCAAGGACCAGAGGGTAAAACCTTCTCCCATCTAGGGGGGAGGCCAAGGAAGAAGAAGAAGGAGGGGGGCTCTCTCCCCCTCTCTCCCGGTGGCGCCGGAGTGCCACCGGGAGGATCGTGATGGCGATCTACATCAACAACCTCGCTACCGTCAACACCAACTCTCTCCCCCTCTATGCAGTGGTGTAACACCTCTTCTCCCTGCTGTAATCTCTACTTAAACATGGTGATTAATGCTACATATTATTATCCAATTATTTGTGGCCATCCTATGATGTTTGAGTAGATTCTTTTTGTCTTATGGGTTGATTGATGATCGTGATTGGTTTGAGTTGTATGTTTTATTTTGGTGCTGTCCTATGGTGCCTTTCGTGCCGCGCACACATGGGGGATTCCCGGTGTAGGGTTTGCAATACGTTCATAATTCTCTTATGGTGGGCGGCTAGAGTGACAGAAGCTTACACCCGAGTAAGGGGGTTGTTGCGTATGGGAGTAAAGAGGACTTGATACTTAATGCTATGGTTGGGTTTTACCTTAATGATCTTTGGTAGTTGCGGATGCTTGCTAGAGTTCCAATCATAAGTGCATATGATCCAAGTACGGAAAGTATGTTAGCTCATGCCTCTCCCTCATACAAAATTGCAATAATGATTACCGGTCTAGTTATCGATTGCCTAGGGACAAATCATTCTCTTGTGTTACAAAAGCTTTCTACTAAACAACTAACTTTTATTATCTTGCAAATTACTCGTAGTTTTATTCTCGCAAAGTACTTCTAGTTTTATTCTTGCAAACATATCCTATCACTTACAAAATAGTTTTATACTTGTTCTAGATAAAGCGAACGTTAAGCGTGCTTAGAGTTGTATCGGTGGTCGATAGAACTTGAAGGGAATATTAATTCTACCTTTAGCTCCTCGTTGGGTTCGACACTCTTATTTATCGAAAAAGCTACAATTGATCCCCTATACTTGTGGGTTATCATCCATCTTGTGCTGCTTCTGAAGCAGCTATATATTCCGCTTCACATGTAGATCCCGCTACGACGCTTTGCTTGGAACTGCACCAACTGACTGCTCCACCATTCAATATAAATACGTATCCGGTTTGAGACTTAGAGTCATCCGGATCTGTGTCGAAGCTAGCATCGACGTAACCCTTTACGACGAGCTCTTCATCACCTCCATAAACGAGAAACATGTCCTTAGTCCTGTTCTGGTACTTAGGGATATTCTTGACCGTTGTCCAGTGATCTACACCTGGATCACTTTAGTACTCCCTGCCAGACTTATGGCAAGGCACACATCAGGTCTGGTACACAGCATGGCATACATTATAGAGCCTATGGCTGAGGCATAGGGGATGACTTTCATCCTTTCTCTTTCTTCTGCCGTGGTCGGGTTTTGAGTCTTACTCAACTTCACACCTTGCAACACAAGCAAGAACCCTTTCTTCGACTGGTCCATTTTGAAATTCTTCAAAATCTTAGCAAGGTATGTGCTTTGTGAAAGTTCTATTAGGCGTCTTGATCTATCTCTATAGATTTTAACGCCCAATATGTAAGCAGCTTCACCCAGGTCTTTCATTGAAAAACTCTTGTTCAAATAACCTTTTATGCTTTCCAGAAATTCTATATCATTTCCAATCAACAATATGTCATCCACATATAATATTAGAAATGCTACAGATCTCCCACTCACTTTCTTGTAAATACAAGCTTCTCCGTAACTTTGTATAAAACCAAAAGCTTTGATCACCTCATCAAAGCGTATATTCCAACTCTGAGATGCTTGCACCAGTCCATAGATGGATCGATGGAGCTTACATACCTTGTTAGCATCCTTAGGATCGACAAAACCGTCCAGCTGCATCATATACAACTCTTCCTTAAGAAACCCGTTAAGGAACGTTGTTTTGACGTCCATCTGCCAGATTTCATAATCATAAAATGCGTCAATGGCTAACATAATTCTAACAGATTTAAGCATCACTACGGGTGAGAAAGTCTCATTGTAGTCAACCCCTTGAACTTGTCGGAAACCTTTTGTGACAAGTTGAGCTTTATAATGGTAACATTACCATCAGCTTCTGTCTTCTTCTTAAAGATCCATTTATTCTCAATGGCCTGCCATGATGGGGAACGAAGCATGAAAATCAAAAATTTTCCAACGAATCATCCAAGATCTATCTATGAGAAGCATAGCAACGAGAGGGGAGTGTGTCTACATACCCTTGTAGACCGAAAGCGGAAGCGTATACAACGCGGTTGATGTAGTCGTACTCTTCACGATCCAATCGCGATCCAATCCGATGAAGTACCGAATGGACGGCACCTCCGCGTTCAGCACACGTGCGGCTCGGTGACGTCTCCTCCTTCTTGATCCTGCAAGCAAGAGAGGAGAAGTAGATGCGATCTCAAATAGCACGACGGCGTGGTGGAGATGCTGGTGGTGCAGTGCCGGCAGGGCTTCGCCAAACGCTGCCGGAACCAATCTGAGGAGAAAACAGAGTTATGGGAGAGGTAGGGCTGCCGCCGGGGCGTGGGAATTGGTGTGTCCTACCCCTCCCTCTCCCCCACTATATATAGGAGGCAAGGGGCGGGGGGCTAGGGCGCAGCCCTAGCCCCTCCACCAAGGAGGGGCGCCGGCCTAGGGAGGTTTCCTCCCTCCCCAAGGCACCTAGGGGGGTGCCTTCCCCCCTTAGGACTCTTCCTCCTCCACCTCTCCTTGGCACATGGGCCTCTTAGGGCTAGTGTCCCAGGCCCATATAGTCCAAGGCGCACCCCCTACAGCCCATGTGGGCCCCCGGGGCAGGTGGACCCCCCGGTGGATCCCCGGACCCCTTTCGACACTCCCGGTACACTGCCGGTAATACCCGAAACTTTTTCGGCGACCAAAATAGGACTTCCTATATATAAATCTTTACCTCCGGACCATTCCGGAGCTACTCGTGACGTCCGAGTTCTTATCCGGGACTCCGAACAACATTCGGTCACCAACGCACATATCCCAATACTACTCTAGCGTCACCGAATGTTAAGCGTGCGGACCCTGCGGGTTCGAGAATCATGTAGACATGACCGAGACACCTCTCTTGTCAATAACCAATAGCGGAACCTGGATGCCCATATTGGTTCCTACATATTCCACGAAGATCTTTTATCGGTTGAACCACGATGTCGAGGATTCGGTTAATCTCGTATGCAATTCCCTTTGTCCAGCGATATGTTACTTGCCCGAGATTCGATCGTCGGTATCTCCATACCTAGTTCAATCTCGTTACTGGCAAGTCTATTTACTCATTCCATAATACAAGATCTCGTGACTGACTCATTAGCCACATTGCTTGCAAGCTCTTTACGATGTTGTATTACCGAGAGGGCCCAGAGATATCTCTCCGTCATACGGAGTGAGAAATCCCAGTCTCGATCCATGCCAACCCAACAGACACCTTCGGAGATACCTGTAGAGCATCTTTATGATCACCCAGTTACGAAGTGATGTTTGATTGCACACAAGGTATTCCTCCGGTATCTAGGAGCTGCATGATCTCATGGTCTTAGGAATAGATACTTGACATGACGAGAGCTATAGCAATAAACTTAAGTGATATGATCAAATGATAAGCTTATGGTTGGGTCTTGTCCATCACATCATTCTCCTAATGATGTGATCCTGTTATCAAATGACAACTCATGTCTATGGTTAGGAAACCTTAACCATCTTTGATCAATGAGCTAGTCTAGTAGAGGCTCACTAGGGACACGGCATTTGTTTATGTATCCACACATGTATTTAAGTTTCCGATCAATACAATTCTAGCATGAATAATAAACCTTTATCATGAACAAGGAAATATGATAATAACCAATTTATTATTGCCTCTAGGGCATATTTCCAATAATCTCCCACTTGCACTAGAGTCAATAATCTAGTTTACATAGTTATGAATCTAACACCCATGGAGTCCTGGTGCTGATCATGTTTTGCCCGTGGAAGAGGTTTAGTCAACGGGTCTGCCACATTCAGATCCGTATGTACTTTGCAAAGTTCTATGTCTCCCTCCTTGATGTAATCACGGATGGAGTTGAAGCGGCATTTGATGTGCTTGGTCTTCTTGTGAAACCTGGGCTCCTTGGCAATGGCAATGGCTCCAGTGTTGTCACAAAAGATAGTCATTGGATTCGAGGCACTAGTTATTACTCCTAGATCAGATATGAACTCCTTCATGCAGACTCCTTGAGCTGCTTCCGAAGCAGCTATATACTCCGCTTCACATGTAGATCCCGCTACGACGCTTTGCTTGGAACTGCACCAACTGACTGCTCCACCATTCAATATAAATACGTATCCGGTTTGAGACTTAGAGTCATCCGGATCTGTGTCGAAGCTAGCATCGACGTAACCCTTTACGACGAGCTCTTCGTCACCTCCATAAACGAGAAACAAGTCCTTAGTCCTCTTCAGGTACTTAAGGATATTCTTGACCGCTGTCTAGTTATCTACTCCTGGATCACTTTGGTACCTCCCTCACGGACTTATGGCAAGACACACATCAGGTCTGGTACACAGCATGGCATACATTATAAAGCCTATGGCCGAGGCATAGGGGATGACTTTCATCCTTTCTCTTTCTTCTGCCGTGGTTGGGCTTTGAGTCTTACTCAACTTCACACCTTGCAATACAGTCAAGAACCCTTTCTTTGACTGGTCCATTTTGAACTTCTTCAAAACTTTGTCAAGGTATGTGCTTTGTGAAAGTCCTATTAAGTGTCTTGATCTATCTCTATAGATTTTGATGCCCAATATGTAAGCAGCTTCACCGAGGTCTTTCATTGAAAAACTCTTGTTCAAATAACCTTTTATGCTTTCCAGAAATTCTATATCATTTCCAATCAACAATATGTCATCCACATATAATATTAGAAACGCTACAGAGCTCCCACTCACTTTCTTGTAAATACAAGCTTCTCCGTAAGTTTGTATAAAATCAAAAGCTTTGATCACCTCATCAAAGCGTATATTCCAACTCCGAGATGCTTCCACCAGTCCATAGATGGATCGCTGGAGCTTGCATACTTTGTTAGCATCCTTAGGATTGACAAAACCTTCTGGTTGCATCATATACAACTCTTCCTTAAGAAACCCGTTAAGGAATGCTGTTTTGACGTCCATCTGCCAGATCTCATAATCATAAAATGCGGCAATTGCTAACATAATTCTAACAGACTTAAGCATCGCTACGGGTGAGAAAGTTTCATTGTAGTTAACCCCTTGAACTTGTCGGAAACCCTTTGCGACAAGTCGAGCTTTTTAGTCGGTGATATTACCATCAGTGTCTATCTTCTTCTTAAAGATCCATTTATTCTCAATGGCCTGCCGGTCATCGGGCAAGTCCACCACCATACTTTGTTCTCATACATGGATCCTATCTTGGATTTCATGGCCTCAAGCCATTTGTCAGAATCTGGGCTCATCATTGCTTCTTCATAGTTCGTAGGTTCGCCGTTGTCTAACAACATGACTTCCAGGACTGGATTACCGTATCACTCTGATGCGGAACGTACCCTGGTCGACCTACGAAGTTCAGTAGTAACTTGATCCGAAGTCTCATGATCATCATCATTTGCTTCCTCTCCGGCTGGTGTAGACATCACGGGAACTTCTTTCTGTGATGTGCTACCTTCTAATTCGAGAGAAGGTACAATTACCTCATCAAGTTCTACTTTCCTCCCACTCACTTCTTTCGAGAGAAACTCCTTCTCTAGAAAGGACCCATTCTTAGCAGCAAAGATTTTGCCCCCGGATCTGTGATAGAAGGTATACCCAATGGTCTCTTTAGGGTATCCTATGAAGACGCACTTCTCCGCTTTGGGTTCGAGCTTATCAGGCTGAAGCCTCTTGACATAAGCGTCGCATCCCCAAACTTTAAGAAACGACAGCTTAGGTTTCTTGCCAAACCACAACTCATACGGTGTCGTCTCAACGGATTTAGACGGTGCCCTATTTAAAGTGAATGCGGCTGTCTCTAATGCATAACCCCAAAACGATAGTGGCAAATCGGTAAGAGACATCATAGAACGCACCATATCCAATAGAGTACGATTACGACGTTCGGACACACCATTATGCTGTGGTGTTCTAGGTGGCGTGAGCTGTGAAACAATTCCAGATTGTCTTAAATGCATACCAAACTCGTAACTCAAATATTCACCTCCACGATCAGATCGTAGAAATTTAATTTTCTTATTACGATAATTGTCTACTTCACTCTGAAACTCCTTGAACTTTTCAAATGTTTCAGACTTGTGTTTCATTAAGTAAATATACCCATATCTACTCAAATCATCTGTGAAGGTAAGAAAATAACAATATCCAGCGCGTGCTTCAACACTCATCGGACCGCATACATCGGTATGTATTATTTCCAACAAGTCACTTGCCCGCTCCATTGTTCCCGAAAACGGGATTTTAGTCATCTTGCCCATGAGGCATGGTTCACATGTCTCAAATGATTCATAATCAAGAGATTCCAAAAGTCCATCAGCATGGAGTTTCTTCATGCGCTTTATACCAATATGACCTAAGCGGCAGTGCCACAAGTATGTGGTACTATCATCGTTAACTTTGCATCTTTTGGCATCAATATTATGAACATGTGTATTACTACGATCGAGATTCAACAAGAATAAACCATTCACCGGGGGTGCATGACCATAAAAGATATTATCCATATAAATAGAACAACCTTTATTCTCTGACTTAAATGAATAATCGTCTCGCAATAAACAAGATCCAGATATAATGTTCATGCTTAACGCAGGCACCAAATAACAATTATTCAGGTTTAAAACTAATCCCGAAGGTAGATGTAGAGGGAGTGTGCCGACGGTGATCACATCAACCTTTGAACCATTTCCGACGCGCATCGTCACCTCGTCCTTAGCTAGTGACCGTTTATTCCGCAGCTCCTGTTTCGAGTTACAAATATTAGCAACTGAACCAGTATCAAATACCCAGGCGCTACTACAAGCACTAGTAAGGTACACATCAATAACATGTATATCAAATATACCTTTGTTGACGTTGCCAGCCTTCTTATCTGCCAAGTACTTGGGGCATTTCCACTTCCAGTGACCATTCCCCTTGCAATAGAAGCACTCAGTCTCAGGTTTGGGTCCAGCCTTGGGTTTCTTCATGGGAGCGGCAACTGTCTTGCCATTCTTCTTGAAGTTCACTTTCTTTCCCTTGCCTTTCTTGAAACTGGTGGTCTTTTTAACCATCAACACTTGATGCTCCTTCTTGATTTCTACCTTCACGGACTTAAGCATCGCGAAGAGCTCGGGGATCATTTTCTCCATCCCTTGCATATTATAGTTCATCACAAAGCCTTTGTAGCTTGGTGGCAGTGACTGGAGAACTCTGTCAATAACCGTCTCATCTGGAAGATTAACTCCCAACTGATTCAAGCGGTTGTTATACCCAGACATTTTGAGTATATGCTCACTAACGGAGCTGTTCTCCTCCATCTTGCAGCTAAAGAACTTGTCGAAGGTGTCATACCTCTCAAACCGAGCATGAGCTTGAAATACCAATTTCAGCTCCTGGAACATCTCATATGTTCCGTGGTGCTCAAAATGTCTTTGGAGCCCCGGTACTAAGCCGTAAAGCCTGGCGCACTTAACTATCGAGTAGTCATCAGAAAATGCCTGCCAGATGTTCACAACATCCACAGACGACGCTGGAGGGGGTGCTTCACCTAGCGGTGCATCAAGGAAATAAGCCTTCTGTGCAGCAGTGAGGATAATCCTCAAGTTACGGACCCAGTCCGCATAGTTGCTTCCATCATCTTTCAACTTAGCTTTCTCTAGGAACGCATTAAAATTCAGGGGAACTACAGCGCGAGCCATTGATCTACAACACAGTTTTGCAAAGAAAATTTAGACTAAGTTCATGATAATTAGTCCAGTTAATCAAATTACTAATGAACTCCCACTTAAATCAACATCCCTCAAGTTGTCTAAGTGTTACATGATCCAAATCAACTGACCCATGTCCGATCATCATGTGAGATGGGGTAGTCATCAATGGTGAACATCTCCATGTTGATCATATCTACTATATGACTCATGTTCGACCTTTCGGTCCTCCGTGTTCTGAGGCCATGTTTTGTACATGCTAGGCTCGTCAAGTTTAACCCAAGTATTCTGCATGTGTAAAAATGGCTTACACCCGTTGTATGCGAACATAGAGTCTATCACACCCGATCATCACGAGGTGCTTCAAAACGATGAACTTTCGCAACGGTACATACTTAGGGAGAACACTTTTATCTGGAAATTAAGTGAAGGGATCATCTTATAATGCTACCATCGTCCTAAGCAAAATAAGATGCATAAAAAGATAAACATCACATGCAATCAATATGTGACATGATATGGCCATCATCATCTTTGTGCTTTTGATCTCCATCTGCAAAGCACTGGCATGATCTCCATCGTCACCGGCATGACACCATGATCTCCATCATCATGATCTCCATCATCGTGTCGTCACGTGGTTGTCTCGCCAACTATTGCTTCTACAACTATTGCTAACGCATAGCGATAAAGTAAAGCAATTACATGGCGTTTAATAGTTGACACACAGGTCATACAATAAATTAAAGACAACCCTATGGCTCCTGCCGGTTGCCGTACTCATCGACATGCAAGTCGTGAACCTATGAGAAAATATGATCATCTCATACATCAACATATATCACATCATGTTTTGGCCATACCACATCACAACATGCCCTGCAAAAACAAGTTAGACGTCCTCTACTTTGTTGTTGCAAATTTTACGTCGCTGCTATGGGCAACTAGTAAGAACCGTTCTTACCTACGTAAAGCCACAACGGTGATAATCAAGTTGCCTTTTAACCTAATACAAGGACCGACTTTGTCAAATCAGATTCAACTAAAGTAGGAGAGACAGACACCCGCCAGCCACCTTATGCAAAACAAGTTGCATGTCAGTCGGTGGAACCGGTCTCATGTGCGAGGGCATGTAAGGTTGGTCCGAGCCACTTCATCCCACAATACCGCCGAATCCAAATAAGACAAGAGAGGTAAGCAATTTGAGTATCAATGCCCACAACTTCTTTGTGTTCTACTCGTGCACATCTACGCATAGACCTAGCTCATGATGCCACTGATGGGGAACGAAGCATGAAAATCAAAAAAATTCCTACGAATCACCCAAGATCTATCTATGAGAAGCATAGCAACGAGAGGGGAGTGTGTCTACATACCCTTGCAGACCAAAAGCGGAAGCATATATAACGCGGTTCATGATAATTGGTTCTTCTAATCAAATTACTTAAGAACTCCCACTTAAATCAACATCCCTCAAGTTGTTTAAGTGTTACATGATCCAAATCAACTGACCCATGTCCGATCATCACGTGAGATGGGGCAGTCATCAATGGTGAACATCTCCATGTTGATCATATCTACTATATGACTCATGTTTGACCTTTTGGTCCTCCGTGCTCCGAGGCCATGTCTATACATGCTAGGCTCATCAAGTTTAACCCAAGTATTCTGCATGTGTAAAACTGGCTTACACTCGTTGTATGCGAACGTAGAGTCTATCACACCCGATCATCACGAGGTGCTTCGAAACGACGAACTTTCCCAACGGTGCATACTTATGGAGAACACTTTTATCTTGAAATTAAGTGAAGTGATCATCTTATAATGCTACTGTCGTCCTAAGCAAAATAAGATGCATAAAAAGATAAACATCACATGCAATCAATATGTGACATGATATGGCCATCATCATCTTTGTGCTTTTGATCTCCATCTCCAAAGCATCGGCATGATCTCCATCGTCACCGGCATGACACCATGATCTCCATCATCATGATCTCCATCATCGTGCCGTCATGTGGTTGTCTCCGCCAACTATTGCTTCTACAGCTATTGCTAACGCATAGCGGTAAAGTAAAGAAACTACATGGCGGTTAATAGTTGACACGCAGGTCATACAATAAATTAAAGACAACCCTATGGCTCCTGCCGGTTGTCGTACTCATCGACATGCAAGTCGTGAACCTATGAGAAAACATGATCATCTCATACATCAACATATATCACATCATGTTTTGGCCATACCACATCACAACATGCCCTGCAAAAACAAGTTAGACGTCCTCTACTTTGTTGTTGCAATTTTTACGTGGCTGCTAGGGCAAACTATAAGAACCGTTCTTATCTACACAAAACCACAACGGTGATATACAAGTTGCCTTTTAACCTTCTACAAGGATCGCCCTTATCAAATCAGATTCAACTAAAGTGGGAGAGACAGACACCCGCCAGCCACCTTATGCAATACAAGTTGCATGTCAGTCGGTAGAACCGGTCTCTTGTGCGAGGACAAGTAAGGTTGGTCCGAGCGCTTCATCCCACAATACCGCCGAATCCAAATAAGACAAAGGAAGTAAGCAATTTGAACATCAATGCTCACAACTTTTTGTGTTCTACTCGTGCAAATACATCTACGCATAGACCTAGCTCATGATGCCACTGATGGGGAACGTTGCATGAAAATCAAATTTTTTCCTACGAACACCCAAGATATAATCTAGGAGATGCATAGCAAAGAGAGGGGAGTGTGTCTACATACCCTTGTAGACCGAAAGCGGAAGTGTATACAACGCGGTTGATGTAGTCGTACTCTTCACGATCCAATCGCGATCCAATCCGATGAAGTACCTAACGGACGGCACCTCCGCGTTCAGCACACGTGCGGCTCGGTGACGTCTCCTCCTTCTTGATCCATCAAGCAAGAGAGGAGAAGTAGATGGGATCTCAACCAGCACGATGGCATGGTGGAGATGGTGGTGGTGCAGTGCCGGCAGGGCTTCGCCAAACGCTGTCGGAACCAATCTGAGGAGAAAACGGAGTTATGGGAGAGGTAGGGCTGCCGCCGGGGCATGGGAATTGGTGTGTCTAGCCCCTCCCTCTCCCCCACTATATATAGGAGGCAAGGGGGAATGCTGGGGTGCAGCCCTATCCCCTCCTCCAAGGAGGGGGCGCCAGCCTAGGGAGGTTTCCTCCCTCCCCAAGGCACCGAGGGGGGTGCCTTCCCCCCTTAGGACTCTTCCTCCTCCACCTCTCCTTGGCACATGGGCCTCTTAGGGCTGGTGCCCCTGGCCCATATAGGCCAAGGCGCACCCCCTACAGCCCATGTGGGCCCCCGGGGCAGGTGGACCCCCGGACCCCTTTCGGCACTCCCGGTACACTGCCGGTAATACCCGAAACTTTTTCGGCAACTAAAATAGGACTTCCTATATATAAATCTTTACCTCCGGACCATTCCATAGCTCCTCGTGACATCCGGGATCTTATCCGGGACTCTGAACAACATTCGGTCACCAACGCACATATCCCAATACTACTCTAGCGTCACCGAACGTTAAGCGTGCGGACCCTGCGGGTTCGAGAATCATGTAGACATGACCGAGACACCTCTCTTGTCAATAACCAATAGCGGAACCTGGATGCCCATATTGGTTCCTACATATTCCACGAAGATCTTTTATCGGTTGAACCACAATGTCGAGGATTCGGTTAATCCCGTATGCAATTCCCTTTGTCCAGCGATATGTTACTTGCCCGAGATCCGATCATCGGTATCTCCATACCTTGTTCAATCTCGTTACTGGCAAGTCTCTTTACTTGTTTTGTAATACAAGATCCCGTGACAAACACATTAACCACATTGCTTGCAAGCTCTTTACGATGTTGTATTACCGAGAGGGCCCAGAGATATCTCTCCGTCATATGGAGTGACAAATCCCAGTCTCGATCCATGCCAACCTAACAGACACCTTCGGAGATACCTGTAGAGCATCTTTATGATCACCCAGTTATGAAGAGACGTTTGATTGCACACAAGGTATTCATCCGGTATCCGGGAGCTGCATGATCTCATGGTCTTAGGAATAGATACTTGACATGAAGAAAGCTATAGCAATAAACTTAAGTGATACGATCAATTGCTAAGCTTATGGTTGGGTCTTGTCCATCACATCATTCTCCTAATGATGTGATCCAATTATCAAATGACAAGTCATGTCTATGGTTAGGAAACCTTACCCATCTTTGATCAACGAGCTAGTCTACTAGAGGCTCACTAGGGACACGGTATTTGTTTATGTATCCACACATATATTTAAGTTTCTGGTCAATACAATTCTAGCATGAATAATAAACCTTTATCATGAACAAGGAAATATGATAATAACCAATTTATTATTGCCTCTAGGGCATATTTCCAACATGCCGGTCATCAGGCAAGTCCACCAAAGTCCATACTTTGTTTTCATACATGGATCCTATCTCGGATTTTATGGCCTCAAGCCATTTGTCGGAATCTGGGCTTATCATTGCTTCTTCATAGTTCGTAGGTTTGCCGTTATCAAACAACATGACTTCCAGGAGGGGATTACCATACCACTCTGGTGCAGAACATACCCTGGTCGACCTACAAAGTTCAGTAGTAACTTGATTCGAAGTTTCATGATCATCATCATTAGCTTCCTCTCCGGCTGGTGTAGACATCACGGGAACTTCTTTCTATGATGTGCTACTTTCCAATTTGAGAGAAGGTACAATTACCTCATCAAGTTCTACTTTCCTCCCACTCACTTCTTTCGAGAGAAACTCCTTCTCTAGAAAGGACCCATTCTTGGCAACAAAGATCTTGCGTTCGGATCTGTAATAGAAGGTATACCCAATGGTCTCTTTAGGGTATCCTATGAAGACATACTTCTCCGCTTTGGGTTCGAGCTTATCAGGCCGAAGCCTCTTGACATAAGCATCGCATCCCCAAACTTTAATAAACGACAGCTTAGGTTTCTTGGCAAACCATAACTCATACGATGTCGTCTCAACGGATTTCGACGGTGCCCTGTTTAAAGTGAATGCGGCTCTCTCTAATGCATAACCACAAAATGATAGTGGCAAATAGGTAAGAGACATCATAGAATGCACCATATCCAATAGAGTAGGATTACGACGTTCGAACACACCATTATGCCGTGGTGTTCCAGGTGGCGTGAGCTGTGAAACAATTCCACATTGTCTTAAATGCATACCAAACTCGTAACTCAAATATTCACCTCCACGATCAGATCGTAGAAATTTAATTTTCTTATTACGATGATTCTCTACTTCACTTTGAAACTCCTTGAACTTTTCAAATGTTTCAGACTTGTGTTTCATTAAGTAAATATACCCATAACTACTCAAATCATCTGTGAAGGTAAGAAAATAACGATATCCACCGCGTGCCTCAACACTCATCAGACCGCATACATCGGTATGTATTATTTTCAACAAGTCACTTGCCCACTCCATTGTTCCAGAAAACGGGGTTTTAGTCATCTTCCCCATGAGGCATGGTTCACATGTCTCAAATGATTCATAATCAAGAGATTCCAAAAGTCCATCAGCATGGAGTTTCTTCATGCGCTTTACACCAATATGACCTAAGCGGCAGTGCCACAAGTATGTGGTACTATCATCATTAACTTTGCATCTTTTGGCATCAATATTATGAACATGTGTATCACTACGATCGAGATTCAACAAGAATAAGCCATTCAACAAGGGTGCATGACCATAAAAGATATTATTCATATAAATAGAACAACCATTATTCTCTAACTTAAATGAATAACTGTCTCGCAATAAACAAGATCTAGATATAATGTTCATGCTTAACGCAGGCACCAAATAACAATTATCCAGGTTCAAAACTAATCCCGAAGGTAAATGTAGAGGGAGTGTGCCGACGGCGATCACATCAACCTTGGAATCATTTCCGACGCGCATCGCCACCTCGTCCTTAGCTAGTCTTCGTTTATTCCGCAGCTCCTGTTTCAAGTTACAAATATTAGCAACCGAACCAGTATCAAATACCCAGGCGCTACTACGAGCACTAGTAAGGTACACATCAATAGCATGTATATCCAATATACCTTTGTTGACGTTGCCAGCCTTCTTATCTGCCAAGTACTTGGGACAGTTCCGCTTCCAGTGTCCGTTCCCCTTGCAATAGAAGCACTCAATCTCAGGTTTGGGTCCAGCCTTGGGTTTCTTCACAGGAGCGGCAACTGGTTTGCCATTCTCCTTGGAGTTCCCTTTCTTCCCCTTGCCTTTCTTCTTGAAACTGGTGGCCTTGTTGACCGTCAACACTTGATGCTCTTTCTTGATTTCTACCTCCGCGGCCTTAAGCATTGCGAAGAGCTCAGGGATCGTCTTTTCCATCCCTTGCATATTATAGTTCATCATGAAGCCTTTGTAGCTCGATGGCAGTGACTGGAGAACTCTGTCAATCGCTACTTCATCCGGAAGATTAACTCCCAATTGATTCAAGCGGTTGAAGTACCCAGACATCTTGAGTACGTGCTCACTAATGGAGCCGTTCTCCTCCATCTTGCAGCTAAAGAACTTGCCGGAGGCTTCATACCTCTCGACCCGGGCGCGAGCCTGAAATACCAATTTCAGCTCCTCGAACATCTCATATGCTTCGTGGTGCTCAAAACGTCTTTGGAGCCCCGGTTCTAAGCCGTAAAGCATGGCGCACTGAACTATCGAGTAGTCATAAAAACGTGCCTGCCAGACGTTCATAACATCTGCAGGCGATGCTTGCTGGGGTGCATCACCAAGCGGTGCATCAAGGACATATACTTTCTGTGCAGCAGTGAGGATAATCCTCAAATTACGGACCCAGTCCGCATAGTTGCTTCCATCATCTTTCAACTTAGCTTTCTCTAGGAACGCATTAAAATTCAGGGGAGCTACAGCGCGAGCCATTGATATACAACATTAATTTCAAAAGACAATTTAGACTAAGTTCATGATAATTGGTTCTGTTTATCAAATTACTAAAGAACTCCCACTTAAATCAACATCCCTCAAGTTGTCTAAGTGTTTATGTGATCCAAATCAACTAACCCATGTCCGATCATCACGTGAGATGGGGCAGTCATCAATGGTGAACATCTCCATGTTGATCATATCTACTATATGACTCATGTTCGACCTTTTGGTCCTCCGTGTTCCGAGGCCATGCCTGTACATGCTAGGCTCGTCAAGTTTAACCCAAATATTCTGCATGTGTAAATCTGGCTTACACCCGTTGTATGCGAACGTAGAGTCTATCACACCCGATCATCACGAGGTGCTTCGAAACGACGAACTTTCGCAAAGGTGCATACTTAGGGAGAACACTTTTATCTTGAAATTAAGTGAAGGGATCATCTTATAATGCTACCGTCGTCCTAAGCAAAATAAGATGCATAAAAAGGATAAACATCACATGCAATCAATATATGTGACTTGATATGGCCATTATCATCTCGTGCTTTTGATCTCCATCTCCAAAGCACCGGCATGATCTCCATCATCACCGGCATGACACCATGATCTCCATCGTCGTGTCGTCACGTGGTTGTCGCCGCCAACCATTGCTTCCAAAACTATTGCTAACTCATAGCGATAAAGTAAAGCAATTACATGGCGTTAAATTAAATTAAAGACAACCATATGGCTCCTGCCGGTTGCTGTACTCATCGACATGCAAGTCGTGAACCTATTACAAAACATGATCATCTCATACATCAACATATATCACATCACGTTATAGCCATACCACATCAAAACATGCCCTGCAAAAACAAGTTAGACATCCTCTACTTTGTTATTGCAAATTTTACGTGGCTGCTATGGGCAACTAGCAAGAACCGTTCTTACCTACGCAAAGCCACAACCGTGATATTCAAGTTGCCTTTTAACTTTCTACAAGGATCGCCCTCGCCAAATCAGATTCAACTAGAGTAGGAGAGACACACACCCGCCAGCCACTTTAGGGAATACAAGTTGCATGTCTGTCAGTGGAACCGGTCTCTTGTACGTGGACAAGTAAAGTTGGTCTGGGCCGCTTCATCCCACAATACCGCCGAATCCAAAATAGCAAAGGAAGTAAGCAAACTGAACATCAATGCCCACAACTTCTTTGTGTTCTACTCGTGTAAACACATCTACGCATAGACCTAGCTCATGATGCCACTGATGGGGAACGTTGCATGAAAATCAAAAAAAAAATCTACGAACACGCAAGATCTAATCTAGGAGATGCATAGCAACGAGAGGGGAGTGCATCTACGTACCCTCATAGACCAAAAGCGGAAGCGTATTTAACGCGGTTGATGTAGTCGTACTCTTCGCGATCCAATCACAATCCAACCGATCTAGTGCCGAACGGATGGCACCTCCGAGTTTAGTGAGTTGTACTACACAACTTGTTCTTGTAGACTCGTGTTGGGCCTCCAAGCGTAGAGGGTTGTAGGACTGTAGCAATTTTCCCTTAAGTGGATGACCTAAGGTTTATCAATCCATGGAAGGCGTAGGATGAAGATGGTCTCTCTCAAACAACCCTGCAACCAAATAACAAAGAGTCTCTTGTGTCCCCAACACACCCAATACAATGGTAAATTGTATAGGTGCACTAGTTCGGCGAAGAGATGGTGATACAAGTGTAGTATGGATAGTAGATATAGGTTTTTGTAGTGCGAACAATAAAAAACAGCAAGGTAGCAAGTAACAAAAGTGAGCATAAATAGTATTGCAATGCTTAGAAACAAGGCCTAGGGTTCATACTTTCGCTAGTGCAATCTCTCAACAATGCTAATATAATTGGATCATATAACCATCCCTCAACGTGCGATAAAGAATCACTCCCAAGTTCCTATTAGCGGAGAACATAAGATAGAAATTATTTGTAGGGTACGAAACCACCTCAAAGTTATCCTTTCTGATCGATCTATTGAGCCATTCCTATAAGTGTCACAAACAGCCCTAGAGTTCGTACTAAAATAACACCATATGATACACATCAACCAACTCTAGTGTCACCTAGATACTCCAATGTCACCACAAGTATCCGTGAGTTGATTACACAATATGCATCAAACAACTTCATAATCATAATATTCAATCCACACAAAGAACTCCAAGGAGCACCCCAACGTTTCTATCGGAGAAAAGATAATGAAAACATGCATCAACCCCTATGCATAGATTACCCCAATGTCACCTCGGGAATCCGCGAGTTGAGTGCCAAAACATATATCAAGTGAATCAATATAATACCCCATTGTCACCACGGGTATTCATATGCAAGACATACATCAAGTGTTCTCAAATCTGAAATATTCAATCCGACAATAACGAAACCTCAAAGGGAAAAGATTTGATTCATCACAACAAGGATAGAGAGGGAAGAAACACCATATGATCCAACTATATTAACAAAGCTTGCGATACATCAAGATCGTGCCATATCAAGAACACGAGAGAGAGAGAGAGATCAAACACATAGCTACTAGTACATACCCTCAGCCTCGAGGGTGAACTACTCCCTCCTCGTCATGGAGACCACCGGGATGATGAAGATGGCCTCCGATGATGATTCCCCCCTCCGGCAGGGTGCCAAAAAAGGGCTGTAGATTAGATCATGGAGGTACAGAGGCTTGCGGCGGCGTAAAAACTCATCTAGGTTAACTTTCGGGGGTTTTTGAATATATATGATTTTTCAGCGTTGGAATCACGCAAAGAGGTGCCACAGGGGGCCCACGAGGCACCAGGGCGCGCCTGGGGGGGTAGGGGCAGGCGCGCCCAGGTGGCTCGTGGGGCCCCTGTGGCTCTTCTGCTACTCATCCGGAGCTTCCTGGGTCTGTTTCCTTCCAGAAAAAATCGTGAAAAAGTTTCGCTGCATTTGGACTTCATTTGATATGGATTTTCTAGAAAACCAAAAACAAGCAGAAAACAACAACTGGCACTGGGCACTAGGTCAATATGTTAGTCCATAAAAATCATATAAAAGTCATATAAAAGTGCACCAAAATCATACAAAACTATAATAAACATGGCATGAATACTTCATAAATTATAGATACGTTGGAGACGTATCAGCATCCCCAAGCTTAATTCCTGCTCGTCCTCGAGTAGGTAAATGATAAAAGAAATAATTTATGAATTGTGAATTCTAGCATAGTGCATAAGTTTGATCAATGATAATTTCAATCACTTTTTCTAGCATCAATATATATCGTAATCAATAGCTCATCTCATAAAACTTCTCATGATCAAGTAGCAAGCTATTCACATGTTTAAAGTATAGGCCATAAACTTTCTTAAAAACTAACAAACTATGTTCTCAGTCATCAAACAATTGCAATTCATCTTATTTTCAGGAAGGGTCTATGTAAGAGCTTTGATCTACAAAATTCCACATACTCAACCATCATTTAGTCTTCCATGATTGCTGACACTCAAAGCATATTTTTAGAACAAACCATTTTAGTCAAACACATAGGAAGATAGGGGCTTAATGTTTTGCCTCCCAACTTATTTATCTCATGGATAATGTCAACAATAATAACTCATGATCACCTATATTCAACTGGATATATGTGCCTGGATCTTTCCTACCACATAATGCTTTCCAACTAAAGAATAAATAGAGCGGAATAGGGATGAACATTAATGACTCTTGCATAAAAGTAAATACAGAAAAGTAAAAGATAGGCCCTTCGCAGAGGGAAGCAGAGGTTGTCATGCGCTTTTTGTTGTTGGATGCACAAGCCCTTAATGCAAAGGAACGTCATGTTATATTGCCCCTTGTGATAGCAACCTTTATTATGCAGTCCGTCGCTTTTATTTCTTTACCATCACAAGTTCGTACAACGCTTATTTTCCCTTGAAATAAAAGATCATACATATTTTAGGAGCAATTTTTATTGCTTTTTGCACCGATGACAACTTACTTGAAGGATCTTATTCAATCCATAGGTAGATATAGTGGACTCTCATGGCAAGAAACTGGGTTTAAGGGTTTTTGGATGCACAAGTAGTATCTCTACTTAGTACGAATTTTTGGCTAGCAAAAGATCCTAAGCAAGCACCACATGTTAGAGGATCCATGACAATATAACTTCTATGTGAATATAAAGAAACATAACTCATTACGTTGTCTTCCTTGTCCAACGTCAACTACTTGATCAAGCTTGAAAATAATTAATGGGGGCTCACAATCATAGAAGATGTCCAAGATAGTATATTTATATGTGAAATTTCTCTTCCTTCAAAATTCTTTCATGAATTGTTCAAGTGACCAATGCTATGTTTGTTAACTTTCAATAAATTTTACCACTTATACTTCTTGTATGTGAAGTCACTACTCCCCATGGGACAAGCATATGAAGCATATAAATTTCAACTTTATGATATTCAATTCATTTCAACATTTTACTGATAGGATATAAGTGAAGAACAAGAGTAAATAACAAACTACTCCAAAAAGATATAAGTGAAGATCAAATGAGTAGTTAAGTAAATAGGTAGCTATGTGAGGACTCTCTCTCATTTAAAATTTTCAGATCTTATTATTTTATTCAAACAGCAAAGAAAACAAAATAAAATGACATTCCAAGAATAGCACACATCATGTGAAGAAGCAAAAACTTAGGCTCAACCAAGACTAACCGATAATTGTTGAAGAAGAAAGGTGGGATGCCTACCGGTGCATCCCCAAGCTTAGATGCTTGAGACTTCTTGAAATATTAATTTGGGATGCCTTGGGCATCCCCAAGCTTGAGCTTTTGTGTCTCCTTAATTCCTCTCATATCATGGCTTCTCCTAAATCTTTAAAAACTTCATCCACACAAAACTCAACAACAACTCGTGAGATAAGTTAGTATAAATCAACTCAAAACCTTAACATTCTCTACTATAGCAAATCACTAAAATTACAATTTAACATTGCATACTGAATGTCTCTGCATATTTAATACTCCTATCCTCAAATAGAATCATTAAACAAGCAAACATATGCAAACAATGCAACTATAACTGAAATCTGCCAAAACAGAACAGTCTGTAAAGGGGGAATAAGAATTCATACTTCCCTAACTCCAAAAATTCTGAAAAATTACCACGTGATAGAGAACTCATGCATGCTTGCTGTGTAAAAATTTCAGATTTTATCATGTTCTGACTATTCAGGAATATTCTGGACATAACAGGAAACTTTCTGTTTTCAAACAGCAACACATGAACTTGCAGACTGAGCATGGTAAAGGCTATAATTGGCATTTTGTTGAACTAAAAGATACAAAACATGATTATTGATAGCAGCAAGCAAATCTCAACAAAATAAAATGACGCTCCAAGCAAAACTCATATTATGTGACGAATAAAAATATAGCTCCAAGTGAGGTTACCGATAATGTTGAAGACGAAAGAGGGGATGCCTTCCGGGGCATCCCCGAGCTTAGTGTGACGCCCCTGCTCGACCGTGCACTAATCATACACGCAAACGTGCACGCTCAAGGTCAGAGACTCACATGAAGATATCACAACACAACTCTAAACTCAAATTTAAACATAAATCTTCATATTATAAACCAGGGGTCACGAGGACCCGAATACATAAGTCATACACACAAATAATATCTGGGTACAGACATAGTTAGTCAAATTTGCCTTAAGAAGGCTAGCACAAATAGCGACACTGATCGAAAAGGCGAAGGCCTCCTGCCTAGGGCATACGAACTACTCCTGGTCGACTGGCTCAACCCAGTAGTATGTGCCTCCGGGACTCTCCTGGTAGTAAGCTCCTGCGGTGGCGTCTGGCTCCGGGACTCCGTCGTCTGATTTCAGCAAGTGGGTATGGGGAAAAGAATAGCAAAGCAACCGTGAGTACTCATCCAAAGTACTCGCAAGACTGACGTCAGAACTATACTAATTATGCATCAGTATCAAAGGAATGGGGCTATATCTTTGGGCTGAACTGCAGAATGCCAGAATAGAGGGGGAGAAGCCTAGCCTATCGAAGACTAGCATCTTGAAGCAATCTTGCAGCATCAGAAGAGAGTAGAACACAGTAGCATATAATAGTGGTTATATAATAGCAACACCCTGAGATCCTTTCTCGACTCTCTGCGAGAAAGCGATCCTGAGAGCAGTATTAACAGTTTAATAATGAATCATCATCAGTTTGTAGTTGTAGTGGATCAGGATACAACTCCGAGCATCCTATTACCGTGGACACGGCTATTTGAATAGATAACTTCCCTGCAGGGGTGCACTACTGTTACCCAACACGCTCGATCACATCTGGTCGGACACACTTGCTGGGTAATGCCCGGCCTCTGGTGATCGACACGACGCAGTCCTACCTAGGCTCAGCAGAGAGGTCAGCACGCCGGTCTAAATCCTAAGTGCGAAGGGGTCTTGGGCCATCGCCCTTTGTACTCCTGCACGTTGCGTGACTCGCCGGGGCCCAGGCGCGACACTGTATACACAGTGACGTAACCAGCCCACCCCAGCAATCAGCCCGCATCTCTGAGCTGTGACGTCTGAAGAGCTTTCGGCTGATACATACGACGTAGAGGGTCCCATAACCATTATCCCACGTGGTGGTAGTGCGTATAGGTCCAACGACCCACTCAGATCAAATACCCAAATCCATTAGGCGTATTTAGTAGCTCGCTGAGACGAACAGGATTCCTGTCGCTCCGACTTGGTAACACACGGCTCGCGGGTGCTATTGGAGCCGACTCGTCTTTATCAAATGACAGTAGTAAAGTCAAAGTACCCGTGTGTCCAAGGTATCGAGAAGGAATCCGAGGAATCACCCTTGATGGATTCCCACTAGAAGTATCGGTCAAGGTGAACCCGGAGGAATCACCCTCGATGGATTCACACAAGAGGAGTTGCACGACGGAAGCTTTATCGGAGGTGATGAAAGAGGAATCACCCTCGGTAACCCACAACCGGATAGTTCTTCTACAGAGGCATCATCGGAAGTGAGATAAGAGGTATCACCCTCGGCACTCGGTGGTAGCTCTGCAGAGTCGAGCAACTTAGGGGAATGTGCGGTGATGTGTTGGTCTCAGCCCGACGATCACTCTGATCGGGGCACTGGAATCTAAGCGGGGCAACTAAGACAAGTAAGAGGGGCCACAGGTGGTTTACCACCAACTTATACTAAGCATTTTTAGGAAAGCATGTAAAGTATCAGTGGCAGGATACAAAAACAGGCTATGCATCAGAATAGGAATTATCGGAACAGTAGCAGGGGCAATTCTAATGCAAGAATAAGAGGGAAAGAGTAGGAGATATCTAGATGATCAAGGGGTTTTGCTTGCCTGGAAGCTCTGCTGAGAGGGGCTGGTCGTCCGAAGGCTGCTCATCTGGAGCGTAGTCGTACTCAGCTACGTCGGCGGCGGTCTCGGCGTCTATCGGGAGAGAAGGAGGGGGAAGAAACAATAAATTCACGGCAACGATGCAACAACGATGCATGACATGCCTAAATGATATGCAGAGGTGATATATTGCCTATCTAAACATTTTAGAGGAATTAGGAATTTATTTGGATTTATTTTATCAAGGTTATGCACTATTCATCTATCGAATACGGGCAAAAAGTTCCATGTTCAGTATGTTAGAGGGGTGTGGCAGGTATGGGGGTGGCATATTCGGATTCTTCATATTTTTCTGATCATTTTTCATATATAAATTATTTTCATCCGAGTTACGGTTTATTTTATATGATTTTTCAAAGTTTTATTGAATTTCTGAAATTTCTGGATTAATTATATTTCGAAAATATTAAATATTAAAATGCTAAATGCACCCAGCACAGTGTACACAGAAGTGTACACAGTGGCTGGCCAGTGGGCCAGGTTGACTGGGTCAACGGTTCAGTAAACGGCCAGCCCACTAAGGCTGACATATGGGGCATGCTGGCTGAGTCAGCAGCTGACTTAGCCAGGCTTATCCGTTAGAACAGTGGCTGGCCCCACCTGTCATAGACAGTGGGGTTAACAGCGTTTAAATTTAACTAAAGAGTGATTAGTTAGTGGTGGGCCCTACTGTCAGTGACTATTAGGTTAATTTAAATTAGTGTTTAATCTAACCCGAGTTAATTAGTGAGCGGGGCCCGCCTGTCAGCCGCACAGAGGCGTGGTTAGGGTCTAATCACGCCTGACACGTCAGCCGGCCGGCGTTTAGCTGCCGGCGACCATTTCCGAGGCGGCGCGGCTCAGGCACTCGCCGGAAATCGTGCTCCGGCCACCATTTCGCGTGCGCGAGGCGGCGTTCGAAAGAGGGGAGCGAGGCGTGTCGCGTGGTGCTACCGGCTGGTCTCGGGGAGGCCCTAAACGACGGCGGCGTCGACCGCGGCGGACGCCGGAGTTCGGCCGCGATCGGTATCGACGAAAGAGGCCACGGGAAGGAGACCTAGCAGCACGGGCGGCCTCAGCGAGGTGCACTGAGCACCTTCCCATGCTCGGGCGAGCATGACAGCGACTACCGCGTCAGCGGCGAGCTACGCGGCGGAGCTGGGTTCGGACGGCGATGATAGAGGCGGCTACGAGCGCGGAGAGAGAGGGGAAAGAGAGGGGAAACGCGCGCAAGCTCACCGGGAGCCTATAGGTGAGCAAAGTGGGCGCGGGGGAGGCTCGAGGTAGCCGGATTCGTCGTCGGCGTTCGTCGGTGCAGAGGAAGAAGAAGAGCTCGTGGGGCTCGCTACGGCGGCTCCCGACTCCAATGGCTTGGCGCAGGCGGCGTAGCGGACGGCGGCGATGCTCTACGACATGTCGGCGAGGCGTGGGGTCGACAGAGAGCGCGGGATCGACGGCGGCGGTGATGGGAGCTTTCGGGCAAGCTCGTGCGGGAGCGATGGAGAGAGCGAGGGGGAATCTGGGGGTAGCTAGGGTTTCGGGGGAGGGGAAGATGACCTGGGGTGGCCTTATCCACGTCGGGGAGACGACGGATGAACGACGTGTGGCGATCGGCGTTCGGGCGCGCGCGCGTTAACACGGAGGCGGGAGGAAGGAGATGACTAGCGAGGCCGGCCGGGCCTGCACTGTTTGACTTAGGCCCGTAGGCACAGTAGCGCTTAGGCTTTTCTTTTTCTTTTGTCTGATTTCTGATTTTATTTCTGTTTTGTAAATTGTTAGGCCACCATTTGAGTTTTGTAAAATATGTAACTTAGCTCAATAATTACAATGCAATATTAACTACTACCAGAAATTGGTTTGGAGATAATATGATTTCATTTGCAATTTTATTAAATAAAATGGGATTAAATATTGTTGTTTGGTACTATTTTAGGATGTTAGACTCATCTAGGGGTTTTAGGTGATGTTGTTTTTCTTAACATAATTAGTTATGGATTATTTGCTAATTAATGAACATTTTTGTTTCCAAATTGGAACAACTTTTATTTTCACTTTAAATTTGAATTTCAATTTGAATTGGAATTTGAAATGAGATATCATGCAAATGATGATCAAGCACTATTAAGCATAATGACTTGGCATTATCAAAAGTTGATCACTGTAGCTTAATTACATGGGGTGTTACACTTAGTTGCTTGGGTCTTCCTTGAATATTACCTTGGGGTGCCTTGGGCATCCCCAAGCTTTGGGTCTTGCCACTCCTTATTATCCTCATATCGATATCTCACCCAAAACTTGAAAACTTCAATCACACAAAACTTAACGGAACTTGTGAGATAGGTTAGTATGATAAAAGTAAATCATCCACTTAGGTACTATCAAGACAAGATTCATAATTGTTCTCACATAATGCCTACTGTAGTCTATCATTTCCACAATTTATATTACTCAATATAAGCTATGGAAACACTAAAACAAGCAAACTATGCACCGAAGACAGAATCTGTCAAAAACAGAGCAGCATGTAGTGAGCGAGTTAAAAACCATACTTATGTACCTCCAAAAATTCTGAAAAATTAGGACAACGTAACAAATTTGTAGCCCAATACTGTGTAAAAATTTAAAAAAAATTCACGCTCCAGTACAGAATAGAAATTCCAGCACTGGACGCAAAAGTTTCTGTTTTTGCACAGAATCAAATCAACAAGCATCCACACTATCCCAAAGGCTTTACTTGGCACATTATTGAAAGAAAACATATAAAACATGATTACTACAGTAGCTTAATCATGTGAACACACAAAAACAGTAGGTATAAATGTTGGGTTGTCTCCCAACAAGCGATTTTCTTTAATGCCTTTTTAGCTAGGCATGATGATTTCAATGATGCTCACATAGAAGTAAAGAATTGAAACATAACGGGAGCATCATGAATCATATGTTCCTCTCTCATAATAATTTTCAGTAGCATCATGAATGGATTCATCAATTTAGCTATCACATAAAGCATTCTTTTCATGATACATAAGCATAGAATTTTTATTACTCTCCACACAAGCAATTTTCTTCTCATTCATAATAGTGGGAGTATCGTATAAAACTCGAATACTATAAATTGTTTCCACATTAAAAGAGTGATGTTCAGTAAAAGGATTTTCATAATTATAACCAGTATTATAATAATAATCATCACTATTTTTCATAACATAAGTATCATCACAATAATCATCATAGATAGGAGGATGTCATCATCATAATAAATTTGATCATTCAAAGTAGGGGGGCTAAAAAGATCATCTTCATTAAGTATAGCATCTCCAAGCTTGGGACAAACATTAATTGCAGCAAATAAATTCTCAAACATGTCATTCTCATCAAACATAGCATCCCCAAGCTTGTGGCTTGGCATATTATTAGTATAATCACCATTATCATCAATAGTATGAATAGCACCAATAGTATAACAATTATTATCATCACAATTTTCTAAGTTGGTGCCAAAAAGATTTTCAAGATTATAAGAAGTATCATTATTTTCCCAATCATAATCATCATAATGAGTAATAGGCATAATAAAACCATCCTCAATAGTTCCTTCGGACATTGTAACATAAGACAAAGAAGCAATATCATCATCAAGTATATCATCTTCCACAATTATTTTTGATTCACTCTCATGAGGCACAACAATAATAGGAGCAACATTATTTGGGAGGGATACCTTTTTACCTCTACTCTTTCTTCTTTTCTTCTTCTTCACCACATCATGTGTGGGTTTAATCAATTTTTCCGATCTTCTTATTGATGAGATTGGTTGAATAGGAAGCTCCTCCTCGTCACCAATTTCATCATGATAGACAATAGGAGGGAAAGTGGAAATCTTTACCCTTTCATTAGTGTTCCTTTTATATTTTATTAGTTTTCCCGTCTTTCTATAGTTGGCAATATAAGCATTCTCATTGCAATTTACCATACAAAACATATAGATTTCCTTTAGATTAGTTTCAATGTCATCCGTGAGAATGAATACTTCAAACCAACTATTTTTATGTGACAATTCCTCACACCCCAAGAATAGATAAAGCTCATTATATAGTTCGAGGGCGGTCAAGTCTTTACAATATTTAGCCATGATTCGATCATGAAAAAGTATGCATTGAAAATTAAGGTGACCAACTTTATTGCAAAGTTCACAAGTAATAGGATAAAGAGAACATAATTTTGTAGCAAATTCATCTATCACTTTGAGCAAAAAATTGGTTCTATCATGTTTATGCTTCTTACAAAATCTATCATCCCTATAAGGCATGTCTTCACAAACTTTATGCACTCCACAAAAATTGGCATGCTTATAAGAAACATTTTTGTCATGACTAGTGCAATCATAATTAGTATTTTGGATATTCATAGAATTCATACTAACAACATTGCAATCATGCTCATCGTTCATGGATTTTATGCCAAACATTTTATTGAATTCTTCTTCTATCAATTGAGCACAATTTTCCGATCCATCATTTTCAAGAAAGACATGATAAAGACGAATAATATGAGGCAAACTCAATTCCATTTTTTCTGTAGTTTTCTTTTATAAACCAAACTAGTGATAAAACAAGAAACTAAAAGATTCAATTGCAAGATCTAAAGATATACCTTTAAGCACTCACCTCCCCGGCAACGGCGCCGGAAAAGAGCTTGATGTCTACTACACAACTTGTTCTTGTAGACTCGTGTTGGGCCTCCAAGCGCAGAGGTTTGTAGGACAGTAGCAATTTTCCCTCAAGTGGATGACCTAAGGTTTATCAATCCGTGGGAGGCGTAGGATGAAGATGGTCTCTCTCAAACAACCCTGCAACCAAATAACAAAGAGTCTCTTGTGTCCCCAACACACCCAATACAATGGTAAATTGTATAGGTGCACTAGTTCGGCAAAGAGATGGTGATACAAGTGTAGTATTGATAGTAGATATAGGTTTTTGTAGTGCGAACAATAAAAAAACAGCAAGGTAGCAAGTAACAAAAGTGAGCATAAACAGTATTGCAATGCTTAGAAACAAGGCCTAGGGTTCATACTTTCGCTAGTGCAATCTCTCAACAATGCTAATATAATTGGATCATATAACCATCCCTCAACGTGCGATGAAGAATCACTCCCAAGTTCCTATTAGCGGAGAACATAAGATAGAAATTGTTTGTAGGGTACGAAACCACCTCAAAGTTATCCTTTCTGATCGATCTATTGAGCCATTCCTATAAGTGCCACAAACAGCCCTAGAGTTCGTACTAAAATAACACCATATGATACACATCAACCAACTCTAATGTCACCTAGATACTCCAATGTCACCACAAGTATCCGTGAGTTGATTATACGATATGCATCAAACAACTTCATAATCATAATATTCAATCCACACAAAGAACTCCAAGGAGCACCCCAAAGTTTCTATCGGAGAAAAGATAATGAAAACGTGCATCAACCCCTATGCATAGATTACCCCAATGTCACCTCGGGAATCCGCGAGTTGAGTGCCAAAACATATATCAAGTGAATCAATATAATACCCCATTGTCACCACGGGTATTCATATGCAAGACATACATCAAGTGTTCTCAAATCTGAAATATTCAATCCGACAATAACGAAACCTCAAAGGGAAAAGATTTGATTCATCACAACAAGGATAGAGAGGGAAGAAACACCATATGATCCAACTATATTAACAAAGCTCGCGATACATCAAGATCGTGGCATATCAAGAACACGAGAGAGAGAGAGAGATCAAACACATAGCTACTAGTACATACCCTCAGCCCCGAGGGTGAACTACTCCCTCCTCGTCATGGAGACCGCCGGGATGAAGAAGATGGCCTCCGGTGATGATTCCCCCCTCCGGCAGGGTGTCGAAAAAGGGCTGTAGATTAGATCGTGGAGGTACAGAGGCTTGCAGCGGCGTAAAAACTCATCTAGGTTAGCTTTCGGGGGTTTCTGAATATATATGATTTTTCAGCGTTGGAATCACGCAAAGAGGTGCCACAGGGGGCCCATGAGGCACCAGGGCGCGCCTGGGGGGGCAGGCGCGCCCAGGTGGCTCGTGGGGCCCCTGTGGCTCTTATGCTGCTCCTCTGAAGCTTCTTGGGTCTGTTTCCTTCCAGAAAAAATCGACAAAAAGTTTCGTTGCATTTGGACTTCATTTGATATGGATTTTCTGGAAAACCAAAAACAAGCAGAAAACAGCAACTGGAACTGGGCACTAGGTCAATATGTTAGTCCATAAAAATAATATAAAAGTGCACCAAAATCATACAAAACTATAATAAACATGGCATGAATATTTCATAAATTATAGATACGTTGGAGACGTATCAGCATCCCCAAGCTTAATTCCTGCTTGTCCTCGAGTAGGTAAATGATAAAAGAAATAATTTATGAAGTGTGAATGCTAGCATAGTGCATAAGTTTGATCAATGATAATTTCAATCACTTTTTCTAGCATCAATATATATCATAATCAATATCTCATCTCATAAAACTTCTGGAAGCTTCCTGGTACAATACCGAAAAAAACCGAACTTTTCCCGAAACCCTGAAAACAACTTTCCATATATAAATCTTTACCTCTCGACCATTCCAAAACTCCTCGTGACATCCGGGATCTCATCTGGGACTCCGAACAACATTAGATTACCAACATCAAAATATCCCAATACTACTCTAGCGTCAACGAACGTTAAGCATGCGACCCTGCGGGTTCGAGAACTATGTAGACATGACCGAGACACCTCTCCGGTCAATAACCAATAGCGGAACCTGGATGCCCATATTGGTTCCTACATATTCCACGAAGATCTTCATCCGTTGAACCATGACGTCGAGGATTCGGTTAATCCCGTATGTAATTCCCTTTGTCTAGCGATATGTTACTTTCCCGAGATTCGATCGTAGGTATCTCCATACCTAGTTCAATCTCGTTACCGGCAAGTCTCTTTACTCATTTCGTAATACAAGATCCCGTGACTAACTCATTAGCCACATTGCTTGCAAGCTCTTTACGATGTTGTATTACATAGAGGGCCCAGAGATATCTCTCCGTCATACGGAGTGACAAATCCCAGTCTCAATCCATGCCAACCCAACAGACACCTTCGGAGATACCTGTAGAGCACCTTTATGATCACCCAGTTACGAAGTGACGTTTGATAGCACACAAGGTATTCCTCCGGCATCCGGGAGTTGCATGATCTCATGGTCTTAAGAATAGATACTTGACATGAAGAAAACTATAGCAATAAACTTAAGTGATACGATCATATGCTAAGCTTACGGTTGGGTCTTGTCCATCACATCATTCTCCTAATGATGCCCGTTATCAAATGACAACTCATGTCTATGGTTAGGAAACCTTAACCATCTTTGATCAACGAGCTAGTCTAGTAGAGGCTCACTAGGGACACGGTGTTGTTTATGTATCCACACATGTATTTAAGTTTCCGGTTAATACAATTCTAGCATGAATAATAAACATTTATCATGAACAAGGAAATATGATAATACCCAATTTATTATTGCCTCTAGGGCATATTTCCAACAAAGGTGACATGGCCAGAAGGCACCTTTGTGCAGACAATCAAGGTTTGGCAGCGAGACTGGTTTTACATCACCGAGCTACCCGCCGAAAACCAAACGGAGGTCCTTGCCATCATGGCCGAGCCTTAGAAGAGGCTTGTATCCTGGACGAAGAAGGGCCTTGATTGGGGGAACCCGGACGAGGTGGAGGCGCTCCAAAAGAGGATTAAATCGATGATCGGGAAAGGCATCAGGCTGGTGGACGTGATCCAAGTCATGCTCCATCGCCGCAATCTTCCCCTCCAACTTAGGGCCAGTCTGATGTGGCTTTACAAGCCAAAGGGTGAAGCGCCCGTGCAGAAATTCTTCTGCACCAACCTCGACGGTATGTGGACGGCGCTCTTCAAGCCGTCCAAGAATAAATTCCCCAAGGCGGGAGAAGACTGCGGCCTTGAAGCCGCTGATGGTCCATCCGAGGTAAAATAGTTTACTTGTTCTGTTATTATCCCATCAATATCTTCCAACTTCTTAGCAAAGTAATTAAGCTCTTTTTCTCATGATCAGGGCTGGTTCATACGTCTCCAACGTATCTATAATTTTTGATTGTTCCATGCTATTATAGTATCAATCTTGGATGTTTTATATGCAATTATATGCCATTATATATCATTTTTTGGGACTAGACTATTAACCCAGTGCCTAGTGCCAGTTGTTGTTTTCTGCTTGTTTTTGCCTTTTCAGAAAATCATTATCAAAAAGTGTCCAAACGAGAAAAAAACTTTGGATTAATTTTTCCTGGACCAGAAGAGACCCAGGAAGCTTCGGGAGAAGACCAGAAGAGTCATGAGGAGGCGACAAGCCTGGAGGGCGCGCCCCAAGGGGGTGGCCGTGCCCCCAAGGCTTGTGGGCCCCTCGTGTCACTTCTTGACCTAATTCCTTAGCTATAAATTCACAAATATTTCCAAACCAACGGGGAGACAGAAGAGAAAACCTTTCCGCTGCCGCAAGCCTCTGTTCTTCCGCGATCCCATCTGCAGGCCTTTTTCAGTACTCTGCCGGAGGGGGGATCGATCATGGAGGGCTTCTACATCAACCTTGCTGCCCTTCCGATGATGTGTGAGTAGTTTACCGCAGACCTACGGGTCCATAGCTAGTAGCTAGATGGCTTCTTCTCTCTCTTTGATCTTCAATACCATGTTCTCCTCGATGTTCTTGGAGTTCTATCCGATGTAATCTTGTTTTGCGGTGTGTTTGTTGGGATCCGATGAATTGTAAGTTTATGATCAGACTATTCATGAGAAATATTTGAGTCTTCTCTGAACTCTTTTATGCATGATTGTTATAGCTTTGTATTTCTCTCCGATCTATCGATTTGGTTTGGCCTACTAGATTGATTTATCTTGCCATGGGAGAGGTGCTTTGTGATGGGTTCAATCTTGCGGTGCTCAATCCCAGTGATAGAAGGGGACATGACACATATTTGTATTGTTGCCATTAAGGATAAAAAGATGGGGTTTAATCATATTGCTTGAGTTTGCTTTGTCTACATCATGTCATCTTGCTTAAGGCGTTACTCTGTTTCATACTTAATACCCTACATGCATGCTGGATAGCGGTCGATGGGTGGAGTAATAGTACTAGATGCAGGCAGGAGTCGGTCTACTTGTCTCGGACGTGATGCCTATATACATGATTGTTGCCATGAATCCGTCATAATTATTTGCTTTTCTATCAATTGCCCAACAGTAATTTGTTTACCCACCGTATGCTATGTGTTCAAGAGAGAAGCCTCTAGTGAAAACTATGGCCCCCGGTCTACTTTATCATATATTAAAAACCTAAAAATACCTTGCTGCAATTTATTTACTTTTATTTTTATTAGTATTTTAGTTTATCTATTTACCTCGAAAAGATTTAATCCTTGCAAATAACCGCTAAGGGGATTGACATATTTGCATTGGGTGCAAGTGTTTGCTCTTGTGTGTGCAGGTGCGCTTAACGAAATTTTGCTTGGTTCTCCTACTGGATTGATAAGCTTGGTTCTTAACTGAGGGAAATACTTATCTCTAGGGTACTGCATCATCCTCTCCTCTTCGGGGAAATACCAACGCAGACTACAAGTAGCAGGAAGAATTTCTGGCGCCGTTGCCGGGGAGACATCATCAAAATTACCAAGTACCTTCGCACAAACTATCATTGACTTGCATTTATTTTATTTTCCTGTTATTTGCATTTGCCTCTCGTTTTCATCTCCCCCACTTCTATTTTTTTAATAAAAACATTAAAAAAATATTATTTGCTAGTTTGCTAGTTTGCTTCACCGCTATGGCTAGTTCTTCGCTTGTTACTATTACCCCTGAAAATGAAGTGCTTAATTTTAAACAAAGGGGAGGAGAAAATTTAAAAGATGCTTGGTATAGGATTTGCGATGCTCAAAATATATCAAATCGTAAGCAATCCACTACCGTTCTTCTTCGAAATTTTTATGTTGGAATTACTACTTGGTATAGATTTGTGCTTGACACTATTACTGGAGGAATTTTTTTAATGTGTCCCACTTTGGATGTTTTCAATGCTACGGGAAATTTAGTGGGTTCACCCCCTATCATTATTAATGAAACGGCATTGACTTTGGAGCATGTTATGCAAAGGTTAGAAGCTATACAAAATAAAATGCCTACTATTGAACATGTTGAAAATTTAGATAGAAAGTTCCATAATCATATTACTCAATTTGGTTCTAAGGTGGGGATTGCTTTGAAAACTTTAAAGGAAAAGGAACCGATAATTAACGAAAGGATAGAACAAAGCCCCGCTAGAATTAACAAGTTAGAAAAGATTATCAATAACTTAGGTTCCGCCTTTTCCTCCGCTAAAAACATTGATAGGACTCCTCCAAATAAAAATTGCAAGTTTATATATGTTCCTAAGATTAAGGGTGCTACCTCTAGTAAAGGGAGTGAGGATCTTAAAATGATTAGCGTGCACCCCAATTTCATTGATGTAATTAAGGAACATATCCATAAAAGCAAAATTCTTGATTTAGTACCTAGAAGTGTGATGATGAGAAACTCCTATGTTAAATCTACTAGAAAAAATGGATGTGTAATTGAGGAGTTGGAAACCAAGGATGACAACACTTGAAACTATGCATTATGCCTAGCTAGGGGCATAAAACAATAGCGCTTGTTGGGAGGTAACCCAATGAATAAAATAAATTTTTGTTTTTACCTTCTGTTTTTGAGTGTTTGCACAATTATAGCTTCTGTTATGATTGTATTTTTATGTTTTAATTAGTGTTTGTGCCAAGTAATGCCTTTGGGATGATTTGGAAGATAGTATGATAGATGCTGTTGGAAAACAGAAACTTTTGCATCCAGTGATGGAATTTGGTTTTTCGCTGGAGCGTCAGAACTTTCTGAATTTTTTACACAGTATTGATATATGAATTTCTCACGTTGTCCTAATGTTTCAGAATTTTTGGAGTTACAGAAGTATGACCATAATTCAGATCTTTACAGACTGTTCTGTTTTAGACAGATTCTGTTTTTGTTGCATAGTTTGCTTATTTTGATGAATCTATGGATCGTATTGGGGGGTATGAGTCATGGAGAAGTTGGAGTACAGTATCATTATGCCAATATTAAATATGAATCAATTTACCACAGTACCTAAAGTTTGAGATTTGTTTGTTATACTAACGGATCTCATGAGGTTTCTGTTGAGTTTTGTGTGCTGAAGTTTTCAAGTTTTGGGTGAGACTACGATGGATAACGGAATAAGGAGCGGCAAGAGCCTAAGCTTGGGGATGCCCAAGGCACCCCAAGGTAATATTCAAGGAAGACTCAAGCGTCTAAGCTTGGGGATGCCCCGGATGGCATCCCCTCTTTCGTCTACAATCTATCGGTAACTCACTTGGAGCTATATTTTTATTCATCACATGATATGTGTTTTACTTGGAGCGTCTTGTGATATAGTTTGTTTGCTTTTTAGTTTGTCACAATCATCTTTGCTGAACACACCTTTTTGAGAGGGACACACATTATTCGGGATTTGTTAAAATACTCTATGTGCTTCACTTATATCTTTTGAGCTAGGCAGTTGCTCTAGTGCTTCACTTATATCTTTTAGAGCACGGCGGTGGTTATATTTTAAAGAAATAGTTGCACTCTCATGCTTCACTTATATCTTTTTGAGAGTCTCATGATTAGCAATGGTAATACGCACGGGTTATGAATTTGGTCCTGATATGATAGGTATTCAAGAGGGATATAATAAAAACTTTCATGTAGATCACTGAATATGATAAGTTTGATTCCTTGCAATAGTTTTGCGATATTAAGATGGTAATATGTGGGAGGTATTAGTAGATAATTGTGGATTAGTAAGAATATTGGTGTTAAGGATTGTGATTCCCGAAGCATGCTCATATGATCTGTCGTTATGCTAAGAAGTTGGAGCATGATTTATTGTTGATTGTCTACCTTATGAGTGGCGGTCGGGGACGAGCGATGGACCTTGTCCTACCAATATATCCCTCTAGGGGCATGCGTAGTAGTACATTGCTTCGAGGGCTAATAAACTTTCACAATAAGTATGTGAGTCCATGGATTATACGCACTCTCACCCTTCCGCAATTTGCTAGCCTCTTCGGTACTGTGCATTGCCCTTTCTCACATCGAGAGTTGGTGCAAACTTCGCCGGTGCATCCAAACCCCGTGATATGATACGCTCTATCACACATAAGCCTCCTTATATCTTCCTCAAAACAGCCACCATACCTACCTATCATGGCATTTCCATAGCCATTCCGAGATATATTGCCATGCAACTTCCACCGTTCCGTTTTTATGACACAAATCGTCATTGTCATATTGCTTTACATGATCATATAGTTGACATAGTATTTGTGGCTCAGCCACCGTTCATCATTTTTTATACATGTTACGCTAGCATCATTGGACATCCTGGTACACTGCCAGAGGCATTCATATAGAGTCATATTTTTGTTCTAGTATCGAGTTGTAATGTTGAGTTGTAAGTAAATAAAAGTGTGATGATCATCATTATTAGAGCATTGTCCCAGTGAGGAAAGGATGATGGAGACCATGATTCCCCCACAAGTCAGGATGAGACTCCGGACAAAAAAAAAGAGGCGAAAAAGAGCCATGAAAAAAAATGAGAGAAAAAGAGAGATGGGGCAATGTTACTATCCTTTTTCCACACTTGTGCTTCAGAGTAGCACCATGTTTTTCATATAGAGAGTCTCCTATTTTTTCACTTTCACATACTAGTGGGAATTTTTCATTATAGAACTTGGCTTCTATATTCCGATGATGGGCTTCCTCAAATGCCCGAGGTCTTCATGAGCAAGCAAGTTGGATGCACACCCACTTAGTTTTCATGTTGAGCTTTCATACACTTATAGCTCTTAGTGCATCCGTTTCATGGCAATCCCTCCTCCTCGCATTGACATCTCTGCCACTTGTGAGCTGCGTTGGGATTTCCCCGAAGAGGAGGGGAGATGCAGTACAGTAGAGATAAGTATTTCCCTCAGTTATGAAACCAAGGTTATCAATCCAGTAGGAGAATCACGCAACACCTCGTTAGCAATACCTGCACACAAAACAACAAATCCTTGCACCCAACGCAAACAAGGGGTTGTCAATCCCTTGGCGGTTAATTGCAAGATTAAATTGTATGATGATAGATAGATAGATAGATTGAACTAAAATATAAAATAAAATAAATAAAGTAAAAGTGCGGCAAGGTATTTTTATGATTTTTAATATATGATTTGGATGGACCCAGGGGCCATAGTTTTCACTAGAGGCTTCTCTCATGAAAATAGCATACGGTGGGTGAACAAATTACTGTTGGGAAATTGATAGAAAAGCAAATAATCATGACGATATCCAAGGCAATGATCATGTATATAGGCATCATGTCCGAGACAAGTCGACCGACTCCTGCCTACATCTACTACTATTACTCCACACATCGACCGCTATCCAGCATGCATCTAGTGTATTAAGTCCATAAAGAACGGACTAACGCCTTAAGCAAGATGACATGATGTAGACAAAGTACACTCACACATGAATAAACCCCATCTTTTTACCCTTAATAGCAATGATACATACATGTCATGTCTCTTTCTGTCATTGGGATTAAGCACCGCAAGATCGAACCCATTACAAAGCACCTCTCCCATTGCAAGATAAATCAATCTAGTTGGCCAAACCAAATCAATAGATCAGAGAGAAATACAAAGCTATAATAATCATGCATAAAAGAGTTCAGAGAAGACTCAAATAATATTCATGGATAATCTGATCATAAACTCACAATTCATCGGATCCCAATAAACACACCGCAAAAAGTGATTACATCGGATAGAACTCCAAGAACATCGAGGAGAACATTGTATTGAAGATCAAAAAGAGAGAAGAAGCCATCTAGCTACTAACTATGGACCCGAAGGTCTGTGGTAAACTACTCACGCATCATCGGAAGGGCAGCAAGGTTGATGTAGAGCCCCTCCGTGATCGATTCCCCCTCCGGCGGAGTACCGGAAAAGGCCTCCAGATGGGATCTCTCTTGAACAGAAGCTTGCGGCGGCGGAAAAAGTATTTCGTGGACTCCTCTGTTGGTTTCCCGATTTTAGAGAATTTATAGTGGTGGAATTAGGTCAAAAGGGGCAGAGGTGGGCCCACGAGGCACCAGGGCGCGCCTGCCCCCCCAGGCGTGCCCTGGTGGCTTGTGGCCACCTCCTATGGCTTCTGGCTTCCTCCCGAAGCTTCTAGTGTCTCTTATGTCCAGAAAAAAATCTCCAAAAAGTTTCGTGGCATTTGGACTTCGTTTGGTACTGATATTCTGGAAAACCAAAAACAGGCAAAAAAACAGCAACTGGCACTGGGCACTAAGTTAATAGGTTAGTCCCAAAAAATGATATATAATTGATGTAAATGTATATTGAAACATCCAAGATTGATAATATAATAGCATGGAACAATCAAATTATAGATACGTTGGAGACGTATCAAGCATCCCCAAGCTTAATTCCTGCTCGTCCTCGAGTAGGTAAATGATAAAAACAGAATTTTTGATGTGGAATGCTACCTATCATATTCATCATATATTCTTTTCTTTGTAGCATGGACATTTGGACTTGAATGATTCAAAGCAATAGTCTATAGTTGTACATGAAGACATAAATACTCAAGCATACTAACAAGCAACCATGTCTTTCAAAATATCAACACTAAAGAAATTTATGCCTAGCCCATTATGCTCAATCATTGATCCATTCAAGAAACACACTCAATATTAGCTACACACAATGCACAAGTATGACAATAGTGCTCTCTAGTTGGTGCTTTATAAGAGAAGATGGAGACTCAAAATAAAAATAAAAATTGCATAAAAGTAAATAGATAGGCCCTTCGCAGAGGGAAGAAGAGATTTGCAAATGTGCCAGAGCTCAAAGCTTAAATTAGAGAGATAAAATTGTTTTTGAGAGGCATGCTTTTCCTGTCAACGAAAACGACCGAGAATTCCCAATATCTTCCATGCTAGACACATCATAGGCGGATCCCAAATAGAAAATAAAGTTTATTTCCTTTCCACCATTCTTTCACAATCCATGGCTAGCCGTATCCACGGGTGCCCTCCATACCAACACTTTCCAAGGAATTTTGTTGTTATTAATTTTTGATTCATTGTGGAACTGGGCATCCCTATTACCAGCCACTCTCTCATGCAATGACAAGTGAATAAACACTCATCGTGAGAATAACACACCTAGCATGGAAAATATTGGCCACCCCCGCCGCTTCATGAGCGGTACGGGCACACAAAACGGAAAATTATTTTGAAAATTAGAGTTGGCACATGCAAATTTACTTGGAACGGCATGGAAATACCGCATATAGGTAGATATGGTGGACTCATTTGGCACAACTTGGGTTTAAGGAGTTTGGATGCACAAGCAGTATTCCCGCTTAGTACAAATGAAGGCTAGCAAATAGATTGAGAAGCAACCAACCAAAAAGCGAAAACGGTCATAAACATGCATTGAACATAACTAACACCGAATAATGCACCATAAGTAGGATATAGTTTCTTTGCATAACTATTGACTTAATGTGCATGCATAGGGAATCACAAACCTTAACACTAATATTCTTACTAAATCACAATTACTCACTAACATGACTCACATATTATCATCTCCATATCGCAAAACTATTGCAAGGAATCACATTTATCATATCCAATGATCTATATGAAAGTTTTTATTATATCCCTCTTGAATATTCATCACTTTGGGACCAAATTCATATCTTGTGCAAATTACCATTACTATTATCAACTCTCAAAAAGATATAAGTGAAGCATGAGAGTGCAAATATTTTTTCAAAATTTTAATCTTATCAACTCTCAAAATAATATAAGTGAAGCATGAGAGTTTAAATATTTCTTCAAAATATAGCCACCGCCGTGCTCAAAAAGATTTAAGTGAAGCACTAGAGCAACTGCCTAGCTCAAAAAAATTAAGTGAAGCACATAGAGTATTCTAACAAATCATGATAAACGTGTGGCTCTCTCAAATTGGTGTGTCCAGCAAAGACGATTGTGACAAACTAAAAAGCAAACAAAGCAAAGACTCATATAATACACGACGCTCCAAGCAAAACACATATCATGTGACGAATAAAAATATAGCTCCAAGTAAAATTACCGATGGTTGGTTGAAGAAAGAGGGGATGCCTTCCGGGGCATCCCCAAGCTTAGACGCTTGAGTCTTCCTTGAATATTACCTTGGGGTGCCTTGGGAATCCCCAAGTTTAGGCTCTTGCCACTCCTTATTCCTTCATCCATCGTGATCTCACCCAAAACTTGAAAACTTCAATCACACAAAACTCAACAAAACCTTCGTGAGATCTGTTAGTATAACAAAATAAAGCACTACTTTAAGTACTGTTGCAAACCCATTCATATTCTATTTTTGCATTATACCTACTGTATTCTAACTTCTCCATGGCTTATACCCCCCGATACAATCCATAGTTTCATCAAAACAAGCAAGCAATGCATCCAAAATAGAATCTGTCAAAAAACAGAACAGTCTGCAGAGATCTATTTAAAAGCCATACTTCTGTAACTCCAAAAAATCTGAAAAAATAGGACAACGTGGTCAATTCATATACCAATACTGTGTAAAAATTTCAGATTTTTCTGACGCTCCAGTACAGAACTAAACTCCAGCACTGGACGCAAAATTTTCTGTTTTCCAAACAGCATCAATTATACTATCTTCCAAATCATCCCAAAGGCTTTACTTGGCACAAACACTAATTAAAACACAAAAAACACAATCATAACAGTATAATAAATGTGAAAACACACAATAACAGAAAAAATTAAAAATTTATTTTATTCATTGGGTTGCCTCCCAACAAGCGCTATTGTTTTATGCCCCTAGCTAGGCATAATGCATAGTTTTAAGTATTGTCATATTTCTTCTCCTTATCCAAAGATGTACTTTCATCAAAGAGTTTTTCAAAGGTAATATGAAACACATCATCCATAGAAATTTTAGCATTAGCAAGTTGTCCATCTGTAAATCCCTCTTGATTACCGGCTACAATCCAAGAGTATTGTCCATTAACACTATTGAAAACTTGTTGGATTATATTCAAAGGAGGAACTTCTTTTTTAATATTCTCATCAAAGATGTGGTCATTGCGGAACAAATACCTCAACAATTAATCATTATTATAAATGATCTCATCTATTACCGGTTTTTCACGGTTCATACCATAAAAATCAAAGATCTCCCTAGCTTCTCGCACTATATGATCAAATTCATTCATGAGAACAAGGGTAGCTATTTTCTTAGCTCTAGGATCTTTTATAACCGGTAACTCATAAAACAATCTTTGCAAAGTACGATGGGTGTGAATAAATCTTCTTTCAAGTTTAAGAACAAGTGCGGAAATAGCATCGGCATAATTCTTAGTTTCTTTAAGTATAGGAGCATCATCAAAAGCCAAGGTCCCAATGCAATTAAAGAATTCTTGGATGACACTTTTTCCGATAACATTCCCATGTCCCATCACAAAATTTTTAGCATCAAGATTGGTAGAACTTCCCATTTTAGGAGTTCTACCATCATCAGTTTCTGCCATGCCAAAATCACTCATGATAACAATCTTCAAGTAAGCGAACAAGAAAACACGCAAATAGGGAAACGGAACATATTTTTGTAAAAACTTTTTAGAAGTGGGGGAGATGAAAACTAGAGGCAAAGGCAAATCAAATAAATGCAAGGAGATGAAAGTTTTATGCGTAGGTACTTGATAGATGTTGATGATGTCTCCCCGGCAACGGCGCCAGAAATTCTTCCTGCTACTTGTGAGCTGCGTTGGGATTTCCCCGAAGAGGAGGGGAGATGCAGTACAGTAGAGATAAGTATTTCCCTCGGTTATGAAACCAAGGTTATCAATCCAGTAGGAGAATCACGCAACACCTCGTTAGCAGTACCTGCACACAAAACAACAAATCATTGCACCCAACGCAAACAAGGGGTTGTCAATCCCTTGGCGGTTAATTGCAAGATTAAATTGTATGATGATAGATAGATAGATTGAACTAAAATATAAAATAAAATAAATAAAGTAAAAGTGCAGCAAGGTATTTTTTATGTTTTTTAATATATGATTTGGATAGACCCGGGGGCCATAGTTTTCACTAGAGGCTTCTCTCATGAAAATAGCATACGGTGGGTGAACAAATTACTGTTGGGCAATTGATAGAAAAGCAAATAATCATGACGATATCCAAGGCAATGATCATGTATATAGGCATCATGTCCGAGACAAGTAGACCGACACATGCCTGCATCTACTACTATTACTCCACACATCGACCGCTATCCAGCATGCATCTAGTGTATTAAGTCCATAAAGAACGGAGTAACGCCTTAAGTAAGATGACATGATGTAGACAAAGTACACTCACGCATGAATAAACCCCATCTTTTTACCCTTAATAGCAATGATACATACGTGTCATGTCCCTTTCTGTCACAGGGATTGAGCACCGCAAGATCGAACCCATTACAAAGCACCTCTCCCATTGCAAGATAAATCAATCTAGTTGGCCAAACCAAATCAAAAGATCGGACAGAAATACGAAGATATAATAATCATGCATAAAAGAGTTCAGAGAAGACTCAAATAATATTCATGGATAATCTGATCATAAACTCACAATTCATCGGATCCCAACAAACACACCGCAAAAACTGATTACATCGGATAGAACTCCAAGAACATCGAGGAGAACATTGTATTAAAGATCAAAAAGAGAGAAGAAGCCATCTAGCTACTAACTATGGACCCGAAGGTCTGTGGTAAACTACTCATGCATCATCGGAAGGGCAGAAAGGTTGATGTAGAGCCCCTCCGTGATCGATTCCCCCTCCGGCGGAGTACCGGAAAAGGCCTCCAGATGGGATCTCTCGAGAACAGAAGCTTGTGGCGGCGGAAAAAGTATTTCGTGGACTCCTCTATTGGTTTCCCGATTTTAGAGAATTTATAGTGGTGGAATTAGGTCAAAAGGGGCAGAGGTGGCCCCACGAGGCACCAGGGCGCGCCTGCCCCCCCCCCCCAGGCGCGCCCTGGTGGCTCGTGGCCACCTCCTCTGGCTTCTGGCTTCCTCCCGAAGCTTCTAGTGTCTCTTATGTCCAGAAAAAAATCTCCAAAAAGTTTCGTGGCATTTGGACTTCGTTTGGTACTGATATTCTGGAAAACCAAAAACAGGCAAAAAAACAGCAACTGGCACTGGGCACTAAGTTAATAGGTTAGTCCCAAAAAATGATATATAATTGCTGCAAATGTATATAAAAACATCCAAGATTGATAATATAATAGCATGGAATAATCAAAAATTATAGATACGTTGGAGACGTATCAATCTCCATAGCACGTTGATTAGCCTCGTTGATGTGAGACTATCTTCTTATTTTTGACTTTCCCTTATTGATCTCTACCACCACACTCTATTCCACCTATAGTGCTATATCCATGGCTTACGCTCATGTATTGCGTGGGAGTTGAAAAAGCTGAAGCGCGTTAAAAAGTATGAACCAATTGTTCGGCTTGTCATCAGGGTAATGCATGATAAATACTTTGTGTTAAGAAGATGGAGCATGACAGGATTGTATGATTTTGTAGGGATAACGTTCTTTAGCATTTTTATTTTGAAAGACATGATTGTTTAATAGTATGCCTGAGTATTGATGTCTTTATATCAAATTATAGACTATTGCTTTGAATCATTCAGATCTTATTATTCATACCGTAAGAGAAAGATTAGATGATGAAACATGATAGGTAGCATTCCACTTCAAAAATTCTGTTTTTATCATTTACCTACTCGAGGACGAGAAGGAATTAAGCTTGGGGATGCTTGATACGTCTCCAACGTATCTATAATTTTTTATTGTTCCATGCTATTATAGTATCAATCTTGGATGTTTTATATGAAATTGTATGCCATTATATATCATTTTTTGGGACTAATCTATTAACCTGGTGCCCAGTGCCTGTTGCTGTTTTCTGCTTGTTTTTGCCTTTTCAGAAAATCATTATCAAAAAGTGTGCAAACGAGAAAAAACTTTGAATTAATTTTTTCTGGACCAGAAGAGACCCAGGAAGCTTCGGGAGAAGATCGGAAGAGTCAGGAGGAGGTGACAAGCCTGCAGGGCGCGCCCCCCAGGCTTGTGGACCCCTCGTGGCACCTCTTGACCTAATTCCTTTGCTATAAATTCACAAATATTCCAAAACCAATAGGGAGACAGAAGAGAAAACCTTTCCGCCACCACAAGCCTCTGTTCTTCCGCGATCCCATCTGGAGGCCTTTTCCGGTACTCTGCCAGAGGGGGAATCGATCACGGAGGGCTTCTACATCAACCTTGCTGCCCTTTCGATGATGTCTGAGTAGTTTACCACACACCTACGGGTCCATAGCTAGTAGCTAGATGGCTTCTTCTCTCTCTTTGATCTTCAATACCATGTTCTCCTCGATGTTCTTGGAGTTCTATCCGATGTAATCTTCTTTTGCGGTGTGTTTGTTGGGATCCGATGAATTGTGAGTTTATGATCAAATTATTCCTGAGAAATATTTGAGTCTTCTCTGAACTCTTTTATGCATGATTGTTATAGCTTTGTATTTCTCTCCGATCTATCGATTTGGTTTGGCCTACTAGATTGATTTATCTTGCCATGGGAGAGGTGCTTTGTGATGGGTTCAATCTTGCGGTGCTCAATCCCAGTGATGGAAGGGGACATGACACGTATTTGTATTTTTGCCATTAAGGATAAAAAGATGGATTTTAATCATATTGCTTGAGTTTACTTTGTCTACATCATGTCATCTTGCTTAAGGCGTTACTCTGTTTCATAGTTAATACCCTAGATGCATGCTGGATAGCGGTCGATGGGTGGAGTAATAGTAGTAGATGCTGGCAGGAGTCGGTCTACTTGTCTCGGACGTGATGCCTATATACATGATCATTGCCATGAATCCGTCATAATTATTTGCTTTTCTATCAATTGCCCAACAGTAATTTGTTTACCCACCGTATGCTATGTGTTCGAGAGAGAAGCCTCTAGTGAAAACTATGGCCCCCAGTCTACTTTATCATATATTTAAAACCTAAAAATACCTTGCTGCAATTTATTTACTTTTATTTTTATTAGTATTTTAGTTTATCTATTTACCTCAATAAGATTTAATCCTTGCAAATAACCGCTAAGGGGATTGACAACCCTCTTATTTGCGTTGGGTGCAAGTGTTTGCTCTTGTGTGTGCAGGTGCGCTTAACGGAATTTTGCTTGGTTCTCCTACTGGATTGATAACCTTGGTTCTTAACCGAGGGAAATAATTATCTCTACTATACTACATCATCCTCTCCTCTTCGGGGAAATACCAACGCAGAGTACAAGTAGCACTGGTGTGCCAAGGTGAAGAAAATGAAGTGCCCGGCGCCGCAGTCCGAGTAAACCCGGACTCATTAGCTCGAAGCTTTGTTGGCCAAGAAACCATAGGAGGTTCCGGTCAAGGAGAAGAAGGAGCCAAAGAGGAAGAGGGAGGGTTTACGCATCCGAGGTCCTTTGGATGCCGGATCCAAGGACACCCACGCCTCCTCCATCCACGAGGAAGAAGAGCAGAAGGAGGACGAGGGGGAAGAGGAGGCCTCTTCCCTTCCCAGAAGAGGAAAAGGGCGGCGTGCTACTTGTGATCTGCGTTGGTTTTTCCCCGAAGAGGAGGGGATGATGCAGTACAGTAGAGATAAGTATTTCCCTCTGTTATGAAACCAAGGTTAACAATCCAGTAGGAGAATCACGCAACAACTCGTTAGCAGCACCTGCACACAAAAAAAGAAATCCTTGCACCCAACGCGAACAAGGGGTTGTCAATCCCTTGGCGGTTAATTGCAAGATTAAATTGTATGTTGATAGATAGATAGATCGAACAAAAATACAAAATTAAATAAATAAAGTAAAATTGCAGCAAGGTATTTTTAGGATTTTTAATATATGATAAAGGTAGACCCGGGGGCCATAGTTTTCACTAGAGGCTTCTCTCTTGAAAATAGCATACGGTGGGTAAACAAATTACTGTTGGGCAATTGATAGAAAAGCAAATAATCATGACGATATCCAAGGCAATGATCATGTATATAGGCATCACGTCCGAGACAAGTAGACCGACTCCTGCCTGAATCTACTACTATTACTCCACCCATCGACCACTATCCAGCATGCATCTAGAGTATTAAGTTCATAAAGAACGGAGTAACACCTTAAGCAAGATGACATGATGTAGGCAAATTAAACTCACGCATGAATAAACCCCATCTTTTTATCCTTAATAGCAATGATACAATACGTGTCATGTCCCCTACTATCACTGGGATTGAGCACCGCAAGATCGAACCCATTACAAAGCACCTCTCCCATTGCAAGATAAATCAATCTTGTTGGCCAAACCAAATCAATAGATCGGAGAGAAATACAAAGATATAACAATCATGCATAAAAGAGTTCAGAGAAAACTCAAATAATATTCATGGATAATCTGATCATAAACTCACAATTCATCGGATCCCAACAAACACACCGCAAAAAGTGATTACATCCGATAGAACTCCAAGAACATCGAGGAGAACATTGTATTGAAGATCAAATAGAGAGAAGAAGCCATCTAGCTACTAACTATAGACCCGTAGGACTGTGCTAAACTACTCACGCATCATCGGAAGGGCAGCAAGGTTGATGTAGAGCCCCTCCGTGGTCGAATCCCCCTCCGGCAGAGTGCCAGAAAAGGCCTCCAGATGGGATCTCTCGAGAACAGGAACTTGCGGCGGCGGAAAAAGTATTTCGTGGACTCCCCTGTTGGTTTCCCGATTTTAGAGTATTTATAGAGGTGGAATTAGGTCAAACAGAGCAGAGGTGGGCCCACGAGGCACCAGGGCGCGCATGCCCCCCTGGGCACGCCCTGGTGGCTCGTGGCTACCTCCTCTGTCTTCTGGCCCTCTCCCGAAGCTTCTAGTGTCTCTTCTGTACAGAAAAAAATCTCCAAAAAGTTTCGTGGCATTTGAACTTCGTTTGGTACTGATATTCTGAAAAACCAAAAACAGGCAAAAAACAGCAACTGGCACTGGGCACTAAGTTAATAGGTTACTCCCAAAAAATTATATATAATTGCTTGTAAATGTATATAAAACATCCAAGATTGATACTATAATAGCATGGAACAATCAAAAATTATGGATACGTTGGAGACGTATCACGGCGTCCGAGGGCGTCGAGGAGGATGACCCTCCCCAAGTTCGCACAAGGCTCCAGAAAGCCTCCTCGGATCAGCTCGGCCAGACCTCCGCCACCACCAAGGTCGCGCTTTCCGAGTCCTCCGAGGACGTGCTACCTCAGCCGCGCAGGGAAAAGCCGCTGCCGCCAAGGTATCTTAGTTAAAGTTCTTTACATGGCTTTTCATTATTAACGCATTTTTGACTTTATGACGCGCCATCTGTTTTCACAGCCCGCAGCGCGTCTTCCTCGGCGGCAGAGGATCAGAGGACGAGCTCCCTCCGGCCGAGATGGCCAAAAGTGGCACAGGCACGCGCGCGTCCCTTTCCCCCGCTCAGGATGAGCTAGGGGAGGTGTCATCACACCTGACCCCTCCCGCATCAAACGCGGAAGGCGGCACTGGTGTTCCTACGACCGAGGTTCAAACCTCGGTCACCGAGGACCAAGGGGAACCAACCCCTTTGGTCGAAGGTGAGAAGGAGCTCGACCGCCCCGAGTCCTCGGCCCCTGACGCAGCTTCGGAGCACTGGCCAGCCAGGGCTAACTCCTGGCCTGCTGATGAAGTGATCGGATCCGAGCTCAAAGCCGGTTTCGAAGTAAGATCCGACTCAAGGTCAAGATCTGATGGGTTACTGGCCGGATCCGCACTCAAAGTTGGGTCCATCGTAAGATCTAACCCGAGTATTGGATCGGTGGCTGGCTCTTGGACCAGAGCCTCGACGCCCGAAGAGTTCTCGAGCCGATCTGGCCTTCAGCCAGAGAGGGCGAGATCACCACGGGGGTCAGCAGTATACTCCAAACTTCTGAACATGATGACTTTGTTCTGGACAAAGCTTTCGACGCGGTCGAGACGGCCGGTCGAGTTGGCATGAAGAACGACGCTGTCGAACGCAAAAAGTTGGTCGGAGACAAAGATGTCACCACAGCTGATGTTGCTGTTGATCTGCAGATGAGCCATCGATCCTTTTTGACCACACAGCGAGACATGCATGGGCCACCAATGTCGATGCTAGAACCGGCTGATCTCGTGTAGGGGGTCCCGAGCTATGGATCCTGGATCAATGGGTAACAGGAAACAAGGGAGACGATGTTTACCCAGGTTCGGGCCCTCTCGAAGAGGTAAAACCCTACGTCCTGCTTTGATTATATTGTTGTGATGGGGCAATGCTCTAATAATGATGATCATCACACTTTTATTTACTTACAACTTGATATTACAACTCGATAAACTCATACAAGATGACTCTATATGAATGCCTCTGGCAGTGTACCAGGATGTGCAATGATCTAGCATAACATGTATAAGAATGATGAACGGTGGCTTTGCTACAAATATCATGTCAGCTCTATATGATCATGCAAAGCAATATGATGATGAACACACATGTCACAAGATGGAACGGTGGAAGTTGCATGGCAATATAACTCGGAATGGCTATGGAAATGCCATGATAGGTAGGTATGGTGGCTGTTTTGAGGAAAATATAAGCAGGCTTATGTGTGATAGAGCGTATCATATCATGGGGTTTGGATGGACCTGCGAAGTTTGCACCGACTCTCGAGGTGAGAAAGGGCAATGCACGGTACCGAAGAGGCTAGCAAATTGCGGAAAGGTAAGAGTGCGTAATTGTCCATGAACTCACATTAGTCATAAAGAACTCAAATACTTGTTGTGAAAGTTTTATTAGCCCTCGAAGCAAAGTACTACTCGCATGCCCCTAGGGAGGAGGTTGGTAGAAGTTAAGCATCGCGCCCCCCCGATTCAAACAACACAAGGATTTCATAGAGAAATAAGAATGCTCTAACATCCCTGCCATGCCATGACAGACACTTAAATGAGTAGTGCATAACAAGCTTTAATATCGATTTTCTACTAACCAACGATCATGAACCAATACCCTTTCATATTACGACATCAATATAATTAAACCATACTCTTCATATTTAGTGATCTACATGAAAGTTTTTATTATATCACTCTTATATACCTATCATTTTCAGACTAGTCTTATAACCTGTGCATATTACCACTTCCAATTTAGGACTCTCAAAAGGATTTAAGTGAAGCATGAGAGTGCAATAATTTCTATAAAATATATAACCACCGTCGTGCTCTAACAAATATAGGTAAAGCACAAGAGCAACTGCATAGCTCAAAAGATATAAGTGAAGCTCACAGAGTATTTGTAACACCCCAAGAATCATGCTACAGTGATCTCCCCCTAATGGTGGTCATGTCACCATGATCACTAAGCCAATCTGCCACTTGTCCAAAATCAAAGCCAAATTCCAATTTGAATTGCATGTCAAATATTTTTACTTCTCCTGTCATGCAGTCAAAATAGTTCATATTATGGCAAATATTCCCCAAGTATTTGTCATGTTGAAACCAACCTCACCTAAATTCCCAAAATGCCCCTGGGAATTATTTGAGTGATCTAGCAGCATTTATCTTGGCCTTTTCAATTTCTATAAATGCTTAACCTTTTCCAATTGCCCTGAAACTTTTTGTGCAGGCCCAGTATATTTCCAACTATTTATGTGCCAAGTTTAAGTTGCAACAAAAGTCATTTGGTGCCAAAATAAAATGCAGACAGTAGCTATTTGGTTTACAGAATTAGAAAATGGAAAGTGCAACTGTGCACTTAAGCCCACAGCCGCACAGTGCCTGTGGCCCAGCCCACCGCGGTCACCCTCAACCTCCTGCTCCCCCCTGCTCACTGTCGCCTACGCGTGCGCACGCCCGCGCCGCCCCTCCCTCTCCTGCATTCGACACCGAGGCCACAGGAGCTCGCCTGGGAGGAGATAAGAACGCCCAGCCATCCCCCTCATCCACCCCTAGCTCCATTTCCTCGCCCGCGTTTCTCCTCTCTCGATCTGGCTCATTCCGAACAAACCCGTCGCCGCGCCGCTATCGATGTCGTGCACCGGAGCCGCCCCAAGCCACAGGAGGACGTCCAGAAGCTTTGCGGTCGTCCCCTTTGTCACCTACCGCTACCCATTGGAGCTCGGCGCCCCTACATCGCAGGCATCGCCCCTTCTTCAACCTCCAGACACCGTCCATCATCACTTCGATCTATCGCCACAGCTGCTTCCTCGTCTTCTCCGAGCTCGCACATGACCTCCCAGTGAGCTTCCCTTCGTTTCCCCCTTATCCCCATGCTCGATTTCATCCGCTAGCCCCGATTTCCACCATGGCCGGAGCTCCCTGCCGCTGCGCTCGTTGTCGCCGTCGCTTAAGCATGTGTCAACCACACCCGAGCTCCTATTCGTGCTCACCACGTCGCCAGGAACCCCACGCGCCCCTCGGACCAGCCTGCCTCGCACCACGACGCCGCGCCCGTGCACAGCCGTAGCGCCGCCGCGCCCGTGCACAGCCGTAGCGCCGCCGCCGCCCTGCTAGCCGCCGCCGCCGATACACTCTACCTCCGGCCACCCCGCTGCCACCAACCGAAGCGCCACACCTCCAGCTTCCTAATGCGCCCATTCGCGCTAGCTAGGGCTGCCAGAATCGGCCGGCCGGCGAACGCCGAGCCGCCGGATTAGCGCCAGAGTTAGCCGCCGTTAACCAGCTGACGTGGCGTCATTAGCCACTAACTAAAAACCCTAATCTGACACTAACTAGTGGGCCAGCCCCTGTTAACTATTTAGTTAGGATTTTAAATTAAAACTGGTTTATTTAACTGTGTCACAGACACGCGGGTCCCACAGGACCCGTTGACCAGTCAAACGTGGACCAGTCAACTGCTGACTGGGCAGTTGACTGGCCCCACTGTCAGCCTCTCAGCCACTGGCTGGGTACACAGCTGGGTACCCATAGCATTTTTCTATTATTTTTCGAATTAAATAAGAATTCCAGAGATTTCAGTAAAATGTTTAAAACTTCGGAAATTCGCAGAAATTCAACCGTAGCTCGGATGAAAATGTTTTCTATATGAAAAACGATCAGAAAAATGAGACAAATCCGAATATGCCATCCATATACCTGCCACACCCCTCCATCACTACAAACATGGAACCTTCCCCTCCGGATCATTATACCGATAAGCACCTGGAGCTGGGAAAATATTCCCGGATATTTTCCCTCTCCGTCTAGAATATTTAGTGGAGCATTAGAACACGTAATCAACCCCTACTGACCTGACATGTATCTATGTGCATTTGTTTGCCTGTTATTTATTTGTTTCTCCCCCCTCTTTCTTCTCCGGTAGACCCTGTGACTGCTACCGATGCCCCCGTGATCGACTACGTCACCGACGACTCTTCTTCCTTTCTGCAGAGCTTCCAGGCAAGCAAACCCCCCTTGATCATTCCAATATCGCCTATTATTTCTCTCCCATGCATGCATTAGAATTTGCTACTGTAATTGATTGCTCCTATTCTGATGCATAGCCTATTTTTGTAACCTGCTGTTGTTACTTTACCTGTCATCCTAAACTGCTTAGAATAGGTTGGTTAGTGATCCATCAGTGACCCCTCACCCTTGTCCCTGTTGCCCCGCTCTGGTACCAGTGCCTCGATCATTGTGATCGATGTGCAGAGACCGACACATCACCGCACGCCCCTCCTTAGTTGTATGACTCTACAGGGCTACTATCGAGTGCCGAGGGTGATACCTCGTACTGCACTCTTGATGATATCTCTGTAGTATAGCACATCGGTGGTGATTGCAGAAGGTGATTCCTTGCTCTCCCCTTCCCGATGATGACTCTGTCGTGCAACCCCTCAAGTGGGGACCATCGAGGGTGATTCCTTCTGGTTCTCCTTGACGGATTACATCGAGTAGGAATCCATCGAGGGTGATTCCTCGGGTTCCCCTTGATGTTATGGACACACGGTTACCATGACTTTTACCTCAGACCTTTGTTGAAGGCGGGTCGACCCCGAGGGGTACCCGCGAGAGATGTGGAGTCGGGTTGACCGTGAGGGTACCCGCGAGATAATTACGTGGCACGGCCGGACATTCCTGGCCCTTGCCATAAGTCCACGAGACGGGGCGACGGGACCACAGATCGTGGATCACTGATTGTCACCGCGAGCTCCCAGCACACTAATGGGTTAGGATATGTGATCTGAGTAGGCCTCTGGCCTTTTCGCACTAACCACCACGCGGGAATAAGTATGGGCACTCGTCGTCGTACGATTCTTCTGAAAGCTCTCAGACGTCAGCAATTGAGTGGCGCGCGCCGGGTTGGACTGGGAAAGCCTGCGCTTGTATTAAGGGGGTTAGGTCTGCTCCCGGCCGCGTTCGCAACGCGCAGGATTGCAAAGGATGATTGGCCCATGACCCCTTTGCATTTAGGAGTTAGACCGGCGTGCTGGCCTCTCTGTTGAGCCTAGGTAGGACTACGGTGTGTCGATCAGCCGAGGCCGGGCATGACCCGATAAAAGTGTGTCCGGCCTGAGTTAATCGAGCGTGTTGGGTAAGTTGGTGCACCCCTGCAGGGAAGTATATCTATTCAAATAGCCGTGTCCACGGTAACGGACGCTCAGAGAGTATCCCGATCTACTACAACTAGAACGGGATACTTGTGTTACTAAACTGATATGTTGGCTCCGGGATCGCTTTCTCGCAGGGAGTCGAGGAAGGATCTCTAGGCATTGCTACTATTACTTACTACTATATGTTATGATGCTAATCTGCACTCTTCTAATGCTGCAAGACGCTACAAGATGCTAGTCTTCGATAGGCTAGGCTTTCCCCCTCTTCTGGCATTCTGCAGTTTGGTCCACAGATACAGCCCCTTCTTTGATAATGATGCATACCTAGAATAGTTCTGATGTAAGTCTTGCGAGTACTTTGGATGAGTACTCACGGTTGCCTTGCTACTTCTTTTCCCCTCTACCCGATTGCTGCGATCAGATGACGGAGCCCCGGAGCCAGCTGATCCCGCCGACGACTACTACTACACTGGTGGAGCCTACTACTACGTGGAGATCCACGACCAGGAGTAGTTTCGAAGGCTCCCAGGCAGGAGGCCTGCGCCTTCTCGATCTAGTTATCGTTGTTTTGTTCAGCCTTCTTAAGGCAAACCTGTTTACCTTTATGTATGTACTCAGATATTGTTGCTTCCGCTGACTCTTGTATTCGAGCTTATGTATTCGAGCCCTCGAGGCCCCTGGCTTGTAATATAAAGCTTGTATGTCTTTTATTTGTGTTTAGAGTTGTGTTGTGATATCTTCCCATGAGTCTCTGATCTTGATCGTGTGCATTTGCGTGTATGATTAGTGCACGGTCGAGTCGGGGGCGTCACTGTATTCTAACAAATTAAGATCAATGTGTGTCTCTCTCAAAATCTGTGTCCAGCAAACAATGATTGTGGCAAACTAAAAAGCAAACAATACTATGGCACAAGACGCTCCAAATAAAACTCATATCATGTGATGAATAAAAATATAGCTCCAAGTAACATACCGATGAATTGTGGACGAAAGAGGGGATGCCATCCGGGGCATCCCCAAGCTTGGAAGCTTGGGTCTTCCTTGAATATTACCTTGGGATGCCTTGGGCATCCCCAAGCTTAGGGTCTTGCCGCTCCTTATTCCTTTACTCATCGTGATCTCACCCAAAACTTGAAAACTTCAGCACAGAAAATTCAACAGAAACTTCGTGAGATCCGTTAGTATAATAAATCAATCCATCCACTTTAGGTACAATTATAAACTCATTCATAATTGTTCTTGTATAATACCTATTGTATTCTAACTTCTCCATGACTTATACCCCCCGATATAATCCATAGCATCATTAAAACAAGCACACTATGCAATAAAAAACAGAATCTGTCTAAAACAGAACAGTACATTGTGACAGAATATTTATCCATACTTATGTAACTCCAAAAATTCTATAAAATTAGGACAACGTAATTTTTTTTATCCCAATACAGTGTAAAAATTTCAGATTTTTCTGATGTTTTAGTAATAAAAGTAAAATCAAATACTAGGCACAAAACTTTCTATTTTCAAACAGCATCAATTATACTATTATTTAAATCATCCCAAAGGCATTACTTGGCACAAACACTAATTAAAAGATAAAAATACAATAATTACAGTAGCAATTATTGTGTGACTCAAAATAAAAATAAAAATTGCAATAAAGATAAATATTGGGCTGTGCAAGCGGGAGCTACGTGCACCGGGCTGCCCTTTTTTTATTGGGTTGCCTCCCAACAAGCGCTATTGTTTTATGCCCCTAGCTAGGCATAATGCATTGTTTCAAGTATTGTCATCTTTCGATTCCATTATCCCCTTATACATAGCATCATCATAAGCACTTCTTAATAATTCCCTTTTTCAGCAATAGACTTCCTATTAGGGTAACTTAAATGATGGAAAGGGCTATCCTTAGTAACTTTTATATCATTAGGATTTACTTCTTGAGGGATATGGTCGTCAAGGGACCTTTCATAAGTAACGGTGAATTCATCCTCTATGAGGACTTTAGCATTTTCAAAGCAATCCTCTTCAAAACCTTGTTGGTTCCCTTTAACAATCCAAGCATATTGATGATTAGTACTATTGAATATATGTTGGATTAAATGTAGGTTTGGAACCTTCTTTTTAGCATTTTCCTCAAAAGCATGATGATCTCGAGACATTTATCTTCTCATAAATCTCTATCATATAAGATTTCATCTATCATAGGGCACTCATAACTCATGTCATAAAAGTCAAAGATTTATCTAGCTTCGCATACTATATAATCAAATTCATTCATGAGGATAATTGTAGCTATCTTTTTAGCCTTAGGATTGTTTATAACAGGTAATTCAAAGAACAATCTTTGCAAAGTGGGATGAGTATGCATGAATCTTCTTTCAAGTTTAATAATGAGTGCAGAGATAGCCTGGGCATAACTATTGGTTCTTTTAAGAATAGGAATATCATTAGACACCAATGTTCCCGTACAAGTAAATAATTCTTGGATAACATTTTTTCCTATAATATTCCCACTTCCCGTAACAAAAGTTTTGGTATCCAAATTTATGGGAATTTAATCTTTATAAGGTTTGTTATCCTCACTAACACCCTTGGCAATAACAAATTCAGACATGATAACAACTTCATGCAAGCAAACAAACAAGGAAAATAAAATATTTTTGTGTTTTTGAATTTTTTAACGAGACTAATAAAACAAGTAAAGGCAAATAAAAAGTAAAACAAGTAAATGATAATTTGTGTGAAGGAACCTGTAGGTATTTGATGATGTCTCCCCGGCAACGGCGCCAGAAATTCTTTTCGCTACTTGTGAGCTGCGTTGGGATTTTCCCCGAAGAGGAAGGGTGACGCAATATAGTAGCGGATAGTATTTCCCACAGTGAGAACCAAGGTTATCGAACCAATAGGAGAACCAAGCAAATTCCTAGTAAGCAGTACCTACACACACAAGAGCAAATACTTGCACCCAACGCGGGCAAGAGGGTTGTCAATCCCCTTGAACTCGTTACTTGCAAGGATTAAATATGATAGTGATAAATATATAAATTGAAAAGTAAATAAAAAGTAAAATAATTGCTGCAAGGAAATTTAGGTTTTAGTAATATGATTAAAGTAGACCCGGGGGCCATAGTCTTCACTAGTACTTCTCTCTTGAAACATAGCATACAGTGTGTAGACAAATTACTGTTGGGCAATTGATAGAAAAAGCGCATAGCTATGATGTTATTCATGGCAATGATCATGTATATAGGCATCACATCCGTGACAAGTAGACCAAAACGATTCTGCATCTACTACTATTACTCCACTTCGAGAGCGCTTCTATGCGTGCCTCTCTACGTATTAAGTTCATAAGAAACAGAGTAATGCATGAAGTATGATGACATGATGTAGATAGAATAAACTCAAGCAATATGATTAAACCCCATCATTTTACCCTTAATGGCAACAATACAAATACATGCCTCGCTACCCCTTCTGTCACGAGGTGAGGACACCGCAAGATTGAACCCATTACAAAGCACCTCTCCCACTGAAGATAAATCAATCTAGGTGGCCAAACCAAACGGATAGATCGGAGAGAAATACAAATCTATAATAATCATGCATAATAAAGTTCAGAAAAGACTCAATTACTTTCAATGAATAATCTGATCATAAACCCACAATTCATCGGATCCCAACAAACACACCGCAAAAGAAGATTACATCGGATATAACTCCATGGAGATCATGGAGAACTTTGTATTGAAGATCAAAGAGAGAGAGAAAGCCATCTAGCTACTAGCTATGGACCCGTAGGTCTGTGGTGAACTACTCACAAATCATCGAAAGGGCAGCAAGGTTGATGTAGAAGCCCTCCGTGATCGATTCCCCCTCCGGTAGAGTACCGGAAAAGGCCTCCAGATGGGATCGCGGAAGAACAAAAGCTTGCAGCGGCAGAAAAAATTGTTTCAGGTGGCTCTCTGGGGTTTTGGAATATTTGGGAACTTATATGGAATTAGGTCAGACGGAGCCACGAGGGGCCCACAAGGCATCAAGGCGCGCCTACCCCCTAGGGCGCGCCCTGTTGCCTTGCCGTCTCCTCGTAGGTCTTCTGGTCGTCCCCCAAAGCTTCTAGGGTCACTTTTGTCAAGAAAAAAATCGTCAAAAAGTTTCATAGCGTTTGGACTCCGTTTGGTATAGATTTTCTGTAAAAACCAAAAACAAGCAGAAAACAACAACTGACACTAGGCACTGAGTTAATAGGTTAGTTCCCAAAATGGATATAAAATTGCATAAAAAGTATCTAAGAATGATAATATAATAGCATGAAACAATCAAAAATTATAGATACGTTGGAGACGTATCATGGGGTACCGAGTACAAGATGATCTACCTCGAGATCATATGATTGTGTTCTAACCCTAAGGCTTGTAATTGTGTCTCTATGGACTAAACCCCTCGGATTATATAGATGCCAGGGGTCCCTAGGTTTACACATTAGGTCGGTTGCCAACTAGAGATAAACATGCCGGATATGAGTGTTGTCCTTGAAGTACACGCCAAGTCTTCGGTGATTTCCATCTTGCTCACGACGAGGGCTGCAGCTTCGGCTATCGTCCAAGCAATGACTGATGGGCCTTAGTTCAGCCCATGGGTGATAAACCGCATGGGCTAGTACCCCCTAGTCCGGGACACCCTCAGTTGGTCCGGTCGTCGGCGAGTAGAGTAAGACATGGCACACGAACCGGCTCACGAGACTCAAGGCGCCATCGCCTCCCGTGTCCTACTCTTCCTCGTCGGAGTGCGGAACCCTGACGGTGCCGGTGGATGTCAGATCAATGATGGATTCATCCTGGGATGAGTCGGCGACATCCACCACGACGTGGTTGCGGTGCTCGGACTGGTGCCCCATACGGGGCATCGGAGAATGCGACTCCGCCTCGCCAACGTCCATCGCCGTGAGGGCTGTCGCCGCCTCCCTTGCCCGCCGCCTTGCATGGCGGGCACGTCGCGCCATGTTTGCGTCGGACGACGCCCATGGTGCTTTCACCTCCACCTCGGTGCACCAACAGAGGGGTTGCGCATCCGCCACCGCATTAGGACGCCAAACGGACCGCACCGCCTCCGGTGAGGCAGCGATGGCACACCTCGCGGCAGATCCATGCGCCATTCGGGCGGTCGTAATGGATTCTCAATGGAAGGAGTCCGAGCGCTGCCGTCGGGCGGCCACCTCCCGGGAGCGACGGTGCGCAAGCCGGACGGTCATTGATACATCTCCAACGTATCTATAATTTATGAAGTATTCATGCCATGTTTATTATAGTTTTGTATGATTTTGGTGCACTTTTATATGGCTTTTATATGATTTTTATGGACTAACATATTGACCTAGTGCCCAGTGCCAGTTGTTGTTTTCTGCTTGTTTTTGGTTTTCCAGAAAATCTATATCAAATGAAGTCCAAATGCAGCGAAACTTTTTGACGATTTTTTCTAGAACATAAGAGACACTAGAAACTTCAGGAGGTGGCCAGAAGACCCACAGGGGCCCCACGAGCCACCAGGGTGCGCCACCCCCCCAGGCACGCCCTGGTGCCTCGTGGGGCCCCTGTGGCCCTTCTTCACGTGATTCCAACGCCAAAAAATCATATATATTTAGAAACCCCCAAAAGTTAACCTAGATGAGTTTTTACGCCACCGCAAGCCTCTGTACCTCCACAATCTCATCTACAGCCCTTTTTCGGCACCCTACCGGAGGGGGGAAATCATCTTCGGAGGCCATCTTCATCATCCCGGCGGTCTCCATGACGAGGAGGGAGTAGTTCACCCTCGGGGCTGAGGGTTTGTACCAGTAGCTATGTGTTTGATCTCTCTCTCTCGTGTTCTTGATTTGGCACGATCTTGATGTATCGCGAGCTTTGTTAATATAGTTGGATCATATGGTGTTTCTTCCCTCTCTATCCTTGTTGTGATGAATTGAATCTTTTCCCTTTGAGGTTTCGTTATTGTTGGATTGAATATTTCAGATTTGAGAACACTTGATGTATGTCTTGCATATGAATACCCGTGATGACAATGGGGTATTATATTGATTCACTTGATATATGTTTTGGCACTCAACTCGCGGATTCCCGTGGTGACATTAGGGCAATCTATGCATAGGGGTTGATGCACGTTTTCATTATCTTTTATCCGATAGAAACTTTGGGGTGCTCCTTGGAGTTCTTTGTGTGGATTGAATATTATGATTATGAAGTTGTTTGATGCATATCGTATAATCAACTCACGGATACTTGTGGTGACATTGGAGTATCTAGGTGACATTAGAGTTGCTTGATGTGTATCATATGGTGTTATTTTAGTACGAACTCTAAGGCTATTTGTGACACTTATAGGAATAGCTCAATAGATCGATCGGAAAGGATAACTTTGAGGTGGTTTCGTACCCTACAAACAATTTCTATCTTATGTTCTCCGCTAATAGGAACTTGAGAGTGATTCTTCATCGCACGTTGAGGGATGGTTATATGATCCAATTATGTTAGCATTGTTGAGAGATTGCACTAGTGAAAGTATGAACCCTAGGCCTTGTTTTTAAGCATTGCAATACCATTTGTGCTCACTTTTGTTACTTGCTACCTTGCTGTTTTTATATTTTCAGATTACAAAAACCTATATCTACTACCAATACTACACTTTTATCAACATTTCTTCGCCGAACTAGTGCACCTATACAATTTACCATCGTATTGGGTGTGTTGGGGACACAAGAGATTTCTTGTATTTGGTTGCAGGGTTGTTTGAGAGATACCATCTTCAACCTACGCCTCCCACGGATTGATAAACCTTAGGTCATCCACTTGAGGGAAAATTGCTACTGTCCTACAAAACTCTGCGCTTTGAGGCCCAACACGAGTCTACAAGAATAAGTTGTGTAGTAGACCTCAAGCTATTTTCTGGCATCGTTGCCGGGGAGGTGAGTGCTTGAAGGTATATCTTTAGATCTTGCAATCGAATCTTTTAGTTTCTTGTTTTATCACTAGTTTGGTTTATTAAAGAAAACTACAAAAAAATGGAATTGAGGTTGCCTCATATTCTTCGTCTTTATCATGTCTTTCGTGAAAATGATGGATCGGAAAATTGTGCTCAATTGATAGAAGAAGAATTCAATAAAATGTTTGGCAAAAAATCTTTGAATGATGAGCATGATTGCAATGTTGCTAGTATGAATTCTATGAGTATCCATGATGCTAATGATATGCAAAGCCACAAGCTTGGGGATGCTATGTTTGATGAAGATGATATTTTTAGTCCCCCAAGTTTTGATGATAAAATTTATTATGATGATTGCATGCCTCCTATTTATGATGATTATATTGATAAAAGTGGATTTGGAGAGGTCACAACTTTATTTAATGATGATTCCATTATTTTGGAAGAGGTTTCAATTGACTATGATAACAAAGTTGCTATCTATGATGATTATTGTGATGACATGTATGCCATAAAGAATAATGATAACTATGAAACTTGTCATCATGATTTTAATTTTCAATTGGATTATGCCAATCAAGTATCTCATGATAGTTATTTTGTTGAGTTTGCTCCCACTATTATGAATGAGAAGAAAATTGCTTATGTGGAGAGTAGTAAAATTTCTATGCTTGTGGATCATGAAAAGAATGCTTTATGTGATAGATATATTGTTGAATTCATTCATGATGCTACTGAAAATTAATATGAGAGAGGATCATATGCTTGTAGGTGTTGCAATAATATCAAGTTTCCTCTCTATGTGTTGAAAGTTTTGAAGTTCTGCTTGTTTTGCCTTCCTATGCTAGTTGATTCTTGCTCCCATAAATTGTTTGCTCACAAAATCCCTATGCATAGGAAGTGGGTTAGGCTTAAATGTGCTAGTCATATGCCTCATGATGCTCTCTTTGTGTTTCAATTCTTTACTTTTACGTGAGCATCATTGAAATCATCATGCCTAGCTAAATGGCATTAAAGAAAAGCGCTTGTTGGGAGACAACCCAATATTTATACCTACTGTTTTTTTTGTTCACATGATTAAGCTACTGTAGTAATCATGTTTTATATGTTTTCTTTCAATAATGTGCCAAGTAAAGCCTTTGGGATAGTGTGGATGCTTGTTGATTTGATTCTGTGCAAAAATAGAAACTTTTGCGTCCAGTGCTAGAATTGCTATTCTGTACTGGGGCATGAAAAAATTCTGAAATTTTTACACAGTATTGGGTTACAAATTGTTTACGTTGTCCTAATTTTTCAGTATGGTTTTTAAATCTCTCACTACATGTTGTTCTGTTTTTGACAGATTCTGTTTTCGGTGCATAGTTTGCTTGTTTTAGTGTTTCCATAGCTTATATTGAGTAATATAAATTGTGGAAATGATAGAATACAGTAGGCATTATGTGAGAACAATTATGAATCTTGTCTTGACAGTACCTAAGTGGATGATTTATTTTTATCATACTAACCTATCTCACAAGTTCCGTTAAGTTTTGTGTGATTGAAGTTTTCAAGTCTTGGGTGAGATATCGATATGAGGAGAATAAGGAGTAGCAAGACCCTAAGCTTGGGGATGCCCAAGGCACCCCAAGGTAATATTCAAGGAAGATTCAAGCGTCTAAGCTTGGGGATGCCCCGGAAGGCATCCCCTCTTTCGTCTTCAACATTATCGGTAACCTCACTCGGAACTATATTTTTATTCGTCACATAATATGAGTTTTGCTTGGAGCGTCATTTTCTTCTGTTGATATTTTCTTGGTGTTATAAATAATCACGCTTTGTATCTTTTAGTTCAATAAAATGCCAATTATAGCCATTACCATGCTCAGTTTGCAAGTTCATGTGTTGCTGTTTGAAAACAGAAAGTTTTCTGTTATGTCCAGAATATTCCTGAATAGTCAGAACATGATAAAAATCTGAAATTTTTACACAGTAAGAATGCATGAGTTCTCTGTCACGTGGTAATTTTTCAGAATTTTTGGAGTTAGGGAAGTATGGATTCTTATTCCCCCTTGACATACTATTCTGTTTTGGCAGATTGCTGTTATAGTTGCATTGTTTGCATATGTTTGCGTGTTTAATGTTTCTATTTGAGAATAGGAGTATTAAATATGAAGATGAATTTAGTATGCAATGTTTAATTATAATTTTTGTGATTTTCTACAGTAGAGAATGTTAAGGTTTTGAGTTGATTTATACTAACTTATCTCACGAGTTCTTGTTGAGTTTTGTGTGGATGAAGATTTTAAGATTTAGGGAAGCCATGGTATGAGAGGAATTAAGGAGACACAAGAGCTCAAGCTTGGGGATGCCCAAGGCATCCCAAATTAATATTTCAAGAAGTCTCAAGCATCTAAGCTTGGGGATGCCCCGGTAGGCATCCCACCTTTCTTCATCAACAATTATCAGTCAGTTTTGGTTGAGCCTAAGTTTTGCCTTCTTCACATGATATGTGCTATTCTTGGAATGTCATTTTATTTTGTTTTATTTGCTGTTTGAATAAAATACTTAAGATCTGAAATTTTTAAATGAGAGAGAGTCCCCACATAGCTACCTATTTACTTAACTACTCATTTGGTCTTCACTTATATCTTTTTGGAGTAGTTTGTCATTTACTCTTGTTCTTCACTTATATCCTATGAGTAAATTGTTGAAATAAATTGATCATAAAGTTGAAATTTATATTCTTCATATGCTTGTCCCATGGGGAGTAGTGACTTCACATACAATAAGTATAAGTGGTAAAATTTATTGAAAGTTAACAAACATAGCATTGGTCACTTGAACAATTCATGAAAGAATTTTGAAGGAAGAGAAATTTCACATATAAATATACTATCTTGGACATCTTCTATGATTGTGAGCCCCCATTAATTATTTTCAAGCTTGATCAAGTAGTTGACGTTGGACAAGGAAGACAACGTAATGAGTTATGTTTGTTTATATTCACATAGAAGTTATATTGTCATGGATCCTCTAACATGTGGTTCTTGCTTAGGATCTTTTGCTAGCCAAAAATTCGTACTAAGTAGAGATACTACTTGTGCATCCAAAAACCCTTTAACCCAGTTTCTTGCCATGAGAGTCCACTATATCTACCTATGGATTGAATAAGATCCTTCAAGTAAGTTGTCATCGGTGCAAAAAGCAATAAAAATGCTCCTAAAATATGTATGATCTTTTATTGTAAGGGAAAATAAGCGTTGTACGAACTTGTGATGGGAAAGAAATAAAAGCGACGGACTGCATAATAAAGGTTGCTATCACAAGGGGCAATATAACATGACGTTCCTTTGCATTAAGGGCTTGTGCATCCAACAACAAAAAGTGCATGACAACCTCTGCTTCCCTCTGTGAAGGGCCTATCTTTTACTTTTATGCATTTACTTTTATGTATTTACTTTTATGCAAGAGTCAATATTATTTCTTCTCATTTCAACCTCAATTATTCTCTAGTTTGCAAGCATCATGTGGCAGGGAAAGATCCAGGCACATATATCCAGTTGAATACAGGTGATCATGAGTTATTATTGTTGACATTATCCCTGAGATAAATAAGTTGGGAGGTGAAACATTAAGCCCCTATCTTCCTATGTGTTTGACTGAAATGGTTTGTTCTAAAAATATGCTTTGAGTGTCAGCAATCATGGAAGACTAAAAGATGGTTGAGTATGTGGAATTTGCTAGATCAAAGCTCTTACATAGTCCCTTCCTGAAAATAAGATGAATTGCAATTGTTTGATGACTGAGAACATAGTTTGTTAGTTTTCAAGAAAGTTTATGGACTATACTTTAAACATGTGAATAGCTTGCTACTTGGTCATGAGAAGTTTTATGAGATGAGCTACTGATTATGATATGTATTGATGCTGGAAAAAGTGATTGAAATTATCGTTGATCAAACTTATGCACTATGCTAGCATTCACACTTCATAAATTATTTCTTTTATCATTTACCTACTCGAGGACGAGCAGGAATTAAGCTTGGGGATGCTGATACGTCTCCAACATATCTATAATTTATGAAGTATTCATGCCATGTTTATTATAGTTTTGTATGATTTTGGTGCACTTTTATATGGATTTTATATGATTTTTATGGACTAAGATATTGACCTAGTGCCCAGTGCCAGTTGCTGTTTTCTGCTTGTTTTTAGTTTTCCAGAAAATCTATATCAAATGAAGTCCAAATGCAGCGAAACTTTTTGATGATTTTTTCTGGAACATAAGAGACACTAGAAGCTTCGGGAGGTGGCCAGAAGACCCACAAGGGCCCCATGAGCCACCAGGGTGCGCCACCCCCCCCCAGGCGCGCCCTGGTGCCTCGTGGGCCCCCTGTGGCCCTTCTTCGCGTGATTCCAACGCCAAAAAATCATATATATTCAGAAACCCCCGAAAGTTAACCTAGATGAGTTTTTACGCCGCCGCAAGCCTCTGTACCTCCACGATCTCATATATAGCCCTTTTCCGGCACCCTGCCGGAGGGGGGAAATCATCTCCGGAGGCCATCTTCATCATCCCGGTGGTCTCCATGACGAGGAGGGAGTAGTTCACCCTCGGGGCTGAGGGTTTGTACCAGTAGCTATGTGTTTGATCTCTCTCTCTCTCTCGTGTTCTTGATTTGGCACGATCTTGATGTATCACAAGCTTTGTTAATATAGTTGGATCATATGGTGTTTCTTCCCTCTCTATCCTTGTTGTGATGAATCGAATCTTTTCCCTTTGAGGTTTCGTTATTGTTGGATTGAATATTTCAGATTTGAGAACACTTGATGTATGTCTTGCATATGAATACCCGTGGTGACAATGGGGTATTATATTGATTCACTTGATATATGTTTTGGCACTCAACTCGCGGATTCCCGTGGTGACATTGGGGCAATCTATGCATAGGGGTTGATGCACGTTTTCATTATCTTTTCTCTGATAGAAACTTTGGGGTGCTCCTTGGAGTTCTTTGTGTGGATTGAATATTATGATTATGAAGTTGTTTGATGCATATCGTATAATCAACTCACGGATACTTGTGGTAACATTGGAGTATCTAGGTGACAATAGAGTTGGTTGATGTGTATCATATGGTGTTATTTTAGTATGAACTCTAAGGCTATTTGTGACACTTATAGGAATAGCTCAATAGATCGATCGGAAAGGATAACTTTGAAGTGGTTTCGTACCCTACAAACAATTTCTATCTTATGTTCTCTGCTAATAGGAACTTGGGAGTGATTCTTTATCGCATGTTGAGGGATGGTTATATGATCCAATTATGTTAGCATTGTTGAGAGATTGCACTATTGAAAGTATGAACCCTAGGCCTTGTTTTTAAGCATTGCAATACCGTTTGTGCTCACTTTTGTTACTTGCTACCTTGCTGTTTTTATATTTTCAGATTACAAAAACCTATATCTACTACCAATACTACACTTTTATCACCATCTCTTCGCCGAACTAGTGCACCTATACAATTTACCATCGTATTGGGTGTGTTGGGGACACAAGAGATTTCTTGTATTTGGTTGCAGGGTTGTTTGAGAGATACCATCTTCAACCTGCGCCTCCCACGGATTGATAAACCTTAGGTCATCCACTTGAGGGAAAATTGCTACTATCCTACAAAACTCTGCGCTTGGAGGCCCAACACGAGTCTACAAGAATAAGTTGTGTAGTAGACATCAGTCATCTCTTCCTCGGGGCTGCGTGCGATGTGCTCGGGGTCGACGGATCTGGAGGTGTAGAACTCAGATCCGCTGCCCGCCATGCCAGAGAAGGCCGAAGATCGCCGGACGGGGCGGAGTGTAGTGGAGGGAGCGAAGTGGACTGGAGGGCAGGGGAGTGGAGTGGCTAGGGTTTGGTCCGGGGAGCGGATGGGGACGATTATATGTGGGGTCGGGTGGGCCAACGTGGGCCAGGTCTGACGTGGCAGACGCGCCCGGTCATGCCCAGGCCTCCCCATATCCGCCACATATTTGTGCTGGATATGAGGGGTGCTGGTCAGCCCGGGCGTTTGAGGCCGGTTTGAGGCGCCCGTCTGGGTCGCTTTTTTTTTACCGGCAACTGAGCGGGATGTCCGCGTTGGCGTTTGAGGCGGATTTGGGGTGCCCGACTGTAGATGCTCTAACTCATGTGCGCTAGGCCGTCGCTGCCATGCAGCACCGCCGGTGTTGAGGTCGTCACCCACAGAAACATCTCCCACAAGCTTGCATCACTGACGTCTTCCACAATACCTCGGATGTTGCAAAAGGTCGCGCTCGATGGTGTTCCGTTGTTGCATAGCGATGCGTCGCAGCATCGTCGGCCGCTCCATTGGCAACAACGCCCTGGCCCACAATAGACGGTAGTGTTGCTATTGCATCCACCCCTGCTCACCCGGCGGTAAATCGTCCTCCTCTGACAGTGTTGTTGGTGGCAAGTACTGCAACGGTGAGTGCGGTGGTTGGCCACTGGTGGATCGGTGAGATCCCACGTGCGTGTGGTCTTGAAGCGGCTGGTAGCCTCCTCCTCTCCTTGTGGCAGCAGCGCCGCGGCCCCTGGACTTGCAACATCGAGGCCCTCGCCTTGCGGCTGTGTGTTGGCTGGCCAGCTGGCCTCGACGAGGGATGGCCAAGGAGAGACTTTTTTTTGAAAAGGAGGATGACCCCCGGCTTCTGCATCTGGGCGATGCATGCAGCCATTTTATTAATTATTCACAAAGACCTGACAAAGTAATACATCAGCAAGTCTGAAGCCACCATCTTGACAACATTTGTCGCTACTCCTAACCACTTGATGAAGGGGTGCCGATTGTCCGAGCCGAATACCAAACAGACCTCGCACCAAAGCCTAACATCTAAAGCCGGAGGCCCCAACCAAGCCTCATATCGGGTCTGGGGCACACACCGGTCCGACGCACTCTCAGAGGTCGCCGCCATCGTCTTCCACCGATCCATCTTCAGAGAAGGTACTGACACATCGACCTTGCCAGGCCTGCCATCGACGCCACCACGACGCCAGACAGCGCCACCATCCCGCGCTCGTCCATCACTACGCGTCCACCGACGAGACCCCACTGCTCCATGCCGTCGAGAGACACTGTTGTCGACGTGCCAGATGCGACGCCGCTCCTCCTTCGTGAACACCACCTGCTGTCACTGATCCCATCGCCACCGAAGACACGACCAAAGATCAAGAGGACCGAGCCGCCCCAGGAACCACCCAAGCTCTCTGCACCACACGCTCCAACCCACCGCCCAAGAAAACGCCACCAAGGTGGAAACAATGTTGTTGCGCCGCCGCCGCCCAATCCCAAGGATTTGGGGTTTTCACCAGGGCAAGGTGTACGAAGGGAGTGGGGGAGATGTACCTCAACATCGCCTCCAAGGGGGGATCCGACACCCGTAGCACCAACGATGTCGTGGCCGCCACCGTCGACCAAGGGTTTCCCCTGGATAGAGCTCCCAGTCCAACTCCCACCACACTAATTCGTAGATCCCACGGAGAGGAGCTCGCCGGAGATCGAACCAGCCAGTGGAATGGGCAGCAAGCACCAAGTGGCTGTCTTTCGGATCTGGCCATGGGGAAGAACGGGGTATCACCCACGTCGCGACCACCGCCCTCGCCTCTGTGCCCTCGCTGCCCACACAACCAAGGGCCACATCCAGCCGCCCGGTGGGCGCCTCCCACCACCGGAAGTACGCCGCCCTCACTGTCGAGGCCGCCGCCTCGGAGCCCGACCCTTCGTCACCAGCAGAAGCGAATCCGGTAGAGATCCTCGCCGCCCCATTCACCAGCGGCTGCGCGGTGAGCCGGCGGCCCCCTCCGGAGGCGACGAGGGAGATAGGAAGGAGGGGAAGGGCCGGCGGCAGCTAGGGTTGGGAGCCACCCGTGTCACCCCTGCGGGAGCGACGCGGGGGCCTCGTGCGAAATGGTTCTGATAGAGAGAAAGTGGAATAATGTGTGGAACATGTGTGCAACGAGTGTCCCGAACAAAACCATGGAGGAGGGAGGAGATAAGGTAGCTGGAGACGCATTCGACTGGACGGTCAACGCATGGCGTGTTTTCAGTCGGCTGAGTGTAAGATTATCCCCGTTTATAACAGTTGCAAACATGCTCGTTTTTCTAGCTAGCTAGTCGCTGCATGTAACTGATCATGCACATTTACCATCGGCATGCACAAAGAGCAACCATGCACAAAGCTTGTAGCTTAACAAAAAGGACGCTCCGCAATGCAAGTAGCCAGTGATAGAAATACATCATACTTCCATGCATCAGTTAAAGAGAGGAGGAGAAGGAACTATATTTGAAAACTGCGTGTCTTCGAGCTTTGTGCTACGTGTCTTCGATGATTTTTTTCAACGGCACACTTGATACTGAGCGTATCAACAGAGCCCACATTGCCTTGCTACCCAAGAAAGAAAAAGTGAGCACACCAGATTCTTACAGACCTATTTCCCTCCAAAATTGTCCTAATAAGGCAATTACAAAACTACTAACAAATAGGCTTAAAACTCTCATCCCCAACCTTGTGCATGAGGATCAAACTGGGTTCATCTCTGGTAGAAACATCGCAGAAAACTTCGTCTACGCTACTGACCTCATCACCACCTCCATAAAAGGAAGGTGCCTACAATGGTCCTTAAGTTAGATTTTAGAAAAAACATTTGACTCCATTTCTTGGCCTTCTCTAGACAAGATCCTACTCATCAGAGGTTTCCCTGCTAAGTTCAAAATTTGGATCAATGACATCTTTTCCACCGGCAAAACTGCAATTCTCCTTAATGGTATCACAGGGCCTTGGATCACATGCAAGAATGGTTTGCGTCAAGGTGACCCTCTCTCACCATTCCTTTTCATCATCGTAGCAGACATGCTGCAACAACTAATAGCCCAACCGCTCCATCTTTCTCTGCTTCATCACCCACTCTTCGCACACTTACCACCTACAACGTTACAATACGCCGATGACACGTCAATAATTGATGCAGCTTGTCCTTCTGTGGCCTCTGCCCTAAAAAGCATTCTCCATGAATTCTCATTAGCCACCGGTCTACTTATCAACTTCCAAAAAACATGCTCTGCCCCCCTACACGCAACTATCTTGGACCAAAATGCTATCGCTGCCATCCTGGACTGCCCTATCTCTTCTTTCCCTCAAACTTACCTAGGTTTGCCCCTCTCCGGCCCACATCCGCACACTCCCAAACCTTTTCCTGCCTAGCATCGAACGGTGTAAAAAATTACTTTCGGGATGGCGCGCGAAACTATTGGCCAAAGGTGACAGATTGGTTCTTATCACTGCTGTTTTCGACTCTCTTCTTATTTATTTCATGTCCATTTTTGCATTTCCTAAAAAAGTTTTAAAACAACTCGATACTCTTAGGTGTGCGTCCTTCTGGACTGCGGAAGATTATTGCTCTGGGGCTCAATGCCTCATTGCCTGGAACAATGTTTGCAGACCAAAAAAAATACGGTGGTTTAGGCATTAAAAACTTGCATGTTCAAAAATAATTCCTTGCTCATGAAATTTGCTATCAAATCCTTGCTACCTTCTCCCACACTGATGCGGAGCATCCTACGGACATCACCATGTCAAGAGTCCGTTTGGCAAGTGACACGTGCGACATCTACTTCACATACATAAAGGTGAATCATCTCCTTTACACGTGTTCACTTGACCCCTTCGAGGATGGTATACTACTTGACACTCCTCTCGTGTGCATGCATAGTTATTACCGGAGCTTCATCAACCACAAGGAGGAGTGCGAGCGCAAGTGTACGCCTACAGCATCCGCGAGAGAAGCGTGGAAGAGAAGACGAAAGAAAAGAAAAGAAGACAAAGCGACTGCAGGAACCAGGCCAGACGTCCGGGTCCCCTCCCGCACCATCCGGGCATCAGCCGAATCATCCAGCTACACCAGCCGAAGACAACAGCAGGCCACGCGCGAAGTCGGATCATTCGGGTCCCCACCCAGATCGTCCGGAAGATGCCTGGATCGTCCGGGCAGTCACCCGGATCATCCGGGCCCTGCCTGTGTGCATGACGGGCCTTGGGACTTGTATCTCCCACCTAACTTACCCCTTCGTGGCTAGCACTATAAATAGACCTCCTCCACCTCATTTATAAGGATAGCTAAGATTGGATCTCATATCGTAGAGCTTAGCTCATGTATCTCCCCTTGTGGGAACTCTCTTGAGAGAGAGACACCCCATTGGAGTTCAAGACCTCCATTGGACAAGATCCTTAGGGATTCAAAACCCCTTCTTAGGGAAGATCCACCCATGGTTCAAGACCCATCTCTCCATGAGATTTGGATGAACTACCTTGTATCTTTATTTCCCTTATTGTTCTTGGATCTTGATGCACCTCTTGTATTGCTTGTGATTTGAGGAGTACTTGGAGTGAATCTTGTCCAATAGAGTGTTTTCCCTTTTGATTTCTCCATGTTTTCCCCTCGTGTTCTTCGTGTTCCTCCTCGAATCCACCTCCAATTCATGAACATTAGGCCACCTAGGGTTTTTCCCTACATCATCTTGGATCAGAGCAAGGTTGTCACGAATTCGGAGCCCCCAATCCCCCACTTTCTTGCTTTAGTTCGAAATTTTCTCCCCAATTTCGAAAATTTCCTACAAAAAGAGGCCCAATTTTTTCTTGCATTTTGTTGTTCTTTGTTGATTTTGATCCGTGGGTCTACCTCCCTTGGCATTCCCTAGCCCCAATTTTTCTTTTTCCCCTTCGAATTTGACCCCGAAAATCAAAAATTTCACCCAAAATCGCGTTCCCGAGCTCGAACTCGTGCAGTGTTGACCTGCCCGGATTATCCGGACAAGGTCCCGGATCATCCGGGAATCACCCGGACATCTGGACTCCCTCCTAGACATCCGGACACCCCACTCAACAGTAGCCGCGTTGACAAACCCGGATCATCTGGAACCTCTCTCGGATGTCCGGCTACCCCTGAAACTGACACAAACAGAATCTTGTTTTGCCCATAACTAATTCATCCGAACTCCGATTTCGACGTTCTTTAGCTCGTTTTGTAGCTATTGACATCCCCCATCCCGCAAAAATACCACCACCATGATTTGACTCCATCAAATGTTTCAAATTTTGGCATCTTTGCCTACGCCCTCCACCATAACTTCCGCACCACCACCAAAAACTTCCGCAACTTAACCCATTTTGGTTCTCGTTGCATTTGCGGTTGTTTGAGTTGCGATATGAGTCTCCTAAGGTGTTTCGGATACTTAGGGACGGTTACTTCTTCATCAACCACCGACGACTTGTATCGGTCCATCATCGACATCAACCACCGACGATCGACATCGACGACGGCCATCTATCCTTTGAGACCACCTTCAACCGGAAGCAAGGCCGTCTACCACCGACTTCATGAAAGGTTAAGTGTGACGAAGGTATACATTCCATCATACACTTTTCCTTCCTTGCCATTACACTTGATAGCCCCACCATCTTTGCGATTACCTTCATACCTATTGAGACTAGCTATCCGAGTATTGCCGGGCTTCGCGAAAACTTGAGCACCATAATGATACGATATCTTGTGCATCATTTGGTATATCATATGATAGCTTACTCCCGTGCAAATCTTGTGATATTTGTCTTGCATAATTGGTTGAGGCTCAATAAGCATAGTGGAAAGGAAGAAAAAGAGCAAAAATAATAATAATAAAAAGCTTCTAAGCAAGAAAAGGTCAAAGCTTATAAGCAAAGAGTTGAGCATGAAAAGATATACTTGTGCATGAGGATACATGGAATAGGAAACGTTTTGCTTGCATACATATAGGTTGGTGCCAAGTGATGAATCGTGCCCAAACGTGCAATCAAGCTGGCGTCTCTCCTTGTGTTTGTGCAACACGAGATTAGTCTTCGTTAGGCAATTTTGTATTGCTCATCCCTATAGTTGCACAAGCCCCATTATCCCACCGCGTGTGTTTCTTTATTGCCCTCCTTTATATTTGTGATCGCTCGCTTTGCATTTTGAGTCCTTTGGATTGATCTCAACTTTTACAATATCCTGGACTTCAATTTGCTTGAATTTTGTGCCACCAACCCCACCAAGCTCCACTATAAGCCATTTGTGTAGGTTGTGAGGATTGGACAAGGTTTTTCACCAAGTGCACTCTTTTCCTTGCATACATTGTGGTCTTTTGAGATCCAACTACAACTTCGGAAAGAGGTAACTTTGGTATGTTCATTCATCTCTTTCTCACACCTTCCCGAGTGCTTCTATGGATAGGGACGGCAAATCTCCTTCGGTCTACAACACCAATGATGAGTTCGATGCCGTGAAAAACTTCATCGACGCCAAGATGGAAGCTCAATTGGAGGAGCTCACTCTTAAACTTATTATTTCTGATTTAGATTTGTGATCACACCGCTTGTTTAAGCAGTGTGATAAGGATGCCATCTCCTCGTGGCGGTGCTACCTCAACTCACATGTTTGCGTGCCCATGTAATCTGTAAGGTGATACCCAGGTGATTCTCAAAAATATATGAGAAAACTAGAGAAAGAAGATGGGAGCTAGGCAGTACCGAAAGAGGAGAAGCTAAAAGTTGTGGTGGACTACTTTGTTGATCTATGCAAGACTGAAAGAGCATGGTGCCCCCATGTTTGGTTTTGGTAATTGATGACAATCCCTATGGACTAATGGTTGCCTTGAGTTATATTTGAAGGGTCTGTCCATAGACATTGCTTGAAGACCGTTCGTTGGTTTCAAGGTTATAAGAAGGATGTTTTGGGTTGAGCAAGGTGCTATTCATGGATTTAACCAAAGATTGGTCATGTGAGAGCTGAGCCTATTGCAAGCATGTATTGAAGAAGAAGATTGTGTGAACATTCATGTTTACCTTCAAGACATCATCTTAATGAAGAGAGTTGGAAAGATACAAGGTTGATCAAGACTAAGTACAAAGAGTAATTCAAGTTGATCAACCCACAAAGCGTAGAAGATGTACCGGATCAAGTGATCTCACGGTATGGTAAGCATTGTCCATTACGTCTTGTGTACTAACTCATGGTCTATGTGAGAGTTCTTTTGGGGTTAGGTATGTTTCCATGGGCGTGCATCAAAAGGAAGATATCATATAACCCATGGAGGATGACATCAAGTGGTGATCGTCATCAAGGTTGTGTTGTGCAAGTTCAAGTGGAGCATCATGAAGAGATCACATGCTTGAAGCTTGCCGTCCGTTGTGGTGACAATGGACATGTGAAGATGTGCCGAAGAAAGGCTCACCCATAGTGGAGTATGAGGGAGCAATCTACTAGTCTTCATCGAGCCAGAGCAATCAAGGAAGGTGGTCCAATTTGAGGAGGACAAGATCACCATCATCTAGCTCAAGTAGACTATGCGCAAGGCAAAGGTTTGACCTTGATAGGTTTTCTATTTTACCGGTCTCATGGTATTAGTTGGGAGATCGGGTTATATAGGATCGATAGCCATACTATCAAGGGGGGCTCTCGAGTGAGTAGCTTGATCATATCGTTCATAGAGAACTGAAACCTTTGCATGCTTGGCATCATCTTTCTTGATTCTTATTTGGGTTCTTCTCTTGTGAGGTTTTAGAGTTTGTGTTCGTCTTCTTGTCAAAGTCAAGCTCATCGAAAACGGAATTCGCATGCATCATCGTTGCGTTTTTGGTGTTGGAGAGTTTGCCGGTTCATATTTTGGGAAGGTCCTCTTCCTTATCATATTGGCATTTCTTCTCCATTGCTAGTCGCTGTTGGGTATTACTTGTCGTCATCTATCCAACAAGCTTGAGTTTGCTGAATTCTGAGTTCATTTGTAGAATTATGGGCAGTTTTTCAACTCCCAAGCGGTAGTACCGCTCAGCTCCACGGTAGTACTGCTTATGCGGTACTTCCGCTATGAGCTACCGCAGCCACTACCGCTTGTTTTTCGCCCTCTGTTGCATCACAGCAGTTGCACGGTATTAGCGCGGTAGTACCGCTCGTGCGGTGCTTCCGCTGTCTACTACCGCTGCCACTACCGCTTATTTCTGAGCTTCTGTTGCCCTGTTTCTCTCTCGCGGTAGTTGGATGGTAGTTACACGGTAGTACCGCTTTACGCGGTACTTCCTCTCTTGCGCCGCTCCACTGCCGCTGGTCCCTCTGTATCCAGTGACATTTAGTGGTAGTACCGCTCACTGTAGCCAGTAGTACCACTCGGAACTACGGTGCGTGTACTCTACAGTACACACTGGCTCACACTGGAACTACCACTCTAAGCGGTAGTACCGCTCCCCCGAGCGGTAGTACCGCTTGAGCACAGGTAGAGTGCATGACGGGCAGATTCGTGGGGGCCTATAAAAGGGGGTCTTCTTCCCCATTGCCCCCAACGGTTCTTGGCAACCTTTCTCCTCCATTGTTGACCTCCAAAAGCTTTGCCTTCTCTCTATTCCTCCCATGATTCTTTCTAGTTTTTGAGGGAAAAGAGAGAGGAGATCTAGATCCACATTTCCACCAATCCATCTCTCCTCCAAGTGAGGGGAACCCCTTGGATCTATATCTTGGAGTTCTTTGTGTTATCTTGTTCGTTCTTCCTCTCATATTCCTCCATAGCTTTCGTTGTTCTGGTGGGATTTGAGAGGGAAGGACTTGGGCACTCTGTGTGCCCTTGCCATTGCATTTGGTGCATGGGTTTGAGTTCTCCACGGTGATACGTGGAAGTGAAAGTTGAGAAACTTATTACTCTTGGGTGTTTGGGCACCCTAGAGCTTGCTCCTCTTGGGTGCTTTGGTGCCCTAGACGGTTGGTGTTGCGGAGCTCAATCATTGTGGCGTAAAGCTCCGGGCAAGCATCGGGGTCTCCAATTAAGTTGTGGAGATTGCCCCGAGCAATTTGTACGTGTTCTGGTGACCGCCCTCAAGGGTTGCCAATTGTACGGGTTTGGTGACCGCCCCCAAGGGTCGCCATTTGTATGGGTTCGGTGACCGCCCTCAAGGGTCCCTTAGTGGAATCACGGCATCTGCATTGTGCGAGGGCGTGAGGAGAATACAGTGCCCCTAGTGCCATCTTGGGTAGCATTGTGCCTCCACACCGCTCCAAATGGAGATTAGCACCCGCAAGGGTGTGAACTTCGGGATACATCGTCGTCTCCGCGTGCCTTGGTTATCTCTTACCCGAGCCCTTTACTTATGCACGTTACTTTGTGATAGCCATAGTGTTTCATGTTATATATCTTGCTATCACTTAGTTGTTTATCTTGCTTAGCATAAGTTGTTGGTGCACATAGGTGAGCCTAGTTGTTTTAGGTTTTGTGCTTGACAATTAAACGCTAGTTTTATTCCGCATTTGTTCTAGCCTAAACCATAATTATTTTAAAGCGCCTATTCACCCTCCCCCTTCTAGGCGACATATCGGTCCTTTCAAAGACCTATAGGCCTGCTATCCCCTGGGATTTTATGGAGGATTTTCAAGCAAGGGTTACCCCTGAAATGAATGAAAATCTGATGGAACCCTTCCTAGAATCAGAAGTATTGAAAGCCATAAACTCCATAGGAGATCCATAAGCGATGGGCCCTGATGGGATGTCGGCGATATTCTATAAACAATTCTGGCCCATCTTTAGAGATAGGGTAACCTCCGAGATCTTGGTAGTTCTTAATGGAAGAGGATTACCCGAAGGTTGGAACAACACAACCATCTCGTTGATTCCAAAAGTGAAGTCTCCGAAAAGGTAAAAGATCCAAGGGCAATAAGTTTATGCAATGTCATTTATAAAATAATATAAAAAATTCTTGTGAAAAGGTTAAAAGTTATTTTACCGGAGATTATATCCCCTTCGCATAGTGCCTTTGTCCCAGGCGGGATTATCACAGATAATATTTTGAAAGCATACGAAGCGGTGCACTATTTGAAGAACAAACGGAAGGGGAAAGATGGATATGCAACAATTAAGTTAGACAGGAGCAAGGCTTATCATAGGGTAGAATGGTGTTTTCATAGAAAAATGATGAGCAAACTAGGCTTCTGTGATGGCTTTGTAGAACTAATAATGCACTTATAGAATTTGTGAAGTACACTAAAGAGTGAATGGAGAGCTAACCGAAGAGATTATACAATGAGGAGGACTAAGGCAAGGAGATCCATTATCCCTTTACCTGTTTATTATTTGTGCCGAAGCTTTATCTTCCATGTTGTGCAAGGCTGAAGCAGAAGGAACAATGAAAGGAGTCTCAGTTTGCCAAAAAAAACTCCTAGCATCTCACATTTATTCTTTGCGGACGATTTGCTTATCTTATGCAGAGCAAAGAAAAATGATGTCTTGAAGCTAAAGGAAATATTGGCCATGTATGTGTCTCTCTGGTCAAACTGTGAATGAGGATAAGACAACAATCATGTTCAGCGGAAAATACAACTGACCAATGCAGGATGAAATCAAGGAGGTATTAGGAATAAAAAGTGAGACAACAAACAAGCAATATCTTAGGCTACCTGTGCATATTGGTAAATCAAGAGTGAGTATATTTACCTTCCTAAAGGATAGAATCTGGAAGAAGATACAAGGGTGGAAAGAAAAGACATTATCTCGTGCTGGGAAAGAGATCCTCATCAAAGCTGTGGCTCAAGCAATTCCTACATATACAATGAGTTGTTTCGAGATAACTAGGACAATATGCGAGCAAATCTCATCCCTAATTGGTAGATATTGGCGGAACAATCAGGAAAAGGGGAACAAAATAAACTGGATAAGTTGGGAAACATTAACAAGACCTAAGGGAGAAGGTGGACTGGGATTTAGGGACATCTATGCTTTTAACATTGCCATGTTGGCAAGACAGGCATGAAGGCCTTTAAATAACCCAAACTCATTATGTGGTCATGTTCTTAAAGTCTGCTACTTTCCTGATGGAAATATGTTGGAGGCAGAGGCAAGGCAAGGAATGTCCTATACCTGGAGGAGTATTTAAAAGGCATGCATTAACCTACTAAAAAAGGGTCTTATCTAGAGAATTGGAGATGGGCAGAATGTGAGAATCTGGGATGACACATGGATCCCTAGGAATTTTACTAGGAGAATTTGCACTCCAAAAGGTAATAGTTCTTTGAACAAAGTAGTCGAATTGATTAATCCGTATATTGGAAGATGGAACAGGGAGGTGCTGCAAACAATTTTTTGGGAGGAAGATGTCAAGGCTATTTTAGCTACCCCAATTGGTATAGACTATGATGATGAACCTGCTTGGCATGCTGATGCAAAAGTCTTTTTTCAGTAAAAACACCATACCATGTCTATGTGGAGGAAGAAAGGAGGAGAAGCAAAAGAGGGATAGCGGGACTGTCAAGGCAAAATGCAAAATATGAAGTAAATTGGAGAAAGGTATGAAGAACAGGATGCTCAAATCACTTAAAGCACTTCATGTGGAGATTAGGCCACAATTACTTGGCTTTGAGCAATATTTTGAAAAATAGAGCTGTTCAAGCAGAGAAGGATTGCCTGATCTGTAAGTGAACATTTGAAGATGGTGGCCACCTCTTTCTCAAATGTAAAAGAGTGGCCCAAATATGAGAAGTGCCATGAATGGATAACATAAGAAGGAATCTGGTAACGAAACAATCTGCTGCAAAATTTATAAATGAAGTTCTCAAGCTAGAAGAAGAAGAAAATATCAAGGTGAATAACACTTCTGTGGCAGTGGTGGAATGAAAGGAATAATATTAAAGAGGAAGGTAAAGTACGAAGTAATGATGATATATATTACAATGTTATTAAACAGACTAATGAATAGTACCAAGCTTTTTTGAAGGAAAAGGAGCTGAAGAAAACAAGTCAAGAACGATGGCAACCGCCTCGGAACGGAACGCTAAAGTGAACATTGATGGAGCGTTTCATGCTCAAACAAATAGCGGTGGCTAGGGTGTTGTTATCCGGCATCACAAGGGAGCTGCCCGGGCGTGTGGAGCAGGAAGGCTTGAGAATCTCATAAATCCACTTCATGCTGAAATATTGGCTTCTACTCATGGTGCCCAGCTGGTTGCATCCAGAGAAATCACTGCCATCTGCTTTGAAACTGACTCCATGTTATAAAAACAAGGTGTAGAGCAAAAGGAACAAGATCAATCAGTTGACGAAAAAGGGTTTTCCCCGCTTTGTATTACAAAGCAACCATCACCGATACAGCCAACGATAGGTGCTGGGGCGGAAGCAGCACAGTCACGCCCAAAAGAAACGAAAGAGAAAACAAAAAAGAAACAAATGCGAACAACGACGGATCAATGAAAACGATGAAGACCCGCAACCGCTGCGCCCACCGGAGAATTCCACCACACTCCAAGCACTCCGGACCACCGCATACCAAGCAACACCTTCAAGAAGGATTGCGACGCCGACGACGCTGCTGCCCGGACTAGTCCTAGGGTTTCCCCCGGTACGCAGAGGGGTGCGGGGGAAGGGGTAAACCCGACGCCCTTCAGGAAGGCATGGCGGCGCCCATAGGCGTCACCACGTCGGTGCCGGACAAGCCGACAAGGATTTCTCCCGGCCACCACCCACCCACGACCCCAGACGATCCATCGTGCGCCACCAAACACGCCGCCCACCAACATGCGCCACCACGGCCGTGCAGTCCCCATCGCCGTCTCACCGTGGCAAACGAAGCGAGACCGGCGGGAACAGAGGAGGCAACCGGGAACGAGGAGTGGCAGCAACAGCAGCCACGCGGGAGGGGACAACCTCCACCGCCCGTGGCAGGAACCGGCCGGACGTAGCAACAGGGGCAAACCAGGCACCCGCGACCATATATCGACCGGGGGAAAGGGGAGGCGGAGAAGTGGCCCATGGCCACGACCGGCGCCCGTGCCGGCTCCAGCTCCCCCCCGAAACCATGTTTCGCCCCCGCGCCGACGGCCTAGATAGGTCCGGCCGAGCCCGAATCGGGCTCGTGAAGCCCCCGTCGCCGCGCTGCAGTACACGAGCCGCCGTCACCGCCACCCCCCGCACGAGTAGCCCCGCCGTCCGCCGGAGACGCCGCAGAGAAGCCCCGGCCAGGCCTGCCCAGACCCAGATGGGGCCCAAAAGGGCCCAGATCTGGGCCGGGAGGGTTCCGCCGCCAGCCACCGCGTCGCCCCGCCGCCAAGCAGCCACGCCGCCGCCACCTTGCCACCCGGCACCGCGCCACCCAAGGAGCCACGCCGCCGCCGGATCCGCTGCCGCCGAAGTGCGCCGCCGCCAGCCGCCAGCCGCCCGAGCCGTGGCGCTGCGCGGGGGGAAAGAACGGGGCCGCCGCCGCCGGCACCACACGAGCAAGGCCCGGTGGCCCAGGCCGGCGGCGGCGGGAGGGGGAGACAGGGAGGGGAGGCGCTGGGAAGAGCGGGATGGGAACCCCCGGTCGCCTCGCTCGGGGAGGCGACGCGGGGGGCGACCTTCGAGACCTAGTATCTAAAGTTAATAGATGGGAAATACATCCAAGATCAATCAGTTGTCTGCATGACACTAGCGAAACTAAAAATGTTCCTGAACCAAAACTTCGATCAGTTCAGTTTCAACTTTGCAAGCATGAACTGTAATAGAGCAACCCATGTATCAGCAAGTATGGGATGTTCCATGATTTTGTATGAAGTGTTAAAGGCAGATAATACAATCCCTGATGTACAAGCTTTACTGACGAGCGTGTCCACATAGTAATGTAATCGGATGCATTTGGTTCAAAAAAAGAGTTATTTCGATGTGCAATAACTAGGGCACATATGGATGCGTCCTAAAAAGCTAGACATATCCATTTCTTAAACTAAAGGATACCCCGCACGTTGCTGTAGGAATCGATTGCAATGTTTATCGAGCGATCTGATTGCATGAAATACGAATAGTTGAATTTATAATATACTTACTAAAACTAAACATACATAGTATATATTATATTTGATTAGGACCTTCATATATGACGAACGTTCCGAATTTAATAGACAGATCGGAACGATGCTAATAACCATGCATGCGTGCTCCTCACCTTTTCTCCTATTAGCAATGACTAGCACAAATGCCCGTGCGTTGCAACGGGAGAAAAACAATCTGTTTATGCAGATGAGATAAAAATAAAAACTGGTCTGAATAAAATGCTAGGATTAGATAAGGACTTTAAAATATCATTTTATAAACTATGTCTGAATGATATCATGATGAGATAAGAGACTTTTAAAAGGTCATTTTAAAAATGAAAAATGTGATGGTCTCGTAACGATTTCGTAAGGAACCACAACGACATATTTTTTGGCTGAGCAAACTGCATTGATGGATCATGCCTGAGCTAGATAGATGAATGATGTGTCTCGCCTTGACCTAATGTAGCGGTGTTTTCGGTAACCAGTGACACCAGAATAAATATAGTTGTGTATGGAGGCAAAATAAACATTTAGTCATTATTATATAGCTTACAAAAACGAACATATAGAAAGTTGTGTCAAATTTTTGCGGCTCAGTGTTCTACAGAACACGGAAACTTTTTTCTTACCCGACGCGGGAGGGACTAAATAAAATCGTAAAACGATCTCTACAAATCTCCTAATAAAATCTCTACGTAAGCGACAGTTTGTTTTGTTCATTATTTACGGATCCGTTTTGATTTTTGTGAACATTTTCGAAAAATTCATGGACATTTTTTTCAAATTACCGAATATTTTTTGAATACATGATCTTTTTTCCAAAATCATAAACATTTTATTTCACTAACATGTTTCTGAAATCATGGATTTTTTTATAATATGCGAGCAGTTTTCTGAAATCGTTAATATTTTACCATATCTCGATATATATTTTAAAAACTCGCAACTTTTGAAAATTTGGATTTGTTTTGCAAATCCTGTATTAATTTAAAGAAGGAAAACATATACAGAAATGATAAAGGAAAAAAAAGGGGCGTCACGACCTGGGAGAGAAAAGGGAAGAGAAAAATGAGCCGACCTGGGGATCGAACCGCGGTCTCACGGGCGGAACATCAGGGGCTTAGCCAGTGGGCTACTCATGTGCTAGTGAAATAATAGTGTATCACCATATAAAAACCAAGTCTGGCGGCGTTTTAAATAAACGAACCGTTTTCTTCACTTATAAGTGGCATAGTGGGTAATTTAGGGCAACTTTCGGGGTAATTTTATGACGTACGACCAGAAGTTATCCCTGCTTTATTATTAGGTAGAGACTCAAGCACATACTTTCCTCCACCTTTCTCTCCTTCCTCACCTTGTATTAGAGCAAATTAATTGCAAGCAGGCAAAAAAGACAAAAAAGATGATGTCATCATATATTCGCTCAGTTTTGAAACTTTAAAAAGTTTTGTTGCTTAAACCGTCGCTCCGATCGGAAAAACGTTTTCACATAAAAGATTCGTCGTGACGAGACCTTCGAAACTAGATCTTACGTTGGCGTGTTCCTACAACTTTTTTTCGCGTAAAAAGTTACCACGCGTGTGCTACACAAATTATCATGACAGTTGAGCATAAGTTATCATGTTGTTTATACAGAAATTACAGAGCATAAGAAAAGTCCCTCCAACCTTCTCTTCACATGCACATGCGTGCATGCATTAGAAGAAAAATATTGATGTCATCCTATATTCTTCCCTATTTCGAAACTTCGAAATGTTTTATAGCTCAAACTGTTGGCCCGATTAAAAATCGTTTTCACATAAAAAAAATTGTCGCGACGAGACCTACAAAATTAGATCTCATGTTGATATGTTCTGACGATTTTTTTCCGTGCAAATAGTTACCAGGCCAGGGCTAAGTAAGTTATCATCTCTGATCTGTGTATATTATCATGCTATTTACATATGAGTTACCGTGGTACATATTCAACAACATTTTCTCCAGGATAAAGTTACCGTGGTGTTTGTGCGTGAGTTACCATGTCTGCGGTCCGTATATTACCACGCTACACATTAGTTATCGAGGGTATGTTTTCAAACAACTTTCTCTCCCCGTGGTCAAAGTTATCGCGGTGTTTGTACCTGAGTAATCAAGTCTACAGTCTGTATATTACCGTGCTATTTACATGGAAGTTACCGGGAGGGGGTATGTTTTCAAACAACTTCATCCCCTAACCCCCACCTCCATCAAAGTTACCGTGGTGTTTGTGTGTGAGTTATCGCGTATACGGTGCATATAGTATCATGCTAATTACACGAAAGTTATCAGGGGTATGTTTTTAAACAACCCTCGGGGTCAAAGTTACCATTGTATTTGTGCGTGAGTTATCAGCTCTATTATGTATATGTTACCATGTTATTTATACAGAATTTTAGTGTGGGTACGTTTAAATTTTTTTGCCCCGGTCAAAAGTTATCATGGAGTTTGTGCGTAAGTCAGGCCTGCAATTTGTATATTACCATGCTATTTACATAGAAGTTACCGTGGGTATGTTTTCAACAATTTTTCCCGGTTAAAGTTTCCACGATGTTTGTACTTGAGTTATCAGGTCTATGGTGCATGTGTTATCATGCTATTTTCACACAAGTTACCAGGGGTATGGTTTCAACAACTATTTTTCTCCGGTTTAAAGTTATCATATTGTTTGTACGTAAGTTATCATGTCCGTGGTGTGTATATTATCATTATTTACACAGAAGTGGCCGGGGTATGCTTTCAATAACTTTTTCCTACGGTTCAAAGTTATTGCGTTGTTTGTACCTAAGTTATCAGTTCTGAGGTGCATATATTATTGTGCTATTTACACAGAAGTTACCGGGGTATGTGTCAACAACTATTTCTTCAGGTCAAAGTTACAGCTGTGTTTGTACTCAAGTTATCAGGTCTACGGTGTATAAACTACCATGTTATTTACACGAAAGTTACCGGGGGATGTTTTAAAAAACTTTTTTGATCTATGTGAAGCGGTATGGAACGTGCAAGAAAACGATGAAATTTGGATGCACAAATTCAAGTAACTGTGACCGATGAGACTGCTGGTTCAATTTTTTTTAAACTCGTATTAAGAAGGTATAAATAGTGCGTACCTTGTGACAAACCAATAAATTGATCTAGCCTAGTTGGTTGTTGTCGTGAGATTAAGACATGAGGTCGTAGGTTCAATTCCCTACAACAACAATTTCTGCATAATTATCAGGAGGCCGCGCACCACAAAAAAATCCCCTATAAAATCGGATCCCATTAAAGTGTCATCAATTTCACGGCGCATGATTGGATAGTCATTAATCGCGACCGCAGGAAATTAGGCACGCGATCGAAAAGTCATTAATCGCTATCATTAAAGGTGTCAACTGTACTCCATAAAAACGGATCTCATTAAAACAGCAACGATTCCGCGGCGTGAGATCGAGATCGGACCACAACAAGATCGTTCGGATCTGATCACAAAATCCGAACGTTCGGAAATTAGAAATTTTGATTTGATTATTGTGTGGTTGAAAAAATTATTGAATATAAGTGGCATACTAATAGATTTTTCCATGCATGCTGAGTGAAACTTTGCTGAGGTGGGATGTGTGCATGGGATAGACTAATAATAAAAACATTTTTCCATGCATATTGTGATGGGTCTTTGATGGTGTGACATGTGTGTATATTGAAATAATAAAGATAGTGAGGATACTCGTTGATTACTACAGTGTTATACTACTACTTAGCAAAACCGCTAAAACGAAGAAAAGGGAAAAGAAGTCTAATCGGGGCCCTAAAACCAGTGACAGCCGCCGTCGCCGTGGACCCTCGGATCCGCAGGGCGCAGCCTTTCTCCCGTTTCACGCCGGAAGCAGAGCACCACCCAATACCGCATCATGTCGGCCGCGGCGGCGGCGGCGCGAGTGCTGCCGAAGGCGGTGACCTTCGTGACGGGCAACGCCAAGAAGCTGGAGGAAGTCCGCGCGATTCTCGGCTCCTCCATCCCCTTCCAGTCCCTCAAACTCGACCGTAAGCTGAAGCTGGCTCCTCCTCTTTCTTCCACCCCCTCTACCTCTCCTCCATTCATGTATGTACAAGGTAGCAGCATAGCAGTGAAAGGTTTGGTGCTAGACCAAGGATGCCTACGAATTGCTGGTTGATGGGAGTGGCATGGCTGCGTAACTGTGGCTTCTTATGGTGCCGGAACCCTAGGATAACACCAATCTGTTGGTACTCCTATTTGACTTTGTTATTTGGATCATAAAAAATTGCTTTGCAGTTAGCTCACAACAAACATATAACGGGGGATTGGTTGTAGCTGAAAATTGTGAATTAGGAGTAGTTGCTTCGCAGCTTGGTTACTGTCTCTTCTGTTTTAGCTTAATCGAATAATCCGTTTCCACTGATAATGATAAAACCATGTGTTTTCCATGTTTAATATTCACCCCAAAAATCTTGGATGTCTTATAACCCAAATTTAGGATAGATGATGACATGTGCCCTTGTTGTTCCGCTTATTATTCCTTCTTTAAATGGTCTCGACGTGCATCAATAATGTTTAGGGGAATAGCACACTGACTTTCTATGGTAATTTTATGCAACAGTTTGGGCGTAAGTTTGGAGGGAACACGTGGAAATGCAATAGGAGTTCTGCATTAAATATAGTCAGTGAACTTGTGATTCATGCGATTAGTTACTGTTGTCATGTGGTCTTCATATAGCTTGTAATTATTTATCTTTTGTATTCTGGTATTAGTACTGGTTGAGAGGTAGGAACTACAGATTTTTAATAATCTTGAAGACATCTCATTTGCATTCTGGGATTCTAGTTAATAGTACAACATCCAGATATTATGATTCATAGTAGTGACGAACCCTCTGATGGAATTGGAATCTGGAACCCATACACTTGAATTAGAATTCTGATGCCCTACATGTCATAATTTATCTGGAGATGGACCAAGTGTGCTCATTTTAAATAGGCAACAGTGATATGTCCAATTTCAAAATATTTCATAATTAGTTACTGTTGTTGTTTTTGATTAATGGGTATTATTCTCTGCTGAATTTGGCAGTGCCTGAGTTGCAAGGTGAGCCAGAGGACATATCTAAAGAGAAGGCCCGAATGGCTGCATCTCAGGTACCTATCTTTTCTAATACTAGAATAATTATGCAGAGAATTTTAATTTAAATTGTTTGAACTCTTGTTAATGAATCTGCATTCCATACTTTGAATAGGTGAATGGTCCTGTACTTGTTGAGGACACCTGTCTATGTTTCAATGCGCTCAAAGGTTTGCCAGGTAACTAATTTGCATTATTCTTTCTTAATGAATTCAATGTGCTCAATATGACATAATTTGCTTTCCGCTGCAGGGCCCTATATGTAAGTCCTTCTCTTCTCCAGGCACTATAACATATTTTCGTATTACCAAGTTACAGATAATAAACATCCTTCGCCACTATAACTTATTGAGAAAATGCTTTCAGATATCTAGTCTAGCTAACCTCTTTGTTCCTTATCTGGATGTTTTGCACACATGAATGCACAGAAAATGGTTTCTAGAGAAGATTGGGCATGAAGGTAATATGGCTACTCAATTCTCGTTTCATTCTTTCTGATGTTTGAATTTGTGAATTCATGCATACTATTTCTGCAATTATAGGTTTGAACAATCTGTTAAAAGCTTATGAAGACAAATCAGCTTTTGCTATGTGCATCTTTTCCCTTGCTCTTGGACCAGAGGAGGAACCGATCACATTTGTTGGAAAAACAGCAGTAAGATGTTACTTGGAATTTTTGTCTGAAATATTACGTATATGCCATACTAACACTGTACAATGAGAGTGAGCTCATCTGTCAGTATGCCGCTGCAGTTGGCCTACATTCAGAATTGCATATATCTCTATAACCTGGATACCTTGAACTTAGATTTTCTGGTGTATTTTGTTTTAAGTAAGTTCAGAGTGCAGCTAAATTCTGTTGGCGTCAGCATATTCTTGTTTTTTTAGGGGAACATATTAGTGTTGTTGGATACCATAAATAGATTCTCTAGTAAAGTGGTTTTTTACATTCGACACAGAGAAGCACTGTTATCTTGGTAGATTGTTCGTCTTCATGTGTCCTCATCATAGCACTTTGATCTGTTGTGCTGCGTTTATTTTGGCAAGGACAGTAAAATCTGACGCCATGTTTTTAGTAAGAAAAATGAGAGTGGTTGGGCTTTCTTGAACATGTTTGAGATTTCCTTCTCCATATGCAGGGGAAAATTGTACCTGCCAGAGGCCCTGCTGATTTTGGATGGGACCCTGTATTCCAACCAGATGGATTTGAACAAACGTGAGTTTCCTGATGATTTCCATTTCTTTCATGCATCCCTTCCGTTATGTACTGACAGGTGGGTATGTAATACAAATACAGGTATGCTGAGATGCCCAAGTCCGAAAAGAATCAAATATCTCATAGGGGGAGAGCTCTTGCACTGGTGAAAGAACATTTCGCTTCTGCCAATTATGAAGTTCAGAGTGATGGATTGGCTTAAAATTCGTTTTCATGCACCAAATGAAGAAAATCTAATGGAATATGAGCAAAAGATTTCATGTCTCTCTGTTAGAGTTACAGAATCTTCCAAGCTTTTGGTGACTGTTATTGTGGATGTACTGAATTTTTGTCAGATGATGTTCTAGATGAACTTTTTGCATCGTGTCTCTTTGCCAATTATGAAGTTCAGAGTGATGGACAAATTAGTTGAATCTGTTTGCCAGTTGAACCTCCACACCATTCTTTCACACTACAATCCAGATTTTCACACCAAACACACGGTGGTTGCATCTGCAGAAGCAGAAGGCAGCAAAGAATAAGTTAACTCATCATACATAATCTAACTGGATGCAAAAAACTGCAACCAACTTGTGCTACTGCTTAGGGCCTCCTAAGCTTAATGTTGACAGGCATCTCCTTGTAGGAGGTAACCTTCTCTGTGGCCCGCCGGAGCGGCCTCCCCAGCGACGACCTGCGTGGGAACTGCACCGACGAATCCAGCTCCCACGACGCCCCCTTACTGTCATCTCCACCGCCGGCGGTGACCTGAACGTCCTCTATCTCGAACAAGTCTTCCCTGCGCCCACTCGGCTGCGGCGTTCTCATGGACTTGCTGCACAAACAGTAAGAATCAGTGGCTGAACTGCGTTTCCTCCCAGATCGAACATTTGATGATTTTGACGAGCTTGTGGGTGTTACTTACCGTCTCTGTGCGCTCTCTCTCTCCTTGGACGCCGCCACCAGCTTCGTCGGCGCCACCGCAGGTCCCAGAGCTAGCAAAGAACATGCCAATCAGAATCAGTTAGCATAGCCACACTTGTGAAGAGATGCAAGTATGTGCCAAATACTGGTAGGGATATTATGGTTGTTATTACATCGAGATCTCAGCAGCCTCTTCCGGCTGGCGTTGCAGGTAGACTTCTTGGCACTGGCAGCGCGCGACGCATCCGAAGCGGGCTCCCCGTCTCCATCCTTGAGCTGTGCAGCTGCTGCAGCTCTGTCGGCAGCCAAGTGCCGTGCCGTCTCGTTCGCGCTCTTCTGTTGCTGGAGTCTGCTGCTCTTCAGCGCTTTCTTTGCCTCCTGTTGTTAGGGACATCGCGGTTCAGGGCACATGAACAGAAGCATCAAGCAGCAGCATCAACATTTGGCATGAGATGATATAATATACCTCAAGTTCCGACGATTTTACTTTGAGGGCAGCTCTCGAGCACGTAAGCTCATGTTGTAGCGATTTCAGCTTCAGAAAGATAAGAAGAAAAACATCGGCTGATCAGATCTGAGAATTTCATGATCAAAATTTTCTCTAGAAAATGTCAGCACATGTTGTCAAGATTGATCAAAGAAGCACCAACTTACCCTATTTTTGCCAAGATTTAGCTCCTGCGAAGCAAACATTTCGAGACAGAGATTAGCCTCGTGATGAACATGATCAAGTCCACGGTTGTAAAACGGGGACAATGGAGTTTCTTGCAGATAGTTGGGGGATAACTTACTGCTAAAATCTGGGAATTAGCCTGCGCAAGCTGCCAGTTTGCCAGCCGCAGATTCTGCAGCTCAGCCCCGCTCAACTCTATGAACTTGCTGCACGCACCAAGTCAAACCAAATAGAGTCAACACCAGAACACATCAGAACACTCGCACATCAAGAAGCCCTATCCATCCTAGACAAAAGAGAACAATCGATGCAGGCAAATACTCACTCTCTCTCCTCCAGGAGCTTCACAAGATCCAAATTCTCCTGAAATTACAGACACGGGGATCCGAGAAAAAAAGAGCAGTGTTAGCGACCACGACCCATCATACTGATAACCAAGAAAGAGACGACGGTGGAGTCGGGTCGACAAATCTTGCCTTGACCAAGCGCGCGATTCCATCCGCGCCGTCCGCGCACCTCGACCCGTCCTGCTGCCCCTCATCGGCCGCCGCCGCCAGCGGCCGCCTCAGGTTGGTGATGTCGCAGAGCGTCTTCCTCCTCGCCGATGTGGCGCCGGCGGCGCCGAGCTTCCGCATGGCGGCCATGGCCGCCGCGTTCCTGGTCTGCGCCACCGCCGCTTGAGCCGGGTTGGCCTGCTGGGGCACGAGAACGGCGGTCTCCATGGGATTTCGGTCACGGGAACGGCCAAAGGGTGGGAAGTAGCCGGAAGCTTAGGGAAGAGGGAGATTTGGAGCTCTTTTGGGGTTTCGGCCGATGGATCGGAGATTGGAAGAAAGGGTAAGCGGCAACGGCTAGTCGGGAGGCAACGGTATATGAGGGGGGCGGCGTAACGTTCGAATCGGAGGATTTGGGTGAGGGGAGTGGACGGAACGGATTGAGCTGCGGAGGGGAGATCTACGGCTGTCGTATCAAGTGGGTATATACTTGGGTAGAGATAAATTTGGGTTTCACAAAGGCACTAGGAGCAGGTTCGACGCTCCACCCGGCCTTCCAAACCACAATGGAATGGCTATCAAATTTTGTTAGGGCACAAAGAATCAGTACACCATCGTTCTCGTCGCTGTCATGTCAGCCCATACCTTCTTGTGCGCCAAATTTGGGATATAGGAGCATCTACAGCCATAATTGTCTAACTTGAGGTCCTATACGTCCGGAGGCGCAAAAGTGACCAGGCACCCCCTATTTCAACCCGTTCGCAACCGTGGTCCTCAAATGTTCACCTCCAAGTCCATACAAATGCATGCAATGTGACGAACACTACGTAGATCAACATGCAATCTAGAAACATAGCATATCCGTACATAGATAGAGGATTAAAGTTTTTGCACAACTCAATCCAAAAGAGCAAGTTCATCCACCTAACTAGAACAAGGAGCTAGATTAAGTAAATAACCGGAGAGGGCCGTCAGAGTTCACCACTTCCTCGCCGGTCACTTCCCCTTGGGGTCTTCAGAGCGGCGGTGGTCCTCGACGCAGGTATCGGTGGCAGGCGGAGCGTCGTCGCCGTCGGTGGTGCCGCTGCCCGAGGAGGAGGAGATGATCCTGATCATACGGCGGACGGCGCAGGCCTGCTCCCTCATGAGCCGGGCGACTTTCTCCGTGACGGCCGCCTTCTGCCTCGCGAGCCGCTCGGACTCCTCAAGCCTGATGCGGAGTGCCACCCCATTTTTGCAGCGTCGGCGGTGGGCGTCTGTCTCCACCGAGGTGTAGGAGCGATGGATGATGTCGCGGAGGATCTCATCATCGTAGCTGATGGGCGGAAGCGCAGCCGGAGCGGTTGGAGCCGGCCAGTGACGCCCTCTGCCTTGCGCGGCGATAGACGACTCCGGCAGCCGCGATCACGGGCTCGGCTGTGCAGGCACGAGCACCCAACCCGCCTGGGTGGAGCAGGGGCTGGAGGTGCCAAGCGCCACTGGCGCCCTGTCACCTAACCGGGGAAGGTGCGGGCCGACGCGAAGCTATAGCTGCCCATCTGGTACACCGAGGTTGCCGCCGAGGAGGAGCTCCCGCCCTTGTCCATCCGCGAGCGGCGGAGGGCAATGTGGAGCGCAAGCTCCTCATCGTCCGGCGCGGATGAGTGATACGTCTCCAACGTATCTATAATTTTTGATTGTTCCATGCTATTATAGTATCAATCTTGGATGTTTTATATGCAATTATATGCCATTATATATCATTTTTTGGGACTAACCTATTAACCCAGTGCCCAGTGTCAGTTGTTGTTTTTTTGCTTGTTTTTGTCTTTTCAGAAAATCATTATCAAAAAGAGTCCAAACGAGAAAAAAACTTTGGATTAATTTTTTCTGCATCAGAAGAGACCCACGAAGCTTCGGGAGAAGACCAGAGGAGCCACGAGGAGGCGGCAAGCCTGGAGGGCGCGCCCAGAGGGGTAGGCGCCCCCGAGGCTTGTGGGCCCCTCGTAGCCCCTCCTGGCCTAATTTCAGGGCTATAAATTCCCAAATATTCCCAATATAACAAAAAGACAGAAGAGAAAACCTTTCCGCCGCCGCAAGCCTCTGTTCTTCCGCGATCCCATCTGGAGGCCTTTTCCGGTACTCTACCGGAGGGGGAATCGATCACGGGGGGCTTCTTCATCTACCTTGCTGCCCCTCCGATGATGTGTGAGTAGTTTACCACAGACCTATGGGTTCATAGCTAGTAGCTAGATGGCTTCTTCTCTCTCTTTGATCTTCAATACCATGTTCTCCTCGATGTTCTTGGAGTTCTATCCGATGCAATCTTCTTTTGCGGTGTGTTTATTGGGATCCGCTGAATTGTGAGTTTATGATCAGATTATTCATGAGAAAAATATTTGAGTCTCCTCTGAACTCTTTTATGCATGATTATTATAGCTTTGTATTTCTCTCCGATCTATCGATTTGGTTTGGCCAACTAGATTGGTTTATCTTGCAATGGGAGAGGAGCTTTGTGATGGGTTCAATCTTGCGGTGCTCAATCCCAGTAACAGAAATGGACATGTGATACGTCTCCAACGTATCTATAATTTTTTATTGTTCCATGCTATTATAGTATCAATCTTGGATGTTTTTATATGCAATTATATATCATTTTTTTGGGACTAACCTATTAACCTAGTGCCCAGTGCCAGTTGTTGTTTTCTTCTTGTTTTTGGCTTTTCAGAGAATCAGTACCAAACAAAGTCCAAATGCCACGAAACTTTTTGGAGATTTTTTTCTAGACAAAAGAGACCCTGGAGACTTGGAGAGGAGGCCAGAAGGTTCACGAAGCCTCCACAAGGCAACAGGGCGCGACCCTAGGGGGCATGCCCTAATGCCTTGTGGGGCCCTCGTGGCTCCGTTTGACCTAATTCCACTCCTATAAATTCACAAATATTTGAAAACCATCAGAGAGCCAGAAGAAAAAACCTTTCCGCCGCCGCAAGCCTCCGTTCTTCCGCGATCCCATCTGGAGGCCTTTTCCGGTACTCTGCCGGAGGGCTTCTACATCAACCTTGCTACCCCTCCGATGATGTGTGAGTAGTTTACCACAGACCTACGGGTCCATAGCTAGTAGCTAGATGGCTTCGTCTCTCTCTTTGATCTTCAATACCATGTTCTCCATGATGTTCTTGGAGTTCTATCCGATGTAATCTTCTTTTGCGGTGTGTTTGTTGGGATCCGATGAATTGTGAGTTTATGATCAGATTATTCATGAGAAATATTTGAGTCTTCTCTGAACTCTTTTATGCATGATTAAATATAGCTTTGTATTTCTCTCCGATCTATCGATTTGGTTTGGCCAACTAGATTGGTTTATCTTGCAATGGGAGAGGTGCTTTGTGATGGGTTCAATCTTGCGGTGCTCAATCCCAGTGACAGAAAGGGACATGACACGTATTTGTATTGTTGCCATTAAGGATAAAAAGATGGGGTTTATTCATATTGCTTGAATTTGCTTCTCTACATCATGTCATCTTGCTTAAGGCGTTACTCTGTTTTTATTAACTTAATACACTAGATGCATGCTGGATAGCGGTCGATGAGTGGAGTAATAGTAGTAGAGGCAGGCAGGAGTCGGTCTACTTGTCTCGGACGTGATGCCTATATACATGATCATTGCCATGAATCCGTCATAATTATTTGCTTTTCTATCAATTGCCCGACAGTAATTTGTTTACTCACCGTATGTTTCTGCGCTCGAGAGAGAAGCCTCTAGTGAAAACTATGACCCCCGGGTCTATCTTTATCATATAAAAAACATAAAAATACCTTGCTGCAATTTATTTACTTTTATTTAGTTTAGTAATTTACTTTAGCAATTTATCTCTATCAGACTTAATCCTTGCAAGTAACCGCTAAGAGGATTGACAACCCTCTTATTCGCATTGGGTGCAAGTGTTTGCTTTTGTGTGTGTAGGTGCTGTTCACTAGATCTTGCTTGGTTCTCCTACTGGATTGATAACCTTGGTTCTTAACTGAGGGAAATATTTATCTCTACTATACTGCATCATCCTCTCCTCTTCGGGGAAATACCAACGCAGTCTACAAGTAGCAGAAAGAATTTCTGGCGCCATTGCCGGGGAGACATCATCAAAATCTATCAAGTACCTTCGCACAAATTATCATTCACTTGCATTTACTTTATTTGCCTTTTATTTGCATTTGCCTCTTGTTTTCATCTCCCCCACTTCTAAAAGTTTTTACAAAAACACAAAAATATTTTTATTTGCTTGTTTGCTAGTTTGCCTGCTTTGCTTGAAATTGTTATCATGTCTGAATTTGAGAAAGTTGTGATTGAAAGTGCTAGTGAGGATAGTGGTAGTGAATCTCTTGGGGATAAAACACACTCTTTTGATCTTAATCATGACCTTCGGGATACTAACTCCCCCACTAATTTTAAAACTAAAGTCTATCATGTGGGAAGTGGTAATATTATTGGGAAAAACATTATTCATGAGTTCTTTAATTGCGCGGGAGTTATACCAATAATTAATGGATCTATTCTTGATAAAACAAATTGTTATGTAGATGCTATTGCAATGCTTGTGGTTAAATTAGAAAGAATTTTTTTACATATCCACCCCGCCTTACAAAAGATATTTTATGAACTTCCCAACATCCATGATCCTAGGGCTAAGAAAATTGCCACTATAATCCTTATGCATGAATTTGATTATATAATCCGAGAAGCTAGGGATATTTCTCCTTTTACAAAATAAATTTTGAGCATCCTCCTATAGAGGAGATTCTTCATGATAAAGATACTATTCGTAGGTTAGAATCTAAAGATTACTTTGCTTATGGTAAAAATATTAGAAGGAGAGTTCCATACGCCAAAATAATTAAAACTATGTACCACCATGCTTGTGATAAATTTGAATGGGTTACTAAAGGAATTGATGAGGGATTTAGTGAAGAATGGTTCGAGAGTACGGCTAGAGATCCTATTGATGATGAGATACATGTTTTATATGAGGACGTTTATGGTGATGATCCTGAGTTTGAAGTTATGAATGCTAAGGTTACCAATCAAAGCCCCTTCAATTACCTAAGCTCACCCACTAGAAAAGAAGAGCATGAGAGTAGAAAATTAATGAGAAAAGTTTTGGAAGATTTAATCAAACAAGACTTGGGGATGAAGGATGACAACACTTGAAACTATGCATTATGCCTAGCTAGGGGCATAAACCAATAGCGCTTGTTGGGAGGCAACCCAATGAATAAAATAAATTTTTGCTTTTACCGTCTGTTTTTGAGTGTTTGCATGATTATAGCCTCTGTTATGATTGTATTTTTATGTTTAAATTAGTGTTTGTGCCAAGTAATGCCTTTGGAATGATTTGGAAGATAGTATGATTGATGCTATTTGAAAACAGAAACTTTTGCGTCCAATGCTGGACTTTTGATTTTTTGCTGGAGTGTTAGCACCTTATGAATTTTTTACACAGTATTGTAATATAAATTTCCCACGTTGTCCTAATTTTTCAGATTTTTTGGAGTTACAGAAGTATGACCATAATTCAGATCTTTACAGACTGTTCTGTTTTAGACAGATTCTGTTTTTGTTGCATAGTTCGCTTATTTTGATGAATCTATGGATCGTATCGTGGGGTATGAGTCAGGGAGAAGTTGGAGTACAGTAGCATTATGCCAATATTAAATATGAATCAATTTACTATAGAACTTAGAGTTAAAGATTATTTGTTATACTAACGGATCTCACGAGGTTTCTGTTGAGTTTTGTGTGCTGAAGTTTTCAAGTTTTGGGTGAGACTACGATCGATAAAGGAATAAGGAGCGGCAAGAGCCTAAGCTTGGGGATGCCCAAGGCACCCCAAGGTAATATTCAAGGAAGACTCAAGCGTCTAAGCTTGGGGATGCCCCGAAAGGCATCCCCTCTTTCGTCTACAATCTATCGGTAGCTCACTTGGAGCTATATTTTTATTCATCACATGATATGTGTTTTACTTGGAGCGTCTTGTGATATAGTTTGTTTGCTTTTGTTTGCTTTTTAGTTTGTCACAATCATCTTTGCTGAACACACCTTTTTGAGAGGGACACACATTATTCGTGATTTGTTAGAATACTCTATGTGCTTCACTTATATCTTTTGAGCTAGGCAGTTGCTCTAGTGCTTCACTTATATCTTTTAGAGCACGGCGGTGGTTATATTTTAAAGAAATAGTTGCACTCTCATGCTTCACTTATATCTTTTTGAGAGTCTCATGATAGCAATGGTAATATGCACGGGTTATGAATTTTGTCCTGATATGATAGGTATTCAAGAGGGATATAATAAAAACTTTCATGTAGATCACTGAATATGATAAATTTGATTCCTTGCAATAGTTTTGCGATATTAAGATGGTAATATGGGGGAGGTACTAGTAGATGATTGTGGTTTAGTAAGAATAATTGTGTTAAGGTTTGTGATTCTCGAAGCATGCACGTATGATCTGTCGTTATGCTAAGAAGTTGGAGCATGATTTATTATTGATTGTCTACCTTATGAGTGGCGGTCGGGGATGAGCGATGGACCTTGTCCTACCAATCTATCCCTCTAGGGGCATGCGTAGTAGTACTTTGCTTTGAGGGCCAATAAACTTTCGCAATAAGTATGTGAGTTCTTTATGACTAATGTGAGTCCATGGATTATATGCACTCTCACCTTTCCGCAATTTGCTAGCCTCTTCGGTACAGTGCATTGCCCTTTCTCACATCGAGAGTTGGTGCAAACTTCGCCGGTGCATCCAAACCCCATGATATGATACGCTCTATCACACATAAGCCTCTTTATATCTTCCTCAAAACAACCACCATACCTACCTATCATGGCATTTCCATAGCCATTCCGAGATATATTGCCATGCAACTTCCACCGTTCCATTTTTTATATGACACACATCATCATTGTCATATTGCTTTGCATGATCATATAGCTGACATAGTATTTGTGGCTCAGCCACCGTTCATCATTTTTATACATGTTACGCTAGCATCATTGCACATCCTGGTACACTGCCAGAGGCATTCATATAGAGTCATATTTTTGTTCTAGTATCGAGTTGTAATATTGAGTTGTAAGTAAATAGAGGTGTGATGATCATCATTAGTACAGCATTGTCCCAGTGAGGAAAGAATGATGGAGACCATGATTCCCCCACAAGTCGGGATGAGACTCCGGACGAAAAAAAAGAGAAAAAGAAAAAAAACGGAGGCAAAAAAGAGCCATGAAAAAAAAGAGAAAAGAAAAAAAAATGAGAGAAAAAGAGAGAAGGGGCAATGTTACTATCCTTTTCCACACTTGTGCTTTAGAGTAGCACCATGTTTTTCATATAGAGAGTCACCTATTTTGTCACTTTCATATACTAGTGGGAATTTTTCATTATAGAACTTGGCTTGTATATTCCGATGACGGCTTCCTCAAATGCCCGAGGTCTTCATGAGCAAGCAAGTTGGATGCACACCCACTTAGTTTTCATGTTGAGCTTTCATACACTTATAGCTCTTAGTGCATCCGTTGCATGGCAATCCCTACTCCTTGCATTGACATCAATTGATGGGCATCTCCATAGCCCGTTGATTAGCCTCGTTGATGTGAGACTATCTTCTTATCTTTGACTTCCCTTATTGATCTCTACCACCACATTCTATTCCACCCATAGTGCTATATCCATGGCTTGCGCTCATGTATTGAGTGGGAGTTGAAAAAGCTGAAGCGCGTTAAAAAGTATGAACCAATTGCTCGGCTTGTCATCGGGGTAGTGCATGATAAATACTTTGTGTGAAGAAGATGGAGCATGACAGGATTATATGATTTTGTAGGGATAACTTTCTTTAGCATCGTTATTTTGAAAGACATGATTGTTTATTAGTATGCCTGAGTATTGATGTCTTTATATCAAATTATAGACTATTGCTTTGAATTATTTGGATATTATTATTCATACCGTAAAAGAGATTACAAGATGAAACATGATAGGTAGCATTCCACATCAAAAATTCTGTTTTTATCATTTACCTACTCGAGGACGAGCAGGAATTAAGCTTGGGGATGCTTGATACGACTCCAACGTATCTATAATTTTTGATTGTTCCATGCTATTATAGTATCAATCTTGGATGTTTTATATGCAATTATATGCAATTATATATCATTTTTTGGGACTAACCTATTAACCTAGTGCATGATATGTCTTCAACGTATCTATAATTTTTTATTGTTCCATGCTGTTATATTATCAATCTTGGATGTTTTTATATGCATTTACAACAATTATATATCATTTTTGGAGACTAACTTATTAACTTTGTGCCCAGTGCCAGTTGCTGTTTTCTGCCCTGTTTTTGTTTTACAGAAAATCAATACCAAACGAAGTCCAAATGCCACGAAACTTTTTGGAGATTTTTTTCTGGACAAGATAAACACTAGAAGCTTTGGGAGAACACCAGACGCCAGAGGAGGTGGCCACGAGCCACCAGGGCGCGCCTGGGGGGGGGGGGGGGCAGGCGCGCCCTGGTGCCTCGTGGGCCCACCTCAGCTCCGTTTGACCTAATTCCACTACTATAAATTCAGGAAAAATCAGAAACCCTCAAGGGAGTCCACGAAATACTTTTTCCGCCGCCGCAAGTTTCTGTTCTCGAGAGATCCCATCTAGAAGCCTTCTCCGGTACTACGCCGGAGGGGGAATCGATCACGGAGGGGCTCTACTTCAACCTTGCTGCCCTTCCGATGATGCGTGAGTAGTTTACCACAGACCTTCAGTTCCATAGTTAGTAGCTAGATGGCTTCTTCTCTCTTTTTGATCTTCAATACAATGTTCTCCTCGATGTTCTTGGAGTTCTATCCGATGTAATAACTTTTTGCGGTGTGTTTGTTGGGATCCGATGAATTGTGAGTTTATGATCAGATTATCCATGAATATTATTTGAGTCTTCTCTTATCTCTTTTATGCATGATTATTATAGCTTCGTATTTCTTCTCCGATCTATTGATTTGGTTTGGCCAACTAGATTGATTTATCTTGCCATGGGAAGAGGTGCTTTGTAATGGGTTCGATCTTGCGGTGCTCAATCCCAGTGACAGAAAGGGACATGACACGTATGTATCGTTGCTATTAAGGGTAAAAAGATGGGGTTTATTCATATGTGAGTTTATCTTGTCTACATCATGTCATCGTTCTTAAGGCGTTACTCCGTTCTTTATGGACTTAATACACTAGATGCATGCTGGATTGCGGTCGATGTGTGGAGTAATAGTAGTAGATGCAGGCAGGAGTCGGTCTACTTGTCTCGGACGTGATGCCTATATACATGATCATTGCCTTGGATATCGTCATGATTATTTGCTTTTCTATCAATTGCCCAACAGTAATTTGTCTACCCACCGTATGCTATTTTCTCGAGAGAAGCCTCTAGTGAAAACTATGGCTCCCGGGTCTATCTAAATCATATTACTAAAACCCTAAAAATATTGCTGCCATTTTCTTTTATTTATTTTATTTTGTATTTTTGTTTCAATCTATCTATCTATCACATACAATTTAATCTTGCAATTGACCGCCGAGGGATTGACAACCCCTCGTTTGCGTTGGGTGCAAGGATTTGTTGTTTGTGTGCAGGTGCTGCTAACGAGGTGTTGCGTGATTCACCTACTGGTTCAATAACCTTGCTTTCATAACTGAGGGAAATACTTATCTCTACTGTGCTGCATCATCCCTTCCTCTTCGGGGAAAATACCAACGCAAGCTACAAGTAGCAGTGCCCAGTGCCAGTTGCTGTTTTCTGCTTGTTTTTGGCTTTTCAGAGAATCAGTACCAAACGAAGTCCAAATGCCATGAAACTTTTTGGAGATTTTTTTTCTGGACAAAAGAGACCCTCGAGACTTGTAGAGGAGGCCAGAAGGTTCACGAAGCCTCCACAAGCCAACAGGGCGCGGCCCTAGGGGGGCATGCACTGATGCCTTGTGGGGCCCTCGTGGCTCCGTTTGACCTAATTCCACTCCTATAGATTCAAAAATATTTGAAAACCATCAGAGAGCCAGAAGAAAAAACCTTTCCGCCGCCGCAAGCCTCCGTTCTTCCGCGATCCCATCTGGAGGCCTTTTTCGGTACTCTGCCAGAGGGGGAATCGATCATGGAGGGCTTCTACATCAACCTTGCTGCCCCTCCGATGATGTGTGAGTAGTTTACCACGGACCTACGGGTCCATAGCTAGTAGCTAGATGGCTTCTTCTCTCTCTTTGATCTTCAATACCATGTTCTCCTTGATGTTCTTGGAGTTCTATCCGATGTAATCTTCTTTTGCGGTGTGTTTGTTGGGATCCGATGAATTGTGAGTTTATGATCAGAGTATTCATGAGAAATATTTGAGTCTTCTCTGAAATCTTTTATGCATGATTAAATATAGCTTTGTGCGATTTGGTTTGGCCAACTAGATTGGTTTATCTTGCAATGGGAGAGGTGCTTTGTGATGGGTTCAATCTTGCGGTTCTCAATCCCAGTGACAGAAAGGGACATGACACGTATTTTTATTGTTGCCATTAAGGATAAAAAGATGGGGTTTATTCATATTGCTTGAATTTGCCTCTCTACATCATGTCATCTTGCTTAAGGCGTTACTCTTGTTTTTATTAACTTAAAACTCTAGATGCATGCTGGATAGCGGTCGATGAGTGAAGTAATAGTAGTAGATGCAGACAGGAGTTGGTCTACTTGTCTCGGGCATGATGCCTATATACATGATCATTTCCATGAATCTGTCATAATTATTTGCTTTTCTAGCAATTGCCCAACAGTAATTTGTTTACCCACCGTATGTTTCTGCGCTCGAGAGAGAAGCCTCTAGTGAAAACTATGGCCCCCGGGTCTATCTTTGTCATATAAAAAACATAAAAATACCTTGCTGCAATTTATTTACTTTTATTTAGTTTAGTAATTTACTTTATCAATTTATCTCTATCAGACTTAATCCTTGCAAGTAACCGCTAAGAGGATTGACAATCCTCTTATTCGCGTTGGGTGCAAGTGTTTGCTTTTGTGTGTGTAGGTGCTGTTCACTGGATCTTGCTTGGTTCTCCTACTGGATTGATAACCTTGGTTCTTAACTGAGGGAAATATTTATCTCTACTATACTGCATCGTCCTCTCCTCTTCGGGAAAATACCAACGCAGTCTACAAGTAGCAACATGACACATATTTGTATTGTTGCCATTAAGGATAAAAAGATGGGTTTAATCATATTGCTTGAGTTTACTTTGTCTACATCATGTCATCTTGCTTAAAGCGTTACTCTGTTTCATACTTAATACACTAGATGCATGCTGGATAGCGGACGATGGGTGGAGTAATAGTAGTAGATGCAGGCAAGAGTCGGTCTACTTGTCTCGGACGTGATGCCTATATACATGATCATTGCCATGAATCCGTCATAATTTTTTGCTTTTCTATCAATTGCCTAACAGTAATTTGTTTACCCACCGTATGATATGTGTTCGAGAGAGAAGCCTCTAGTGAAAACTATGGCCCCCGGGTCTACTTTTATCAAATATTAAAACCAAAAATACTTTGCTGCAATTTATTTACTTTAATTTTATTTAGTATTTTAGTTTATCTATCTATCACTATCAGAATTAATCCTTGCAAATAACGGCTAAGAGGATTGACAACCCTCTTATTTGCGTTGGCTGCAAGTGTTTGCTCTTGTGTGTGCAGGTGCGTTTAACAGGATTTTGCTTGGTTCTCCTACTGGATTGATAACCTTGGTTCTTAACTGAGGGAAATACTTATCTCTACTATACTGCATCATCATCTCCTCTTCGGAGAAATACCGACGCAGTCTACAAGTAGCAGGAAGAATTTCTGGCGCCGTTGCCGGGGAGACATCACCAAAATTTATCAAGTACCTTCGCACAAACTATCATCCACTTGCATTTATTTTATTTGCCTTTTTATTTTCATTTACCTCTCGTTTTCATCTCCGCCACTTCTAAAACAATTTTACAAAAAACACAAAAATATTTTATTGTTTTGCTTGCTTGCTTTTATTGCCTTCATGTCAACACACAAAACAGAAAGTGAAACAAAAAAATTATTTGACTATGGATCCACTTAAAGTTTTCTACTTGGATCATCTTCGATCCATTTGTGCTCGTGCCGAAACCCCAACTAGTTTAGTTGAGGGAAAATCATTAGATGAGCATGCTCATTTTGTGCGTCACCGTTTGTCTCAAAAAGGGAGACTCTTATGGAATCAAATAAATTGTAATCTTTGTGAAATTTATGATTTTACTTGTTGCTCTAAGAACCCTAAAAACCACCTTCCCTACCTATGTGAGTTTAATGATAATGAAATCTTATCTTCTTATGCTAAAGGTGTTTATAGTTACTATGATATCGAAGAAATTGAAGAATTTGTTGTTTTTAAGGGTGCTTATGAAGTTGCTTCTTTGATTGAAAAGTATGATGCTACTCTCTACAAATCTGAAAATTTTGACATACTTAAATATTGCTATGAAAACTATGCTCCTAATGCCTATGTTAATGAATTTATTGGGAGAATGTCTACTACTTTGGAAGAAAATATTGATATGCATGAATCCATAGATAATTATGATTCCGTTGATTCGATTGAAATATCCCCTATTGATGAATGTGATGCTTGCTATTCTTATGGCCATGATGCCAATATTAATGATGCTTATAGAGATTAACTTGCTATAGTTCCTTATGTTAAAAATGAAAATTTTGCTATAGCACCCATACTTGATAGCTCCTTGAATGAAAAGCATGATTGCAATGATGTTATTATAAATTCTATTAATGTCAATTGTGCTAATGATATGCAAAGCTACAAGCTTGGGGATGAAAATTTTGTTATGTCCACTACTTATTGCAATGATCATGATTGGGGTGATGATGCTTCTTATGATCTTGAAAATTTATTTAAGCCTCATGATGAATATGCTATTAATAATAATGTTTGCAATAGTATTGAAAGTGGGTTTGGGAGAGTGTCAACTTTAGGTAAAAAGAATCCCACAAATTTGGAGAGTGTTCAATCTTATGATTTTTTTGATAAAAGTGGGTTTGGAGAGGTCATGCCTTTAGTTGATGATAATCCCACTATTTTGGAAGAGTGTCGACTTTGCATGCATGTGGATCATGTAGAGAATATGTTATGTGATGGCTATATTGTTGAATTTGAATATGATCCTACATGCAATTATTATGAGAGAGGGAAATATGGTTGTAGAAATTTTCATGTTATTCAATTACCTCTCTTGAAGTGTAAATTGTCAATGTTTTATTCTTCTTCCTTGCATATGCTAAATATTTATTGCCTCGATAATTTGTTTGCTTATAAAATGCCTATGCATAGGAAGTATGTTAGACTTAAATGTGTTTGTCACATGTTTTATGATGCTCTCTTTGTGTTACAATTATTATCTTTCATGTGAGCATCATTGAAATTTCAAGCCTATCTTAATGGCTATAAAGAAAGAGCTTGTTTGGAGACAACCCAATACCTTCTGTTTTTGTGTGTTTACACAATTATAGCCTATGTTATGATTGCGTTTTTATCTTTTAATTAGTGTTTGTGCCAAGTAATGCCTTTGGGATGATTTGGATGATAGTATAATTGATGTTGTTCGGAAAACAGTATTTGATTTTTGATTCTGTACTGGAGCATCATAAAAATTTGAAATTTTTACACAGTATTTTTATATGAATTTTTTACGTTGTCCTAATTTTTCAGAATTTTTGGAGTTACAGAAGTATGGCTTTTAAATAGATCTTTACAGACTATTCTGTTTTAGACAGATTCTGTGTTTGTTGCATAGTTTGCTTATTTTCATGAATCTATGGATCGTATCGGGGGGTATGAAGCATGGAGAAGTTGAAGTACAGTAGCATTATGCCAATATTAAATATGAATCAATTTACAACAGTACCTAATTTTAAGATTTGTTTGTTATACTAACGGATCTCACGAGGTTTCTGTTGAGTTTTGTGTGCCGAAGTTTTCAAGTTTTGGGTGAGACTACGATGGATAAAGGAATAAGGAGCGGCAAGAGCCTAATCTTGGGGATGCCCAAGGCACCCCAAGGTAATATTCAAGGAAGACTCAAGCTTCCAAGCTTGGGGATGCACCGGAAGGCATCCCCTCTTTAGTCTACAATCTAGCGGTAACTCACTTGGAGCTATATTTTTATTCATCACATGATATGTGTTTTACTTGGAGCGTCTTGTGATATAGTTTGTTTGCTTTTGTTTGCCTTTTAGTTTGTCACAATCATCTTTTCTGAACACACCTTTTTGAGAGGGACACACATTATTCGTGATTTGTTAGAATACTCTATGTGCTTCACTTATATCTTTTGAGCTAGGCAGTTGCTCTAGTGCTTCACTTATATCTTTTAGAGCACGGAGGTGGTTATATTTTAAAGAAATAGTTGCACTCTCATGCTTCACTTATATCTTTTTGAGAGTCTAATGAATAGCAATGGTAATATGCACGGGTTATGAATTTGGTTCTAATATGATAGGTATTCAAGAGGAATATAATAAAAACTTTCATGTAGATCACTGAATATGATAAGTTTGATTCCTTGCAATAGTTTTGCGATATTAAGATGGTAATATGTGGGAGGTGCTAGTAGATGATTGTGGTTTAGTAAGAATATTGGTGTTAAGGTTTGTGATTCCAGAAGCATGCACGTATGATATGTCGTTATGCTAAGAAGTTGGAGCATGATTTATTCTTGATTGTCTACCATATGAGTGGCGGTCGGGGACGAGCGATGGACTTTTCCTACCAATCTATCCCCCTAGGGTCATGCGTAGTAGTACTTTGCTTCGAGGGCTAATAAACTTTCGCAATAAGTATGTGAGTTCTTTATGACTAATGTGAGTCCATGGATTATACGCACTCTCACCTTTCCGCAATTTGCTAGCCTCTTCGGTACCGTGCATTGCCCTTTCTCACATCGAGATTTGGTGAAAACTTCGCCGGTGCATCCAAACCCCGTGAGATACGCTCTATCACACATAAGCCTCTTTATATCTTCCTCAAAACAGCCACCATACCTACCTATCATGGCATTTCCATAGCCATTCCGAGATATATTGCCATGCAACTTCCACCGTTCCATTTTTTTATGACACACATCGTCATTGTCATATTGCTTTGCATGATCATATATATAGCTGACATAGTATTTGTGGCTCAGCCACCGTTCATCATTTTGTATACATGTTACGCTAGTATCATTGCACATCCTGGTACACCGCAAGAGGCATTCATATAGAGTCATATTTTTGTTCTAGTATTGAGTTGGAATTTTTTGAGTTGTAAGTAAATAGAAGTATGATGATCATCATTTTTAGAGCATTGTCCCGGTGAGGAAATAAAAAACAAGAGGCCAAAAAGAGCCCACAAAAAAAATGAGAGAAAAAGAGAGAAGGGGCAGTGTTACTATCCTTTTCCATACTTGTGCTTCAAAGTAGCACCATGTTTTTCATATAGAGAGTCTCCTATTTTGTCACTTTCATATACTAGTGGGAATTTTTCATTATAGAACTTGGCTTGTATATCCGATGATGGGCTTCCTCAAAATGCCCGTGGTCTTCATGAGCAAGCAAGTTGGATGCACACCCACTTAGTTTTCATGTTGAGCTTTCATACACTTATAGCTCTTAGTGCATCCATTGCATGGCAATCCCTACTCCTCGCATTGACATCAATTGATGGGCATCTCTATAGCCCGTTGATTAGCCTCGTCGATGTGAGACTATCTTCTTATTTTTGACTTCCCCTTATTAATCTCTACCACCATACTCTATTCCACCCATAGTGCTATATCCATGGCTTGCGCTCATGTATTGCGTGGGGGTTGAAAAAGGTGAAGCGCGTTAAAAAGTATGAACCAATTGCTCGGCTTGTCATCAGGGTAGTGCATGATAAATATTTTGTGTTAAGAAGATGGAGCATGACAGGATTATATGATTTTGTAGGGATAACTTTCTTTAGCATTTTTATTTTGAAAGACATGATTGTTTGTTAGTATGCCTGAGTATTGATGTCTTTATATCAAACTATAGACTATTGCTTTGAATCATTTGGATCTTATTATTCATATCGTAAGAGAGATTACATGATGAAACATGATAGGTAGCATTCCACATTAAAAACTCTATTTTTATCATTTACCTACTCGAGGACGAGCAGGAATTAAGCTTGGGGATGCTTGATACGTCTCCAACGTATCTATAATTTTTGATTGTTCCATGCTATTATAGTATCAAGCTTGGATGTTTTATATGCAATTATATGCCATTATATATCATTTTTTGGGACTAACCTATTAACCCAGTGCCCAGTGCCAGTTATTGTTTTTTGCTTGTTTTTGTCTTTTCAGAAAATCATTATCAAAAAGAGTCCAAACGAGAAAAAAAAACTTTGGATTAATTTTTTCTGGACCATAAGAGACCCACGAAGCTTCGGGAGAAGACCGGAGGAGCCAAGAGGAGGCGGCAAGCCTGGAGGGCGCGCCCAGGGGGGTAGGCGCGCCTCCCAGGCTTGTGGGCCCCTCGCAGCCCCTCCTGACCTAATTCCAGTGCTATAAATTCCCAAATATTCCCAATATAGAAAAAAGGCAGAAGAGAAAATCTTTCCGCTGCCGCAAGCCTCTGTTCTTCCGCGATCCCATCTGGAGGCCTTTTCCGGTACTCTGCCGAAGGGGGAAGCGATCACGGAGGGCTTCTTCATCAACCTTGCTGCCCCTCCGATGATGTGTGAGTAGTTTACCACAGACCTACGGTTCCATAGCTAGTAGCTAGATGGCTTCTTCTCTCTCTTTGATCTTCAATACCATGTTCTCCTCGATGTTCTTGGAGTTCTATCCGATGTAATCTTCTTTTGCGGTGTGTTTGTTGGGATTCGATGAATTGTGAGTTTATGATCAGATTATTCATGAGAAATATTTGGGCCTCTTCTGAACTCTTTTATGCATGATTATTATAGCTTTGTATTTCTCTCTGATCTATCGATTTGGTTTGGCCAACTAAATTGGTTTATCTTGCAATGGGAGAGGTGCTTTGTAATGGGTTCAATTTTGCGGTGCTCAATCCCAGTGACAGAAAGGGACATGACACGTATTTGTATTGTTTCCATTAAGGATAAAAATGGGGTTTAATCATATTGCTTGAGTTTACTTTGTCTACATCATGTCATCTTGCTTAAAGCGTTACTCTGTTTCATACTTAATACCCTAGATGCATGCTGGATAGCGGTCGATGGGTGGAGTAATAGTAGTAGATGCAGGCAGGAGTCGGTCTACTTGTCTCGGACGTGATGCCTATATACATGATCATTGCCATGAATCCGTCATAATTATTTGCTTTTCTATCAATTGCCCAACAGTAATTTGTTTACCCACCGTATGCTATGTGTTCGAGACAGAAGCCTGTAGTGAAAACTATGGCCCCCGGGTCTACTTTTATCATATATTAAAACCAAAAATACTTTGCTGCAATTTATTTACTTTTATTTTATTTAATATTTTAGTTTATCTATCTATCACTATCAGAATTAATCCTTGCAAATAACCGCTAAGAGGATTGACAACCCTCTTATTTGCGTTGGGTGCAAGTGTTTGCTTTTGTGTGTGTAGGTGCGTTTAATGGGATTTTGCTTGGTTCTCCTACTGGATTGATAACCTTGGTTCTTAACTGAGTAAAATACTTATCTCTACTATACTGCATCATCATCTCCTCTTCGGGGAAATACCAACGCAGTCTACAAGTAGCAGTGAGCTAGAGTCCTCCTTGACGAGCTGCGCTCAGTCGATGGAGTCGGATTCACTGTCGAATCTGTTGCCGGTCATGGTGGAGGGGAGGGGAGAGGAATGGGAGGATACGGGCAATGGAGCGGAGCGATCAAGAGAGGTGAGGGTTTGACTAAGGTTTGTCGTCTGGGTGGGGTATTTGTGGGGACAAGGTGGGGACGACATGGGGACGAAGTGGGCCGGTCCAACATGGTAGCGGCGTCCGAGTGCGTCCAATGATGATGTCCTGGATTAGGGGTCACATGGTGCACCCCCCATGTCGATTCACCTGCGGGCCATGTCAAGGCGGCCCCTGGCACGTACAAGGAATACTCCCGAAAACTTGGCACATACTTCAAGACTTAGAGGTCATCTACAACACGATCACCTTCTACGTAGATGACCTAATTGTAACCCTAGACCCCCAATATCTATATAAACCATGGGGTAGGGCTCGTAGAGGGGACACAACGATCTTGTGGTAGATCAACATGTACTTTGTAGTCCACCCCAAACCAATACAATGCAAGCAAGACGAAGGGTTTTATCTCTTAGGAGAGCCCAATCCAGGGTAAAATCCCTTGTCTGTGGCACCATCACAACTAGGCTACTAGCTCGGAACCCCCTACCTGAGATCTGCCAGAATCGACTCCATCATTGGTGGTCCATACAGGTCCCGCTACTTAGTCGCAGCGATTCAATGGGGATTAAGATGGGCGAGCAGATCGGCGCCAACATGAATTTCGTGTCGGCCCAAATCTTTGTCTTCGGCAGCATCGCTCTTTTCGCTGACTTGGCCGGCCATCTGAGCCAGGTCGAGGACTTCGCTCCAGGATGGATCGTCAGATTCGACAACATGGAGCACACTGCTGATTCTCGTGGAGAGCTAGTCTTCTCAAGCTGGGTGTTAGACCAAATCAAGGAGCAACAACACGCACCCATCCCAACGCCGATGTCAGATCAGGCTCAGGACATGTGCAAAAATCTCTCGCCGAATCCGAGCTAGGATTCAACGACACACCCCTGGAAGCCAGGCAATAAACTTGTCCCCGCTTCAAAAGCCGCATCCATGTCAGATCGGGTCGGGTCAAGAGCTCGAATCCATGTCAGACCTGAGCGACCGCTGGAATGTGTTTTTCCAGGCCGAGGAGGTTCTCAAGGCCAAATTGAAGTAGGCGACGAACAATAAAGCGCCTCCAAGATACTACAAGAACCTGATGAAAGACCTCGATGACACCGTCGAGGAAAGAAAATATCCAAGCGCCAATGGGCCAAGGGTCTGCATAAGCACAGAGAAAACCGACCTCCCCGCTTCGACAGATGGAGGAACTGTACAGGCGTGCACGCTCCTGAGGCGTCGGACCGATGACGCAATAGACGCTCTGTCCGTTGGCATGGGCATCTCAAGCAAGCGCCCTCCCCTGCCCGAGCTCCCGGCTCCTCGGACAATCTACCAAACCAGGCAACGACCACAACCGCCCCTTGAGCGAGCAGGGTACCTAGCCTGGCTGGCTAAATACCGCAACTCGCGCGACTACACTAAGTATGGGGATGTGGATGGTTCCGATGTGTGTCATGCCATCGCCCGTACCAGAGATATGGCCCATCCAGTCTCCTTCACAGACGAAGTAATGGCGCACAATTTCCCCCTGGCTTCAAGCTCGTGAACATCGAGCAATACGACGGGTCAACAAATCCCTCGGTCTAGATCGAGGACTATATCCTCGTGTCCACATAGCGGATGGCAACGACTTCCACGCCGTAAAATATCTGCTGCTAAAACTGAAGGGCTTAGCTCGATAGTGTCTACACACCCTGCCACCGAATTCGATCGGTACGTGGGACGCTGATGAGGACATCTCTGCCACAGTTACACCTGCCGCCACTCCTACATCAGTTATTCCATCCGGACCTATGACTAGAGCGCGCGCGAGACAAATAAATGGCCAGGTACTATCGCTCCTTTGTACATATGATTTAACTAACAAAAATATGATGTTACAATCATGTTCTGATTTAATTGTACACAGAAATAAAGGGATCACACAATCAGTTGAAGGGGAGCCCTTAAACCAAACGGAGCAACACTCTTTGCATGCATGCTCTCCACCATCCTTGCATGCATGCACACACCGAACCATCCATCCTATCCATCGTGCATGCCATGGTGCAAGAGGCAGACGCCACAAGACCCAAACCAATTAATTTCTGTTGCAGGGACCAAGAGAAGCCACAACGTTGGGTCCAAGACCTTTTTGGACCATGGTGGGCCGACACGTTTTGATTACTTTCCGTGCAGCACTCGGTCATCGTACAGATCGGTGTCCCGTGGATCAGCACCCAGGCGGCCTCCGCTTTAATAAATAGCTAGCTTAACTTAGGGTTTAGACTCAGGTTTTATTGTATTGTCTAGCCATCGCTACAATTTGCATCTACGAGACGTATAGGACTACCGCCTTGTCAGATCCACAGTGGAACCCCAACTTTTCATCTAGTTCGTGTGCTCAATTTATCATCCACAATTTCAGATTGCAATTCACCTTTGTTCTTGCTGGTTCTTCGGTTGCTTGCAGGAACTCGAATCTCGTTGTTCAGGTTGATCGTGCCTACGGCAAGATCAATAACCATCAGAGATTGGTTTAGTGATTGTCGGGTACGGTATAGCCGGATCGTTGATACGTCCATTTTGCATCATGTTTTGCTACTGTTATTTATAGTGTTTTTGATCAATATAACACTTTGTGCAGAAAATCTAATGCCTTTTCTCTCTTAATATGCAACATTTACACAAGGAGGGAGAATGCCGGTAGCTGGAATTCTGGACCTGAAAAAGCAATGTCAGAGATACCTATTCTGCACATCTCCAAATGAGCTGAAATTTCACGGAGAATTATTTTGGAATAAATAAAAAATACTGGAAGAAAGAAGTACCAGAGGGGGCCACCCAGGTGCCCACGAGGCACCAGGGCGCGCCACCCCTCCCCCCCCCCAGGCGCGCCCTGGTACCTCGTGGGGCCCCTGGCAGTCCTCTGGCCCCCATTTTCTGGTATATAAGTCATTTTGCCCTAGAAAAAATATAGAGAAGACTTTTGGGATGGTGCATCGCCGTCTCGAGGCAGAACTTGGGTAGGAGCACTTTTGCTCTCCGGCGGAGAGATTCTGCCGGGGATACTTCCCTCCGGGAGGGGGAAATCGTCGCCATCGACATCACCAGCGATCCTCTCATCGTGGGAGGACTAATCTTCATCAACATCTTCACCAGCACCATCTCATCTCAAACCCTAGTTCATCTCTTGTATTCAATCTTTGTCTCAAAACCTCAGATTGGTACCTGTGGGTTGCTAGTAGTGTTGATTACATCTTGTAGTTGATGCTAGTTGGTTTATTTGGTGGAAGATTATATGTTCAAATCTATTATGCTATTCAATACCTCTCTGATCTTGGATATGAACATGATTTGTGAGTAGTTACTTTTGTTCTTGAGGACATGGGAGAAGTCTTGTCATAAGTAATCATGTGAATTTGGTATTCGTTCGATATTTTGATGATGTGTATGTTGTTGATTCCCTTAGTGGTGTCGTGTGAACGTCGACTACATGACACTTCACCATCTTTGGGCCTAAGGGAATGCATTGTGGAGTAGTAATTAGATGATGGGTTGCTAGAGTGACAGAAGTTTAAACCCTAGTTTATGCGCTATTCCGTAAGGGGCTGCTTTGGATCCATATGTTTAATGCTATGGTTAGAGTTATCTTAATTCTTCTTTTGTAGTTGTGGATGCTTGCGAGAGGGGGTAATCATAAGTGGGAGGTTTGTCCAAGTAAGGGCAGCACCCAAGCACCGGTCCACCCACATATCAAATTATCAAAGTAGCGAACGCGAATCAAACAAACATGATGAAAGTGACTAGATGAAATTCCCATGTGTCCTCGAGAACGCTTTACTTACTATAAGAGATCGTTCTGGCTTGTCCTTTGCTACAAAAAGGATTGGGCCAACTTGCTGCACTCTTTGTTACTATTGCTACTTGTCACTTGTTACAAATTATCTTGCTATCAAACTACTCGTTACCGATAATTTCACTGCTTGCAGAAAACACCTTGCTGAAAACCGCTTGTCATTTCCTTCTGCTCCTCGTTGGGTTTGACACTCTTACTTATCGAAAGGACTACGATTGATCCCCTATACTTGTGGGTCATCAAGACTCTTTTCTGGCGCCGTTGTCGGGGAGTGAAGCGCCTTTGGTGAGTGGAATTTGGTAAGGAAACATTTATATTACGTGCTGAAATTTACTGTCACTTGTCACTACGGAAAGTAATCCTTTGAGGGGTTTGTTCGGGGTATCTTCACCTCGACCGGAAACACAAATAGTTTCTCCTCAACTTACTGCACCTACTGAAAATATTTATTATGATATTCTTCCGGGTATGATAGAGAAACTGCTAGCTAATCCTTATGCAGGAGATGGACCAGTACATCCTGATATGCACTTAATTTATGTGGATGAAATTTGTGGATTGTTTAAGCTTGCAGGTATATCCAGAGATGGAGTTAAGAAGAAAGTATTCCCTTTATCTTTGGAGGGAAAGGCATTAATGTGGTATAGGCTATGTGATGATACTGATACATGGGGCTGGAACCGATTGAAACTAGAATTCCATCAGAAATTTTATCCTATGCATTTGGTTCATCATGATCGGAATTATATATATAATTTTTGGGCTCGTGAAGGAGAAAGCATCGCTCAAGCTTGGGGGAGGCTTAAGTACATGATGTACACATGCCCCAATCATGAGTTCTCAAAAGAAATTATCTTACAGAATTTTTATGCTCGGCTTTCTCATGATAATCAAACTACGCTTGATTCTTCTTCGACTGGCTCCTTTATGAAGAAAACTATTGAATTCAGATGGGATCTTCTGGAAAGAATTAAACGCAACTCTGAAGATTGGGAACTCGACAAAGGTAATGAGTCAGGTATAATACTTGAGTTCGATTGTGTTAAATCTTTTATGGCCACCGATGCTTCTCATAAGTTTAGCACTAAATATGGACTTGACTCTGAGATAGTAGCTTCCTTTTGTGAATCATTTGCTACCCATGTTGATCTCCCCAAGGAGAAGTGGTTTAAATATCATCCCCCTATGAAATAAAAGATTGAGGCACCCGCTAGTGTTAAAGAAGAAACAATTGTTTACCATGTTGATCCAGTTGTGCCTACTGCTTATATTGAGAAACCACCTTTTCCTGTTAGGATTAAGGAACATGCTAAAGCTTCAACTGTGGTTAACAAAAGTAATATTAGAGCACCTAGACCTTCTGATCAAATTAAAGTTGAACCTGATGTTGCTATGGTTAAAGATCTCTTAGTCGATAATATAGATGGGCATGTTATTTACTTTTGTGATGAGGCTGCTAGAATTGCTAAACCTGTTAGAAATGAACGAGATAAGTTAGACAAGAACAAGCCCGTAATTGGCATGCCTGTTATTTCTGTTAAGATTGGAGATCATTGCTATCATGGTTTGTGTGATATGGGTGCTAGTGTGAGCGCTATTCCATTTTCTCTATATCAAGAAGTAATGAATGATATTGCACCTGTTGAAATAGAACACATTGATGTTACTATTAAGCTTGCAAACAGAGATACCATTACACCACTTGGGATTGTTAGAGATGTTGAAGTCTTGTGTGGCAAAATCAAATACCCTACTGATTTCTTAGTACTTGGTTCACAACAAGATAATTTTTGTCCCATTATATTTGGTAGACCTTTCTTGAATACCGTTAATGCTGAAATTGATTGTGTTAAAGAAAAGGTTCGAGTCAAGTTTGGTGATATATCTCATGAATTTAATTTCTCCAAGTTTCGTAGACAACCTCATGATAAATAATTGCCTAGTAAAGATGAGATTATTGGTCTTGCTTCTATTGCCGTACCTCCTACTGATCCGTTAGAACAATATTTGCTAGACCATGAAAATGATATGCATATGAATGAAAGAAACGAAATAGATAATATGTTCTTTGATCAACCACCTATCCTTAAACATAATTTGCCTATTGAAACTCTTGGAGGCCCTCCTCCGCCTAAAGGTGACCCTGTGTTTGAATTGAAGCAATTGCCGGATACATTGAAATATGCTTATCTGGATGAAATGAAGATATATCCTGTTATTATTAGTGCTAACCTTTCAGCGCATGAAGAAAAGAGATTACTAAAAACTCTAAGAAGCACCGAGCTGCCATTGGATATACTTTTGATGATCTTAAGGGCATTAGTCCCACTCTATGTCAGCACAAAATCAATATGGAGCCTGATGCTAAACCAGTTGTCGACCACCAACGACGATTAAATCCTAAGATGAAAGAGGTGGTAAGAACCGAAATATTAAAACTTCAGGAAGCAGGTATAATCTATCCCATAGCTGATAGTAGATGGATAAGTCCCGTTCATTGTGTCCCTAAGAAAGGAGGTATTACCGTTGTTTCTAATGATAAAAATGAACTCATTCCACAAAGAATTGTAACTGGTTATAGGATGGTAATTTATTTTAGAAAATTAAACAAAGCTACTAGAAAAGATCATTACCCTTTACCTTTTATTGATGAAATGTTAGAAAGACTGTCTAAGCATACACACTTTTGTTTTCTAGATGGTTATTCTGGTTTTTCTCAAATACCCGTATCACAGCCCAATCAAGAGAAAACCACCTTCACTTGTCCTTTTGGAACTTATGCTTATAGACGTATGCCTTTTGGTTTATGCAATGCACCTGTTACCTTTCAAAGATGTATGACTGCTATATTCTCTGACTTTTGTGAAAAGATTGTTGAGGTGTTCATGGATGATTTCTCCATTTACGGAACTTCTTTTGATGATTGCTTAAGCAACCTTGATCGAGTTCTGCAGAGATGTGAAGAAACTAATCTTATCTTGAATTGGGAGAAGTGCCACTTTATGGTGAATCAAGGCATTGTCTTGGGGCATAAAATTTCTGAAAGAGGTATTGAAGTTGATAAAGCTAAGGTAGATGCTATTGAGAAAATGCCATGCCCTAAAGATATTAAAGGTATAAGAAGTTTCCTTGGTCATGCTGGTTTCTATAGGAGATTTATTAAAGACTTCTCTAAAATTTCTAGGCCTCTTACCAATCTTTTGCAAAAAGATGTTCCATTTGTTTTTGATGATGATTGTCTAGAAGCCTTTGAAACACTTAAGAAAGCCTTAACCACTACACCTATTGTTCAACCACCTGATTGGAACTTGCCTTTTCAAATTATGTGTGATGCTAGTGATTATGCTATTGGTGCTGTTCTAGGACAGAGAGTTGATAAGAAATTAAATGTTATTCATTATGCTAGTAAAACTCTAGACAGTGCCCAAAGAAATTATGCTACTACTGAAAAAGAATTTCTAGCAGTTGTGTTTGCATGTGATAAATTCAGATCTTACATAGTTGATTCTAAAGTAACTGTTCACACCGATCATGCTGCTATTAAATATCTTATGGAAAAGAAAGATGCTAAACCTAGACTCATTAGGTGGGTTTTATTGCTACAAGAATTTGACTTGCATATTACTGATAAGAAGGGAGCTGAGAATCCCGTAGCAGATAATTTGTCTAGAATGGAAAATGTTCTTGATGACCCACTACCTATTAATGATGATTTTCCCGATGAACAATTAGCTGTCATAAATGCCTCTCGTAATACTCCTTGGTATGCAGACTATGCTAATTACATTGTTGCTAAATACATACCACCTAGTTTCACATACCAACAAAAGAAAAAGTTCTTCTTTGATTTAAGACATTACTTCTGGGATGACCCACATCTTTATAAAGAAGGAGTAGATGGTATTATTAGACGTTGTATACCTGAGCATGAACAGGAACAAATCCTACGGAAGTGTCATTCCGAAGCTTACGGAGGACACCATGCGGGAGACAGAACTGCACACAAGGTATTACAATCTGGTTTTTATTGGCCTACTCTTTTCGAGGATGCTCGTAAGTTTGTCTTATCTTGTGATGAATGTCAAAGAATTGGTAATGTTGGTAGACGTCAGGAAATGCCTATGAATTATTCACTTGCTGTTGAACCATTTGATGTTTGGGGATTTGATTATATGGGACATTTTCCTAAATCCAATGGGTATACTCATATTTTAGTTGTTGTTGAGTACGTTACTAAGTGGGTAGAAGCTATTCCAACTAGTAGTGCTGATCATAACACTTCTATTAAAATGCTTAAAGAAGTTATTTTCCCAAGGTTCGGAGTCCCTAGATATTTGATGACTCATGGTGGTTCACATTTTATTCATGGTGCATTCCGTAAATTGCTTGCTAAATATGATGTCAACCATAGAATTGCATCCCCCTATCACCCTCAAACTAGTGGTCAAGTTGAATTGAGCAACAGAGAAATAATATTAATTTTGCAAAAAAAACGTTAATAGATCTAGAAAGAATTGGTCTAAGAAACTTGACGATGCATTATGGGCTTATAGAACTGCTTATAAAAATCCTATGGGTATGTCTCTTTATAAAATGGTTTATGGAAAAGCATGTCATTTACCTCTTGAGTTAGAACATAAAGCATATTGGGCAATTAAAGAACTGAATTATGATTTTAAACTTGCCGGTAAAAAGAGGTTATTCGATATTAGCTCATTAGATGAATGGAGAACCCAAGCTTATGAAAATGCCAAATTGTTTAAAGCAAAAGTTAAAAGATGGCAAGATAGAAGAATTCAAAAACGGGAATTTAAAGTAGGTGAGCAAGTTCTATTGTACAATTCTCGTTTGAGATTCTTTACAGGAAAACTTCTCTCTAAATGGGAAGGACCGTATATCATCGAAGAAGTTTATCGCTCCGGAGCCATCAAAATAAATAACTCCGAAGGCACTAATCCGAGAGTGGTGAATGGGAAAAGAATTAAGCACTATATTTCAGGTACCCCCATTAATGTTGAAACTAATATTATTGAAACAATTACACTGGAGGAATACATAAGAGAGACCTCCCGGAACACTCCAGAACCCGAAAAGGAAGAGGTATGTGATACGATCCGAAAGTATGTCGTCTCAAGACTTAGATGGGGAGAGCTTCGTTACACACTATGTTGCAAATCCAAAGATCTATGGGGATATAGACCCCTATGGATGGTCCGAGGAGGAGGAGAAAGATGCCAACATAAAGGGGATGGAAGACGCGAGTTCGGATGAAGACGATGCCCCTCTACCTCAACCTGGAGATATGCATGTGGAGTTCAAGAAGTCGAGCCTCCCAAACACAGTAAACAAGTCTAAGATCCAATTTATCCCGTCCCGTTTTCTGCAGGAAAGCAAGGAGGCATTATGTAAGAAGGTATTGAAGCTTGAGCAAGAAGTCGATGATTTGAGGGAGGAAAATTTCATCCTCAAACGTAAGCTGGACAAGCTCACCACTTCACCATCACCACCATCACCGAAGGAGACCTGAGCACATGGGTATGGGCACTCCCCTTGGCTTGTGCCAAGCTTGGAGGAGGCGCCCCGGTATCGTATCACCATCACTTTTATTATCTTTACCTATTTTAGTTCGATCCTTAGTTATTTCGTGATCCAGTTGAATAAAAGTTTAGTATGATCTATTTTCGAGTGTTAGCTTCGTGATCTATCTATCTATGTAATCGAGTTGAGAGTTATATAATAAAGAGTAGTTTGAGTTTTTGTTTCTTTACTTTCATGTTCCAATTCTAGCAATGAAAATAATGAAAAAGATCATATGCTAATCTTATGGAAAGTAATGACATTACATAAAGAAAAGTATAAGTGGTAAAATTTATTGGAAGTTAACAAACATAGCATTAGTCAATGATGCAATTCATGAAAGAATTAATAAGGGAAGAGAAGATTCACATGCAAATATACTATCTTGGACATCTTTTATGATTGTGAGCCCCCATTAAGTATTTTATGCCAAATTGTTGAAGTTGGACAAGGAAGACAACGTAATGAATTATGTTTGTTCATATTCACATAGAAGTTATATTGTTATAGATCCTCCAACATGTGGTGCTTGCCCAATATCTTTGCTAGCCAAAAATCCGCACTAAGTAGAGATACTACTTGTGCATCCAAAACCCTTAAACCCAGTTTCATGCCATGAGAGTCCACTATATCTACCTATGGATTGAATAAGATCCTTCAAGTAAGTTGTCATCGGTGCAAAACGCAATAAAAATTGCCTCTAAATATGTATGAAACTTTTATTGTAAGGGAAAATAAGCTTTGTACGAACTTGTGATGGCAAAGAAAATAAAAGCAACGGACTGCATAATAAAGGTTGCTATCATAAGGGGCAATATAAAGTAACGTTCCTTTGCATTAAGAGCTTGTGCATCCAACAACAAAAAGCGCATGACAACCTCTGCTTCCCTCTACGAAGGACTTATCCTTTACTTTTATGTATTTACTTTTTAAGCAAGAGTCAATAGTGTTCTCCTCTACTTCCTTTTTATTTTTCTCTTTTGTAAGCATCATGTGGTGGGGAAAGATCTAAGCATATATATCCAGTTGGATATGAGTGATCATGAGTTATTATTGTAGACATCACCCTTGAGGTGAATAAGTTGGGAGGCGAACTCACAAGCCCCTATCTTTCTATGTGTCTGACTGAAACTTTTTGCTCCATATATATGTCGTGAGTGTTAGCAATTATAGAAGACTAAATGATGGTTGAGTATGTGGACTTGCTAAATAGCTCCTACATGAGACCCTTCCTGAAAATACGATGAATTGCAATTGCATTGTTGACTCAGAACATAGTTTGTTAGTTTTCAAGAAAGTTTATGCCTTATACTCCATTGTTGTGATGAATTGTTACTTGCCCATGAGAAGTTTATGATAATAAATATTGCTGTTATAATAATGATCATGATGCTACTATGTCCATATTTTGTTTTTATCGACACCTCTCTATCTAAACATGTGGACATGATTATCGATATCGGCTTTCGCTTGAGGACAAGCGAGGTCTAAGCTTGGGGGAGTTGATACGTCCATTTTGCATCATGTTTTGCTACTGTTATTTATAGTGTTTTTGATCAATATAACACTTTGTGGAGCAATTCTAATGCCTTTTCTCTCTTAATATGCAAGATTTACACAAGGAGGGAGAATGCCGGCAACTGAAATTCTGGACCTGAAAAAACTATGTCAGAGATACCTATTCTGCACATCTCCAAATGAGCTGAAATTTCACGGAGAATTATTTTGGAATAAATAAAAAATACTGGAAGTAAGAAGTACCAGAGGGGGCCACCCAGGTGCCCACGAGGCACCAGGGCGTGCCACCCCCCCCCCCAGGCGCGCCCTGGTACCTCGTGGGGCCCCTGGCAGTCCTCTGGCCCCCATTTTCTGGTATATAAGTCATTTTGCCCTAGAAAAAATATAGAGAAGAATTTTGGGACGGTGCGCCGCCGTCTCGAGGCGGAACTTGGGCAGGAGCACTTTTGCTCTCCGGCGGAGAGATTCTGCCGGGGATACTTCCCTCCGGGAGGGGGAAATCGTCGCCATCGACATCACCAGCGATCCTCTCATCGTGGGAGGACTAATCTTCATCAACATATTCACCAGCACCATCTCATTTCAAACCCTAGTTCATCTCTTGTATTCAATCTTTGTCTCAAAACCTCAGATTGGTACCTGTGGGTTGCTAGTAGTGTTGATTACATCTTGTAGTTGATGCTAGTTGGTTTATTTGGTGGAAGATTATATGTTTAGATCTATTATGCTATTCAATACCTCTCTGATCTTGGATATGAACATGATTTATGAGTAGTTACTTTTGTTCTTGAGGACATGGGAGAAGTCTTGTCATAAGTAATCATGTGAATTTGGTATTCGTTCGATATTTTGATGATGTGTATGTTGTTGATTCCCTTAGTGGTGTCGTGTGAACGTAGACTACATGACACTTCACCATCTTTGGGCCTAAGGGAATGCATTGTGAAGTAGTAATTAGATGATGGGTTGCTAGAGTGACAAAAGTTTAAACCCTAGTTTATGCGCTATTCCGTATGGGGCTGATTTGGATCCATATGTTTAATGCTATGGTTAGAGTTATCTTAATTATTCTTTCGTAGTTGAGGATGCTTGCGAGAGGGGGTAATCATAAGTGGGAGGTTTGTCCAAGTAAGGGCAGCGCCCAAGCACCGATCCACCCACATATCAAATTATCAAAGTAGCGAACGCGAATCAAACAAACTTGATGAAAGTGACTAGATGAAATTCTCATGTGTCCTCGAGAACGCTTTACTTACTATAAGAGATCGTTCCGGCTTGTCCTTTGCTACAAAAAGGATTGGGCCAACTTGCTGCACTCTTTGTTACTATTGCTACTTGTCACTTGTTACAAATTATCTTGCTATCAAACTACTCGTTACCGATAATTTCAGTGCTTGCAGAAAACACCTTGCTGAAAACCGCTTGTCATTTCCTTCTGCTACTCGTTGGGTTCGACACTCTTACTTATCGAAAGGACTACGATTGATCCCCTATACTTTTGGGTCATCAATCGTCAAGGTCAAAATCCGCCAAATCGATAGTTATCCTCACTCTCATCGAAAGATCGGGCCGCCGTCACATCAAGTGGTATCAGTTTTCAGGTTCATCGGTGAGAGATTTACAGTTTTCTTAGATTAGTTTATTTTTCTGTCCTATAACCCATGAAAAAGCCAAAATAAATAAATTAGATTAGTTCATCCTTTACACCTATCTTTTTAGCCTTTAGCAATTTTTGCATCTAGTATTTGCATAGTTGAATTTTTGGTTGCATCCATCCTAGAAATAGTGCTAGTTTAGATTAGTTTGAGAGAGAATTGTCTACTAGATCTAACCTTATTTTTGTCCACCATATTTTCCGCCACAACTTCGTTCGAAAAAAAACAAGCAAGATTGCATCGGATTGTTTCTAGTTTTGCCTATTCTTGCGTGCAATCCGAGGTCGTGTCAGTTCAAAGCCCTTTGCTGTCAGCCGTTTTCTACGCGTACACACGTTTCTCTACGACAACACTCAGGGCAAGGTCAACCTGCGCCTGCTTACGTGCAGCTTAATCTCGCGCGGTCTCCCAGACATCAGCCAGCGGTGTCTGTCCCTCCGCGCCGCTATCCACATACACACGCAAGTCGCCAGACACCAGGCCTCTGTGTCTGCCATCCCGCGTCGTTGTTCTGTCTGCCGCCTACCACCACTGCGCCTGCATATTTCTCACATCGCTGTTTCTCTCGGCCACCACCACCGCTGTGTCTCGTTCTGAGTTGCCTGTGCTAGTGCACGTTTGAGTATCCCTTTAATTTCTAATCTCGTACTAGTACGTGACCAGGTTGTTTCTCGTAGCACTTGATTTGGTAGCACCTTTATCCCCTGTCTCATCTTTGTGTGTATACTTTTTTTTTAACAGAGTACAGACGCAAGCGCTCATATACACGCGTATACACTCACCCCTATGAACGCACACACGCACACCCTACCCCTATGAGCACCTCCGAAAGACTGAGCCGGCATATCATCTTGAAATTTACGAAGTCACCGTAGGCACCTCGTCGTCGACGGGAACGTCTCCTCCCACTGAATGCGCAATGCCGGAAATCCTAAAATAAATCCAGGAATAAATGCGAGCACCAGGATTTGAACCCTGGTGGGCTGGGGATACCACAGTCCCTCTAACCATCCAACCACAGGTTGGTTCGCTCTTCGTGTGTATACTTGTTGGTACCGGCCTGGTTAAAAAAAAGAAAAAAAGAGCAAAAAAAAAGAAAGAGAAAAAAAGGAGCAAAAGAAAATAAAATTGCAAAGTTTGGGCCGGTTCACATCTTTTGAAATATCTCTTGGTGTTCAGAACTTTTACTTTGTGCATATACGTGGTAATTGCTGCACATCGTCTGCTCTTGGTTGCCATACGCTACGTTTATACATCACTTATATCTAGCTACTTAGAGCTATTGCATTTTCATCGGTTTCCTCTCACTTGTTTCAGTATCTGGGCTTAGATTGTTTTATCTCTTACTAGTCGACTGCCAGCACTAGTTAGGTGTTTGAGAAATTATTCAACTTGCATTACTTTTTGCTTAAGGACGCGTCTAGTGGGCGCTCGTGCGCCAGGTAGAGCTCCCGAGCGGCCGGCGAAAAAGGAAAGTACCTTGTCCCCTTGTCCACAAAAGGAAATTGACGATCTAGTTTGCTGTTCAGTTTCTTTTTAGAAAAAAAGCCATAACTTTTGAACCTAACATCGAAATTAAGATCCGCTTTCACAGTAGGAATCCTCGCGACGTTCTCTTCCAAACTAGATCCCGTATGAGTATGTTTCGATGAACTTTTTTGTGTGCAATTTAGTCCCAGTTTGGTGCAACTGTCTAGAAGTCGGTATGCAACTACCTGATAGTTGATGTGCAACTTTCTCTCTATCAGTGGACGTGTGGTTTTTAATGATGCAAACAAATGTGAACGCATTTAATTGGGGTTTTCATTTTTCTAGAAAAAGTTATAACTCTTGAACTGAACATCAAAATTAAGATCCCCTTTCACCATAGGAGTCCTCACGACATGCTCTTCGAAACTAGATCCCGCATGGGTATGTTTCGACGAACTATTGTGTGTGCAATTTAGTTCCCGTTTGGTGCAACTGTCTAGCAGTCGATGTGCAACTACCTGACAGCCGATGTGCAACTTTCCCCCTACCCGTGGACTTGCAGTTTTCACTGATAGCACCTCCGCCCCCAAACTACCCCTACCAGTAAGATATGCAACTTTGTCTATTGCCCCGGCCAACTGCCTAGTAAAATGTGCAGTTTTGTGGTCCCGCGTGTGCGACTATGCCGCCGCGTGTGTGCAACTCCCACTGTCATCCGTGAGCTACTATGCCGATGAAAGTATGCACCTCCGCGGCCGCGTGTGTGACTATGCCAACGAGAGTGTGCAACCCATAGTCAGGCGTGTGCGACTATGTGAACGACGGTGTGCAACTCTGCGGAGATGTGCATAACGAAGATGCACCTCCTCCCCAACCTACCCCCTAACAGTGAGATGTGCAACTTCTTTGTTGCCCATGCCAACTGACTAGTAATTGATGTGCAACTTTTCCCCTGCCCGTGGATGTGCATATTTCACTATTTGATGCCTCGGCAAACTGACTAGCAGTGGACGTGCAACTTCGTATGTTGCCCCGGGCAACTGCTTACAGTGATGTGCAACTTCCCCACGTACCCCCCTTGATGTGTGGTTTTCCCTGCTAGCACCCTGTCTGAACCACCCCTGCTAATGAGATGTGCAACTTTAGCGCCTCGTCTATATGCAAATTTTCAGTGTCCCTCATCGATGTGTAGTTTTCACCATGACTATCGCTGCCAGTGAGATGTGCAACTTCATCAGTTTGCCCCCGTCAACTGCTTAGCAAACTATGTGCAACTCCGTATGCTACCCCTGCCAACTGAAACTACACATCCACAAATAGAAAGGGGAAGGAGTTGCACATTGGCTACTAGGCGGTTGGCTGGAACAACAGACTAAGTTGCACATATCGCTGGTAGGGTAGATGGGGTAGGGTGTGTCAACAGCGAAAAACTACACATCCACGAGTAAGGGGTTTGCACATACACTACTAGGTAGTAGGCCGGGACAGTGACTAGTTGCACATCGCAAAAAGTTGGTTGTCATGAATGGTAGGTTACAATCTCGTAAAAAGTTGGATCATGCAAAGTCTACAATTGGTTTTGGAAAAAAGTTGCACCATGCAGCACTAAATTTGCACCGCGTAGTAATAGACTTGCACCATATAGCACCAAAGTTGGCAACAATTTTTTTTTGTCGAAACATACCCATGCGGGGTCTAGTTTCAAAGATCTCGTCACGAGGATTCCAATGGTGAAAATGGATCTGAATTCCGACGCGCGGTTTGAAAGATATGACTTGTCAAAAGTTTCTAAACCCGAATAAATGCCTGTACACATCCACCATTGCTACAACGTATAGTACTAGTACTACTCTATTAGGCAAACAAAAAGTGCTACAGTATAAAAGGTGCTACAGTGTTGCATGCATGCGGCTAGCGAGTGGCAGACTTGTCACGTAGCGCGGCCGCTCGCAACTGTCAATTAGCACGCGCACTTTCAAGTATTTAGGAAACCTTCACCAAGCTCCACTTTCTATACTGTATCTTGTTTGGTCACTTGGTAATCGCTATATCAATCTTTTGATAACTTTTGACATCGCCAACGGCCGACAACCACTGCAGCACGGTAAGAACTGGTAAGAGCTTGGTCATTGCTCGAGAGTTGAGAGACATTTTCCACCACCTCACCATAGTTACTATAGGAGCAATATACTTGTGATTTTGTTCTTGTTCCATCCTAACCATGGCAGGTGAAGAAGACAACATGAAAGCCACAGTGACGCGCCTTGAGGAGGATGTGCATGCATACACCAAGCGATTCACAGCGTTCGAGGGCGCACTTGATAAGTGTCTCAAGTCGATCGAGGATAGCAATGAGACCTTCACTCAAACACTTGCAGCTATTATGGAGCATCTTGATGCCCATGATGCCCGACTAGGCGCCGCCCCCACCGCCGCTCCGCTACTTCCAGCCACCAACACAGGTCTACAGCGAGCTCGTCAGGTGCTTCCAGGGGACCCGAGCCACCCTCTTTCATAAACCGATGCCGTCGACCAGCCCCGCCCTCGCAACGCCAACTCGATAGCCGCCGCCCATGAGGACATCCAAGATGACAACTATGATGGTGATTCTGAGGATCCTGTTGCAGTTAACAATAACAATGATCGTGATCATCGTCGACTACGCAATAATCAACAAGGTATGGGACGACACCAACGTCCTCAGGTACGTGGCCATGACGACTCTTTGGGTAAAATTAAATTTGTCATGCCTCCTTTCGACGGGAAATATGATCCGGGTGTTTATCTTGACTGGGAATTATTAGTTGATCAAAAATTTGCTTGCCATGATTTTCCTGATGATAAAAGAGTTAGGGCTGCCACTAGTGAGTTTAGTGATTTTGCTTTTGTTTGGTGGAGAGAACATTGTCGCAAACATCCTAATAATATTCCTACCACTTGGCAAGCTTTGAAATTAATAATGCGTCACCGTTTTGTTCCCGGTTATTATGAACGTGACATGCTAAATAAACTACAACGCTTGAACCAAGGATCCAAATCTGTGGAAGAGTATTATCAAGATTTGCAAATGGGCATGTTACGTTGTGGTTTAGTTGAGACTAAGGAAGCCTCTATGGCTAGGTTCTTGGGTGGATTGAATAGAGAAATATATGACATAATTTCTTATAAGGATTATAATTCAATGACCCGTTTATTCCATCTTGCTATACATGCTGAACATGAAGTGCGGGGTCGCTCGAGAATGCGTTCTAATTTTTTTGCAGGTCGTACCTCCACATGGGCGCCATGCACCCCTGCTGCCCCGTCCACTCACACCTCTACAACAACACCTGCAACCTCTCGATCGGGGCTTACTTCATCAAATTCAGCATCACACACTTCGGCACCAATGAAAAGTACTACATCACCGCCAACGAAAAGTTCGTCATCATCGACCGCTTCCTCCAAAAGAACGAAGGATATCCAGTGCCATACTTGTAAGGGATTTGGCCATGTCATGAAGGACTGCCCTAATAAGCGTGTTTTGATCATTCGTGAAGACGGTGAGTACGACTCCGCTAGTGATTTTGATGAAGAAACATATGCTTTACTCGCTGCACATGAAGACGATGAAACAAGACCAGAGCAAGAGGAAGAACATGTGACCGCCGAAGACGCCGATAAGTACATGAGTCTTATATCACATCGTGTACTTAGTGCTCAGATTGTCAAAACAAAGAAGGATCAACGTCACAACCTATTCCACATCAAAGGAGTCATCAAGGAGCGTTCAGTTCGCATAATTATTCATGGAGGGAGTTGTAACAATTTAGCAAGCGTTGATATGGTGGAGAAGCTCTCTCTACCTTCCCGACAACATCCACGCCCTTATAACATTCAATGCTTTAATGATGGTGGAAAAGTAAAGGTAACACGCATGGTGAGAGTTCATTTTTCTTTGGGTTCATACCATGATACTATTGACTGTGATATTGTGCCTATGCAAACTTGTTCTATGTTACTAGGAAGGCCATGGCAGTATGATAAACAATGTTTACATGATGGTAGAACTAATCAGTACACTCTCACACATAAAGGAAAGAAAATTATTCTACACCCTATGTCTCCTGAGCAAATTTTAAATGATGATCTTGCTAGGGCTAGTAGAAACACAAATACTGAGCATACTAAATCTGAAAATCAGAAAGTCGTTGGTGAGTTAGAACAATTTAATAAGATGCACAAGTCTGATCCTAGCACATCAAACGAAATTAAATTGAAAGGTGCTTCTTTCTTAGCTACACGTGCTGAAATTTTTGAGTTAGATGCTCACACTGATGAATGTTATGCTCTTATTTGCAAAGAAGTTTTGTTTTCATTTGAGGATATGCCTTCTTCTTTGCCTCCTGTTGTCGCTAACCTTTTGCAGGAGTATCATGATGTTTTCCCAAAGGAAGTACCACCGGGGCTGCCACCTATGAGAGGAATTGAACACCAAATTGACTTAATACCTGGTGCCTCACTTCCCAACCGTGCGCCGTACCGGACTAATCCAGAGGAGACCAAGGAGATTCAACGACAAGTTCAAGAACTACTCGACAAAGGTTACATTCGTGAATCACTTAGTCCATGTGCTGTCATTTTACTTGTTCCCAAAAAAGACGGTACTTCACGTATGTGTGTTGATTGTAGAGCCATTAATAATATTACAATTCGATATCGTCATCCTATTCCTAGATTACATGATATGCTTGATGAACTTAGTGGCTCGGTTGTGTTTTCTAAAGTGGACTTGTGTAGTGGCTACCACCAAATTCCTATGAAACTAGGTGATGAATGGAAAACTGCTTTCAAAACTAAATTTGGTTTATATGAGTGGTTAGTTATGCCTTTTGGATTGACTAATGCACCTAGTACTTTCATGAGACTAATGAATGAAGTTTTGCGAGCTTTCATTGGACGATTTGTGGTAGAATACTTCGATGATATTCTGATTTATAGTAAGTCACCAGAGGAACACTTAGACCATTTGCGTGCTGTTTTTTTTGCTCTGCATGATGCACGTTTATTTGGTAATATCGAGAAGTGCACTTTTTGCACGGATCGAGTCGCTTTTCTTGGCTATGTTGTGACAGCGCAGGGAATTGAAGTTGATAAAGCCAAGGTTGAAGCGATCCAGAGTTGGCCGACCCCTAACTCGGTCACACAGGTACGAAGTTTTCTGAGACTTGCTCGGTTGTAACACCCCATGTAATTAAGCTACAGTGATCACCTTTTGATAATGCCAAGTCACCAGGTTTAACAGTGCTTGATCATCATTTGCATCATATCTCATTTCAAATTCCAACTCAAATTGAAATTCAAATATAAATTGAAAATAAAATTTGTTCCAATTTGGAAACTAAAATGTTCATTAAATAGCAAATAATCCATAACTAATTATGTTAAGAAAAACAACATCACCTAAATTACCTAGATGACTCTAACATCATCAAAACAGTACCAAACAGCAATATTTAATACCATTTTGTTTAATAAAATTGCAAATGAAATCATATTGTCTCCAAACCAATTTCTGGTAGTAGTTAATATTGCACTGTAATTATTGAGCTAAGTCACCTATTTTACAAAAGCCAAATTGTAGTCAAACATTTTACAAAACAGAAGTGAAAACAGAAAACAGAAAATGAAAAAAGAAAATCGGTAAAGGCTCACTGTGCAACTGGGACTTGAGTAGCACAGTGCGGCCCAGCCCGCCAGCCACAGCCTTTCGTCCTCCTCCCGCTACAGGGGAAGACCGAGGCGCCATGGCCGCGCGGCGCTCGGCTCCGCGCACTGCTGCGTCGCGGGGTGGATAAGACCATCCCCGAACGCCTCTACCTCCCCCGAAACCCTAGGAGCCCTTAGAATCCCCCCCCACTCTCTCCCTTGCTCGCATTCGAGCTCGCCGACGCCGCCATGTCTGCACCGCCGTGAAGCTCGCGGCCACCGCGCTCCGTCCGCCTCTCCGACCCGTCCACTGGACTCGCCATCGTCGACTACTTCGTCCCCGACCACGCGCGCGAGTCGAGGAGCCCTGCATCGCCGCCCTGCCTCGTCTTCTTCCTCTTCGGCCGCCGTCGTTTCCGCCGTCGATTTGCCGCCGTTGATCCTCCCCAAGCCCGCTTGAGCACACCTGCAGGCTCACGATGAGCAGCCGCGTTGATCTCCCCTCTTTCCTGCCCCGCTCCGCGCCGTAGCTCGCCGCGTTTGCCATGCCCGCACCCGCCGCCGCGCGAGCTCGTTGCCGGCGTAGCTACGGTGACCATTGGGTCCCGTGCGTGCCACCATCGTGCTCGCCGCTTCGCGTAGCGCCTAGCTAGCCACTTCGTCCGCTCGTTTGCGCGCCGCATCGCCGATCCCGCCACCGCCCGAACTCCGGCCGCCGCCGAAGAGCTCGCCGTCATCGTTTAGGACCTCCCCGGCGCAAGCCAGTAGCACCACCCGACGCGGCTCACTCCCAGCTTTCGAACGCGCCTAGCCGCACCCCTTCCCGTGCCTTGTAGCCGTTTTCCGGCCATCTCCGGCGAACTTCCGCCGCGGGAGTGGTCGCCGGCGAAGTCCCGGCGACGGCGCCAACGTGGCACGGCCAGGGCCCCACCCTGAGCCACTGACCGCTGGGCCCCGCAGCCCAGTTGACTGGGCAGCTGGGTCACTGACATACGGGCCCCACCTTTTTGATTAAAACTAATTTGAATTTAATTTAATCCGTTAATTATATTAGCCACTGACAGCTGGGTCCCGCTAGTTAATTAAGATTAGTTAGTTAAATTAATCTATGTTAGTCTAATTAGTCATTGACCAATGGGGCCCACTGGTCAGGTTTGACTCCGGTCAGCCGGTTTGACCCGCTGACGCCATGCTGACGTCACTGGCTACTGTTTAGGATAATTCAATTAAATAATTTCAGAAATTCCAGAAAATGATTAAAACTTTGAAAAAACATATAAATTAAACCGTAACCCGGATGAAAATAATTTAAATATGAAAAATGATCAGAAAAATATGAAGAATCCGAATATGTGATAAAAATGCTTGACCATCACTCCTATCTAGGTGAACATGGAACTTTTTGCCCGTATTCGATAGATGAATAGTGCTTAACCTTGATAAAATAAATCCAAATAAATTCCTAATTCCTCTAAAATATTTAGATAGGCAATATATCACCTCTGCATATCATTTAGGCATGTCATGCATCGCTGTTGCATTGTTGCCGTGAATTTATTGTTTCTTCCCCCTCCTTCTCTCCCGTTAGACGCCGAGACCGCCGCCGACGCAGCTGAGTACGACTACGCTCCAAACGAGCAGCCTTCAGATGACCAGCCCCTCTCAGCAGAGCTTCCAGGCAAGCAAAACCCCTTGATCATCCAGATATCGCCTATTCTTTCCCTCTTATTCTTGAATTAGAATTGCCCCTGCTACTGTTCCAATAGTTCCTATTCTGATGCATAACCTGGTTTTGTAACCTGTTGTTGATACTTTACCTGTTATCCTATATGCTTAGTATAGGCTGGTTAGTGATACATCAATGGCCCCACACCCTTGTCCTTGTTGCCACGCTTTTCCACCAGTGACTCGATCAGTATGATCGACGGTCAGAGATCAACACATCACCGCACATTCCCCCTAAGTTGTTTGACTCTGCAGAGCTACCACCTAGTGCCGAGGGTGATACCTCTTATCTCACTTCCGATGATGCCTCTGTAGAACAGCTATCCAGTTGTGGGTTACCGAGGGTGATTCCCCTTTCATCACCTCCGATAAAGCTTCCATCGTGCAACTCCTCTTGTGTGAATCCATCGAGGGTGATTCCTCTGGGTTCACCTTGACCGATACTTCGAGTGGGAATCCATCAAGGGTGATTCCTCGGATTCCTTCTCGATACTTTGGACACACGGGTACTTGGACTTTACTACTGTCATTTGATAAAGACGGGTCGGCTCCAAGAGCACCCGTGAGCCGTGTGTTACCAAGTCGGAACGACAGGAATCCTGTTCGTCTCTACGAGCTGCTAAATACGCCTAACGGATTTGGGTATTTGATCTGAGTAGGCCGCTGGCCTTATACGCACTACCACCACGTGGGATAATGGTTATGGGACCCTCTACGTCGTATGTATCAGCCGAAAGTTCTTCAGATGTCATAGCTCAGAGATGCGGGCTGATTGTTCGGGTGGGCTGGTTACGTCACTCGTGTATTCAGTGTCGCGCCTGGGCCCCGACCACCCACACAACGTGCAGGGGTGCAAAGGGCGATGGCCCAAGACCCCTTCGCACTTAGGATTTAGACCAGCGTGCTGACCTCTCTGTTCAGCCTAGGTAGGACTGCGTCGTGTCGATCACCCGAGGCCGGGCATTACCCAGCAAGTGTGTCCGGCCAGATGTGATCGAGCGTGTTGGGTAACAGTAGTGCACCCCTGCAGGGAAGTGATCTATTCGAATAGCCGTGTCCACGGTAACAGGACACTCGGAGTTGTATCCTGATCCTCTACAACTACAAATTGATGCTGATTTAATATTAAACTGTTAATACTGCTCTCGGGATCGCCTTCTCGCAGGGAGTCGAGAAAGGATCTCAGGGCGTTGCTATCATATAACCACTATTATATGTTACTGTGTTCTACTCTCTTCTGATGCTGCAAGATTGCTTCAAGATGCTAGTCTTTGATAGGCTAGGCTTCTCCCCCTCTATTCTGGCATTCTGCAGTTCAGTCCAAAGATATAGCCCCATTCCTTTGATACCGATGCATACTTAGTATAGTTCTGATGTCAGTCTTGCGAGTACTTTGGATGAGTACTCACGGTTGCTTTGCTACCTCTTTTTCCCCATACCCGATTGCTGCGACCAGATGACGCAGCCCCGGAGCCAGCTCCCCCAGTCGACGACTACTACTACCCTTCTGGAGGAGCTTACTGCTACGTGGAGACCGACGACCAGGAGTAGTTTAGGAGGCTCCCAGGCAGGAGGCCTTGCCTCTTTCGATCAGAGCCGTTGTTTGTTTTCGCCTTCTTAAGGCAACCTTGTCTAATTATGTCTGTACTCAGATACTAATGCTTTCGATGACTCTTGTGTAACTCGAGCTTATGTATTCGAGCCCTCGAGGCCCCTGGCTTGTAGTATAAAGCTTGTCTTATTTTATTTTGTGTCTAGAGTTGTGTTGTGATATCTTCCCGTGAGTCCCTGGGCTTGATCGTGTGCATTTGCGTGTATGATTAGTGCACGGTCGGGCCGGGGGCGTCACAAGTTGGTATCAGAGTCGACTGCCTGTAGGAAGCCCCCTTCCAATTCCTTGGTCGAAGTTGAGTCTAGTCTTTGAAAACTATATTTTACTAACATGGATGTGTGGCTTACGGGCCCACGTCGCCAAAGGACGGTATTAGGATCTTTTATTCCTCTTCCTTACTCTGGGATTCTACTCTCTCTTCTATTCGGGTTAAAATTTTACTAACTCTAACATTAGGGTCTCGTGTTCACATCCACCCGGAGAGCTGGATTACCTGCAACTATTTCATTAAATGTCTGACACATCATACACATACTGTCTTTTGACATCTTTGAACTCCTTGAGCTTAAGGAGGAAATCGACAAATCACTTCGCCGGGGTTTCATCCACCCAAGTTCTTCTGCTTGGGGAGCACCTTCTCTCTTTGTTAAGAAGAAGGATGGAACAAACCGATTGGTCCAGGACTATCGGCCTATTAACCAAGCAACAATCCAGAACAAATATCCACTTCCCCGGATCAATGATCTTTATGATCAACTTGCTGGATCCTCTGTCTTCTCTAAACTCGACTTAAGGTTGGGTTATCATCAGATCCGAGTTCGTAAAGAGGATATTCCGAAGACCGCTTTCGTTACTCGTTATGGATCATACGAGTACACCGTTATGTCCTTCGGGTTAACTAATGCTCCAACAACCTTCTCTCGATTGATGAACTATATCTTCATGGACTACCTCGACAAATTCGTCGTGGTTTATTTGGTTGATATCCTTATATTTTCCAAGAATGAAGAAGAGCACGCCGAACACCTTCGGCTTGTATTGGAGAAACTTCGAGAACACCAGCTATGTGCCAAATACTCTAAGTGTGAATTCTGGTTATCTGAGGTGACTTATCTTGGTCATGTGATTTCCAAAGATGGCATTGCTGTTAACCCAGAACGAGTTCAGGCTATTCTTGACTGGACTCCTCCGCAGACTGTTAAACAAGTCAGAAGTTTTCTCGGTCTCGCTAGCTATTGCCGCCGTTTCGTCGAGAACTTCTCCAAATTTGCTAAGCCACTGACTGATTTGCTCCACAAAGGCAAGAAGTTTGAGTGGACGGAAAAGTGCCAAGAAAGTTTTCAGACCCTTAAATATAAGTTGACATCTGCCCCAGTGCTAGCTCCCCCTGATTCCCGCAAGGACTTTGTGATATATTGTGACCCATCCCATCAAGGATTAGGTTGTGTCCTAATGCAAGAGCGCAAAGTGATTGCTTATGGCTCTCATCAATTGCGTCCTCACGAAGATAAGTATCCAACACATGATCTCGAGTTAGCAGCAGTTATTTATGCTCTGAAGCTGTGGCGACATTACCTTCTCGGTAATCATTGCGAGATATACACGGACCATCAAAGTCCTAAGTATCTGTATACTCAACCAGATTTGAACCTCCGCCAGCAAAGATGGCTCGAGACAATAGCCGACTACGACATGGATATTTCTTATACCCCTGGCAAGGCTAATGTAATGGCCGATAATTTGAGCCGCAAGTCTTATTGCAACAACCTCATGGTTCAGCAAGCACAACCTCTTCTCTATGAAGAACTTCGCAAGTTGAACCTTCACATTGTCCCACAGGGTCATCTCGATACCTTGGTTGTTGAACCAGACCTCGATGACCTCATCAAGCATATACAGAAAGCTGACTCCGAGGTCGAGAAGATTAAGCGCGATCTCAAAAAGGGAAGGCCATCATTCTTCACTATTGATGTTGATGGCACCTTGTTCTTCAAAAATCGCTTAGTGGTTCCTAGAAAGGACAATCTGGATCTGACCCCGCGCGTCATGAAAGAAGCTCATGATACACCTCTTTCAATTCACCCTGGTAGTACCAAGATGTACCAAGACATTCGACAGAGATACTGGTGGCCTGATATGAAGCGAGACATTGCGCGTTATGTTGCTGAGTGTGACGTTTGCCGTCGCATCAAAGCAGAACATCAAAGGCCTGCTGGAACTCTGCAACCCCTTGCTATTCCTGAATGGAAATGGGACAAAGTCAAAATGGATTTCATTACTGGTTTTCCCAGATCGCAGAAGGGTCATGATGCTATTTTTGTCGTCATTGACCGATTCTCAAAGGTTGCTCACTTTCTGCCAGTCAAGGAGACAATCACTGCTAGTCAGTTAGCAGACTTATATGTTTCCAGAATCGTGTCACTTCACGGTATTCCGTTAGAGATCAGTTCAGATCGTGGCAGCCTCTTTACCTCAAGATTTTGGAACAGTTTCCAAGAAGCTATGGGAACTCATCTGTCTTTCAGCACCGCTTTTCACCCCCAGTCCCAGGGACAAGTTGAACGAGTCAATCAAGTGCTTGAAGATATGCTTCGAGCTTGTGTCATCTCATTCGGTAAGAAATGGGAGGAATCTCTCTCGTATGCCGAATTCTCTTACAACAATAGCTATCAGGCTAGTTTGAAGATGGCCCCATTTGAAGTTCTCTATGGACGTAAGTGCCGAACCCCTCTGAATTGGTCAGAAACTGGGGAACGGACACTCTTCGGTCCGGACATTATTCAACAAACTGAAGAACAAGTCCGCATTGTCCGTGAACATTTGAAAGCTGCTCAGTCTCGTCAGAAGAGCAATTATGACCGAAAACACCAGGTAATGGTCTATCAACCTGGCAAACAAACTTACCTTCGTGTCACTCCGATGAAGGGCACTCACCGTTTTGGGCTCAAGGGCAAGTTAGCTCCTCGCTACATTGGCCCGTTCTGTATTCTCGCCCGTCGAGGAGAAGTGGCATACCAATTGGAATTGCCGCCGAACCTTTCTCAAGTGCATGATGTCTTTCATGTGTCACAACTTCGTCGCTGCTTCAAGGATCCTATCCGAGCAGTGGATCATGAAATGCTTGAACTGCAAGAGGATCTTTCTTATCAAGAGTATCCGATCCGCATTCTTGATCAAGCTGAACGTCGAACCCGTCAGAAGGCAATCAAGTTCCTTAAAGTTCAGTGGTCAAATCATTCTGAAGATGAAGCCACTTGGGAAAGCAAAGATCGTCTTCGTGAAGAATACCCCGCTCTCTTCCAGCCTGCCTCTTAATTCTCGGGACGAGAATTTCTTTTAGAGGAGGAGAATTGTAACACCCCAAGTAATTAAGCTACAGTGATCACCTTTTGATAATGCCAAGTCACCAGGTTTAACAGTGCTTGATCATCATTTGCATCATATCTCATTTCAAATTCCAACTCAAATTGAAATTCAAATATAAATTGAAAATAAAAGTTGTTCCAATTTGGAAACTAAAATGTTCATTAAATAGCAAATAATCCATAACTAATTATGTTAAGAAAAACAACATCACCTAAATTACCTAGATGACTCTAACATCATCAAAACAATACCAAACACGAATATTTAATACCATTTTGTTTAATAAAATTGCAAATGAAATCATATTGTCTCCAAACCAATTTCTGGTAGTAGTTAATATTGCACTGTAATTATTGAGCTAAGTCACCTATTTTACAAAAGCCAAATTGTAGCCAAACATTTTACAAAACAGAACTGAAAACAGAAAACAGAAAATGAAAAAAGAAAATCGGTAAAGGCTCACTGTGCAACTGGGCCTTGAGTAGCACAGTGCGGCCCGGCCCGCCAACCACAGCCTTTCGTCCTCCTCCCGCTACAGGGGAAGGCCGAGGCGCCATGGCCACGCGGCGCTCGGCTCCGCGCACTGCTGCGCCGCGGGGTGGATAAGACCATCCCCGAACGCCTCTCCCTCCCCAGAAACCCTAGGAGCCCTCAGAATCCCCCCACTCTCTCCCTTGCTCGCATTCAAGCTCGCCGACGCCACCATGTCTGCACCACCGTGAAGCTCGCGGCCACCGCGCTCCGTCCGCCTCTCCGACCCGTCCACTGGACTCGCCATCGTCGACTACTTCGTCCCCGACCACGCGCGCGAGTCGAGGAGCCCTGCATCGCCGCCCTGCCTCGTCTTCTTCCTCTTCGGCCGCCGTCGTTTTCGCCGTCGATTCGCCGCCGTTGATCCTCCCCGAGCCCGCTTGAGCACACCTGCAGGCTCACGGTGAGCAGTCGCGTCGATCTCCCCTCTTTCCTGCCCCGCTCCGCGCTGTAGCTCGCCGCGTTTGCCATGCCCGCACCCGCCGCCGCGCGAGCTCGTCGCCGGCGTAGCCACGGTGACCATTGGGTCCCGTGCGTGCCACCATCGTGCTCGCCGCTTCGCGTAGCGCCTAGCTAGCCACTTCGTCCGCTCGTTTGCACGCCGCATCGCCGATCCCGCCACCGCCCAAACTCCGGCCGCCGCCGAAGAGCTCGCCGTCGTCGTTTAGGACCTCCCCGGCGCAAGCCAGTAGCACCACCCGACGCGGCTCACTCCCAGCTTTCGAACGCGCCTAGCCGCACCCCTTCCCGTGCCTTGTAGCCGTTTTCTGGCCATCTCCGATGAACTTCCGCCGCGGGAGTGGTTGCCGGCGAAGTCCCGGCGACGGCGCCGACGTGGCACGGCCAGGGCCCCACCCTTAGCCACTGACCGCTGGGCCCCGCGGCCCAGTTGACCGAGTCAACTCGGCTGACTGGGCAGCTGGGTCACTGACATACGGGCCCCACCTTTTGATTAAAACTAATTTGAATTTAATTAAATCGGTTAATTATATTAGCCACTCACAGCTGGGTCCCGCTAGTTAATTAGGATTAGTTAGTTAAATTAATCTCTATTAGTCTAATTAGTCACTAACCAGTGGGACCCACTGGTCAGGTTTGACTCTGGTCAGCCGGTTTGACCCGCTGACGCCATGCTGACATCATGCTGACGTCACTGGCTACTGTTTCGGATAATTCGAATTAAGTAATTTCAGAAATTTCAGAAAATGATTAAAACTTTCAAAAAACATATAAATTAAACCGTAACTCGGATGAAAATAATTTATATATGAAAAATGATCAGAAAAATATGAAGAATCCGAATATGTGATAAAAATGCTTGACCATCACTCCTATCTAGGAGAACATGGAACTTTTTGCCCGTATTCGATAGATGAATAGTGCTTAACCTTGATAAAATAAATCCAAATAAATTCCTAATTCCTCTAAAATATTTAGATAGGCAATATATCACCTCTGCATATTATTTAGGCATGTCATGCATCGCTCTTGCATTGTTGCCGTGAATTTATTGTTTCTTCCCCCTCCTTCTCTCCCGTTAGACGCCGAGACCGCCGCCGACGCAGCTGAGTATGACTACGCTCCAGACGAGCAGCCTTCAGACGACCAGCCCCTCTCAGCAGAGCTTCCAGGCAAGCAAACCCCCTTGATCATCCAGATATCACCTATTCTTTCCCTCTTATTCTTGCATTAGAATTGCCCCTGCTACTGTTCCAATAGTTCCTATTCTGATGCATAACCTGGTTTTGTAACCTGTTGTTGATACTTTACCTGTTATCCTATATGCTTAGTATAGGCTGGTTAGTGATACATCAATGGCCCCACACCCTTGTCCTTGTTGCCACACTTTTCCACCAGTGACTCGATCAGTATGATCGACGGTCAGAGATCAACACATCACCGCACATTCCCCCTAAGTTGTTCGACTCTGCAGAGCTACCACCGAGTGCCGAGGGTGATACCTCTTATCTCACTTCCGATGATGCCTCTGTAGAACAGCTATCCGGTTGTGGGTTACCGAGGGTGATTCCCCTTTCATCACCTCCGATAAAGCTTCCATCGTGCAACTCCTCTTGTGTGAATCCATCGAGGGTGATTCCTCTGGGTTCACCTTGACCGATACTTCGAGTGGGAATCCATCAAGGGTGATTCCTTGGATTCCTTCTCGATACTTTGGACACACGGGTACTTGGACTTTACTACTGTCATTTGATAAAGACGGGTCGGCTCCAAGAGCACCCGCGAGCTGTGTGTTACCAAGTCGGAACGACAGGAATCCTGTTCGTCTCTGCGAGCTGCTAAATACGCCTAACGGATTTGGGTATTTGATCTGAGTAGGCCGCTGGCCTTATACGCACTACCACCACGTGGGATAATGGTTATGGGACCCTCTACGTCGTATGTATCAGCCGAAAGTTCTTCAGATGTCACAGCTCAGAGATGCGGGCTGATTGTTGGGGTGGGCTGGTTACGTCACTGGTGTATTCAGTGTCGCGCCTGGGCCCCGACCACCCACGCAACGTGCAGGGGTGCAAAGGGCGATGGCCCAAGACCCCTTCCCACTTAGGATTTAGACCGGCGTGCTGACCTCTCTAATGAGCCTAGGTAGGACTGCGTCGTGTCGATCACCCGAGGCCGGGCATTACCCAGCAAGTGTGTCCGGCCAGATGTGATCGAGCGTGTTGGGTAACAGTAGTGCACCCCTGCAAGGAAGTGATCTATTCGAATAGCCGTGTCCACGGTAACAGGACGCTCGGAGTTGTATCCTGATCCACTACAACTACAAATTGATGATGATTTAATATTAAATTGTTAATACTACTCTCGGGATCGCCTTCTCGCAGGGAGTCGAGAAAGGATCTCAGGGCGTTGCTATCATATAACCACTATTATATGTTACTGTATTCTACTCTCTTCTGATGCTGCAAGATTGCTTCAAGATGCTTGTCTTCGATAGGCTAGGCTTCTCCCCCTCTATTCTGGCATTCTGTAGTTCAGTCCAAAGATATAGCCCCATTCCTTTGATACCGATGCATACTTAGTATAGTTCTGATGTCAGTCTTGCGAGTACTTTGGATGAGTACTCACGGTTGCTTTGCTACCTGTTTTTCCCCATACCCGATTGCTGCGACCAGATGACGCAGCCCCGGAGCCAGCTCCCCCAGTCGACGACTACTACAACCCCTCTGGAGGAGCTTACTGCTACGTGGAGACCGACGACCAGGAGTAGTTTAGGAGGCTCCCAGGCAGGAGGCCTTGCCTCTTTCGATCAGAGCCGTTGTTTGTTTTCGCCTTCTTAACGCAACCTTGCCTAATTATGTCTGTACTCAGATACTAATGCTTTCGCTGACTCTTGTGTAACTCGAGCTTATGTATTCGAGCCCTCGAGGCCCCTGGCTTGTAATATAAAGCTTGTATTATTTTATTTTGTGTCTAGAGTTGTGTTGTGATATCTTCCCGTGAGTCCCTGGGCTTGATCGTGTGCATTTGCGTGTATGATTAGTGCACGGTCGGGCTGGGGGCATCACATGGGTTCTACCGGCGGTTCGTGAAGGATTTTGGTACCATCGTAGCGCCGCTCAACGAGCTCACAAAGAAAAATGTACCATTTGTTTGGAGCGACGCACAAGAAGAAGCCTTCAATATTCTTAAAGATAAGCTCACACACGCCCCTTTGCTGCAATTACCTGATTTCAATAAGATGTTTGAATTAGAATGTGATGCTAGCGGCATTGGATTAGGCGGTGTTTTATTGCAAGAAGGCAAACTTGTAGCATACTTTAGTGAAAAACTCAGTGGGTCTAGTCTGAATTATTCCACATATGATAAAGAACTTTATGCACTAGTTCGTGTTGGGGAACGGAGCATGAATTTCAAAAAAATTCCTATGCTCACGCAAGATCTATCCATGGAGATGCATCGCTACGAGAGGGGAGAGTGTGTCTACGTACCCTCGTAGACCGTTAGCGGAAGCGTCTCACAACGCGGTTGATGTAGTCGAACAATCCTTCGAGCTCCACCGATCGAGTACCGAACGTACGGCACCTCCGAGTTCTAGACACGTGCAGCTCGGTGATGATCCTCGCCTTCTTGATCCAGCAAGACGTCGAGGAAGTAGATGAGTTCCGTCAGCACGACGGCGTGGCGACGGTGACGGTGAAGTGATTCCGGCAGGGCTTCGCCTAAGCTCTCCGAAAATATGACCGAGGTGGAAAACGGAGATCGGGGCACCGCACACGGCTATGGGACAATTGTGTGTACCCAAGGGGTGCCCCTCCTCCGTATATAAAGGAGGGAGGGGGGAGGAGGCAGCCAAGTGTGGGGAGTCCTACTAGGACTCCTTAGTCCTAGTAGGATTCCACCTCCCATACGGAGTAGGAAAGGGGGAAGGGAGAGGGAAAGGAAAGAGGGGGCTGCGCCCCCTCCCCTAGTCCAATTCGGTTTGGGCAAGGGGGGGCGCGCGCCTCCTCACGTGGCCTGCCTCTCCTTTTCCCGTATGGCCCAATAAGGCCCATTACTTCTCCCGGTGAATTCCCGTAACTCCCCGGTACTCCGAAAAATACCCGAATCACTCGGAACCTTTCCGACGTCCGAATATAGCCTTCCAATATATGAATATTTACCTCTCGACCATTTCGAGACTCCTCGTCATGTCCGTGATCTCATCCGGGACTCCGAACAAACTTCGGTCACCAATCACATAACTCATATAATACTATATCGTCATCGAACCTTAAGTGTGCGGACCCTACGGGTTCGGGAATGATGTAGACATGACCGAGATGACTCTCCGGTCAATAACCAACAGCGGAACCTGGATGCTCATATTGGTTCCTACATATTCCACGAAGATCTTTATCGGTGAACCTCATATGTCAACATACGTTGTTCCCTTTGTCCGGCGGTATGTTACTTGCCCGAGATTCGATCGTCGGTATCCAATACCTAGTTCAATCTCGTTACCGGCAAGTCTCTTTACTAATTCCGTAATACGTCATCTTGCAACTAACTCTTTAGTCACGGTGCTTGCAAGACTTCTGTGATGCTGTATTACCGAGAGGGCCCAGAGATACCTCTCCGATAGTCGTAGTGACAAATCCCAATCTCGATCCATGCCAACTCAACAAACACTTTCGGAGATACCTGTAGTGCACCTTTATAATCACCCAGTAACGTTGTGACGTTTGATACACCCAAAGTATTCCTACGGTATCCGGGAGTTGCATGATCTCATGGTCAGAGGAATGTGTATTTGACATAGTGAAAGCAATAGCAATAAACTGAACGATCATTTGCTATGCTAACGGTTGGGTCATGTCCATCACATCATTCTCCTAATGATGTGATCCCGTTATCAAATGACAACTCATGTCCATGGTCAGGAAACCTTGACCATCTTTTGATCAACGAGCTAGTCTAGTAGAGGCATACTAGGGACATAGTATTTGTCTATTATCCACACATGTATTTAGTTTCTGGTCAATACAATTCTAGCATGAATAATAAACTATTATCATGAACGGGGAAATATGATAATAACTAATTTATTATTGCCTCTAGGGCATATTTCCAACAGTCTCCCACTTGCACTAGAGTCAATAATCTAGATTACATCTCCATGTAATTAACACTTAATCAGTTCTAAAGCTGATCATGTTTTGCTTGTGAGAGAGGTTTTAGTCAATGGGTCTGCAATATTCAGATCCGTGTGTACTTTGCAAATCTCTATGCCTTATGTAGATGCTGTCACCATACTCTGCTTTGGAGCAACTCCAAAATAACTACCCCACTTTATGTATCCAGTCAGAGACTCATAGTCATCCGGATCGGTGTTTAAAGCTTGCATCGACGTAACCTCTTACGACGAACTCTTTATTACCTCTATTTCCCGAGAAATTCTTCCTTAATCATCTTAAGGATATACTTTGACCGCTGTCCAGTGATCCACTCCTGGATCACTTTCGTACCTCTTTGCCAGACACATGGCAAGGCACACAGCATGGCATATTTTATAGAACCTATGGCCGAGGCATAGGGGATAACCTTCATCTTTTCTATTTCTTCTGCCGTGGTCGAGATTTGAGTCTTACTCAATTTCACACCTTGCACCACAGTCAAGAACTCCTTTTTGACTGATCCATTTTGAACTTTCTTCAAACTTGTCAAGGTATGTGCTTCGTGAAAGTCCTATGAGGCGTCTCAATCTATCTTTATAGATTTTGATGCCTAACATGTAAAACAACCTTTACCTAGATCTTCAAGTCTTACTCCACTTCACACCAGCCAAGAACTTATTTCTTTTGACTTGATCCATTTTGAACTTCTTCAAAAACTTATCAAGATGTGTGAACTTTTATCAGGTGTCTTGATCTATCTCTATAGATCTCGATGCCCAATCCGTGGATAACTCAAAAACAGGTTTTTATTGAAAAACTCCTTTCAATTAATTCTTCATGCTTTCCAGAAATTTTACATCATTTCCAATCAACAATATGTCATCCACATATACTATTAGAAATGCTATAGAGCTCCCACTCACTTTCTTGTAAATACAAGTTTCTCCATAAACTTGCATAAACCCAAACGCTTTGATCACTTCATCAAAGCGAGTATTCCAGCTCCGAGATGCTTGCACCAGTCCATAGATGGATCGCTGGAGCTTGCATACTTTGTTAGCACCTTTAGGATCGACAAAACCTTCCGGTTGCATCATATACAAATCTTCCTTAAGGAATCCATTAAGGAATGCCGTTTTGACGTCCATTTGCCAGATTTCATAATCATAAAACGTGGCAATTGCTAACATAATTCTGACAGACTTTAGCATCGCTACGGGTGAGAAAGTCTCATCGTAGTCAACTCCTTGAACTTGTCGATAACCTTTAGCAACAAGTCGTGCTTTATAGACGGTGACATTACCATCAGCGTCCGTCTTCTTCTTAAAGATCCATTTATTTTCAATAGCTCGCCGTTCATCGGGCAAGTCTACCAAAGTCCACACTTTGTTCTCATACATGGATCCAATCTCGGATTTCATGGCCTCAAGCCATTTGTCGGAATCCGGGCTTGCCATCGCTTCTTCATAGTTCGAAGGTTCATCGTTGTCTAGCAACATGACCTCCAAGACTGGATTTTCGTACCACTCTGGTGCGGAACGTGTCCTGGTTGACCTTCGAAGTTCAGTAACAACTTGATCCGAAGTTTCATGATCATCATCATTAACTTCTTCTCTGGTCTGTGTCGATGTCACAGAAATTTCTTTCTGTGGCGTACTACTATCCAGAGGAGGTACAATTACCTCATCAAGTTCTACTTTCCTCCCACTCACTTCTTTCGAGAGAAACTCCTTCTCTAGAAAGGATCCATTCTTAGCAACGAATACTTTGCCTTCGGATCTGTGGTAGAAGGTGTACCCAACGGTCTCCTTTGGGTATCCTATGAAGACGCACTTATCCGCTTTGGGTTCAAGCTTATCAGGCTAAAGCCTTTTGACATAAGCATCGTAGCCCCAAACTTTCAGAAACGACAGCTTAGGTTTCTTTCCAAACCATAGTTCATACGGTGTCGTCTCAACGGATTTAGACGGTGCCCTGTTTAAAGTGAATGCAGCTGTCTCTAATGCATAACCCCAAAATGATAGTGGCAAATCAGTAAGAGACATCATAGAACGCACCATATCTAATAGAGTACGATTACGATGTTCGGACACACCATTACGCTGTGGTGTTCCAGGTGGCGTGAGCTGTGAAACAATTCCACATTGTCTTAAGTGATTGCCAAACTCGTAACTCAAATATTCTCCTCCACGATCAGATCGTAAGAACTTTATTTTCTTGTTACGATGGTTCTCTACTTCACTCTGAAATTCTTTGAACTTTTCAAATGTTTCAGATTTATGCTTCATCAAGTAGACATAGCCATATCTACTCAAATCATCTGTGAACGTGAGAACATAACGATATCCACCGCGCGCCTCAACACTCATCGGACCGCATACCGCGTATGTATTATTTCCAATAAGTTGGTTGCTCGCTCCATTGTTCCGGAGAACGGAGTTTTAGTCATCTTGCCAATAAGGCACGGTTCACATGTCTCAAATGATTCATAATCAAGAGATTCCAAAAACCCATCTGCATGGAGTTTCTTCATGTGTTTAACACTGATATGACCTAAGCGGCAGTGCCACAAATATGTGGTACTATCATTATCTTTTGGCATTTGTGTTATAAACATGTGTATTACTACGATCAAGATTCAATAAACCTTTCATTTTAAGTGCATGATCATCAATGATATTATTCAAATAAATAGAATAACAATTATTCTCTGAAATTGAATAACCGTTTTGCAATAAACACTATCAGATATAATGTTCATGCTTAACGCAAGCACCAAATAACAATTATTTAGGTTCATCACTAATCCTGGAGGTAGAGAGAGCGTGGCGATGGTGATCACATCAACCTTGGGGATACTTCCAATGCACATCGTCACCTCGTTCTTAGCTAGCCCTCGTTTATTCCGAAGCTCCATGTTTCAAGTTGTAAGCAACTGAACAAGAATCAAATACCCAGGTGCTCCTACGAGTACTAGTAAGGTACATATCAATAACATGTATATCAAATATCTTTGTTGACATTGCCAGTCTTATTATCTGCCAGTTACTTTGGGGAAGTTCCGCTCCTTGTGACATTTCCCTTTGCAATGGGAGCACTAAGTCTCGGGTTTGGTTCAGCCTTGGGTTTCTTCGCGTGAGCGGCAACTGATTTACCGTTCTTCTTGAAGTTCCCTTTTCTTTCCCTTGCCCTTCTTGAAACTAGTGGTCTTATTAACCATCAACACTTGATGCTCCCTTTTTTGATTTCTACATCCGCAGATTGTAGCATCGCGAATAGCTTAAGGATCTTCTATCCCTTGCATGTTTATAGTTCATCACGAAGATCCAGTAGCTTAGTGATAGTGACTGGAGAACTCTATCAATCACCACTTTATTCGGAAGTCTAACTCCCACTTGATTCAAGTGTTTGAAGTACTCAGACATTCTGAGTACATGCTCACTAACGGAGCTGTTCTCCTCCATCTTGTAGCTATAGAACTTGTCGAAGGTGTCATACCTCTCGACCCGGGTGTGAGCTTGAAAAACAAATTTTCAGCTCTTGGAACATCTCATATGCTCCGTGTTGCTCAAAACATATTTGGAGCTCCGGTTCTAAGCCGTAAAGTATGGCGCACTGAACTATCGAGTAGTCATCTTTTCTTATCTGCCAAACGTTCATAACGTCCTCAGACGAAGCCGTAGGGGTATTTCACTGAGCGGTGCATTAAGGACATAAGCCTTCTGTGCAGCAGTGAGGACAATCCTCAGATCACGGACCTAGTCCGCATAGTTGCTTCCATCAACTTTCAACTTCGTTTTCTCTAGGAACATAATAAAAACAGGGGAACTACAGCGCGGTCTATTGATCTACAACATAAAATTGCAAAGATTATTTAGACTATGTTCATGATAATTGAAGTTCAATTAATCAAATTACTTAAGAACTCCCACTTAGATTAACATCCCTCAAGTTGTCTAAGTGTAACATGATCCACATCAACTAAACCACGTCCGATCATCACGTGAGGTGGATTAGTTATCAATGGTGAACATCTTTCATGTTGATCATATCTACTATATGACTCATGTTCGACCTTTCGGTCTCTTGTGTTCCGAGGCCATGTCTGTACATGCTAGGCTCGTCAAGTTTAACCCAAGTATTCTGCGTGTGTAAAACTGACTCACACCCGTTGTATGCGAACGAAAGAATCCATCACACCCGATCATCACGTGGTGCTTAGAAGCGTCGAACCTTCGCAATGGTGCATACTAGGGGAGAACACCTATCTTGAAATTTAGTGAAGGGATCATCTTATAATGCTACCGTCGTCCTAAGCAAAATAAGATGCATAAAAGGATTAACATCACATGCAATTCAATATATGTGACATGATATGGCCATCAACGTCTTGTGCCTTTGATCTCCATCAGCAAAGCACCGTCATGATCTCCATCGTCACCGGGTTGACACCTTGATCACCATCGTAGCGTCGTGACACCTTGATCTCCATCGTAGCGTCATGACACCTTGATCTCCATCGCAGCGTCGTGGTCGTCTCGCCGGCTATTGCTACTACTACTACTGCTAACTCATAGCGGTAAAGAAAAGCAATTACATAGCGTTGGCATTGCATACAATAAAGAGACAACCATAAGGCTCCTGCCGGTTGCCTGATAACTTACAAAAACATGATCATCTCATACAACAACTTATATCACATCATGTCTTGGCCATATCACATCACCAGCATACCCTGCAAAAACAAGTTAGACGTCCTCTACTTTGTTGTTGCAAGTTTTACGTGGCTGCTACGGGTTTGCAAGAACCGTTCTTACCTACGCAAAACCACAACGTGGTGTAGTGATTGCTTTTTGATCTTCTAAAAGAACCCTCTTCATTGAAACCGATTCAACTAAAGTGAGAGAGACAGACACCCGCCAGTCACCTTTATGCAACGAGTGCACGTAGCGGTGAAACCTGTCTCGCGTAAGCGTACGCGTAATGTCGGTCCGGGCCGCTTCATCTCACAATACCGCCGAATCAAGTAACAACTAGTAATGGCAAGCAATATGTATACACCCACGCCCAGAACTCGTTTGTGTTCTACTCGTGCAAATCACATCTACGCATAGACCTGGCTCGGATGCCACTGTTGGGGAACGGAGCATGAATTTCAAAAAAATTCCTATGCTCACGCAAGATCTATCCATGGAGATGCATCGCTACGAGAGGGGAGAGTGTGTCTACGTACCCTCGTAGACCGTTAGCGGAAGCGTCTCACAACGCGGTTGATGTAGTCGAACAATCCTTCGAGCTCCACCGATCGAGTACCGAACGTACGGCACCTCCGAGTTCTAGACACGTGCAGCTCGGTGATGATCCTCGCCTTCTTGATCCAGCAAGACGTCGAGGAAGTAGATGAGTTCCGTCAGCACGACGGCGTGGCGACGGTGACGGTGAAGTGATTCCGACAGGGCTTCGCCTAAGCTCTCCGAAAATATGACCGAGGTGGAAAACGGAGATCGGGGCACCGCACACGGCTATGGGACAATTGTGTGTACCCAAGGGGTGCCCCTCCTCCGTATATAAAGGAGGGAGGGGGGAGGAGGCAGCCAAGTGTGGGGAGTCCTACTAGGACTCCTTAGTCCTAGTAGGATTCCACCTCCCATACGGAGTAGGAAAGGGGGAAGGGAGAGGGAAAGGAAAGAGGGGGCTGCGCCCCCTCCCCTAGTCCAATTCGGTTTGGGCAAGGGGGGGCGCGCGCCTCCTCACGTGGCCTGCCTCTCCTTTTCCCGTATGGCCCAATAAGGCCCATTACTTCTCCCGGTGAATTCCCGTAACTCCCCGGTACTCCGAAAAATACCCGAATCACTCGGAACCTTTCCGACGTCCGAATATAGCCTTCAAATATATGAATATTTACCTCTCGACCATTTCGAGACTCCTCGTCATGTCCATGATCTCATCCGGGACTCCGAACAAACTTCGGTCACCAATCACATAACTCATATAATACTATATCGTCATCGAACCTTAAGTGTGCGGACCCTACGGGTTCGGGAATGATGTAGACATGACCGAGATGACTCTCCGGTCAATAACCAACAGCGGAACCTGGATGCTCATATTGGTTCCTACATATTCCACGAAGATCTTTATCGGTGAACCTCATATGTCAACATACGTTGTTCCCTTTGTCCGGCGGTATGTTACTTGCCCGAGATTCGATCGTCGGTATCCAATACCTAGTTCAATCTCGTTACCGGCAAGTCTCTTTACTAATTCCGTAATACGTCATCTTGCAACTAACTCTTTAGTCACGGTGCTTGCAAGACTTCTGTGATGCTGTATTACCGAGAGGGCCCAGAGATACCTCTCCGATAGTCGTAGTGACAAATCCCAATCTCGATCCATGCCAACTCAACAAACACTTTCGGAGATACCTGTAGTGCACCTTTATAATCACCCAGTAACGTTGTGACGTTTGATACACCCAAAGTATTCCTACGGTATCCGGGAGTTGCATGATCTCATGGTCAGAGGAATGTGTATTTGACATAGTGAAAGCAATAGCAATAAACTGAACGATCATTTGCTATGCTAACGGTTGGGTCATGTCCATCACATCATTCTCCTAATGATGTGATCCCGTTATCAAATGACAACTCATGTCCATGGTCAGGAAACCTTGACCATCTTTTGATCAACGAGCTAGTCTAGTAGAGGCATACTAGGGACATAGTATTTGTCTATTATCCACACATGTATTTAGTTTCTGGTCAATACAATTCTAGCATGAATAATAAACTATTATCATGAACGGGGAAATATGATAATAACTAATTTATTATTGCCTCTAGGGCATATTTCCAACAGTCTCCCACTTGCACTAGAGTCAATAATCTAGATTACATCTCCATGTAATTAACACTTAATCAGTTCTAAAGCTGATCATGTTTTGCTTGTGAGAGAGGTTTTAGTCAATGGGTCTGCAATATTCAGATCCGTGTGTACTTTGCAAATCTCTATGCCTTATGTAGATGCTGTCACCATACTCTGCTTTGGAGCAACTCCAAAATAACTACCCCACTTTATGTATCCAGTCAGAGACTCATAGTCTTCCGGATCGGTGTTTAAAGCTTGCATCGACGTAACCTCTTACGACGAACTCTTTATTACCTCTATTTCCCGAGAAATTCTTCCTTAATCATCTTAAGGATATACTTTGACCGCTGTCCAGTGATCCACTCCTGGATCACTTTCGTACGTCTTTGCCAGACACATGGCAAGGCACACAGCATGGCATATTTTATAGAACCTATGGCCGAGGCATAGGGGATAACCTTCATCTTTTCTATTTCTTCTGCTGTGGTCGAGATTTGAGTCTTACTCAATTTCACACCTTGCACCACAGTCAAGAACTCCTTTTTGACTGATCCATTTTGAACTTTCTTCAAACTTGTCAAGGTATGTGCTTCGTGAAAGTCCTATGAGGCATCTCAATCTATCTTTATAGATTTTGATGCCTAACATGTAAAACAACCTTTACCTAGATCTTCAAGTCTTACTCCACTTCACACCAGCCAAGAACTTATTTCTTTTGACTTGATCCATTTTGAACTTCTTCAAAAACTTATCAAGATGTGTGAACTTTTATCAGGTGTCTTGATCTATCTCTATAGATCTCGATGCCCAATCCGTGGATAACTCAAAAACAGGTTTTTATTGAAAAACTCCTTTCAATTAATTCTTCATGCTTTCCAGAAATTTTACATCATTTCCAATCAACAATATGTCATCCACATATACTATTAGAAATGCTATAGAGCTCCCACTCACTTTCTTGTAAATACAAGTTTCTCCATAAACTTGCATAAACCCAAACGCTTTGATCACTTCATCAAAGCGAGTATTCCAGCTCCGAGATGCTTGCACCAGTCCATAGATGGATCGCTGGAGCTTGCATACTTTGTTAGCACCTTTAGGATCGACAAAACCTTCCGGTTGCATCATATACAAATCTTCCTTAAGGAATCCATTAAGGAATGCCGTTTTGACGTCCATTTGCCAGATTTCATAATCATAAAACGTGGCAATTGCTAACATAATTCTGACAGACTTTAGCATCGCTACGGGTGAGAAAGTCTCATCGTAGTCAACTCCTTGAACTTGTCGATAACCTTTAGCAACAAGTCGTGCTTTATAGACGGTGACATTACCATCAGCGTCCGTCTTCTTCTTAAAGATCCATTTATTTTCAATAGCTCGCCGTTCATCGGGCAAGTCTACCAAAGTCCACACTTTGTTCTCATACATGGATCCAATCTCGGATTTCATGGCCTCAAGCCATTTGTCGGAATCCGGGCTTGCCATCGCTTCTTCATAGTTCGAAGGTTCATCGTTGTCTAGCAACATGACCTCCAAGACTGGATTTTCGTACCACTCTGGTGCGGAACGTGTCCTGGTTGACCTTCGAAGTTCAGTAACAACTTGATCCGAAGTTTCATGATCATCATCATTAACTTCTTCTCTGGTCTGTGTCGATGTCACAGAAATTTCTTTCTGTGGCGTACTACTATCCAGAAGAGGTACAATTACCTCATCAAGTTCTACTTTCCTCCCACTCACTTCTTTCGAGAGAAACTCCTTCTCTAGAAAGGATCCATTCTTAGCAACGAATACTTTGCCTTCGGATCTGTGGTAGAAGGTGTACCCAACGGTCTCCTTTGGGTATCCTATGAAGACGCACTTATCCGCTTTGGGTTCAAGCTTATCAGGCTAAAGCCTTTTGACATAAGCATCGTAGCCCCAAACTTTCAGAAACGACAGCTTAGGTTTCTTTCCAAACCATAGTTCATACGGTGTCGTCTCAACGGATTTAGACGGTGCCCTGTTTAAAGTGAATGCAGCTGTCTCTAATGCATAACCCCAAAATGATAGTGGCAAATCAGTAAGAGACATCATAGAACGCACCATATCTAATAGAGTACGATTACGATGTTCGGACACACCATTACGCTGTGGTGTTCCAGGTGGCGTGAGCTGTGAAACAATTCCACATTGTCTTAAGTGATTGCCAAACTCGTAACTCAAATATTCTCCTCCACGATCAGATCGTAAGAACTTTATTTTCTTGTTACGATGGTTCTCTACTTCACTCTGAAATTCTTTGAACTTTTCAAATGTTTCAGATTTATGCTTCATCAAGTAGACATAGCCATATCTACTCAAATCATCTGTGAACGTGAGAACATAACGATATCCACCGCGCGCCTCAACACTCATCGGACCGCATACATCGGTATGTATTATTTCCAATAAGTTGGTTGCTCGCTCCATTGTTCCGGAGAACGGAGTTTTAGTCATCTTGCCAATAAGGCACGGTTCACATGTCTCAAATGATTCATAATCAAGAGATTCCAAAAACCCATCTGCATGGAGTTTCTTCATGTGTTTAACACTGATATGACCTAAGCGGCAGTGCCACAAATATGTGGTACTATCATTATCTTTTGGCATTTGTGTTATAAACATGTGTATTACTACGATCAAGATTCAATAAACCTTTCATTTTAAGTGCATGATCATCAATGATATTATTCAAATAAATAGAATAACAATTATTCTCTGAAATTGAATAACCGTTTTGCAATAAACACTATCAGATATAATGTTCATGCTTAACGCAAGCACCAAATAACAATTATTTAGGTTCATCACTAATCCTGAAGGTAGAGAGAGCGTGGCGATGGTGATCACATCAACCTTGGGGATACTTCCAATGCACATCGTCACCTCGTTCTTAGCTAGCCCTCGTTTATTCCGAAGCTCCATGTTTCAAGTTGTAAGCAACTGAACAAGAATCAAATACCCAGGTGCTCCTACGAGTACTAGTAAGGTACATATCAATAACATGTATATCAAATATCTTTGTTGACATTGCCAGTCTTATTATCTGCCAGTTACTTTGGGGAAGTTCCGCTCCTTGTGACATTTCCCTTTGCAATGGGAGCACTAAGTCTCGGGTTTGGTTCAGCCTTGGGTTTCTTCGCGTGAGCGGCAACTGATTTACCGTTCTTCTTGAAGTTCCCTTTTCTTTCCCTTGCCCTTCTTGAAACTAGTGGTCTTATTAACCATCAACACTTGATGCTCCCTTTTTTGATTTCTACATCCGCAGATTGTAGCATCGCGAATAGCTTAAGGATCTTCTATCCCTTGCATGTTTATAGTTCATCACGAAGATCCAGTAGCTTAGTGATAGTGACTGGAGAACTCTATCAATCACCACTTTATTCGGAAGTCTAACTCCCACTTGATTCAAGTGTTTGAAGTACTCAGACATTCTGAGTACATGCTCACTAACGGAGCTGTTCTCCTCCATCTTGTAGCTATAGAACTTGTCGAAGGTGTCATACCTCTCGACCCGGGTGTGAGCTTGAAAAACAAATTTTCAGCTCTTGGAACATCTCATATGCTCCGTGTTGCTCAAAACATATTTGGAGCTCCGGTTCTAAGCCGTAAAGTATGGCACACTGAACTATCGAGTAGTCATCTTTTCTTATCTGCCAGACGTTCATAACGTCCTCAGACGAAGCCGTAGGGGTATTTCACTGAGCGGTGCATTAAGGACATAAGCCTTCTGTGCAGCAGTGAGGACAATCCTCAGATCACGGACCTAGTCCGCATAGTTGCTTCCATCAACTTTCAACTTCGTTTTCTCTAGGAACATAATAAAAACAGGGGAACTACAGCGCGGTCTATTGATCTACAACATAAAATTGCAAAGATTATTTAGACTATGTTCATGATAATTGAAGTTCAATTAATCAAATTACTTAAGAACTCCCACTTAGATTAACATCCCTCAAGTTGTCTAAGTGTAACATGATCCACATCAACTAAACCACGTCCGATCATCACGTGAGGTGGATTAGTTATCAATGGTGAACATCTTTCATGTTGATCATATCTACTATATGACTCATGTTCGACCTTTCGGTCTCTTGTGTTCCGAGGCCATGTCTGTACATGCTAGGCTCGTCAAGTTTAACCCAAGTATTCTGCGTGTGTAAAACTGACTCACACCCGTTGTATGCGAACGAAAGAATCCATCACACCCGATCATCACGTGGTGCTTAGAAGCGTCGAACCTTCGCAATGGTGCATACTAGGGGAGAACACCTATCTTGAAATTTAGTGAAGGGATCATCTTATAATGCTACCGTCGTCCTAAGCAAAATAAGATGCATAAAAGGATTAACATCACATGCAATTCAATATATGTGACATGATATGGCCATCAACGTCTTGTGCCTTTGATCTCCATCAGCAAAGCACCGTCATGATCTCCATCGTCACCGGGTTGACACCTTGATCACCATCGTAGCGTCGTGACACCTTGATCTCCATCGTAGCGTCATGACACCTTGATCTCCATCGCAGCGTCGTGGTCGTCTCGCCGGCTATTGCTACTACTACTACTGCTAACTCATAGCGGTAAAGAAAAGCAATTACATAGCGTTGGCATTGCATACAATAAAGAGACAACCATAAGGCTCCTGCCGGTTGCCTGATAACTTACAAAAACATGATCATCTCATACAACAACTTATATCACATCATGTCTTGGCCATATCACATCACCAGCATACCCTGCAAAAACAAGTTAGACGTCCTCTACTTTGTTGTTGCAAGTTTTACGTGGCTGCTACGGGTTTGCAAGAACCGTTCTTACCTACGCAAAACCACAACGTGGTGTAGTGATTGCTTTTTGATCTTCTAAAAGAACCCTCTTCATTGAAACCGATTCAACTAAAGTGAGAGAGACAGACACCCGCCAGTCACCTTTATGCAACGAGTGCACGTAGCGGTGAAACCTGTCTCGCGTAAGCGTACGCGTAATGTCGGTCCGGGCCGCTTCATCTCACAATACCGCCGAATCAAGTAACAACTAGTAATGGCAAGCAATATGTATACACCCACGCCCAGAACTCGTTTGTGTTCTACTCGTGCAAATCACATCTACGCATAGACCTGGCTCGGATGCCACTGTTGGGGAACGGAGCATGAATTTCAAAAAAATTCCTATGCTCACGCAAGATCTATCCATGGAGATGCATCGCTACGAGAGGGGAGAGTGTGTCTACGTACCCTCGTAGACCGTTAGCGGAAGCGTCTCACAACACGGTTGATGTAGTCGAACAATCCTTCGAGCTCCACCGATCGAGTACCGAACGTACGGCACCTCCGAGTTCTAGACACGTGCAGCTCAGTGATGATCCTCGCCTTCTTGATCCAGCAAGACGTCGAGGAAGTAGATGAGTTCCGTCAGCACGACGGCGTGGCGACGGTGACGGTGAAGTGATTCCGGCAGGGCTTCGCCTAAGCTCTCCGAAAATATGACCGAGGTGGAAAACGGAGATCGAGGCACCGCACACGGCTATTGTGTGTACCCAAGGGGTGCCCCTCCTCCGTATATAAAGGAGGGAGGGGGGAGGAGGCAGCCAAGTGTGGGGAGTCCTACTAGGACTCCTTAGTCCTAGTAGGATTCCACCTCCCATACGGAGTAGGAAAGGGGGAAGGGAGAGGGAAAGGAAAGAGGGGGCTGCGCCCCCTCCCCTAGTCCAATTCGGTTTGGGCAAGGGGGGGGCGCGCGCCTCCTCACGTGGCCTGCCTCTCCTTTTCCCGTATGGCCCAATAAGGCCCATTACTTCTCCCGGTGAATTCCCGTAACTCCCCGGTACTCCGAAAAATACCCGAATCACTCGGAACCTTTCCGACGTCCGAATATAGCCTTCCAATATATGAATCTTTACCTCTCGACCATTTCGAGACTCCTCGTCATGTCCGTGATCTCATCCGGGACTCCGAACAAACTTCGGTCACCAATCACATAACTCATATAATACTATATCGTCATCGAACCTTAAGTGTGCGGACCCTACGGGTTCGGGAATGATGTAGACATGACCGAGATGACTCTCCGGTCAATAACCAACAGCGAAACCTGGATGCTCATATTGGTTCCTACATATTCCACGAAGATCTTTATCGGTGAACCTCATATGTCAACATACGTTGTTCCCTTTGTCCGGCGGTATGTTATTTTCCCGAGATTCGATCGTCGGTATCCAATACTTAGTTCAATCTCGTTACCGGCAAGTCTCTTTACTCATTCCGTAATATGTCATCTTGCAACTAACTCTTTAGTCATGGTGCTTGCAAGACTTCTGTGATGCTGTATTACCGAGAGGGCCCAGAGATACCTCTCCGATAGTCGTAGTGACAAATCCCAATATCTATCCATGCCAACTCAACAAACACTTTCGGAGATACCTGTAGTGCACCTTTATAATCACCCAGTAACGTTGTGACGTTTGATACACCCAAAGTATTCCTACGGTATCCGGGAGTTGCATGATCTCATGGTCAGAGGAATGTGTATTTGACATAGTGAAAGCAATAGCAATAAACTGAACGATCATTTGCTATGCTAACGGTTGGGTCATGTCCATCACATCATTCTCCTAATGATGTGATCCCGTTATCAAATGACAACTCATGTCCATGGTCAGGAAACCTTGACCATCTTTTGATCAACGAGCTAGTCTAGTAGAGGCATACTAGGGACATAGTATTTGTCTATTATCCACACATGTATTTAGTTTCTGGTCAATACAATTCTAGCATGAATAATAAACTATTATCATGAACGGGGAAATATGATAATAACTAATTTATTATTGCCTCTAGGGCATATTTCCAACAGTTCGGACTTTGGAGACATGGCAACATTATTTATGGCCTAAGGAGTTTGTCATACATTCGAATCATGAATCACTCAAGCATATTAGAAGTCAAAGCAAACTGAATCGTAGACATGCAAAATGGGTTGAATTTATTGAATATTTTACTTATGTTATTAAGCATAAGAAAGGGAAGGAGAATGTTATTGCTGATGCATTGTCTAGACGCTATACCATGTTATCACAACTTGACTTCAAAAAAATTGGACTTGAAACTATAAAAGAGCAATACGCTAATGATGTTGATTTTAAAGATATATTGCTCAATTGCAGAGAGGGTAGAACTTGGAACAAGTTCGTCGTTAATGACGGATTTGTTTTTTGTGCTAATAAGCTATGCATCCCAGATAGCTCTGTCCGTCTTTTGTTGTTACAGGAAGCGCATGGAGGAGGACTTATGGGACATTTTGGCGTCAAGAAGACAGAAGATATCCTTGCTGGTCATTTCTTCTGGCCGAAAATGAGAAGGGATGTGGAGAGATATGTTGCATGTTGCACGACATGCCAGAAAGCTAAGTCACGATTGAACCCACATGGTTTATATATGCCTCTTCCTGTTCCTAGCACTCCTTGGATTTTGTATTAGGACTGCCTAGGACACGACGGGGGAGGGATAGTATATTTGTGGTTGTTGATCGGTTCTCTAAGATGGCACATTTCATACCTTGTCATAAAAGTGACGATGCTACTCACATTGCTGATTTGTTCTTTCACGAAGTAGTTCGTTTGCATGGCATGCCTAATACAATTGTTTCTGATCATGACACAAAATTTCTTAGCCACTTTTGGAGGGTGTTGTGGACAAAATTGGGGACTAAGCTTTTATTTAGTACTACATGTCATCCTCAAACAGATGGTCAAACTGAAGTGGTTAACCGTACATTGTCTACTATGCTTAGAGCAGTTTTGAAAAATAACTTAAAAATGTGGGAAGAATGTCTACCTCATGTTGAGTTTGCTTATAATCGTTCAGTTCATTCTACTACAAAGTTATGCCATTTTGAGATTGTTTATGGATTTATACCTCATGCACCTATTGATTTATTACCTATTCCATCTTCGGAGAAGGTAAACCTTGATGCTAAAGAACGTGCTGAGTTAGTCTTAAAGATGCATGAGATGACTAAGAAAAATATTGAACGCATGAATGCCAAGTATAAACTTGCTGGTAGCCAGGGTAGGAAAAGTATTTGTTTGAACCAGGTGATTTAGTATGGTTACATTTGCGAAAAGACCGCTTCCCTGATTTACGAAAGTCAAAATTAATGCCTCGTGCGGACGGACCTTTTAAGGTGATAGAAAGAATGAATGAGAATGCATATAAGCTTGATCTGCCTACAGAATTTCGAGTTAGTCCCACATTTAACGTTGCAGATTTAAAGCCTTTTTTGGGTGAGGACGAAGAGATACCGTCGAGGGCGACTTCGATTCAAGAAGGGGGGGATGAGGAGGACATCTCTGCCACCGTTACACCTGCCGCCACTCCTACATCAGTTATTCCATCCGGACCTATGACTAGAGCGCGCGCGAGACAAATAAATGGCCAGGTACTATCGCTCCTTTGTACATATGATTTAACTAACAAAAATATGATGTTACAATCATGTTCTGATTTAATTGTACACGGAAATAAAGGGATCACACAATCAGTTGAAGGGGAGCCCTTAAACCAAACGGAGCAACACTCTTTGCATGCATGCTCTCCACCATTGTGACGCCCCCGGCCTGACCGTGCACTAATCATAAACGCAAATGCGCACGATCAAGCCTAGGGACTCACGGGAAGATATCACAACACAACTCTAGACACAAAATAAAATAATACAAGCTTTATATTACAAGCCAGGGGCCTCGAGGGCTCAAATACATAAGCTCGAGTTACACAAGCATCAGCGGAAGCAACAATAATATCTGAGTACAGACATAAAGTTAAACAAGGTCGCCTTAAGAAGGCTGGGCAAAACAACGACAACTAGATCGAAAAGGCGCAGGCCTCCTGCCTGGGAGCCTCCTATCTACTCCTGGTCGTCGGTCTCCATGTAGCAGTAGGCTCCGTCGGGGTAGTAGTAGTCGTCGGCGGGATCAGTTATCTCCGGGGCTCCGTCATCTGATCGCAGCAATCGGGTATGGGGAAAAGGAGGTAGCAAAGCAACCGTGAGTACTCATCCAAAGTACTCGCAAGACTTACATCAGAACTAGTCTATTTATGCATCGGTATCAAGTGAAGGGGCTGTATCTGTGGACTAGACTGCAGAAATGCCAGAATAGGGGGGAAGGCCTAGCCTATCGAAGACTAGCAACTTCCAGCGTCTTGCAGCATTAGAAGAGTGCGGATTAGCAGCATAACATAAAGTAATAAGTATGTAGTTGCAAAGCCTAGAGATCCTTCCTCGACTCCCTGCGAGAAAGCGATCCCGGAGCTTACAATTTTAATTAAAGTACATGTATCCAGTTCAAGTTGTAGTAGATCGGGATACTACACTGAGCGTCCTGTTACCGTGGACACGGCTATTCGAATAGATAACTTCCCTGCAGGGGTGCACTACTGTTACCCAACACGCTCGATTAACTCTGGCCGGACACACTTTTCTCGGTCATGCCCGACCTCGGTTGATCGACACGACATAGTCCTACCTAGGCTCCGCAAAGAGGTCCCCGCCGGTCTACATCCTAAGTGCTCAGGGGTCTTGGGCCCATCGCCCTTTGCACTCCGGGTCATTGCGCGCAGGGCGAATCCAGGCGCCACCTCTCTCCTGGATGGCGCCGGCCCAGCCGTGCAGCAATGCTGAACTAGACGTCTGACAGAGCTTTCGGCTGATACATACGGTGCCGAGGGCCCCATTAAACCATTATCCCGTGTGGTGGTAGTGCGTATAGGCCAGTGGCCAACTCAGATCAAATACCCAAATCCGTTAGTGTATTGGGAGCTCGCAGAGATCCACGATCATGTGACCCCATCGCCCCGTCTCGTGGACTTACGGCAAGGGCTAGGCCCAACCCTCTCCTGGGGCGGTCTACCTGCCCGGCCTTGCCACGTAATTATCTCGCGGGTACCCTCATGGTCAACCCGACTCCACATCTCTCGCGGGTACCCCTCGGGGTCGACCCGTCTTCAACAAGGGTCCAAGGTAAAAGTTAGGGTAACCGTGTGTTCATACATCAAGGAGGGATCCAAGGAATCACCCTCGTTGGATTCCCGCTCGATGTAAAAGTCAAGGTGAACCCGGAGGAATCACCCTTGATGGGTTCACACTTGAGGGGTTGTACGACAGAGGCATCATTGGAGGTGGTGAAAGAGGAATCACCCTCGGTAACCCACAACCGACTAGTTATACTACAGAGGCAACATCAGGAGTGAGGTAAGAGGTATCACCCTTGGCACTCGATGGTAGCTCTGCAGAGTCGTACAACTAAGGGGGGGGTGCGGTGATGTGTCGGGCTCTGCACATCTATCACATTGATCGAGGCACCAGTAACAAAGCGGGGCAACAGGGATAAGGATGAGGGGCCACAGATGGTTCACTAACCAACCTATACTAAGCATTTAGGATAGCAGGTAAGGTGTCAACAGCAGTTACAAAAACAGGCTATGCATTACAATAGGAGCAATCAAATACAGTAGAAAATTCTAATGCAAGCATGGGGAAGAAAGAATAGGCGATATAGGAATGATCAAGGGGGTTTTGCTTGCCTGAAAGCTTTGCTGAAAGGGAAGAAGGGTCGTCGGTGACGTAGTCGTACTCGGGAGCAGCGTCGGTCTCGGGGTCTACCGGAGAGAAGAGGGGGAAGAAACAATAAATATAAAGCAAACAAAAGCAACACAAAGCAATATGATTCACATGGAAATATGCTGTACTAGGGGTGACCTAACGCAGTGCTACACGTTACAGACGGAGCGGGAAAATATCTGGGAATATTTTCCCGGCTTTAGGCAATTATCGGATAGACGGTCCGGAGGGGAAGGTTCCATGTTTGCAGTGTTGGGGGCATGTGACAGGTATGTGGATGGCATATTCGGATTCGTTTTATTTTTCTGGTCATTTTTCATATATAAATTATTTTCATCCGAATTACGGTTTATTTTATATGAATTTTCAAAGTTTTATCAATAATCTAAAATTTCTGGAATTATTATATTTAATTAATCCGAGTTGACCAAGTCAATTTGACTAGTCAAAAGGGCAGGTGTGGCCCACATGTCATAGGCTAGATATTTTTAATTTAACTTAACTTTTTAAACTATCGGCGGGGTCCACATGTCATATGCACATTAGAATAATTAAATAATTAACCTAACTAACCTAATTAATTAACCTAACTAATCTAGCTAATTAGCCTAACTAACTGGGCCGGCTCTACACACACACGCAGAGCACACACACACACTGCACACACACACGCTCGGCCATGGCCATGGCCAGCGGTAGCAGCGGCGCGCGGCAAGCAGCGGTGCAGCAGCAGGCAGCAGCGGTACGCAGCGGCGGCATTAGGCAGCACAGCAGCCGCAGCTCAGCAAGAGCAGCAGCGCGCGCCGGCAATGGGCCCCAGCCCCAGGCACGGGAGGAGGCGCGCAAACGAGGGCGGCCGCAGGGGAGCGTGTGCAGGCGCAGGGCGCGGCCACGACCAGCATGTGGCAGCGAGCGCGCGCACGCGGGAGCGAAGCTCCGGCCATGGCTGCCTCGGGCGAGCGCGAGTCTACGACAATGGATCGACAGCGGGACAGGGAGGAGACGGAGGAGGAGCTCACCACGAGCTCGATGGCGAGGTCGGGGAGGCCGGGGGTGGACCGGAGCGGCGGCAAACGGCGACGACGACGGCGATGTACGCGACGAAAAAGAGCTCGATGGCGAGCGCACGGGGTGGATGCCCGGGATGGACGAAGTCGACGGTGGCGGTCCTCCTGGACATCTTCTCAGTCGACGGGGAGCACGTTGGTCGCGGCTACGACGAGGGCCATGGCGGGCAGCGCTCGGGCGCGAACAAAATTGAAGGGGGCGAGACGAGGGGAACAAAAGAGGAGGCTAGGGTTTGTCCAGTGGTGTGAGGGCATTCTTATCCATCTCCAGGGCGTCATGGATGATCGACACGAGCAACATCGGCGGCTCGGACGGCCGTGCAGCGTCCACGCCATGGCTCTGCCTTCCTCTCTGTACGTGAGGAAGGAGAAGGCCCTTACATGGGCTGGGTCGTTTACTGTAGCACTGGGCCTAAGTGCACAGTAGTAGTTAGGTCCTTTTCTTTTTTATTTACTGTTGTGTATTTTCTCCACTGCTTTGCATTTTAATTTAATACCAAATGAATTGTGTTGATTACAAAACTTGTCACATAAATACTAGGCTATATGTTGAAGAAGCCCACAAAGTTTCAAGTGGTTTGGAAACACTTAAACATTTGTTTATTTTGAAATGGTTATTTTTGTTGCTGCTGGACCACTTTATATTTTACTACGGATTAATTGGTGAGTCAAATGATGTTGGTTCCTACATGGCAATTACTTATTGATTATTTGCAATAACATGAACACTTTTGTTTAATTATCTGAAGAAGTAATTATTTGACTTTCATTTCAAATAGAATTTGATTTTGATTTTGAACAAGTGGCTATTTGGCATGGAAAAGCATGATGGCATGGCATCATTAGTATGAGGTCACTGTAGCTTGACACTGGGGGTGTTAGAACCATCCTTGCATGCATGCACACACCGAACCATCCATCCTATCCATCGTGCATGCCATGGTGCAAGAGGCAGACGCCACAAGACCCAAACCAATTAATTTCTGTTGCATGGACCAAGAGAAGCCACAACGTTGGGTCCAAGACCTTTTTGGACCATGGTGGGCCGACACGTTTTGATTACTTCCCGTGCAGCACTCGGTCATCGTACGGATCGGCGTCCCGTGGATCAGCACCCAGGCGGCCTCCGTTTTAATAAATAGCTAGCTTAACTTAGGGTTTAGATTCGGGTTTTATTGTATTGTCTAGCCATCGCTACAATTTGCATCTACGAGACGTGTAGGACTACCGCCTTGTCAGATCCACAGTGAAACCCCAACTTTTCATCTAGTTCGTGTGCTCAATTTATCATCCGCAATTTCAGATTGCAATTCACCTTTGTTCTTGCTGGTTCTTCGGTTGCTTGTAGGAACTCGAACCTCGTTGTTCAGGTTGATCGTGCCTACGGCAAGATCAATAACCATCGGAGATTGGTTTAGCGATTGTCGGGGCGTATCGTCGGGTACGGTATAGCCGGATCGTCAAGGTCAAAATCCACCAAATCGATAGTTATCCCCACTCTCATCGAAAGATCGGGCCGCCGTCACATCAGACACGCTGGAGGCCGAATTTATGGCAAACTTCCAGAGCACGGATGTCAAGCCCCTGGATGCCGACGACCTAACCCTAGCTAGTAGTGCAGAACCCAGGCGAGTCTGTGTGCAAGTTCTGGAGTCGTTTCCTTACGAAGAAGAACCAGATAGTCAAATGCAGCGACGCCAAGTGCTTGCAGCATTCCGGAACAACATTAATGATGAGTGGCTGTCCAGAGACTTCGAACACTAGAAACCGAGGACCATGGTTTCCCTCACGCAGATGATGACTAAATTATGTGTCGGCGAGGATAATTGGATCGCCAAGAAGAAAGGCCAGAGGGTCAACCCAGGCACATTAGAAGTGCTTGATGGAACGGGAAGCCATGGCTCAACCGAAGGAACAAAAGTCGCATCAGGAGCGATAGCAACACTGAGGGAGAGGTCAACGCCGGATCCGGCAACCAACGTGAGGGTGGTGGAAACAAGAAAAGGCCTTTCCAAGGGCATAGAGGCGATAGCTCTCACCTAAATAAAATCTTGGACCAGCCCTGCGCCACCCACGACACTTCAGAAAAACAGGCAACCCATTCGAACAGAAATTGTTGGGTCATCAAGCAGGCCGAAAAGATCGGAATTGACAATCACGGCAAAAAATCAGCCCCGTAACGATAGTAACAGGGACGGGCAGCGGCCAGGGCCAGGCAATGCCGGTCAATCATTATGATATGAACTCTAGTCTTCGTGATGATTCTGTGTCGAATGACTTGTTGCATATTTGCTTATTTAAGCATGCTGTAGCATGTAATTCTGAAATAATTAAAATTTATTTGCCAATGTTGGAATGGTTTATTGATGACCGATGAGCATTGTCGATCTTTTGATATGAATAAGAGCTTTACTTATATGTGCAAACTGAGTTGCAATATTTTTATGTCTTTTACTTATTGTGATAATATTTTGGCTTTATATTTCAAGACATATAAAAGTTACTCGCGAATAAATGTGTCACATGTGCAAAAACCGAGGGAAGTAAAAATAGATGACATATACATATACAACATGTACATCTTGTCTTTTTGTTAGCCACATTTCAGATTAAGCAACGCCAATGACGGCTTTGATTTCAAGAAAGGGATGATGACAAGGACATGACTACCTTGGATACAACCAAAAAAATTGCATACATGCATATTTGTGAGGTGATTTCTAATAAAAAATATGCAATAGTTTATTTACGTTATCCAGAACAAAAATACTTCACCTATTTTTATTTCATGCCTAATTGCATAATTACACGACACTTATACAACCCACATGTGAAGACAAAGGAAAAGAAAATGATTAGGTGATTTCCAGGAAGTCCTCTCACGTCACTTTTGGCCCGAGAGAAGTTAGAGTCCAAATTCCCCATGTTTTGGACTCAGATTTGGACTACACAAACATACCTGACTTTAAACGCTTACAACTTTTGCATTCGTACTTCAAATTGGATGAATCTTTTTTTTTGGAAAGCTTATCTCGTGTACTGTCCAAAATAATTGGACTCACCTTCAAATTCCTCCTGAGCGTTGAGATAAAGTAAAAAACGGTTCGATACTGCTGCAGAATCTGAGTCAAAATCTAAGTCAAAAGGTGATGCGTCATCTCCACTTGGGCCCATGGGCCTTGCACGACCTAGGGTTAGGTTTTGGTGCCTTGGGACGTGCTTCCACCTCCTTGGCCGTCACCCCTTAGTCCTATATAAGTAGAACAATCTAGTAGCGTTTTCTTTGGGTTTTGTTTAGTTAAAAGTTAGCCATTGCAACTTCGTGTACTTCGTTTGTCTTCAACAACCAGGCCAATACTGCTTTAGGAACCTCACTTCTATCAATACTTCATATATATTCGCAATATTCAAATTGCTTTATCACATTCTTGATCATTCTTTGATTGCTTGCAGGTATAGACCTTCGTGGTCAAACTGATCGTGCTTTCGGCATCGTCAGTAACCTCTAGGAGATTGGTTTAGCGATTGCTAAGGCGCAACATGGTCGCACGTCATAGTAGAATCGTCAAAGTCGTTCTCCACCAAATCGATAGTTATCATCTCATCGAAAGATCGGGACATCTTTGCTTCTATCACATAAGGGATAAGAGAATGTACAACACAACGGAAGACGAAGCATTTGCAGTCACGTCACCATCGCCGAGCGTCAGATTGTGGAGGAGGTCGCCGAGGTCTGAGAAGAAGTCGTCCTTAGGTAACTCGTCCTGCGTAGCCACGGTCAAGAAGACACAACAGTCACGGAAAAAGAGCGCACGTGTATGTGTTCTCTTCTCAAAGTCTTAGTGGTGTGTGGAACAACCCATTTTATATGTTGATCTCCAACATCCTCCACTAGGTGCGACTAAATTTTTCCTATCATACATGAATGGGCCACATGGGCCTCTCACATTATTCTAGTAATTATTGGATAAAATAATTAGGTTAAAACCCAGTAATTTCAGAACAAAAATATCATCATACGAACGTTTATCCATCCAATTTTTGTACGACCGGAGAGATCAAGTGTTCGCTTTTTTTTGCATGGTAATACGTGTCTCATTCATATCATAAAGATCAAAGTACAAGTCACGTAAGGACCGACATGACAAAACTGAAAAGATATCAGAACATCTATGAGTTTGACACCAACGCCCGTCATCTGCCTCCGGCACCACCACAGCAGCCATCGAAGAAAAGAATGACGGATCACCTCCTCACCCGAGCTCGACGCGGCTCCATCGCTGATATGCAGCTTTGCGAACCTTCAAGGTGGCTCACCAAAAGTGAAGCCCTTGCCGTTGAACGAATCAGACCGGGGCAACACCCCGGACACGCCATCGAACTCCAGATCTGGCACCCCACCACGACTAAGACGCCAAAGGAGGAAACCATATCTGCCGTCCACGAACCACGAACCCAGCACACGTTCCGTCTTACAGATGTCGTCGATGCAGACCACAATCTGCATCCGCTTCTGGACTACCTCCCAAGCTCCGCACCGACGCTGGAGCAAACGCCATCGCAACGGCGGAGCCCGAGGACATAGGTGCACCACGAGGATGCCGCCGCCGCCACGCGATCCTTGCTTGAATAGGCTGGTTTCCAAATCCATCCTCAACCATAGGACTGATGGCCTTGTCAGGGAAGGATCCGAAGAATCTTTATTCAGCGCTGTCATCTTCGTCGTCGAAGCCAAAACGATGAACGGCCTAAAAACCTAGACTACGAGTCAGGCTGGCAATGGGGATTACCCAGGCGGGTATTGGACTCCCATCCCCGTCCCCGCGACAGCCTTCTCATGCCCGTCCCCATCCCCATACCCGTCTACGGGGATAAAAATAGTCCCATCCCCATCCCCATCGGGTTTTTTATGCCCATGGAAAAACCCATACACGCAATCAACAACAACCTTTGATAGCATTTTAGTAGAAAAAAAATAGCATTTCAGCATAATAAATAATATGTTGTGACTAGGTTAGTGTTTTCTTAGGGATTTGTGGCCAAAGGGGTGGATGGGTGGAAATTTGGGTGGGTAGGGATGGGAATTACATGGGGTCTACTAATTTTAGAGCCCACATGTAAGGCCTTCACGGGCAAGGTGGGTAACGGGCACGGGTAATGCTATCCCATCCCCATCCCCATCTTGCATGCTGGGTAAGGTATTTGACCCATCAGCTTTTCCGTGGGCATTAAAGCTGGCACATCTCCGTCCCCTGATAGAGTAATTACCCATGGGGATGCGGGTAATGGTTAACCATTGCCAGCTTGAACTACGAGGGAGTAAAAACCAGTCAAAGTAATAACTGTACCAAAGTCGTACAAGCAAGTTTCTATCGTAGGCCTACCACTGCTCAGAATTAAACGATGGACGAAAAGAGGACATCAAAATTGAGTTGTGGATCGCTAAGATACGAGTAACACTGAAGGAAAGCACCACGTTATGTAATCGCACGGATGTCTTCTTCCGAGGGTCGATGATTGAATCTACGGAAGCAAAGGATTTGTAGCTTACGCGCCGCCGATTCTTGGCCGGCCCGCATGTAGATCTAGTGGATATATGATGCAGGATTGACTTGAGATGGTCGCTTTTGGCACTTACAAGATGATGTTCAACATTCAAAAAAAAAAACTTACAAGATGATGTTGATATGTGATGTGCCTGTGGACAACGACCTGTCGAGGGCATCCCGTTGTGTCACCGGAGAAGGATGTCTTGCGGCGGCTGTAACCCTGGCCTTGGGACAATTACGGCGGCAAGCAAGCTCTTAATAGCGAGAGTAGTTAACTTCTGCACGCTAGTTAATAGTGCTCTTAATTGCCGAGAGTACATAGGTGTCGATGCTGGCGCATGCAGTAGCTTTTTATTATTATCAGATAATTATTCCTGTGCCCCGCAAAAAAAAAGATAATTATTCATGTGTTGCAACAGGGCACATGTATTTTGCCCGTAATTACTACTCCCTCCGTCCCATAATATAAGAGCGTTTTTTATATTACATTTAATATAAAAAACGCTCTTATATTATGGGACGGAGGGAGTATGATTTTTTTGTCATTTTATTGTTAGGTCTTAAAAATGAATTTTAGTTGTCACTTATTGGCTTCCCAAATAAAATTTGATTTTACATGAAGTTGACTCTTTCTTTCCGTAGAAGAAAAGAAAGGCGAACTAAATCTCGCCTAGTGCGGCAAGCAGCAGCTACCCTCCGTTGACAACCTCTCGGTCGTCGGTGGGGCGGTCGTCAGGTCATATGCATGCGGATCCATGTAGCTTTAGGGTTAGGCCCTTAGTAATTTAGTTTTTTCAGTTGCTTGATGTCTTGGCTCCGACGAAGGTGGCGGCGGTAGTGAATAAAAGTACTTTAGATCTTCCCCCGACGTGGTGTTTTTCTCTATGGTCGGCAATGGGTCTAGATGGTTGTCTGTTCAAGCGAGATGATGTGACGGCGGCGGCGGCATTCCTGTGGTGAACTTGTGTCCTCAGACTCCACCGTTGCAACAACATTTGATACAACGTAGGTGTGGAGCTCGGCAGATAGTGTAGGAGCCGATACATATAGTGGTTTGCATCAATGGCAGCTGGAAGACGTGGATTATGTACTGGGTTCATGGTTGACGGCCGACAGCTATGGTTTCTTCCCCCGACATCGATGTCAAACGGGGGCACCAGATCTGGAGTTTGATGGTGTGTCCGGGGTGCTACCCACCCCCGAATCTTTCAACGGCAACTCAAAATTGGATGTCTTTTATGAATGGCTCAGTCAAGTGACATAATGTGTAAGAAATAAAAAAGAAAAATCTAAAAAGAAATCGACTCGGTCGACAGATTGAGCAGACTGTTTATAAATACCCATTCACCTGAGTAGCCATGAAAGTTCTAAAAGAAGAGAAAATTAGACAAATGCCCATTAGGGAAACTGGGCAAATCATAGTTCATCCCAATGCACCATCAAAAATGAAAATTCCGAACCCAAGACGATTGTGCGAGTGCATAACCAATTAATGACATAAAATACTTCTCCCCGTGATCCGATTGCACTTGTTTGTTGCACCGCCTATTTCCCTTCCCTTCCTCTCACATTTTTGCATTTCTATTTCTATCCTCTCCCAAACATTCCCCTTCTGCATCATTTAACAAGCAAGGAAGAAATCTGCTCCAGGAGATTCCAAATCACCTCCCCTCCCTTCCCGTCTCCTCTTCCCCCCTCTCTATCTCTCTCCCCTTCCCCGTTCACACCACTCTCCCGCTCCCCCCATTGGCCATTGCTGCCCCAATCCCAAGGTCCAAATGTCAAAAACTTCAGCCCCGTTGCCCCGCTCGCTCTGCTGCCTTCTGCCACTCTCCTGCATTGCTATAAAATCAACTGCATCTCCACTCCGGCCCCTCTAATCCAGCCAAGGAACAGCCATGGCAGGAGCCGCCAAATCCACCCTTATTATCTTGCTCCTCCCTCTCCTGTTGCTCGGGGCTGCGGCCTCCTCCCTCCCCCTGCTCAACTCCTCGCTCCCGGACCCCGCCGCCGTCATCGCCGACTTCCACAGGTACTACCTTATCCTCGAAATCTCGCAATGTGGCAGCGCAAACTTCAAATTCGCAATCTTTTTTTACGCGCTTCTTTCGCAATGTAACGGCGGCGGGTTGGCGTTGGCATGGGCAGCAAGGTGGCGACGTCGCGGCGGCGGATGCAGGAGACGGGCGGAGGCGGCGGGTGCATGACGGGCAACCCAATCGACGACTGCTGGCGGTGCGCCGGGACGGACTGGTGGAAGGACCGGCAGCGGCTGGCGGACTGCGGCATCGGGTTCGGCCGCAACGCGCTGGGCGGCAAGGGCGGGCCGTTCTACGTGGTGACCGACTCCTCGGACCGCGACCCCGTGAACCCGGCGCCCGGCACGCTCCGGCACGCCGCCATCCAGGAGGGCCCGCTGTGGATCGTGTTCGCCGCGGACATGACCATCCGCCTCAACGAGGAGCTCCTGGTGAACAGCTACAAGACCATCGACGGGCGCGGCGCGAACGTGCACATCGCCGGCGGCGCGTGCATCACGCTACAGTACGTGTCCAACGTCATCATCCACAACCTGCACGTGCACGACTGCGTGCCGGCGGGCAACGCGAACGTCCGCTCCTCGCCCACGCACTACGGGTGGCGCACCCGGTCGGACGGCGACGGCATCTCGCTCTTCTCGGCGCGGGACGTGTGGGTGGACCACTGCGCGCTGTCCCGGTGCGCGGACGGGCTGGTGGACGCCATCATGGGGTCGACGGGCATCACCGTGTCCAACAGCTACTTCTCCCACCACGACGAGGTGATGCTGCTGGGGCACAGCGACGGGTACCTCCCGGACTCGGGGATGCAGGTGACCATCGCGTTCAACCACTTCGGCGTGCAGCTGGTGCAGCGGATGCCGCGCTGCCGGCGGGGCTACTTCCACATCGTCAACAACGACTACACGGCGTGGGAGATGTACGCCATCGGCGGCAGCGCCAGCCCCACCATCAACAGCCAGGGCAACCGCTACATCGCCCCCGCAAACCCCAACGCCAAGGAGGTGCGTCTCTTGTCTTGCCGTGCCGTCTCGGTTTGTTTGTTGGTGGTTTTGGGTCTCGGTTTGCTCTGTTCGTTTCTTTGCTTGGCCTGTTCTACTTTCACTTCCTCGTTTGGATCTTTGCTCTGTTTTGGACGGTGGATGGGCCGGTACCATGCGGTGGTTGCCAAAGAAGTACCGTGACCATTGTCCCGTTCTTTCATGTCCCATTTTTCTACCCGTACGTGTTCTCCACTAGAAAGTGGTCCGGGTTTTCTGTTAAAAATCGTGTTATTTTCTGCGGTTATTTTGCTAGTTAGTACATGAGGTTTGTATAATTAACACTAGTGATGGTCCTGCGAAATGGTACCAGCACTCAGTGATCGGTGAATGTGCGTACTACCATCTCTCTCTTTGGTGTTGGTAGTAGGAGTATCTCCTTTTGTTTTACAAAAAAAGGTGGCGCGTGCATGCATGCATGCATGCTTCCCCGATTTGGGTCCAGCCAGCCGGAGGCAGGGGTGGCATCCGAGGCTCCCCTCGTGCATCGCATCCCCCACCCGGTTGAGGGCACGGCCAGCAGATAGTAGTGTGAATGAATGAATGAATGAGCGGGTGTGGTTGGGTTGTGTTGCAGGTGACGAAGCGCGTGGACACGGAGGAAGGGCAGTGGAACGGGTGGAACTGGCGGACGGAGGGGGACATGATGGTGAACGGCGCCTTCTTCGTGCCGTCCGGGGAAGGGATGGAGAACATCTACGACAAGGCCTCCAGCGGCGTCGACCCCAAGTCGTCGGCGCTCGTCGACCAGCTCACCATGGGCGCCGGCGTCCTCGGCGGACCAAGGTACGCTAGCCTACTACGCCTTTCCCTTCCCTTGGCTCGCGGTCTACGTGGGTGGGTCAGGGGGCTGAAATATCTCGTGGCATGCGATAAACTGCGATCGATCGCGGCTATGCGGTCCCACGTGAACACCTTTGTTGCCCAACTTTTTGCCTTTTGTTTCGTCTTCTTTTTTATATAGGTAGAGTACGCATTTGCCTTCCTCCAACGGAAATCGGTCGCCGGTGTGCGTGCCGGAGACCCTGCACCGCACCCCGGCCCCGAGTCGCCCATTCCCGCGCCTGGAATCAAATTTGGCTCTACTCTACTCAGCTCGGCGGGAAACACCCTTTCTGTCCTGTGTTGTTTGTTCCCCCCCTGCACGCAGAAATCATTTCCAACCTGGCCGTGGGAATGCACACCCGAGGACCGCCGCCGCCCGGCCATAATGCCGTAGTAGATGTGCGTACTACGTTGGCCGAACCATGTCGGCGTTATGCCGTCGTAGATTCAGGATTTCTTTTTTCTTTTTTTTGACGTGTAGATTCAGGATTTCGCAGGGACGCGAACGTCGATTTATTTTTAAATCGAAACTGCCTTGTGTACGATCATTTTTCGTACGATTTTCGTACGGCAAGACTCAGGCACGTTTCCCGAGGTTTGGGCCCACACCACCAGATGAGTCTGGTCGTACAAAAATCGTATGGATTTATGTCAGCAGTTCTCTTTTTAAATTAACTAACCGGGCCATGCTCCGCCTCAAGGTGCCCACTCTGTTTAAAAGCATCACGTACGCCGTGCTAAGTGCTAACTATAGTAGTACAGAGCATGGTGGTTAATTAAACTGCGACTTCTCACTAGAGTATGGTGGTACAGAGATACTGATGTACGGACAAAATCAGACTGTCCATGGCACTCGCATGGGTCAAAGCAAGAAAAATTCGGCCGTGCATGAGAGCGCCATCATCCAGCCCTTGGCTCTTGCCATCAGCGGCCTGGACGCTCCATCGTCAAACCAAGAGAAATAGTGGTCGTGTTCTTTTCTTACACCAAGACAAAAAGGAACGTGTGTGTGACGTGTGTGCTACTAGTACTGGCTACTGCTAGCGAAGAGTAGCCAGCCGGGGAGCACGGTAGGCGGTCCCCCTGTCTGCGTCTCCACATGCGCGCCGCTGATCGCTGATTTTGTCCCGGAATCCTGCGTCCCACCACTTCAGTCTTGCTCAAAATGATACTACTACCATAAAAAAGAGTTTTGCATTCTAGCTTTTCTTTTTTGGAACTCTACAATTGTTCTAGCTCGTAACGGGAGTCAATTCAGCGTTTGCATCTAGCTAGTGCCCTCTGTTCGGGACCTTCCCCTCCTTTGGAACGGGGACAGGCGATGAGAGAACGCAGGGTTCGTCCCACTGGCCTGCCTGTAGCGTTTCTCGATTAGAAAAAACAAAACCCGTGGCCTTTTTGCCGTCCCGTACCGTGTTCCCCGGAATCGAGTTCTTATTCCAGTGTGCGTTCTGGTAGATCTGAGCTTAACCGAGACTCGAAACCAATGCTCAAAAGTGCGTCGACTCACTCACCGTTTCTCTCCGGCGCATGTGTAAGCGATCGATCATAACGTGTGTTTCTTCTTTCAGGGACAATGGCGAAGCGTCCGCGTACGTCGGGTTCAACTACGGCGGATCTGCAACCGGCAGTGGCGGTGCCGGAGGTGGAGGCGGAGGCAACGGGTATGGTAGCCTTGGGATGGTCTATGCAAACAGCGGCGATCGGGGCTGCCGGTCTCAGTTGATACTATCGTTGACTACTTTGGTTCTTGCTCTAATATGTTGTGTAAGACTCGAGTGAGACATACAACATGGTTATTATGATTCAGTCAGGGAAAGGTAGGAAAAGAGGGTAAAGTTGACACTAGGGAGATAGGCAGCGGCAATATAGGTACCCACCATGCAGCAGCACATGGGGATGGATGGGAATATTGCAAGGTAGTCTCAGTGTAGCTGTTGTCGCAAGCCGATTTACTCATTCATTCGTTCGTGGTTATTAACTCTAACCGCCCTGTAATCTCGGCCAAAGAAGAAAATAAAGAACTGGCTTATAAGGGAAAGCTCACTAGACTGCATCCAAAGAAACTTATCATAAAACAAAACAAAATTTCAGAACGGGGGATGCTAGCAAACACTCTGTCCTGACCCCCAACGGTTTATTCACAAACGCACAGCAAAACGTGTTTTTCAACCAAACTTGCAATACCTTGATAGAAAAATTAGAACAGCATAGTGTTACTTGTTTCATGAAAATAGCCGAAAGTTGCGCGACAACTGTCAATCACCAGGGCCCTGTTTAAAAACAGGATTCTGTGAGTAATAGTAACAATGTAATGGTGACATAACACAGATCACGGTCGATATAATTGTCCTAAGCAGAGCACACAGCAGCAGCACCCACACAAGGCGGGTACCGTACATGCAATCACAAAAGTCATGCGTTTTGTATCACCGTCCGCTAATTCTCTCAATTCTGATATTCTCCTAGTGCTGCTGCTTGCAAGTTACATGACAATATATGAAAGACTTTTAACACCCTTGGTCTACAGTTGCTGCGCGCCAGATTAACCCAATGGAAGAACCCTTGCGTATTTTTAACCAGAAGGTGGCGGTGGAGGAGGTGGCATGGACATTGGAGGCGGCGGCATTCCACCACCTTGTTGTGGGGGTGGGGGTGGCCTCCACATAGGTGGAGCTTGCATATTGGGAGGTGGCGGCGGCGGCCTGGCCATGTGATGAGGTGGCGGCATCATGTTTTGTGGCGGAGGCATCATGTTTTGCGGCAGGGGCATCCCTGGAAGCCTGTATTGAAGCTGCTGTTGCATCGGAGGTGGTACTTGTTGCATATTCTGTGGAGGACCAGGCCAGGCAGGCTGTCCATGCATCTGCATGGGAGGGTATTGACCAACAGGTGGCGGCGGCGGTCTCACATGTTGCATCTGTCCTGGGACATTCCCATTGGCAAAAGGCCGTGGCACAGGTGCACCAACACCACCGTTTTGAAGCCCTTGGGTTGGCGGAGCAGTTGCAAACATTGTGTGTGGCCTATGCTTCTGAGATCCTGGGTTGTTCGCTGCAAGCAACCTCTCTGCCAACATATAACAACAGAGTTAATAAAACTATGCTTCAAGGAAGAAAGTCCCAAGTTAAGAAAAAGTACTCCCTCCGTTCCAAAATATAGTGCGTCCTCGGTTTCCGCGCTTCAACTTTGACCATAAATTTAACCAACGAGACCGACTGCGGCGGGAGCAAAAATTATATATAATTTTTGCTCCCGCCGCAGTCGGTCTCGTTGGTTAAATTTATGGTCAAAGTTGAACCTCGGGAAGCGCGGGCACACTATATTTTGGAACGGAGGGAGTAGTAATAATAAGATCTTCAGATCAAGACAGCCATCTACAGCATATATAGGCAGCAATGGTGGCAAGAGCAGTGACAACATGTGATATAGTAGTAAAAATGCCTCCAGGAAAATTTCAACACATAAGATCAAAATCCATCATGTTTACTAAATGATGAAATACTTCAAAGGAAATCACATTGAATAAAGTTGAAACCCTAAGGCCCCGTTCGGTACATGGGAGTGCAAAACAAAGGAACAGAAAAGGGCATAGGAATCAGGTGGAATGCAAACTGGAAACCTACAGGCTTCCAAACGTATGAAACCTTCCCTTCCCTAAGGAAACCGTAGAAACCTGTATGATTCCTCTAGAAAACCGGTGAATCGAAAAGGACCTGAAATGTCAAAGCACAAATGTGGGGATTTAGGGAACCGGGCGTCAACCAGTTAGCCAGTGGCACACGGCCGACAGCATGCCCAGCCTGCCACCCATGTTCGAGCCTTGGGCTCCGTAGGGTGTGTGTCTGGGTTGTTTCTTCTTAATAAAAATACCACATGCTTTATTCCCTGTTGGTCTAGTTTTTTTTTAAATGCGGGGATTTGAAGAAGTATAGCAATCTAGAGTCCATGTCTAGAATGTAACAACCTAATAAGGACTAGACAACCAACTTCAATATTCTTTCAACATACAAGAGCTGATCCATGTTATTGTACAAGAAACCAACCAACTAGTTCAACAAATATTTCGAAATACAATACCTGCTGGTGTGCCATGGCGCTCTCCTTTCGTGTCTTTCTTGTAAGCGTATGAGACAGTGATTGGCCGATTACATAAATGCTGGTTGTTCATGGCCTGGGAAATTACAGCAAAGGTAACAGTTGAAGCATATAGCAGAATCACAATAAGCCATTATAGAGCAGTATTGCGAGAATGACATTACCTCTATTGCTTGATCAGATGATTCAAAGGAGTCATAGCTCACAAAGCCAAAACCTCGAGAATTTCCAGTTTCAGGGTCCCGCATTATCTTGAAGAAGAAAGTTCAGAATATGGCAGTCATGACACCAACATGCATTTGCGTCAAATATGCAAAGGGAAAAGGGGATAGAATATTTAACTCACTCGACCTCTATCATGGCATAATGAAAGGAACAGTGCGCGGAGCATGTAGGGTAATTTTAAATCAAGAGGATGCTACCAGACAAGTGTTACACTGAAGCAAGGAAGACTACCAGACAAGCAAATGCAATAATATAATGTTAATTTAAGCATAAGCATAACGATTGCTGTTCTTTGATTCTGGAGTTCGTAATAGGAGGTTAATGCTGATAAAACCAGATCCCATTGTGATGTGAGATAATTAGCTAACAAGTACATAGCCATATGGAGAGTAAAGTTTATATAAGTGTCACCTTAGGGTTGGTTACAATCACCCCAAATGCACTGAAGGTATCATAGAGAAGCTTCTCATCGACTTCCTATTGACAAAGCAAACACAAACCATTAGCCACATATATTAATATGTATATAAAGTAATAAGAGAAAATGGGCTTTAGGTTTCTACCGGATCAAGATTGCCAATAAAAAGATTCGCACCCACATCCAAGCTCTTCTTGTCTTGGGAAGCCTGGAATAAGATGGCATAGTCATGTTAGGACACTGTGATTAAAATCCTAACTGTATGATGTATCATTAAACAAATTCATGCGGACTACATACACTAAAGAAACTTCAAGTTACCGGGAAGCAATAGGTTTGTAAAAATAGGAAATGAGAATTCAAAGTACTGAACTCTGTCGATCAGACGGTTTACCACATGATGATCATCCACGTTAATTAAGTTGTTCAAACAGTAACAGTAACATCAGAGTGAAAGAGTAATATCAACATTTGAAGACATTTATTTTACTCAACGCATCCAATCCCCCCCCCCCCCCCCCCCAAAAAAAAAATTGAGGAATTTGGTATCTAGCGTGTCGATGTTTTGAAGTATTATCTGAATTTCTAAGAACGCGAGATTAAACTACCAACTATCATAAAGTTCAAAATTAAGGGATCTCAGTGTTCGTTCAGTTACTAAATTACATAACTGCTGCAGAAGTACTGAGGAAGGCTGGGAGGGTCAAGAGAAGTGATTACCTTGTTTACTCTTATTGGCTTTCCGTACAATTTGAGCATGTTCAAAATCTTAATAGCCTACAAAAAGCAAAGAAAAAAATTCAAAAAAAAAGCAAAGCAGTTTACATGTAGATGAGATAAATGGAGGTAAAATAAATTGCCATCACGCCAGTACAAATAAACTTACATAATCTGCATCTTCTTCACTCCTGAATTCTACAAACCCATAGCCCTGGTGTAGATTTGTAACTCTGTCTTTCGGGACATAGACATTAACTACAAACAAAAGAAGGGATAATTATTTATTAACCATCAAACTAATTAATTTATTCACATGATATTTGAGATGAAAATTTTATTTTATGATACAAGTGAAAATGGACTGCCAAGACAGACCATCCTCAGTTCAGCACCAAACATATAAATCGAGTAGAACAAGATGCTGGAAGATAGTTCACAACAAGAATCAACCATACTATTATAGGGCAGGAAAAGTATCCCATTGTGGACATGCTACTTACCAACAGGGCCTGCTTGGACAAACAACTCCCACAGTAATTCCTCAGAAACCTGTAAAATAATACAGGGAGTACTATCAGCATGGATGTCTGGAAATAATGATATCAAAGGGAGAAATATGCAGTTCTACAATATACAAGAAGAAATCACAAGTTCCTTAAAGTGGATTTAATTTCTCAATGGAAGCGACAGGATTGAGTTGTTGCAACTTACAATCATCCGTAAGCACATACTCCCTCAAAAAAAGAAAGCACATACAGAACTCCATGGTTATTATTTCCTACTGAAGAAAGGAAAAATAATCCCAGTTACATACTTTCAAATAGCAATGTGATTGATGCACATCTAAACATTGGATCCTGTCCATCTAAACATTACACCAACGACACTTCTATCACGCATGATTAGCGACCAATGCACGCTACAGCGTTGCTGCACTTGAAACAGTGGTAGGCCTTGGATTTAGTTGCAGGGACAAGCCATTTTGAACGCGCAAGACAAATCCATATTCATCAAGCAAAAATTGGACAGCGTCGCCGACAGGATACACGGATCCTGCTCTCGGAGCAAGGTGGGGATCTACAGGGATGGATAGGAGGGGGGACGCCAACCTGCGGGTCGAGGTTGCCGACGTAGGTGGTGGCGTCCTGGTTGCGCTCCGCCGAGTGCTGCCCGAGGAGGTTCGCGCCCACGCCGGGCGCGATACGCGTCGTCATGCCTGGCTCCCGGCGGCGCGACGGGCTGCAACGGCGAGAGTGCTAAGAAAGCGGAGCCGCGGGGGTGGGGTCTCCACTAGGGCAACGACGGGCTGGGGAGTCGGTGCTGTATCTTGTACGGGGCGGCGGCGTTCGTGCCGTCCGTGCAGGGACCAGCGCTGGCGAGGGTGGCGGGGTCGCGACCAACGCGCCGGTGAAGAAACGGGCGGAGGGAAGCCCTAGGAAGCCAGTCAGTGGGGCGGGGGAGGCGCCGGTGCAGTGGCGGCGGCTAGGGTTAGCTGTTCGCCATGTGCGGCGAGAGATAGAGGGGTTCTTTTCTTTTCTTTTTTTTTGAATTGGCGAGAGATAGAGCTGCGTACGGGCGAATTGCTGCTCGATGGAATTGGCTTTTGTCGTGGTTTTTTTTTTTTTTTGAGAATCTTTTGTCGTGGCTATGATGTTGCCCTATACAGGACGTGCCAGGCCCGTGGCACGCCTGGGCTGCAAGGCGAGGCCCGCATGCCAGCGCAACACGGTCCTTTATTATTATTATTTTTCCCTTAATTGTTTTATTTTTGAACAGCCCAAAAGGCTGAATAGCACGCGGGCTGGCCAGCACGTTTAGCTAAAATCAACGTGGATGGTGGTTTATCCCGGGCAGGAGACCGTGGTGCAGCTAGTGCGATTTGCAGAGACGCTAATGGAATTTTCCTTGGGGCATCAGCGATTGTCATTGATGGATTTACTGATCCAGCTAGTTAAAGCAGCTTCGTCTTTGGAGACAGGCGCCATGTTTGGCTTACGCCGCCGTCTATTACCTGTATCCCTCAAAATATTATGCAATAAAAAGTATACGGTAATTCTCAAAAAAAAAAAACTAATGTGCCGTGTCTGGACCTTGAGGCGAGGCACGCGTGTCGGCACAGCATGGCCCTTTTAAAAACGGGTCGGGTTGGCCTAGATGGCCACGTCTAGTTCCCCTGAACCGATAAGTTGTGGCAAAGGTGGGTAAATACAACTGAACTCTAGGGGCATTCACGTATGGGGAGTGGAGACTCTTGCCAACTCTGCAGAAAAAACCCTAGGGTCCCTCCCATCTGAGCTCGGAAAAACAATTCACACCTTCAGCGTCGGCAATAATGGCTCGTGTGTTTTATTGGTCTCCTTGTATATGTGGCTCGACTCAACCTGGTTGAGTAAATACATGCATAAAACTATGTTTTGTACCTAGTTTGATTGTCCATAAAACTTCAGTCTGCAGAGGCGAACTACTAGCACACCATTTGGTTGCAAGAATGTGCTACCCAGATGCAACGTGTTGTTGTTTGGTTACGTGTAAGACAACCGGTGTGGTAACCTTTTTGTTCTATAGGTGAGGTTACTAGCCAAAACATAGCAATTCACATTGTCGGTGTCCCGGTCGAGGGGTCCTCGCCATGTCGGTTCCCGACCTGGTTGGCCGGCTTATGACCCCCTAGGTCGGTTTCATCCTGGGCCACTTTAGGCGGCCCATAGTGGATTATGTGAAGATTTCAGAAGACTTGGAGTGCAATCCGAAGACACCAGAGCCGTGGAGGACTCTGCCTCCACCGACGTAACCAATCTAGTTGTGTAAACCCTAGGACCCAATACGTTATATAAGCCGGGGGTCAGGGACATTGACGGTGTCCCGGCTAAGGGGCCTCTCACCACGTCGACTCCCGGCCTGGTGGGTTGGGCTAAGGTCCCCATGTCGGTTTCGTTCTGGGCCACATTGGGCGACCCATGGAGTATAAGTGTATAACAGGAAGATTCCAGAAGACTTGACGTACAAGGCAAGAAGCTGGATTCGTGGAGGAATCTACCTCCTTGTACGTAGTCGGCTAGGATCGATGTACCCTATGACCCCCCCCCCTCCGGTATGCTATATAAGCCGAGGGGCCAGGCTCGTAGGAAGGCAAGTAACAATCTCTCGGTACTTTGTAATTTCGGGCTAAGTTCTTTGTTACGTCCTTATTTTCAGAATTTTTGGGTTACAGAAGTGTATGCTTCATCTGCATCTTTAGAAATTGTCCTTTTTTCACATATGGCTGTTATAGTCTCTTTAACTGTTTATGTTTGCATTTTTATTGTGCTCGTTGATTTGGGAGTGTTAGCATACAGTAGGTAATGTTAGATTATAATTATACATTGATATTACAGCAAGACATGATGGGATTTAATGTTATTTGTAACCTAACCTCTCTAATAGAAGTTTTGTTAAGTTTTATGTGGATGAACTTTTTAAGACACAGGGGAGACATCGATGTGAGAGAAGGATGGAGACGCAAGAGCTCAAGCTTGGGGATTTCCAAGGCATCCACGAGAAATTATTCGAAGAGGTCTCAATCTCCGAGCTTGGGGATGCCCCGATATCCACCATCTTCCTCAACAAATATCGGTTTGTCTCGGACCTAAGTTTTTATTTGTTCACATAATATACGTAAATTCTTGGAACATCATTTTACTTTTCTTTTGAAAAAAATACCATGCTGGTTGGGATGATTCTTTATGGACCTTGGTTGATTTATAGAATGCTCTACGCACTTCACTTACATCTTTTGAGTATGGCTTTATAGAATGCTTTGTGTGCTTCACTAATATCTTTTAAAGTTTTGTAGGGTCGATAGTATATCGACCAAAGGGGGGTGAATGAGAGATTTAAAATTTCTTTCGAAACTTCAATTCTCTCATTACAGCTCATCGGAAAATAAACTAGACAGGAGCACTGAAACAAAATAAAGACAAGCACTCGAAGATAAAGTGAATGAGAAAGAGAGATTAAGCAAAACTTTCAAAGAAAGCGATGATAATCTTCCTGGTGTAGTGACACAACACTTTCACAATGATGGTGGTGACACAGAATGGAGATAATACAAATAGCATGGATTATATGTGGAGCACGAAACAGACACAAAACATATGCACATTACTGAGAGATGTTCATCAGATTAAGACTTAGCTGAACAAGCAGATAGCACCAGATGAACAACAGACGAACATACAAATAAACTAACACGTGCCTTGTTTATTTCAGTAATGCACACTATGATGTTCAAGTATGAACTGTCCAGTTTAATTTCACTAATACCAGTTACAAACTTACAATGCATATGTTAGGTTGTTGTTAAGCCTGTTGTAGTAAACAGTTCTATCCATTTTTTACTCTGTCCCTTTTCTACTGTGCTAGTACACGCAATGAATATATCATTGGAGATGTTGTTGTTTAATTACCATTGCTATTTTTGGTGGATGTTAACCCTGTTGTAGTTAACATGCATTTTCATGTACTTACGCAGGGTCACAATGGGCGATGTTGTTGTTTACCGTCGAGGTTAGTTCCATCCCAATGTCTTATAGTATTTTACATCATTTGTGCAATTGCAGTTTAGCTTCTAACATTTACTTGTTGCTTGTAGGTACACATGTCAGCAGTACTGATCCATGCTTCGACCCGAAGGAACACCTCGCCTCCGACGCCGCCAACTTGGTGCGGGCTCTGGCCCAGATGAAGTGCCCCAGCAACTACCCCTCGGGATTTACCAAGTATGAACTGTACAGTTCAATTTTACCAATACCAGTTGCAATGGCTATGTTTTGTATGGTTGATGTGTTTAAGCATGTTGTAGTAAACACGCCTAACCCGTCTTAGCTATTTTCCCTACCTTTTTCTAGACAACTGGGTCATTCTCTGCTCTAGCAGCACTTGCCTTGCGATGTTTAACTCTGTCAATTTCAATTTCATCAGTACCAATTTCAATGACTATATCAGGTTGTCTGTAGTTAACACGTGCCTTGTTTATGTCAGTAATGCACACTTTTGTGACGCCCCCGACTCGACCGTGCACTAATCATACACGCAAATGCACACGATCAAGCCCAGAGACTCACGGGAAGATATCACAACACAACTCTAGACACAACAATAAAATAATACAAGCTTTATATTACAAGCCAGGGGCCTCGAGGGCTCGAATACATAAGCTCGATTACACACAAGAGTCAGCGAAAGCATTAGTATCTGAGTACAGACATAATTAGACAAAGGTTGCCTTAAGAAGGCTGAGCAAAACAACGAAATCTAGATCAAAAAGGCGCAGGCCTCCTGCCTGGGAGCCTCCGAACTACTCCTGGCCGTCGGTCTCCACGTAGTAGTAGGCTCCGTCGGTGTAGTGGTAATCATCGGCGGGATCAGCTGCCTCCGGGACTCCGTCATCTAATCGCAGCAACCGGGTAGAGGGGAAAAAGGTAGCAAAACAACCGTGAGTACTCATCCAAAGTACTCGCAAGACTTACATCAGAACTATGCTAAGTATGCATCGGTATCAAAGGGAATGGGCTGTATCTGTGGACTATACTGCAGAAATGCCAGAATAGAGGGGAAGGCCTAGCCTATCGAAGACTAGCATCTTGCAGCATCTTGCAGCAACAGAAGAGAATAGAGTAACATATAATATATTAACAAGTATATATTAGCAACGCCCAGAGATCCTTCCTCGACTCCCTGCGAGAAAGTGATCCCGGAGCCATCATATCAGTTTAGTATGACAAGTATCCAGTTCTAGTTGTAGTAGATCCGGATCCAACTCCGAGCGTCCTGTTACCGTGGACACGGCTATTCGAATAGATAACTTTCCTGCAGGGGTGCACCAACTTACCCAACACGCTCGATTAACTCTGGCCAGACACACTTTGCTTGGTCATGCCCGGCCTCGGTTGATCGACACGCCATAGTCCTACCTAGGCTCAGCAGAGAGGTCAGCACGTCGGTCTACATCCTAAGTGCTCAGGGGTCTTGGGCCCATCGCCCTTTGCACTCCTGCACGTTGCGCGACTGGCCGGGGACCAGACCCACCTCCTTATACAAGCGCAGGCGGTTACTGTCCACCCCAACAATCAGCCCACATCTCTGAACTGTGACATCTGAAGAGCTTTCGAGAGAATCATACGATGCCGAGTGCCCATAACTTATCCCGCGTGGTGGTTAGTGCGAAAAGGCCTGAGGCCTACTCAGATCACATATCCAAACCCATTAGTGTGTTGGGAGCGCGCAGTGACGATCAGTGCTCCTGTCGCCCCGTCTCGCGGACTTACGGCAAGGGCCAGGCCCATCCCTCTCTAGGGCGGTCTGCTTGCCCGGCCGTGCCACGTAATTATCTCGCGGGTACCCTCCAGGTCAACTCGACTTCACAAGAGACTGTCGGGAACTCATGTCCACCTCTACCGGGGTGGTACCGCCTGTCCCTTCAGTCCCGCAAAAACAGTAAACGGGGAACAGGTAACGGTAACAGTGTGTCCGTGACATCAAGGGGGAAATCCGAGGAATCACCCTCGATGGATTCCCACTCGATGTATCCGTCAAGGTGAACTTAGAGGAATCACCCTCGATGGGTTCACGCTTGAGGGGTTTCACGACAGAGGCATCATCGGAGGTGGTAAAAGAGGAATCACCCTCGGTATCCCATAACCGACTAGCTACGCTACAGAGATATCATCAGGAGTGAGGTAGGAGGTATCACCCTCGGCACTCAATAGTAGCTCTACAGAGTCGTACAACTAAGGGGGGGGTGCTAGTGGTGTGATCAGTCTCTGTACATCGATCACATTGATCGAATCTTCCGGTAGTAAAGCCTGGCAAGACGGACAAGGGTGTAGGGCCTTTGATGGATCACTAACCAGCCTATACTAAGCATATAGGACAACAGGTAAAGTATCAACAGTAGGTTACAAAATCAGGCTATGCATCAGAATAGGAGCTATCGAATATAGTAGCGAAATCTAATGCAAGCACGAGAGAGAAAGAATGGGCGATATAGGAATGATCAAGGGGGTTTTGCTTGCCTGGAAGCTCTGCTGAAAGAGGCTGGGCATCTGCGACGTAGTCGTACTCAGGGGCCACGTCGGTCTCGGGGTCTACCGGAGAGAAGAGGGGGAGGAAACAAATAAATACAGAGCATACAAATGCAATCACAGAGCATGACAGGGCAAAATGCAATGCATGGGTGACCTAATGCATCTCTAAATAGTTTTAGTTAATTTAGGAATAAACTTGGAATTATTATCCGGTAGTCATGCACTATTCATCTATCAGAAACAGGCCAAAAGTTACAGGTTCACCTACTTAGAGGATTCTAACATGAATGCAGATGACATATTCGGATTCGTTAGATTTTTCTGATCAACTTTCATATAGAAAACATTTTCATCTGAGCTACGGTTTATTTTTTACGAATTTCCGAAGTTTTGGCAATATCCTGAAAATCCTGGAATTTAATTAATTCAAAAAACCAGAGAAAACGCTGGGTGCACCCGGTGCAGTGCACCCAACAATGCACAGATGGGCTGACAGAGGGCCCCAGTTGACTGAGTCAACTGCCCAGTCAGCAGAGGCTGACTGGTGGGCCCCGGGGCTGAGTCAGCAGGTCAACTGGGCTGACCACTGACTGGTCAAACTGACAAGTGGGGCCCTCCTGTCATACACAGTAGCTAACTGATTTAACTAACTGAGTTAATTAGCTGTGTGGGACCCCACTGTCAGTGACTAACTAATTAACATATTAGGTTAATTTATAAAACCAGATTAAGTTAGCAGGTGGGGGCCACATGTCAGAGTCAACGGTGCACAGTCAGCACGTTGACCATGGTCAACGCAGTCAACTAGGGCCACAGGGCCCACTGGCAGTGACCCAGGTGGACCCCAGGCCATGCCACGTCGGCGGGCGGCGCCGGAGGAGCTCCGGCGATCTGATTTCGCTGCGGTGAGCCCCGGCCGACGTCGGGTTTTCGCTACAAAGGGCCAAAATGAGCACCGTGACTCGCGTTCGAACGAGGAGAGCACGCCGCGTCCAATGGCGGCAGTCACGCGAGCTGGGGTGGTCGATGCTCGCCGGAAACGAGCTCGCGGCGGCTGCCGGAGTTTGGGCTTCTTCGAAACCACGGCTACGTGACGCGTTCGAGTAAACTATCGGCGCTGACGGCCTCTACGGACCTCTAGGAACACGATGGTGGCGGCGGTTGAGCTTGGGGCGGACGAGCTCGACCGCAGCGAGCTCAATGGCGGAAGCAGAGCTTCGGCCGTGGCGGGAACGGCGCGGGGAGCGAGCTACGGGACGACAGCGCTCAAACGAAGGGGAAGGAGAGGGGCGGAGGCTCATGTTGAGGCACACGAAGGCCGCTGGGGAGCTTAGTAGTGCAGGAGCTCGACGCAGATGCCAGCGATCCACGGCGGGCACCGAAGGGGGGAGGAGGTCGACGCCGACGTTGGGGAGCTTCCCGGCTCCAGCTGGTGGTCGAGGAGGACGAAGCAGTGGGCGGGGCACCTCGTAGACAAGGTCTCGACGCTCGGGGGTGCCAGTGGCCGCGGGATCGAGCGGTGCACGGCGACGGCAGCGTCGGCGAGATGCAGAGGGAGAGAACGAGCGAGGAAGAGGGAAGGAGGAGTGACGGAGGCGTCAAGGGGGAGCGGGTGAGTCGACCTTATCCTCCCGGAGGCGCCTGTAGCCGGCCGGTGGCGCGCAGCGGTCGGAGCCACCGTGCTCTGGCCATGGCAGCGTCGACACGGCGACGGGAGCAGGTAGGGGAAGGTAAGGTGGGCTGTGCCGGCTCTGGGCCTTAGGCCAAAGGCCAGGTAAGCCCTCTGCCTTTTTCTGTTTTTTCATTTATTTAAAAACAGAAGCAGTATAGGAATTATTTGGGCCACCAAATGACTTTAGAAAAATGTGGGACTAGGCCACATAATTCCCTTGCATTATTAGGCTCTGCCACAAATTTTTTGGGAAGCAACTGAATCCATTTGAATTTTTCACAAATGAAATGCCATTTTAAATGCTGAAATAGCACTGATTTAATTGCTATAGCCCATCTTAGCTTAGAGGTGATGTTGTTTTCCTTAACAAACATTTGTTATGGAATTTTTGCTAAATGATGAACTATTTTGCAGCAACTTTTGCGCAACTTCAACTTTCACTTGCAATTGGAATTTGAATTCAGTGAAGGAGTTTGAAATGAGATATGATTCCACTGTGATCATTCTTTGCAAACAAAGTAGCTTAGCATTAACATGAAGATCACTGTAGCTCATTTACATAGTGATGTTACAACTTTGATGTTCAAGTCTAAAAATTTCACCAATACCAGTTACAAACTTACAACGCCTGACTTAGGTTGTTGTTAAGCCTGTTGTAGTAAATAGTTCTATCCATTTTTTACTCTGTCCCTTTGCTACTGTGCTACTCTTCGCAATGAAGATATTGTTGGAAATATGCCCTAGAGGCAATAATAAATTGGTTATTATCATATTTCCTTGTTCATGATAAATGTTTATTATTCTTGCTAGAATTGTATTGACCGGAAACTTAAATACATGTGTGGATACATAAACAACACCGTTTCCCTAGTGAGCCTCTACTAGACTAGCTCGTTGATCAAAGATGGTTAAGGTTTCCTAACCATAGACATGAGTTGTCATTTGATAACAGGATCACATCATTAGGAGAATGATGTGATGGACAAGACCCAACCGTAAGCTTAGCATTTGATCATATCACTTAAGTTTATTGCTACAGCTTTCTTCATGTCAAGTATCTATTCCTAAGACCATGAGATCATGCAACTCCCGGATACCGGAGGAATACCTTGTGTGCTATCAAACGTCACTTCATAACTGGGTGATCATAAAGATGCTCTACAGGTATCTCCGAAGGTGTCTGTTGGGATGGCATGGATCGAGACTGGGATTTGTCACTCTGTATGACGGAGAGATATCTCTGGGCCCTCTCGGTAATACAACATCGTAAAGAGCTTGAGCTTGCAAGCAATGTGGCTAATGAGTTAATCACGGGATCTTGTATTACGGAACAAGTAAAGAGACTTGCCAGTAACAAGATTGAACTAGGTATGGATATACCGACGATCGAATCTCGGGCAAGTAACATATCGCTGGACAAAGGGAATTGCATACGGGATTAACTGAATCCTCGACATTGTGGTTCAACCGATAAAAGATCTTCATGGAATATGTAGGAACCAATATGGGCATCCAGGTTCCGCTATTGGTTATTGATCGGAGATGTGTCTTGGTCATGTCTACATAGTTCTCGAACCCGCAGGGTCGCACGCTTAACGTTCGTTGACGCTAGAGTAGTATTGGGATATGTATGTTGGTGACCGACTATTGTTCGGAGTCCCGGATGAGATCCCGTACATCATGAGGAGTTCTGGAATGGCCCAGAGGTAAATATTGATATATAGGAAGTCATATTCGGGGTACCGGAAAAGTTCGGGGGTATGCCGGCAGTGTACCGGGAGCCACCGAAGGGTTCCGGGGGACCACCAGTGGGTCCCACCACCCCCAGGGGCCACCATGGGCTGTGGGGTGACGCCCTGGCCTAGATGGGCCAGGCGCACCAGCCCCCTAGAGTCCATGTGGCTTGGGGGGAAAGAGTCACTGAAGTGGAAGGGAGAAATCCCATCTATCATACGGGAGAGGGACTCCTCCCTCCCTGGCCGCACCCCTCCTTGGAGGAGGGGCTAGGGCTGCGCCCCTCCCTGCCCTTACCCCTATATATAGTGGAGGGAGAGGAGGGGAGCCGCACCCTAAACCCTGGCGCAGCCCCTCACCCTTCCTACCACCATATCTCCTCCCGGTACGGCTCGGCGAAGCCCTGCCGGAGCACCACCACTACCATGTCCACCACGCCGTCATGTTGGTTGAGATCCCATCTACTTATCCCCCTTCTCTTGCTAGATCCAGGAGGAGGAGACGTCACCGAGCTGCATGTATGCTAAACTCGGAGGTGCCGTCCGTTCGGTGCTAGATCGGTTGGATCATGATCGGATCGCGAAGAGTACAACTACATCAACCGCGTTATTAACGCTTCCGCTTTTGGTCTACAAGGGTATGTAGACACACTCCCCTCTCGTTGCTATGCATCTCTTAGATTAGATCTTGGGTGTTCGTAGGAAATTTTTTGATTTTCATGCAACGTTCCCCATCAGTGGCATCATGAGCTAGGTCTATGCGTAGATGTATTTGCACGAGTAGAACACAAAAAGTTGTGGGCATTGATGTTCAAATTGCTTACTTCCTTTATCTTATTTGGATTCGGCGGTATTTTGGGATGAAGCGCTCGGACCAACCTTACTTGTCCTCGCAAAAGAGACCGGTTCTACCGAGTGACATGCAACTTGTATTGCATAAGGTGGCTGGCGGGTGTCTGTCTCTCCCACTTTAGTTGAATCTGATTTGATAAGGGCGGTCCTTGTAGAAGGTTAAAAGGCAACTTGTATATCACCGTTGTGGTTTTGCGTAGATAAGAACGGTTCTTATAGTTTTCCCTAGCAGCCACGTAAAAATTGCAACAACAAAGTAGAGGACGTCTAACTTGTTTTTGCAGGGCATGTTGTGACGTGGTATGGCCAAAACGTGATGTGATATATGTTGATGTATGAGATGATCATGTTTTCTCATAGGTTCACGACTTGCATGTCGATGAGTACGGCAACCGGCAGGAGCCATAGGGTTGTCTTTAATTTATTGTATGACCTGCGTGTCAACTATTAACCGCCATGTAATTTCTTTACTTTATCGCTATGCGTTAGCAATAGTTGTAGAAGCAATAGTTGGCGGAGACAACCACATGACGGCACGATGATGGAGATCATGATGATGGAGATCATGGTGTCATGCCGGTGATGATGGAGATCATGCCGATGCTTTGGAGATGGAGATCAAAAGCACAAAGATGATGATGGCCATATCATGTCACATATTGATTGCATGTGATGTTTATCTTTTTATGCATCTTATTTTGCTTAGGACGACGGTAGCATTATAAGATGATCCCTTCACTTAATTTCAAGATAAAAGTGTTCTCCCTAAGTATGCACCATTGCGAAAGTTCGTCGTTTCGAAGCACCTCGTGATGATCGGGTGTGATAGACTCTACGTTCGCATACAACGAGTGTAAGCCAGTTTTACACATGCAGAATACTTGGGTTAAACTTGGTGAGCCTAGCATGTACAGACATGGCCTCGGAGCATGGAGGACCAAAAGGTCGAACATGAGTCATATAGTAGATATGATCAACATGGAGATGTTCACCATTGATGACTGCCCCATCTCACGTGATGATCGGACATGGGTCAGTTGATTTGGATCATGTAACACTTAGACAACTTGAGGGATGTTGATTTAAGTGGGAGTTCTTAAGTAATTTGATTAGAAGAACCAATTATCATGAACTTAGTCTAATTGTCTTTGCAAATTAATGTTGTAGATCAATGGCTCGCGTTGTAGCTCCCCTGAATTTTAATGCGTTCCTAGAGAAAGAAATGTTGAAAGATGATGGTAGCAACTATGCAAACTGGGTCCGTAATCTGAGGATTATCCTCACTGCTGCACAGAAAGTTTATGTCCTTGATGCACCGCTTGGTGATGCACCCCCTCAAGATGCGCATGTAGATGTTACGAACATTTGGCGGGCACGTTCTGATGACTACTCGATAGTTCAGTGCGCCATGCTTTACGGCTTAGAACCGGGGCTCCAAAGACGTTTTGAGCACCACGGAGCATATGAGATATTCCAGGAGCTGAAATTGGTATTTCAGGCTCATGCCCGGGTCGAGAGGTATGACACCTCCGGCAAGTTCTTTAGCTGCAAGATGGAGGAGAAGGGCTCCATTAGTGAGCATGTACTCAAAATGTCTGGGTACTTCAACCGCTTGAACCAGCTAGGAGTTAATCTTCCGGATGAAGTAGCGATTGACAGAGTTCTCCAGTCACTGCCACCGAGCTACAAGAGCTTTGTGATGAACTATAATATGCAAGGGATGGAGAAGACGATCCCTGAGCTCTTCGCGATGCTTAAGGCCGCGGAGGTAGAAATCAAGAAAGAACATCAAGTGTTGATGGTCAACAAGACCACCAGTTTCAAGAAGAAAGGTAAGGGAAAGAAAGGGAACTTCAAGAAGAACGGCAAGCTAGTTGCCCCTCCCGTGAAGAAACCCAAGGCTGGACCCAAACCTGAGACTGAGTGCTTCTATTGCAAGGGGAATGGTCACTCGAAGCGAAACTGCCCCCAAGTACTTGGCAGATAAGAAGGCTGGCAACATCAACAAAGGTATATTTGATATACATGTTATTGATGTGTACCTTACTACTATTCGTAGTAGCGCCTGGGTATTTGATACTGGTTCGGTTGCTAATATTTGTAACTCGAAACAACAGCTGCAGAATAAACGAAGACTAGCCAAGGATGAGGTGACGATGCGCATCAGAAATGGTTCCAAGGTTGTTGTGATCGCCGTCGGCACGCTCCCTCTACGTTTACCTTCGGGATTAGTTTTGAACCTGAATAATTGTTATTTGGTGCATGCGTTAAGCATGAAAATTATATCTGGATCTTGTTTATTGCGAGACGACTATTCATTTAAGTCAGAGAATAATGGTTGTTCTATTTATATTAATAATATCTTTTATGGTCATTGATACGTCTCCAACGTATCTATAATTTTTTATTGTTCCATGCTATTATAGTATCAATCTTGGACGTTTATTATGCAATTATATGCCATTATATATCATTTTTTGGGACTAACCTATTAACCCAGTGCCCAATGCTAGTTGCTGTTTTTTTGCTTGTTTTTGCCTTTTCAGAAAATCATTATCAAACGGAGTCCAAACGAAGAAAAAACTTTGGGTTGATTTTTTCTGGACCAGAAGGGACCCTCGAAGCTTCGGGAGAAGACCAGATGAGCCACGAGGGAGCGACAAGCTCGGGAGGCGCGCCCTGGGGGGTAGGGCGCGCCCCCCAGGCTTGTGGGCCCCTCGTGGCACATCTTGACCTAATTCCAGCGCTATAAATTCCCAAATATTCCCAATATACCAGAGAGACAGAAGAGAAAACCTTTCCGCCGCTGCAAGCCTCTGTTCTTCCGCGATCCCATCTGGAGGCCTTTTCCGGTACTCTGCCGGAGGGGGAATCGATCACGGAGGGCTTCTTCATCAACCTTGCTGCCCTTCCGATGATGTGTGAGTAGTTTACCACAGACCTACGGGTCCATAGCTAGTAGCTAGATGGCTTCTTCTCTCTCTTTGATCTTCAATACCATGTTCTCCTCGATGTTCTTGGAGTTCTATCCGATGTAATATTCTTTTGCGGTGTGTTTGTCGGGATCCGATGAATTGTGAGTTTATGATCAAATTATTCATGAGAAATATTTGAGTCTTCTCTGAACTCTTTTATGCATGATTGTTATAGCTTTGTATTTCTCTCCGATCTATCGATTTGGTTTGGCCAACTAGATTGGTTTATCTTGCAATGGGAGAGGTGCTTTGTGATGGGTTCAATCTTGCGGTGCTCAATCCCAGTGACAGAAAGGGACATGACACGTATTTGTATTGTTGCCATTAAGGATAAAAAGAAGTTGTTTAATCATATTGCTTGAGTTTACTTTGTCTACATCATGTCATCTTGCTTAAGGCGTTACTCTGTTTTTATTAACTTAATACCCTAGATGCATGCTAGATAGCGGTCGATGGGTAGAGTAATAGTAGTAGATGCAGGCAGGAGTCGGTCTACTTGTCTCGGACGTGATGCCTATATACATGATCATTGCCATGAATCTGTCATAATTATTTGCTTTTCTATCAATTGCCCAACAGTAATTTGTTTACCCACCGTATGTTCTGCGCTCGAGAGAGAAGCCTCTAGTGAAAACTATGGCCCCCGGGTCTACTTTTATCATATATTAAAATCCAAAAATACCTTGTTGCAATTTATTTACTTTTATTTTATTTAGTATTTTACTTTATCTATCTATCACTATCAGAATTAATCCTTGCAAATAACCGCTAAGAGGATTGACAACCCTCTTATTTGCGTTGGGTGCAAGTGTTTGCTTTTGTGTGTGTAGGTGCTGCTAAAGGGGTTTTGCGTGGTTCTCCTACTGGATTGATAACCTTGGTTCTTAACTGAGGGAAATACTTATCTCTACTATACTGCGTTATCCTCTCCTCTTCGGAGAAATACCAACGCAGTCTACAGGTAGCAGGAAGAATTTCTGGCGCCGTTGCCGGGGAGACATCACCAAAATCTATCAAGTACCTTTGCACAAACTATCATCCACTTGCATTTATTTTATTTGCATTTGCCTCTCGTTTTCATCTCCCCCACTTCTATTTTTTTTTACAAAAACACAAAAATATTTTTATTTGCTTGTTTGCTTGCTCTACCACTATGGCTAGTTCTTCACTTGTTACTATTACCCCTGAAAATGAAGTGCTTAATTTTAGACAAAGGGGAGGAGAGAATTTAAAAGATGCTTGGTATAGGATTTGCGATGCTCAAAATAGATCAACTCGTAAGCAATCCACTACCGTTCTTCTTCACAATTTTTATGTGGGAATCACTACTTGGTATAGATTTGTGCTTGACACTATTACCAGAGGGAATTTCTTGATGTGTCCCTCTATGGATGCTTTAAATGCTATGGGGAATTTAGTGAGATCACCACCTATCATTATTAATGAAACAACATTGACTTTGGAAAATGTTATTCAAAGGTTAGAAGCTATTGAAAATAAAATGCCTACTATTGAACATCTTGAGAATTTAGACAAAAATGTCCATAATCACATTACTCAATTTGGTTCTAAGGTAGGGATTACATTGAAAACCTTAAAGGAAAAGGAACCAATAATTAACAAAAGGATAGAACAAAGTCCCGCTAGAATCGATAAGTTAGAGGAGATTATCAATAATTTGGGTTCCGCTTCTTCCTCCGTTAAAACTGTTGATAGAACTCCTCCCAATAAAAATTGCAAGTTTATGTATGTTCCTAAGACTAAGGGTGCCACTTCTAGCAAGGAGAATGAGGATCTTAAAATGATTAGTGTGCACCCCAATTTCATTGATATAATAAAGGAACCTATCTATAAAAGCAAAATTCTTAACTTTGTGCCTAGGAGCGTGATGATAAGAAACCCCTATGATAAATCTCTTAGAAAGAGTGGGTGCATAATTGAGGATTTGGAAACTAAGGATGACAACACTTGAAACTATGCATTATGCCTAGCTAGGGGCATAAAACAATAGCGCTTGTTGGGAGGCAACCCAATGAATAAGATAAATTTTTGTTTTACCTTCTGTTTTTGTGTGTTTACACAATTATAGCCTCTGTTATGATTGTGTTTTTAACTTTTAATTAGTGTTTGTGCCAAGTAATGCCTTTGGGATGATTTGGAAGATAGTATGATTGATGATGTAGGAAAACAGAAACTTTTGCGTCTAGTGCTGGAATTTTGATTTTTCGCTGGAGATTCAGAACCTTCTGAATTTTTTACACAATATTGATATATGAATTTCCCATGTTTTCCTAATTTTTCTGAATTTTGGGAGTTACAGAAGTATGACTTTAGTTCAGATCTTTACAGACTGTTCTGTTTTAGACAGATTCTGTTTTTGTTGCATAGTTTGCTTATTTTGATGAATCTATGGATCGTATCGGGGGGTATGAGTCATGGAGTGTATGGGAACGCGACAGAAAACAAAAAAAATCGGTACAGCGAGCACGCCCAGGACCACAATGGAGACTGCATACAGGGCTTGATATGATCATTACCGACTCGCAGCGCAACAGAAGTAGAGTCGATGTGGATCGTCGGTGCAGATCCCCGCAGCTAGGATTTACAACCTCCCAACCACGAGGATGTACTCCCTCGTTGGACAGCCCTTCGGGAGGCGGTCGGACAGTCCCTCGGACGATGTCACGGACAGCCCTTCGGGAGGACCCTCGAAGCTCGAACGGTAACTCGGACAGCCCTTCGGGAGGACCCTCGAACAGCCCCTCGGGCAAAAGATCAAAACTACGACCTCTCTACGGGGATGCACACATACAGTGTCAGCTATCCGGCAGGGCTTCGCCGTCCAGAACTAGTTCCTGCCGGAACCCAGACAGCCTTTCGGCTCTACGAAACTATTTCGTGGGAGGGAGAGAGAAAGCCAGATAATGCATGTCATATGTATGAGAGCAAAGGATGAGTGTGGAGAGCACCTCTCCACCTCTATTTATAGGAAAGCCAAGGGGTAGGGTTGGCACATAAAAACCCAAAATGCCCATGCAAATGTCACACATCAAGGGCATAATGGGGAGGCAAAGGAGCTCCATGGAGGAGCATCCTTGGCCGGCCACCCCCTAGTGGGACCCTCCCAAAAGGGGTTCCTTAGTCCCTAAGTCTTTCCTTCTAGAAGTTTGACAAAAGCCCTAAAAGGTGGCTTTCCAAAAAGTAACCCAAAAAGTGATTTTCACTATTCATGGAAACAATTTTCCGCGACCGTTAAATCCGAAAATATTTCTGTGGGTCTTAGAATAATTCCAGTACCCACAAAAATGATTTTGGACGGGTTCTGAAACAATTCCGGATTAGTGATTTTCATCTGCGAAAAGCAACCAAACCGGTTCCGGCAGCTCCGGAACATTTCTGGTTTTTATCCCGGAAAAATCCCAGAAGTTTCCAGAACAATTCTGGCACCCTCCAAGAATTTCCAGGCGTGTGCCGAAACCAATTTGACTTAATGGTATACCCCGAAACAACTTTTCAGTTTTACCGAAACTATTCCGGTGTTCTCTCCGGAACGTTTCCGTTGTCTCCAAAACTTTTCCGGTGACTTTCTCTCAGACTCCCTGTCTAGTATTCAGCAGATAGATGACCCTTAAGCGTGTGACCCTATAGGTTCCGTGAAGTATAGACATGACCCGGAACTCTTTTCGATCAATGATCAACATCGGAGCCGTGGACACCCATATTGACCCCTATACCCACACGAATAAATATTCGAGTGAACCTCCAGTTGCCGTGTGCTATTCCTGTTGCTTCGCGATATGTTACAGACACCCGAGGTGAGATTTATCGGCATCCCCGTGGATCAACACTTGTCCACTATGCCAGTTACCTCGTTACCGGTTTTGTTCTCTTTTCTCGTTTCTGCATTCCGGCATCCCAGTGATCAAATCACAATGTGTCTGGCGAGACGATGATGGATGCTGTAACACCGAGAGGGCCCGAGAATATCTCTCCATCGTCAAAGGAGCAAATCCCAATCTTGAGCTATCTCGTTCCTTGGCATACCTTTCCGTGAACCCGTAAGCTGCCGTAATAGCCACCCAGTTACGGATGACGTTTAACAAACCCCAAAGTTCACGAAGCAAGTACGAAGGAACTCGATACTCTCATGGTCTAAGGAATTATGCAAACATTAACTATCTCTGTGTTGTTAACCATTAACTTGTGACGAATGTATCTCATAGCATAACATCAATTTGGGTCGATTCAACACAAGTGTTCTACTAACATTGTGCCCTCAAAATTGCCGGCATAGGCATGCCCATGATCAGGAAAACAGGATCATCATGCAATACTTGAGCTAGTCTTAGAGGCATGACTAGGAATACTTTTTACCATTTATTATACCACACGTGCACATGAGTTACCCTCCGAGCCTCGTGGATATTGTAGACTCGAGAATCATTGCAGTTATAGCATGGAACATAAACATTCATTACAAACTCGGAGATACAAAATAACTGTTATTACTGCCTCTAGGGCATATCTCCTACAGACTCCCACTTGCACTAGAGTCATAATCCAGTTACATGGCTTCCCTAACACCAATGGCTATCCGGTGCTGCTCATGCTTTGCTCGTGGTAGAGGCTTTGTCATCGGGTCTGACACGTTCAGATCCGTGTGAACTTTGTGTACTTTCACTAAACCCGCTTCGACATGATGTCGAATGAGTTTATATTTGCGTTCAATATGTCTTGTCTTATGGTGCGAACTTGGCTCCCTTGCCTGAGCCACGGCGCCACTATTATCACAATAGATCTCCACCGGGTCCAGAGCACTTGGAACCACACCAAGGTCTTCAAGAAATTGCTTGATCCATACCGCCTCCTTGGAGGCTTCTGAAGCTGTAACATATTCCGCCTCCGTCATAGAATCCGCCACAGTCTTTTGTTTGGAACTTTTCCAATCAACTGCGCCGCCGTTCAATATGAAAACATAGCCTGATTGAGATTTGAAGTCATCTGGGTCAGTCATGAAGCCTGCATCAGTGTAACCACTTACAATGAGCTCTTCATCACCTCTGTACACAAGGAGTAAATCCTTGGTCCTTCTAAGGTACTTAAGAATACGTTTGACTGCGGCCCAGTGTTCCAGTCCTGGATCACTTTGGTACCGGCTGCTAACACTTAGCGCATAGGAAACATCCGGTCTTGTACATAGCATGGCATACATAATAGAACCAACTGCCGAGGCATATGGAACATCATTCATCTGTACTCGCTCATCGAGAGTCCGAGGACACTGATTCTTGCAAAGCACTGTGCCAGGTGACATGGGGAGTAGGCCTTTCTTAGAGTTCTCCATGTTGAACCTTTTCAACACCTTGTCAATGTACGTGCTTTGGCTAAGCGCTATCAGGCGTTTTGATCTATCTCTATAGATTCTGATGCCCAATACATATGCCGATTTGCCTAAGTCTTTCATTTAAAAACTCTTCTTTAATGAGTCTTTTATTTTGCTAAGAAAATTCACGTCATTTCCACATCACATGCGACAACTTCCGGCTCAGTTGTAGGGATAATTAGCAGAATTTCTTCCGGTTCCTTAGCCATATCAACGGTTGCCGAAGATTCACTAATCTCATTAAGTTGTACTGTCCTCCCACTTACTTCTTTAGTGAGAAACTCTTTCTCGAGAAAGACTCCGTTTCTAGCGACAAACTCTTTGTGCTCGGAGGGAAGATAGAAGGAATACCCAATGGTCTCATTGGGATAACCTACAAAGTAGCATTTATCTGCTTTGGGATCGAGTTTGCTAGGCTGTAAACATTTTACGTATGCCTCACAACCCCAAATTTTGAGATGCGACACAATGGGTTTCTTCCCATACCATAATTCAAATGGTGTCGTCTCAACAGATTTAGACGGTGCTCTGTTTAATGTATAAGCGGCAGTGAGTAGTGCGTGACCCCAAAAAGATATCGGCAGATCTGTAAGAGACATCATCGACCTTACCATGTCTAACAGGGTTCGGTTACGTCTTTCCGATACTCCATTTCTCTGTGGAGTTCTGGGAGGAGTAAGCTGTGAAACGATTCCACAGTCACTCAGATGTTGGCTAAACTCATGACTAAGATATTCGCCCCCGCGATCAGACCACAGAAACTTAATCCTTTTGTTACGATGATTTTCTACCTCATTCTGAAATTCTTTGAACTTTTCAAAGGTTTCCGACTTATGCTTCATCAAATAGATATATCCATACCTACTTAAATCATCAGTAAAAGTCACGAAGTAGAAATAACCACTCCGTGCGGCCGTGCTCATCGGACCACATACATCACCATGTATTATTTCCAACAATTCACCCGTCCGTTCAGGATGACCCGTGAACGGCGTCTTGGTCATTTTCCCCATCAAGCAAGCTTCACATGTGTCAAATGATTCAAAATCAAAGGACAGTAAAACTCCATCTTTATGGAGTCTTTGCATGCGTTTCTTTCCGATGTGGCCAAGTCGACAGTGCCACATGAAAGTGGTGGTGGTATCAGCCTTCTTAAGGCGTTTAGCATTCACGTTAAAGACATCATTTCCACATTCAAGATTTAGTATGAAAAGGCCCCCAACAATGGGTGCAAATCCATAAAACATATCCTTACAATAAAGCGAACAACCATTGTTCTCAGACTTGTAAGACTACCCATCGTGTACTAAACATGATCCAGAGATAATGTTTCTACACAATGCCGGAACAAAATAACAGTTACTTAGTTCTAAGGTAAATCCTGAAGGGAGACGTAGAGGCATAATGCCGACGGCTTGAGCGGCGATCCCAGCGTCGTTCCCGACACGCATCACGACTTCATTCTTTGCTAGCTTGCGCACCTTCTGCAGGCCCTGTATCGAGTTGCAAATGTGAGCAACCGATCCGGTATCAAATACCCAAGACTTAGAATTTTCGCTAGCAAGCAAAACGTCAATGACATTAACTTGTATAACAATTATACCTTTTTCGGTTTTCCCGGACTTTTTATCTTCCAGATACATCTTGCAGTTTCTCTTCCAGTGTCTTGTGCCCTTGCAGTAGAAGCTCTCAGTTTCATTCTTGGCTCCGCCCTTAGAGTTTTTCTGGGGAACGCGACAGAAAACAAAAAAAATTGGTACAGCGAGCACGCCCAGGATCACTATGGAGACTGCATACAGGGTTTGATCTGATCATTACCGACTCGTAGCGCAGCGGAAGTAGAGTCGATGTGGATCGTCGGTGCAGATCCCCGCAGCTAGGATTTACAACCTCCCAACCGCGAGGATGTACTCCCTCGTCGGACAGCCCTTCGGGAGGCGGTCAGATAGTCCCTCGGACGATGTCACGGACAGCCCTTTGGGAGGACCCTCGAAGCTCAAACGGTACCTCGGACAGCCCTTCGGGAGGACCCTCGAACAGCCCCTTGGGCAAAAGATCGAAACTACGACCTCTCTATGGGGATGTACTCTTATGGTGTCTACTATCCGGCAGGGCTTCGCCGTCTAGAACTAGTTCCTGCCGGAACCTAGACAACCTTTCGGCTCTACGAAACTATTTCGTGGGAGGGAGAGAGAAAGCCAGATAATGCATGGCATGTGTATGAGAGCAAGGGATGAGTGTGGAGAGTACCTCTCCACCTCTATTTATAGGAAAGCCAAGGGGTAGGGTTGGCACATAAAAACCCAAAATGCCCATGCAAATGTCACACATGAAGGGCATAATGGGGAGGCAAAGGAGCACCATGGAGGAGCATCCTTGGCCGGCCACTGTCGGTTCTAAATCCGGCATATCTCGTAGTAGGGGTCCTAAGCTAGGCGTCTTGGAGCGATGGTAACATGGACACAGGATTTTACCTAGGTTCGGGCTCTCTCGAAGAGATAATACCCTACGTCCTGCTTTTGATTGTATTCATATGGGGTGTAGTACAGAGTACATGTATCTACCACGAGATTGTTCTAATGAATCTGAGATCTGATGATCTATTGACTAGCCTGGCCTTGGTTTATATATGCACCGGAGGCCTAGGGTTTAGAAGAGTCCTCGTCTTGTGCGCCAAGTCTTGTGGAGTCTTCCTTGTATGCATCATGGGCTGCCCGAAGTGGCCCATTAGTGAACCGCCATGGGGGTCCTCGGCTCAACCCACCTGGTCGGGAGACGATGTGGTGAGTACCCCCTAGTCCAGGACACCGTTAGTAGCCCCCTGAACCGGTCTTCAAGTTGGGGACGCTCCTCGGTTCTTCCGAACTGTTCTTCGTCTTCGGTCGTCGGTCTTGAAAACTGGTTCAACAAATCTTTCCATCTCCGATCTTGAGGATCGCCGAGGTGTATCCGAAGAGTTCATACGTCGGGCATCCGAGGAGCCCCTTTAGGTTCTTGGCCTTTATCAATGCCTTGTTATTTTTTACGCCACACCTCGGGTTCGAAGTGTTTCCAGCGCGGCGGTGTCCTCTTTGCATCCGAGCTCCAGCGCCGGACTGCATCCGAGGTGTGTTCTTGCAGCCGAGCTCCAATGCCGGACTGCATCCGAGGAGGCATAGAGTACCTCGTCTTTGAAAAAGTTTGAAGGAGGTTATCCGAGTTTAACGCCGAAAAAGTTCTCTATGGAGCCAGCCACTCGCAGCCGAGCTCTATGTCGGACTGCTTCCGAGGTGGTGCACCACCTCGGCCGTGGGCTGATTTTTGCGGATTTTTTTTTTCAATTGGTGCAATTTATTCTCTGTCGAGATATATAGCCAGTAGCCCTCAAGGTGTGTGTCGGCCAAAAATCCGAGATGCACCTGAAGGAAAACATAAAACCGTTGATCCCAGTAGCCCCTGAGACTCAGGTCGATTCACGAAATCGGCCTGAGGATCAACTCCTAGCTCGACAGCATACTTAGGAATGGAAACGCGGTGTGCATAGTCCTCGAGACTCAGGTTGGGTGTGGCCGACCAACCTGAGGATCGTAATCTCCTCGGAAACTATTTTGCACTTTGTAAATTGTCTGCATTGAATCGTCAAATGCAGTAGCCTCTGAGCCACTGGTCAGGTGGGAACACCAGATTAGGGGATCGATGTACCTCTTTAGTTGCTTTTAATTTGAGAAGCACGAAGCCCAGTAGCCCCCGAACCTTAATTTGGGCAAAGGGTGGCCGAATTAAGGATCGATATCCGGGGTAAATTGACTTTAGTCATAATTTATGTGTAATGATTCTATGTATCCAAGTACTTTACATCATTAATGCTCGGATCCGTATTGTACAAAACTTTGTTGACTGACCATCGGCTTCAACCTCCTCGGCCAGTAGCCGAGGTGTGTTTGTCCTACTTTATAAAGCCTTTATAAGGGCAAAGATTTACGGAAAACAAGGCAATTCGGCCATACGGTTTTATAAACAAAGGTACGCGGAGAGATATGTTATATTACTATTTAACGTAAGAAACATCTTCTGGGAAAAATAGTTCCATTATAAGTTCCTTTTCCCAGGCTATCATGTTGACCATGATCGTGAAACCTCAACTCCGATCAATGTGGGAGGAAAATATTGAGGATTTAGTTTGGGAAAAGTTCCCGAACTCTGTGGTCTTTAATGAACCAAAATTTTCACTTCCGTCGTTGCCGACCAATTATATTCTTAAGATGGCTAGCTTTCGGCTTCACCCAGTCTGAGGTACTAGCCCGGATGACCCGGAAGTAACAATCACAGAGGTGCTCCCTTTACCCCCTAGCCGAACAATCGGGAACGTAAGGGGTAAGCACGGGAGCCAGGCAACCCAGCTTGGCCAAAATCTTAAGTCAAATTGATGCATATTTATGGCTTTATAACGATGATTACGGAAGGCAGCACTCGTATATTGAATACAAACGCTTTTATGCTATATGCTATTTTGACTCCTTTGTGACCGTTTATCATTTGAAAGTGGCCCATCGTCGACTTCTACCCCTTTGTAGATGCTACGCAGGGTGTTTCCGCAGTAACAAGACAACCCTTAGCCGACGTCTCGGTGCCCAGAGGCGGTTGTGTTAGCGGAAATGAGGCAATCAGATATCCAGGCTTTATAACTTTCACTTAGTCATAGGAGCTTAATGTTGGGAGGCGAGTTGCTAGCCCTCAGTTAGTGTTCGGCGTCAGCCGAGGTCAAGCCATTAACACTTCGGCCAATTTTATGAAAGGCCCACGGGGTAACCTCTATCGATCTATAGTTTGACACAGTCATCTGATCGCTGACCAGTTTGCACTCATTGTGACAGTTAGTTTTCGGCTTTCTCCACTGAAGTACTTGACCAGTTAAATCGGAAGTACAATCGCAGTGGTTCTCCCTTTGCACACCTAGCCGAACAAAGCAGAACGTAGGAGGCAAGCACAGGAGCCGGGCAACCCAACTATTGACCGAAGACACAATTCGAAACTGATGCATATAAAGCAATATCCGAGAATGTTTTGCCGAGGACTCCTCGGAGTACCTTGGCTTTTGGTGGGTTTGGCTCTAGTCCGAGCCCCCTGTTGATATTGCCGATGCTTTAAAGGCATCCGACGTTGTACTGCGAGAGTTATGCTGGAGACACACAGTATCCTCCAAGGCTCAGGTTGGGTGCGGCCGACCAACCTGAGTATCGAATCTCCTCGGGAACTAGTCCAGATGTCATGTGCGTTTCGCCCGCCGAGGTATAGGTCGGCTGGAAAGATGCCGAGCTGCGGGTCAGAAAAGATCTCCTGAGCTGAATTATTACGCAGGGCACCTCGGTCATGAGGATGTCCCGCCTCCTGAAAGAAAAACATACAAATAGCTTAAAAGTGCCATAAGCTCGAAAAGCCAAAAAACTTATGTAAAAACTTGACGTCCGAACTAAATCTAGGTTTTTGGTGCCAATCCGAAAATTGGTCTTAAAATAAATTTTTCCTTCCGTCGTGCTTTAACATGACACATCCGATCTCTAAACTTCAAGTAGGTCAGCCTTCGGCTTCAACCTCCATATGCCGAAGGCGGAGTGCTTCTCAGAGGCCAATTTAGCGAACTAAACTCGAGCGGCTTTAGAGAGAAATCAGGCTATCCGGCTATTGACCATACACTCGAGTTGAAAAAGGAGTGTTAGAAAAAGACTTTGCAACGACTTAGAAGAAAAAATATTTATTATAAAACGGCTCATATAAATTTAGGAGCCCCCAGTTAACCTAGGCAAAGAAAGTGATTTTTAACAAACCCTGTTTTTAACAAATAGATTTTATTTAACATAAATATAATGCTCGGTTGAACCGAACAAAAAATTAAAATTGAAAAATTTGAGCATGAAAGTGACTTAGCTGGTTAATGTGCTCGGTGTTGATGACGCGGTCCGGGCATGTGGCGGGACGAAGACGCCCGTTGATCTCTGACAGATCCCACATGGTGCGTAGTCCCCGGCCTGGCCGAGGTCCCAGCCCCCAAGCCGGCTTCGAGGTGTCCGAGCGAAGAGCTCGGCTTGACGAAGTGGCGACGCAGCACGGTCGATATGGCGAGGGAAGGCCCCGGTCCAGCTAACATGACGAAACTGGTCGGCTGATGACGCCGAAGTCCCCGGAGTAGGTTTGATGAAGAGATGGCAAAGCCCCCGGTCTAGCCGAGGTGTCGGAACAGGTCGGTAAGGTGGCGTTGCAACTGCCATGCCAGCCGAGGTATCTAGCAGGTCGGCAAGGTGGACATCGACTCGAAGAAGCAACGGCGCGGCGGTGCCGACGCAGGTCGAAACTTGTGACGCGGTCAATGCTGGCTTGAGAAGTGACCGCGCGGCGATGCTGGCGCGCCCGACCCGTGCAATCCGTAAGGTGACGATGTTATCTTGACGATCATTAGGGAGAGCGGTGCCGAACTCTTGGTTGGCTCGCCGAGGTGATGATCCGAGGTGGTTGTCGTCGGCTCGATGAAGCGACGGCGCAGTCGATGCTGGCGTAGGTCAGCAGCCATGGAGCAACGTGGCCAGGCTGGTTTGACATCAGCGCAACGGTGAAGATCACCTCGGAAAAGACTCAAAATTTGTGGCACGTGTTTGAGAATAACACACAATACCCTAGATAAGAATCTCCTTCAAAAAGAATGTCCAATATCCCGTTCATGAAAAAATATGAACTCAGGTCGGATTCGTTTTCGCGCAGAAAATAGATCCGAAAATTGGTGTACTCATCGGACGTTTCCCAGAGTTTGAACCGTCGGATCGAGCTGAAATTTTGAGGGGTTGTCGATATAGGAATTCCGCAGCCGATGAATGGTTGGATCTTCCAAAAGATGTCCGAGCTAGCCGCTGGACTCCTCTCCCAAAACACATCCAGATTCTCATCCAGATTCAACATGGCTCTGGTATATCGGAGATTGCCGAAGATTCCTCCATCGGAACGCGATGAAATTTTACAGGGTTGTTCTAGACTCAATTCCGCAAAATTCCACCAAAGCAATCGTCAAAGCGACGCTTGATGAGGTGGGGACGGCGAACACGAATCTGCTGTACAGAAAAACTGCACGATCGCGCGAGGGCAACATTGACGTTGAGCCCCCGAGCTCCATGGACGATTCTTCCATGATCTCGGATGAGATCGGTGTTGATGATGACGAAAACATCTATCTGATCATGACAATCCGAAGAGGGGCCTGGTCCTCGGCCCAGCCGAGGTGACCAGTCGAGCCGGCGATGAAGATGCCGACGTTGACGATGTAGCTTGGTTCCGACGCGTAGATCGCGGTGGAGCCGATCTGAATTCCCATCGCACCGTGGCGACTACCCAGCAGGCTCTCAATGAAAGCACGAATGTCGGTTCTAAATCCGGCATATCTCGTAGTAGGGTTCCTAAGCTAGGCGTCTTGGAGCGATGGTAATATGGACACAGGATTTTACCCAGGTTCGGGCTCTCTCGAAGAGATAATACCCTACGTCCTGCTTTTCATTGTATTGATATGGGGATAGTACAGAGTACATATATCTACCACGAGATTGTTGTAATGAATCTCAGTCCATCTATTGATTAGCCTGGTCTCGGTTTATATATGCCTAGGGTTTAGAAGAGTCCTCCGCTTGGGCGCCAAGTCTTGTGGAGTCTTCCTTGTATTCCTCATGGACTGCCCGAAGTGGCCCATGAGGGAACCGCCAAGGGGGTCCTCGGCCCAACCCACTGGTCGGGAGACGACATGGCGAGTACCCCCTAGTCCAGGACACCGTCAGCCACCCCCTAGTGGGACCCTCCCAAAAGGGGTTCCTTAGTCCCTAAGTCTTTCCTTCTAGAAGCTTGACAAAAGCCCTAAAAGGTGGCTTTCCAAAAAGTAACCCAAAAAGTGATTTTCACTATTCACGGAAACAAGTTTCCGCGACCGTTAAATCCAAAAATATTTTTGTGGATCTTAGAATAATTCCAGTACCCACAAAAATGATTTTGGACGCGTTCCGAAACAATTCCGGATTAGTGATTTTCATCTGCGAAAAGCAACCAAACCGGTTCCGGCAGCTCCGGAACATTTCCGGTTTTTATCCCGGAAAAATCCCAGAAGTTTCCAGAACAATTCTGGCACCCTCCAAGAATTTCCAGGCGTGTGCCGAAACCAAATTGACTTAATGGTATACCCCGAAACAACTTTTCAGTTTTACCGAAACTATTCCGGTGTTCTCTCCGGAACGTTTCCGTTGTCTCCAAAACTTTTCCGGTGACTTTCTCTCAGACTCCCTGTCTAGTATTCAGCAGATAGATGACCCTTAAGCATGTGACCCTATAGGTTCAGTGAAGTATAGACTTGACCCGAAACTCTTTCCGATCAATGATCAACATCGGAGCCGTGGACACCCATATTGACCCCTATACCCACACGAATAAATATTCGAGTGAACCTCCAGTTGCCGTGTGCTATTCCTGTTGCTTCGCGATATGTTACAAACGCCCGAGGTGAGATTTATCGGCATCCCCGTGGATCAACACTTGTCCACTATGCCAGTTACCTCGTTACCGGTTTTGTTCTCTTTTCTCGTTTCCGCATTCCGGCATCCCAGTGATCAAATCACAATGTGTCTGGCCAGACGATGATGGATACCATAACACCGAGAGGGCCCGAGAATATCTCTCCATCATCGGAGGAGCAAATCCCAATCTTGAGCTATCTCGTTCCTTGTCATACCTTTCCGTGAACTCGTAAGCTGCCGTAATAGCCACCCAGTTACGGATGGCGTTTAACAAACCCCAAAGTTCACAAAGCAAGTACGAAGGAACTTGATACTCTCATGGTCTAAGGAATTATGCAAACATTAACTATCTCTGTGTTATTAACCATTAACTTGTGACGAATGTATCTCATAGCATAACATCAATTTGGGTCGATTCAACACAAGTGTTCTACTAACATTGTGCCCTCAAAATTGCCGGCATAGGCATGCCCATGATCAGGAAAACAGGATCATCATGCAATACTTGAGCTAGTCTTAGAGGCATGACTAGGAATACTTTTTACCGTTTATTATACCAGACGTGCACACGAGTTTCCCTTCGAGCCTCGTGGATATTGTAGACTCGAGAATCATTGAAGTTATAGCATGCATGGAACATAAACATTCATTACAAACTCGGAGATACAAAATAACTGTTATTACTGCCTCTAGGGCATATCTCCTACAGACTCCCACTTGCACTAGAGTCATAATCCAGTTACATGGCTTCCCTAACACCAATGGCTATCCGGTGCTGCTCATGCTTTGCTCGTGGTAGAGGCTTTGTCATCGGGTCTGACACGTTCAGATCCGTGTGAACTTTGCGTACTTTCACTAAACCCACTTCGACATGATGTCGAATGCGTTTATATTTACGTTCATTATGTCTTGTCTTATGGTGCGAACTTGGCTCCCTTGCCTGAGCCACGGCGCCACTATTATCACAATAGTCTCCACCGGGTCCAGAGCCTAATCTCACGAGGTTTCTGTTGAGTTTTGTGTGCTGAAGTTTTCAAGTTTTGGGTGAGACTACGATGTATAAAGGAATAAGGAGTGGCAAGAGCCTAATCTTTGGGATGCCTAAGGCACCCCAAGGTAATATTCAAGGAAGACTCAAGCGTCGAAGCTTGGGGATGCCCTGGATGGCATCCCCTCTTTCGTCTACAATCTATCGGTAACTCACTTGGAGCTATATTTTTATTCATCACATGATATGTGTTTTACTTGGAGTGTCTTGTGCTATAGTTTGTTTGCTTTTTAGTTTGTCGAAATCATCTTTGCTGAACACACCTTTTTGAGAGGGACACACATTATTCGTGATTTGTTAGAATACTTTATGTGCTTCACTTCTATATTTTGAGCTTGGCAGTTGCTCTAGTGCTTCACTTATATTTTTTTAGAGCACGGCGGTTGTTATATTTTAAAGGAATAGTTACACTCTCATGCTTCACTTATATCTTTTTGAGAGTCTAATGAATAGCAATGGTAATATGCTCGGGTTATGAATTTGGTTCTAATATGATAGGTATTCCAGAGGGATATAATAAAAACTTTCATGTAGACCACTGAATATGATAAGTTTGATTCCTTGCAATAGTTTTGTGATATTAAGATGGTAATATGTGGGAGGTGTTAGTAGATAATTATGGTTTAGTAAGAATAATTGTGTTAAGGTTTGTGATTTCCGAAGCATGCACGTATGGTCTGTCATTATGCTAAGAAGTTGGAGCATGATTTATTATTGATTGTCTACCTTATGAGTGGCGGTCGAGGACGAACGATGGTCTTTTCCTACCAATCTATCCCCCTAGGGGCATGCATAGTAGTACTTTGCTTCAAGGGCTAATAAACTTTCGCAATAAGTATGTGAGTTCGTTATGACTAATGTGAGTCCATGGATTATACACACTCTCACCTTTCCGCAATTTGCTAGCCTCTTCGGTACCGTGCATTGCCCTTTCTCACATCGAGAGTTGGTGCAAGCTTCGCCGGTGCATTCAAACACCGTGATATGATACGCTCTATCACACATAAGCCTCCTTACATCTTCCTCAAAACAGCCACCATACCTACCTATTATGGCATTTCCATAGCCATTCCGAGATATATTGCCATGCAATTTCCACCGTTCCATTTTTATGACACACATCGTCATTGTCACATTGCTTTGCATGATCATATAGCTGACATAGTATTTGTGGCTCAGCCACCGTTCATCATTTTTTATACATGTTACGCTAGTATCATTACACATCCTGGTACACTGCCAGAGGCATTCATATAGAGTCATATTTTGTTCTAGTTTCGAGTTGTAATTTTCTTTTTAGTTGTAAGTAAATAGAAGTATGATGATCATCATTATTAGAGCATTATCCCAGTGAGGAAATAAAAAAAAGAGGCCAAAAAAGAGCCCACGAAAAAAAGAAAAAAAAGGGAAAAAAGAAGAAAAAAAAGAAGAGAAAAAGAAAAAAATAAAATGAGAGAAAAAGAGAGAAGGGGCGGTGTCACTATCCTTTTCCATACTTGTGCTTCAAAGTAGCACCATGTTTTTCATATAGAGAGTCTCCTATTTTGTCACTTTCATATATTAGTGGGAATTTTTCATTATAGAACTTGGCTTGTATATTCCGATGATGGGCTTCCACAAATGCCCGAGGTCTTCATGAGCAAGCAAGTTGGATGCACACTGCTACTTGTAGTCTGCGTTGGTATTTCCACGAAGAGGAGAGGATGATGCAGTACAGTAGAGATAAGTATTTCCCTCAGTTAAGAAACAAGGTTATCAATCCAGTAGGAGAACCAAGCAAAATTCCATTAAGTGCAGCTGCACACACAAGAGCAAACACTTGCACCCAACGCAAATAAGAGGGTTGTCAATCCCCTTAGCGGTTACTTGCAAGGATTAAATCTTATAGAGGTAAATAGCTAAACTAAAATACTAATTAAAATAAAAGTGAATAAATTGCAGCAAGGTATTTTTAGGTTTTTAATATGATAAAGATAGACCCGGCGGCCATAGTTTTCACTGGAGGCTTCTCTCTCAAGCACAGAAACATACGATGGGCAAACAAATTACTGTTGGGCAATTGACAGAATAGCAAATAATTATGACGGATTCATGGCAATGATCATGTATATAGGCATCACGTCCGAGACAAGTAGACCGACTCCTGCCAACATCTACTACTATTACTCCACCCATCGACCGCTATCCAGCATGCATCTAGGGTATTAAGTATGAAACAGAGTAACGCCTTAAGCAAGATGACATGATGTAGAGAAGCAAATTCAAGCAATATGAATAAACCCAATCTTTTTATCCTTAATGGCAACAATACAAATATGTGTCATGTCCCTTTCTGTCACTGGGATTGAGCACCGCAAGATTGAACCCATCACAAAGCACCTCTCCCATTGCAAGATAAATCAATCTAGTAGGCCAAACTAAACCGATAGATCGGAGAGAAATACAAAGCTATAGAAATCATGCATAAAAGAGTTCAGAGAAGACTCAAATATTTCTCATGAATAATCTGATCATAAACTCACAATTCATCGGATCCCAACAAACACACCGCAAAAGAAGATTACATCGGATAGAACTCCAAGAACATCAAGGAGAACATTGTATTGAAGATCAAAGAGAGAGAAGAAGCCATCTAGCTACTAGCTATGGACCTGTAGGTCTGTGCTAAACTACTCACACATCATCGGAAGGGCAGCAAGGTTGATGTAGAAGCCCTCCGTGATCGATTCCCCCTCCGGTAGAGTACCGAAAAAGGCCTCCAAATGGGATCGCGGAAGAACAGAGGCTTGCGGCGGGGTAAAGGTTATTTCTTCTGGCTCCCTGGGGGTTTCCCAATATTTGTTAATTTATAGAAGTGGAATTAGGTCAAACGGAGTCACGTGGGCCCCACAAGGCAACACGGCGCCCCCCCGGGGCGCGCCGTGTTGCCTTGTGAAGCCTCCCCCCCGGGGCACGCCCTATAATTTTTGATTGTTCCATGCTATTATAGTATCAATCTTGGATGTTTATTATGCAATTATATGCCATTATATATCATTCTTTGGGACTAACCTATTAACCCAGTGCCCAGTGCCAGTTGCTGTTTTTTTTGCTTGTTTTTGCCTTTTCAAAAAATCATTATCAAACGGAGTCCAAACGAAGAAAAAACTTTGGATTAATTTTTTCTAGACCAGAAGGGACCCTCGAAGCTTCGATAGAAGACCAGACGAGCCACGAGGGAGCGACAAGCTCGGGAGGCGCGCCTTGGTGGGAAGGGCGCACCCCCCAGGCTTGTGGGCCCCTCGTGGCACATCTTGACCTAATTCCAGCGCTATAAAGTCCCAAATATTCCCAATATACCAGAGAGACAGAAGAGAAAACCTTTCTGCCGCCACAAGCCTCTGTTCTTCCGCGATCCCATCTGGAGGCCTTTTCCGGTACTCTGCCGGAGGGGGAATCGATCACGGAGGGCTTCTTCATCAACCTTGCTGCCCTTTCGATGATGTGTGAGTAGTTTACCACAGACCTACGGGTCCATAGCTAGTAGCTAGATGACTTCTTCTCTCTCTTTGATCTTCAATACCATGTTCTCCTCGATGTTCTTGGAGTTCTATCCGATGTAATCTTCTTTTGCGGTGTGTTTGTTGGGATCCGATGAATTGTGAGTTTATGATCAGATTATTCATGAGAAATATTTGAGTCTTCTCTGAACTCTTTTATGCATGATTGTTATAGCTTTGTATTTCTCTCCGATCTATCTATTTGGTTTGGCCAACTAGATTGGTTTATCTTGCAATGGGAGAGGTGCTTTGTGATGGGTTCAATCTTGCGGTGCTCAATCCCAGTGACAGAAAGGGACATGACACGTATTTGTATTATTGCCATTAAGGATAAAAATAAGGGGTTTAATCATATTGCTTGAGTTTACTTTGTCTACATCATGTCATCTTGCTTAAGGCGTTACTCTGTTTTTATTAACTTAATACCCTAGATGCATGCTGGATAGCGGTCGATGGGTAGAGTAATAGTAGTAGATGCAGGCAGGAGTCGGTCTACTTGTCTCGGACATTATGCCTATATACATGATCATTGCCATGAATCCGTCATAATTATTTGCTTTTCTATCAATTTCCAAACAGTAATTTGTTTACCCACCGTATGTTCTGCGCTCGAGAGAGAAGCCTCTAGTGAAAACTATGGCCACCGGGTCTACTTTTATCATATATTAAAATCCAAAAATACCTTGCTGTAATTTATTTACTTTTATTTTATTTAGTATTTTACTTTATCTATCTATCACTATCAAAAGTAATCCTTGCAAATAACCGCTAAGAGGATTGACAACCCTCTTATTTGCGTTGGGTGCAAGTGTTTGCTTTTGTGTGTGCAGGTGCTGCTAAAGGGGTTTTGCGTGATTCTCCTACTGGATTGATAACCTTGGTTCTTAACTGAGAGAAATACTTATCTCTACTATACTGCATCATTCTCTCCTCTTCGGGGAAATACCAACGCAGTCTACAAGTAGCAGTCATGCACCCTTGGTGAATGGTTAATTCTTGTTGAATCTCGATCGTAGTGATACACATGTTCATAATATTGATGCCAAAAGATGCAAAGTTAATGATGATTGTACCACATACTTGTGGCACTGCTGCTTAGGTCATATTGGTGTAAAGCGCATGAAGAAACTCCATGCTGATGTACTTTTGGAATCTCTTGATTATGAATCATTTGATACATGTGAACCATGCCTCATGGGCAAGATGACTAAGACCCCGTTTTCCGGAACAATGGAGCAGGCAAGTGACTTGTTGGAAATAATACATACCGATGTATGCGGTCCGATGAGTGTTGAAGCACGCAGTGGATATCGTTATTTTCTTACCTTCACAGATGATTTGAGTAGATATGGGTATATTTACTTAATGAAACACAAGTCTGAAACATTTGAAAAGTTCAAGGAGTTTCAGAGTGAAGTAGAGAATCATCGTAATAAGAAAATTAAATTTCTACCATCTGATCATGGAGGTGAATATTTGAGTTACGAGTTTGGTATGCATTTAAGACAATGTGGAATTGTTTCACAGCTCACGCCACCCGGAACACCACAGCATAATGGTGTGTCCGAACGTTGTAATCGTACTCTATTGGATATGGTGCGTTCTAGGATGTCTCTTACCGATTTGCCACTATCGTTTTGCGGTTATGCATTAGAGACAGCCGCATTCACTTTAAACAGGGCATAGTCTATATCCGTTGAGACGACACCGTATGAATTATGGTTTGGCAAGAAACCTAAGCTGTCGTTTCTTAAAGTTTGGGGATGCGACGCTTATGTCAAGAGGCTTCAGCCTGATAAGCTCGAACCCAAAGCGGAGAAGTGCGTTTTCATAGGATACCCTAAAGAGACCATTGGGTATACCTTCTACCACAGATCCAAGGGCAAAATCTTTGTTGCTAAGAATGGGTCCTTTCTAGAGAAGGAGTTTCTCTCGAAAGAAGTGAGTGGGAGGAAAGTAGAACTTGATGAGGTAATTGTACCTTTTCTCGAATTGGAAGGTAGCGCATCACAGAAAGAAGTTCCCATGATGTCTACACCAGCCGGGGAGGAAGCTAATGATGATGATCATGAAACTTCGGATCAAGTTACTACTGAACTTCGTAGGTCGACCAGGGTACGTTCCGCACCAGAGTGGTACGGTAATCCCGTCCTGGAAGTCATGTTGTTAGACAACAACGAACCTACGAACTATGAAGAAGCGATGATGAGCCCGAATTCAGACAAATGGCTTGAGGCCATGAATTCCAAGATAGGATCCATGTATGAGAACAAAGTATGGACTTTGGTGGACTTGCCCGGTGACCGGCAGGCCATTGAGAATAAATGGATCTTTAAGAAGAAGACAGACGCTGATGGTAATATCACTGTCTATAAAGCTCGACTTGTCGCAAAGGGTTTCTGACAAGTTCAAGGGGTTGACTACGATGAGACTTTCTCACCCGTAGCGATGCTTAAGTCTGTTAGAATTATGTTAGCAATTGCCGCATTTTATGATTATGAAATCTGGCAGATGGACGTCAAAACAGCGTTCCTTAACAGGTTCCTCAAGGAAGAGTTGTATATGATGCAACCGGAGGGTTTTTTCGATCCTAAGGATGCTAACAAGGTATGCAAGCTCTAGCGATCCATCTATGGACTGGTGCAAGCATCTCGGAGTTGGAATATACGCTTTAATGAGGTAATCAAAGCTTTTGGTTTTATACAAACTTACGGAGAAGCTTGTATTTACAAGAAAGTGAGTGGGAGCTCTGTAGCATTTCTAATATTATACGTGGATGACATATTGTTGATTGGAAATGATATAGAATTTATGGAAAACATAAAAGGTTATTTGAACAAGAGTTTTTCAATGAAAGACCTAGGTGAATCTTCTTACATATTAGGCATTAAAATCTATAGAGATAGATCAAGACGCCTAATAGGACTTTCACAAAGCACATACCTTGACAAGATTTTGAAGAAGTTCAAAATGGACCAGTCAAAGAAAGGGTTCTTGCCTATGTTGCAAGGTGTGAAGTTCAGTAAGACTCAAAGCCCGACCACGGCAGAAGAAAGAGAAAGTATGAAAGTCATCCCCTATCCCTCAGCCATAGGCTCTATAATGTATGCCATGCTGTGTACCAGACCTGATGTGTGCCTTGCCATAAGTCTGGCTGGGAGGTACCAAAGTGATCCAGGTGTAGATCACTGGACAGCGGTCAAGAATATCCTTAAGTACCTGAAGAGAACTAAGGACATGTTTCTCGTTTATGGAGGTGACGAAGAGCTCGTCGTAAAGGGTTACGTCGATGCTAGCTTCGACACAGATCCGGATGACTCTAAGTGTCAAACCGGATATGTATTTATATTGAATGGTGGAGCAGTCAGTTGGTGCAGTTCCAAGCAAAGCGTCGTAGCGGGATCTACATGTGAAGCGGAATATATAGCTGCTTCGGAAGCAGCGTAAGAAGGAGTTTGGATGAAGGAGTTCATATCCGATCTAGGAGTAATACCTAGTGCATTGGATCCAATGACTATCTTTTGTGACAACACTGGAGCAATTGCCATTGCCAAGGAGCCCAGGTTTCATAAGAAGACCAAGCACATCAAGCGCCGCTTCAACTCCATTCGTAATTACATTAAGGATGGAGACATAGAACTTTGCAAAGTACATACAGATCTGAATGTGGCAGATCCGTTGATTAAACCTCTTCCGCGAGCAAAACATGATCAGCACCAAGACTCCATGGGTGTTAGATTCATTACAATGTAAACTAGATTATTGACTCTAGTGCAAGTGGGAGACTGTTGGAAATATGCCCTAGAGGCAATAATAAATTGGTTATTATCATATTTCCTTGTTCATGATAAATGTTTATTATTCATGCTCGAATTGTATTGACCAGAAACTTAAATACATGTGTGGATACATAAACAACACCGTGTCCCTAGTGAGCCTCTATTAGACTAGCTCATTGATCAAAGATGGTTAAGGTTTCCTAACCATAGACATGAGTTGTCATTTGATAACGGGATCACATCATTAGGAGAATGATGTGATGGACAAGACCCAACCGTAAGCTTAGCATTTGATCATATCACTTAAGTTTATTGCTACAGCTTTCTTCATGTCAAGTATCTATTCCTAAGACCATGAGATCATGCAACTCCCGCATACCGGAGGAATACCTTGTGTGCTATCAAACATCACTTTGTAACTGGGTGATCATAAAGATGCTCTACAGGTATCTCCGAAGGTGTCTGTTGGGATGGCATGGATCGAGACTGGGATTTGTCACTCCGTATGACGGAGAGATATCTCTGGGCCCTCTCGGTAATACAACATCGTAAAGATCTTGCAAGCAATGTGGCTAATGAGTTAATCATGGGATATTGTATTACAGAACGAGTAAAGAGACTTGCCAGTAACAAGATTGAACTATGGAGATACCGACGATCGAATCTCGGGCAAGTAACATATCGCTGGACAAAGGGAATTGCATATGGGATTAACTGAATCCTCGACATCATGGTTCAACTGATAAAAGATCTTCATGGAATATGTAGGAACCAATATGGGCATCCAGGTTTCGCTATTGGTTATTCACCAGAGAGGTGTCTCGGTCATGTCTACATAGTTCTCGAACCCGCAGGGTCGCACGCTTAACGTTCGTTGACGCTAGAGTAGTATTGGGATATGTATGTTGGTAACCGAATGTTGTTCGGAGTCTCGGATGAGATCCCGAACGTCACGAGGAGTTCCAGAATGGTTCGGAGGTAATGATTGATATATAGGAAGTCATATTCGGGGTACCGGAAAAGTTCGGGGGTATGCCGGCAGTGTACCGGGGGCCACCGAAGGGTTCCGGGGGACCACTAGTGGGTCCCACCACCCCCAGGGGCCACCATGGGCTGAGGGGTGATGCCCTGGCCTAGATGAGCCAGGCGCACCAGCCCCCAGAGTCCATGTGGCTTGGGGGGGAAAGAGTCCCTGAAGTGGAAGGGAGAAATCCCATCTATCGTACGGGAGAGGGACTCCTCCCTCCTTGGCCGCACCCCTCCTTGGAGGAGGGGCTAGGGCTGCGCCCCTCCCTGCCCTTACCCCTATATATAGTGGAGGGAGAGGAGGGGAGCCGCACCCTAAACCCTGGCGCAGCCCTCCCCCTTCCTAGCACCATATCTCCTCCCGGTACGGCTCGGCGAACCCCTGCCGGAGCACCACCACTACCATCTCCACCACGCTGTCGTGTTGGTTGAGATCCCATCTACTTCTCCCCCTTCTCTTGCTGGATCATGGAGGAGGAGACGTCACCGAACCGCACGTGTGCTAAACTCGGAGGTGCCGTCTGTTCGATGCTAGATCGGTTGGATCATGATCGGATCACGAAGAGTACGACTACATCAACCGCGTTATTAACGCTTCTGCTTGCAGTCTACAAGGCTATGTAGACACACTCCCCTCTCATTGCTATGCATCTCCTAGATTAGATCTTGGGTGTTCATAGGAAATTTTTTGATTTTCATGCAACGTTCCCCATCAGATATCATTGGAGATGTTGTCATTTTATTACCATTTGCTATTTTCGGTGAATGTTAACCCTGTTGTAGTTAACATGCCTTTCCATGTACTTACGTGGGGCCACAATGGGCGATGTTGTTTTTTACTGTCAAGGTTAGTACCATCCCAATGTCTTATAGTATTTTACATCATTTGTGCAATTGCAGTTTAGCTTCTAATATTTACTTGTTGCTTGTACACATGTCAGCGGCACTGATCCACACTTCGACCCGAAGGAACACCTCGCCTCCGACGCCGCCGACTTGGGGCGGGCATTGGCCAAGGTGAAGTGCCCCAGCAACTACCCCTCGGGAGTTACCAAGTAGGAACTGTCCAGTTCAATTGTACCAATAGGAGTTGCAATGGCTATGTTCTATACGGTTGACGTATTAAGCCTGTTGTAGTAAACACGCCTAACCCGTCTTAGCTACTTTCCCTACCTTTTTCTAGACAACTGGGCCATTCTCTGCTCTAGCAGCACTTGCTTTGCGATGTTTAACTCTGTCAATTTTAATTTCATAAGTACCAGTTTCAATGGCTATATTAGGTTGTATGTAGTTAACACGTGCCTTGTTTATTTCAGTAATGCACACTGTGATGTTCAAGTATGAACTGTCCAGTTCAATTTCACCAATACCAGTTACAAACTTACAATGCCTGACTTAGGTTGTTGTTAAGTATGTTGTAGTAAATAGTTCTATCCATTTTTTACTCTGCCCCTTTGCCAGCGTACTACTATTCGCAATGAAGATATCATTGGAGATGATGTCGTTTTTATTACCATTTGCTTTTTTGGTGGATGTTAACCCTGTTGTAGTTAACATGCCTTTCCATGTACTTACGCAGGGCCGCAATGGGCGATGTTGTTGTTTTCCGTCGAGGTTAGTTGCATCCCAGGTCTTATAGTATTTTACATCATTTGTGCAATTGTAGTTTGATGTCTACTACGCAACTTTATTCTTGTAGACTCGCGTTGGGCCTCCAAGCGCAGAGTTTTGTAGGACAGCAGCAATTTTCCCTCAAGTGGATGTGTCGTGGGTACGACTCTATGGGGCCATCCAGCCCCTTTGTGGTTCGGCAGGGGAGATCGACGTGCACAAAGAGTAGAATCAGAGGAAGGCGCAAGGGATTTACCCAGGTTCGGGCCGCTGAGAAGCGTAAAACCCTACTCCTTCTTTTGGTGTATTGGTTGTATGAGAGCACAAGTACAAGGAGCGCTCCTCCCGGCAAGGTGCGGGAAGAATGGCTACGCGAGATGTGCAAGTGTCTGAAAAAGGGTCCGAATCCCCTCTAACTGTTGCCCTGGCCCTCCTTTTATAGCTCAAGGGGTTAACACAGTGGCAAAACAGTAATTACATATCAATTAGATAGCAAACAGTGCTATCATACCTAACTGTGCCAGATTAGGACAAAGGTATTAAATGCATCATTAGGTGTCATGTGGAGAGGCAGCCCCGGCAAGGTTCCTGCACCGCTTGCCTAGCTACCTTGTATTATTCTAACACGCCTCCCGGACGGGTGTCATCAAAGACAAATCCTCTCCCCGCATACTGACACGTGCCTAACAAAACTTCACCAACTAGCCTGCGCGGTCGACACCTCACTGATTAGCGACTAGCTGCCCAGTGAAGTGGAACGCGGACGAGCTAGCGAGAGCTTGCCGGCACGGAGCTTGCCGGGTCTTCACCTTGCCGGCTCAGCCTTGCCAGCAAGAAATGTCTTCATCTTCGGTACTAGTTGAGTGCTTGTTGGTGCTTCGTTTTGAGCTTCTCCCCAGTAGCCTCTGGAGTTGAGCTTTGAATCTTGGTCTTGGCAGTTCCCGGCAAGCCTCGGCCGGCAAGGAGGCCGCCACCGTCTGTGCATAAGTCAGGGTATAAAAGTACCCATGTTTTATACACCGACAGGAGCCCCCGGGCCTGGGCCATACGCGCGTCCGAACCGTCATTGGGCTAGGCCCAAACAATGCACAGACACGCGGCGGGAAAACTGCCGCTGTAATTTTTCGTCATGATGGTTATCTTCTCTTGAGATCTTCTTTGCTTCTTCATTAATCTGGCCTTGAGCGTGCTCTCGGTCATTTTTCGGCAACCCTTGCCATTGAACAGACTTGAATAGGTGCATGGCAACATGTGGCAAGTAATAACTGCCATTCATGCCATGATTCCTCCTTCTTCTGCGCCCCACCCCCCCATTACGCGCGTTTGCATGCATGCAAGGCAGCAGATTGGTGGAGAAGGGCGGCCGTTGGAGTGATGCGCCGGGCCAGGAACGTAGGGTGCGGGATTGGCGAACGTGGGCGGTTGCTGGAGTAATGCACCCGTCCAGAAGCACAGGGCGCGGGATTGGCGATCGTGGGCGGCCACCCGAAGATGGTGAAGAGCCAGCTCCCCGCACTCCCCCTATAAAGAGGGGGCCGCGAGGTGATCCATCTCCTTCTGCCTCAATCTTCAACAACCGTCACCTCTTTCTCTTATCTTCTTCTTCCGCATCTGACGACGGCATGGCGAGGGGAAGAGGACGCAGTCGTGCTTCTGCTGCCGCGGCAAGAGCTTCTCCTCGGCTCCATGCGCAAGCTTCGGCCGCGGCTGCGGAGGCTAGCTCCAGCGCTCAAGGGAGGGCCACGGCCCGTGGTCGTGGAAGACGCGGTGCTCGTGGTCGAGGCGGCCATGACGGAGCGCTTGTTGCTTCAACTTCGGCTCTTCCTCCCCCGCGGAGGGTCATACGGAGGGCACCGCGCAGGAGTTCATCGTGGAACTGCATGAGCGGCCGCGGAGCTGGCTGTGGCTTCCCCGTCCTTTCGCTAGGGAGATGGAAGGCCACCACCTGCGCGGCTTGTGGCTGCGCGTGGACGGTTGCGGCAACGGCCCGGTCTGGGTGACCGTTGAGACCTCCAACAATGGTCTCATGTACCTCACGCGTGGGTGGAAGTCCTTCGTTCGTGCCCGTTGCCTAGGGCAAGGGCACCTTCTTCTCTTCAGGCTGGACGGACCAGACACGCTTGTCGTGAAGTTCTTCGGGGCTTCGGGCGCTCGTCTGGAGTGCTGCGCGGAAAGTTCGAGCGACAGCGACACCGCTTCCTCCAGCGACGCTGAGGATGACGATGATGACGGCGATGACGACGGCGTTCCCGGCGTGAAGATCGAGGACGACGACGAAGAGTCTGGCTGATCGCCGGCAGCACCATCATCTGGCCTTCCGGGAACAAGCCAGGCTTTGCCTGGGCGCCCCTTTTGCCCTCCTTGCACTCATGTAAACCCTGGGAAAGGGCCAACAAAATGTAATCAAGTACCTTTTTAATGGATATCTATTGTTGTCGGGTTTAGACGGATGCATGCCGTTCCCCCTGTTTTATTCTGCCTCTGTATGATTGCGTTCCCAACGCTTGTTCGGAAACTTGCCGGTGCGCACACCCGCCGCGAGCGCTTCGAGGAGCGGGTCCTTAGCAGCCTGCTAGAAGTGCCACTGCCGGCAAGGTAACTTGCCGGGCCAGAACGCAGCTGCTGAGCTTGCCGAGCGGACTCGAGGCAAACTAGAGTGCGGACTGATCGCGACAAGGTTCCTTTGCGTGCAGGTTTCTCATCCAAAGCACATAATCGTTCAAGGGAAATCACAAATGTAACAAGGAATTTTTTTTCAAAGTTTTTCAACTTAGCTTTTCCTTGCGCCGTTTCTCTCGTTGCATGAAATGATCACTTGAACGTCATTAAACTGGTACCCCATCTCCACTCCCCCCGGGAAACTTGTACGCGAGGGATCCTTCTGTCCTTTTAAGAAAAAGAAAGAAGAGAAAAGAGTGATTTGGGAACCTTGACGGTCCATCAGCCATTTCATACAAACCGAAGTGTAAATCACAACATCACATGTATCCATATATAAATGAATATGTACGAAGAGTTGCGAAACACTTAGCTTTATTATGCACAGGATCTGTGCCTGGCTTTGTACAAAGGGTTACAAGTCTTGCCGACAAAGCTTGTACAAAAGGGGTTGCCGGGAGGCCCGGCAACTGCGCCTTACGGGTAGAACTTGCGAAGATGCTCAATATTCCATGAGTTCTGCACTGGGGTGCCATCTTCGGTCTCCAGACGGACTGCGCCAGGTCTGGAGACTCGCACTACCCGATAAGGGCCTTCCCACTTCGGCGTCAGCTTGTTTGATCTCTTGGCGGACTGAACGCGCTGAAGAACAAGGTCGCCTTCCTCAAGGCTTCGGGCGTGCACTTTGCGGCTATGATAGCGACGCAAGGCTTGCTGGTAGCGTGCAGCTCGCACAGCCGCCCGAAGACGATCTTCCTCAAGGAGCGTTGTGTCGTCTTGCCGCAGCTGCTCTTGCTCAGCTTCATTGTAAGCGAGCACTCGAGGTGACCCATATATGAATTCCGTGGGGAGCACCGCCTCTGCGCCATAGATTAGGGAGAAGGGTGTTTGGCCGGTATCTCGATTTGGTGTCGTCCTGAGTAACCAAAGAACTGTCGGCAACTCATCAATCCAGCGCCTTCCACATTTGTGCAGCCTGTCAAAGGTTCTTGTCTTGAGGCCACGCAGCACTTCAGCATTCATCCTTTCCGCTTGGCCATTGCTTCTCGGGTGAGCAACAGATGCAAAACAGATTTTGCTGCCAAGGTCTTGGATATATTGCATGAAGGTGCGGCTCGTGAATTGTGTGCCATTGTCGGTGATGATTCTGTTAGGAACCCCGAAACGGCAAACTAATCCTTTGAAGAACTTGACGGCTGATTGCGCTGTCACCTTCCTCACTGGTTCCACCTCAGGCCACTTTGTGAACTTGTCGATGGCAATGTACAAGAACTCAAAGCCCCCGGCAGCACGGGGAAAGGGGCCCAAGATATCGAGCCCCCAGACCGAAAAGGGCCAGGAGAGAGGGATTGTTTGGAGAGCTTGAGCTGGCTGATGTATGTTCTTCGAATGGAACTGGCATGTTTCACACTTGGTTACTAGCTCAGTTGCATCCTGGAGGGCAGTGGGCCAATAGAAGCCTTGCCGGAATGCTTTGCTGGCAAGTGCCCTTGATCCTATGTGAGAGCCACATATGCCTCCGTGTATCTCCGCCAACAGCTTTAGTCCGTCTTCCCGGCAAATGCACTTCAATTTCACACCATTTGGTCACTTTCTGTATAGAATGTTATCCACAAACTGATACATACTTGACCGACGGGCTACTTTCTCAGATTCTTCTTGCATATAGGGAAGTTCTCCTGTTTGAAGGAAATGGACTATCTACTGTGCCCATGCCGGAGCCTGCGGCTCGACGACAAGGACTAAAGGCATCTCTTCGGCGGCGGGAGCGCTTGCTTCTGCGGCAAGAACCTGAGGTTCTGCGCTAAGCGGCTGCTCACCGGCAACCGTGTCATTGTTCCCGGCAACATCCTTGCCGGCCGCTTCCGGAAGTCCTGCCGGAAAGTACTTGCCGGTATTCAACTTCCTTCTCTTACCGGCCTGCGTTGATGGAGTGACAGTTGGTTGATTCAAATGGAGCACAAAAGTTCCTGGTTCCACAGGTAGCTTTTGGGCGGCACATTTTGACAGGTGATCAGCAATGCTGTTTTCCACACGAGGGATGTGCTCTGTTTGCAACCCGTCAAAGTGTTCTTCCAATTTCCTCACTTCTTCCACATACACTTCCATCAACGGGCTCTGGTAATCTTTGTTCACTTGCTTCACAACAAGCTGCGAGTCACCGCAGATGATCAAATTTTTGATCCCAAGGTCCACTGCGATCCTAAGGCCGGCAAGGAGTCCTTCGTACTCAGCAGTGTTGTTTGTATCTTGCTCCCTGGGAAAGTGCATTTGAACCACATACTTGAGGTGTTCCCCGGTGGGTGTGACAAGCAGCACTCTGGCACCGGCGCCTTGCAGCGAGAAGGCACCGTCAAACTACATGATCCATTCTTTGGCTGTCTCTTTGCCGGGGAGGGCTGTTTCTTGAACTTCCTCGTCTTGCGTTGGCGTCCAATCTGCAATGAACTCCGCCAAGGCTCTGCTCTGAATGGTTGAAGTACTTTCAAACTTAAGTGCAAAGCTTGACAATTCCAACGCCCACTCTACTATCCTGACGGTCGCTTCTGGATTTCTCAGAATGCGTTGCAACGGAAAGTGAGTGACGACGGTGATCTCGTGTGCTTGGAAGTAGTGACGCAGCTTTCTCGAGGCCATAAGAAGGCCGAAAAGCAATTTCTGCACCCCAGAGTATCTTGACCTAGCCCCCTGTAGAAGGGAACTAACAAAATAGACGGGCCACTGCACCACTTTTTTCTTCGGCATCACTTGCTGGTTAGATTCACTTGCTTGCGCTGTTTTTTCTTGTCGCTAGATGGGCTTGCCGCGGTTGCTTCCTCGTCATCGACTTCCCTCTGCACCACTAATGCAGCACTAGCCACTTGATTTGTTGCCGCTACGTATAGCAACAATGGCTCTTGCGGTCTAGGCGCAACCAGTGTTGGCACGGAGGAGAGGTATCCTTTCAAGTCCTGTAGCACGGCCTCCGCTTCTGGAGTCCATTTCATCGGACCCGCCTTTTTAAAAATCTTGAAAAATGGCAGGGCGTGCTCAGCGGATCTTGAAATGAACCTACTTAAGGCAGCTACACAGCCGGCAAGATGCCGCACATCTTTGACGCTTTTTGGTGCTTGAATCTGCTCAATTGATTTGATCTTGTCGGGATTCGCTTCAATTCCCCGTTGAGATACAAAGAACCCGAGAAGCTTGCCGGATGGAACGCCCAACACACACTTCTCGGGGTTGAGATTTAGATTGATTTTGCGCAAGTTTGCAAATGTCTCTTCTAAATCTTGAATGAGGGTAGATTTGTCCTTGGTCTTGACCACTATATCATCCATGTATGCTTCCACATTCCTGTGCAGCTGGGGCTCAAAACCAATCTGGACTGCCCTTGCAAACGTTGAACTGGCACTGTTTAATCTGAAAGGCATACGCACGAAGCAGTACGTGCCACATGGAGTAATGAATGCGGTTTTCTCCTCATCGTCCTTGGCCATGAATATCTGATGGTACCCAGAATATGCATCAAGGAAGGAGAGTAAATGTAAGTGCATCTAGTGCCACCCCTTGTTGGTTTTGGAGTATTAAAGACAAACTTGGTTGTGGTACAGGACCAGCATTTCTGAGGAGGTAGTGCAACAAGATGCCTCTGCTTCTCAAGAGGATCTTCAAGAAGATGTTCCACCCACCACCAAAACTCAGACTGAAGACACGCAAGCTGATCCTGTAGACTGTATCTGGTGAAGCCCAACCGGAGCTGGAAGCCCAACAGTCTGAAGTTATACCGGCTGCAACAGCTGAAGACGTTCAAGCGCAGCCTCCTGTGTCTAACACTGCTGCTGCTGATACAAATGTGGCCCCTGAATCTGCAGCCCAAGCCACAGAGGGAAATCTGAATACCACTACTGAAGCTCCTGCCACCTCTGAAGCCATTGTGCTCTCTGACGCCACTGCTGTCATGTCATACAATAGGGCTGGAGAACTTGTGCCTGTCAACTGGCCTCGTCTTGCATCACCAGAAAGACCTGGCCCAATATATGAATTCCATGTTGACAACCGACCTCTTATTCAGAAGCCAATGCCGAGGCTGCCAAGGCTTCGAGGAGCTGCTTCCACTGACTGCCCCTTCAGTGTCATTAGCTTCAGGAATGATAATACCTTCTTTGATCGCTCCAAGAACCCATACACCAAGCCAAGGATATCTTCTGACAGGTTCTGGAGCTATCAACAACGAAGCTATTACATGAGTGTCCTCTACAATCAAGACCGGATTCATCCTCACAAGCGCCTCAACTTTGAAGCAATGACTGATCTGCCATGTCTGGATGAAGCCATTGATTGTCTTCGTGATGTAGGTCTACTTCCTTTTGTGACAGACAAAGAGCACTGGAACGAAGAGCTGTTGCTGCAATTCTATGCCACCCTCCACATCTCTGGATACAATAAGGATATCAAGACTTGGACCCTTCACTGGATGACAGGTGATGTTCACCATGAAGCCTCTGCTCAAGATCTTCTCGAGCTCACGAACCTGCCTGCTCCTGGTGATATCTATGAACCTGGCTGTGAAGCCTATCACAGAGCTGTGGAGAGTATCTTTCAGAAGCCAGAGCCAAACATGACTCAGATGCTCACCATGATGAAACCATTGCCTGTTGAAGCTGATTGTCCCAAGGAGTTTCTTGTCAATGACCTCCAGTACTTACCTCGCACTATCTATCATATCCGAAGGCATACACTATGGCCTGTCAAAGGGCACTCCACGTCGAGCAAGGTTGAAGGTGCCATGAAGACAATGCTTTACAACATCATCTATGGCATCAAATTCAACACCAACAACTTCTTCATCAGACAGTTAGCTGCATCTGGCATGAACCTATTTGGCCTCAAGATTTATGCTCCCTGGATAATGCGCCTCATCAAGATTCGCTCTTCTGTGCAATACCAACCATCAAGCCGAAACCATCACATTTTTCTGCCTGAGATTGCACCTGTTGAAGACATCTATCCAACTGCTGCTAAGACTCCAGTGGTCGAAGTTACTGGCTCTCAGAGCGGTGCTGCACATGTAGAAGCCACTCATATCCCCAATGCTACTTCAGCTTGCCATCTCATTGGTCAGTTTCGCCAACCACGTGAAGCCAATACTGAAGCCACCACCAGCACTGTGCCTCCAAGACCTCAAAAGCGTGCGTGAGTCTTATCCGACAGAGAGCTTCTTGTTTCTTTTCATCAGAAGCAAGACAAGCATCATGACTGGCTCAAGAGGCAAATGAGGAGCCTCATGACTGATCTAAACAGAGTGCGCAATCTTTCCACCAAGAATGCGTTTGTTGCACATGAAGCCAGCCGCCGGGCTTGGAAGAGTCTCACACTACTCTGCTCTGAAGATGACCTTGCTGCCGATGGCTTCAAGGAAGGCTTCAAGTTCGACTCCAAGGCTCCTGCTACAGCGAAGTGGCGTGCTACACCATCTCTTGAAGACTCAGACTATTCTTCTTCAGCGCCCACGGTCGTCGCACGGGTGGTTGATGAGGAATATGATGCTACTTCTCCGCCAATGGCTTCACTGCATCAAGACGCTGCATCAGGCCCCTCTGCACCGCCCAACTCCACCATCGACCCAGCTGCCCCAACATCTTCATCACCTCCTAGGGACGTGTAGACACCCTATGTCTTCACACCTTTTTGGTCACTTGTTGACAAAAGGGGGAGAGGCATATGGGTTGATAGTCTTCAAGCGGGCAAATTGGGCTGGGCTTGATATATTTTTGATAAGTTTACAACTCTCGTTCTTGAACATTTGGTTTTGGGTTGTAAAACTTAAGTCCTAATGGACGTCTGCTACATTTGCGCTGTTTTTGCTACTGTTTGTGCGCTACATAACCTTGATATTATGCGCATGAAGTCATTTTGCAGATGCCCATATTTCATTGTGCATGTCATTATCTTCAATATATTTTGTATGCACATGTTGTGACTTCATGAATAGAGGGAGATCTCCACAAAGTCAAACCTGCCATGTGCATTTGCATTGAAAATGCAAACTACTTATATGCACATCTTCACGGGGAGCCCCTCCTACTTCATGAAGCCAAACCATCTGTACCTTAACTTCACCTATTTTTATCCCCGTTGAAAACTTCAACCAGTTTGTCATCAATCAACAAAAAGGGGGAGATTGTAAGTGCATCTAGTGCCACCCCTTGTTGGTTTTGGAGTATTGAAGACAAACTTGGTTGTGGGACTAATGTGTTTGTCAGATTCACAGGAGAACACAGGTAGAAATCCCTATTGAATCGGTTTACCCATCGGAGATGACCCCTAAAAATGTATGAAGATATTGAAGACAATGGTGGTTCACGAAGACATTCGTGCTGAAGATAATGGTTCATGAAGACATTCATCGAAGACAATGAAGCTTGAAGACATAGTCTTTTGGTAGTTTCATTTTCTTACTTCTTGAGTCATAGGAACCACCGAACTGTCAAGTGGGGTCGAGGTAAACGAAGTCAGAAACTGATGTGATGCTCAACCTAGAATCCTATGTCTTCAAGCGAAGACAAATGAGATAAAATCTCTTCCAGAGTTGGTTGAGTCAGCTTTACTTGTAGCCCAAGTAAAGTTGCCGCATGGGTTTAAATTCCGACCGTTGGACACGTGTCAGTTCCTGAATGACCAAGGGTCATTTCGGACATATCACGTCGGGTTGCCCCCTGGCTATAAATAGCCACCCCCTCCACCATAAGTTGGTGGCTGCTCTGAGTTAGTGCACGGCTTTTGTCGTTTAAGAGCAACCCACCTCGAAGCCTTTGAGAGAGAAACCTTGCGAGGTCAAAACCCAAAACACCCAGAGCCCAAAGTGATTGAGCATCACTGAAGACATTCTGTTCTAAGTGAACTAAAGACTTATTACACTTGAAGACTGTGATCTTCCAGTCAGTTAGGCGTCGCGTTCTGAGCATCCAAGAGTCATTGTGGATTGCCGGTGAATGAAGTCTGTGAAGGTTTGGAAGTCTACCTTGAAGACTTACCAGAGTGATTGGGCGAGGTCTAAGTGACCTTAGCTCATGGGAAATAAGGTGAAGACGCGGTCTTCTGAGTTGAATCTCAGCCTCCCTAACCAGACGTACAACTGTCACAGCAGTTGGAACTGGTCAAACAAATCATTGTCTTCCCCGAGCTCCTGGTTCTATCCTTACTCTTCCTTACTTACTGTTTTGAACTGTGAAGCCTTTGCATGCCTGCTTGTGTTTGAAGATATTCCCTGAAGCCATTCATCTGTTACTCATTTATCTTCATGCTTCTTGTGTTTATGTTCAGTGCATGCCTGTATGTATGATGTCTATGCTTGTCATATCTGTTCATCGTATTGATAGGCTTTGCTAGTTCTCATCCTGCTTTCGCTTTCTTTGAATACATTGCATGTTTTCGAAGCCTTTTATGAAAATCGCCTATTCACCCCCCCTCTAGTCGATAACTAGCACTTTCAGTAAATCATAGCCGGAAGTGGAGTCCACAATTTGATTGATGTGCGACAAGGGAAAAGGATCCTTTGGACAAGCTTTGTTGATATCAATGTAGTCAATACAAAATCTCCACTTTCCATTTGCTTTGCGCACCACCACTGGATTTGCCAACCAAGTGGGATGTAGTACACCTCTGACCAGGCCTGCTGCTTCAAGTTTCTTGATTTCTTCGGCAATGAATTGTTACCGCTCTAAAGTTTGTTTCCAGACTTTTTGCTTGACGGGCCAATCGTGGGGACAGACGGCAAGGTGGTGCTCAATTACCTACTTGGGAACACCAGGGATGTCAGATGGTCGCCATGCGAACACATTGACATTCGCCCACAGGAAGGCAACGAGCGCGCTTTCCTATTTGCTGTCAAAGGTGGCACTGATGGTGAAGGTACCGTCAGTGCCATCTTCCCTCGCCTGCACCTTCTTGGTTGCCGGTGCAGTGGCTCTGGGCTTCTTACTGGTAGAGCTCTCTGGCAAGTTTTCGATAGGCGTGCAGCACTCCGAAGAGGTGCGCTTCCCAGAACACTTGTCAGATGCCTTGCCGGACTTCTTGTTTTCTTTCTTCTTGGTGGGAGCAGGCGCCTCGACAGCCTCTGCTGCAACCGTGTCTCTGTACATCTTATCGACGCAGATAATTGCATCCTTCTTGTCGGAGTTGATGGAAATGACACCCATCGGCCCTGGCATCTTCAGTGTGTTGTAAGCATAGTGAGATGCTACCATGAATTTTGCCAAGGCTGGGCGGCCAAGAATTCCATTATACAGCAAGGGGATTTTGACAACATCAAACACAATCCTTTCTGTCCGGTAGTTCAATTCCCCGCCAAACATTACCAGCAATGTGATCTTTCCCTTGGGCTGGCTTCTTCCCGGGTTTACTCCTTGAAAAGTGCCTGTCTTCTCGAGTTCCTCGTCGGGGATTTGTAGCCTCTTGATTACCTCTGGAGAAATCAAGTTCAGACCGGCCCCACCATCTACTAGCATTTTCGTGACCTGGAGGTTGCGAATTGTTGGTGAAACCAACAACGGCAAACACCCGACCGCGGTTGTGCGATCAGGGTGGTCCTCGGCATCGAAAATGATAGGCGTGTGTGACCATTTGAGTGGCTTTTGAGAGCCCGTTGCCGGTTCTGCCGCATTGACTTCATGTGCCCACTGCTTAAGTTGGTGGTGAGAGGAGTGCAAAGATGCGCCTCCGTCAACGCACATAGCGTCAGTTGCCTTCTGGAATTCCTGTTCACTGGACTCTCCGTCGTCCTCTTCTTCTTCACTTCCATCATCTTCATCTTTCTTTTCGCGGCCTCTAGCAGGTTTTTCTTTCTGCTGCTTGGCCTTGCCGCGAAGGCCTCCTCGACCACCGCGGCCCTTTTTGCCGGATCCACCGGCACCATCTTGACCCTTCTCTTTGTCACGCTTTTTGTATTCAGCTTTCTGTTTCTCAACAAGGTGCTCGACTTGTCGGCACTCTTGGAGATCATGGCCTTTGGTGCGGTGAATCTTGCAGTACGGCCCATCAGATTTGTCGGCCTTCTCGTTCGCCGCCGCCTCCTGACAAGCGGCACATACAGCTGCCTCCTTGTGGGGGCTTTCAGTCTTGGCTTTCTTGGCGGACTCAGAGTTGCCGGAACCTTTGACGGCCATTACCGTTTTGCCTTTGCGCTTCTTGTTACGCTTTCGGCCCTTCTTCCTCGGGGTGGAGGCATCATCATCCTCGGAATCTACCTCGGCACTAGCGTCCTCCCTGGGAAGCCTTCTTCCTTCCTCAGCGCGTGCACACTTATCCGCCAACGTATAGAGCTCGTTGACGGTTTTGGGCAGCTTGACGTTCATCTTTTCCCGCATCCTCCGATTGCACACATTCATGTGAAAGGCGGCAATGACGGCTGCGGGGTGCACATCTGGAATGTTTCGGTGCACGCGGCTGAACCTCTGGATATGCTTGCGCAAAGTTTCTCCATCTCTTTGCGAAATCACTTGCAGGTCGCTGGGCTGCCCAGGGGCCTTGTGGCCTCCGGTAAAGGCTCCAACAAACTCATTACAGAGATCTGCCCATGAAGAAATGGAGTTCTCTGGCAAGTTCATCAGCCAAGATCTCACGTTGGGTTTTAGTACCAACGGAAAGTAGTTGGCGAGGATTTTGTCGTCTCTTCCTCCGGCAGCTTGTACAGCGATCGTGTAGATGCCCAGGAATTCTGCCTGGTTCAGTTTGCCGTCGTACTTTTCTGGTACTTCTGGCTTGAAGGCCTGGACTGACGGCCATCGGACTTGCCGCAGCTCTCGGGTGAAGGCGGGACACCCAACCTCGTAAGGTAGGTACCCGCCAACCCCTGGCGCAGGCTCATCTATGATGGGGCCGTTGCGCGCGTCAGATTGACGGTGCACCTCCTGGTATCGTTCAATGGTGGTGCAAGCGTCTTCTACCCGTCTGGCCCACAGCACTTACCGCTGGTCTTGCCGTGCTCGCGGATCCGAAGAGGCCATCGACACCTCGTCGGGCTCGAAAGATCGCCGAGCTTGCTGCGGTTGTTGGCGTTGCTGCTGTTGAGATTGTTGCCACTGAGGTGATTGCACCATGAGCGCAGCACCATCAACGTGGCCACCAGTTGGAACTACTGGTGCCGTTTGCGGACGCCGTGAGGGCTTCGCTTGCTGTGATTTGCTGGCCTCGGCAAACCCAATCAAGCTTTGGATGGTGGCTCTCCACTCATCCATCTTTTCTGCCGCTGGAGGGAAATTTAGCAGCATCTGGGCTCGCGCCATCGCTTCCGCTGCTGTGGCTGGCATGGCCGGAAGCGAAGAGCGTGACGTCGCTCTACTCCTAGCCGAGCCAGTAGGAGCGCCATCACGGTCTTGCTGCCACGGCACATGATCAGCAGCTGGTCGCCGTGGCGGAGGTGGTGCCTGAGGACTTGGGACTTGATCAACAGGAGTCTTGCCGTTAGGTCGCCGCTGCCCGGAGTTGTTGGCGCCGCTCGGAGCTGCACCACGCCCATTGTGCGAGGGGCGCGGCGTCTGTCCTGAAACATGATCCTTGGACGTCGCCGTGGCGGGATCTTGGCTCGCACCGGTTCAGTCATTGCTGCTCCGGTGGCTGCGTTCGTCGGCGTGGCGAGGAGGAGGAGAAGGAAGAGGTCGTCCATCTGCTCCGCCCGCGCCGTCGCGGCTTCGTTCGCCAAAGGATCGAGGAAGTCGACTGCCTCTAGCGCGCTCATCTCCTGCGCCGATCGCGGTGGGCATGGCGACCGTGCCGCCTGCGCTGGTCGTGCCAACCGCAGTATCCGCACCGCCCGCATTGGCTGCGCCGCCTGCGGATGCGTGCGAGGGGGCCGTCATCGTGATGCCCTTCTTCTTGGGCGCCATCGACGGCGAGGAGGACGATGATGAAGTTGGTGAAGATGGCGCGCCATCTGCTGATTCAGGTTCGCGCAAGAGATCCCTCTACCTGGCGCACCAAAGATGTCGTGGGTACGACCATCTATGGGGCCATCCAGCCCTTTTGTGGTTCGGCAGGGGAGATCGACATGCACAAAGAGCAGAATCAGAGGAAGGCGCAAGGGATTTACCCAGGTTCGGGCCGCTGAGAAGCGTAAAACCCTACTCCTGCTTTTGGTGTATTGGTTGTATGAGAGCACAAGTACAAGGAGCGCTCCTCCCGGCAAGGTGCAGGGAGAGCGGCTACGCGAGACGTGCAAGTGTGTGAAAAAGGGTCCGAATCCCCTCTAACTGTTACCCTGGCCCTCCTTTTATAGCTCAAGGGGTTACCACAGTGGCAAAACAGTAATTACATATCGATTAGATAGCAAACAGTGCTATCATACCTAACTCTGCCAGATTAGGACAAAGGCATTAAATGCATTGTTAGGTGTCATGTGGAGAGGCAGCCCCCGCAAGGTTCCTGCACCGCTTGCCCAGCTACCTTGTATTATTCTGACACGCCTCCCGGACGGGTGTCATCAAAGACAAATCCTCTCCCCGCATGCTGACACGTGCCCGACAAAACTTCACCAACTAGCCTGCGCGGTCGACACCTCACTGATTAGCGACTAGCTGCCCAGTGAAGTGGAACGCGGACGAGCTGACGAGAGCTTGCCGGCACGGAGCTTGCCGGGTCTTCACCTTGCCGGCTCAGCCTTGCCGGCAAGAAATGTATTCATCTTCGGTATTAGTTGAGTGCTTGTTGGTGCTTCGTTTTGAGCTTCTCCCCAGTAGCTTCTGGAATTGAGCTTTGAATCTTGGTCTTGGCGGTTCCCGGCAAGCCTCGGCCGGCAAGGAGGCCGCCACCGTCTGTGCATAAGCCAGGGTATAAAAGTACCCATGTTTTATACACCGACAGGATGACCTAAGGTTTATCAATCCGTGGGAAGCGTAGGATGAAGATGGTCTCTCTCAAACAACCCTGCAATCAAATACAAGAAATCTCTTGTGTCCCCAACACATCCAATACAATGGCAATTTGTATAGGTGCACTAGTTCGGCGAAGATGTAACATCCCCATGTATTAAGCACAGTGATCATCTGTTAATCATGCCAGGTCATCATTAATTACAATGCTTGATCACATTAGAATCATATCTCATTTCAAATTCCAGTTCAAAATGAAATTCAAATTTAAAGTAAAAATAAAGTTGTTCAAATTTGGAAACTAAAATGTTCATTAAATAGGAAATAATCCATAACTAATTGTATTAAGAAAAACAACATCATCTAAATTACCTAGATGACCCTAACATCATCAAAACAGAACCAAACAGCAATAATTAATACCTTTTTTATTTAATTAAAATTCAAACGAAATCATATTGACTCCAAACCAATTTCTGGTAGTAGTTAATATTGCACTGTAATTATTGAGCTAAGTCACCTATTTTGCAAAACTCAAATGGTAGCTAAACTATTTACAAAACAGAAATAAAAACAGAAAAACAGAAAGAAAGAAAAGAGAAATAGAAAAGGCTGCTGTAGCTGGGCCTAAGTCAGCCGCGCCAGGCCCAGCCCACCTCGTCCTCTCCTTCCTACTGCTCATCCTCGGTCGCCCGCGCGCGCCCGCGCCCGTCGCCGGTCGCTGTCGCAGCCGCGCCCGCACGCCGACCACGTCGCTACAGAGCCCCCTGGGGATAAGGACGCCACCCCAGCAACCCTAGCCGCCCCCCTGATCTTTTCCCCCTCTCCCTCTCGCTTGTTTGCCCTCTCTCTTTCTCGCCCGAGCGCCTCCGTCGCCATTGCTGCTCGATCCCGCGGCCACCGTCGCCGCCTCGCCTCATTGACCTATCCTCCGTGCTCGCCGTCGTCGACTGCTTCGACTGCGCCAACAAACCGAAGTTGGGAGCCACCGCAGCGACCTCCCTGACTCCGTCTTCCTCCTACGGCCGCCGCCGCCTCGCCGTCGATTTCGTCGCCGTCGGGCCTCCCCCGCGCCCACGTTGCTCACCTACAGGCTCCCGGTGAGCTTGCGCGCATTTCCCCTCTCTCTCCCCTCTCTCTCCGCGCTCGTAGCCGCCTCTGTCATCGCCGTCCGAACCCAGCTCCGCCGACGAGCTCGTCGCCGTCCATTTAGTCGCCGTCAAGCTCATTCGAGCTCGGCATCGAGCTCAGCGCAGCCGTAGGACCCCAATGCGCTAGCCCACGCGCCTCGCCGTGCCCGCAAACGCCGAATCCACCGTCGCCCAAAATGCGTCGCCGCAGACCTCGTCGCCGGCGACGTTTCCGGCCGACTCTGGCGATGCCGCCACCACCACTAGATGCGCCGCTCGTCGCTCGTTCGTTTGGGCCAAGCCGCGCGCCAAACGGCCGCGCGTAGCCGAATTCCGGCGACCTCCTATGGACGCCGCCGCGTTTCGACGTCGCCGATGGCTTGCCGCCGGCCGCCGCCGACGTGGCACGGTCGGCCCCCCCCTGTGACACTGCCAGCGGGCCCCACTGGCCCCAGTTAACTGGGTTGACCCAGTCAACTGCTGACTGGGCTGACCCAGCCACTGACATGTGGGTCCCGCGTCTAATTAAGTTAAATTAAATTTAAATCAAAATTAATTAGTCTAATTAGTCACTGGCAGTAGGGGCCCACCTGCTAATTAGTTTATGTTTAGATTAAATTAAAACCTAATTAGGCCACTCTGTATGACATGTGGGACCCACTGGTCAGGTTTGACCCTGACCAGCTGGTGTTGACTCCTCACGCCATCATTACGTCATGCTGACATCACCTAACACTATTCTGGATAATCCGGATTTAAATAATTAAAATAATTCTAGAAAATTAATAAAACTTTCAAAAATCATATAAAATAAACCATAACTCGGATGAAGATAATTTATATATGAAAAACGATCAGAAAAATATGTAGAATCTGAATATCCTATCCACATACCTGCCACACCCCTCTAACATGATGAACATGGAACATTCCCCTCCGATTCATCTGTCCGATAAATGCCCGGAGCTGGTAAAACGCCTCCAGATGTTTCCCGCTCCGACTAACTTGCGTAGTACTGCATTAGGGCGTCCCTCGATTAACGTGCTGCCATGCCATGCATTTGTGTTGCATTTGTCTGCTTTTATTTATTGTTTCTCCCCCTCTTCTCTCCGGTAGACCCCGAGACTGACGCTGCTGCCGAGTACGACTACGTCACCGACGACCCTCCTTCCTTTTCAGCAAAGCTTCCAGGCAAGCAAAACCTCCTTGATCATTCCTATATCGCCTATTCCTTCTCCCTCATGCTTGCATTAGATTTTGCTACTGTAATTGCTTGCTCCTATTCTGATGCATAGCCTACTTTTGTAACCTGTTATTGTTACTTTACCTATCATCCTAAACTGCTTAGAATAGGTTGGTTAGTGATCCACCAGTGACCCCTCACCCTTGTTCCTGTTGCCCCGCTTTGTTACCAGTACCTCGATCATTGTGATCGATGTGCAGAGACCGTCACAGCACCGCACACCCCCTTAGTTGTACGGCTCTGCAGGGCTACTATCGAGTGCCAAGGGTGATACCTCGTACTGCACTCTTGATGATATCTCTGTAGTATAGCACATCGGTGGTGATTGCAGAGGGTGATTCCTCGCTCTCCCCTTCCCGATGATGACTCTGTTGTGCAACTCCTTTAAGTGGGGACCATCAAGGGTGATTCCTCCTGGTTCTCCTTAACGGATTACATCAAGTAGGAATCCATCGAGGGTGATTCCTCGGACTCCCCCCTTGATGTGATGAACACACGGATACCCTACTTTTACAGTCCCCCGGTAAAGTCAGGTCAACCCCGAGGGGTACCCGCGAGAGTTGTGTAGTCGGGTTGACCGTGAGGGTACCCGTGAGATAATTACGAGGTGCGGCCGGGTAGGCAGAGACTGCCCTAGAGAGGGATGGGCCTGGCCCTTGTTGCACTTCTCCGAGACGGGGTGACAGGAGTACTGATCGTCACCGCGAGCTCCTAATAATTCGCTAACGGATTTGGGTATTGATCTGAGTGGGTCGTTGGCCCTATACGCATTACCACCATGCAGGATAATGGTTTATGGGGCCCTCGGCGCCGTATGTATCTGCCGAAAGCTCTGTCAGACGTCCAGTTCAGCATTGTGGGCCTGTCGGGCAAGTGCCATCCAGGATGAGGTGGTGCTCGTCCCGGCTCATCGCATAACGACCCGGAGTGCAAAGGGCGATGGGCCCAAGACCCCTGAGCACTTAGGATATAGACCGGCGGGGACCTCTCTGCTGAGCTCTAGGTAGGGCTGCGGTGTGTCGATCAGCCAAGGCCGGGCATGACCCGATAAAAGTGTGTCCGGCCAGAGTTAATCGAGCGTGTTGGGTAACAGTAGTGCACCCCTGCAGGGAAGTTATCTATTCGAATAGCCGTGTCCACGGTAACAGGACACTCAGTGTTGTATCCCTATCTACTACTAATTGAACTGGATACTTTTTAATAATTGGAAGCTCCGGGATCGCTTTCTCGTAGGGAGTCGAGGAAGGATTCCTAGGCTTTGCTATTACATGCTTGATACTTTATAATACGCTAATCTACACTCTTCTAATGCTGTAAGACGCTGAAGATGCTAGTCTTCGATAGGTTAAGCTTTCCCCTCTATTCTGGCATTTCTACAGTTTAGTCCAGAGATATAACCCCATTCCTTTGATACCGATGCATAAGTAGTATAGTTCTGTTGTCAGTCTTGTGAGTACTTTGGATGAGTACTCACGGTTGCTTTGCTTCCCTTTTTCCCCATACCCGATTGCTGCGACCAGATGATGGATCCCAGGAGCCAGCAGCTACCGCCGACGACTACTACTACACTTCTGGAGAATCCTACTACTACGTGGAGACCGCCGACGACCAGGAGTAGTTAGGAGGCTCCCAGGCAGGAGGCCTGCGCCTTTTCGATCCTGTGCTTTTGTTTTGCCCCGCCTTCTTCAAGGCCTATCTGTTTTACTTTTATATCTGTACTCAGATATCTGATGCTTTCGCTGACGCTTGTGTACGCAAGCTTATGTATTCGAGCCCTCGAGGCCCCTGGCTTGTAATATAAAGCTTGTATTATTTTAATTTGTGTTTAGAGTTGTGTTGTGATATCTTCCCGTGAGTCTCTGTTCTCGATCGTGTGCATTTGCGTGTATGATTAGTGCACGGTCGAGCAGGGGCGTCACAGAAGAGGTGGTGATACAAGTGTAGTATGGATAGTAGAAATATATTTTTAGAATCTGAATAAATAAAAATAGCAACGTAGCAAACGATAAAAGTGAGCACAAACGGTATTGCAATGCTTGAAAACAAGGCCTAGGGTTCATACTTTCACTAGTGCAATCTCTCAACAGTGCTAACATAATTGAATCATATGACAATCCCTCAAAGTGCGATAAAGAATCACTCCAAAGTTCCTATTCGCGGAGAACATAAGATAGAAATTTTTGTAAGGTATGAAACCACCTCAAAGTTATTCTTTCCGATCAATCTATTGAGCTATTCCTACAAGTGTCACAAACAGCCCTAGAGTTCGTACTAAAATAACACCATATGAAACGCATCAACCAACTCTAATGTCACCTAGATACTCCAATGTCACCACAAGTATCCGTGAGTTGATTATTCGATATGCATCAAACAATTTCAGATTCATAATATTCAATCCACACAAAGAACTTCAAAGAGTGCCGCAAGATTTCCACCGGAGAAAGTAGGACGAAAACGTGCATCAACCCCTATGCATAGATTACCCCAATGTCACCTCGGGAATCCGTGAGTTGAGTGCCAAAACATACATCAAGTGAATCAATATAATACCCCATTGTCACCACGGGTATTCATATGCAAGACATACATCAAGTGTTCTCAAATCCATAAAAGTATTCAATCTGATAATAGTGAAACCTCAAAGGTAAAAACTCAATTCATCACAACAAGATAGAGAGGGAGAAACACCATATGATCCAACTATATTAACAAAGCTCGCGGTACATCAAGATTGTGCCAAATCAAGAACACGAGAGAGAGAGAGATCAAACACATAGCTACTAGTACATACCCTCAGCCCTGAGGGTAAACTACTCCCTCCTCGTCATGGAGACCGCCGGGATGATGAAGATGGCCTCCGGTGATGATTCCCCCCACCGGCAGGGTGCCGGAATAGGGCTTCAGATGGTATTTCGAAGGTACAGAGGCTTGCGGCGGCAAGTCAAAGTTCTAGGGTTATTTCTGGGGGTTTCTCTATTTATAGGATTTTTCAGCGTTGGAATCACGCGAAACGGAGCTACGAGGGGCCCACGAGGTACCACGGCGTGACCCCCCTGGGCGCGCCCTGGTGCCTCGTGGGCACCTCGTTGCTCTTCTGGTCCTCCCATGAAGCTTCCTGGTTCTCTTTTGTTCCAAAAAAATTGTCAAAAAGTTTCAGCTCATTCCGAGAACTTTTATTTCTGCACAAAAAACAACACCACTGTAGTTATGCTGAAAACAGCGTCAGTCCGGGTTAGTTCCATTCAAATCATACCAAAACCATATAAAATTGTTGTAAACATGGCATGAATACTTCATAAATTATAGATACGTTGGAGACATATCAGCATCCCCAAGCTTAATTCCTGCTCGTCCTCGAGTAGGTAAATGATAAAAGAAATAATTTATGAAGTGTGAATGCTAGCATAGTGCATAAGTTTGATCAATGGTAATTGCAATCACTTTTTGTAGCATCATTATATATCATAAACAATAGCTCATCTCATAAAACTTCTCATGATCAAGTAGCAAGCTATTCACATGTTAAAGTGCAAACCATAAACTTTCTTGAAAACTAACAAACCATGTTCTCGGTCATCAAACAATCGCAATTCATCTTATTTTTAGGAAGGGTCTATGTAAGAGCTTTGTTTTAGCAAATTCCACATACTCAACTATCATTTAGTCTTCCGTGATTGCTGACACTCAAAGCATATTTTTAGAACAAACCGTTTCAGTCAAACACATAGGAAGATAGGGGCTTAATGTTTCACCTCCCAACTTATTTATCTCAGGGATAATGTCAACAATAATAACTCATGATCACCTATATTCAACTGGATATATGTGCCCGGATCATTCCCTACCACATGATGCTTGCCAACTAAAGAATAAATAGAGTGGAGTAGGGATGAACATTACTGACTCTTGCATAAAAGTAAATACAGAAAAGTAAATGCAAAAAAGTAAAAGATAGGCCCTTCGCAGAGGGAAGCAGAGGTTGTCATGCGCTTTTGATTTTTGGATGTGCAAGCCCTTAATGCAAAGGAACGTCACGTTATATTGCCCCTTGTGATAGCAACCTTTATTATGCTGTCCGTCGCTTTTATTTCTTTTCCATCACAAGTTCGTACAACGCTTATTTTCCCTTGCAATAAAAGATCATACATATTTTAGGAGCAATTTTTATTGCTTTTTGCACCGATGACAACTTACTTGAAGGATCTTATTCAATCCATTGGTAGATATGGTGGACACTCATGGCAAGAAACTGGGTTTAAGGGTTTTTGGATGCACAAGTAGTATCTATACTTAGTACGAATTTTTGGCTAGCAAAAGATCCTAAGCAAGCACCACATGTTAGAGGATCCATAACAATATAACTTCTATGCAAATATACCCAAACATAACTCATTACGTTGTCTTCCTTGTCCAACTTCAACTAATTTGCTCAAGTTTGAAAATAATTAATGGGTATTCACAATCATAAAATATGTCCAAGATAATATATTTATATGTGAAAGTTCTCTTCCTTATACTAATCATTCATGAATTGCTTGTATGACCAATATTGTGATTGTCAAGCTTCAATAGATTTCACTTTCTAACCCAAATGTGAAACTACTACTAGACATGATACAAGCATATGAAGCACATATAATTTCAAATTTATGATATTCAATTCATTCAATAATTTACTCTTAGGATATAAGTGAAGCACAAGAGTAAATGACAAACTACTCCAAAAAGATATAAGTGACGATCAATTAGTAGTCAAACAATTAAGTAGCTATGTGAGGACTCTCTCTCATTTAAAAATTTCATATCTGAAGTATTTTATTCAAACATCAAAGAAAACAAAATAAAATGACATTCCAAGAATAGCACATATCATGTGAAGAAGCAAAGACTTAGGCTCAACCAAAACTGACCGATAGTTGTTGAAGAAGAAAGGTGGGATGCCGACCGGGGCATCCCTAAGCTCAAATGCTTGAGACTTCTTGAAATATTATCTTGGGATGCCTTGGGCATCCCCAAGCTTGAGCTCTTGTGTCTCCTTAATTCTTGTCATATCACGGTTTCCCTAATCCTTAAAAACTTCATCCACACAAAACTCAACAGGAATTCGTGAGATAAGTTAGTATAAATCAATGCAAAACCTTATCATTATCTACTGTAACAAATCACTAAAATTATAATTTAACATTGCATACTAATTGCCTCTGCATATTTAATACTCCTATCCTCAAACAGAACCATTAAACAAGCCAACATATGCAAACAATGCAAACATAACAGCAATCTATCTAAACAGAACAGTCTGTAAATGATGGAGCAAGATCCATACTTATTTAACTCCAAAAATTCTGAAAATTTACCACACTATATATAATTTATAATATCTCACTGTGTCAAAATTTCAAGATTTTATCACATTCTTACTTTTCTAGGTAATTTAAGCAATAACAGCAAACTTTCTGTTTTGAAACAGCAACTCATGAACGTGCAAACTAAGCATGGTAAAGGCTATACTTGACACTTTTATTGAAGTAAAAGATACAAAACATGATTATTGATAGAAGCAAGCAAATATCAACAGAATAAATGATGCTCCAAGCAAAACACATATTATGTGACGAATAAAAATATAGCTCCAAGTGAGGTTATCGATAATGTTGAAGACGAAAGAGGGGATGCCTTCCGGGGCATCCCCAAGCTTAGACGCTTGAGTATTCCTTGAGTATTACCTTGGGGTGCCATGGGTATCCCCAAGCTTAGGGTCTTTCCGCTCCTTATTCTCCTCATATCGATGTCTGACCCAAAACTTGAAAACTTCAATCACACAAAACTTAACGGAACTTCGTGAGATAGGTTAGTATGATAAAAATAAATCATCCACTTAGGTACTGTCAAGACAAGATTCATAATTGTTCTCACATAATAACTACTGTATTCTATCATTTCCACAATTTATATCTCATAATATAAGCTATGGAAACACTAAAACAAGTAAACTATGCACCGAAAACAGAATCTGTCAAAAACAGAACAGCATATAGTGAGCGATTTAAAAGCCATACTTGTGTACCTCCAAAAATTCTGAAGAATTAGGACAACGTAAAAACTTTGTATCCCAATACTGTGTAAAAATTTCAGAATTTTCTCACGCTCCAATACAGAACAGAAATTCCAGCACTGGACGCAAAAGTTTCTGTTTTTGCACAGAATCAAATCAACAAGTATCCACACTATCCCAAAGGCTTTACTTGGCACATTACTGAAAGAAAACATATAAAACATGATTACTACAGTAGATTAATCATGTGGACACACAAAAACAGTATTTATAAGTATTGGGTTGCCTCCCAACAAGCGCTTTTCTTTAATGCCTTTTAGCTAGGCATGATGATTTCAATGATGCTCGCATAAAAGTAAAGAATTGAAACACAAAGAGAGCATCATGAAGCATATGGCTAGCACATTTAAGTCTAACCCACTTCCTATGCATAGGGATTTTGTGAGCAAATAATTTATGTGAGCAAGAATCAACTAGCATAGGAAGGTAAAACAAGTATAACTTCAAAACTTTCGACACATAGAGAGGAAACTTGATATTATTGAGATATGTAGAAGCATATATTCCTCTATCAAAATAATTTTTAGTAGCATCATGAATGAATTCAACAATATAGCTATCACATAAAGCATTCTTTTCATGACCTACAAGCATAGGATTTTTATTACTCTCCACATAAGCAAATTTATTCTCATTCATAATAGTGGGAGAAAATTCAATGAAATAACTATCATGTGATACTTGATTGGCCAAATCCAATTGAAAGTTAAAATCATGATGACAAGTTTCATAGTTATCATTATTCTTTATAGCATACATGTCATCACAATAATCATCATAGATAGCAACTTTGTTGTCATAATCAATTGAAACCTCTTCCAAAATAGTGGAATCATCATTAAATAAAGTCACGACCTCTCCAAATCCACTTTCATAATTATTGCCATATGATTCAGCACCCTCAAAATAGTGGGATCATTATTACATAAAGTTGACACTCTTCCAAACCCACATTCATTATTGTAATCATCATAAATAGGAGGCATGTTATCATCATAATAAATTTTCTCATCAAAACTTGGGGGACTAAAAATATCATCTTCATCAAACATAGCATCCCCAAGCTTATGGCTTTGCATATCATTAGCATCATGGATATTCATAGAAAGCATACTAACAACATTGCAATCATGTTCATCATTCAAAGATTTTATGCCAAACATTTTATTGAATTCTTCTTCTATCAATTGAGCATAATTTTCCGCTCCATCATTTTCAAGAAAGACATTATAAAGATGAATAATATGAGGCAACCTCAATTCCATTTTTGTAGTTTTCTTTTATAAACCAAACTAGTGATAAAACATGAAACTAAAAGATTCAATTGCAAGATCTAAAGATATACCTTCAAGCACTCACGTCCCCAACAACGGCGCCAGAAAAGAGCTTGATGTCTACTACGCAACTTTATTCTTGTAGACTCGGGTTGGGCCTCCAAGTGCAGAGTTTTGTAGGACAGTAGCAATTTTCCCTCAAGTGGATGACCTAAGGTTTATCAATCCGTGGGAGGCATAGGATGAAGATGGTCTCTCTCAAACAACGCTGCAATCAAATACAAGAAATCTCTTGTGTCCCCAACACACCCAATACAATGGCAATTTGTATAGGTGCACTAGTTTGGCGAAGAGATGGTGATACAAGTGTAGTATGGATAGTAGAGATATATTTTTAGAATCTGAATAAATAAAAACAGCAAGGTAGCAAACGATAAAAGTGAGCACAAACGGTATTGCAATGCTTGAAAATAAGGCCTAGGGTTCATACTTTCACTAGTGCAATCTCTCAACAGTGCTAACATAATTGAATCATATGACAATCCCTCAACGTGCGATGAAGAATCACTCCAAAGTTCCTATTCGCGGAGAACATAAGATAGAAATTGTTGTAGGGTACAAAACCACCTCAAAGTTATTCTTTCCGATCAATCTATTGAGCTATTCCTATAAGTGTCACAAACAGCCCTAGAGTTCGTACTAAAATAACACCATATGACACGCATCAACCAACTCTAATGTCACCTAGATACTCCAATGTCACCACAAGTATCCGTGAGTTGATTATTCGCTATGCATCAAACAATTTCAGATTCATAATATTCAATCCACACAAAGAACTTCAAAGAGTGCCCCAAGATTTCCACCGGAGAAAGTAGGACGAAAACGTGCATCAACCCCTATGCATAGATTACCCCAATGTCACCTCGGGAATCCACGAGTTGAGTGCCAAAACATACATCAAGTGAATCAATATAATACCCCATTGTCACCACGGGTATTCATATGCAAGACATACATAAAGTGTTCTCAAATCCATAAAAGTATTCAATATAATAATAGTGAAACCTCAAAGGTAAAAACTCAATTCATCACAACAAGATAGAGAGGGAGAAACACCATATGATCCAACTATATTAACAAAGCTCGCGGTACATCAAGATCATGCCAAATCAAGAACACGAGAGAGAGAGATCAAACACATAGCTACTAGTACATACCCTCAGCCCCAAGGGTGAACTACTCCCTCCTCGTCATGGAGATCGCCGGGATGATGAAGATGGCCTCCCGTGATGATTCCCCCCTCCGGCAGGTTCATAAATTATAGATACGTTGGAGACGTATCACAGTTTAACTTCTAACATTTACTGGATGCTTGTAGGTACATAGATCAGCGGTGCTGATCCACGCTCCGACCCCTTTTGCGTATGGGGCAATGAGATATTCATGAACAAGCGTCAAGTGAGGAAACTATGAAAGATTATTAGGCGAAAGAGACGGGTGATAGGAATAAAACTCTTTATTTACACTTTATCCAAGATAACAGTGAACTTTAGGATGGTAAGTAATCTGTTGCCTTTTTTCCCTACCCACAACGAGTTACTCTATTAGGCATGAATATCTGAAAGTTTTCTCTTTTCAGTGGTTTCCGAAGCAATTTACTCATGATTACTTTGCAAGCTACATGACCGGAGTGGAGGCAACTAAGGTTAAAGTATATAATTCATACTACCATGATAATGGTCTACAAGCCTTCCTAAAGGCGGTGAAGGATGGGCGGGCGGTCATCACAAGGGGTTGAACAAAAGTTGTGCGTGCCTTTGGCATGGAGGAGGGCACATTATGGGCATTCCGCTTCTTCAACACCATCGGCGGCCAAAATGATTTACACTTCTCACTTCACCTTTACCGCCTCTAAATATTATGATTCATCTTAGTTAATCTGCTGCCTAATTCTGTAATTATTAAACATATTGTACTGAGATTTTGATTTATGGATTGTTGTTGAACCATTGTAAATAGGATATGTATGATGGATGTGAAATATTTGAATTCCACACTTCATAATTCAAGTTGAAATTTCCGATTCAAATAATCAATTACCGAAAAAATAAAATTAAACAGCAGGGAATAAAAAACTGTACACACGGTTAGAAAGAAAACAACGTGTGCGATGGAAAAATATAGTACACACGATTCTTTGACCGATAACGTGTGTGATTCTCAGCGGTACGACACACGGTTCCATCTCATATGCATATCGGATTGCCAGCAGTACCACACACGTTTCCATACCATATGCGTGTGCGATTCATGGTAATACCACAAACGTTTCAAACCTGTATGCGTGTGCAATATCAGACAAAAAGAAGATGGTTCACATATGGAGTGCGTGTGTGATAGGAATACCTATCGCACACACTTATGAAATGGACACGTTGGCACGATAGTAGAGGCACCGCACATATTTTATAGTTTTTAACTATGTGTGATAATGTACCTATCGCAAACAGATCAGTGGATTAAATGTTTGTGATATCCACCTTTTGCACACGAGTATATCTGCGTAATCATTTTGGATGTCTCGCGGATCACAAACGTAAAATTGAGGTATAACGTGTGGGATAGTCCGCGACTTCGCATACAATTACTTTATAAAATCATCAGCAACCGCTCGCCGTATCGCAGACGATTTTCTGGGTCATGTGGGATGGACCCCCCTATCGCACACACAGGCAAGGCGACGGTTTAAAACTCTGTCGCGGAAAGGGGGTAAACCCCATTTGTATAGGAGTTAACTGTAGTAGTGCTTGATGCCTCCATGATGATGTGTGAGTAGTTGCCATAGGACCTACGGGTCCATAGCAGTAGCTTGATGGCTCTCTCTCTCTTTTGATCTTCAATACAATGATCTCATCTGAGATCAATCCGATGTAAACTTTTGCGGTGTGTTTGTTGGGATCCGATGAATTGTGGGTTTATGATCAGATTATTCATTGAAAGTATTTGAGTCTTTTCTGAGATTTATTTATGTGTAGTTTTATAGCTATGTATGCTTTTCGATCTATGAGTTTTCTTTGGCCAAATTGATGATTAGATCTTCAGAGGGAGCGGTGCATAGTGGTAGGTTCAATATTGCGGTGTGATACGTCTCCAACGTATCTATAATTTTTGATTGTTCCATGCTATTATAGTATCAATCTTGGATGTTTTTATATGCAATTATATGCAATTATATATCATATTTTGGGACTAACCTATTAACCTAGCAGTGCCCAGTGCCAGTTGCTGTTTTCTGCTTGTTTTTGACTTTTCAGAGAAACAGTACAAAATGAAGTCCAAATGCCACGAAACTTTTTGCAGATTTTTTTCTGGACAAAAGAAACCTTGGAACCTTCGGGAGGAGGCCAAAAGCCTCACGGAGGCTTCACAAGGCAACAGGGCGCACCCCAGGGGGCGCGCTGTGTTGCCTTGTGGGGCCCACGTGACTCCGTTTGACCTAATTCCACTTCTATAAATTCACAAATATCGGGAAACCCCCAAAGAGCCAGAAGAAATAACCTTTCCGCTGCCGCAAGCCTTTGTTCTTCCGCGATCCCATCTGGAGGCCTTTTCCGGTACTCTACCGGAGGGGGAATCGATCACGGAGGGCTTCTACATCAACCTTGCTGCCCTTCCGATGATGTGTGAGTAGTTTACCACAGACCTACGGGTCCATAGCTAGTAGCTAGATGGCTTCTTCTCTCTCTTTGATCTTCAATACAATGTTCTCCTTGATGTTCTTGGAGTTCTATCCGATGTAATCTTCTTTTGCGGTGTGTTTGTTGGGATCCGATGAATTGTGAGTTTATGATTAGATTATTCATGAGAAATATTTGAGTCTTCTCTGAACTCTTTTATGCATGATTGTTATAGCTTTGTATTTCTCTCCGATCTATCGGTTTAGTTTGGCCTACTAGATTGATTTATCTTGCAATGGGAGAGGTGCTTTGTGATGGGTTCAATCTTGAAGTGCTCAATCCCAGTGACAGAAGGGGACATGACACGTATTTGTATTGTTGCCATTAAGGATAAAAAGATGGGGTTTATTCATATTGCTTGAATTTGCTTCTCTACATCATGTCATCTTGCTTAAGGCATTACTCTGTTTCATACTTAATACCCTAGATGCAAGTTGGATAGCGGTCGATGGGTGGAGTAATAGTAGTAGATGCAGGCAGGAGTCGGTCTACTTGTCTCGGATGTGATGCCTATATACATGATCATTGCCATGAATCCGTCATAATTCTTTGCTATTCTGTCAATTGTCCAACAGTAATTTGTTTACCCAACGTATGTTTTTGTGCTCGAGAGAGAAGCCTCTAGTGAAAACTATGGCCCCCGGGTCTATCTTTATCATATAAAAAACCTAAAAATACCTTGCTGCAATTTATTTACTTTTATTTTAATTAGTATTTTAGTTTAGTTATTTACCTCTATAAGATTTAATCCTTGCAAGTAACCGCTAAGGGGATTGACAACCCTCTTATTTGCGTTGGGTGCAAGTGTTTGCTCTTGTGTGTGCAGGTGCGCTTAACGGAATTTTGCTTGGTTCTCCTACTGGATTGATAACCATGGTTCTTAACTAAGGGGAATACTTATCTCTACTATACTGCATCATCCTCTCCTCTTCGGGGAAATACCAACGCAGACTACAAGTAGCAGGAAGAATTTCTGGCGCCGTTGCCGGGGAGACATCATCAAAATTACCAAGTACCTTCACACAAATTATCATTCACTTGCATTTACTTTATTTACCTTTTATTTGCATTTGCCTCTCATTTTCATCTCCCCCACTTCTATTTTTTTTTTACAAAAACACAAAAATATTTTTGTTTGCTTTCTTGCTTTTATTGCCTTCATGACAACACACAAAAACAGAAGGCAAAAGCAAAAATCTATTGATATGGATCCTCATCCACTTGCTAATCTTTTCAAAAGATCCAATTATAATGAACCAATTGCTAGTGATTTGAGTTCTTTTGATTTTTTCTATGAAGTTTTGCTTGAAAATCATGAATCTGAAAATTGTGATGAAGTGTTAGAAGAAGAAATTTATAAATTGATTCATGATAGCTCCTTGATTGAAAAGCATGATTGCAATGATATTACTATAAATTCTATTAATGTGAATTGTGCTAATAATATGCAAAACTACAAGCTTGGGGATGATAATTTTGCTATGTCCACTACTTATTGCAATGATCATGATTGGGGTGATAATGCTTCTTATGATCTTGAAAATTTATTTAAGCCTCATGATGAATATGTTATTGATAATAATGTTTGCAATACTATTAAAAGTGGGTTTGGAAGAGCATCAACTTTAGGTAATAATGATCCCACTACTTTGGAGAATTATCAATCTTATGAAATTTTTGACAAAAGTGGGTTTGGAGAGGTCATGACTTTAGTTGATCATAGAGAGAATATTGTTTATGATAGCTATATTGTTGAGTTTGATTATGATCCTACATGTAATTATTATGAGAGAGGAAAATATGGTTATAGAAATGTTCATGTCACTAAATTACCTCTCTTTGTGTTGAAATTATTAATGCTTCATCCTTTCTATTTGCATATGCTAGATATTGGTTGCCTTGATAATTTGTTTTCCTATAAAATGCCTACGCATAGGAAGTATGTTGGACTTAAATGTGTTTTTCTTATGCTTCATAATGTTCTCATTGTGTTTCAATTATTATCTTTCGTGTGAGCATCATTAAAATCTCGAAGCCTATCTTAATGGCTATAAAGAAAGAGCTTGTTGGGAGACAACCCAATAAATTTTTATTCTGTTTTTGTGTGTTTGCACAATTATAGCTTATGTTATGATTGTGTTTTAATGTTTTAATTAGTGTTTGTGCCAAGTAATGCCTTTGGGATGATGTTGATGATAGTATAATTTATGCTGTTTGGAAAACAAAAAGTTTTGCGTCCAGTGCTGGAATTTTAGTTCTGTACTGGAGCGTCAGAAAAATCTGAAATTTCTACAAAGTATTGGTATATGAATGTTTTACGTTGTCCTAATTTTTCAGAATTTTTGGAGTTACAGAAGTATGGATTTTAAATAGATCTTTACAGACTGTTCTGTTTTAGACAGATTCTGTTTTTGTTGCATAGTTTGCTTATTTTGATGAATCTATGGATCGTATCGGAGGGTATGAGTCATGGAGAAGTTGGAGTACAGTAGAATTATGCAATATTAAATATGAATCAATTTACGACAGTACCTAAAGTTTAAGATTTGTTTGTTATACTAACGGATCTCACGAGGTTTCTGTTGAGTTTTGTGTGCTGAAGTTTTCAAGTTTTGGGTGAGACTACGATGGATAAAGGAATAAGGAGCGGCAAGAGCCTAAGCTTGGGGATGCCCAAGGCACCCCAAGGTAATATTCAAGGAATACTCAAGTGTCTAAGCTTGGGGATGCCCCGGAAGGCATCCCCTCTTTCGTCTACAATCTATCGGTAACTCACTTGGAGCTATATTTTTATTCATCACATGATATGTGTTTTACTTGGAGCGTCTTGTGATATAGTTTGTTTGCTTTTGTTTGATTTTTAGTTTGTCACAATCATCTTTGCTGAACACACCTTTTTGAGAGGGACACACATTATTCATGATTTGTTAGAATACTTTATGTGCTTCACTTATATCTTTTGAGCTAGGCAGTTGCTCTAGTGCTTCACTTATATCTTTTAGAGCACGGCGGTGGTTATATTTTAAAGAAATAGTTGCACTCTCATGCTTCACTTATATATTTTTGAGAGTCTCATGATAGCAATGGTAATATGCACGGGTTATGAATTTGGTCCTGATATGATAGGTATTCAAGAGGGATATAATAAAAACTTTCATGTAGATCACTGAATATGATAAACTTGATTGCTTGTAATAGTTTTGCGATATTAAGATGGTAATATGTGGGAGGTATTAGTAGATAATTGTGGTTTAGTAAGAATAATTGTGTTAAGGTTTGTGATTCCCGAAGCATGCACGTATGGTCTGTCGTTATGCTAAGAAGTTGGAGCATGAATTATTATTGATTGTCTTCCTTTGTGTGGCGGTCGGGGGCGCGCGATGGTTAACTGCTACCAGCCTCCCCCAAGGAGCATGCGTAGTAGTACTTTGCTTCGAGGGCTAATAAACTTTCACAATAAGTATGTGACTTTATGACTAATGTGAGTCCATGGATTATACAGACTCTCACCCTTCCGCAATTTGCTAGCCTCTTCGGTACCGTGGATTGCCCTTTCGCACCTCGAGAGTTGGTGCAAACTTCGCCGGTGCATCCAAACCCCGTGATATGATACGCTCTATCACACATAAGCCTCCTTATATCTTCCTCAAAACAGCCACCATACCTACCTATCATGGCATTTCCATAGCCATTCCGAGATATATTGCCATGCAACTTCCACCATTTCGTTTCTATGACATACATCATCATTGTCATATTGCTTTGCATGATCATATAGCTGACATAGTATTTGTGGCCCAGCCACCGTTCATTATTTTTATACATGTTACGCTAGCATCATTGCACATCCTGGTACACTGCCAGAGGCATTCATATAGAGTCATATTTTGTTCTAGTATCGAGTTGTAATGTTGAGTTGTAAGTAAATAGAGGTGTGATGATCTTCATTATTAGAGCATTGTCCCACTGAGGTAAGAATGATGGAGACTAATGAGTACTCGAAAAAGCGGGGATGAGGTCCATGAGATCGTTCTAAAAAAAAGGAAAATAAGAAAAAGAGAAAAAAGAAAAGAAAAAAGAAAGAGAAAAAAGAAGAAAAAAAGGAAAAAAGGAAAAAAATAAGAGAAAAAGAGAGAAGGGGCAATGTTACTATCCTTTTTCCACACTTGTGCTTCAGAGTAGCACCATGTTTTTCATATAGAGAGTCTCCTATTTTGTCACTTTCATATACTAGTGGGAATTTTTCATTATAGAACTTGGCTTGTATATTCCGATGACGGGCTTCCTCAAATGCCCGAGGTCTTCATGAGCAAGCAAGTTGGAAGCACACCCACTTAGTTTTCATGTTGTGCTTTCAAACACTTATAGCTCTTAGTGCTCCGTTGCATGGCAATCCCTACGCCTCGCATTAACATCAATTGATGGGCATCTCCATAGCCCGTTGATTAGCCTCGTCGATGTGAGACTTTCTCCATTTTTTGACTTCTCTTATGTATCCCTATCACCATATTCTATTCCACCCATAGTGCTATATCCATGGCTTGTGCTCATGTATTGCGTGGCAGTCGAAAAAGCTAAAGCGCGTTAAAAAGTATGAACCAATTGCTTGGCCAAAACCGGGGTAGTGCATGATAAATATTTTGTATGAAGAAGATGGAGCATGACAGGATTGTATGATTTTGTAGGGATAACGTTCTTTAGCATTTTTATTTTGAAAGACATGATTGTTTATTAGTATGCCTGAGTATTGATGTCTTTATATCAAATTATAAACTATTGCTTTGAATCACTTGGATCTTATTATTCATACCATAAGAGAGAGATTACATGATGAAACATCATAGGTAGCATTCCACATCAAAAATTCTGTTTTTATTATTTACCTACTCGAGGACGAGCAGGAATTAAGCTTGGGGAAGCTTGATACGTCTCCAACGTATCTATAATTTTTGATTGTTCCATGCTATTATGGTATCAATCTTGGATGTTTTTATATGCAATTATATATCATTTTTTGGGACTAACCTATTAACCTAGTGCCTAGTGCCAGTTGCTGTTTTCTGCTTGTTTTTGGCTTTTCAGAGAAACAGTACCAAATGAAGTCCAAATGCCACGAAACTTTTTGGAGATTTTTCTGGACAAAAGAAACCTTGGAATCTTAGGGAGGAGGCCAGAAGCCTCACGGAGGCTTCACAAGGCAACAGGGCGCGCCCCGGGGGGGGTGGCGTGTTGCCTTGTGGGGCCCACGTGACTCCGTTTGACCTAATTCCACTTCTATAAATTCACAAATATTGGGAAACCCCCAGAGAGCCAGAAGAAATAACCTTTCCACCGCCACAAGCCTCTGTTCTTCCGCGATCCCATCTGGAGGCATTTTCCGGTACTCTGCCGGAGGGGGAATCGATCACGGAGGGCTTCTACATCAACCTTGCTGCCCTTCCGATGATGTGTGAGTAGTTTACCACAGACCTACGGGTCCATAGCTAGTTGCTAGATGGCTTCTTCTCTCTCTTTGATCTTCAATACAATGTTCTCCTTGATGTTCTTGGAGTTCTATCTGATGTAATCTTCTTTTGCGGTGTGTTTGTTGGGATCCGATGAATTGTGAGTTTATGATTAGATTATTCATGAGAAATATTTGAGTCTTCTCTGAACTCTTTTATGCATGATTGTTATAGCTTTGTATTTCTCTCCGATCTATCGGTTTAGTTTGACCTACTAGATTGATTTATCTTGCAATGGGAGAGGTGCTTTGTGATGGGTTCAATCTTGCGGTGCTCAATCCCAGTGACAGAAGGGGAGATGACACGTATTTGTATTGTTGCCATTAAGGATAAAAAGATGGGGTTTATTCATATTGCTTGAATTTGCTTCTCTACATCATGTCATCTTGCTTAAGGCGTTACTCTGTTTCATACTTAATACCCTAGATGCAAGCTGGATAGCGGTCGATGGGTGGAGTAATAGTAGTAGATGCAGGCAGGAGTCGGTCTACTTTTCTCGGACGTGATGCCTATATACATGATCATTGCCATGAATCCGTCATAATTATTTGCTATTCTGTCAATTTCCCAACAGTAATTTGTTTACCCACCGTATGTTTCCGTGCTAGAGAGAGAAGCCTCTAGTGAAAACTATGGCCCCGGGTCTATCTTTATCATATAAAAACCTAAAAATACCTTGCTGCAATTTATTTACTTTTATTTTAATTAGTATTTTAGTTTAGCTATTTACCTCTAAAAGATTTAATCCTTGCAAGTAACCGCTAAGGGGATTGACAACCCTCTTATTTGCGTTGGGTGCAAGTGTTTGATCTTGTGTGTGCAGGTGCGCTTAACGGAATTTTGCTTGGTTCTCTTACTGGATTGATAACCTTGGTTCTTAACTGAGGGAAATACTTATCTCTACTGTACTGCATCATCCTCTCCTCTTCGAGGAAATACCAACGCACACTACAACTAGCACGGTGTACTTACTCTGTGACAGGAGGAGTGTTGAGAAACGTAGTAGAAAACAAAACAAAAATGCCCTACGATCAACCAGGAACACTATGAAGATGCAATAGCGGTTTGGATCGGATCGTTACCGACTCTGAGTTGCAGCGGAAGAAGACGAGTCGTTGTAGATCGTACTTGGTGTCCCTCGAACCATAGATGAATGATCCCGCGAACCGCCCACGAACAGTCCCTCGAACGGAAGACCGAAAGCACGACCTCTCTACGGGTTGCTAGCGTACGGTCTTCACGAGCAGGCAACGCTTCATCGTTTAGAGCTAATCATCGCCAGAGAATTAGAGGGAGGAGATAAGAACCACACTGGCTTCTAATTATGAGGATTAGAGGATATAGGTCTAGCTCTAATTGATCAACTAGGACCAACTAGAACTAGAACTAGAGAACTAGAGGAGGCTCCAAAATTTGTGTATTGAAAAAGTGCCAAAGCCTCTAGTATATATAGGTTGGAGGGAGAGGAGGGGGCGCCACACAAGGGAGGAAAGTCTCTCCCGTTGCGCCGGCCATGGGGAGGGGGAACCCCTCCCCAATTCGGCCTCCCTCCCTCCTTTCCAAGGGGAGAAGGGGGCGCCTCCACTATTGGGCCCTTGTGGCCCAATTCTCCTTCCACCACTTGGCCTTTTAAGGCCTGTGGATATTAAATTAAATATAAAAACCTCCAAACTATTATTAGAGCCTTTTATTATTAATTTAACATCTCTGGAAATATTTTCCACCTATATATTATTTATCGGCAATACCCGGTATTGCCCGATAAACTCCGAATCCCTTCCGGTGACCCCGAAACGCTTCCGGTTCCTCTCGAAACTATTCGAATATTAATGAAACTATTTCACAAATATATTCTTGTTACTCCCGTCCTACTAACACTCAGCATATCATGATTACCTTAAACTTGTGACCCTGTAGGTTCGGTAAAACATAGGCATGAACAAAACTCCTTTCGTTCAATGATCGATAGCGGAACCGTGGACATCCATATCGATCCCTATGATTACACGAATGACATTTGAGTGAACCTTTGGTTATCATGTGTTATTCCCTTTGCTTCACGATACTTTACAAAACCCGAGGTGAGATATATCGGTATCCTCTTGAGTTATACACATGCTCACTATACCGGTCTCCTCCACTACAAAAAAAAACACATTCGTGATGATACGTCTTTGTCACAGTAGGTCAGGTTTTCTATCATGCAAGTACATCCATGACAATTTTATGACAGAATCAAGATAGTCATACCTGTGCTGTCGTAGAAGTGTTCCATGACAATATTGAAATTATCTTCACGGAAGTGTCCACTTCCATGACGATAAATGTCGCGTCATGGAAGTGTTTTCGTCAAGGGTGATCGACACGTGGCTTCCACCGTAACGGGTCGCCGTTAAGCTATCGGGTCCGGTTTTGGATCCGATAACCCGTTAACAGCCCTGACCAATGGCGATTTTCCACGTGTAAATTTCTCATTCGCCGGCCGATCCACATGTCAGCTCGGCGTTGCGACAGATGTCATCCATTCATTGGATGAGAGACGCCTATGATACATCGACACGTGGCACAGCCCAATAGTAGCCCATTTAGGTTATAAAGGCCGGCCCGTTTGACTTGGTCAAAATTTAGCAGACCGGCCCATGGAAAGCCTGTTAACGGCCTGTTCTCATACAGCCCATCTACGGCCCGGGTACTCACGACCCGTTATGGCCTTTCAATATTCGGCCCAGTAGCGTAATATGGGCCGTCCCATATGATTCCAGCCCATTGTCACTTTCGGCCCATCTATGGCCCATGAAGTCTTTCGGCCCATATGAGGCCTTTTGCATCTGTGGGCCCATTGATGGCCCGTGGTGAATCAGGCCCATCATGAACAGTAAACTGCTTTGAGCCCATTAACGGCCCATGATTCAGTTGGGCCGTTTCAAGCCCGTGCTCCCTTTCGGCCTTCTAAGGGCCCATACATTCTTGGGCTCATTTCCGGCCCTTGATTACTTACGGTCCGTTACTGGCCTGTTATGCTAATGGGCCAAATTCAGCCCGTGGTAACATTCGGTCCGTTTGTGGCCCGTTAACCCGTTGGGCCGTTTTCATCCAATCCTGTAATCCGGCCCATTAACGACCTGTCATGCCTCTTGATAGAATTAAGCCTGTGCTGTCTTTCGGCCTGTTAATGGCCCGTTATGGTCTGGGCCCATAAACAGACGGTTCCGATTTTGGCCCGTTTATGGTCCATATTGCGGTCCGGTTTTGGCCACGAACAGTACGACCCATGGATCCTATGGCCCATAGGAGGCCCATGGATCCTACAGCCCATAGGAGGCCCATGGATCCTATGACCCGTAGGATGCCCATCGTTACCACGGCCCGTATGTGGCCCATGGTTATTGCGGCCACTAGCAAACCAAGGAAAAAGAACTGCAGTGACTACAAGCAAACAAATAAACAAAAGACTAAGTAAATAAATAAGAAAGCAACTAACGCTAGGCTATTACGGCGATTACACAGATTACATCCACTGGGCATCAAAGTTCGCTACCAGTGCAAATATTAGGGAAAAACAAAGCAGCATATTACATACACTGGGCGTCTAAATTGGCCACCAGTGCAAATAAACATGGCAGCAAAACAAGTCTAGAACTGAAACCACTTCAGAAGAGCTCAAGAAACGATATCCTGGGCACCCACCATGCTGGCAAGAAGCTTAGCAAGCTTATTAGCTTTCTCTTGTTTGGCGCTAAAATCCTCCAACTCTTGCTGTTTCTCCAGAAAGTATGCATCTAAATTCTGCAGGGACTTCCTCAGTCCTTTGGCTTCTTGTCGCAGCACAGCTGATCGTTGTCTTTTAGCTTGTAGTTGAGACTCAAGAAGCCGAACTGATTCAGGCAGCGAGTTCAAAGGGCTTGTGCCAGCGGTAATGGCTAGTAACTCGAGCACTACATCAAGGCAGGACTTTGGGGTTGTCTCACTGTCTTCAAGATAGTTTTTATCAGCTTTCTTGGAGAACAACATGGTTGTCTGACTATCTTGGACCTTATCTGCATTACTTCCTATACCATTGCATAATGGGGTACTCTTCTCCACTATTCTGCCGGCATTCTAAAAGAGGAACAAGCAGACACATCACAGGTTTAGCATGTATATGAAACTCATTTTGGTAAACCAGTTCAGTAGTAAGGTTGACAGGATTATACTAACTTGTCTTCTATTGCAAGGTAGTACATAATAATAGAATGAAACAAACATATATCTATGTACTATGGTCATTGTATTGTCTATATCATTCTAGTTTATGTTGCCAAATCAAGATAGAGACACAGTTCAAATCATATCTGTTTAAGACAAAGCAGCATAGACAGAATATAAGTGTGGGAAACTACACAGCACTAACAACACTTGTAATGTGCATGACATGAGAACATACCTGTTTATACAATTGAAACTGAAATCAACATAGAGCAAGAAGTTACAACAGCAAACCAGTTAAAGAAACAGGTTTAAAACATACCTTTTGCACCATTGGAGTTTCAATTAGATCCTTCAAATTAGAAATTAGTTGGTATGAGTAAATACAGTGATGCAAGAGCAAAGGAGAATGCACCATAGCTACGAAATCTAACCTGAGAACAGTTGTTCTTCTGCTTTAAGCGTAGAGTTTGGGTTCGCTGTGGTGGTCCTCGTGCTTTGGGCATTGCAGTTGCCTTACTAACTGCTCGTGTGTGGGTGCTCTGTGGTGGAGATGGTGCTGTGTCAACTGGAAGTGGGTTACTATCTGCTGGGGTTGGGGTTAGATTTGGTGTAGCTGGTTCTGTGGCCAACGGGGTAGGGGTACAATCTGCAAGAGTGTCGGTTATGTGTGGTGGGGCTGGCTCTTGGGCAAGTACAACCGTGGTTCTATCTGCATCGACGGGTAGCACCGTCTTTTGTGAAGAACGTGTTTTTACTCCCTTAGATACTGCCATCACCCTCTCCAATTCAAATGGCTGATAAACAAGAAATGAAATTGAAGGTACATACATTGTATGATAGAGAGATGCAGTAATTCACGTATATGTTGTCTAACCAAACAGGACAGCATGACACAATTTCACATATATGATGGCTAAGGCTAACTAAACAGGATATCATGACACAATTTTAGATATATGATATGAGTTTTACTTGGAGCATCTTGTGCCATAGTTTTGTTTTTCTTTTTAGTTTGCCACAATCATTGTTTGATGGATAGACCTTTTGAGAGAGACACACATTCATCATGATTTGTTAGAATATTCTATGAGCTTCACTTGTATCTTTTGAGCTATGCAGTTGCTCTTGTGCTTCACTTATATTTTTAGAGCACAGCGGTGGTTATATATTTTATAGAAATTATTGCACTCTCATGCTCCACTTAAATCTTTTTGAGAGTCCTGAATAGGAAGTGGTAATATACACGGTTATAAGACTAGTCTAAAAATGATAGGTATATAAGAGTGGTATAATAAATACTTTCATGTAGATCACTAAATACGAGGCGTATGATTTAATTATATTGATGTAGTAATATGAAAGGGTATTAGTTCATGATCATTGGTTAGTAGAAATATCGATATTAAAGCTTGTTATGCACTACTCATTTAACTGTCCGTCATGGCATGGTGGGGAAGTTTGAGCATTTTTATGTCTGATTGAAATCCTTGAGTGCTGTCTAAATCGGGGGTGCGCGATGGTTAACTCCTACCAACCTCCTCCCTAGGGGCATGTGAGTAGTACTTTGCTTTGAGGGCTAATAAAACTTTCACAATAAGTATATGAGTTCTTTATGACTAATGTGAGTTCATGGACAAATATAGCACTCCCACCTTTCCGCATATTGCTAGCCTCTTTGGTACCGTGCATTGCCCTTTCTCACCTCGAGAGTCGGTGCAAACTTCGCTGGTGCATCCAAACCCTGTGATATGATGCGCTCTATCACACATAAACCTCCTTATATCTTCCTCAAAATAGCCACCATACCTACCTATCATGGCATTTCCATAGCCATTCCGAGATATATTGCCATGCAACTTCCACCGTTCCGTCTTATGACATGTGTGTTCATCATCATATTGCTTTGCATGATCATATAGAGCTGACATGATATTTGTGGAAAGGCCACCGTTCATCATTGTAATACATGTTATGCTAGATCATTGCACATCTTGGTACACTGCCAGAGGAAAAGAATGATAGAGACTAATGAGTCCTCCAAAATGAGGGGATGAGGTCCATGACATTGTTCTAAAAAAAGAGAAAGAGATAAAAAGAGAGAAGGGACAATGCTACTATCCTTTTATCACACTTGTGCTTCAGAGTAGCACCATGTTCTTCATATAGGGAGTCTCCTGAGTTATCACTTTCATATACTAGTGGGAAATTTTCATTATAGAACTTGGCTTGTATATTCCGATGACGGGCTTCCTAAAAACGCCCGAGGTCTTCATGAGCAAGCAAGTTGGATGCACTACACCCACTTAGATTCCATTGAGCTTTCATAAACTTATAGCTCTAGTGCATCCGTTGCATGGCAATCCCTACTCCTCACATTGATATCGATTGATAGGCCTCTCCATTGCCTATTTATCCGCCTAGTTGATCCGCCTAGTTGATGCGAGATTTTCTTCCTTTTGACTTCCTTATATATCTCTACCACCGCATTCTATTCCACCGTAGTGCTTTGTCCATGACTCACACTCATGTATTGAGTGGAGTTGAAAATGCTGAAGCGCGTGAAAAAGTATGATACAATTGCTTGGTTTGACACCGGGGTGCTCATGTTTTATATTAATGCGGTGAAGGCAGAGTCATGCCATGCTTACATAATTCAATGAGTAGGGATAACTTCGTTGAGCATCGTATATTTTGAAGACTTAATGATTATGCTCTTGTATTCATAGATATTATTATGTTGATATCAATTACTTCATCATTTCTCAATATTTATACCGTAAGAAGATTATATGATAAACATGCTAGGTAGCATTCAAGATCAAAAATTATCTTTGTTTTATCATTTACCTACTCGAGGACGAGCAAGAATTAAGCTTGGGGATGCTGATATGTCTCCGACGTATCTATAATTTTTAATTGTTTCATGCTATTATATTATCATTCTTAGATACTTTATATGCAATTTTCTTTCATTTTTGGGGACTAACCTATTAACTCAGTGCGTAGTGCGAGTTGCTGTTTTCTTCTTGTTTTTGGTTTTACTGAAAACTATACCAAACGGAGTCCAAATGCTATGAAACTTTTCGATGATTTTTTCTAGACAAATGAGACCCTAAAAGCTTTGGGGAAGGACCAGAAGACCTACAAGGAGACGGCAAGGCCACAGGGCGCGCCCTGGGGGGGTAGGCGCGCCCTGTTGCCTTGTGGGCCCCTCGTGGCTCCGTTTGACCTAATTCCAGTGCTATAAATTCCCAAATATCCCAAAACCCCCCCAGAGCCACTCGAAACAATTTTTCCGCCGTCGCAAGTCTCTGTTCTTCCGCGATCCCATCTGGAGGCCTTTTTTGGTACTCTGCCAGAAGGGGAATCGATCACGGAGGGCTTCTACATCAACCTTGCTGCCTTCCGATGATGTGTGAGTTGTCCACCACAGACCTACAGGTCCATATGGATTAGCTAGATGGCTTTCTCTCTCTTTTTGATCTTCAATACAATGTTCTATTCGGAGATCGATTCGATGTAATCTTCTTTTGCGGTGTGTTTGTTGGGACCCGATGAATTGTGGGTTTATGATCAGATTATTCATTGAAAGCAATTGAGTCATTTCTGAACTTTATTATGTATGATTGCTACAGCTATGTAATGCTTTCCGATCTATGGGTTTTCTTTGGCCAAGTTGATCTATTGATCTTCAGTGGAAGTGGTGCATAGTAGTAGGTTCAATCTTGTGGTGTCCTCACCCAGTGAAAGCAGGGGTAGCGAGGCACGTATTGTATTGTTGCTACTAAGGAGAAAGCGACGACATTTAATCATATTGCTTGGTTTTATTCTGTCTACATTATGTCATCTTGCTTAAAGCGTTACTCTGTTTGTCATAAACTTAATACCATAGATGCAGGTAGGAGTCAGTCGATTGGTGGAGTAATAGTAGTAGATGCAGGCAGGAGTCTGTCTTGTCATGGACGTAATGCCTATATACATGATCATGGCATGAATAACGTCATAACTATGCACTTTTCTATCAATTGCCCAACAGTAATTTGTCTATCCACCGTATGCTATTCTTATGAGAGAGATGCCTCTAGTGAAAACTATGGCCCCCGGGTCTACTTTAATCATATTACTAAAACCAAAAATACCTTGCTGCAATTTTACTTCCTTTATTTTACTTTGCAATTTACCTATCTAACACTATCAGATTTGATCCTTGCAATTAACGAGTTCAAGGGGATTGACAACCCTCTTGCCTGCAAGAATTTGCTCTTGTGTGTGTAGGTACTTTTGACGGGCATTTGCGTGGTTCTCCTATTGGTTCGATAACCTTGGTTCTCTACTGAGGGACATACTTATCCGCTATTATATTGCTTCACCCTTTCTCTTCGGAGAAAATCCCAACGCAGCTCACAAGTAGCACACGCCTCCCTGCCTTGTCGCTCCCTCATACGTCTTCTGGCCACCTCCCTAAGCTTCCAGGGTTTCTTCTGGTCCAGAAAAAAATGTCAAAAAGTTTCATCGTGTTTGGACTTCGTTTGGTATGGATTTTCTGTAAAACCAAAAACAAGCAGAAAACTGCAACTGGCACTGGGCACTGAGTTAATATATTAGTTCCCAAAAATGATATAAAATGGTATATAAAGCATACAAGATTGATAATATAATAGTATGAAACAATCAAAAAAATTAGATACACCGGAGACATATCAGAAACCATTCAGGAGGTTAGATAACTCTTCCTGACCTACGCAGTTCAGTTACAGGCTTAATTGGAGTTTCTACAGCTGGTGTAGTAACTTCTGGTTCAGTTTGCGTGGACAACTTTCGGAACAACTTCTGGTTCGTTTGTCTCACTTACTTTTGCCGGAGATTCTGTAATCTCGTCAAGCTGTACTGTCCTCCCACTTACTTCTTTAGCGAGAAACTCCTTCTCGAGAAAGTGTTCATTCTTTGCGACAAACACTTTGTCTTTGAATCTTTTTGATAGAAGGAATAACCAATTGTCTCTTTGGGATAACCTACAAATTAGCATTTATCTGGATCAAGTATTCCATAACTCATACAGTGTCATCTCGCCAGATTTTGAGACGGTGCTCAAGTGTATATGTTGTTGTTTCAAGTGCATATCCCCAAAACAATAAAAGCAGATCGGTAAATAAATTAATTCCACAATTATTCATATGTTTGCGAAACTCATGACTTGGATATATTTCTTCATGATTGAAGAACCTTTTATCTTTTGTCATAATAATTCTTTACTTCATTCTTAATTCTTTGAACCTTTCAAACATTTCAGATTTTATGTTTCATCAAGTAAATCATATTTACTCAAAACATTAGCGAACTATATGTATTCATCATGCCCTGGTTTGCTCATGGCACCACATACATCACTATGTATTTCGTCAATTGATTCAAAATCAAAAGACTTCAATACTCCATCTATATGAAGCTTTTGCATATGTTATTTTCCGATATGACCAATAAGTGCCACATTTAAGTGGTGTTATCATTATTCTCAAGATTTTAACATTAATGTTATAAATATTATATTCAAGATTCATCTTGAATAAACCACCAATAATAGAGGTAAGTCCAAAACCATAATCTTATAACAACTTGAACAACCATTATTTAAAACTTATAAGAATATCCGTCGCATAACCCAAAAGATAATGTTTTACACAACTTCTGAACGAAATAACTATTACTCAGTTCTAGGATAAATCTTGAAGATAAACTAAAGACATGACTTCAACGGCATGAGTAGCGATCCCATCACCATTCCCGACTTGCATCACGACTTCATTCCTTTTGAACTTGCGAGTTTTCTGCAGTCCCTGTATCGGTTTGCAAATGAGAGCAACCGATCAGTATCAAATACTCAGGACTCACATGAAATTAACAAGTAGAACAACATTAACTTTGTATAACTTTTATACCTTTACCGGAAGAACCGTTCTTCTTCTTCTCCGCAAGTATTTCTTGCAGTAACGCTTCTAGTGTCCTTTCTGCTTGCAGTAGAAACATTCAGTCTCCTTAGTGGCTCCACCCTTGTTCCTCTTCTGAGACACGGTCTTACCGGCGCTAGTAGACTTCTTCTTGGACTTGCCCTTCTTCTTGAAACTACGGTCTTATTGACCATCAACACTTGTTTGTTCTTCTGCATTCCAGTTTCCGTAGTTTTGAGCATAGCAAACAACTCGTTTGCACTTTTCTCCATTCCATTCATGTTGTAATTCATGATAAAACCATCATAAGATGGGGGGAGTGTCACATCCCAAATTTTCCCAAATCTGGTATGTTGAAAAATTCACAGGGAATTAAAATTTTGCTAGGAAAGACCCATGATTGCCTAGGTTTGATTGTGAATGACCCTGTTTTGCTTGACTGATTGACTAGAAGAGATAAAATCCCAATGCAGCTAGTTGAAACCTAGCTAGCCTTGGTAGGAACGCAAGCCATTTGAATATTGTTGGGTAAAAGTATTCTCAATAAGTCCCAAGAATATCCAAGACAAATTAAATTTTCCTAAAAGGTTTTGAGTTGATTTTGTTTGGAATCAATTCAAAAAATCAAAAGGGAATTATTTAAAATGGCCTTGCAATTATTTTGGCAGGAAGATGAATTTCACAAGTCCAAACAATGACCTAGACCCTCTGCCATTTTTCTAAAATGAATTTGAAACATATTTGGTTTTGAAACCAAATTCAAATTCAAAAGGAAACATAAGTGCAAAAAATAAATATGTCCAATTTGCCCAAACAAAAAGTTCACACATCCCCAATTATTCCATTTGGAATTTAGAAAATATTCTATGTTGGAAGAAAAATCAAATTCCAAACCTATTTGAATTAACAGAGAAACAGAAAAAGAAAACAGAAAAGACAGAAAAGAAAGAGAAGAAAAAAGAAGAAAAGAGAAACCATCCCATCTAGGCCAGGCCGGCCTAGCTAGCGTGCTAGCCAGCCCAGCCAACCGCCTGCGCGACCTCTCTCTCTCCCCTCTCGTTGATGCGTGGGACCCACCAAACACGTCGTCCCTAACCTCCCGCTGCCCCGCGCCCATGACGCGCACCCGAGACACGTCGTGCACGCCCTCCACGTTCGCCACGCTCCCAAGCCTCCCCGTGCCCATGGCCATGTCCTATTTACCCCCTCGCCGCCCTCTCTCTTTTGCCCCATCGGATCGAACCCGACGCCGTCAGGCTGCCTCGCCGCAGACCCCCAAGCTCCTCCTCGGCTGTCATCTTCTCCGGCAGGATTCCGGCCAACCTTGCCCCCCTCGAGACCAACGCGAGCCACCGTCAAACTCCCCTCGCTGCTGCGCACCCCCAGGACACCTCTGCCTCGCCCGAAGCTTCCCCAACGCCCAAGTCCGACGAGACCTGAGCCCCTCCTCTGCCGCGAGCTCCATTCCGGCGATCCCCGTGAGTCTTTCATCTCCAAACCATGTCCTTCGGGTTTTCCTTGATCACGCATGTGGTCCTGACCTTTTGTTTCATCTAGACGGGACTGCATACGAGCACTTCACCCATGGCCGAAGCTCTCCGCCGCTCGTGCAACTCCAGCGAGCTTGCGCCGCTCGTCTTCGTCTTCCCCAGGCCCGTCTAGCACCACCAGCGAGCCCCTCGTGCGCCGCGTCCACCCGTGTCTTTAGTTGCCGCCGGTGACCATGGGAGCGATCAGAGCATCCATGTCCGAAGCCGCGCCGCCGCAAACGCCTTTTCTGGTGACTCTCCGGTGAGATCCCGGTGAGCACCGAAACCCTAGCCACGTTGCACCATCATAGCCGTTCGCAGCACTTAAAATCCAACGGCCACGTTTTAATTCATTTCTGAATCAGTATTGTCCAATCATAGAGTGCCATGTGTCCCAGCCTTATCCAAAACATTATCCAAAACATTTTCTGTTAAATTGAATTAAATGGCACTTTTGCAGAAAAGCCCCTGGAACTTCAAACCATCATAACTCTATATCTGTAAATCCAAATTGAATGAAACTTTTTGCAAAATGACCCTTAGGAAATGTACTTTCACCTGGTCTAGTAATATTTCACCTTTGAATAGTTTAAAATTTAAATTCAAACAGAATGAATTTGAATTCAAATAGGGCATAACTAGCAATTTATAAATCCAAATTAATTGATTCTTTTTGCAAATTGAACCTAGTGAAATGTAGTTTCAACCCAGAACACTTTAGTTCAAATTTGAATAAATTGAATTAAGATTTTAAACAGAATATTGTAGCAGCCAGAATTCAGAGAGAATTTAAGACTATTTACGTTAACTTTGAAATAAAAGACCCAAATAGGATAATTCCTTTTGCAACTAAGTTCAGAAACTATAAATGAACTTTAGTAAATAGTTTTGAATTATTATTTGACTTTAGGAAATTAAATTAATTTGAATTAAATTCAAACCTAGTTTAGTTATACGTGAAACCCTAGGTTTGATTTCAATAAAACTAAAGCAATATGGTTTACTAAATCAAATTAAACCTAGTAAATATTTTGGTGCGACAATTGACTTTAGGTTAAATTGAATTCAATTCAAACGTAAATAAAGTTTGAAAACTATTTGCACATAGAAAATCATTTTGGGATTTATATTTGACTTTAATTTAAACTAAAGTGAAATAAATAAGCATTAGCAAATATATTGTATTTGACTTTAAAGAGAATAATAAATATAAATTGAATTTGGTTAAACCAAAAGGAAACCTAGGAGTCATTTAATTAATCCAAATTAAATGAGAGCTAATTCAAATGAATTCATGAACCAACATTAGTCAAATATGAAATTGTTGAACTTGAACCAAGCTTTAATAATTGAAACTTAAATTGAATGCAAAATCAAATCTCAGACAAACTCCATTCAATTTGAGTACAACCAAGGTGGACCCTAATTCAAATTCAAATTGAATTGGAGGTCTAGCCAAGTTCATGAACTCAGAATGAAACCTAGACACCTAGTGTGTATTCAAACTCATGAAAGGTCAACAAGTTTGAATTGTCATTCAAACTTGAACATGAACATGAACTTGGCTATCCAAGATTCATAGACCATGATTCCTGTTGTTAAGATCCCTTATGATTGGATCTGACAACCACAACTTTGCATCACATACTCCTTATGTGATGGACCCTTATATTTTGAAACTTGCATGTGAACCCTTGAGTTACATGTATTCTAATGACAACCACTATGTTATTTTCCAAACTCTTATGAGTTAACCCTTGACACATGATCTCACAACACAGTCTACACTCATGCCATGCACTGCACTTGTTGTATGATTTGATTGCATTGTATGGTTGTTTATGATTAATCTTTACTTACGATAGATTGTTCGGAGAGCGAAGAGTAGGTTTACCAAGATTGTGTGTGTGGAAAGAACTTCATCAATTACCAAGATTGTGTTTATGTGAAGAACTTCATCGATTACCAGGCAAGTTGCATTTCTGATAATACTTTCCCATGTTTCACTTTGCTGTCATGCTATGATGAACCTGGAATAGGTTAGGCACATGTTTACCCTAAACATTGAGTCTATGATGTAGCGTAGGCTCAGGACTTGACAGCAGGTGAATGCTTCATTGTGATGATGTACCTTGGATGTCCCCATTGAATGCTCCGACAATTGAGTGCGCACTTGCATTTCGGGACTTTTCCTTTTCGAGTGATATTCGTCAATGGTTGATGCGCTCTGGAGTCCCCATTGCCGCACCATTGACTAAGCGTGCTTGAAAAACAAAACCCTTGTCATCTCTGAGAATCGGGATGGTTCTCATCCATAGCTAGAAACGGTAGACAGGTCTTCTTTGCCCTGGCTTGACAAAACAGGTTGGAAACTCTTTTACTCATTCATTACATTAGAGAATATGTTGTTGTTAGGTGTAGCTTGCCAATACATTCAATGTATTGACCCTCATGGCTGCAACGTATCATGTTGCTGGATTTTTCGTATTGAAGGAGAGATTCGAAGTACGGTTACGATGCTATACTCAACTGCCTGTGAGTAGATGGACGCCACAAGATATCATTGTATTTTCCGCTGCATAACATATCCAGCTAGCCTTGGGCTAGCAGGTATGTAATGTATTAAAGACTGGATCTGTGATGTAATACTTTGACATGTGTTATTTTCTGATATTTCATCGTGAACTGTGCGTGCCAGCAATCGATCCAGGGACTGGCACATGAAGCGCGGAGATTCGGGGCCCCTACCGGGACCGGGTCGTGACAGGGAGTGAAGCAAGCACAATATCTATACCGAGTGTCGGAGTCATTCAGAATTCCAGAGCAACACGTCTATCAACATAGCTAGCCAGCTTTACTATATGCTCACCCATTGAGGAACCTTCTACCTTCTTGCATTCAATCAAGGCCTTGGTTATTTCAAAACGTTCGGTCCTTGCCTGCTTCTTGTACAGAGCTTCCAGTGATCCAATTATAAATTGACTACTAGATCGTTCAAAATGTTTCTATAGTTCACGATCCATGCAAGTCAACATGAGGCACTGGACTGACTCATAGTCATCACTACGAGCAGTGAAAGCAGCTACAACTTCCTGCGACGCATCTTTCGCAGGAGGATCACCAGGGGCTGATCCAGCACATACTCTTTCTTAGCACTGCTTAGAACAAATCTCAGGTTCCAGATCCAATCCGCATAGTTTGCACCATTTGCAGCCAACTTTTCTTTCTCTAACATAGGGGCTAATTTGAACATATTGCGAGCCATTGATCTACAACGATAAACACAAGATTCACTTTAGACATTGTTCATAATTAATTTGCACTAGTGTTTGAACAAATTTTAATATAAAGTGCACTCCCACTCAATTCAACATCTCTCATAATTGAAAGTGAGTGATTCAAGATCCTGATCTTATTCATAGCCATGGATGGTAGCATCACAGATGACGTGAACTTCAACCGGCAGGCAAACTTGCCAATCATAGCTCCATATGACTCTTGTTCATCTTTTGATGCTTTGTGCTCCGAGCTCATAACTTTTCTGCCAGAACTTCAAGATAACCAAGTGTTTCTACTGTGAGGTCCTACCTTCACCTGCCTTACACTTCACCCTTCGTTTGTACTCATGGTAACATGTAGCACTCCGAAAAGCTACATGCTGTAGATGGTTGCTACACTAGGAAGAGCACAAACTTCTTGATATTTTCATGTGAGAGATCACCCTAATAATTGACTTCTGCACAATCAAAGGGTGCAAACAACAAAGGGATAAACATCTCAGGCAATTCATAATAGCATGATATGGTATATCCCTGGGCGCCGGGAACGTCTCCATGGTCCTCCGTGGTCTTCATGAAAATTCACCGAAAACACTGTCGTGGCGACAATTTTGAAAACGACCGCCGTGGCAATGCTTTTGTTCTTCTGTGCCAGGTGTCGGTACTGAAACCGGCGGATCTCGGGTAGGGGGTCCCGAGCTATGGATCAAGGATCAATGGTGAACAGGAGACAAAGGGCACGGTGTTTACCCAGGTTCGGGCCCTCTCGAAGAGGTAAAACCCTACGTACTGCTTGATTATATATATTTATGAAGAAGTATTGAGTACAAGTGGATCTACCTCGAGATCGTATATTGTGTACTAAAGCCTAATGGAGGTGATTGTACCTGTCCCTCTATGGGCTAACCCCACGGTTTATATAGGCACCGGGGGTCTAGGGTTACACACGGCCGGTTACCATCTAAGAGTTTGCACACAGATGGCCGGAGTAGTTCTTGAAGTACATGTCAAGTATTCGGTAGAGTCCGTCTTGATCACGCCGGGGTTCAAGGCTTCCGGAGTCCTTCGTTGTGAGATCGGTGGGCCATAAGCTCGGCCCATGGACGGTGGGCCAACTAGGTTGGTACCCCTTAGTCCAGGACACCGTCAGTAGCCCCTGAACTTGTCTTCGGAGCCGGTAATTAGCAATCTTCCTCGGACTGATGTCTTCAGCTTGGAGACTTCGGCTTGACAGACGAGTTCTCACCTTTAAGCAATCTTCATATAGGCCTGAGATTCATGCTGTCCACAGCTACCACCTAGCTTCTCTTAACAGATCCGCCCACCGTTTACCTTAGTAACTACATGTCGGCATCCGAAGCCTTGAGATAACTTAGCCTCGAAGGCCTGTCGCATAGGTGTGAATAGTGTTCCAACCTGATAGCTTTTACTGAACCGTCACCACCCGTGGCGCTTGAGGCAGTTATTGTAACTTGAAACGCGGCTCGAGGCAGCGCTCTCATAGGCACGTCCCCTCAAAGCAGAGACTGTGTTCCTTATTTTAGGGGATATCATCAAGATTCGTTTCACCCCATGCGCGCATAACGGCATTTCACATTGGAACTTGGCGATTTATCTGGCGCAACAAAGGGGACCTTTGGTCTTTTACTGACCTATAAAGGCAACATGGAGTAATCCTACTTTCCCCACGCTTCCCTTCCTGCGCACAACCTCTAGAGCTCCAAATCCATTCCACAGCTCACGCAGTCCTCGCTCGGCGCCCGCAGCTCCCCTTCCGCGATGGCTGACGCCAATCTGAAGGGTCAGTGGGTGGTTTCCACCATCACGGCGGCCACCTTCCAGGAGCTCCAGACCGCAGGGTACATCCCCGCTGACGCCGCCTGCTGCTACTTGTGAACTACGTTGGGATTTCCTCGAAGAGGAGAGGATGATGCTGTACAGTAGAGATAAGTATTTTCCTCAGTTAAGAACCAAGGTTATCAATCCAGTAGGAGAACCACACAGAACCTCGTTAGCAGCACTTACACACACAAAAGCAAATACTTGCACCCAACGCAAACAAGAGGGTTGTCAATCCCCTTGGTGGTTACTTGCAAGGATTAATTCTGACAGTGATAGATAGATAAGTAAGTTGCAAAACAAAAGAAAGGGAATAAAATTGCAGCAAGTATTTTTGGTTTTAATATATGATAAAAGTAGACCCGGGGGCCATAGTTTTCACTAGAGGCTTCTCTCTCGAACGCACAGCATACGGTGGGTAAACAAATTACTGTTGGGCAATTGATAGAAAAGCGAATAGTTATGACGATATTCAAGGAAATGATCATGTATATAGGCATCACGTCTGAGACAAGTATACCGACTCATGCCTGCATCTACTACTATTACTCCACCCATCGACCGCTATCCAGCATGCATCTAGGGTATTAAGTTAATGAAAACAGAGTAACGCTTTAAGCAAGATGACATGATGTAGACAAAGTAAACTCAAATAATATGATTAAACCCCATCTTTTTATCCTTAATGGCAACAATACAAATACGTGTCTTGTCCCCTAATTTGTCACTGGGATATAGAACACCGCAAGATTGAACCCATCACAAAGCACCTCTCCCATTGCAAGATAAATCAATCTAGTTGGCCAAACCAAACGGATGGATCGGAGAGAAATACAAAGCTATAAAATCATCCACAAATAAGTTTAGAAAAGACTCAAATATTTCTCATGAATAATCTGATCATAAACCCACAATTCATCGGATCCCAACAAACACACCGCAAAAGAAGATTACATTGAATAGAACTCCAAGGAGATCGAGGAGAACATTGTATTGAAGATCAAAGAGAGAGAAGAAGCCATCTAGCTACTAGCTATGGACCCGTAGGTCTGTGGTAAACGGCTCACACATCATCGGAAGGGCAGCAAGGTTGATGTACAAGCCCTCCGTGATCGATTCCCCCTCCGGCAGATTACCAGAGAAGGCCTCCAGATGGGATCACGGAAGAACAGAGGCTTGCGGCGGTAGAAAAGTTATCCAAGGTGGCTATCTGGCATATGGGGAATATTTGAGGATTTATAGGCTTGGAATTAGGTCAAGAGGTGCCACGAGGGGCCCACAAGCCTGGGGGGCGTGCCTCCCGAGTTTGTCGCTCCCTCGTGGCTCTTCTGGTCTTCTCCCGAACCTTCGAGGGTACCTTCTGGTCCAGAAAAAATTAATCCAAAGTTTTTTCTCCGTTTGGACTCTGTTTGATATTGATTTTCTGAAAAGCCAAAAACAAGCAAAAAACAGCAACTGGGACTGGGCACTAGGTTAATAGGTTAGTCCCAAAAAATGATATATAATTGCATATAAATGCATATCAAACATCCAAGATTGATACTATAATAGCATGGAATAATAAAAAATTATAGATACGTTGGAGACGTATCAAGCATCCCCAAGCTTAATTCCTGCTCGTCCTCGAGAAGGTAAATGATAAAATAGAATTTTTGATGTGGAATGCTACCTAACGTGTTTATCATGTAATTCTCTTTTATGGTATGAATATTAAGATCCGAATGATTCAAAGCAATAGTCTATAATTTGATATAAATACATCAATACTCAAGCATACTAACAAACAATCATGCCTTTCAAAATAAAAATGCTAAAGAAAGTTATCCCTACAAAATCATATAATCCTGTCATGCACCATCTTCTTATCATAAAGTATTTATCATGCACAACCCCAGAGATAATCAAGCAATTGGTTCATACTTTTTAACGCGCTTCAGCTTTTTCAACCCCTTCGCAATACATGAGCGCAAGCCATAGATATAGCACTATGGGTGGAATAGAATGATGATAGAGATTAATAAGGGAAAGTCAAAAAGGAAGATAGTCTCACATCGACGAGGCTAATCAATGGGCTATGGAGATGCCCATCAATTGATGTCAATGCGAGGAGTAGGGATTGCCATGCAACGGATGCACTAAGAGCTATAAGTGCATGAAAGCTCAAAATAAAAACTAAGTGGGTGTGCATCCAACTTGCTTGCTCATGAAGACCTCGGGCATTTGAGGAAGCCCATCATCGGAATATACAAGCCAAATTCTATAATGAAAAATTCCCACCAGTATATGAAAGTGACAACATAGGAGACTCTCTATATGAAAAACATGGTGCTACTTTGATGCACAAGCATGGAAAAAGATAGTAACACTGCCCCTTCTCTCTTTTTCTCTCATTTTCTTTTCATTGGGCTCTTTTTGGCCTTTTTTTTTGAATTTCCTCACTGGGACAATGCTCTAATAATGATGATCATCACACTTCTATTTACTTACAACTCAAAATTACAACTCGATACTAGAACAAATATGACCCTATATGAATGCCTCTGGCAGTGTACCAGGATGTGCAATGATGCTAGCGTAACATGTATGAAAATGATGAACGGTGGCTGAGCCACAAATACTATGTCAGCTATATGATCATGCAAAGGAATATGACAATGATGATGTGTGTCATATAAACGGAATGGTGGAAATTTCATGGTAATATATCTCGGAATGGCTATGGAAATGCCATAAAAGGTAGGTATGCTGGCTGTTTTGAGGAAGAAATAAAGAGGCTTATGTGTGATAGAGCATATCATATGACGGGGTTTGGATGCACCGGCGAAGTTTGCACGAACTCTCGAGGTGTGAAAGGGCAATGCACAGTACCAAAGAGGCTAGCAAATTGCGGAAGGGTGAGAGTGCGTATAATCCATGGACTCACATTAGTCATAAAGAACTCACATACTTATTGCGAAAGTTTATTAGCCCTGAAAGCAAAGTACTACTATGCATGCCCCTAGGGGGGAGGTTGGTAGGAGTTAACCATCGCGCGCCCCCGACCGCCACGCAAAGGAAGACAATCAAGAATAAATCATGCTCCAACTTCTTAGCATAACGACAAACCATTCGTGCTTGCTTCGGGAATCTCCAACCTTAACACTAATATTATTACTAAACCACAATTATCTACTAGTACCTCCCACATATTACCATCTTAATATCGCAAAACTACTGCAAGGAATCAAACTTATCATATTCAGTGGTCTACATGAAAGTTTTTATTATATCCCTCTTGAATACCTATCATATTAGGACCAAATTCATAACCCATGCATATTACCATTGCTATTTATTAGACTCTCAAAAAGATATAAGTGAAGCAAGAGAGTGCAACTATTTCTTTAAAATATAACCACCGCCGTGCTATAAAAGATATAAGTGAAGCACTAGGGCAACTGCCTAGCTCAAAAGATATAAGTGAAGCACATAGAGTATTCTAACAAATCATGAATAATGTGTGTCCCTCTCAAAAAGGTGTGTTCAGCAAAGATGATTGTGGAAAACTAAAAAGCAAACAAAGAAAAGAAAACTATAGCACAAGATGCTCCAAGTAAAACACATATCATGTGATGAATAAAAATATAGCTCGAAGTGATATACCGATAGATTGTAGACGATAGAGGGGATGCCATCCGGGGCATCCCCAAACTTAGACGCTTGGGTCTTCCTTGAATATTACCTTGGGGTGCCTTGGGCATCCCCAAGCTTAGGGTCTTGCCGCTCCTTATTCCTTCATCCATCGTGGTCTCACCCAAAACTTGAAAACTTCAGCACACAAAACTCAACAGAAACCTCGTGAGATCCGTTAGTATAACAAACAAACTTAAACTTTAGGTACTGTTATAAATTGATTCATATTTGATATTGGCATAATGCTACTGTACTCCAACTTCCCCATGGCTTATACCACCCGATACAATCCATAGATTCATCAAAACAAGCAAACTATGCAACAAAAACAGAATCTGTCTAAAACAGAACAGTCTATAAAGATCTATTTAAAAGCCATACTAATGTAACTCCAAAAATTCTGAAAAATTAGGACAAACTAAACAATTCATATACCAATACTGTGTAAAAATGTCATATTTTTCTGACGCTTTAGTACAGAACCAAAAATCCAGCACTGGGCGCAAAACTTTCTGTTTTCCAAACAGCATCAATTATGCTATCATCCAAATCATCCCAAAGGCATTACTTGGCACAAACACTATTTAAAAGATAAAAACAGAAGCTAAAATTGTGTGACACCAGAAGAAAAAATAAAATTGCAATAAAGATAAATATTGGGTTGCCTCCCAACAAGCGCTATTGTTTTATGCCCCTAGCTAGGCATAATGCATAGTTTCAAGTATTATCATCCTTAGTTTCCAAATCCTCAATTACACACCCACTCTTTCTAGGAGATCCAAAATATGGATTTCTTATCATCACACTCCTAGGCAAAAAGTTAAGAAATTTTCTTTCATAGATAGGTTCCTTCATTATATCAATGAAATTGGGATGCACGCTAATCATTTTAAGATCCTCATTTCCCTTGCTAGAAGTGGCACCCTTAGTCTTAGGAACATACATAAACTTGCAGTTTTTATTGGGAGGGGTCCTATCAATAGTTTTAATGGAGGAAAAGGCAGAACCCAAGTTATTAATAATTTCCTCCAACTTATCGATTCTAGCGGGACCTTGTTCTATTCTTTCACTAACTATTGGTTCCTTTTCTTTTAACATTTTTAATGTAGTTCCTACCTGTCGGTGTAAAAACCGGCAGACCTCGGGGTAGGGGGTCCCGAGCTGTGGATCTCGGACAGATGGTAACAGGAACAGAGAGACGATGTTTACCCAGGTTTGGGCCCTCTTGATGGAGGTTAAACCCTATGTCCTGCTCTTGTTTGTTTTGATGAAGATGTATCAAGTACAGAGTTGATCTACCTCGAGATCGTAAGATATGATCTAGTCCTAAGGCTAGGTGAATGAGATTGTGTTTAGATGCCCCCTAGGGGCTAAACCCTTTGGCTTATATACACAGCAGGTAGGGTATCTAGGGTTACAAGGTCGGTATCTAGGCGCGGAGGCGGCAGGAGAAGTCTTGGAGTATACGTCAAGTCTTCGGCAGGTGCAGTCCCGATCTTGCCCCTAGTGTGCGACCTCCGGAGTCCATCTCGATAAGAATAAGGGCCCACTGGCCCAGCCCGAGGAGTACGGGCCGACTAGGTTAGTACCCCTAGTCCAGGACATCGTCAGTAGCCCCTGAACTGGTCTCCAACGCCGAGGACGACGTTCTTAAACTTTGGTTCCGGGGTCTTCGGCTCGGCAGGCAAGTTCCATAATCTTTCCATCATATCCTCAAGCAGTCTTCGGAAAATTGGTAGTCCTGCCGAGTGGGCCCAGCCCCACCACACGTGGCCTCTGCTTTCTGACCTTGGGAGCTGTGCCTTACGGGGAAGCGGGTCAGTTTATGGCAAAACGTCGAAGCGTCGGTCTCTCCCCTTTTTAGCCATGAGTCAGGCATGCAGATTTATCACAAATCTCAACTCCTCCCTCCAAGCAACCGGTGCAAATACTCCCCTTCCTCCCAAGTCCAACCTTGAGGGTTTCCCATGGCGAGTGATGCAGGTTCTTAGCGGCGCCCTCATGGCCCTGTCAGAGGTGATTGGGGCAGTTGCGCCGTCTCGCGCCTTCAACTAGAGCGCCTGGCCAGACAGGGATACCTGCCAGATTCAGATCTGATAGCGACCCACCCAGGCTTAACATCCATCAACGGGCAGGTACATGCAGAGACTTACCCCTCCCCCCAAAAGGATGAAAGGGTGTGCTTCGTTTCCTTCCTGCTGCGTGGTTTAGGATTTCCAATTCACCCCTTCCTCCGAGGCCTGCTAGAGTTCTACAGGTTGCAGCTCCATGATGTCTACTACACAACTTATTCTTGTAGACTCGTGTTGGGCCTCCAAGCATAGAGTTTTGTAGGACAGTAGCAATTTTCCCTCAAGTGGATGACCTAAGGTTTATCAATCCGTGGGAGGCGTAGGATGAAGGTGGTCTCTCTCAAACAACCCTGCAACCAAATAACAAAGAATCTCTTCTGTCCCCAACACACCCAATACAATGGTAAATTGTATAGGTGCACTAGTTCGGCGAAGAGATGGTGATACAAGTGTAGTATGGATAGTAGATATAGGTTTTTGTAGTGCGAACAATAAAAAAACAGCAAGGTAGCAAGTAACAAAAGTGAGCATAAATGATATTGCAATTCTTGAAAACAAGGTCTAGGGTTAATACTTTCGCTAGTGCAATCTCTCAACAATGCTAATATAATTGGATCATATAACCATCCCTCAACGTGCGATAAAGAATCACTCCCAAGTTCCTATTAGCGGAGAACATAAGATAGAAATTGTTTGTAGAGTACGAAACCACCTCAAAGTTATCCTTTCCGATCGATCTATTGAGCCATTCCTATAAGTGTCACAAACAGCCCTAGAGTTCGTACTAAAATAACACCATATGATACACATCAACCAACTCTAATGTCACCTAGATACTCCAATGTCACCACAAGTATCCATGAGTTGATTATACGATATGCATCAAACAACTTCAGAATCATAATATTCAATCCACACAAAGAACTCCAAGGAGCACCCCAAAGTTTCTATCGGAGAAAAGATAATGAAAACATGCATCAACCCCTATGCATAGATTACCCCAATGTCAACTCGGGAATCCGCGAGTTGAGTGCCAAAACATATATCAAGTGAATTAATATAATACCCCATTGTCACCACGGGTATTCATATGCAAGACATACATCAGGTGTTCTCAAATCTAAATATTCAATCTGACAATAACGAAACCTCAAAGGGAAAAGATTCGATTCATCACAATAAAGATAGAGAGGGAAGAAACACCATATGATCCAACTATATTAACAAAGCTCGCGATACATCAAGATTGTGCCATATGAAGAACACGAGAGAGAGAGAGAGATCAAACACATAGCTACTAGTACATACCCTCAGCCCCGAAGGTGAACTACTCCCTCGTCGTCATGGAGACCACCGGGATGATGAAGATGGCCTCCGGCGATGATTCCCCCCTCTGGCAGGGTGCCGGAAAAGGGTTGTAGATTAGATCGTGGAGGTACAGAGGCTTGCGGCGGCGTAAAAACTCATCTAGGTTAACTTTCGGGAGTTTCTGAATATATATGATTTTTCAGCGTTGGAATCATGCAAAGAGGTGCCACAGGGGGCCCACGAGGCACTAGGGCGCGCCTAGGGGGGGCAGGCGCGCCCAGGTGGCTCGTGGGGCCCCTGTGGCTCTTCTGCTGCTCCTCCGAAGCTTCCTGGGTCTATTTCCTTCCAGAAAATATCGTCAAAATGTTTCGCTGCATTTGGACTTCATTTGGTATGGATTTTCTTGAAAACCAAAAACAAGCAGAAAACAGCAACTGGCACTGGGCACTAGGTCAATATGTTAGTCCATAAAAATCATATAAAAGTGCACCAAAATCATACAAAACTATAATAAACATGGCATGAATACTTCATAAATTATAGATACGTTGGAGACGTATCAGAATCCCAAAGCTTAATTCCCGCTCGTCCTCGAGTAGGTAAGTGATAAAAGAAATAATTTATGAAGTGTGAATGCTAGCATAGTGCATAAGTTTGATCAATGATAATTTCAATCACTTTTCCTAGCATCATAACAGCAACTCTTTCTCATAAAACTCATCATGACAAAGTAGCAATCAATTCACATGTTATGGTTCAAACAATGCATTCTCTTGAAACTTAACAACCTATTTTCTTAGTCACCAAACAATTGCAATTCAACTTAATTTCAACAAAGTCTAAGTAAGAGCTCCACATACTCAATTATCATATAGTCTTCTATGATTGCTAGTACTCAAAGCGTATTTTTAGAACAAATGGTATCCATCGAACATAGAGAAAGATAGGGGCTTAGTGTTTTGCCTCCCAACTTATTTATCATAGAGATAATTGTCAACAATAATAATTCATGATCAAATATATTTGACTGGCCATATGTGCCTGGATCTTTCCCCACCACATGATGCTTACCAACTAGAGAATAATTGAGGTTGAAATGAGAATGAATACTTATTGACTCTTGCATAAAAGTAAATACATAAAAGTAAATGCATAAAAGTAAAAGATAGGCCCTTCGCAGAGGGAAGCAGAGGTTGTCATGCGCTTTTTTTTGGATGCACAAGCCCTTAATGCAAAGGAACGTCACGTTATATTGCCCCTTGTGATAGCAACCTTTATTATGCAGTCCATCGTTTTTATTTCTTTACCGTCACAAGTTCGTACAACGCTTATTTTCCCTTACAATAAAAGATCATACATATTTTAGGAGCAATTTTTATTGATTTTTGCACCGATGACAACTTACTTGAAGGATCTTATTCAATCCATAGGTAGGTATGGTGGACACTCATGGCAAGAAACTGGGTTTAATAGCTTTTGGATGCACAAGTAGTATCTCTACTTAGTACGAATTTTTTTGGCTAGCAAAATATCCTAATCAAGCACCACATGTTGGAGGATCCATAACAATATAACTTCTATGCAAATATACCCAAACATAACTCATTACGCTGTCTTCCTTGTCCAACTTCAACTAATTTGCTCAAGTTTGAAAATAATTAATGGGTATTCACAATCATAAAAGATGTCCAAGATAATATATTTATATGTGAAAGTTATCTCCCTTATACTAATCATTCATGAATTGCTTGTATGACCAATATTGTGATTGTCAAGCTTCAATAGAATTCACTTTCTAACCCAATGTGAAACTACTACTAGACATGATACAAGCATATGAAGCACATATAATTTCAACTTTATGATATTCAATTTATTCAACAATTTACTCATAGGATATAAGTGAAGAACAAGAGTAAATGACAAACTACTCCAAAAAGATATATGTGAAGACCAAATGAGTAGTTAAGTAAATAGGTAGCTATGTGAGGACTCTCTCTCATTTAAAAATTTCAGATCTTAAGTATTTTATTCAAACAACAAAGAAAACAAAATAAAATGACATTCCAAGAATAGCACATATCATGCGAAGAAGCAAAAACTTAGGCTCAACCAAGACTAACCGATAATTGTTGATGAAGAAAGGTGGGATGCCTACCGGGGGATCCCCAAGCTTAGATGCTTGATACTTCTTGAAATATTAATTTGGGATGCCTTGGGCATCCCCAAGCTTGAGATCTTGTGTCTCCTTAATTCATCTCATATCACGGTTTCTCTAAATCTTAAAAACTTCATCCACATAAAACTCAACAAGAACTCGTGAGATAAGTTAGTATAAATCAACTCAAAACCTTAACATTCTCTACTGTAGAAAATCACAAAAATTATAATTAAACATTGCATACTAAATGCGTCTTCATATTTAATACTCCTATCCACAAATAGAAACATTAAACATGCAAACAGATGCAAACAATGCAACTATAACAGCAATCTGCCAAAACAGAACAGTCTGTAAAAGGGGAATAAGAATCCATACTTCCCTAACTCCAAAAATTCTGAAAAATTACCACGTGACAGATAACTCATGCATGCTTACTGTGTAAAAATTTCAGATTTTATCATGTTCTGACTATTCAAGAATATTCTGGACATAACAGAAAACTTTCTGTTTTCAAACAGCAACACATGAACTTGCAAACTGAGCATGGTAAAGGCTATAATTGACATTTTATTGAACTAAAAGATACAAAACATGATTATTGATAACAGCAAGCAAATCTCAACAAAATAAAATGATGCTCCAAGCAAGACTCATATTATGTGACAAATAAAAATATAGCTCCATGTGAGGTTACTGATAATGTTGAAGACGAAAGAGGGGATGCCTTCCGGGGCATCCCCAAGCTTAGACGCTTGAGTCTTCCTTGAGTATTAACTTGGGGTGACTTGGGCATCCCCAAGCTTAGGGTCTTACCGCTCCTTATTCTCCTCATATCGATATCTCACCCGAAACTTGAAAACTTCAATCACACAAAACTTAACGGAACTTGTGAGATAGGTTAGTATGATAAAAATAAATCATCCACTTAGGTACTTTCAAGACAAGATTCATAATTGTTCTCACATAATGCCTACTGTATTATATTATTTGCACAATTTATATTACTCAATATAAGCTATGAAAACACTAAAACAAGCAAACTATGCACCGAAAACAGGATCTGTCAAAAACAGAACAGCGTGTAGTGAGCGATTTAAAAACCATACTTCTGTATCTCCAAAAATTCTGTAAAATTAGGACAATGTAAACAATTTGTATCCCAATACTATGTAAAATTTCAGAATTTTCTCATGCTCCAGTACATAATAGAAATTCCAGCACTGGACGCAAAAGTTTCTGTTTTTGCACAGAATCAAATCAACTATCATCCACACTATCCCAAAGGTCTTACTTGGCACATTATTGAAAGAAAACATATAAAACATGATTACTACAGTAGCTTAATCATGTGTACACACAAAAACACTAGGTACAAATGTTGGGTTGTCTCCCAACATGCGTTTTTCTTTAATGCCTTTTAGCTAGGCATGATGATTTCAATGATGCTCACGTAAAAGTAAAGAATTGAAACACAAAGAGAGCATCATGAAGCATATGACTAGCACATTTAAGCCTAACCCACTTCCTATGCATAGGGATTTTTTGAGCAAATACTTTATGGGAGCAAGAATCAACTAGCATAGGAAGGCAAAACAAGCATGACTTGAAAACTTTCAACATAAAGAGAGGAAACTTGATGTTGTTGAAATATGTAGAAGCATATATTCCTCTCTCAAAATAATTTTCAGTAGCATCATAAAGAAATTCAACAATATAGCTATCACATAAAGCATTCTTTTCATGATCCACAAGCATAGAATTTTTATTACTCTCCACATAAGCAAATTTCTTCTCATTCATAAAAGTGGGAGTATCATATGAAACTCGAATACTATAAATTGTTTCCACATTAAAAGAGTAATGTTCAGAAAAAGGGTAATCATAATTATGACAAGTTTTATAAATACAATCATCACTACTTTTTATAACATAAGTATCATCACAATAATCATCATAAGTAGGAGGCATGCAATCATCATAACAAATTTGATCATTCAAAGTAGGGGGACTAAAAAGATCATCTTCATTAAGCATAGCATCCCAAAGCTTGGGACAAAAATTAATTGTAGCAAATAAATTCTCAAACATGTCAATGTCATCAAACATAGCATCCCCAATCTTGTTGGTTTGCATATCATTAGCATTATCACTATTATCATCAATAGTATGAATAGCACCAATAGTATAACAATTATTATCATATTCCTCCAAGTTGGTACCATAAAGATTTTCAAGATCATATAAGTATCATTATCTTCCCAATCATAATCATCACAACAAGCAATAGGCATAACAAAATCATCATCAAGTGTATCATCTTCCACAATTATTTTTGATTCATTCTCATGAGGTACAACAATAGTAGGAGCAACATTATTTGGGAGAGATACATCTTTGCCTCTACTTTTCTTTCTTTTCTTTTTCTTTACCACATTATGTGTGGGTTTATTTAATTCTTCCGAGCTTATTATTGAAGATATTGGTTGGATAGGAAGCTCCTCCTCGTTACCTGTTTCATCATGAGAGAAAATAGGAGGGAAAGGGGGAATCTTTACCCTTTCATTAGTATTTCTTTTATATTCTATTTGTTTTCCTGTTTTTCTATAGTTAGCAATATAAGCATTCTCCTTGCAATTTACCATACAAAACATATAGATTTCCTTTAGATTAGTTTCAATGTCATCCGTGAGAATGAATACTTCGAACCAACTACTTTTATGTGACAATTCCTCACACCCCAAGAATAGATAAAGCTCATTATATAGTTCGAGGGCGGTCAAGTCATTACAATATTTAGCCATGATTCGATCATGAAAAAGTATGCATTGAAAATTAAGGTGACCAACTTTATTGCAAAGTTCACAAGTAATAGAATAAAGAGAACATAATTTTGTAGCAAATTCATCTATCACTTTGAGCAAAAAATTGGTTCTATCATGTTTATGCTTCTTACAAAATCTATCGTCCCTATAAGGCATGTCTTCACAAACTTTATGCACTCCACAAAAATTGACATGCTTATAAGAAACATTTTTGTCATGACTAGTGCAATCATCATTAGTATTTTGGATATTCATAGAATTCATACTAACAACATTGCAATCATGCTCATCATTCAAAGATTTTATGCCAAACATTTTATTGAATTCTTCTTCTATCAATTGAGCACAATTTTCTGATCCATCATTTTCAAGAAAGACATTATAAAGACGAATAATATGAGGCAACCTCAATTCCATTTTTTTTGTAGTTTTCTTTTTATAAAACCAAACTAGTGATAAACAAGAAACTAAAAGATTCGATTGCAAGATCTAAAGATATACCTTCAAGCACTCACCTCCCCGGCAATGGCGTCAGAAAAGAGCTTGATGTCTACTACACAACTTATTCTTGTAGACTCGTGTTGGGCCTCAAAGCAGAGAGTTTTGTAGGACAGTAGCAATTTTCCCTCAAGTAGATGACCTAAGGTTTATCAATCCGTGGGATGCGTAGGATGAAGGTGGTCTATCTCAAACAACCTTGCAACCAAATAACAAAGAGTCTCTTGTGTCCCCAACACACCCAATACAATGGTAAATTGCATAGGTGCACTAGTTCGGCGAAGAGATGGTGATACAAGTGTAGTATGGATAGTAGATATAGGTTTTTGTAGTGCGAACAATAAAAAAACAGCAAGGTAGCAAGTAACAAAAGTGAGCATAAACGGTATTGCAATGCTTGAAAACAAGGCCTAGGGTTCATACTTTCGCTAGTGCAATCTCTCAACAATGCTAATATAATTGGATCATATAACCATCCCTCAACGTGTGATAAAGAATCACTCCCAAGTTCCTATTAGCGGAGAACATAAGATAGAAATTGTTTGTAGGGTATGAAACCACCTCAAAGTTATCCTTTCCGATCGATCTATTGAGCCATTCCTATAAGTGTCACAAACAGCCCTAGAGTTCGTACTAAAATAACACCATATGATACACATCAACCAACTCTAATGTCACCTAGATACTCCAATGTCAGCACAAGTATCCGTGAGTTGATTATACGATATGCATCAAACAACTTCATAATCATAATATTCAATTCACACAAAGAACTCCAAGGAGCACCCCAAAGTTTCTATCGGAGAAAAGATAATGAAAACGTGCATCAACCCCTATGCATAGATTACCACAATGTCACCTTGGGAATCCGCGAGTTGAGTGCCAAAACATATATCAAGTGAATCAATATAATACCCCATTGTCACCACGGGTATTCATATGCAAGACATACATCAAGTGTTCTCAAATCTGAATATTCAATCCGACAATAACGAAACCTCAAAGGGAAAAGATTCGACTCATCACAACAAAGATAGAGAGGGAAGAAACACCATATGATCCAACTATATTAACAAAGCTCGCGATACATGAAGATCGTGCCATATCAAGAACACGAGAGAGAGAGATCAAACACATAGCTACTAGTACATACCCTCAGCCCCGAGGGTGAACTACTCCCTCGTCGTCATGGAGACCGCCGGGATGATGAAGATGGCCTCCGGCGATGATTCCCCCCTCCGGCAGGGTGCCGGAAAAGGGCTGTAGATTAGATCATGGAGGTACAGAGGCTTGCGGCGGCGTAAAAACTCATCTTGGTTAACTTTCGGGGGTTTCTAAATATATATGATTATTCAGCGTTGGAATCATGCAAAGAGGTGCCACAGGGGGCCCACGAGGCACCAGGGCGCGCCTGGGGGGCAGGCGGGCCCAGGTGGCTCGTGGGGCCCCTGTGGCTCTTCTACTGCTCCTCCGAAGCTTCCTGGGTCTGTTTCCTTCCAGAAAAAATCGTCAAAAAGTTTCGCTGCATTTGGACTTCATTTGATATGGATTTTCTGGAAAACCAAAAACAAGCAGAAAACAACAACTGGCACTGGGCACTAGGTCAATATGTTAGTCCATAAAAATCATATAAAAGTCATATAAAAGTGCACCAAAATCATACAAATTATAATAAACATGGCATGAATACTTCATAAATTATAGATATGTTGGAGACGTATCACTCCACCACCTTACCCCCAACTCAATTTTGCACATCACGGGGTACGTTGCCCTGTGTGAGATGCATCTTGGGTGCGAAGCGCACTTCGGACTATGGAGGAGGTATTTTTGTGTAGTGCCTTGTTCTCCCACCGAAAAGCTTTACGAGGTCAGAGCAGCCGAAGTCTGTCGAATCGAGGGGGCAGAATACCCATCGGGCACCCCTCGGGAAGATACCGACGTCTGGCCAACAGAGTGGTTCTATATAGACGACGTCCCCCTCCCAGACCCAGTTCGGCCCGGGCTCCCCCTTTCTCTTCGGAGCCCCCGAAGAGACGATACAGCTGGAGGCCTCAGGGTACGGCCCAAGAAGATGGCACCGAGGTGACTGAGCTAGCTACCAAGGTGAAGCAATTGGTAAGGACCGGCCTTACCATAATAGACGTAATGGCCACGGCGATAGACCGAAGAGTCCAACCACTCCGGCTGCGCCCTCACCCGTTATACGCATACAACGGAACCGAAGACTGTTCCCGATCAATTCGGCAAAGCTTCTTCGACCAAGCGGCCTTTGGCATAGTAATGGCTGGGATTTACCAGGGAACGGCGGAGGACTTTGCCCGACGACAATTCCGGGACGGGCTGTCCTACTACAATTCGGCCGATATAGTAAGTCTTCCCATTTTATTTCGTCTATCCGAGTTGTTTTCCAATAGCCAATCCATCTGACTGATTTTTTACTGGTTTCAAACAGAGATGGAGGCGTCGGGTGGAGGCTCTGAACAGCCCGACGCCTGAGCCGGAAATGCACCGCCGAGCGGAAGATCCCCTTTTTCACGAGGATGAGGACCTGGCCCTTATCTACGAAGGGAGGAAATTTTACATGGAATGCCTTGACGGTTCAAAGGTAGTTGTCACCCCTGACGTGCCGGGGATGAGGCCGGCTTCATCGGTAACGCCCTCTTCTCCTACTCGAAAGCGAGCCCCTCGTCCCCAAGCCCCTAATCGCCTGACTTCTCCTCCAAAGGGACGGCGTTCGAAATGCCCGCGCGGAGAGTCGGCCCCTCGAGGGAGCCACCCACAAGAAGCGAAGGAGCAGAGGCCGAAGTCATGGAGGTAGGCGAAAGTGCCCCCTCGATTACCAGGTGACCGAGATTACGATATTTTGTAGAAACGCCATCTCAAGCCCTAACCCCTTTGATCACTCGCAGGCGGCCTTCCTCTTCCATGGCGGCTGGCGCAAGGTCCGAGGGGACGACGGCTTCAAACAGGGAAGCCGACGCACGCCCATCTTCAGGAGCCACCACCGAAGTTCCCCAGCCTGAGGGCTCAGAGACTAGCTCGGCTACCCCTTCCGAGATCCAATGCGCCACGAATTATCGGTGGCGAAAGACCTCCCTGAGGAGTCTGGCCTTCTCGGATCGGGAGTTCAATGCTCTCAGCTCGGTGGACGCATACCTCGGGGCGACCAGCGCGGTATTTGATCAATCATTAGATGTTTTGTTGCAAGGGTTGAGGGTAAGGTCCAACCCGAGCTCATTTTATCTGGAAGATTTCTTATATCTGGCCATTTGTTTGAAAGACAAACAATACTGCCTAACCGTGGTAGTAGCCCCTAAGGCTTGATATGGGCAAGAATGCCCGTAGCGAGGCTTGATATTAACCTGAAGAAGTTTTTTTTGGTAGAGTGCTCGGGCGAGGAATGATCAGCTATCCGAGACCCTTTCCCAGACAAAAGGGGAGGTTGGAGACTGCCTTGGCCGAGGTGAAACAGGTGAAGAAGTTCACTCGAGAGGCACACAGTAAGTGTTTTGTCTTTTATATAATAATGTTAGTTATTAAGATCTCCTGACAGCATAATCCGATGTAGCAGCGGAAGCCCTAGGTCATCTTGAAAGAGATCTCAAGCAGGCTCGCGAGGATTTGCTTTATACGGAGTCGCAGCGCCAGGCAATGCAACATGTGGTGACCCAAAGGGTGGATGGTGTTAATGTGCTAAGGGCCAAAAATGCCCGACAGGTTGATGAGATTAAGAGCTTAAAAGCTCAACTGGCTGCTGCCGAGGCCAATAATCGTCGAACAGATGAGACGATCTTTGGTAAGTTTTGATTTTTAAGAATCGTTACTTGAGTTCGGGGGTTTAGCCGAGATGATTAGTGGGCTAACATATGTTTCTTGCCAGCTTCTCTGTCCGGCCAACCCCTTGATGGTCGAGGTCCGGTACCCGAAGACATGGCGGCTCATCTATCCGAAGTGCATGAAAGTGCGTGGAAATCGATGAAGGTAGTCTTCAAGGAGTTGTGGCCCAAAGTGGAGCACGTCCCCGAGGACATGGCCATCCTAGCCGAACATTTGCAAAGAGCTCGGCGTTGGATCCAGACGTGGAAGGTGTCCACCTGCCGGGAAGGGGCGAGGGAGGCCTGGGCCATGGTCAAGACCCAGTATACGGATGTTGATACGACGCACCTGGCCGAGGTAGGGCCAATGGGGGCAAACGGGGAAGAAATACCCACTAGTCTCGTATAGGAGAATGTCATGCCTGCGGCTCGGTCTTTGCAGAAGGACTGTGCCCTAGACGTCTTGATAGATGGGTTAGACCGTGTGTAATGAAATTGTAATGTGTGACTCTATGTATTAAAGTACTTTACGTCATTATTCAATCCATGCATCTAAACTCTGTCAACCAGCCATCGGCTTCTACCTCCGCGATCAGTGACCGAGGAGTGGCCGCTTACTACTGACCGAAGTGATCAGAACAGATGCTTCAGGAGACGAGGCAATCCGGCTATGTGGTGCGAACGATGAGAGTGAGGCAGAAAGTTATGTTATATTACTTTTTAACGTAAGAAACATCTTCCGAGGAAAATAGTTCTTCCAACAGTTCCTTTCCTCGAGTGGCTGTGTCAAACACCTAAGTCCGAAGACGGGTGACCTCGGAGGTAAAGCCCCTGGTCAGGGTTTGAGAGACCCCCTCCACTTTATTTCTATGTCATGGCCGACCGATTTGTACGTTTAAGAGTGCTAGCTTTCGGCTTTGTCCGTCTGAGGTACTGCATCAGATGACTCGGGAGTAACAATCACAGCGGTGCTCCCTTTGCCTCTTAGCCGAATGATCGGGAAGATAAGGGGCAAGCACAGGAGCCGGGCAACCCAGCATGGCCAAATCTTAAGTCAAATCGATGGATATTATGGCTTGAAAGACAATAGTATGTAGGAGGTGGAATGATGCGTGTTTTGAAAAGAACATGCCGTATTGATTTTGTTTCTCGAGGTCCTTCAGAGGATACCCCCGAAATCTATTGGGAGAGAGAAAAAGGAAAAAAAAGGAAGTAGGGTGGTGTATGTACAGGGGTGAGTAGTTTTCGGAGTTTCAACCATAGAAATGTCGGAGTAGCGCCGCGTTCCAAGGGTTTGGTTCTAAACGCCCGTCCTCTGGGTCTCGAATTCAGGACGCGCCTCCGGTGAGGACCTGGTCGATGATAAATGGCCCATCCCACTTAGGGGAGAGTTTGTGCGTCCGCTTCTCTGGATGAAGCTGCATGACGAGGTCTCCTTTGTTGAAGTCCTTTGCGCGGACCTCCCTACTGTGGTAGCGGCGAGCTTGTTGCTGGTAAATGGCAGATCGTGCCCGAGCGACATTGCATTCCTCTTCTAAGGCGTCCAAGGTATCCTGCCGATCTAACTCGGCCTCCCGCTCTTCGTACATTCGTACTCGAGGTGCATCGTGTATGATTGTGACACCCCGATTTTTGGCCCTTTCTTTTTCTTTTGGATTTCTTTGGAATTTTATTTGGAATTCCTTTTCTGTGTCTCTGTGGTCTTGAAACCTGGGAAGATCATCTCTTCTTCCTCCCCCAAGTGGTTTGTCACTCTCAAATCTTTCCCAATGCCATGTCATTTCCATCTTAGCCCAACTCCAAATTCTTTTTCTGGGGAATATTCCTTTTTCTATTAAAGGAATAGCCCTGTTTGCTCTAGGTTGTGAAGCAAACTATATTTCTGTCTTTCCTAAAATTCCCACAAAATTCTCAAAATTCCTTTGGACCATCTGAACATTGGATATGTAAAAATATTCAAGATTCCATGCTCATGGTGAGCACACCATCCAATCTTTGTTTCTGGTCATAATTTCAGTTTGTAAAACAACTATATTTTATATGGCTTCATAAATTCTGAAATTTTACCAAGACATTATCCTACCTATATAACCTCCCGCCACCAAATTTGGGCTTATTTCATTCACCCAATATTTCTCAATAATTCCCCCAAGTTTCTGTCCAAAGGAAAGCATTGTGAAGGAAGTACCATTTCTATTTATCCAAATGGTATGAAAATTTTACAGTGTCTTCCTATGTCCAAACCATTATCCTCCACCAAATTTCAGCCCAATCCAATCATCTATATGAGTGCAGCTTCCATTTTCACGCTTCTGTCCAGTGGGGCAGTTTGTGAAGGAAGTGCTAGCAAACTTCATCCATTTGAGCTGAAAATTTGCAACGATCGTCATACTAGTGATTGATCACCCTCAGCAAAATATCAGCATCTGTCACCAAGTGTATCTTCCCCACTCCAGTACAAACACCTTCTGCCAGAAACTTAGGTCATCTCAAATCAGTACAGTGCTTGCCCCCTTATCTCTTCTAAAGCTCATGAGTCACTTCACTAACCTTTACCCCACCTCCAAGACATGCTTTTGCCATCCAGGGCGCACTGCGTGCGCCTGTTCACGAGGTGACCATGCGTCCAGCATGCCCTTACGCGTGCTCTGGACATTGGGGCCCTCTACCACCGTCCCTTCGTCGGGCCCTCGCCACTGCACCGTGTCTAGCAGCTCCGCAGAAGCCACACGCTCGCTCCTTAGCCCTCGCCCCGTCCTCTTTCTTCCCCGACGCACCACGACAGCCCCTGCCCTCGCCGCACGCGCGCGCACAGTCCCTTGGTGGCCGACCGAACGTCTCCCATCCCGTGTCTGCGCCTCCACTAGCTCGCTCGAGTCACCATCCGAGCTAGCCCGCGTGCACACGCGTACGTGGTCGTGTCAGAGCGCCAGCCCACGCGTCCACGGTGGCTCCCCGCCACGGCATCGACGCCTCGGCTATTTTAGCTGTCCCCAAGGCCTCCCGAGACCACCAGCAGTCCCCTCACTCTCCTAGAAACCTCCCTGACCCCTCCATTCCTCCCTGGAGTCCCACCTTCCTTCTCCATGGCCGCCATGCCCGCCTCAGCCTTCGCCTAAATTCGAGTGAACCGAGCCCTGTCTACTCTTGCTGCCACCACCAGAGCACTCCCCGGACCTCCACGACCCTCCCCAACCCTTCAGTTCATCCCCAGGACGCCTGCATGCCCGGCGCCACCGACGGCCGATGGCCTCCTCCGCCGGCGTCGGAGCTGCTGCCGCCTCGTCCATCCCCGGCGGCCGTAGCCTGCACCAACGGACGTGCCTCTCCGCGCTGAGCTCGTCCATAGGCGGAGCGCCGCGGGAGACGGCCGGAGGCGCCGGCAATCACCAGCCGAGCGTCGCCCTGCCTCGTCCATGTGCGGGCAAGAAGAAGATGATGACGACCCCCCTGCCAGTGGGCCCCGCACGTCGGCCTCTCGCGTTGACCCAGCCAGCCGCTGACGTGGATAAGTGGAGGCGTATTCACCCGAATACGTCTTCCAGTTCCGAAAGCGTACTCTGCTGCTTCTTCGGATCAGAATACATTTTCCCCCTTCCAAAGCGTATTCCCCAAAATGTGCTTTCAGCCTCAGCCGCCGGCCGAAATCCTTAATTTGCGGACGTTCATCCGTTAGCAGCAGAAAAGCACACTTTTTATTTGTTTTTCTGCCTAACGAATGCACGGTCGTATTTTCGCAACCGTCACTCCGATTCAGGTGATTCCAAAGCTCACATTCTCTATTCGTCGAGCCTGTTCTGTTGGTATCATTTTCACTATGTTGTCACACTCTGAAAATGACCATTTTGCCCCTGCCCTTATTCAGCCCCATTCGAGATAGAATCATTTCCGGCGAAATTTTCTGCGAGCTTCTCGCACTTCTTCCCAATGAATCCTTCATCCCCAGGCAAGCTACAATAGCCACTTGCATGATGGCATTGCAATAGCCATGGTTTTCACTTGAATGATTGAATAATTGTGTGCTCATGCAAGTATTTTGTTAATACTATATAAATGCTTGTGAATCCATGCTTATCCCTATGCCATGTTCATGTGCATCCAGATATTTACTTTCTAGTAGTATTATTCTCATGTTTCATTCTTGTATTCAGTTCATATGCTAGTGATCATGATATGCTCACATGGATTGCTATGGTTCATTATGAATGCTTGTGATATTCATGATCATCGCTATGCCATCCTCATTTGCATCCCATAGACTAAATGATTTATTGTTGATATGATTCATATGTTAAATGGTTATGTTTCCCATCCATGTTTATGTTGATATCATGCTCATATGCATTGTCATGTTATTTTATTGTGGCTCAGCTCATCACCATTCAAGTTGAATCTGACATTAATCGAACTAGAGCAAATCTGTTGGCTGAGTCATGGGGCCACCGAATCGAACTCACCAGTGCAGCCACATTTGCCTTATGGGGGGGCCTAATTCGGTCTATTCTCATGCCTCTCGCCGGTGCCTCCAACTAGGGAAGGTTATGTGCGCGCGCTACCCTGGTCAGGTAGGCGGCCATAAGCCTTGTGTGCCCAAGTTGTGTTGTACCCGGGTGTCCCCGTTTGGGATGAGTTTGTTTTGTTTTGCCATGACGGTGGCCGGCCACGAAGGTGGCAGGATGTCAAGAGTTGGCATCAGGGCCACCCATGACATAACCCAAAGGGTAGTTTGTCGGAGTGGCCGGGAGAGTGTCATGCAATAGATTGGTTTTGTCGGAATGTCGTTGGTCCACCCGAATGGGAGCACGAGGCCATGAATTCCGTGGTGTGGGTACAGTGTACTAACCTCTGCAGAGTGTATAATCTATCGATAGCCGCGTCCTCGGATATGGACACAGTTTGTAGTAGGTCACACTATGGGTCAACAGAAATAATAAACCTTCACACTAAGAACAACAAGATGGCACATGCAGAAGTTGGTGATCGTGTGATGATCACTATGGTTGGTATGGCTGTGATCAAGTGAGGATCACGATGGTAAGATGTTGACGGTGGTTACGAGGTAACCCCGAGGTGGTAAGTTGGTCCAAGGGACCACGGCAACAATCCACGTACACATCATGTATGATAGCATCATGTTTATGTTCATATCATGATTAACATGTACATGCCATGTTCACTCTCATGTTGCTCTAGTAGTATCATGTTCATCATTCATAATTAACCTGTAAATGCCATGCTGTTGTTTGTCTTGATTGCTTTGGTTGCTGTGAGCTTGCGAGTACAATCAAAGTACTCACCTGGCGTGTCATGCCAAATTGCAGGTAATGCCGTGATTGATTGCTTCTCAAGGATCCCGAGTTTGCGCGCTAGAATGTGTCCCAGCCAGAGTCCCTGCGGAGTGGAGTTCATCACCATCGTCGTTGTTCCGCTGCTAGAAGTTATTCTGTCGCTACGCGTTGTTCCGCTGCTAGCATAGAGCTACCTTAGTAGGCGTCGAATTGCCATGCCTTTGTAACCTTTGTACCTTCAGAACCCTTGTACTCATATTATTTGTAATAAAGAGTTGTTTGGTTCTATGCCAAGCAGTGCCGTATTCCAGAAGACTTGATCTCTGGGTTGGAATACGGGGTGTTCCGGTTCCTCTGAGCCGGGGTGCCACAGGCTTTGGTATCAGAGCAGGTCTGGATGTAGGACGCCCTAGTCTGCGCGAGCGTTAGAAACCGGTAGTATAGAGTCTAGTCGGTTTGCTACATTTGGTTGTTGCATTTGTTTGCTGCGTAGCATGCATATAGACTTATTATATTGTCACTAACGGTTGATCTTGTGAGTGTAGGTGTCATCGGTTTCGATCCACTACCTGCACCCTCCAGCTTTGCATACCTGCTTTTCGGTGTTTGACGTCATCTCCGTCCCAGCGGAGTGATGCCGAGGCACCAAGTGTTCCAGACACCACTTGCAGGTATCGCGTAAATATCTTTCCGCCAGTCACCTATCGCCTCGGTGATAGACATGTTTCTACCCTGAATCTTGCCTTCCACTTGCCGCTTTGTCAACCCTTACTGGTCTTTGTTACCAGGAAAGGGAAATGCCAGCAGACCCTGCTTTCCACCACTATCCTAGCCTATCACTCATTCCCTGAACGAGTACGGTTCCCTTCCGTCTACTTGATCATGATGTGGCCGTGACATCCGTGTTCCGCTACATGATCACCGAGTACGTCCTCATCCCTAAGCCCGTCCAGATGCAACCGGTGCTGAGCCAGCGCTTGGTGTAGCTCTGTTTACACCAACCTCTCCACACGTTGATTCACCTTCGTGCACACCGCCACAGCATGTTAGATCGTAGTACCGGAGTTTCCGCGAGATTTGTGTGCGTAAGTAGGCATGCATATTGTTGTGAATAGCAGTAAAATGTGATGTTGCTTGTGTGTGATCTTGATGCCTTGTGTGCTTTTGTTTGAGTCATTTCTTTTGCTTCTTTCTTTGGGCCTTCGGTGTTACCTTATTTCCCCTTATGAAAGTTGCTCATCGAACCATCACCGGACTCGAAGAATCAGTGAGGAATTCAATTATTTGGAAGCTCAGCTAAACATTATGGAATTCTCAGCCGACTGCATTATATTGGGAATATCTGGTTTGAATACAAATGATATTCTGGATGGACTACCAGCATCAAGTCTATATCAGCGCGCAATCTTCACAGCAGTAATGATTAAACCAGCAGGAAGATAATTTGTGTGCAAGGCCAACCGTATATTTCGAGACAAAGCAGGAATATCAAGGATATATATATATATATATATATATATATATATATATATATATATATATATATATATATGGTGGGTCTATTCTACCAACCCCCTTAAGACCTTATTCTACCATCACCTAGCCTTATTCTACCAACACCCCCACCAAACCCGACCCCGAGCAACATCGTATACAAAAAACGTCCAGCCCACTACCCCACTAACCCCCGACCCCCACCTTCTTCTTCCCTCGACTACCTGCATGCTCCCACCCGCAGCGGCGCCCCCAACCCCCACCTACCCCGCGCCCACCACCACCCACCCACCCCCATACCCCACCACGCCCCGCCACCCCCGGCGCCCCTCCAAGCCCTGCCACTGCCCTCCGGTGCTAGCCGGAGCGACCGGCGCCATCCACCTGCCCAATCCATCCCCGCCCCAGCCCTAACCGGCACCATCCACCTCCGCATGGAACGGCGCCGCGCCGCCCAGCCCCAGCCGCGACATCCGGCAGCGACGACCCGGTCCATGGCGGCATGCTAGGAGGTGGATCTCGACAGGGCGGTGGCCATCCATGCTCCTACCCTCGGCATCGACTGGATCCATCCACCACCCTGCCGTATCCGAGCATCCCTGCCGCCAAGCCACCCCCACGACGGCCGGCGACCCAGATAAAGCCACCGCGTGATCGCCGGCGTCCAGATCAAGCCACCACGGGCTGGCAAGAACTACTCCTCCACCAGTGCCCTCGAGGGATCCGCGCGTTGGCTCAAGCTCTTGGGCTTGTGGGCCAGTCAACGACGATAGAGTGGACGGCGATGAGCTTCAGGTCATTATTGAAGATCTGGTGTCTCCAACGCGAGAGGCTCTCTACTCCATTCTCCCTGTCCCTCGCCGGCTTACTCCATGTCCAGCAGCGAGATGCAGTTCGTCCGCAATGCTGGCGTCTAGTTTGTCGGCCGATGTAGCAAGCAGTTTACTGGTTGCGTGCTTGCAGTTTGGGTGCGCGTTGTCATACGGTTCGGTTGCAAACTTGCAATTCGTGACGAGATGCAGTTATTTTTTTGGAGGGGCGCGGTGCGGTTCGGCTATCGTGGACTTGCAGTTCTTTTCTGTGTGGAGTCCACAGATTGCAAAACATTGCAGTGCGGTTCGGCGGCCGTGGACGTGCATTTCGTTTTGGGGGGCAGTACGTTCTTCGTGGACGTGCACTTCGTTCGCGTGCGGCTCGACTAGCTATTTCGTGCAGTTCACTGATACGTTTTTTATGTGCTGCCTGCCTATTGCTTAATTATGCTTCAGTTCACTTCTTTGTAAATTATTGAAACATCATGTAGTTCACTGTGAAACTCTTTGTTGTTCGCTTGTAAAAACAATAGCGGTTCACTTTGTAAAAAAAGTACAGCCCCTTAGTGGTTCACTTTGTAAAAAAAGAGAAATAAATCCCCACGGGAGGTTCACTTCTTTTCCTAATGCAATTTGTTTTGTTTGTGGGACGATTGAAAAATGTAGTTCACTCTAATTTGTGTAGGAGCTCATTACCCCTCTGTATTTTGTGTAGCAGCTCATTACCCCTCTGTATGAAGTGCAATTTGTTTCGTGTGTTTCAAAATTCAGTCGACTACATCAATACCTGCAGTGCGTTTGGTCCTCAGATGTGGTTCACTTTTGAGAGTGATGCTGTTCATTTGTGCCCAACATGGAAGTGCGAAAAATTTAGCGAAACAACAAAATTGTAATGCGGTTCACTTCGATATATGTCGCGGTTCACTTGTCCTCGTCTCTGCGGTCCAATCTCGTTCATAAAAAAGTTAGAAAATGGACAAAAGAAATCATGCGGTTCACTTGCCTGATGCAGTCCGTTTTTCCATCTGAAGCAGTGCGCTTTTCTGTCCGATGGAGTTCACTTCGTTGATTTGGTTGTCGCGAAAAACAGTGTCCGTGTTTCGGTAAAATCAAAACTGTTCTTAAACTGTAATGAATTAGAGAGAGTGCTCTACATGAAAAAGTTGCGCCTCGTCGATATCTTTCCAACGGCGTATCATTTGTATCATTCCGACCAGCGGTTTGTAAAAAAATCGCGAAAAAACGGCCGCAGCCACTCGTCGTCCGCCGCACCATTTTCAAAATTAGTTTAAAACCGTAAGGAATCTCAAAATAATTTCTACATATGAAAGTTGCGCCTCGTCCGTAGCTTTCCAACGGCGTATCACACGCCTCATTTTGACAGACGGTTAAAAAACTGGAGCAAAAACAGTACCAAAAAATTGCAAAAATTCAAAAAACAGAATTCCATGATTTAGTAAATTTGAAATTGCTCTTAAACTGTAAGGAATTAGAGAAAGTAATATATATGAAAAAGTTGCGCCCCGACGATATCTTTCCAATGGCGTATCATTTGCTTCATTCCGACAAGCGGTTTGCAAAAAAAACGCGAAAATACGCTCGCTGCCACTCGTCGGGCGCCCACCGTTATCGAAACTGCTCTTAAACCGCGAGGAATCTCGAAAAAAATTTAACATGGCGAAATTGCGCCTAATCCATAGCTTTCCAACGGTGTATTACACACCTCATTCCGACAAACGGTTAAAAAACTGGATCAAAAACGGTAAATAAAAAACACCGCGTGCAGTTTTTTGTGATGAGAAGTTCACTCGTCTCTGTATTGCACTACTCTTGCTTCGGAAAGTACAGTGCCCTCGCGTTGAGCGTGCAGTTCGGAAGTGTGGGCAGAATAACTGTTCTGCCAATATTGGCAGAATAGACCGGCTGTATATATATAGACCGGCTATATATATGGCATGCAGTCCACACACTATAGTGAGAAGCTTCTGGAGTAAGCAACCCAGTCTTCCTCTGCACGCTACCAGGGAAGCTTACAACGCAAGGTTCCGCAGTCTTCCTCAGTATGATATGTGGATAGCTTCCAGTGTAAGATACCCAGTCTTCTTCGGTAAGCCACCGCAAAAAGCTTCTGGCATAAGTCACCAAATCTTCCTCAGTAAGCAACCAAGGGAAAAGCTTCTGAAGCACGGTACCCAGTCTTTTTCAGCAAGCTATCCCGGCAAAAGCTTCGAGCGTAAGCTATTCAGTCTTCCTCAACACGCTACTCTCAGATAGCTTCCAACACAAGCTATCCAGTCTTCGTCAGTACGGCACTACAAACAGTCATCGGCATTGGTACAAGATGTTACCTAGTGAGTTGGTAGTATATGGCAGTGCATCTCAAGAATCAAATCCGCAACAGTTGGGTCAGAAGCACGAGCTAGTCAGGACCCAAGTGTCTGCCTCGGGAATCAAATGCTCAGATACACATGCTTCCATATATATTGTGAACATGCTACCAATGTCTTGTAAGTCACTCGTATGATGATGCAAGCATGGTGAGAATCCGACAACCACATGAGTTATGTAAGAAAGCCAGTTATACACCCCAGTGTGAGGCAAGGACCAACAAGCTATGAAGTAAGACAACTTTCGGACAACAATCTTGCCAGTGTTTATCAAGGCCAGCTTCCTCACACCCGACAAGGCGATATCGTTAACCCTCGTCACCAGCTTGTATGATTGCCGATAACAATGAGCTTTATACAGGTACATGTGAACCTGGTATATTTCCTATGACACGAGTCACGAACAAGACTAAGGTATGATTGCCGGAATGTTGCACCTGACAGCACCTATGGTCACACGAAGAATTAAGGGTATATAAGGCCAAGTTCTTTCATCAAAGGATCCGGACAAAGAAAACAATAATGAAGGAGCAGGACCGGCAATACAGGTAGGATAATTGTTGCATGAACAACATGGTATGGATGCACAGGACAGTCTGATTCCGTATTGTTCACCATGAACACACACCCAAGGGGTCTACTCTATTTGTAAGGACCTCATATCAAGGTAATCTGCCCAGCCAACTGTATATGCTCAGAATTGTCAGTATGGAATATCCAAGTCCATCGTGTGAGACCAAAGGTCAGCTCAGCAGTTTGACTCTGGCGACCGTGTTAAAGCATCGCATGGCTTATGGATATACCGACAGAATGATTACTCAAAATGCTGAACAACAGTCTCAGATCATGTGCTCTCACATATGGTACCCTGTCATGAACAAGATTTTTCCGCCAGAACCACTGTCAGTCAAGTCTCTAGAAGCTATTACTATAAGGTATTACTCCTTTATACTGGTCATGATAGGTGACAGTCGAATCATCGGTATGGATTTGAGACAAAGAAGTCATCCAAGATGATTCGAAACTCCCTACAAGTAGTCAGATTCTGACAAGAGAACGGTTATGATGCTCAGCATTGTTTTGAACCCGGAGGACATGCATCTAGTAACCCGATACAATGATTAAATGTTTTGTGTCCACCGAGGGAATTTGTTCATAACTCCATTAAATACTATCAGTGCTGGATAGAAGACCGTCACGTCAATTGGAAATCACTCCCGGACTTATGGAAATTCCAGTCATGATAATAGCAGATAAGCCAGCAGGTATGAAAGAATTGGAGCCAGTGTAAGGTTGAACATATGAGGGAAGAGCTGTCAGAATGTTGGGTACGGTGAAGCAAACCACCCCAGAGCAAAGTAATCAGATCATATGAAATTCAGTGGGAACAACTTATAAAGGAAAAGGATACCCGAGTTGGAAATGGTTTCCTTAAGTCAGAATATTCATACTTGTTCCCTGAGCAACCTAATCTCGAGGACGAGATTTTTGTAAGGGGGGGTAGGTTTGTGACACCCCGATTTTTGGCCCTTTCTTTTTCTTTTGGATTTCTTTGGAATTTTATTTGAATTCCTTTTCTGTGGCTCTGTGGTCTTGAAACCTAGGAAGATCATCTCTTCTTCCTCCCCCAAGTGGTTTGTCACTCTCAAATCTTTCCCAAAGCCATGTCATTTCCATCTTAGCTCAACTTCAAATTCTTTTTCTGGGGAATATTCCTTTTTCTATTAAAGGAATAGCCCTGTTTGCTCTAGGTTGTGAAGCAAACTATATTTCTGTCTTTCCTAAAATTCCCAAAAAATTCTCAAAATTCCTTTGGACCATCTGGACCTTGGATATGTAAAAATATTCAAGATTCCATGCTCATGGTGAGCACACCATCCAATCTTTGCTTCTGGTCATAATTTCAATTTGTGAAGCAACTATATTTTATATGGCTTCATAAATTCTGAAATTTTACCAGGACATTATCCTACCTATATAATCTCCCTCCACCAAATTTGGGCTTATTTCATTCATCCAATATTTCTCAATAATTCCCCCAAGTTTCTGTCCAAAGGAAAGCATTGTGAAGGAAGTACCATTTTTATTTATCCAAATGGTATGAAAATTTTACAGTGCCTTCCTATGTCCAAACCATTATCCTCCACCCAATTTTAGCTCAATCCAGTCATCTATATGAGTGCAGCTTCCATTTTCATGCTTCTGTCCAGTGGGGCAGTTTGTGAAGGAAGTGCTAGCTAACTT